>OY728130.1:1191280827-1192656971 GCA_963277665.1 Viscum album | reverse complement strand
CAAGTGACACCCTGACCCCTCTATACCGGAGCCAGTACATTACTTACAACATTGCAATCCATAAATAAAATGAAATACTGAAGGAACTATCAGTTTATTAGTACTGAATAAACTAGATAAATTTATGTAACTCAAATTACTTCGTGAAAGGTAACAAAATACAATACACGACAAAAAAAATTACATCCATGGAAACTTAATAAATGGTCTCCTATTCAAAAAATGATGAATGTAATATAATGAAAGTGGTGATCTAAAATTCATACTAAGGGTTACAAGTTGAAGAATCAAGAATCAATCAAAATTGAATCATAAACAAATTGGCATAGTCAATATGGTTTGGTGAATAAATAAAAAACACACACCACTAACAAACTAAGAGTAAAACAGCATCCATAATTTTTTTCATAGTGAAATCCTCAAAGTTAGTAATAACTGAAAATAATTAATGGTAATACTTATTATTTGGAAATTATGTATTTAGCACATGATAAAATAATACTATTAAAATGCTTTAGTTTAGTGGGTAGAAACACATCTAATTTTATAAAATAAACTTGAAGGGTATGTCGCCAACAGATTTGTCTCATGAGACCTGTCGATGTATCGAGGGGCTATGGTAGACCCCACACATCACTGCATGTATAAATCATTTTTTATACCAAGTTTTAATACAAGTACAATATGGCTTCTCAAAATACATATAGAGTAGACAACACAGATTCATCAATATTTCTATATTTAAGACAGCATTCCAAATAATCAATGTAAGTGAAATGGTATACAAGTTATAGAATAAATCATATCCATGCTATCAGAAAATGGATATTTACCATAATTATAATTTCAAATGCAAAAAGTCACAAATGGGTAGTAGATAAAACACATATGAAATATTATGTACTCAATACCTAGTAGGACTTAATGGAATAAAAATT
The DNA here is from genome assembly GCA_963277665.1 of Viscum album. Lineage (NCBI taxonomy): Eukaryota > Viridiplantae > Streptophyta > Magnoliopsida > Santalales > Viscaceae > Viscum > Viscum album. The sequence goes on along the minus strand of OY728130.1, from coordinate 1,192,656,033 downwards.
GAGACAAAGTCACATACCACATTGTTATGAATTGAATCGTATGAAAAAAATCATTAATCACCAAAATGAATCACTAAATACTATGAATATAAATAGAATCATGATATTTTATATCAAATGTAAGTATACATATAATACATATTAAGAAATAAGAGGCGAACAATGGAAATCCCATGAAATTAAAAGTGAGATGAGAAATCCCATACAAACGTTTCGGCTTGGTAACGAGGGTTCTTGGGAGGGATTAAAGATAGGTAAATGTGTATACCATAATTTGAATATCATTAGTGATGTATGTGGGAGGTGAAAAATCATTCCACATTATTAGTAATTAAAAAAATACGCAATATAAGGTAATTCTTGAATGAAAGTGAGAGAGGGGATCCCATACCTTATGCCTAAAGGTGTTCTCGATTGATCATAATAACATGAATAATTAAATTTAGCTTTATTAATTAATAATTTATGAACATTTTCAACATTTAATTGATTTATTATTACCATATTATGCTCATTCATTTCCTTTAATATAAGTTTAAGAGATTCAATTTTATTGTTTTGGTAGTTGTGGTTTGGTTTCGTGGTTAGCACCCCATAATCCAATAAGAAAAATGGGGGTTCAAAATCCATTGGGCACAGGTATGAAAGTAGTACTATAGAAGAACTACAATAGTGGTGGTATTGTAGATTGGTGGATACTATAGCGGTGGCAGGGCACTGTAGTAGCGGTGGGTACTGTGCAGCATTGTAGCAGCTGAGTTACTACTCCCAGAATGGGCATTGGGCCAAAAATTTGGGCCTATGGGATATGTAATGGGATACATTCCCAATGGGTTGTCGGTCAATGTAATGGGTCTCCTTATACCCAATTAAAAATAGTTCTCTTCTTTTCATTAATAATAAAATGAGGTTTTACCACATCTTTTTTTTTTAAAAAAAATTATTGTTTTGGAAGCATTATTTTTATTAGTTTTCCTGACTGGATTACTTGTATTCAAGAATGTATGTTCATTTGAAATTTGGTTTAAGATCCACAATTGTTAATATAAATTTATAGTGAAGTTAAATATATATAAATGATATTATATTTATTTTTGGATATATCCCTTGAGGATGACTCATTAGTTAAAATTTAATTACCAAATTTTGGATTAAATTAGCAGTTTTGTACTTAATGAACTTCTTTTGTATTATTATTTTATATTATTTGTTTTTCAGGATTCTAGAACATAGAATAAGGTGATAGAAATATATTATGATCTGGTTAAAGCATTAAAAAATTTCCATTACCAGTCTTGAAGATATTATAAGAAATTGAAACCCCATCATCCATAAATGTGATAAATTAACACATATCATATGGTTTTTTTTTCATTTTTTTTATAAGAGGTGGGGGAAAGAGAGATGATGAAGAGATATTCTATTATCATAATAAAATTCAATTACATTTTAGGTACTAGAGTTATCGTAGAATTTCTATTTGGGGATGTGAGGAGATAGAAGAAAAAGAATGGAACATGTAAAAGAAAATGAATGAAAAGGGAGGACATGTTAACCTCTTGAATAATCCTCATTGAGAAACTCTCAAAGTCCATTGTTTCTGGCTTTTTGGTGAGACCAGGAGGTCTTGGACTTGGGGGAGGAATGTAGGGGATTATTTGAGCAGATGTTAGGTATTCATTGAAGCTTGAGAGATTTTTTTAGGAATAGGGGGTGAATGGTGGTTTATATAACAGAGGGAGGAGGGATTGTACACTATTTTAAAGATTATTTTAATATTTTTTCACATGACTATGAATATTCATGATTCTTGTGATCAAAAATAGTAATAATGGTATGTGAGTTAAAACTATGTGGGATTACATCAGCCTTGAATAACCTATGATATAGTAAATCATGTATTTAGCATTTATCATAATTTATCGTATTTTATTATTCATCAAAAATTCAAGAGTTTCAAAAAATACCAAAAATTCACCCATAACAATTTTTCAACATGTAGAATCCAAAAATAAACTCTGTGTTTCAAAAATAATTTTAAAAATATGATAAATTTAGTATCTAATTAAATACATTATTTAATCAAAAAATACCAACACTTAAGATATTCATCTTTATTTCTTAAATGCCTAAATTTATTTACACTTTTGTGAATATGGTTACCATTAATAAGGGTCATATTACAATTCAAAAGAGCTGGTTACTATTCATAAGGGTATGATACTATTCATAAGTGTATGTTTCTATTCCTCTAAATTTTATTTGATTCTATATAACTCCAAATATCACCCTGATCGCAACCATGTATATCCCTTTTTCAAATTCAAGACACAAAAGTGGAAAATTTAAGTGTAATGGATAGGGTATGACTATCTCTTAAATAACCATGTGTTGTTACGAAGAAAATCAGTCCTTTATGAAATATAGGATATCTAATAAATCGAATGCATTTAAGAAAAAAGTACCATAAAATGTTTGGGGTGTCATATTATTCTCTCCTTCAAAAAAATTTTTCATCAAAAGTTTTCATATATAAATTCCTCTAAAAAGGTGTGGGTGGTTTTTCTTTATATCATCTTCAGGTTCCCACGTCGCATCCTCCATATTATGGTTTCTCCAAAAAAAACATTATGTGATAAGTTTTTTTATTTCTCATTACCTTCTTCCTTTTTTCGAGAATCTCGATAGTCTCTTCAAAGATTAAAAAATCATGTTCCATTTCTATTTCATCATAGGTGATTATATTCATTGGTTATGACAAGTATTTCTTCTACAACTATACATGGAACACATTTTGATCTTTGGAGAGTCATTGTGGCATTACAAAATGGTAATCCATAGCTCTGATCCTTTCCAAAATTTCAAATGGTCGGATGTAACTAGGGATCATTTTTCCTTTCTTATGGAACCTTAAGACACCCTTCCATGGAAATTATTTTAGAAATACATGATCTGTAACATGAAATTCCAAATCCATTCTCTGTTTTTCAGCATACCTATATTTCTGATTATAGGATACATTATTATGGGTAAGAATTTTCTTTAACTTTCTTGTTGTCTACTCGATAAGTTCATGGCCTAAAAGTTCCCTCTAAACAACTTTATCCCATTATGTTGGATTTTGATACCTCTTACCATATAATGATTATATGGAACCATTTGAATGCTAGAATAGAAGCTATTATTTTAGGAAAACACCACCAAAGGACGTTATTGATCCCACAAACCTTGAAAGAAAAGAGAGCATGATCACAACATATCTTCTAGTGTTTGAATAGTCCTTTCTGACTGTCTGTCAGTTTGGGGGTGATAAGCGATACTCAAATGATGCTCAGTATCCATAGCCTTCTAGAGAGATTTCCATAATTTGATGTAAATCGGGGATCTCGATTAGATGCAATTGATAAAGGTTCCCCATAAAGTCATAAAACATCAATAATATGATGTCTTTTCGGGCACTCAAGTAACCAATCCTCACTTTTAGTAAGGAGATGTGATGATTTTGTGAGACGATCAACAAGTACCCATATTGCATCATTCCATATAGGTGTCCTCAGTAGTCCTATGAAGAAACACATTGAAATTTCATCCCAAATTCACATAATAATAGTTCTAGGTTTCATCACCCCTCTATGATTTTATCTCTCTGCCATCACTTATTGACAAACTAGACACTTTGACACGTAGTCAGAAATTCTTCACTTCATATTATCCAACCAAAAATGTTCTTTTAGATTTTTAGACATCATTGTTCTAAAAGGTTGTATACAAAAATTTGATCTATGAGTATCATCTAATAGTTCCCATTTTATCTCAGGTACTGATGGAATGCATTACCTCTTCCCAAATTTAAGAACACCTTCCTCAAACATGATGTCTTCCAATCTATTATCCTTAACAACATTAAGTTTCTTCTGCATATTTTCATCATCATATTGGGAGAATTTTAAATTATCTTATAATGTTTATTTTGTAATCATTTTAAAGAGTAAAGATGTTTACCCTTCCTTAACAACTCCAATATCCATATTTAGAAGACCCATGAATATAGGATCTATCTCAATCCTCATATGGGTAAAAATTCCATGATCTTTATTGCTTATTGAATCTGCAACATTATTTTCCTTTCATGTGTGGTAGATTATTGAACATTCTTAATCTTGGAGTAACTTGATCCATCCTCTTTGCCTAGTTTTGAGTTCATTATTTATGAAAATGTATTTCAAACTATTTTTGATCTGTATATATCTCACATTATTTTCCATAGAGATAATGTATCCATATTTTCAGAGAAAATATTACGGATTCTAACTCAATATCATGAGTAGGGTAATTTTTCTCATCATTCTTTAATTTCCTTGATGCATAATAAATAAATTTATCATTTTTCATACAGATGCAACCCATTACATGTTTTGATTCATCAATATATATCACAGGTCCATCATTTCTAGATGAATGAGTCCAAATTAGAGCATTGAAAAATAATCTTTTAAATTCTTCAAGGAATTTGGTATATTCATTCTTCAATAAAAACATAACCCTTTTATGTGTGAGCATGGTTAGATGGTTAGCCATTCCAGCGAAATTCTGAATGAAATGTCGATAGTATCCTGTTAAGCCAATAAAATTGTGTACCTCGGTTATGTTCATTGGTGTGGTCCATTCTTGGATTGCATTTTACTTTTCAGGATCAACTAGGATTCCATCCATAGTGAAATTTTTTCCTAGAATAGAAACTGATTTGAAGCCAAAATTCACACTTACTAAACATCCCATATATTTCATTTCATCTAATAGTTTTCAGAATAATATGAAAGTGATAATCATGGTCTTCATTTATTTTGAAGTATATCATGATATCATCGATAAATAACACACCAAATATATCAAGATATTACTTCAAAACTCTATTCATTAAATAAATGAAAATAGTGGGTTCATTAGTCAGTCCAAAAGGCATCACTGTAAGCACATAAGGCCCATACCTGGTTCGAAATGTTGTCTTTGAAAAATATTCCTGCCTCACACATAGCTGATGATATCCAGATAGATGTTCAATCTTCAGAAAGTATTTTTTCCATGAATTTGATCAAATAAACCATCAATTTGTGGTATAGGATACTAATTCATTATTGTAATAGAATTTATTTCTATGTAATCAAATCATATCCTCATAGATCCATTTTCTTATTAACAGAGAGGAAAGGGGATCCTCATGGAGAAACACTAGTTCGAATGAATCATTTATCACTAAATTCCTCTTTTTTTATTTATATCATATAATTACTTAGTGTTCATTCTATAGGGAATCATTGATATTGTACTTTCACTGGGAATTAAATCAATAGAGATCACAAATTCTTGTTCTTGACGATGTCCATGTAAATCTACTAGAAATATGTCCATGTATTCATAAACTATATATACATCTTCAATTTTAATATTTATTTCCTCACCCATTTATATTGGGTTCTATTCCTCTCTAATAATTGAATTTAGTGGAGCTGCTGGGGGTGGATCTAGATGAAAACACATATGGGAAGGATTCTGCTCTAATAATAAAGGATTCTATAGTGTTTTAAATGATTTCAACATCCTTTTTCTTGAAATATATCTTCACATCAAAATTTGACATCCAATTCATACCAATAATTATATCAAATTCAATCAATTTTATGATAATAAGGTTAGAAACTAAAGCACATTTATGTGTCATGAGGGGGACTAATTGACATGCCTTTATCGCAATGATACATCCCCTAGGAGATTTGACTTACAACACCTTTATTAAATAAAATTAGACATGTATTTTTTTCATGGAAAACTGGGAAGATAAAAATGAATGAGATGATCCAAAATCAAATAATGCATTGCCTATGAATGAGGAAACACTTAATGAACATGCCACCACATCATTAGGAACATCATCCTCTATAATTTTAATTGTATATGATTTACCTTTCTCTCATGGACTTTTCTGATCCATGATTCCTTGGTGTTTAGGACAATCATTTTCATAGTGTCACATCTCTCTAAAATTGTAGCTTTGAACATAATTGACTTGTTTCTTCCCCCTAAATTCATTTGATCAATGACCCTTTTATCTACACTTATAGAATACTTCCATTTCCATTAAAAATTTCCCAAGATAATTCATTCCACTGTTCTCACATAAGAGGAATTTCTTCATTGCATTTTTCTTCTTTGGCAGTTCACCATTTCCATGGTAATCATAGTACCAATTATTATATTGGGTTCCCATTTAACAAATTTGATCTAGAAAATTCTTTCTCTATTTTGATGGAATATAATACAATTCCATCGTATGATGAAAATGTTTGAGAAGCTAGAGCCCTTCGATGAACTGGCTTAAGACCTTCAAAGAAATAATCAATCTTGTCTTCCAAGTCAATTACATAATCTATGGCATACCTAACTAGTCTTTTAAAGGTACCCTCATACTCTGTAACATTGTTTTATCCTATTTTCTATTCACCAAGGAATTACCTCTTTACTTTGGTTCGTTTCCCCTGATAGAAATATTTGTCGAAGAATATTTCCTTAATATTCATCCCTTACATATCTTATATTTCTTTATACTTCATGGTATTCTCGATGAAGTACCATCATTGATTATTGTCACCCTTGAGACAATACACTACCCAAACTACCTTATCATTTTCATTGCATCTTACTTCCATGAATATATTTTCATGGTAGTTTATCCACTAGCCAAAAACCACTTTATTTATAGTGCAACAAAAATATGGGGGCCTCTATTGTATGAAACGATCCAACATAGGTGTATTATGGTTTTTCGTTAAAACCTCATAATGTTTTCCCAATATGGTCATGATCTCATCTACTCCAACATTGACTGTGCTGACTTGATTTGTAGTGAAATCAATATATTTTCTACGAGTATTGATTTACCATTTCTTATTAGGCACCATTTCTAAGAAATTTACTAAATGGATTCATTTACGAGTCATAATTTATAATCTCAACGAGAAAATTACTTAACATAAACTAAAATTCAATCTATAGATAATCTCGTTAAAATAGTTTTTTTGAAAACAAAATTAGAATAAAATCCTTTATAAGGTCTTGTAGAAAAAATGGGAATTATACTAAGCACATACTCAAGGATTTTCAAACCAAAAGTTCAGCAATTCTCATTTTTGTTCAGCAGGATACCCTGGTTCAAGCCCAAAACTCCTTGTCATATCTTTCTCTCTTAGGTACATATGTTCTAGAGCAACCTCTACTTGTTTGTTTCGAAAAAGAGATGTATTTTCTATAGAATCAAGATAATATTTTACTAAACCAAAATAATAGGACGATCATGCATGTTTTTCCTCATATACACACTTAGGGATTTGTTCATTATCTATATTTTCTAATCATGTTTCCTTATTTTCTACTAAACTTCCTCTGATACCAGCTATAACACCTGAACCCCTCTAGACCGAAGAAAGTTCATTACATACTACATTACATGCATAAAAGAATGAAATAATGAAGGGATGATAAGTTTATTAGTCTTGAGGAATCTATATACAAATATATAACTCAAATTATATTGGTAAAGGTAAAAAAATACAATACATAACAAAAATTAAAAAAACTACACCCACATAAACTCAATAAATGTTATCCTCTTCAAAATATATTGAAACTAAACAAGTGAAAGTAGTAAGATAAAATTATAAATAAGGGTTATAATTAAAGGAAGCATGAATAAAAAATTATCTAAATCATAAACAAATTGGTATAGTCCATATGGCATGGTGAATAAATGAAAAACACACACCATTAATAATTTGATAATGAAACTGCATCCATATATTTTGTCATAGTGAAAACCTCATAGATATTAATAACTGAAAATGAATAAGGAGAAAGATTATTTATTTTATGTCATGTATTTGGAACATTATACCATAATACCATTAAAATAGATTATTTTTAGGGGTAGTAACACATATGATTTTTGGAAACAAACTCGAAGGGTTTGTCGCCAACTGAATTTTCTCATGAGACATGTCAATGCATCGAAGGGCTATATCAAGCCCCTCCCATTGTCTCAAGTCCAAATAATAATTTATAAATATAAATAATACAATAAGAATATGCCATACACTTATCCATATAATGAAGGGAATATAAATTCATCAATATTTTTATAATTAAAACAATATTCCAAATAAACACCATATTTGAAATGGTATATAGAATAAGGAAAAAATAATATAAATGGTAAAAGAAATAGGATATTTACCATATTTATAATTTCAAATTAAAAATTGTCTAAAATGGTCATTAGATACACCACATAAGAATGATTTGGTGCAAAATTCCAAGTAGGTCTCAATGAAATGAAAATTGAGACAACGTCACTTACTACACTGTAATCAATTGAATCATATGATAAAAAATCATTAGTAACCAAATTAATAACATAAAACCATGAATATAAATATAATATTGAAATGTTTTATCAAATATATGTACACAAAGACTATATATAAGTTATAAGAGGAGAACAGTGGAAATCCCAAGGAATTGAAAGTGAGATTAGAAACCCCTTACAAGAGTTTCGGCATGGTAACATGTGTTCTTGTGAGTGCATAAAAATAGGTAAAGGGGTATCCTATAATTTTTATATCATAAGGGAAGTTTGGTGAGGTTCTAAAGAATACATTATATTTAGGAATTAAAAATTAAAGGATACAACATAGGGGATCTTTTGATCAAAAGTGAGAGTGATGGTCATTTACCTTATGCATGAATCTGTTATCGATTGATCTAAATGACCTGAATAATCATATTTAGCATCATTAATTAATAAATACCGAACCTAATAAATATTTAATTGATTTATTATAACCATAATAGGTTCATTCATGACCTTTTTATAGGTTTAAGATATTCAATTTTATTATTTTGGAACCATTTTCTTCCTCAGTTTTCAAGACCATTTTACTTGTATTCATGAATTAATGTTTATTTGAAATTTAGTTTAAAATACAGAATTGATAATATATATCATTATTTAATTTAAATATATATAAATTATATTATATTGATTTTGTTTTATACACCATGAGGATGAATCATTAGTTATACTTCAATTACCAACACATGGATTGACTTAGCAGTTTTTTGCAAATTGAACTTGTTTTTTATTATTATTTTATATTATGTGTGTGTAAAGATTAAAAAACATTAAATAATATAAAAATTATCTTATTAATTGGTTCAACCTTTAAAAATGTTTCATTACCAGTCTTAAAGATAGTAATATAAATTGAAAACCCATCGTCTTTGAATGTGATAAATTAACACATCTCAAACGGTATTTTAATTTTTAGTGTAAGCGGTGGGGGAAATGAGAGATGATGATGAAATATTCTATTAGAATAATAAAAACAAATTATATTTATGTCACTGGAATTGAAATTTCATTTGGATGTGGGTATGTGTGTAGAGTGAAATAAAATAATTGAACTTGTAAAATAATTTGAAAGAAAAGTGATGTGATGTTCTCATCTTGAGTACTCCTCCTAGATAATCTCTTTAAGGCCTTTGTGTTTTACCTTTTTGTGAGACGAGAAGGTAATAGATATGGGGGAGGATATGAGGGAGATATTTGAGCCTAATTTAAGCAATTATTTAATCTTGAGGGGTGTGGGAGGAAGAGGGTGTGAATGGTGGTTTATATAATGGAGGAAAGGAGGGATTTTACATTATTTTAATCATTATTTTAATATTTGTTTCTTAATTCTATGAATATTCTTGATCCATTTGATCCCAAACAGTAATAATGGCCTATGAGTTCGAACCGAGTGAATTTAAATTATCCTTTCATCGCCTATTATGCAGTAAATCATCTATTTAGCATATATCGTAAATTGTCATATTTTATTATTCTTTGAAAATTCCATAATTCCATAAAAATACCCAAAATTCACTATCACCATTTTCCGACATGTAGAATCCAAAAAATAACTCCATTTTTCAAAAATAGTTTTTATAATATGATAAATATAATTTTAAATTTAAAACATTATTTAATCGAAAAATTCCAACACTTCAAATATTCGTCATAAATTTTAAGGTGCCTAAAATTATTTAAACATTTGTAAGTAAGGTAACCATAAATATGGGTAAGATTACTATTAATAAGTGTATTTTTTTTATTGATTAAGGTATGTTACAATTCATAAGGGTAAATTACTATTGACCAAAAAATAACTTGATTCTATCAGACTCTGAATATCACATTGATCGCAACTGTGTCTCTCTGTTTTTCAAAAATGAAGACACAAAATTGGAAAATATATGTTTAATAGATAGATTATGACAAAATATTAATTAACCAAGTGATGTTTCAAAGTAACTCAATGCCTTATAAAGTATTTTCTACTTAATGGATCGAATTCATTTAAGAGAAACATACCGAAAAATGTTTAGTTGTTATATTATTCCCTCCATCAGAAATTTCTCCCTCAAAATTTTTCATGTATAAATCCCTATAATAATATGTTGGTTGTATTATTTATAACATCCCTAGGTTCCCATGTTTCTTATTCTATATTATGGTTTATCCAAAGAACCATTATTAAACAACTGGTCTGATTTCTCAATACCTTCTCCCTTATATAAATAATATAGATAAGTTCTTCACATTATGACAAATCAGGTTCCAGTTCTATTTCATCATTGGTGAGTACATTCAGTGGTCCTAGCATGTATTTATTCAAAAACTATAGATGAAACAAATTATGAAATTTGGAGTGACATGATGGCACTGCAAAATGGTAAGCTACAACTTGGATCCTTTCATGAATTTCATGTGGTTGGATATATCTGGGCCTATATATCCCTTTCATAGAGAACCTAATGACACCCTTCCATGGAGATAATTTTTAAAAGACATGATCTCTTACATGAAATTACAAATCCTTTCCCTAGTTTTTATCAAAACTCTTTTTCGTACTTTGTGATGCTTTAATATGGTCATGATGTTTCTTTAACTTTGTTTTTTGTCTCTTCAATAAGTTCTGGGCCTAAAGGTTTCCTCTTGCAAACTTCATCCCTACCTAATGGAGTCTAACACCTCTTACCATATGATGCTTCATATGTGACCCTTTTAATGCTAGAATAGAAAGTATTATTGTATAAATACTTCACCAATGGCTATTATTGATCCAACATACCTTGAAAGTAATGAGAGAATGATCTCAACATATCTTTTAGTGTTTGAATAGTCCTGTTGAACTATCTATCAGTTTGGGGCTGATATGCAGTACCCATAAAAATCTTAGTATCCAAATCCTTATGGAGGATTTTTTATAATTTTAATGTAAACTAGAGATCTAGATCAGACACAACCAATAGATGTGCACCATGAAGACTTAAAACATAATTAATAAGACGTCTTTCCAGGCACTCAAGTGATAAATCTCCTCTTATAACAAGGAAATATGCTAATGTTTTGATTCAATAATCAATTAAGCATATTCCATCATTCCTTCTAGTTGACCTCGATATTCAGGGGACAAAGTCCATTGTAAGGTAATCCCACTTTAACCTAGGAATTTGTTGAGGTTACATCACCCCTCTATAATGTTGTCTCTATGCCTTCACTTATTGACAAAGTAGAAACCTTGACACATAGTTAGAAATTTATCCCTTTATATTATCCCACCAAAAATGTTCCTTCAGATATCTATACTGATTTTTACTACAAGGGATTATAGAGAAATTTGTGCTATTAGAATCATCTAATAGTTCTCTTTTAGCTCATGTTCTAAGGGAATTCATAACCTCTTCCCAAATTTCATAACTCTATCTTCAGTCAGGAAGTATGCCGATCTACCATCCTTAATAGCATTAATTTTCATGTATAGATTCTCATCATCAGATTGAGATCTTTTTTATCTTCTCTAGTAAATATGATTTTCCAATCATTTAAAAGAGAAAGGTTTTCTCCCCTTCTTTAGTAATTACCATATCCATATTTAGTAGATCCATGAAAATAGGATCTATCTCAATTCTCATTTGTGTCAGAATTCCATCATCATTCCTGGTTAATACATCTTCCTCCTTATTTTCCTTTCATAGGTGTTAGTTTATTGAACAATCATAATCATTGAGTAACTCGACCCATATCATTTCCCTCATGTTGAGTTTTTTCTATGTGAAAATTTATTTTAAACTCCTCTGACCTGTATATATCTCACATCTTTCTCCATAGAGATAATGTCTCTATATATTTAAGGGTAAATATTACAGTTACTAACCCAATATCGTGAGTTGGGAAATTTTTCTCATGAGTCTCTAACTTCCTTGATGTATAAGAAATAACATTAACATTTTTCATAAGGATGAAACCCAATCCATTCTTTGATGCATCATTGTATATCTAATATCCATCATCTCCAGATGGAGGTGTCAGAATTGGAACATTAACCAATATTATTTTCTATTCTTCAAATCATTCTATACATTCGTTCTTCCATACAAACTTAACCCCATTACGTGTGATCTTGGTTAGAGGGTTATCCAGTTTAGTGAAATTCTGAATGAAATGCTGATAGTAACCTGTTAAGCCGATAAAACTATATACCTTAGTTATGTTCATTGGAATGGGCCATTCATTGATTTTCGTTGTCTTTGTGGGATCAACTAGGATACCATTATTAAGGATAATATAGCCTAGAAAAGAAACTTATTGAAGCCAAAATTCTGAAATTCTAAACTTTCCATTTATTTCATTTCTTCTAAGAGTTTTTGGAATAATAAGCAAATTATTATCATGCTTTTCATAGATTTTAGACTATAAAATGATATAATCAATAAATAACACAAAAAAGATATAAATATATTACTTGAAAAATCTATTCATTAAATCTATGAAAACAAAGGGTTAATTAGTTAGTCCAAAAGGAATCACTGTAAACTCGTAATGCCCCTAACTGGTTCAAAATGTTGTCTTTGGAATATCTTCCCTCCCCACGCATAGTTGATGATATCCATAATGCAGTTTAATCGTTGAAAAGTATTATTCTTTATGAAGTTGATCAAATAAATCATCAATTTTAGTTAGAGGATACTTATTCTTTATTGTAATAGAATTTATATCCCTGTAATCAATTCATATCCTCTTGGATCCATCATTCTTCTTGACAAAGTGGATATGGGCTCCCCATAGAGAAACATTAGGTTAAATAAATCCGTTTTCACTAAATTCCCTTAGTTTTTTCTTTATCTCCACTAATTTCATAGTTTCTATTCTATATGGAGTCTTTGATATAGGTCTTCCACCACGAATTAAATTAATAGAGAACTCAACTTCCCTTCCTGGAGGATGTCCAGGTAAATCTTATGTAAATACATCAATCTATTCTTACACTATATGTACATCTTCAATTTAAAGATTTAATTTCTCAGCCATAGATATTGGGTTCACTTCCTCTCTATGAATTGCATTCAGTTTATCTATTAGGGGTGTATCTAGATAAAAATCAGAGGGCGGGGTTTCTTCCCGAAAAATAAGGGATTATATAACATATTACATGATTGTAACTTCCTCCATCTTGAAATATCTCTTCATATCCAAATTTAACATCCAATTAATACCAATAATTATATCAAAGTCAACCACTAGTATATGGATAAGTTTAGAAACTAAAGCACATTTATGTGTCATAGGTGGGACTGATCAGTATGCCATTGTTTCAATGATACATTCCCAAGGATTTTTGATTGACAACCCTTTTATTAAATGAAATTTTACGTGTATAATTTTATTTAAAAATTGGGAAGATATAAATGAATGTGATGATCCAAAATCAAATAATTCATTGGATAACATTGATTAAATAATTAAATTACATGCCACCACATCATTAGAAACTTCAACATCTACGGTTGTAATCGCTTAAGATTTCCCTTACTCTCGTGGCCTTTTTAGAGGAAATATTCCTTGCCTCTTAGGACACTCATTTGTATTGTGTCCCATCTATCTAAAATTGTATCATTGATCATCATTGACATGTTTCTTCCCCTTTTATTCAATGGATTGATGACCCTTTTTTCCACACTTATAACAATACCTCATTCCATTCAAACATTTCATAGTTTGATTCTTTCCAAAGATCTTAAATAATTGTAATTGCTCCATTCCCTTGTTCTTCTAGGGTGCTTCTCCATTTCCACAGTTATCATAGTACCAATTATTATCTTGGTTTCCCTTGAACAAATTTGATCCAGAAAATTCCATATTTGTTTTTACAGAACTTAATTCAATTCCATCATATTGTGAAAAGGTTGGAGAATCTATATGCATTTGAATACTTGGCTTAAAACCTTCAAAGAAATTGTCAATCTTGTTTTCCGAGTTGCGAACATAATCTATGGTATACCATGCCTGTCTTGTTAAGGTATCCTCAAAATCTTCTACACTTTCTCCTTCGCTTTTCATTATTCTAAGGAATTTACTCTTCTTTAATTTCATTTATCAAGAGGGAAATATATCTGGATAAATATTTCATTAAAAATCATCGATTTCATATCTTCAATTTCTTCTTCATCTATGGTATATTGGATCACAGACCACTATTTCTCAATGTCACCCTTGAGATAACACACTTCCAGTATTACCTTTTCATTTTTATTCCATCATAATGCCATGAATATGTTTTCAAGGGACTTGATTCTCTACTCAACTACCACTATATTAGTAGTACCAATAAAATATGGGGATTCTTCAATTTGAATCGATCTAACACAGGTGTGGTATGGTTATTCATCACAACCTGAGTAAGTTGTCCCAATATGGTCATGATCCGATCTACCCCAAAATTGACTTTGTTGACTTTCTAGGTTGGGAAATCCCTACATTTCCCACAAGTATATATTCCCCTTCTTGCATTATGTACCATTTATAAATAAGTTCATACACTAGATTACGTTATCAATCATAATTTATAATCTCAACTAGAAATATAGTTATCATAAATCAAAATTATATGTATATCTAATCTCATATAGATGGTTTACCTGAGGAAATTTTGACATTAAAATACATCATAAGTACTTATAAATAAAAAGTGGATTACCCTAAGAATATCCCTCAGGAGTGTCAAACCAATATATCATCAATGCCTATTTTTTCCCCAGGATACCCTAGGCTAAGCCTGAAACTATTAGTCCGAGCTTTCACTCTAAGGTATACTTATGCCATATCCACCTTTACTTGTTTGTATCTAGACATTGATGTATTTTCTTGAAAGATTCACAAAATCTATTCCATACAAAAATAACAGGATTAACTTTTATTTTTTTCCGCAAATACTACATTAGGTATTTGTTTCCTAATCTATATTTTGTAATCTATTTTCATAGATTTCTACTAAACTTCCTATGAGATGAATTATAATAGCTTAGCCCCTCTAGGCAGGATCTTGTGAAATACTTATTACATTGGCATGATTAAAAAGAATGAAATCATGATGGAACAATAAGTTTTGTATTCTTGGAGAAACTATATAAAAATATGTCACTCAAATTACATTTCAAAAGGTAATAAAAATACAATACATAAAAAAAATCTAAAAACATTGCATCCATGAGAACTTAATAAATAGTATTATCTTTAAAATATTTGTAATTTAAACAAGTTAAAGGGGTGATTTAAAATTCTTAGTAAGGGTTACAAGTTTAGGAAGCATGAATCCACAATAACTGAATCATAAGAAAATTTGCATAGTCAATATGTCATGGTTAATAAATGAAAAAACACGTCATTAATAAACTAAGAATGAAACTATATCAATATATTTTCTCATAGTTAAAAAATAATGGATAGTAATAATTGAAAATGAATAAAGAGAATTATTATTATTTGGATGTCATGTATTTGGCACAAGATACCATAATACTATTAAAACATTTTAGTTTTGTGTGTAGAGACACGTCTGATTTTTGGAATGAAATCCTAAGGGTTTGTCGCCAACTTATTTGTCTCAAGAGACCTGCTGATGTATCGAGGGGTTATATAGGTCCCCACAATTCACATAAAGTCTAAATAATTCTTTATAAATATATTTAATTCAATTAAAATATTCCTTCTCAATATCTGTATATATTTGAGAATATTGATTCATCATATTTCAATAGTTGGAACAACATTCCAAATAATCACCACTTGTGAAATGGTATACAACCTAAGAAAATAATCATATACATACTACAAGAAAATTTTTATTTACTAGAATTTTAATATCAAATGAAAAATAAACTCAAATGAGAATTGGATACACCACATAAGAAATATTAGTTTCAAAATACCAAGTAGGTCTTAAAGAAATGGAAATTGAGACAAAGTCACTAACATCATTGTAATCAATTGAATTGTATGAACAAAAAACACAAATCAACAAATGAATCACACAATACCGTGAATATAAATAGAATCATGATATTTTATATCAAAAGGTAGTACACATATACTACATATACGAAATAATAGGCGAACAATAGAAATCACAAGGGATTGAAAGTGAGATGACAATCCCCTTATATACATTTCGGCGTGTTAATAGTTGTTCTTGTGAAGGATTAAAGAAATGTAAAGGGTTATTCGATCATTTATATAAAATATGGGAATTATGGTGGAAGTGAAAAAACATACCCCATTATTATGAATTTAAAATAAAATGACACAACATGAGGGAATTCTTGAATAAAATTAAGAGAGTGGATCCCTTACCTTATGCCGAAAGGTGTTCTCGATTAATCATAATGACCTGAATAGTAAAATATAGCTTAATTAGATAATAATTACATTACATTGTAAAATTTAAATTGATTTCATATAAACATATTATGTTCATTAATTACCTTTTTGATAGGTTAAAGAGATTCAATTTTATTGTTTTGCATGAATTTTCATCCTTGGTTTTTAGGACTAGTTTAGTTGTATTCATGAATGAAAGATCGTTTGAAATTTGGTTTAACATCTTGATTTATAAATATATGTTATTAGTAAATTTAAAGGGATATAAATAATATTATATATATTTTGGGATATATACCCTAAGGATGACTCATTAGTCAAAATTAAATTACAAACACTTTGATTAACTTTGCGGTTTTGTGCATAATGAACTTGTTTTGTATTATTATTTTATATTATGAATGTGTATGGATTAAAAAACATTTAATATGATAAAATGAATATATTATTATCTCGTTCAACCACTAAAATTTATTCATGACCTATCGTAAAGATAGTAATAGAAATTGAAAACATGTCATCCTTGAATATGATAAATTAACACATCTTAGACAACATTTTTATTTTTAGTGTAAGTGGTTTGAGAGAAGGGAGAGGATGATGAAATATTCCATTAGAATAATAAAATTTTATTCAATTTAATGTACTAGAATTAAAATAGAATTTATATCTGGGGTGAGGAGAAAAATAATAATGTAACTTCTAAAAGAATATGAATGAAAAGGGAAGAGATGTTCACCTCTTGAGTACTCATTGGGAATCTCATTAAGGCATTTGTTTTTTTCATTTTGGAGAGACCAAATGGTCTTGGAAATAGGGGAGGAGCTTAGGGATATGTCTGAGTAGAATATTGGTAGGGCTTGAATATTGAGTGGTGTGGGAGGAATAGTGGGTGAGTGGTGGTGTATATAATGGAGGGGAGGATGGATTTTGCATTATCTTAATCATTAATATAATATTTTATCTCAATACTAAGTATAGTATTGATTCATGTGATCGCACATAGTAATAATGTCATGTGAGTTCAAACCATGTGGGATTAAATTATCCTTGCATCACCTATGATGTAGTAAATCAAGTATTTAGCATTTATCATAATTTATCATATTTTACTATTCATCAAAAATTCAAAAAAATATAGAAAAATCTCTAAAATTCACCGTAACCATTTTTCAAAATGTATAATACATTAATGAACTCTATTTTTCAAAAGTAATTTTTGAAATAAGATAAATTTAATTTTTAATTAAAAAAATATTTAATAAAATAATACCAACACTTAAAATATTCATCTTTAATTTTGAGGTGCCTAAATTTATTTATACTTTCATGAGTAAGGTTACAATTTATAAGGGTTATATTACCATATTGTAAGGGTTGGTTTAAATTAATAAAGGTACGTTACTCTTTATAAGGGTAAGTTATATTCACTGAAAAATAACTTGCTTCTATCAAACTCCAAATATCACCCTGATCATAATCGTGTATGTCTGTTTTTTTGAATTCAAAACACAAAAGTAGAAAATTTAAGTTTAATGGATAGGTTATGAATATATCTTAAACAAACCAATGAATTTTCTAAGAATATCATTTCTTTAAAAAATATAGGCTATCTAATGAATTGAATGCATTTAAGAAAAGCGTACCATAAAATTTTTGGGGTGTTATAATAGTCCCTCTGATGGAAACTATGTACTTGAAATTTTTCATGTATAAAGACCTCAAAAAAATGCGACACTTTCTTCATTATAACATCCTTATGTTCCGTAATTTCTTCTTCCATATTTTGGTATCTCCAAAGAACCTTTAATATATGATTTTTCTGATTTCTCAATACATTGTCCCTTATGTCAAGAATATCAATTAGCTCTTCACTTTATGACAAATCAATTTACAGATCTATTTCTTCATTGGTGAGTACATACACGGGGTCCAACATGTATTTCTTCAACGACACGTAGAAAAGATTATGAACATTGTAAAGACTTGGTGTAATTTCTAAACGGTAAGCTATAGATCTGATCCTTTCCATGATTACAAATGTTCTAATGTAACTGGGGCTCAGTTTCCCTTTCTTACTGAACCATAAGACACCCTTCCACAGAGATACTTTTAGAACGACAAGATCTCATACTTGAAATTTCAAATCACTTCTTGTTTTTTCAGCATAACTCTTTGGCCCAGTTTCAGATGATTTAATATGGTCCTGAATTTTATTTACCTTTTTTGTTCTCTCATCAATATTTTCTACGCCTAAAATTTTCTTCTCACCAACTTCAACGTAACAAGTTGGAGTTTGACACATCTTACCATATAATGATTCATATGGGGCCATTTTAATGCTATAATGGAAGATATTGTCTAAGGAAAACTCCACCAAAGAAAAGTATTGATACCACATACCATTAAAGCCAAGTGAGTATGATCTCAACTTATCTTTCATTGTTTGAATTGTACTTTTAGACTATCCATCAGTTTAGGGGTGATAAGCAGTACTCATACAAAGCACAAAATCCAACGCCTTATAATGAATTTTCTAGAATGTTGATGTAAATCGTGGATCTTGATCAGACTCAATTGACAGAGGATCACTATGAATTCTTATAACATCATTGATATAAATTATTTCCAGGTGATCATGTGATAAATCCTATCTTATATCAAAGAAAATGTGCTGATTTTGTGAGATGATCAACAGTTACCCATATTCCATAATTCCGTATAGGTTTCCTTTGTAGTCCTATGACAAAATCCATTGTAATTTCATCCCACTTTCACATAGGAATAGGTAGAGGTTTCATCACCCCTCTTGGATATTATATGTCTGATTTACTTATTGAAAAACTAGACACCTTGATATGTATTCATCAAATCCTCACTTCATATTATCACACCAAAAAGGATCCTTCAGATTTGTATACATAATTGTGATAACATGGTATATAGTGAAATTTGAGCAATGACCATCATCTAATAGTTCCCTTTTTAGCTCAGGTACCGATGAAATGCATAACCTCTTCACAAATTTCAGAACTCCTTCCTCAAAAATGAAGTATACCAATCTCACATCCTTAACATCATTAATTTTTTTTTGTAGATTCTCATCATCAGATTGGGAGAATTTTATATTCTCTAGTAAATATTATTTAGTAATCCTTTGATTGAAAAAAGATTCTTCTTCGTCCATAAAAATTCCCATATCCATCTTTAGTAGATCCATGAATATAGGATCTTTATGAATTCTCATTTGGGTAAGATGTTCATGATACTTCCTGCGAAATGAATATGCCACCTTATTTTCTATGCCAAGGTGGTAGTGTATTGAACAATTATAATCTATGAGTTACTCCAGCCAATTAATTTTCCGCCTATTTAGTTCTTTCTCTGTGAAAATGTATTTCAAACTCCTGTGATCTATATATATCTAACAACATTCTCCATAGAGATAATGTATCCATATTTTCAGAGAAAAGATTTTGGATGTTAAATCAGTATCATGAGTTGGGTAATTTTTCTCATTAGTCTTCCACTACATTGATTCATAAGTTATAACCTTATCATTCTTCAAATGTATGCAACCGAGTCCATTATTTGATGCATCAATATATATCACATATACATCATTTCTAGAGGGAAGAGTCCAAATTGACAAATTGAAAATTCTTCATTTCAATTCTTCAAAGCATTAATTAAATTATTTTTTGCATAAAAAAGTACCCCCTTTACATGTGATATTGGTTAGAGGGTTATCCCATTGAGCAAAATTCTGAACAAAACGCCGATAAGAACCTCCAAAGCCAACAAAACATCGTACCTAACTAATTTTGATTGGTGTGGTCTATTCTTGGATTTAATTTTTCTTCATATTATTAACATGGATTCTATACATAGGAGCAATGTCACCAAGAAAATAACCTGATTGAATCCAAATTTCACACATTCTAAACATCATATTAATTTCATTTCATCTAAGGGTTTTTAGAATAATATGCAGGAAATTATCATGGTCTTCATAGATATTGGAGTATAGTAGGATATCATTGATAAATACCCAAAACAATTTATCAAGATATTCCTTGAAAACTCTATTCATTAAATCTATAAAAAAGAGGGTGAATTAATCAGTACAAAAGGAGTCACAATAAACTCATAATTCCCATTCCTTGATTGAAATGTTGTCTTTGAATATCAACCTTCCTCACACACAGTTGATGATATCCAGATCAAATGTCAACCATTGAAAATTATAGTTATCCATGAATTTGATTAAATAAATCATCAATTCATGGTAGATGATACTTATTGTTTATTGTAATAGCATTGATTTCCCTGTAATCAATGCATGGCCTCATGTATTCATCTTTCTTCTTGACAAATAGGACAGGGTCTTTCCATGGAGATACACTATGTCGAATAAATCCTTTTTCACTCAATTACTCTAGTTTTTTCTTTATCTCCACTAATTTTATAGTGTCCATTCTCTTGGGAATATTTGATATTGGTCTTGAATCAGGAATAAAATCAATTGTGAACTCAACTTCTCGTTCAGTAGGATCTCTAAGTAAATACTTTGGAAATACGTCAATGTATTCTCGAACTATATATACATATTCAATTTGAAGAATTCCTTACTCACCCATATATACTGGGTTCCCTTCCCTTATATGAATTTCATTTAGTATAGCTATTGTGGTGGATCTATATTAGAATCATATGGAGAGGTTTCTTCAATAAAAATAATGGATTCTAAACTATTTTTTACCCTTGTAACTTTCTTCTTCTTGAAATATATTTGTGCATCATAATTTTATTGTAAATTCATACATAGAATTAAATAAATATTAATCATTAGTATGATGATAATTTTACAAACTAAGCATGTTTATGTGGCATGAGTGGGACTGATCAACACTCCTCTGTTGCAATGATACATCCCCTATGAGTTTTGACTAAAAACTCCTTTATTATATCAAATTGTACATGTCTACTTTTCTTTGAAAACTGTGAAGATATAAATGAAAACGATGATACAAAATTAAATAATTAATTTGATACGTTTGAGGAAACAATTAAAGTACATTCCACTAAATCATTAGGAACTTCAACCTCTGTGGTTGTAATCACATAATCATTCCTTTCTCTCAAAGACTTTACTGAAGAAAGTTTATTTGTCTCTCTAGTACTCATTATCATAGTGTTCCTTATCTCTACAATTTTAGTAATGAATATCACTGACTTGTTTCTTCACCTTGAATTCATTGGATCAATTACCCTTTTATCCACACTTATAGCAGACTCCCATGCCTTCCGAACATTTCCAAGGATGAATCAATCCACAATTCTCACATAATGGGAGTTTCTTCATTCCCTTGTTATTTTTTGGAGCTACACCTTTTCCTCAGTTATCAGATTACCACTTCCTATCCTGGATTCCATTAAATAAATTTGAACTAGAAAACTCCTTATCTATTTTGATGGAAGATAAACATATTCCATCATATGATGAAAATGTTTGAGAAGACATAGCCCTTCAATGAATTGTCTTAAGTAATTCCAATAAATGGTCAGTCTTGTCTTCCAAGTCACTTATATAATCTATGGCATGCCTAGCTTGTCTTGTGAAGGCATCCTCATACTATGTAACACACTCCTATTCCCTTTACATTAAGCCAAGAAATTTCCTCTTCATTTTCGTTCATTGCTCATGAGGGTAATATTTATCGAAGAATATTTCCTTAAAAGTACTCCATTCTATATCTTCTATTTCATATTCCTCTATGGTATTCTGCATCAAGCACCACCATTGAACAGTGTCACCCATGAGACAATACACTTCCTACACTACCTTTTCATTTACATTGCATCTTAATTCTGTGGATATATTTTCAAGGGACTTGATCCACTACTCATCTACCACTGGATTAGTAGTCCAAAAAAATATGGGGGCCTTCTACCGTATGAAATGATCCAACATAGGTGTAGTATGGTTTTTTGTAACAACTTGAGTATGTTGCCCCAATATAGTCATGATATAATACTCCCTAACATTGACTGTGTTGACTTTCATAGTGGGTAAATCCCAACATTGTTTATGAGTGTCGATTCACATTCTTCCATTAGGCACCGTTCCTAAAAAATGATACTCACTAGATTAGGTTATGAATCAAAATTTATAATCTCAACAAGAAAATTAATTAACATAAATTGAAATTCATTTCCTATCCAATCACATAGACATGGTTTATCTATGGAAAACATTACATTAAGAACCTTCATAAGGGATTGTAATTAAAATGTGAATAATCCTAAGCATATATCCTAGGAGTGTTAAACCAATAGTTCCAAAAAGGCATGTTGATGTGCACCAGGATACCATAGGTCAATCCCAAAAATCCTTGTTGGAGCTTTCACTCCTAGGTACATCTATTCCAGACCCACCTCTACTTGTTTGTATCTAGATAAGGATTTATTTTCTAAAAAGATCCATATAATCTATTCCTTACCAAAATAATAGGATGACCTTGTATGTTTTACCACAAATACTACCATTGTAATTTTATCCCTAATCAACTTTTTCTAATCTTGTTTCTAGGTTTTCTACTAAACATCCTCTACTACAAATTATAACACCCCGAACCCTCTAGAACGAAGCCAGTGAATTACTTATTATATTGGAATGCTTAAGAAGAAATAAACCATGATGAAATTATTATTTTAGTAGTCTTGATTAAACTAGATACATAGATGTAACACAAATTAAATTGGGAAATGTAACAAAATTCATTACATAACAAAAACTAAAAAATTTGCATCCACGAAAACTCAGTAAATAGTCTCCACATAAAAACCTATTGAAGTTAAAAACAATTTAATGGGTGATGTCCAATTCATAGAATGGTTTGAAATTAGTGGAAACACGAATAATCCTTATAATAATGATAATAAAATTTAATAGTCAATATGCCATCTTGAATAAATAAAAAAACACATGCCATTAATAAAGTGAGAATGAAACAGCATCCATAGATTTTTTTCATAGTGAAAAACACATAGAAAGTAATAACAAAAAATTAATAAATTGAATAATTATCATTTTTACATCATTAATCTATCACATGAAACCGTAATACCATTAAAATGTTATAGTTCTTTGGGTATAGAATTGTAGTATTTTTTGAATCAAACTCGAAGGGTTTAGTGCCAACTGATTTATCTCATTAGACTGACCGATGCATCGAGGGGCTATTGAGGGCCCCTCCCATCACTGAAATTCCAAATAATTAATTATACATAGATTTAATAAAATTAAAATTGGCCTTCCTAATTTCAATATGGAGTAGAGAATACAAAGTCATCAATATTTCAATAGTTAAAATAACATTCTCAATAAACAACGTATGTGAAATGGTATATGACTTAAGGAAATAACCATATACATGCTACAAGAAAATTTATATTTATAATAATTACAATTTCAACTGAAAAATTATCTCAAATGGGCATTAGTACACAACATAAGATATATTAAGTGTACAATACCAAGTAGGTCTCAATGAAATGAAAATTGAGACCATGTCACATACCACATTATAGTCAATTGAATCGTATGAACAAAAATAATTAATCACCAAATTAATATTATAATAAAATGAATATAAATAGAATCAAGATATATTATATTAAATGGTTGTACACATTTACTACATATACAAAATAGTAGTTGAATAATGGAAATCCCAAGGAATTGAATGTGAGATGACAACCCCCTTAAAATATTTCGGCATGGTAACGAGTGTTCTTGTGAGGGATTAAAGAGAGGTAATGGGTTACAACAACATTTATATATCATAAAAGATGAATTGGGTAGGTGTAAAATAATACCCCATTTTTTGGAATTAAAAATAAAATGACACAACATAGGGGAATTCCTGAACAAAAGCGAGATAGAGGATCCCTTAACTTACGCTTGAAGGTGTTCTCAATTGATATTAATGGCCTAAATATTCAAATTTAGCTTCATTAATTAATAATTCAAGAAAATATTACACATTCAATAGATTTATTATTTCATTATTAGGTTCATTCATTCACTTTTTGATTAGTTTAATAGATTCAATTTTATTGTTTTTGAGGCATTTTCTTCCTTGGTTATCATGACCTGTTTACTTGTATTCTTGAATGGATGTTTATTTTAAATTTTGTTTAACATCCAGAATTTATTAATATATTTTATTAGTGAAATTTATGATATATAAATGATCTTATATTTATTATGTGTTATATTCCATGAGGATGACTCATTAGTGAATTGTTAATTACCAAAGCTTAGATTAACTTACCGGTTTGGTGTATAATGAACTTCTTTTGTATTATTCTGTTATATTATGAGTGTGTAAGGATTACACAACATTAAATAAGGTAAAATAAATTTATTATCATCTAGTTAAACCAATAAAAGGTTTTATTATCAGTATTGAAGATAGTAATAAAATTTAAAACATGTTGTCCTTGAATACAATAAATTAACACATCTCAGACAGTATTTTCATTTTTTGTGTAAGTGGTAGGGGAAAAGAGATATGAAGATTAAATATTCCATTAGAATAATAAAATTCAAGTCCATGTAAGGTAATATAATTTTAATAGCATTTGAAGGTGGGGATGTGGGAAGACAACAACAAAAGAATGGAACTTCTAAAAGAATATGAATTAAAGGGAAGAGTAGTTTACCTCTTGAGTACTCATCCTTGAGAATCTCTTTAAGGTCTTTGTTTTTGGACTTTTGGTGAAAAAAAAAAGTAAGTATTCGAAGTGGGGAGGAGATTTGAGAGATATTTGAGAGGAATTTAGGAATTTCATCAATCTTGAGTGGTGTGGGAAGGATAGGGGTGAGTGGGGGGTTATATAACAGAGGGGAGGAGGGATTTTACATTATTATAATCATTATTTTAATATTTTTTCTCAAGACTATGAATAGTATTTATTCATGTGTTCATGAATATTAATAATGGAATGCGAGTTAAAACTATGTGGGCTTACATCAGCCTTGCATAACTTATGATGCAGAAAATAATGTATTTAGCATTTATCAAAATTTACCATATTTTACTATTCATAAAAAACTCAATAGTTTCAAAAAAATATCAATAATTCAACCATAACCATTTATTGGCATTTAGATTCCAATAATGAACTCCATTTTTCAGAAATAATTTTATAAATATAGAAAATTTTATTTTCAGTCAAAAACATTATTTAATCAATGAATACCAACACTTAAAATATCCATCTTCATTTTCAAGGAATCTAAATTTATTTATATTTTCATGAGTATGGATACCATTCATAAGGGTCGTATTACTATTCATAAGGGTAGGTTACTATTCATAAGTTTATGTTAATATTCATAAGTGTATGTTATTATTCACTAAAAATTTACATGATTCTATCAAACTCTTAATATCACCCTAGTCACAACTGTTTATATCCATTTTTCAAAATTCAAAACACAAAAGTGGGAAATTTTTGTTTAATGGCTACATTATGAATATATCTAAAATAACCAAGTGTGGTTTCAAAGAAAATTCATGCATTATAAAATATTTCATATCTAATGAATTTATTTCATTTAAGAGAAACATAAAATATAATTTTTTTGGTGTAATAATATAGAAGAAATAAGTGGTGAGTATAGCATGTGGCTCAAAAAAGAAAAAAGTGACATGTAAATCCATTACCTAAAGTATTTAATTACATTGTACCCATTAAATCCTCTAATATAATAAATATATTTTTATTTTATATATATTATTAAACCATATTCATTTATATCATACAAAATATTATTTTCATTCGATCTTTTATATAACAGTTTATTACCAATTTCATGGTAAATTAATGATTTAGGAAAGAATCTCTTTGCATTTCATATTTTTTTTATTTGTTATATTAATGGTACTATTAATTTAATCAATATTTCATCATATATAGAATAATTAAATTGATATAAATATGATATATTTTCAGTATATATGTATTTATCATAATACATATAGGACAGAAATTTGAAATAAAATGCATCATTCATTGAGATGATATGTCACACGTATACATGGATGTTGGATACATTTTCTTGATGGATTGAATGAAATAAAACTATTGAGATATGAATATTTCAGAATAATTTTATTTGTCTTATAAATCATATATTTTTTAAACACATCCTTAACACATTACATATAAAGCATGAATGATCACATCCCATTGAAAGATGGATCTACGCCGTACAAACAAACCATGTTATCATATTTCTAAAAAATGAAAAAAATGAAGGTATGTGTGAGATAAAAATTAAAAAACCATAATAACTTAATAAACATAATTAATATCATATATAAATTTTATTTCATTCTAATTACCTACCATGATAGGTGGTAGTGGAAAAATAAATGATATCGATCTGTGTGGTGGTAATTTTATCACACACACGAATGCTGATTTCACAACCCATTAGATGGAAGTGTTTGTGGTTGTAATTAATTACCATAACAAGATAAAATATCAGTATGTTATGTATAATAATTTTATTATATAATCTTTATATAGATATAATTTAAGATGTTTTATGAAAAAAGAAAACAAATTCATTTATTGATGAATGTTACCTCTTCTTCGGGTATACCACATTGATTTTAACTAATGTACTTACATTTTTGGTTTCATGACCTAAATAATTCGTCTAATTTAAGAAGACGGAATTATATAAGTTATTTTCCTTGTACATGGACTAAACAATTGGTTAAAATGGTGTGATTATAGATGGGAATGGGGTGGCCTTTTATAAGTTGGGAGAGGACACACATGCATTTTTTGGAATGAAGATTAGTGTACCCATAATTATCCTTAGAAAGAAATAAATAACTAAAAATATTAGATATAATAAGGGGTATTGTAAAAATATTTCAATGAAATGGGTGATGTAAAATTTCCATGGTCACTCTATCCTTAAATAAAAATGTCTTGTTCTTTGATAAACTTATTTTTCTCTTAATCTTCATGGATAATTTTAACGGTTTTAACAGATCATTTTTGTAAAGAATTATTTAGGATTTATTTTAAATTATAAATTATCATGATTCAAAATTGGGAATCCTTTTTCCAAATTCAATTCACATAGTTTTAATAAATTAATTTAAATTTAATCTTGTTGACAGGATGATAGAAACGTTTTTTACAAATGAAAATGATCAAAAGTTTGAAATGATTTTGTTTCTAATTTAAATTTAAAATTGATAAAAATTACCTAAATTGGATTAATGGATTTAAATTTGAACTAATTAAACATTAAAACAAATTAAATATTTAATTTAATAATATAAATAAATTATAATAAAATGTAGCCTTTAATTCATATTCGGTATTTTTCACTTTTCATCCTAAAATGAAATAGTTTTGAAAAATTAAAAAATTACTCAATGATAATTTTGAAAATTTGAATTAAAAAATAAATTATATTTTTTCAAATTTATTTTCTAACACTATAAAATATTAATTTTATTATTGTCCACAAGAGATCCAAATCCGTTCTTTTGAGAAAAAAGTATTTTTCAAAACATATACAATCTTAACTGATAATTATGTATTTTATAATTTTTTTTGTATAAATACATTATAAATAATAGTTAAAATTTAGTTATTTCTATTTTTATTGCTATATTTTATGTATAAGTTTTAATTTTCATGTTTAAATATCTATATTAATAATATAAAATTGTTTTTCAATACTCGGTGTCACATGTAATGCTAGAAAAGATGGTATTTAATGTACCACTACATTGACATGTTGTATTATGTAGAAAAATCCTAACATGGTGTATCATGAAATTAAATCCATCAACAGAATTTGATTTATTTGAAAAAATATGTTTATATAAATCATGGGTGTTATAGTGATGATTTTGGCATCCAACTGATTTATGACATCAGAATTGTACTTTTCACATCCAAATCACCATTGGTTAAAAAATAGGAAGAATAAGATATGAATAATGATTATAAGAATGTATCATTCCATGTTTTTTATGGGTGTAAATTCTCAGGGAATTTCAAACTTTTTATTTTTTGGATGGTCTAAATCATAAACTGAGTCTCAAAATATAATTCATATAGTTTTAAAACCCAAATGTGTTGTTTCTTATTAGGAATGAGTCTCGAGAGGTTTCGTATATGGTTTTATTAGTTCTGAGATCACTATGGTACAAAATCTCACTTTATGGGAGAAAACAGATGTCGTGAACAATTTTCTTAAACCGTGTGGCGCCTCAAGATAAATTTTGTGACCCTATAAGGGGTGTCACATGGATTTTTAAACAATACAGGGTGGTACACATGGACTTGGATGTGGTCTATGGTAAATTGCTGAAGTGGTTACATAGAAAATGCATGGTTTTCCAAATAATGTGCCAAGATGAATAGTTAGTGTGACATAACATGTAACAGAGAATGGTGGGAACAGGGTAATCCCAAACCATGCAGCAAAACCAAGTGGGGTAAATATCTCTAGTAGTGAGAAAAACAAGTTTGCTTCACGGTTATCCAAACATTGTTCCTTAACCATGAACCTCATTAAAAGTAAAAAAAATTATATTTCTCTACATCCCATTAAGGGTTTACATAACCCCCATTCTCTAAAAGATCACTCATGTATGCCTAGATATCCTTCTCTTCCTCCTTCGTATGTCTCCACCATACCCTGTTTCAATCAAAATATTTTAGATGTGTTACAATCCCCATGTTAATTCTATGACTGATCATGCTTCGTATCTTATTATATCATGCCATACGGAATTCTAAATTCTTGTGAGATCTTTTTACCTCTATTCTATTAATTAGAAAAATATTCTGATTTCTCCTTTTCCAGTGTGAAGTAAAGCTCAATATTAGATCAATGTAACTTCCTAAGCCCAAGGTAGGTGTTATATGAATTTTCCATCAAGTCTATTCAATTTATAGTTTTCACTATTGGGCTCCACATCTATTTTACAAATGATTTCTGATTAAAATTAAATTTCCATAAATTAGTCATTTAATTTGTAATTGAAATCATACTAGTATCTCTTATTATAGTTTAATTAAAAGGAAAAAAACTTGAGCCTTTCCATTGGGTGTTATATATATATGGTGTTTTTCAAATTTTATATTAATAACTAAAACACATGATAGATTTTTTGGTTTGATATCCTCATTTATTTAATATATTTATGTAAATGAAATGACACTTCATAAATGGGAAAGATTTTTTATTTTGGAAATTATTAAATTAGATTCACATGATTAATGGTATCACACCTCATGTATCATTTTTCATTTTTAAGGAAATTTTATGGACATGAAATCTATTGTATATACTAATCTTGGCTTCTCTATTACTGACGTGTCACCATCCCATGCCTCCACATCACCTAAATTTCAATATTTCTCCCTCCAAATCGTTAAAATTTACCCACTTCCCATCCCCGATTGGGATTTTTCTCCGCCTCGTCTTCCTCCCCTCAAAAATCATTCCATCGATCCAAGGGTTTTGATGGATATTCATCACCCTTGAACTCGCATCTCCCTCGAACTCGCCTCTTCGAAACCGCCTCCTCCTTCCCCACAAAAACCTTACCTCCACTCTCCCGCTCCGCTCCCCCGCTCTGCTCCCCTCCTCGAATCCCCTCTCCAGCTGCAACTCTACCTCGGCGTGATCCTCCTTCGGCTCCTCCGACTTCGGCTCCTCCGTCTTGCGCTCCTCCGACTTCAGCTCCTCCTACTTTGGCTCCTCCGTCTTTGGCTCCTCCTACTTCGGCTCCCCCGATATTGGCTTCTCTGAATTCCGCTCCTCCGACATCCGCTCCTCTGACTTCCGCTCGGACTTCTGCTCCTCCTACTTCAGCTCCTCCGGCTACGGCTCCTCTGACTTCAGCTCCTCTGACTTCAGCTCCTCCAGCTATGCCTTCTCTTCAACTAGTGAATCCCACTTTGGCAATCCCACTTTCGGTTCCTCTGCTCCAACTAGGGTTCCCACACCCTTGATCACGCACCGAGTAAGAGCAGGTATAAACAACTGTGAAATGTATAAGTCATTTTCAAAAATCCTCATGTCTCAATGCATTTGATTTTTGTGGTGTTTTTATTAGATGATTAATCTATATTCTTTTTCATGGCTGATTGTTCTCTAAATCTAAATACTAAATCTGGGTGACAGATCTTTGAATTGAACATCTGGTGAAGAGTTTCAATCATATTCTTGAATTGAACTTCAGCAGGTGTAAGGTGTATATTGAAATATAAAATAAGGGTTCATCACATATCTATTTGCGCTATGATCAACGAAATATGGGACCAGTTGTCATTGTAATTGAAAATCTGATGGGTCGATGCGACTCATACAAGATGAATTGGGATTTGTAGCCAGGAGCCAAAGCAAACCAAGATCCAACTTTATCTAGGAGGGCTGAACTAGAACCAGAATCACTAGAGGTTGTGATTCATAGCTCACCAACGCTGAAAAGTTTTGATATCCAACTATATCAAATTGAAATCGATTTGTGTTGTGTTCTATATTGATTTTTTTTGTTGCAGGGTCATATGAGGAAGATGGTGAGGATTTGAAATGCCCCACTTACATCATCCAGAGTGTGGAAAACTGGAAGATCATAGAGGCAATCTTGAAGACCAGTTCCCAGTAGATTTCGCATATATCTCATATTTTATATTTCATTTATCTATCCAATCTTCCAACCCCCTACAGCCTGCGATTATTGTGGACTGTTCCTGAGTTTTTTTGGTTTCAAAATTCGGTTTCCAATAGGTTCTTCCCTCCGGTATCTCTTTTGCAACTCGGACATGATGCAATTTACCTTTTCAGAAACCTATATTCATGAATCTACAATAGTAAAATGATTTTATTTCTATATTACTCAAGGTTCATATTACACTATATATTCTATCATGTTATGTTTGAAACAATTTTCAATTTTTTTTAAATTTACTGGTATGACATTAATTACATATTCTATGTTTTCTGTAGCTATCTTCGTGAAATTAACTTCTTGGGTTTCGAATTCCTATTTACAGTCTATTATTCACTTCCACGTCATCTTCAAAGGATAGGTATGACATTAATTACTTGTTTATAAGCCTAATTCCTTGTATCTGTAGTAGTGATATCATTTCACTATACTATAACTACAGGTTAAAATTATAGTCTAAGTTCTTTAATTTTTCCAGTGGCTATTTGGCTTCCATGATATCTTCAAAGGACAGGTCTAACATTAATTACCTATTAATAAACCTAACTCATTTCTACTACAGTAGTGATATCATTTCACATATCAATAAATTCATGTTCAAATTACGGTGTCTTATTAGCCAAGTAATTTTTTAAAAAAACATCTGTATATTATGGACATTTTTAGGTGATGTGTTTCAAGTTTATGTAGTTTCTTTTTTATGTTTCGTGTTGGTATCCAACTATTCCCCGTGCTAAACCATTGTTGCATACTCTAAGAGTCTCCCATAAATTTACCACATACAAATTTTCTTACAGATTTAGGAAATAGGTTTGTTTTTTCTGAAATAAAAAATTCCCTTACTTTGATGCCTTGGTCAACCAACGTCACCAATCCTTCTACTGCCCATGAATGGTAAACTAACTCTACCAAACACAACCTTCACCTTGAAGCATCACTACTTTTTAGGCTTTCTTTAACAACCTAGCGTATTGTAAAACCTTGGTACGCAAACATTAGTTGACTCAAGGACTTACCTTTCATCATGCAGGTATAGGTTTCCAGGATGCTGACATAAGGATGTTCTCGGATAAGAAGAAGCTAAAGAAAGAACAAGACTAGATAAGGTTGCCTTCAGTATTATTTAAAGCTCAGAAAGGAAAACTTTCCTCTTGAACTGTGAGCATTCATATCTGAATGCTTAATTTTTTCTTTTAATTATGAATTAATTGAATCTTTCTTCACATAAAATCGTGGGTAAGGACCTGTCATTATGTTAACATCCAATTATGTAAAATGGATGGAGGACACAAAAACCATTTCGGATAGTTTTAGATCATGGGTTCAATTAGCTCTAGTTTTATTGATTGATAAATTCTTATT
The DNA here is from genome assembly GCA_963277665.1 of Viscum album. Taxonomy (NCBI): domain Eukaryota; kingdom Viridiplantae; phylum Streptophyta; class Magnoliopsida; order Santalales; family Viscaceae; genus Viscum; species Viscum album. Next base: position 1,192,623,069 of record OY728130.1, on the reverse strand, counting down.
TTATAATCTTCAATCAATGTTTAACCATTGTTTTATACATTGTTCTCTAATATGAAAATATATGTTTAACATTTTTTAATATATTGAATATGGATGAAATTATAAAATTAGTACAGTAATCAAGCATGTTTCTTGTGAACTAATCATGTTAAAAGAGAGTTTATTATTGCTTTGTTGTGGGGGGTGATTATTCATTTGGTATCTTGACCATGTCTCATATCAACTTTGATTCTATCAATCTTCAGAATTGGATTACCTGGGGATTTCCCCATACCAATGGGACCCAACACATGAAATTTTTTAGTTGATTGTACGTGAAGAAGTCTCTCTTAATTGGTATGTGAGATATTTCATCTTTATGTAGCATGACATTTCACTGAAATATTCTCTTAATTGTGTACTGTTATATTCAGATTCATAAATTTCCCATCGAAAGATAATAATATTCATGCCATGACTTTCATATTGCAGGTTTAGTTGATATTCTTTGGAAGAATACATGAGCATTGAATATCCACTTAAATTCATTTTGGATGTTTAAACATTTATATTTTAACCAACCTGCTATCTTTCCTATCTATAATGTGTCTCACTTTTTAGTGTATATTACTTTTAACATCTCAGGTGATTACAAACCTTAAATGATTAAAGGGGTCTGGCTCCAAATGGTACACCAAATTCTCATAAAAACATTAGTTTCTTTTACAGTTTTCACCCATTTTATTGGTAAGGTAATCATTCTAGCATATAGGCATGGGCTGGGAAGGTTGGAGGGGAGGGGAGGGGAGGGGAGGGGATGGGCGGGATGGAGGGGATGGGAGGGGAGGGGAGGGGCAGGGGCTAGGAAGGCTGGAGGGGAGGGGAGGGGAGGGGAGGGTGATGGCAGGGGGGAGGGGGCTGCTGGGGGAAATTGTTGGGAAGGGGGGAGGGGAGGGGAGGGGCTGGGGCTATGCATGTTGGAGGGGAGGGGAGGGGAGGGGCTTGGCAGGATGGAGGGGAGGGGAGGGGAGGGGAGAGGAGGGGTAGGGGGAGGGGGCTACTAGGAGAAAATGTTGGGAAGGGGGGGAGGGGAGGGGAGGGTGATAGTAAGGGTGGGGGATGCTGGGAGAAAATATTGGGTAGCGGAGTGGGGAGGGGAGGGATAGGGGCTGGGCAGGATGGAGGGGAGGGGAGGGGAGAGGAGGGGGAGGGGGAGGGGTTGCTGGGAAAAAATGTTGGGCAGGGGGGGTGATGGGAGGGGAAGGTTGGAGGGGAGGGGAGGGGAGGGTGATGGAAGGGGGGAGGGGGTTGCTGGGGGAAAATGTTGGGCTGGGGGATTATGTGTGGAGTCACTATTAATTTGTATATGTCATAATTTCCACTCCCCTTTCTATGGATATACTTTCGATACACATAATCACTCCATTGATAATTTCTCAAGTCATCGATATGAACTTGATAAGAGTAATTTCTAACTCATTCTCTATTTGTTGAGTTAAATATCCAATTCATTGGTGTTGTCTTTACAAGAACATGTGTGAATTTCATATGATTGATTTACAGTGATTATCCTATCATATTGAGTGTATTTATATTTATGACACATAATTATGTTTTTGATTTATCCTTAACCTAATGATATGGTCTTTATAAGATATTTCATCTCAATTTACATTCCATTGAGACTCCTTTGTTGTTATACACCAAATCACTTTTATATGGTGTATATAATATACATTGACATAGTATATCATGAATCCCATTATTCTCATGATATTACAATGTTTTTATTACCTCAATTATTTGTATTCAAGTGTCTCTCTTTTGGTTATGAACACTAACTAAAATATCATTTTAAAATGTTTTAAAGATTTATTATTCTAAATCTTTCTCATTAATTTTCATGTTTTAAAATGGTTTTAAGGATTTATTTATTTGGACAATAATGTTTTCAAATCAAAATTTCCTTTAAAAGTATCAAAGTGGTATGGGACACATTTATTCAAAAATAAATTTTAAATGGCTTCTTGACAAATAGTGTGACTTTTAAATGTTTTCAAGAAAAAGGGGGATATTTCTCTAAGTTGTTTGATGATTATTTTAATCTATGTCAATATCCTTAATTATTCTCAATTGAGGTTAATTTTCTACAATAAAATCTTCCATATTGTATTGAATGAGTTATGTTTTACTTTGGATGTGCTATTTTTATACCATTCATGGATTATGGTTAAAGTATTGACATTCTGTATGCTAGTTTTAATAAGAATGTTTATGTTATGTTTGAAACATTTCATATGAGGAATGCATTGGAATTAGAATGTGACGCGTGGAGACCTCTATAGCTCCTTAATGCAACAGTCGGTCTCATAAGACAAACTAATGTGTTGGAACGAGACCTTGAAAAAATCATATTTGTATTATTGGCACGAGGCCTTGGCTACATGGTTATGATAGTCTAGTATTATGCATTACATCATTATAAAAGTGGTGATTGATATTGCATGTGATTATTTGATTAGTAGAATATACATGTGAATAAGGAAATGGCATTGTTTCATTTTATTTCTTCCATATTATTCTGAAGTTCAAGTTTAAAGATCTTTTTTTAGTTATACTGGCCTTAAGTGTTTATGTTTATTAATGAAAGTTTCCGCGATATTGTTATCCTCACTGTTAATCTGAGCTCACCCCTTTCTATGTTTTATTTTTCCCAGGATGTGAAGAAGTATTTTTTGAATGACCTGCAGAGATAGTATGAGGGGATATGAGTGTGGACTATTGATAATATGTTGTTATATTTTTCATTTTTTAATGTATTGTAAACTTTATTAATGTATCTAGTGTTTCCAAGGATATTAAACTAATCCGTCTTTTGAGACGTGATCTTTTGTGATCATGCCAATGTTATGTAATAATGCACCGACTCTGGGTAACTAGGTTCGGGGTGTTACACGAATTGTGGAATTCCTTGGGTACAACCCTTGGATTACACCTAGACCCTAGATAAACTGCATGAGTTATTATTATGAGTTTTCTTGACCCTCTATGGTTAATGATTCCTTAGTAACCCCTTAGGTGTAACATGATATTATTAATATGAAATTATATTACTTATTTAAATTATGGATATTGTATGATATTATTATATTGAAGCCAAGGAACTAAATCCTTAAATGCACAACTGGCCCTGGGAAGGGTAGTTGGGGAATGTTACATATGAGATAAATTGAACATTCCCTAAGTAGTTTGTTTATATAATATCTCTTAGGAGATAAACCCATTCATGATTTTTTATAATTCTTATAATATAAACCATTATGGGATTCACTTAAATGGTATTCCAATTTTAATTTATAGAGAATTGAATCCATAAATTTGGAATTTAATCCAATATAATTGAATCCGAATTGACAAAATGGTACCCTCATATGACACCTTTACATTCTTATGTTATTTGTGATTAAACCCCATTGAGTATTTTTATGAAAATGAAATGTTTATTTAAAGAGATTTCAACAACTTATGTATTGATACATTAAAAAGAATTGTGGAAGCATTAATAAAAATTTTCCTTATATAATAATATCCTTATTATTTATTTTTTAGGTTTATTATTTTTTGGATTATGTTAATTAAAATTCTAATTTCAGACTAATGATTTTTTTCCCATGTATCTTGAAATTGAAAATTTATTTGATAGAGCCATTTGTAAAAAAAAATCATGAATTATATAAATTGTTATAGAGTAAATTAAACATTAATTTTCTTGAAATTTTGTGTGACATAAGATATTAATGTTCTTACTAGAGTTTTAAAAAAAACTGGTACATGAAATCCCTTATATGTGATCTGTTAAATAGTGATGTAAATTAGTTTAAATTCCTTAAAATGAAACAATATATTATTTTTTTTTTCAAATAAAATTCATTTAAATGATAGATTTAGAATTTCTTGAAGTGGTATCTTGATCATTTCTCAATGGATATAGTTATCTTCTGACATATTGCTGCTAAAATCTAATGTATAGGCAGTAGACCTCATTGATATTTTTAGACATAACATGTAACACAAAAGATTTTGTGTTTTTATGTTATATAAATCATCAAAGGAATATTTCAATACACACAACACTAGCATGGATTGCTTTACACACAACCACGGCCTTACTCGATAGCGTGCAATGTACGCAATACTGAGTTTCACTAAACAACGATATGCTATTAAAATATTACTAAAACTATCCGTTATGAATATTAACACACACTTTTTGAAATTTTATAAATTTTATCATTCAAAATGTACTTCATTTATGGATTTGGAATATCGAAATTAGCCTAGGGTGAAATTTTGGTATTTTTCTGAAAACATTCAATTTTTTGATGAATAGTGAAAACACAAGGTTACTATTTAAAAACAAACTTTTTATTTAAGTAATTATTTATTTTATTTATATTTATATTAGGTCTAAATTGATACATAATACCTATATAAGTTCAAATTAATTCATTGAAGTCATTTTATAATAATTTTAGATATATAAAAATTTAATTGAACTTTTCATTGTCTTTTACCCACCTCCTAGGAGAATTTGCAAATTCTCATAAAACATAATTTTAACGCTTCTGTGAGTGGAATTTTGAAAATATGGGAGAAAAGGTTAATATCAAGGACTAAATTGTGGTTCAATGAGATGAAAATAATTTTGGGTGAATAGTAATGTTTTACTTTTATTACCACGATTAAAAGTAAATAGGGTAATTAAGAGAAAATGATATTATTATTACCCTAAAAATGTATTAATTATATTGGATAAGTTTAATTCGACCAAAAACAACCTTAGGAATAAAATATGACCATTTAGGCCTACATGGATTAGAGGAGGAAATTTAATATTATTTTATTTAAAGAATAGTTAAAATAGTTAAAATCATGGTTTAATAACTAAAAATTTTTAAATATAGGGTTATACATAAGATAAATTCTAATATAAATATTAATTAGAAATATAAATATATTTCCTACATAATAGTAGTTTATTTATAATTTTTATACATTAAATAATTTAATTTATTTATAACACAAGGATGATGCAGTAATTATCTTATTAATGAAATATTAACATAATTGATTTTATAAATACTCAAATAAATGTAATTTGATACTTTTTATGAATTACACTAATTTTCTAGGTTAGTAGGAAATATTATTATTGATTTAATTAAGTGTTTTCGAACTAATCATGATGTTATGAGTTTCACAAAAATCAAGTACCAAATAGTGTCAAAATTGATATAAAATAGTTTTCAAAACAAATATTATATTATTAATTGTTATTTTATTCGTAAAATTCAAGGACCTTCCAAATGAATTATATAAGGATATATATATTAAAAATAAACAACATGGGGTTCGTTTGTCTTATTATAGTATGTTTATTAACCTTATAGTGTAAAAAAACAAGAAGACGCGGTAAAAGTAAAATTATTTAACTTAAAGTTAAATCTAAATGATAATGTTAAAATAGAAACCTAAAATTATATAAATTCTACTGGATGATAGGATTTCAACCCATACCACCTTGTCTTTGAAATAAATCAATTTTTATCTATTAAAAACCAAATATGACTTTATAATAAAATAATATTATTAGTTTTTTCAAAGGTGCCCCTCTCCTCCCTTATAAAAGGGCACCTCCTCCCTATCCTCCTCACACCACATTGAGTCTTAAAGATCGTCCAAACCCTTCAAATTTCTCTTATCCACTTCCCTAAAAACATCCTAGAGGTTCTGGTCATCTTTAAAGACCATCTTTAGTGCCCAAATAGGAGGTTAGGAAGAGACGCTTCAAGGAAGAGGTAATGTCGTTTACCGATTCTTTCAACTTTATTTATTCTTCTACTTATTCTTATTTAGTTGTTTCATTATGAAGTAATAACATCAGTATCACTAATATACTGATATGTTATTATAAATATGAAACAACCATATTTCACCTTCTATCTATCCTACGGAAAATGAAATCATCGCGCGTGCGTACGTACAGAATATCGTCGTCACTCCGTGGTGTAATCTATTTTCCACAACCACCTTACATGGATAGGTATAACGGTGTAGAGAATAACTATATGTGATTATTTTAAATTTATATTGATTCTGAAATATTATACATACACTCCAATACAATTTCACGATCATGGGAACGATATCATCGCTCGTGCGTACGTACGGAATACAGTCTCCACAATGTGATGCCACTCATTCTATATGATCTTCATTGCATAATTATTATATAAATGAATTGAATGAATAAATATTATATATATTACACTAATAAAATTATTTAAATGAGGTATCTATAACCTAAAATGAATAATAAGAATTTATTCAACAAAACACGCATAAGAGAAAGTAGTAATTAACACCTGAATAACAAGTAGCAATGAAATATTACTAATAAGAAACTAAGAATATGACCATATATGATATAATAAAAATTAATATGATTCTGTAATAAGTCAATGACATTATTTAAATCATTATACAAGAGGTTCGGACACTTACGAAGAAAATCAGACCTATGGTAAGGGAAATCTCACAACCTCAGTTTTTATCTGAGATTGTTTGTACTTCAGAATGTACTGGAGAATATTTATCATACACATCCATGTTTCCTCAATATGCAATATTATTTATATCCTCCTACAATTGTTTAGATCCAATTTTACCCTTTAGTGAGTTTTTAGTAAAAGATATGAAATAAATCTTTTTTCATTTTTCGTACGAGGTACTTTTTGACTTTTCCCACCAATGTACGAGAAGAATGTTTTTTAACATAAACGGAATGAATGGTTTTTTAGAAAATTATTTCCATAAAGATTCATTTACATGTTTTCAAGATTATTTTCAATAAAAAATTTTTAGTTTAAAATTATATGAAACGTTAAGAAAGGGAAAAAATTGAAGTAGAAAGGATATTTTCCTTAAGAATGGAGTTCAAGTGTTTTATCAAAATTATTTTCCATATAAGATAATATAGGGTTATGTTTCTACCCCTATTTTTACATTATTTTGATTATGTTATGATGGAAGTATTTTTATGATGTCTTTTTATATTATATGGATTGTGTTATGATGGCCTGATGACTAAGAATCCCATTTTTATTACATGAGTTATGCTGTGATGTATGATTTATCATTTTGTGGCACACATAATAATGGATTAATTATGAGATGGGTGGGACCTATATCTCCCTCCAATGAATTGGGTAAAGTTTTATATCTCATGAGATAGACATGGCTGGATCGGACGGTTAATCTGGTTCAGTGAAACAGGACTGAAATGAGGATTGAAATCAGTTCAGAAATGGACTTTGTTCGCTATGATAGTCAATGCAATGAGTCTTGAATACTAAGAAATGATTCTCTATGATTATATGTGTATGCCACAAAGTTTTATGTTTTATGTTATTATTATTGGGATTACATTTAACTACTATTATTTACCCCATGTTATGAAATTATTATTTCTTTTGCAGGTTAAGATTTCCAAAATTTTATGTTCTTATGAATATGATGTGATTGATATTTATTTTGTTTACACATAATGAGCATTTGAGCTCACCCTTTTGTATGTTTTCTTTCCCCATGTCAGGAAGAAGGTTATTAAGTAGGATATGCCTAAAGGGACTCTAGATATGATGAAGTAAATACGGAGACAATGTAGATGCTTTATGAACCAGTTGTTTATGATTCTCAGTTTCTAAAGAAATTATACCTATACGGTCATTTCATGGTTTTGTTAAATGTTCTAATAAGTGTGCTACAATTTTGAAGCAATAAAAATGTATGTAAAGTATGGGTCGTTATAGATGGTATCAGAGGAAATGTATAGTCAACCTTTGGAAACTAGGATGTGAAATCCTTAGTAAGAACCCTAAGGATATATCTAAACATGGAACAAAATCATAGTGTTTTAGAAATGGCCATGAATAACCTAAGATAAGACCTTAAGTGTAAAATTTTATTCTTGATTATGTGGTTTTCCTATTATAATTCGTGTTTCTCAAACTGTTATTCTTGGTTTTAGTCAATGGATGGAAACCGAAGGAACCGTGTTAACGTGGAATGCGACGGGTAATGCAATGATTTTCCCCCTGAGAAACAAAACGTTTTGGGAGCTGGAATAAAAAATCTTGTAACCATGCTCACAGAACATTCTCAAGCTATGAATTATGAAGGAATTCCAAAAGATCAAAGGAAGGAGAAAAATTCTATTGAATCCTTCATGAGGAAGCGTCCACCTTCATTCAACGGGTCTACAGATACATTAGTTGCTAAACAATGCATCAGTACTACGGAAAAGATATTTTCAGTTCTTCAATGTTCTGAACATGAAAAAATCATCTTAGCATTGTATCGTTTGGAAGGGGATGCTGATAAATGGTGGAATCTTATCAGGAATATGAGGCAAAGATATGAAATTGAGTCCATGTAATGGGATGAGTTCAAGAACTTATTTTTTAATAAGTACTTCCCTCGTATTCTTCGAAAAAAGATGGAGAAGTAATATCTTGAACTGAAGCAAAAGGATGATGAATCGGTTGGTACCTACAAAAAAAATTTTACAAGACTTACAAGGTACACTTTTGGGATTATTTTACAACATGAGAGTAAGATTTATAGATTCTTTCGTAGCATAAAACCAAGTCTTCAAAGGGGGTTAGCCATAAGGGACTTCAACAGATACGAGGAAATCGTTCGATGTGCTCTCAAGGGTGAGATAGAGATTGGAGTAACCCATCAGTCATATGGGTTTGATAAGAAGTGGAAAATGGAATTCAAAGGAAAATCTAAAGAGCACACTGAAAAAAAGATGATTTTCCCCTTATGGTCAAAGTGTGGAAAGAAACATGGAGGGAGTTGTCTTAATGGGACAAGTAAATGATTTAAAAGTGTAAAGGAAGGTCATCGGGCATTTGATTGCTGCAATGATGGGGTGAAGATGTCTAGTGATGCGAACAAATAAAAGGCTACACAAAGTTCACCTCCTATACTTCAATGTTACATGTGCAAGGAAATGGGGCATTGTACTAATCAATTCCCTAATCCAAAGGTTTTTTATGATGATCGACGTCAACAAACTCTTAAGGCTAAAGAAAAAGGAATGTCACATGAAATTCCTATCGGTGATGTGGAGTATGATAATGAAGTGTTGAAAGGTACAATTAACATCCAATCTAAAGTAGAAAATGTTTTATTTGATTCTGGATCCACCCACTCTTTTATTTCTGAATAATTTTCTAAAGGTATCATTGTATTACCTCAACAATTAGATGTTGAGTGAGCTGTGACAACTCTTAATGGTAGAACAGTCGCATCAAAAGTTTATAATTCATCTCCGATTGATGTTTGTGGGAAAGTGCTTCCTTCAAATCTTGTGATCCTTCCTATAGTGCAATTTAATGTGATTATTGGCATGGATTGGCTTTCTGTATATGGAGCTCATATCAATTTCCAAAGAAGGGAAGTCACATTTCATATTCCAGATCAATCTATGATCGCTTATCAAAGCAAGGATGAAATTAACCATACAGTGTATATTTCATCCATCTAATGGGTCTTGATTCCACTAAATGAAGGTTATTTATCTCAAATGGTTGGAGAGAAACTCACTATTAATAATATTCCCATTGTACGAGAGTTTGATGATGTCTTTCTGGAGGAATTTTTGGGTATTCCACCAAATCGTGAAGTTGAGTTTTCAATAGAACTCGTACCGGGTGCTTTGCCTATTTCAAAGACACCTTAGAGAATGTCCCCAATTGAGTTGCAGGAATTGAAAAAGAAACTCTAAGAGAATCTTGATATGGGATTAATATGCCCTAGTACATCACCTTGGGGAGAACCTGTTCTGTTTTTTAAGAAGAAATATGGATCAATGAGACTGTGCATTGATTATCGAGAACATAACAAGATCACTATCAAGAAGAAATATCCTCTCTCTTGCATTGATGACTTATTTGACCAACTACACAGAGACCAATACTTTTCCAAGATTGATCATCATTCAGGGTATCATCAATTAAGGGTCAAAAGGGAGGATATAACAAAGAAGACATTCCGTACAAGGTATGGACACTATGAATTTATAGTGATTCTATTTGATCTTACTAATTCCCCTACTATTTTCATGGATCTAATGAATAGAGTCTTTACAGACTATCCTGATCAGTTTGTGGTAGTCTTTATAGAAGATATTCTTGTCTATTCAAAGAGAATGTAAGAACATGAAGATCACTTGAGAATTGTATTGAAGACCCTGAGAAAGGATATGATTTATGCCAAATTTACCAAGTGTGAATTTTGTCTTCAAAAAGATTCATTTTCTGGTCACATAATATCAAAATAGGGGATATCTATGGATCCAGAAAAAACAGAGGTTATTGAAAGATGGTCGAGACCAACAACAGTAACTAAGATCTAAATTTTTCTTTGTTTGGATGGATATTATTGACGTTTTATGAAACAAATTTCATGATTATCTAATCCACTCACTAGGTTGACTCGAAAAGGAGTTAATTTCATGTGGATGGATGAATGTGAAGAGAATTTCAAGGAGTTGAAAAGAAGGTTTTCAACTGCACCTGTACTCACACATCCTTGTAGTGGAGAAAGGTTTGTGATCTATAGTGATGCATCCAAGAAGGGGATGGGGTGTGTTCTTATGCAAAATGATATGGTGATAGATTATTCCTCACGACAGTTGAAAATCCATGAGCAAAATTACCCAACTCATGAATTGGAGTTAGCTACGGTAATATTTGCATTAATGATTTGGAGGCATTATCTTTATGATGAAAGGTGTGATATTTATACTGATTATAAAAGTTTAAAGTATATTTTCACACAAAAGGAGATGAATATGCACCAAATAAGATGGTTGGAGTTGATTAAGGATTAATACTGCTCAATTCATTACCATCCAGGGAAATCAAACAAGGTTGCAGACGCATTAAGTCAACAAGACCATGCTAGATTACCCAGGATGAGGATCCCAAAAGATCAAATATTTATGGATTTAGCAAGGATGGATCTTGGAATTATAATGGAAGTGGAAAATCATATCTTTCTCAAATGAATGTTCAACCATATGTACATGTGAAGATTAAAGAGGCACTGAATGAAGATGTACAGTTATAAAAGAAGGTGAGAAATGTTCTTGAATTCAACCTTGATTGTGATGAGATAATAAGGTTCAGGAATCAGGTTTGTGTTCCTCCCATCCCAGAATTAAAGGAGCTACTAGATGAGGCTCATAGTTCTCTATTCTCTATTCATCCTGGCAGCATGAAGATGTATAGGGACCTGAAAGAGTACTTCTGGTGGGATGGCATGAAAAGAGATGTTGTTGAATATGTCTCTCGATGCTTGGTTTGTCAGCAAGTTAAAGCTGAGAGATAGAAGTCTAAGGGGATGTTACAACCATTACCCATACCTGAATGGAAATGGGAAAACATCACTATGGGATTTGTCATTGGACTTCCTAAAACATCCAAAGGAAATAATACTATCCGGGTCATAGTTGATCATCTTACAAAGTCTGCACACTTCATTGCTATTAGAGAGGATTTCTCTCTGGATCAGCTTTCCATGATATATGTAAAGGAAGTGGTAAGATTTCATGGAGTACCACTTTCCATTATATTTGATCAGGATCTGTGGTTTACCTCAACGTTCTGGCGATGTCTTCAGCATACTCTGGATACATAGTTGAGTTTCAGCACTACTTATCATCCTCAGAAAGACGGTTAGTCTGAGAGGACAATTCAAACTCTAGAAGATATATTGGGAGCTTTCTCTATGGATTTCAAAGGTGGTTGGGATCAACACCTACCTTTGGTGGAATTTTCTTATAATAATACCTTTCACTCTAGTATTCTGATGGCTCCTTATGATGCTCTCTATGGAAAGAAATGCAGGACTTTAACATGCTGGGATGAAGTTGGGGAAAGAAAGCTATTAGGACCTGATCTTGTTTATGAGATGGCAGAAAAGGTCATATATATTAAACAACACATAAGGGTAGCTCAGAGTCGACAAAAATGTTATTCTGACAACCGATGAAAATACCTAGAGTTTGATGTGGGTGATAAAGTGTTCTTACGAATATCTCCTTGGAAGAGAGTTATGAGATTTGGAAAGAAGGGAAAGCTGAGCCCTAGGTATATCGGTCCTTTCAAAACACTGGATCGGGTTGGGAAGGTAGCATACCAATTGGCTCTTCCACCGAATCTCTCTCAAGTTCATGATGTGCTCCATTTATCTCTCCTGAGAAAGTACATACCCGATCCTTCATATGTACTCAGCCCAGAAGTGGTACTGCTGGAGCAAGATCTTTCTTATGAAGAACAGCCGATAGAGATTTTGGATCATAGCGAAAAAGTCCTACGAAACAAGACCACTCGACTGGTGAATGTTTTATGGAGGAACTACCAATTAGAAGAAGCTACATGGTAGCTTGAGGATATGCTGGGGGATAGGTATCCTCATCTGTTTGTTATAAAGTGACAAATTTCGAGGGAGAAATTCATTTTAATGGAGGAAGAATGTATCACCCGAGATTTTTTGATTTTATGTTATATAAATCATAAAAGGAATCTTTCACTACACACAACACTAGCTTGGATTTCTTTACACGCAACCGTGTCCTTCCTCGATAGCTTGGGTTGTACGTAATACTTAGTTTCACTAAATAACGATATGCTATTTAAATATTATTAAAACTAACCGTTATGAATATTAATACCCACTTTTTGAAATTTTTTAAATTTTATCCTTCAAAATGGACTTCATTTTTGGATTTGGAATATCAAAACTATCCTATGGTGAAATTCTGGTATTTTTCTGAAAACATTCAATTTTTGATGAATAGTGAAAACATTGGGTTACTATTTCAAAACCGACTTTTTATTTAAATAATTATTTATTTTATTTAAATTTATTTTAGGTAAATATTAATACATAATACCAATATATGTTTAAATCAATTCATTGGAGTCATTTTATAATAATTTTAGATATATAAAAATTTAATTGAACTTTTCACCGTCTTTTACCCACCTCCTAGGAGAATTTGCAAATTCACATAAAACTTAATTTTACTGCTTCTCTGAGTGGAATTTAGAAAATCTGAGAGACACGCTTAATATCAAGGACTAAAATGTGGTTCAATGAGATGAAAATAATTTGTGGTGAATAGTAACATTTTACTTTTTTTACCAAGGTTAAAAGTAAATAGGGTAATTAATGGTAAAAATGATAATATTATTACACTAACACAAGTCCTAATTCTATTAGATAAGTGTAATTCGACCAAAAACAACCTTAGGAATAAATTATGACCATTTATTACCACTTGGATTAGATTAGGACATTTAATATTATTTTATTTAAAGAATAGTTAAAACAGTTAAAATCAACTTTTAAAAAATAAAACATTTTTAATATCGGGTTATACATAAGATAAATTCGACTATAAATAATCATTAGAAAGCTAAAATTATTTCCTATATAATGGTAATTTATCTATAATTTTTATAAATTAAATAATTTAATTTATTTATGACACAATGATGATGCAGTAATTATCTTATTAATAAAATACTAACATAATTAATGTTATAAATACTAAAATAAATGTAATTTGAGACTTTTTATGAATTCCACGAATTTTATAGGTTAATATGACTTATTAGTATTGATTTAATTAATTTTTTTCGAACTAATCATCCTGTTATGATTTACACAAAAATCAAGTACCCAATAGTGTCAAAATTGACATAAAATAGTTTTTAAAACAAATATTATATTATTATTTGTTATTTTATACTTAAAAATCTATGGTTCGGCCAAATGAATTAGATAAAGTTATATATATTAATAATAAACAGCATGGGTTCCTTTGTCTTTCTATAGTATGTTTATTAACCTTATATTGTTCGAAAACTAGAGGACACTATAAAAGTAAAATTATTTAACTTAAAGATAAATCTAGATGATAAGGTTAAAATAGAAACCTAAACATGTCTCAATTCTATTGTATGAGATTATTTCGACCCATATACACCTTAGTTTTTAAATAAATCAATTTGGAGCTATTAAAAACTTAATTGGACTTTATAATAAAATAATATATTTAGTTTTTTCAAAGGTTCCCCTCTCCACCCTTATAAAAGGGAACCTCCTCCCTCTCCGGCTCACACCACTTTGAGTCTTCGCAATCGGACATCCCCTGTAACAGCCCAAGATTTTATGAAAATATTCTTTCACTATTGTCTTGTGTTGTATGCTACACCAAAAGGAGCTTGCACAACACGCATCCTTGACTTGCCTTTCATTACACGCAATCACAACCTTCCTCGATAGCGTGTGTAGTACGCAATACTGAGTTTCACGAAACAACGATATACTATTAAAATATTATTAAAACTAGCCGTTATGAATAGTAATAACCACTTTTTAAATTTTAGAAATTTTAGCTCTCAAAATGGAATTTATTTTTTGGATTCGAAGTATCGAATTTAGCCTAAGGTGAAATTTTGGTACTTTTCGGATAACTTTCATATTCTGATGAATAGTGAAAATTACTAAATTATAATTAAAAACAACTTTTTTAATCGAAATAATTAATAGTGATAAATCATTAATTTTAGTGGTTTTAAAGTATATTTAGAATATATTTTTACAATTTAATACAATGTTGGTAATTGGATGTAATTTCACATTTAAACCAGACATAATCAAGTGTCAATCTTTTGATAGATATTGTTTCTTAAAAACACGCTATTTGTTTTAACAGCGGGATTTAATTATAAAATTAATTAATGTAATTTCTATGTTATGAATTTGGTAAAATATACTTCATTTTTGAATTCGGAATATGAAATATAGCTTAGGATGAAATTTTGGCATTGTTCTGAAAAACATCAATTTTTGATGAATAGTGAAACTACTAAGTGGTAGTTAAAAATACTGAATTTTTCATAAAACTTAATTTTACCGCTTCTGTGAAAGGAAATTCAAAAATCCGAGAGACACGGTTGATGTCAGTAAGTAAAATGTGGTTCAATGAGATGAAAATAATTTTTGGTGAATAGTAACTTTTTACTTTTATTTACCATGGTTAAAAGTAAATAGGGTAATTAAGGGTAAGAATGATATTAATATTACCCTAACACATGTCCTAATTCTATTGGACAAGTGTATCTCGACCAAAAACAACTTTAAGTGTAAAATATTATCATTTAGGCCCACTTGGATTAGATTAGGACATTCATTGTTATTTAATTCAAAGAAGAGTTAAAAGAGTTAAAATCAACGTTTATTTACTAAAACATTTTTAATATAGGGTTTTACATAAGATAAATTCGATTGTAAATATTCATTAGAAATCTAAAAATATTTCCTCCATAATGGTATTTTATTTGTAATTTTTAGACATCAAATAATTTAATTTATTTATGACACAAATATGATGTAGTAATTATCTTATTAATGAAATATTGACATAATTGATATTATAAATACCAAAATAAATGTAATTTAAGACTTTTTATGAATTCCATTAATTTTCTAGGTTACTATGATATATTATTGTTGATTTAATCAACATGGTTCGAACATATAATTCTGTTATGACTTTCACAAAAATCATATATCATGTAGTGTCAAAATTGACACAAAATAGTTTTTAAATCTAATATTATATTATTAATTGTTATTTTATTCCTAAAAATCTAAGGTTCGGACAAATGACTTTTATAAGGATATATATATTAATAATAAACAATTTGGGGTTCGTTTGGCATGTTATAGTAAGTGTATTAACCATATAGTGTAAGAAAATAAAAAGACACGGTAAAAGTTAAATTATTTAACTTAGAGTTAAATCTTATTGATAAGGTTAAAATAATAACCTAAACTTGTCTAAATCCTATTGGTTGATACGATTTCAACCCATCCCCACTTTAGCTTCGAAATAAGACCCTTTGGAACCATTATAAACCGATTTTGACTTTAATATAAAATAATATTTTGAGATATTCCTAAGGTGCCCCTCTCCTCCCTTATAAAAGGGCACCTCCTCCCCCTCCTCCTCACACCAATTTGAGAACTCAAGCTCGGACAACCCCTGCAAAAATCCCTTCTCCACTTCCCTAGAATAATCCTAGTGGTCCTTCTCTTCTTCAAAGACCAATCTTAATTCCCTAAGTGGGGGATTCAAAGAGGTGTTCCAAAGAAGAGGTAATATCCATTACCGTTCTTTTCAATTTCTTTCTTCTTCAACTTCTTCTTCTTTAGTTGTTTCATGATAAAGTAATAACATCAGTATTTCTTATATACTAATAAGTTATTATAAATATGAAACAACTCTAATTAACCTTCTATACATCCTACGGAGAAAGGAAATCACCGCGCGTGCGTACGTACGGAATACCGTCTCCACACCGTGATGTAATCTATTTTCCGTCACCACCTTAATTGGATGGGTATAATGATGTAATGAGTAACTATACATGATTATTATAAAGTTATATTGATACTGAAATAGTATACATACACTTTAACACAATTCCACGACCATGGGAACAATATCATCGCTCGTGCGTACCTACGGACTACCGTCTCCACGACGCGATGAGATTCATTCTCCATGTTAACCATTTAAGAATGATTAATAATGAAATATATGACATTATAAAGCTAATGGATTTATGTGTATATGTATATGTATGTCATCTACTTACTTTCATTCAAGACAATAAGGAAAGGAAAACAGCGTTCATGCGTACGTACGGACTACCGTCTCCATCAACGGTGTTTTTCATTTCATTTATTTATCTATTATATATATATATATATATACTGAATATATATGATATATAAATCATATTTTATATTCTGGAAGTAAGTAAATCATGATATAAGTAATAATAATGTCAAGAACAACAAGTCAAAACACCTACGATAAATGAAACGATTTTACCCAAAACGCTTCTTTAACATGGAATTTACAAAAGAACGGGTAATATAAAGTCATAAGTGAACCATATATGATATCATAACAATGAATATGATTCTTTAATAAGTCAATGACATTATTTAAATCATTATACAGGAGGTTCGGACACATACCAAGCAAATCGGACCTAAGGTAAGGGAAATATCACAATCTCATTTTTATCCGAGATTGTTTATACTTTGGCATTTACTTGGGTGTATTTTATCATCCACATCCATGTTTCCTCAATATGTAATATTATTTCCATCCACCTACAATTGTTTAAATCCAATTTTACCCTTCGGTGAGTTTTTAGTAAAGGATATGAATGGAATCTTTTGTCGTTTTTCGTACGAGGTACTTTTTGACTTTTCTGACAAAAGTACGAAGAATGTTTTTTTTAACTTATACGGCATGAATGGATTTTTAAAACATTATTTCCAAGAAGACTCCTTTAAAAGTTTTCAAGTTTATTTTTAATCAAATTCTTTTAGTTTAACATTTTATGACATGTTAAGAAAGGAAAAGTGTTTTTGAAGTAGAAAGGATATTTTCCTCAAGAATGAAGTTCAAGTGTTTTATCAAAATTATTTTCCATCTAAGATAATAAAGGGTTCTGTTTTTATCCCTGTTATTACATTGATTTGATTATGTTGTGATGGAATTATTTTTATGAATTCCTTTATTGTATATGAATTGTTTTATGATGTCATGATGTTTAAGATTCCCATTTTTATTACATGGGTTATGCAATGGTGTATGGTTTATGATTTTGTGGCACACATAAGAATGGTATCATTATGAGATGGGTGGGACCTATATCTCCCTCCAATTCATTGGGTAACGATTTTATATCTCATGAGATAGACATGGCTAGAACGGTAGGTTATACCGGTTCAGTGAAACAGGACTGAAATGAGGGTGACTCGATTCAGAAAGGGACTTTGTCCACTAAGATAGTCTTGGCAATGAGTCTTGACTAATAAGAAATGATTCTCTATGATTATGTGTGTATTCCACAAAGTTTCATGTTTTAATTTATGATTATTGTGATTAAATATCACTGTCATGATTTATCCCATGTTATGAAATTATGATCTCTTTTGCAGGTTAAGATTTCCAAAAGTTATGTTCTTGTGTATACGATGAGATTTATATTTCTTTTGTCTACCCTTACTGAGCATTTGAGATCACCCTTTTATGTTTCTTTTCCCCAGGATATAAAGAAAGGTTTTAGATAAAAAAAGGGTAGATCTTTATGGGAGATATTGGAGATCTTTCACCACGATTAGAAGATTACGTTCCGAGTTTCCAAAGACACTAAACTATTACGATCCTTGTGTGTTTATTTTTTTTTTATGTACTAAGTATTCCGCAAAAGTAATGTAATTTCTATGTACGTCAAGATACGGGTCTCTACAGTTGGTATCAGAGGAAAGGTTTAGTCAACCTTTGGAAACTAGGATGCGAGAACTTTAGTGAGATCCCTAGAGATATTTATAAGGAATGTCTAGGGATGTCCCTAAGGATAAGTATACGTATAGGATACAGTCCTAGAACTACGGTAACGATCATATAATTTAACCTAAGATGTTAGATATTGAGGATACTCCACCTTTATTGTGTTGTTTTCCCTAGCATGATTTTTTCCTCTCACACTATTCTTTTTTTGGGTTTTAGAAAATGGCTGGAAACAAGATGATTCACGATAATGGAGGATATGATAGACAATGGAATGATATTCTTCATAATGAAATGGGATTTGGAAGTCCAAACATCATTATTATGCCGAATCAGCAATCTCATAATATGATCAATAAAGTAAAATTTGTTAAGTTTCCTGACTCGGCTAATAAGAGAAAGATGGAGTTTCATGATGATCATAGAGGAAAGAAAGTTAAATTTCCCCTATGTAAATCATGTGGGAAGAGGCATGAAGGAGAATGTTTCAAAGGAACTGGAAGATGCTTTGGGTGTGGAAAAGAAGGACACAAAGCAAGTAAGTGAAAAGGAAAAGGTTCAGTTAACACCATGGATGAGGATAATGGAATTGCTACGACATCAACAATGGTTAAATGTTTTAAATGTGGAATGTACGGGCATTATGCAAACCAATGCCCTAAGGGAAAGTCTCATGAAGATAATCAGTATGATCGTATGGGAAGTATTTATGTTTATGATGATGAAGAGACTACAAATGATATGTGAGATGAAAGAATTGTTGAATCTCGGTCAATGGTTTAAGAATGTAGTGGAATGATTACATGTTTATCATGTGTAATGTTGTATAAGAAATCTCATGTTACTATGGAATAAAGAGACATCTAAGGATTGTTACACTGTTGTCTTTCCTTGAGTTATGAAAGTGTATGATTAATGGTGCCACTATCCATGAAAGGTTATTCAGATATTTTTGGAATTTAGATGATATGCGTATAATGAAGGAATAATAAGATAATGAGGTGTTTGATTGTATTCATGAGCTCATGAATGATATAAGGAGAAGGTTATATCATGGTTTGAGTATAGTGAATTTTTGGATTTTGGTATGTGGAAAGAGTTAACTTTTAACTGCATTCATGTTTTCACTAAGGTTCATTGGGTATTCAAGAGAATACATGATTAAGGCCTTTGAATGTTTGGAATGTGACCAACAAGACATATCTTATGATATATGGGGATTAACGACAGTATTAAATCTCTGGTAATCATTTTCACTATATTATGAGAGTGGACTGTAGTATTATGGATAAGCCTAAATATTAGAATGGATTATGTTGGACATAATTTAGTATTGTTTAAGGATAGAAGATTTTCGATATTATTGATGGGATGTTATAGTAATGTAGTTTTCGAAAAAGGACAACCTGCAGGACAGGCGACAGCCCATCGCTTCGGACAATGCTGTGGGAATCGAACCCACAACCGAAGTGCGACTGGCCTTTATCGCCTACCACTGGCCTATAGGAAGTCCCTGTTTAGTAGAAACTAGTTTTATTATATTAAGCAGTATGATATATGAAGTATAAGTCCATTTTAGGAACCATATATGATTAATCACACTATAGATCGACTTATGTATATAATTTTTGCTAACCTTTTGTTTGAGACAGATGGAATGACCCGTCATTCTATCACATGATCTGCTAACACTTCACGAATAACAAATTCAACTTCATTTATTTAAGAGATGAAGTGGAAATTGTTCAAGGCACGAACAATAGTGCGACTATACAAAAATAAAGTAAGTATTTATTCTAATTCAAATTCTTCAACTTTAGGGAAACGATCTTGAAAACCAAAAAAATGTTGTCCTAGTGATCTTATATCTGATTAATCGGATGGTACCTTAGATCGTCACAAATTTATGGATTTGTGATTGTTGGCTTTTCCATAGCCATGTTCTCTACCACTCTCCATCAGAACATGATGGTTAGATTTTTCTTCCATATCCATATTTTCACCTATGTGGAAACCCAGTGATTAGTTTATTTGGGTAACCGTTAAGTTTCATACTTTTGTTTTTAAATATTGGTTTTGGTATTCCTTTTTACAATGTGGGTTTCTATTAAAGAAACTATCGAATAGTAAACCATTTATAACCCCGACGAATTTCGAGGGCGAAATTAATTTTAAGGGGGATAGAATGTAACAGCCCAAGATTTTATGAAAAATATTCTTTCACTAATGACTTTTGTTGTACGCTACACTAAAAGGAGCTTGCACAACACGCATCCTTGACTTTCCTTGCATTACACGCAATCACAACCTTCCTCGATAGCGTGTGTAGTACGCAATACTGAGTTTCACGAAACAACGATATGCTATTAAAATATTATTCAAACTAGCCGTTATGAATAGTAATAACCACTTTTTAAATTTTAGAAATTTTAGCTCTCAAAATGGAATTTATTTTTTGGATTCGGAGTATCGAATTTAGCCTAAGGTGAAATTTTGGTACTTTTCGGATAACTTTCATATTCTGATGAATAGTGAAAATTACTAAATTATAATTAAAAACAAATTTTTTAATCGAAATAATTAATAGTGATAAATCATTAATTTTAGTGGTATTAAAGTATATTTAGAATATATTTTTACAATTTAATACAATGTTGTTCATTGGATGTAATTTCACATTTAAACCAGACATAATCAAGTGTCAATCTTTTGATAGATATTGTTTCTTAAAAACACGCTATTTGTTTTAACAACGGGATTTAATTATAAAATTAATTAATTTAATTTCTATGTTATGAAATTGTTAAAATAGACTTCATTTTTGAATTCGGAATATGAAATATAGCTTAGGATGAAATTTTGGCATTGTTCTGAAAAACATCAATTTTTGATGAATAGTGAAACTACTAAGTGGTAGTTAAAAAAACTGAATTTTTCATAAAACTTAATTTTACCACTTCTGTGAAGGGAAATTCAAAAATCCGAGAGACACGGTTGATGTCAGTAAGTAAAATGTGGTTCAATGAGATGAAAATAATTTTTGGTGAATAGTAACTTTTTACTTTTATTTACCATGGTTAAAAGTAAATAGGGTAATTAAGGGTAAGAATGATATTAATATTACCCTAAAACATGTCCTAATTCTATTGGAAAAGTGTATCTAGACCAAAAACAACCTTAAGTGTAAAATATTATCATTTAGGCCCACTTGGATTAGATTAGGACATTCATTATTGTTTAATTCAAAGAAGAGTTAAAAGAGTTAAAATCAACGTTTATTTACTAAAACATTTTTAATATAGGGTTGTACATAAGATAAATTCGATTGTAAATATTCATTATAAAGCTAAAAATATTTCCTACATAATGGTATTTTATTTGTAATTTTTAGACATCAAATAATTTAATTTATTTATGACACAAATATGATGTAGTAATTATCTTATTAATGAAATATTGACATAATTGATATTACAAATACCAAAATAAATGTAATTTAAGACTATTTATGAATTCCATTAATTTTCTAGGTTACTATGATATATTATTGTTTATTTAATCAACTTGGTTCGAACATATAATTCTGTTATGACTTTCACAAAAATCATATATCATGTAGTGTCAAAATTGACACAAAATAGTTTTTAAATCTAATATTATATTATTAATTGTTATTTTATTCCTAAAAATCTAAGGTTCGGCCCAATGTCTTATATAAAGATATATATATTAATAATAAACAATTTGGGGTTCGCTTGGCATGTTATAGTAAGTGTATTAACCATATAGTGTAAGAAAACAAAAAGACACGGTAAAAGTTAAATTATTTAACTTACAGTTAAATCTAATTGATAAGGTTAAAATAATAACCTAAACTTGTCTAAATCCTATTGGTTGATAGGATTTCGACCCATCCCCACTTTAGCTTCGAAATAAGACCCTTTGGAACCATTATAAACCGATTTTGACTTTAATATAAAATAATATTTTGAGATATTCCTAAGGTGCCCCTCTCCTCCCTTATAAAAGGGAACCTCCTCCCCCTCCTCATCACACCAATTTTAGCACTCAAGCTCGGCCATCCCCTGCCAAAATCCCTTCTCCGCTTCCCTATAATAATCCTAGAGGTCTTTCTCTTCTTCAAAGACCAATCTTAGTTCCCTAAGTGGAGGATTCAAAGAGGTGTTCCAAAGAAGAGGTAATATCCATTACCGATCTTTTCAATTTCTTTCTTCTTCAACTACTTATTCATTAGTTGTTTCATGATAAAGTAATAACATAAGTATTTATTATATACTGATATGTTATTATAAATATGAAACAACTCTAATTAACCTTCTATCCATCCTACGGAGAAAGGAAATCACCGCGCGTGCGTACGTACGGAATACCGTCTCCACGCCGTGGTGTAATCTATTTTCCGTCACCACCTTAATTGGATGGGTATAATGATGTAATGAGTAACTATACATGATTATTATAAAGTTATATTGATACTGAAATAGTATACATACACTTCAACACAATTCCACGACCATGGGAACGATATCATCGCTCATGCGTACGTACAGACTACCGTCTCCACGACGCGATGATATTCATTCTCCATGTTAACCATTTAAGAATGATTAATAATGAAATATATGACATTATAAAGCTAATGGATTTATGTATATATGTATATGTATGTCATCTACTTACTTCCATTCAAGACAATAAGGAAAGGAAAACAGCGTTCATGCGTACGTACGGACAACCGTCTCCATGAACGGTGTTTTTCATTTCATTTATTTTTCTATTATATATATATATATATATACTGAATATATATGATATATAAATCATATTTTATATTCTGGAAGTAATTAAATCATGATATAAGTAATAATAATGTCAAGAACAACAAGTCAAAACACCTACGATAAATGAAACGATTTTACCCAAAACGCTTCTTTAACATAGAATTTACAAAAGAACGGGTAATATAAAGTCATAAGTGAACCATATATGATATCATAACAATGAATATGATTCTGTAATAAGTCAATGACATTATTTAAATCATTATACAGGAGGTTTGGACACATACCAAGCAAATCGGACCTAAGGTAAGTGAAATATCACAATCTCATTTTTATCCGAGATTGTTTATACTTTGGCATTTACTTGGGTGTATTTTATCATCCACATCCATGTTTCCTCAATATGTAATATTATTTCCATACACCTACAATTGTTTAAATCCAATTTTACCCTTCGGTGAGTTTTTAGTAAAGGATATGAATGGAATCTTTTGTCGTTTTTCGTACGAGGTACTTTTTGACTTTTCTGACAAAAGTACGAAGAATGTTTTTTTTAACTTATACAGCATGAATGGATTTTTAAAACATTATTTCCAAGAAGACTCCTTTACAAGTTTTCAAGTTTATTTTTAATCAAATTCTTTTAGTTTAACATTGTATGACATGTTAAGAAAGGAAAAGTGTTTTTGAAGTAGAAAGGATATTTTCCTCAAGAATGAAGTTCAAGTGTTTTATCAAAATTATTTTCCATCTAAGATAATAAAGGGTTCTGTTTTTATCCCTGTTATTACATTGATTTGATTATGTTGTGATGGAATTATTTTTATGAATTCCTTTATTGTATATGAATTTTTTTATGATGTCATGATGTTTAAGATTCCCATTTTTATTACATGGGTTATGCAATGGTGTATGGTTTATGATTTTGTGGCACACATAAGAATGGTATCATTATGAGATGGGTGGGACCTATATCTCCCTCAAATGCATTGGGTAAAGATTTTATATCTCATGAGATAGACATGGCTAGAACGGTAGGTTATACCGGTTCAGTGAAACAGGACTGAAACGAGGGTGACTCGATTCAGAAAGGGACTTTGTCCACTAAGATAGTCTTGGCAATGAGTCTTGACTAAGAAGAAATGATTCTCTATGATTATGTGTGTATGCCACAAAGTTTCATGTTTTAAGTTATGATTATTGTGATTAAATTTCACTGCCATGATTTATCCCATGTTATGAAATTATGATCTCTTTTGCAGGTTAAGATTTCCAAAAGTTATGTTCTTGTGTATACGATGAGATTTATATTTCTATTGTTTACCCTTACTGAGCATTTGAGCTCACCCTTTTATGTTTTCTTTTCCCCAGGATATAAAGAATGGTTTTAGGTAAAAAAAAGGGAAGATCTTTATGGGAGATATTGGAGATCTCTCACCACGATTAGAAGATTACGTTCCGAGTTTCCAAAGACACTAAACTATTACGATCCTTGTGTGTGTATTTTTTTGTTATGTACAAAGTATTCCGCAAAAGTAATGTAATGTCTATGTACGTCAAGAAACGGGTCTCTACAGCTCCTGACAATTTCTCTTCTCCACTTCCCTAGAAACATCCTAGAGGTTCTGGTCTTCTTCAAAGACCATCTTTAGTGCCCAAAGAGGATGTTAAGAAGAGGTGCTTAAAAGAAGAGGTAATGTCTGTTACCGATTCTTTCAACATTATTTCTTATTCTACTTATTCATATTTAGTTTTTTCATTATGAAGTAATAATATCAGTAGCACTCATATACTGATATTTCATTATAAATATGAAACAACCCTATTTCACCTTCTATCCATCCTACGGAAAATGAAATCAACGCACGTGCATATGTACGGAATACCGTCTCCACGCCGTGGTGTAATCTGTTTTTCCCCACCACCTTACTTGGATGGGTATAATGGTGTAGAGAATAACTATATATGATTATTGTAAATTGATATTGATTCATAAATAGTATACATACACTCCAATACAATTCCACGATCATGGGAACGATATCATCGGTCGTGCGTACGTACAGAATACCATCTTCACGATGTAATGTGACTCGTTCTACATGATCTTCATTGCATAATTATTATATAAATTATTTGAATGAATAAATATGATATATATTACACTAATACCATTTTTGAAATGGGGTATATA
The DNA here is from genome assembly GCA_963277665.1 of Viscum album. Lineage (NCBI taxonomy): Eukaryota > Viridiplantae > Streptophyta > Magnoliopsida > Santalales > Viscaceae > Viscum > Viscum album. Next base: position 1,192,597,571 of record OY728130.1, on the reverse strand, counting down.
TTACTAAAAAATAAGAATAATAATTTATTCGACAAAACACGCATATGAACAAAAATTAATAAACACCCGAATAACAAGTAGCAATGAAATATTACCAATAAGACACTAAGAATATGACCATATATGATATCATAACAATTATTATGATTATGGAATAAGTCAATGCCATTATTTAAATCATTATACCAGACGTTTGGGCACTTACGAAGCAAATCAGACCTAAGGTAAGGGAAAATCTCACAATCTCAATTTTTATCCGAGATTGTTTATACTTCAGAATTTTCTGGGGAATATTTATCATCCACATCCATTTCCTCAATATTTAATATTTTTTATATACTCCTTCAATTTTTTAAATCCTATTTTACCCTTCGGTGAGTTTTAAGTAAAAGATATGGAAGGAATCGTTTGTCATTTTTCATATGATGTACTTTTTGACTTTTCTGGCCAAAGTACGAGAAGAATGTTTTTAACTTATACAACATGAATGGATTTTTATAACATTATATCCATGAATCATCTTTTAAAATTTTTCAAGTTTATTTTTATTCAAATTATTTTAGTTTAAAATTATATGACATGTTAAGAAAAGAAAATGTTTTTGATGTCAAAAGGATATTTTACTCAAGAATGGAGTTCAAGTGTTTTATCAAAATTATTTTCCATCTAAGATAATATAGGGTTCCGTTTCTTTCCCTATTTTTATATTGTTTTGATTATGTTATGATGGAATTATTTTCATGATGTCCTTTTATCTTATATGGATTGTGTTATGATGGCATGATGATTAGGAATCCCATTTTTATTACATGGGTTATGCAATGATGTATGATTTATTATTTTGCGGCACATATAAGAATGGTTTCATTATGAGATGGGTGGAACCTATATCTCCCTCTAATGCATTGGGTAAAGATTTATATCTCATGAGATAGACATGGCTGGGACTGCAGGTTAATTCGGTTTAGTGAAACTAGACTGAAACGAGGAGTGAACTCGATTCAGATATAGACTTTGTCCACTATGATAGTCTTGGCAATGAGTATTGACTACTAAGAAATTATTATCTATGATTATGTGTGTATGAAACAAAGTTTCTTGTTTTAAGTTGTGATTATTGGGATTACATTTAACTAATATGATTTATCACATGTTATGAAATTATGATTTCTTTTGCAGGTTAGGATTTCCAAAATGTTATGTTCTTATGAATATAATGTGATTGATATTTCTTTTTTTTACCCTTACTGAGCATTTGAGCTCACCCTTTTGTATTTTTTTATTCCCCATGTCAGTAAAAAGGTTATTAAGTAGGATATTCCAAAAGGGACTCTAGATATGATGAAATAAATGGGAGACAATGTAGATACTTTAGGACCAGTTGTTTATGTTTCTCGGTTTCTAAAGACACTATACCTATACGGTCCTTTCATGGTTTTGTTATACGTTGTAATAAGTGTTCTTCAATTGTGAAGAAATAACAATGTATGTAAAGTATGGGTCGTTATATAACACTTGTTTAAACATTTTATTCATTATTTTAAAAATATATGGTTAACCATATAGTATCACCCTTAGATATTAAAAATTAGTGCATCCCTAATCTGTGTTTTTGTCAATAATAAGTGCTTCCTATTTGATATAGTCGATTTGGTTGGAAATAATAAATAATGTATAAAAATACAGAGGTAGATGGGTGGTTTTTCGGTAAGATAAACCTAAAGGGGGTATTACCATATGAAGATACTACTATATGTGTTCTAATTATCCTTGATGTTAAAAATGTGTCTTTTCATGAGCACTTCCCATTTCAGATGCTCAGAAATGATCAAGGCCTAGTAACCTGATGGTTGAAAGGTAATGTTGTTACACATGTAATGATTGATTCTGAACCTTGTAGAGCGCTGATTCCTTACCTTTATTAGTTTAAAATATTCTAAAATATTGGTTATATGTTCATTAGATCTCTTGTAGATGATTACCACCAATACAGTGTGGTTATCATACTAGAGACCTCATGGCTCGGTGGACGAAACTAGATGCCCTCACAAAAACCATACCCTAGTAGGTCAATGAGGTTGTTATGTGAAGGAAAACATGTGAAGGGGGTTATTATGAGAATATATTTTACCCTTTTGTAAGGTTTATTTTATGCTCATTTATAAATTTATGTATTATATATTTTTTGTATTTTGATTCTGGAATGATAATTCCTTTTCTTAATAAAAGAACCATGAGTTATTCTTTTTGAGATTGTTTTATTAGGTGGGGTGTAACACCCCGACCCCAGTTACCCAGAGTCGGTGCATAATTTTAATACATTGGCATTATTACAAGGAATCAAGTCCCAAAGGACCGATTAGTTTAGTAGTCTTGTAAAATAGATTACATACATGACTGTTACATTACACTTCATAATATACAAAACAACATAAATAATCCTTTATGAATTCCATTATTCCCTTGTCTTAACCCTTATTATCAATCAAAATATACTTCTTGGAATCCTGGGATAAATAAAACATAGAAAATGGGTGAACTCAAATGCTCCGTAAGGGTAAGCAATACAGTGGAAACTTTCATAAATAAGCATAAACATTTAAGGCAATGTATAACTAAAACAAAAGCCTTTTAAACTTGAAATTAAACATAGTATGGAAAAAATAAAATGAAATAATGCCATTTACTTTTTCACATGGATATTCTACTAATCGAATAATCACATGCAATATCAATAACCACTTTCATAATAATGGAATGCATAATGCCAGACTATCATAACCACATAGCCAAGGCCTCGTTCCAAGACTACAAATAAGATTTTGCCAAGGCCTTATGCCAAGACACTATTTTGTCTCATTAGACCTACCGATGCATCGAGGAGCTATAGCGGGCTCCACCCATCACATACTAAGTCCAATGCATTCCCATATGAAAAGTTTTAAACATAACATAAACATTTGTATTAAAACTAGCATTCGAAATTACAATAAATACTCTATAAACCATGAATGGTATAAAAATAACACATCCACATTAAAACATATCACAAAACCTTCAATTCAATAAAAAAGTTTTGTATCATAATAAATCAACTTCAAATAAGCTTAAAATCCATCAAAGGATGTTGACATAGATGAAATCAATACAATTTGAGAGAAATATCTCTTTTCTCGAAATCATTGAAAAGTCACACATTTATAAAGGAACTATTTTAAATGAGATTTTTGAATAAAAGTGTCCCATACCACTTTGTAACTATTGAAAAGAAATATCATTTCAAAACATTCATGTCCATATAAATAAATCCTTATAATCATTTTGAAAACATGGACATTAATTAAAATATTTAGAAAGATAAATATTTAAAATATTTAAAATTATGATCTTGATAAATAGTACCTTTCAAAAATTCTTAAAATATTTATTTTGAAATCATTTAAAAGTCACATAATTATAAAATAAAACATTTAATTTGAAAATATTCTTATAATCTTGTAAGGTAAGCTTTGATGATTTTATAACAGCGGTAAATAGCCGCACCCGCCGTATAAGTTAAAAAAAATATTCATACGTTAAATTTGTCGAAAGTTTAAAAGTGCCTTGTTTGGAAAACCATGGAAAGATTCCTTTAAAAACACATAAGGGTATAAATGAATTTAACCCATATTCTTTGTAAATAGTAAAAATGTTTTGAAATACATTTCGAAGAAACATGGATGTGGATGATAATGAAATCCCAGTAGATTATTACGTATAAACAACCTCGGATAATGAAGAGATTGCGAAATAAACCCTTACCATTTTGGTAACTTACAAAACATACAACCCATGAAAGAGGAATCATACAATGAATATGTAAATACACATAAATTATAGTGTATTACAAAAAGAATATAATTATGGGCAGTACATACACCACACAAAATGTAATAGTGGCAATATGGCATGAATCTCATGGGAATAAGGAGTGAGATGAAAACCCCTTACCTTGAACTTTTCCTTGGTTGGGGGTAGGTTAACCTCCTGTATAATGGTGACATAATTGTTATTAAATTATAAAAGAATCATATACAATCATATGATATCATATATGATCTTTTAACATTGCTTTGTTAATAATATCTTAGAATTATTATTGTTTCGAGTGTTAACTTACTCGTTTTCTTTTATATGTTTCGTTACGTAAGTCATGGTTGTCATGGATAGGATGTATCTTATTCATATCCAGAATGATATCAAGTCCTTAAACCTTATTTTTAAATCATCAAATGATAATTATACTTGAATGGATACGATAGAGAATGAATCTCATCACGTTCGTGGAGACGGTAGTTCGTACGTACGCACGAGCGACAATATCACTCTTTTGATATTAAAATAATATATAATTGGGTGGTATATCATATATACAGAATAATTATCATGTTATATTTATTATTTACATGAATTACATACCATTATTATACCCATCCAAAATAATAATTTATTGAATAACAATTACACCACGACGTGGAGACGGTAAGTTGTACGTACACACGTATAGTGACATGTTATTCAAAGGGTGGATAGAATACTGAATATGATTGTACCATATTTATAATAATATTAAAGTATATAGGAGAAAATGGATTCATTATTTTATAATGGTAATAAAAATGAAAGACGATGTTGAAGAAGAAATGAATTTGAAAAAGGGTGGTGAAAACATTACCTCTTCTTCGGGTTCTTCCTTTTGATTTGATCAAAAGGGCTCCTAAGGTTATCTTTTTGATCAAAATATGTCCTCTAGGTTGTAGTGAGGGAAGTTGAGAGAGTATTTGGGAATGGGTTGGACGAACCAAAAAGTTTTTAAGGTGTTAAGTAATGAGAAGGGGGAGTGCCCTTTTATAAGAGGGGTGAGGGCCACCTTTGAAAAAGCTTGAAATATTAATTTATAATAAATTCATATTCGGTTTCTAATGGCTCAAAAGTTGATTATTTAAATTTTCAGGTGGGTATGGGGCTAAAACCATTCAACCAATAGAATTTACACAGGATTGGGTTATTATATTAACCTTATCTTTAAGTATTAACTCTAAGTTAATAAGTTTCACTTTTACAATGTCTCTTTGTATTTTTATATTATATGGTTAATAAACTTACTATATACATCCAAGAGACCCCCAAGTGGTCCATTAATGATACAAATATCATTATATAAGTCTTTTGGCCGAACCTTGTATTTTTAGGAATTTAATATCAATTAATAATATAATATTTATTTTAAAAACTCTTTTATGTCAATTTTGACACTATTCAATAATTGATTTTTGTGAAACTCATAACAGAATGATTACTTAAAAAAAGTCAATTAAATAAACCCTAATATTACATATTAACCTATAAAATTAGTGTAATTCAATAAAAGTCTCCAATTATATTTATTTGGGTATTTATAATATCAATTATTTTAATTTTTCACTATTATTGTAATTACTTCATCATCATTGTGTCATAAATAAATTAACTTATTTAATTTATAAACATTATAAATAATTTATAATTATGTAGGAAATATATTTATCTTTCTAAGGAATATTTATAGTAGAAAATCCAACATATATTACCCTTTTTAAAAAAAACATTTTCTAAAACATATATGCTTATGTTATTTTTGTACTTATTTTAACTTAATTAAAATAAATTGTCCCTATCACCTTCATGGGGTCCCAAAATCGACCCAAAGATGCAAATGGTCGGACATGTATCCACCAATAAGGTTATGACACGTTTTAGGGTAATTTAGTATTATTATAACATTATTTTCTTAACCCTTATTTACAAGATTTACTCTTTAACTATAGTAAATAAAATATGTACCCAAGTAATTATTCAAAATGTCTAAAAATAAAAGATACCTATTTACACAATTTGGACATCCTGATTCCAAATATGTAATCCATTTTTCCAAATTCAAAACCCAGAAGTGCAGAAATTAATTTGAAATTAATTCCCGTTGTCAAAACAAAAAGCGTGTTTTTAAGATATAATAACTATCAAAATATTGATACTTGTTTATGTCCGGTTTAATTGTGAAATTATTTCCAATGACCAACATTGTATTAAATGGTAAAAGTATATTCTAAATATACTTTAAAACAACTCAAATTCATAATTTATCAATATAAATTATTTTGATTAATAAAGTTGTTTTTAATTAAAATTTATTAATTTTCACTATTCATTGAAATATTAATGTTATCCGAAAAGTACCAAAATTTCACCTTATGATAAATTTGATACTCCATATCCAAAAATGAAGTACATTTTGAGAGATAAAATTGATAAAATTTCAAAAAGTCGGTATTACTATTTATAATTGCTAGTTTGATTTGGTTATGGTGTGTGTTAGAACTCGAAGTTGCGTACAATACACGCTACTGTATTATTCAATGAGAAGTGTACCGTGGAAACTTGGGATGTTTCATTTTAAAATTTTAAGGTCCCCATTTAGTCAAAAAGTTTAAGATATTGTATTTAAAAAGGGTTCACTGTTAAAAGTTGGAAAAAGTGCAATACTGAAAATGAATTTCTTCTTACATTATGTCTAATAAACTCATAATATTGATTCTAAAATTATAAGGATTATATAAAGATTAAAATTTAGTAAATAATATTCATAACATCTTTTGAATGGCTTGTTTGGTATGTCATGGTGCGCTTGAACTCGGTGTTGCATGTAGTGCATGTTATTTAATTATATTGAAGAAATAACACAATATGAAATCTTGGGGTGTTACATTCTCCCCTCCTTCAATAAATTGTGTCCTCGCAATTTGAAATTTTTCTTCGAAAATAAATGGTTGAAAATTGAAAATATATTTGTGGGAAAACTCACATCATAAATTGGGTTACTAAAATTTAGTCTTAATATGAGGAAAAGAGAAATGAAAGGGTCCCCACCAAATTATGATCTCGATTAGGAGAACATTGGTGGAAATTAAAGACATATAATTGGAAGAAAATGTAAATATATATAGGTAGTGATTGAGGTCATCAATCACAAAAAAGTGTAAAATTGAGGTCCTTAAATTCATCAATCTATGATGATTTGAAATACAATCGATTCAAGAAAAGATGGGGTATTAGGATAACACATTTTTGGTTTTAGGATTCCTTAAATAAAGTATAAGAATTAATTACTTCATAGAATAAGAGAAGAAGAAAAATATATTCTTGACAAGTAGAGTTCCATACTTTAACTAATTTCTACCACAAACTCATCTTTCAATCTAAAAGATAATAGAATGTAAAAAAATATATTCTTTTTATCCAATTCGTATAGGGTTCTAAAAAACGAATTTATAATTAATCCACCAGATATTTTAAAAAAATCTACATTATTTAATCTCAGACATCATGTGGGTCAGTGGTAGGTGATACACCCTTGTCGCCCTTCGGTTGTGGGTTGAAGTCTCACGGCCTTTCCAGACGCGATGGGTTGCCGCCCGACCTCCGGGTTGTCCTTTTATGGAAATCAAAAATAATCCAAACTAGAACTATCCAAAATACATCAGTCCAAAATTTATAAGGAAGTTAAACACAATAAAGATCCTTTTTTCTGCGTAATAACATGTGAACACCATCATCATGTATTATTTTAAAACACAGTAACATCCTGAATTACTATAAAACTTTATTGATTACATTCATGATCCCTTATTCCTTAAAGAATAATAGATATACTCCTTCAATCCAATTTTTTTTTGAACCCCAATAATGATGGAATATAAAAATCATTAATCAGTTTCAAGGTAGTCAATAATATCCAATATTATTTATCCAAATCATTATTGTATTATTCCAAAATCACTACCTCAGTATTAGAACTATATTATGGTTTATCATTCTCTCAACCATCTATTTTCCAAAAAACATTATCCTACTATTGAGTCACTTTTCTTTGTTCCACACAATCTCAAGTCCTTAATGAAATAGTACTGCAGCACAATCCTTATATACTCCATAATTATTATAACAAGTACATTGTTGATAAAACACTCAAATGACATAATCAACATAAGAACTCTAATAATTCCTCTTCATCTGTGGTAGTATCATAACTTGATTATTATCCAATAGCATCATTTGTGGCATTGTCTGATGATAGGGACATATGTTCACGTAGTGTCCAAACTCCTTACAAATGAAGCATTGTACATTTGAAACCATTTTCTTACCCTTGCAGTCACGTACATTGTGCCCTTTTCCTCCACACTTATAATAAACTCTCATTCCTTTCAAGCAAGTTCTAGGGTGTTTCTTCCCACAGTTATCACATATGTGATAATTCTTCGTTTCCCTCTTCCATTTATCCATCTTTCTCCCTTCTATCCTTTTCTTCTCTTGCTTCCCTTCAAATCCATGAGACTTAGTAAACTCTTTAAATATCTTATCAACACATGATATTATTTCTTCATATGATGATAATACATGGGAGACAATTTCTCTTAAAAATTATGGCTTAAGACCATGAAAGATATGATCCTTCTTTCTCTTTGGATCATGTGCATTGCTGGAGTTCTCATTACTTCTACTGGGTGCCATTTCTAAATAATGGCATATACTATATTTGATTATGATTAACAATACCTAATCACAAACTTGTAAGACACATAACATAAGTTAAATAGTTTATGGATATAATCCATAATCATAAAAATTTCTCCTTTAAGGAAGTATATACTCATAAACCCTTCATAATGGTTTGTAAAAAAATGAGAATTATCCTAAGCATATCCCCCAGGAGTGTCGTAACCAAGAGTACAGCAAGGCCCATTGTCGTGCACCAGTTCCAGTTTGAGTCGAGCTCAAAGTGGTGTTTTTGAGTTTTACCCCAAGGTACATCTGTGCCAGAGCCGCCTCTACCTGCTCATATCCAGACAGGGATGTATTGCTCGGAAAACTCACAAAATCTCTACAATACCAAAATTCTAGGAAGTTCTTCTATACTAATCATCAAAGTCTATCTTAGGGCTATGTTATCTAATCAGAGTTTATCTAAATCTAGTTTCCAAGGTTATTTCTAAACTTCCTCGGAGACCAACTGTAACACCCTGACCCCAGTTACCCAGAGTCGGTGCATTATTTTAATACATTGGCATGATTACAAGGAATCAAGTCCCAAATGACCGATTAGTTTAGCAGTCTTGGAAAATATATTACATACATGAATGTTACATTACACTTCATAATATACCAAACAACATAAATAATCCTTTATGAATGCCATTATTCCCTTGTATTAACCCTTCTTATCAATCACAATATACTTCTTGGAATCCTTGGAAAAATAAAACATATAAAAGGGGTGAGCTCAAACACTACGTAAGGGTAAGAAATATAGTGGAAACTTTAATAAATAAGCATAAACATTTAAGGCAATGTATAACTAAAACAAAATCCCTTTAATCTTGAAATTCAACATAGTATGGAAAAATTAAATGAAATAATGTCATTTACTTATTCACATGGATATTCTACTAATCGAATAATCACATGGAATATCAATAACCACATTCATAATAATGGAATGCATAATTCCAGACTATCATTACCACATAGCCAAGGCCCCGTGCCAAGACTACAAATAAGATTTTTCCAAGCCCTTGTGCCAAGACACTAGTTTGTCTCATGAGACCTACCGATGCATCGAGGAGCTATAGCGGGCTCCAACCGTCACTTAATAAGTCCAATTCATTCCCATATGAAAAGTTTTAAACATAACATAAACATTTTTATTAAAACTAGCATACAAAATTTCAATACGTTCTCCATAAACCATGAATGGTATAAAAATAACACATCCACAGTAAAACATATCATAAAACCTTCAATTCAATACAAAATTTTTGTATCATAATAAATAAACTTTAAATAAGCTTAAAATCCATCAAAGGATGTTGACATAGATGAAATAAAAACAATTTGAGAGAAATATATCTTTTCTCAAAATCAATGAACAGTTAAACATTTATAAAGGAAGTAATTTAAAAGAGATTTTTGAATCAAAGTGTCTCATACAACTTTAAAACTTTTCAAAAGAAATATAATTTCAAAACATTCATGACCATATAAATAAATCCTTAAAATCATTTTGAAAACATGGACATTAATTAAAATATTTAGAAAGATAAATCTTTAAAACATTTAAAATTTTGATCTTGATAAAGAGTACCTTTCAAAAATTCTTAAAATATTCATTTGGAAATCATTAAAAATTCACATAATTATAAAATAAAACATTTACTTTGAAAATATTCTTATAAACTTGTAAGGGAAGCTTTGACAATTTTATAACGGCGGTAAATAACCGCACCCGCCGTATAAGTTAAAAAACATTCTTACGTTATATTTGTCGAAAGGTTAAAAGTGCCTTGTTTGGAAAACGACGGAAAGATTCCTTCAAAAAAACATAAGGGTATAAATGAATTTAACCCATATTATTTGTAAATAGTAAAAAAAAATTGAAATACATTTTGACGAAACATGGATGTAGACGATAAAGAAATACCAGTAGATTATTACGTATAAACAACCTCGGATAATAAAGAGATTGCGAAATAAACCCTTACCATTTTGGTAACATACGAAACGTACAACCCATGAAAGAGGTATCAAACAATGAATATGTAAATACACATAAATTAAAGTGTATTACACAAAGAAGATAATTATGGGCAGTACATACACCACACAAAATGTAATAGTGGCAAAATGGCTTTAATCTCACGAGAATAAGGAGTGAGATGAAAACCCCTTACCTTGTACATTTCCTTGGTTTGTGGTAGGTTAACCTCCTATATAATGGTGAAATAATTTTTATTAAGTTATAAAAGAATCATATACAATCATATGATATCATATATGATCTTTTAACATTGCTTTGATAATAATATCTTAGAATTATCATTGTTTCAGGTGTTAACTTACTCGTTTTCTTTTATATATTTCATTACGTAAGATGTGGTTGTCATGGATAGGTTATATATTATTCATATACATAACGATATCACGTCCTTAAACATTATTTTTAAATCATCAAATGATAATTATACTTGAATGGATAGGATAGAGAATGAATCTCATCGCGTTCGTGGAGAGGATAGTTCGTACGTACGCACGAGCTACAATATCACTCTTTTGATATTAATATAATATATAATTGTGTGGTATATCATATGTACAGAATAATTATCATGTTATATTTATTATTTACATGAATATCATATCATTATTATACCCATCCAAAATTATAATTTATTGAATAACAATTACACCACGACGTGGAGATGGTAAGTCGTACGTACCCACGTATGGTGACATGTTATTCAAAGGGTGGATAGAATACTGAATATGGTTGTACCATATTTATAATAATATTATAGTATATATGAGATACTGGATTCATTATTTTATAATGGTAATAATAATGAAAGAAGAAGTTGAAGAAGAAATGAATTTGAAAAAAGGTGGTGAAAACATTACCTCTTCTTCGAGTTCTTCCTTTTCATTTGATCAAAAGGGCTCCTTAGGTTGACTTTCTGAACAAACTAGGGCCTCTAGGTTGTAGTTAAGGAAGTTGAGAGAGTATTTGGGAAGGGGTTGTCCGAACCAAAAGGCTTTGAAGGTGTTAAGTAATGAGAAGGGGGAGTGCCCTTTTATAAGAGGGGTGAGGGGCAACTTTGGAAAAGCTAGAAATATTAATTTATAATAAATTCATATTCGGTTTCTAATGGCTCAAAAGTTGACTATTTAAATGTTAAGGTTGGGATGGGTCGAAGACCATTCAACCAATAGAATTTAGACAGGTTTATGTTACTATATTAACCTTATCTTTAAGTATTAACTCTAAGTTAATTAGTTTCACTTTTACAATGTCTCTTTGTATTTTTATATTATATGGTTAATAAACTTACTATATATATCCAAGAGACCCCAAAGTGGTCCATTAATGATACAAATATAATGATATATGTCTCTTTGCTGAATCATATATTTTTAGGAATTTAATATCAATTAATAATATAATATTTGTTTTAATAACTCTTTTATGTCAATTTTGACACTATTCAATAATTTATTTTTTTGAAACTCATAAAAAAATGATTACTTCGACAAAAGTCAATTAAATAAACCCTAATATGACATATTAACCTATAAAATTAGTGTAATTCAATAAAAGTATCCAATTATATTTATTTTGGTATTTATAATATCAATTATTTTAATGTTTCACTATTATGGTAATTACTTCATCATCATTGTGTCACAGATAAATTAACTTATTTAATGTCTAAAAATTATAAATAAAATATCAATATGTAGGAAATATTTTTATATTTTAATGAATATTTCTAGTTGAACATCCAACATATATTACCTTATCTAAAAATTGTTTTTCTAAAAGATATATGCTTATGTTATTTTTGTACTTATTTAAACTTAATTAAAATAAAGTGTCCCCATCACCTTCATGGGGTTCCAAAATCGACCCAAAGATGCCCATGATCGACCATGTATCCACCAATAAGTTTATGACACGTTTTAAGATAATTTAGTATTATTATATTATTATTTGTTTATCCCTTATTTAAAAGATTTACTCTTTAACTATAGTAAATATAATATTTACCGAAGTAATTATTCAAAATGTCTAAAAATAAAAGTTAACTATTTACACAATTTGGACATCCTGATTCCGAATATGTAATCCATTTTTCAAAATCCAAAACACAGAAGAGGCAGAAATTAATTTTAAATTCATTCCCGCTGTCAAAACAAAAAGTGTGTTTTTAAGATATAATAACTATCAAAGGATTGATACTTGTTTATCTCCGATTTAATTGTGAAATTATGTCCAATGACCAAAATTGTATTAAATGTTAAAAATATATTCTAAATATAATTTAAAACCACTCAAATTTATAATTTATCACTATTAATTATTTTTATTAAAAAAGTAGTTTTTAATTAAAATTTTAAAATTTTCACTATTCATCAAAATATTAAAGTTATCCGAAAAGTACCAAAATTTCACTTTAGGCTAAATTTGATACTCCAAATCCAAAAATGTAGTGAATTTTGAGAGATAAAATTGATAAAATTTCAAAAATTAGGTATTACTATTCATAATGGCTAGTTTGATTTGGTTATGGTGTGTGTTAGAACTCGAAGTTGCGTACAAAACACGCTACTGTATTATTCAAAGAGAAGCATACAGTGGAAGATTGGGATGTTTCATTTTAAATTTTTGAGGTCCCCATTTAGTCAAAAAGTTTTAAATATTGTATTTAAAAAGGGTTCACTGTTAAAATTTGGTAAAAGTGCAATACTGAAAATGAATTTGTTCTTACATTATGTCTAAGAAACTCATAATATGGATTATAAAATTATAAGGATTATATAAAGATTAAAATTTAGTTAATACTATTCATAACATCTTTTGAACGGCTTGTTTGGAAAGTCATGGTGCGCTTGAACTCGGTGTTGCATGTAGTGCAAGTTATTGAATTATTTTGAAGAAATAACACACTATGAAATCTTGGGGTGTTACATGGGGAAATTTGGATATCTAACCTGATTGACTAATATTTGTTTCGGAGATTATTTCTTCTTGGAAATGAAAAAAATCGAGCATACAATCATTTGAAAATCATATGACGGGTAGATGTCTGATTTTGAAGAGTCCTAAGGGAACTATCAACATAATAAAAACTGATGTGACAGTAGAAAGACATGTTATATTATTTTGATGAATGAATATCTGGAATTCGTGTCAAGTTTTGAATTGGGAGGAATGGTATTGTACATTAGATGGTTATGGAAAAAAATTTGTGGGGTTTTCATGTGGTAATTGATAATATAAAACATCAGTGAATGTCTAGATGTGAACCAAGGACTAACGGTATTTAGGTAATTGATTCATTATAGAAAGGTGACGTAAAAATTTCAATAAATTTAATGGATGTTATTAAAATGAGGTGTAACCTGACATCAAACTGGGAATCATGAGAATGAGTGACCTGTAGCTGAACCATGACATGCACAATAGGAAGACATGGTTCAAGGAAATAAATAAATGTAGGTACGACTTGTTTTAATGAAAATGTGTTTTGGTAGAGGTAAAAATTCTTGTTGATGGACACTTGGTGTACTCTTAGTTAGAGGAGATCATTCTCAATAACATGATATCACCATGAGTACGCTATGAGATGGTTGGATATATGACATTAAAGCTTTATAAATTTCTTTTAAGATTTTTCAAAAGTGTCTCTTTTGGGGATTCACTCAAGTAGTAGTTTTAGGTTAATCCATGTTTTTCATTAAACAACATTGACCATTGAAGGTCTATGGACCATGTCATAATTCACATTTGGTGTTATCCATCAGAACAATTCTTTAGGAATGGTAATAGGTGATGGGTGATAGTACATATCACTCAGGTATAAGCATATTTTTATCCATGATGTCATTATGTCTATAAATTTATGGGGTGTGGGATATGGTGATTATTTTTCATTTCATTTATGGTAAAAAATTTATGCATCTAATTTGGGGAGGGGTAAAATAGTCATTAGAGGTAGAGCATCATTTTATGTGAGTCTTAGGAACTTGAGAGTGGTCATGTTGCTTTTTCCTTGGCACTTGTATGCTAATTTACAAATTGATAAATGTACAAATACAATCCTTGATAAATTCTAGGAATGTGTTCAATTATGGTTTTTGATGAATCCATATATAGGGATTAATCCAATGGTACCTTATAAAGACCCATGGATTCTATATTACAATAGTTTTGGTGTTGTTGTTATAAAATGGTGATGGATTTGATAAAGAGATAGTTTATCTAGGATACATCCCTAGAACTCGATATAGGATTCATGGATAATGATTTGATCATTCTCGAAACACATTGGGATAAAATATATGAAATATGATTTTAGTGATGTGTTGGCTATAAGAGCGGAGTTCTTCTAAAAATTAGGTGGCCAGAAGTGGTTCAATTTGAGTTGTCTCAATAAGTGGATGTAGTTGGTGAGGAAATTACATTAGTCATTCCATCGGGATGATACAGGAAAAACATAATTAGATAGATGGGGATTTCAAGGAAAACACAGAATGACCATTTTGATCTTGGTCTATTGATGTTTCACTATTTTGTTCAGATTGAGGTCCAAGGGTGTTTACAACAATTTTAATTTGATATATGTTCCGATTATATTTCTATAACTCTATGAAAATGTTTTGGTAGGAAATTCTTATTGTGGGAGTATCGTGACTCTGAATTGGATATAAAAAACTAGACCATGTTTTAAGGAATTCCATATGTAATATGATGTAATGGATCATGAATTGGTCATATTTCATTGGTGAGGGGATTTTATAACTACTTTATTAAGGTTTGGCTGGTATCTTTGAGTGTTCGATCATGTTTTATTAGCTTAAGTTACAAGTACTTAAGGTGATTCCGTGATTTTTGTTGGTAGAATAGAAATGGAACAAGATCGTTTGAAAAAAAACATCATGACACAAGTAGGTCAGGTTATGTTTCCATCATTACCCATTAATTCATGGGAATGATAATTTATATGGTGGGGAGGATGAAAAATCCCATGTTTTGTGTGGAAGAATATTCCCAATGAATTTTGATATTTTCATTCGGTGGATGATTCAAATTATTAATTTATTTGTGGAACATACTTTCGAGATTTAAAAACTCATATAAAAAATTTTGAGATTAAGGTTGTGGTTTAAGGGATTTTTTAGATGTTAGAATTTGTGTCGGGAATTTTTTTCTGTAAAGGACCTATTTTTTTGGATAAAACAAATAGGGTGTGTAGTTTTCTTAAACTATGTAGCCCCTCAAGAGAAACTTTGATTCTCATCAAGGGGTGTCTCATGGTTTATTAAACCCTAAAAGGTAGTGTGCATAACCATGAATGTGCTCTAGAGTAATTTGTAGAGGTGTTAACAATGGATATTCATGGTTTTATAAACCATGCATTTAGTTTTATGGTTTATGTCCCTTAACTTGTAGCACCCCACAATTGGAACAAGGTTATCCCAAACTGTATGGAAAAACTATGATGGATAAGGATCTTGAGTAGTGAGAGCTTTATAATTGTCCCATGATTATCCAAACCATGCATCCTAAATTTTACCATCATTAAATGTGGGTAAATGATTATTTTTTCCTCTGACCTAATAGGAGTTTACACCTCTTTCCCCCACCTCCATTTCTCTAGATAACCACCCCCCACACACACATGCCTAGCTCCCCCTATCAAACTCATTGGTTAATCTCTTCTATTAATTCCCTAAATTAAACACCAAATGATTATTTAAAATCCCATATATGTGTTTAACACTTCTTATGGTTCCTCTCATCATTTATCTCTCCAAATTGAATGATAAATCCAAGTAATCACTTTTCCCATATTTTTAGGGAATTTTCAAATATTTTGAATTGCCCCAATATAGATAAAATAAAATCCCAATATTAAATGAGTGGACATTACTAAGAATGATTTATGTTTTAAATTAATTTTCCATTAAGACTTTGTAATTAAAATTTCCCTCTATTGTGTCACACATTGGTTTTTCTCGTGATTTTCCATTAAAAATAGTTTTTCCATAAATTGATTTTCTAAAGTGAAATGAAAATGCCTATGTGGACCTATTAATAAATATAGATTCCATGTACCTCATTATAATCCACCCATTTTTGTGTTACGTAGATATGTTTTTAATCCCCTTAACACATTAATAATTGAAATGCTTGCTGGCGTGTTTGGTTTGACTTCCTCAATGATTTAATTAATTTATGTGAATGAATTAACACCTTATAAATAGGATAGTATTTCTATCTTCTATCTTATAAAATTGGAATAAAATTATTAATTGTGTCACACCATACATGTACTTTTTCATTTTTGAATGAAAAAGGTAAGGACTTGAATTATATAAAATTTGAAAACATTGACTTGGTTATTACATGGCCTTGATTTTCTCATTTAATGTATGGTTCCTATTATTTATATGCAATTTTTTCTTACTATGGAGGTGGTAAGAATTAATCTGGCCATATATTTATAAGTTAATTCATTGATCATTCCTAATACACCGCCTTGATTCATTGGATTGGTTTCTAGGGGAGATACCAACCATAGATGTTGGTTATTATATTGTTTATAAATGAATACCATGGTGTGGTACTGAAAAATAACTCATCTCATGTTTGTAAAATTATAATTTATTTGAATATATCTATGGATTCATATTGATTTCCTTGGATAAGAGGCACCTTTTATTCTCCCCTTGGGTCCCAATCTTTCTTGGCCCAATATAACATGGGATTATGATCCCCGAACATAGTTAGTGATGCTTATGGTGGAATGTCTTGTGCAAATCCCATGGATTACACCAGAAACCCAATCTAGATAGTATTCATTATTAGAATGAGTTTTCATGACCATATAACTTTACAGACTCCTTGGTTACACCCATGGTTCCAATTAAAATTATCAATATCGCATTATGTTAGTTATTTTAATTATGGATCTTGTAGAATATTCTTATATGGATTCATGGGAAGTAAACCATGAGTTATCACAATGTTATGTATATCAATTAATAAAATTGGGTTATATATGAAAAAATATACCTAATGAAATGTGTGAAAAATATATTCCTACTAAGGTTGAAGATGGTGTGGTCATCTAGGTGTCTTATATGAACCCAAACACAATTTTTTATAATTATTATTTACTAATGTTTCTTGATATTCTTGTACACTACTTATTTTATATTCATAGACTATATTCATGTAGAAACCATTAGTGGGGGCCTATTGAGTATATCTCACACTATTCTTGGGCCTCCCTAGCACTTGGGTACCCTAGAAGATGCTCATTATTCTCAAGAACATGTTTAGAGTATAGTAATAACCCTGGTTTGTGGTTGGTATGTTTGGATGGAGCATGTGATATTGGGAGTTGTGGTTGAGAAAGTAATTGGGCTACCTCATAGAGTTAGATCTTATAATTTATTTATTTTCTTTCTTATTATCCCATATTTTTATATTACTACATGCATGTAAATTTTTGTATTTATATCTGATCATGTTAATGTTTGATTATTCATTAATTTATTATTTTAGATCAATTATTATTATCTTCCACTTCCATCATTAATTATTTCATCCAGAGTATTTATTACTAATACTGAGGGTATATTTTCCCCCTCTTACCTCCATTAGATCCAAAATTCTATTCAAAAATCATGGATGTGTGGGGAGGATCACATAAGACCTAGTGGAATACTAGCTCACGAAACAATTCTATGTGGCTCTCTAGTCGGTGCCTTCAATGATGAACGATGATTCCTCTACTTACTAGGTAATATTGATTCCACATGAAAATCTCCACCCAATGATCATATAAGGAAATAAAAACCAATTTTTCTACCATATTTATCTCATCTATCAATTTTCTCATAGGATGATTCTCAAAAAAAAGAGATGGAAAGTATACCATACTCAAATGGACTTCCTGATTCATCATCACTAGAATCATATTCTCCATTATAGTTGGGGTAAATGATATCTAACATGAAAAAACATTGATATTTTACCCATTTGATGGTCATTCATCTTCAGCTTTATCTTTAGAAACCGATTTATACCTGTGACTAGATTCAGTGCTGGATAAGATATGTACATTAGTACCAGGCTGAATTCTCAAGTATAATTATTTGATTTAGAATTACTCATATAAGAGTTAGAATTCTCTTTCTTATCTCCATTATCATTATCATCAGACCTATCTGACACTTCAAATACATATTTGGATCACTGAATAAAATTTCTCTAAATATAGTTCCATTTATATGCCACTTTCATCATAATCATCACCTTATTTAAGAAAGATTTATTTTTTAATTGGAGAAAGTGGAATATTAACTGATGCATATGATACTTTGGTACAATTTACCACATAAGGATCACTTCCCTATAATAATAAAACATGAGAATACTCATCTCCAATATCCTCATAATCCATAGTAGCAGAAACTTCAACTTCCTCATCATAGGAATAAACCACCTCTCCATCTTTCTTTAAGCCATGGTTATCCAAATCTCATAGTAAACATGAGTTATCAATAGGGTTGAATATTCCAAACATATCTTCATTATCTACCACCCATTTCCATAACCATGCATTCTTTTATACCTTCATCATTTTATAAATTTCTTTACTAAATAAAACAAATACTCAATGTGATACATTCTCATCAAATTTAGTTAGAAGGACTATAGATTTCATCAAAGCTGATATTATTTTAGGATAGGCCAAAGATTTTGCTCTAGAAGATGGTATGAAAGGATTCATCATGTGTACCATTAGATATCTACATATGTGAATATTATCACATGTTTTCACAAATAATAGGGAAATATTATATTGATACATTATTATGATAAATTCTCCCCATCATGGAACATATCATATGCCAGATAAATATAAATGACTACTATCATTACCCATCCAAATCCACTAGGGCTATTCTTCATACAGTAGCATTTTCAGTTAGCACTGGAAGGAAATAGTCAATCAAAAAAAATAATAAATTAAAAAAAACTGATGATCATCCTAATAAATACCTCAGTGTGGAACATTCAGGCATTTTAACCAATGATTTGATGAGAAAACAAGATTTTCCCCATTTATCTCTATATTGATCACGTATTTATTTTCTTTAAAAGCATACTCTATAATCATATATAACTATTGAACCAACCATGTATAGAATTGTAACACACATAACCCTCTAGTACGGAGTAAGTTTATTCATTGATACATGATTAATAGGAATGAAATATAAAAATAAATATCAGTTTAGTAGTCTTCAAGAAACCAGATACATAGATGTAACTCAAATTACATTGGGAAAAGTAACAAAATACAATACATAATAAAAACTAAAAAAATACTTCCAAAAAATCTAAATAAATGGTATCCTCTTCATAACATGTTGAAGTAAAACAAATAAAAGGGGTGAGTTCAAATTCTCGGTAAGGGGAAAAAGTAGCAGAAGCATGAATATATAATAATGGAATCACAGACAAATATTGCATGTTGAATAAATGAAAAACACATGCTCTTATTAAAATGAAAAAATCTTGCATCCATAAATTGTGTCATAGTGAAAAAATCATGGATAATAAAAAATGAAAATGAATAAAGATAATTCTTATTAATTTTATGTCATGTATTTGGCACATGATACCATAATCCCTTTAAATTGGTTTAATTCTATGGGTAGAAACCCATCAGATTTTTTGGAAACAATCACAAAGGGTTTCCCGCCAACTTATTTGTCAAATGAAACCTATTAATGCATAGAGGAGATATAGAGGGATCCACCCATCACTTAATGTAAAAATAATTCATTATAAATAGATTTAATTCATGTACAACATGCCTTCTAATTATCTGTATAGAGTGTAGAATACAGATTCATCAATATTTCCAATAACATTCCAAATAAACACTGTATGTGATATGGTATATGGCTTAATGAAATAATCATATACATGCTACAAAAAAGTTTACATTTACCATAATTATAACTTTAAATTAGATATGATCTCAAATGGGTAGTATATACACCACATAATAATGAATATGTGAACAATACCAAGTTAGTCTGAATGAAATGGAAATTGAGACCAAGTCCCTAACCACATTTTAATTAATTGAATTATATGACCAAAATCAATAATTAGAATTTAAATAATAAAATAACATGAATATATATAGAATAATGGTATTATACATCAAATGGTTGAACACATATACCACATACAAGAAATAAGCAGCAAAAAATTGAAGTCTCACGGAATTGAAAGTGAGATGAGAAACCCCTTATAAACATTTCTCCATTGTAATAAGTGTACTTGTGAGGGAATAAGAAGAGGTAAAAGGTTATAACATCATTTATATATCATAATTTATGTATGATGAAGGTGAAAAAACATATCACATAATTATGAATTTATAATATTATGACACAACATAGGGGGAATTATTGAATAAATGTGAGGGAGAAGATCCCTTACCTTTTTCCCGGAGGTGTTCTCGATTGATCTTAATGACCTAAATAATAAAATTTGGCTTCATTAATTTATAATTAAATAACACTATAAAAATGTAATTGATTTATTATAACCTTATTCTGTTCATTTTTTCTCTTTTTATGGGATTAAGAGATTCAATTTTATTATTTTGGATGCATTTTCTTCCCTGGTTTCAAGAGCGGGTTACTTGAATTCATGAATGGTATTTCATTTGAAATAAGGTTAAACATACATAATTCTAAATATATATTTTTAGTGTAATTTTAAATGAAATTATAATGATTCTGGGTTATATATCTTGAGGATGAATCATTATTTAAAAGTTACTGATAATTGCTCAGATTAACATGGAAATTTTGTGAATAAAGAACTTGTTTTGTATTATTATTTCATATTTATGAGTGTCTAAGGATTCCAGATCAATGAATAAGGTAAAATAAATATATTATTTATTTTTCAACCATTAAAAGTGTTTTATGACCAGTCTTGATGATAGTGATAGAAATTGAAAACTCAATGTCCTTGAATGTAATAAATTAACTCATCATGGACAGTATTTTTAGATTTAGTGTAAGAGGTGGTGGAAAAGGGAAATGTTGATGAAATGTTCCAATAGAAAAATAACATTATATTCCATTTAAGGTACTGTAATTATTATATAATTTGAATATGGTGAGGTGAGGAGAGAAAAAAAAAATGGAACTTGTAAAATAATTTGAAATAAAATAGAAGAGAGGTTAACCTCTCGGGTACTCCTCCTTGAGAATCTCCTAAAGGCCTCTGTTTTTGGCTTCATGGTGAGACCATAAGGTATTAGACATGGGGGAGGATCTTAGATAATTATTTTAGTCGAATGTAGGAAATTATTGAAGCTTCATTTTTGTGGGAAGAAGAGGGGGCGAGGGGTATTTTATATAGTGGAGGGGAGGAGGGAGTTTACATTACTTTATTCATTATATTAATATTTTTGCTCATTACTATGAATAGTAATGATTAATGTGATCACTAATAGTAATAATGGCATGTGAGTTAGAACCATGTTGGCTTACATTAGACTTACACCACCTATGATGCAATAAAACAAGTATTTAGCAGTTATCGTATTTTATCGTATTTTACTATTCATCAAAAATTCAGGAATTTCAGAAAAATACCAAAACCTCACCCTATCCATTTTTAGACGTGTAAAATCCAAAAATTCACTCCATTTATCAAAAATAATTTTCTAAATTTGATAAAGTAAATATTTAATAAAAATAATTATTTAATCAAAAAATACCAGGACATAAGATATTCATCTTCATTTTTAAGGTACCTTATTTTTTTTACACATTCATTAGTAATGTTACCATTCATAAGGGTCATATTACTATTAATAAGGTTAGTTTACTATTCATTAGTTTGTTTCAATATTCATAATTCTAAGTTACTATTAACAAAAAATTAACATGAATCTATCATACCCCAAATATTACCCTGATTAAAACAGTGTATATCCATTTTTCATAATTCAAAACACAGTTGTGGAAAATTTATATTTAATGGAAAGTTTATGACTATATCATAAATAATTTTTTTTCCAATGAAACTCAGTGCTTTATGAAATATAGTCTATCTAATTAATAAAATGTATTTAAAATAAATATACCATAAAATGTTTGGGGTGTTGTGACTATCTCTTAAATAACCAAGTGTGGTTTCCATGAAACTCAGTGATTTATGAAATATAGGATATCTATGGAATCAAATTAATTAATGATAATCATACCATTAAATTTTTGGGGTGTTGTATTATTCCTTCCTTTGAAAATTTTATCCTTTAAATTTTTCATGTATAAATACCTCTACAAATATGTGGGTGGTTCTTCTTCATAACATCCTCATGTTCCCATGTTGCTTTCTTCCTATTATGGTTTCTCTAACTAACCATTAATATATAGGTTTTCTGATTTCTCAATATCAACTCGAGTGTGTTACGAATCTCGATAGTCTCTTCATATTTTGAAAATTTAAGTTCTAGTTCTATCTCTTTGTAGGTGAGTACATGCATTGGTACTGGCATGTATTTCTTCACCAACAACACATGAAACACATTATGAACATGGGAGAGAATCAGTGGTATTACTAAATGTTAATCTATAGCTCTTATCCTTTTCATAATTTCAAACATACCAATGTACCATGGGCTCGGTTTCCCTTTCTTACCAAACCTTAAGACATGCTTCCACGGAGGTACTTTTAAAAAGACATGGTATCCAACTTGAAATTCCAAATCATTTCCCAGGTTTTCAGCATAACAAATTTTCCCACATTGGGCACCATTAATATGGATCTAAATTCTATTTACGTTTGTTTTTTTCCATTAAATATGTTCTAGGCCTAATTTTTTACTCTTTCACACTAAATCCCCACATGTTGGAGTCTGACACCTCTCACCATATAATGCTTCATATATCGCCATTTGAATACTAGAATAGAAGATATTATTGTATGAAAACCCCACCAAAGGAATTTATATATCTCAAATACCATTAAATTCAAGATATGATGATATAAACATATCTTCCAGGGTTTGAATAGTCCTTTCAGGAAATCCATCAGTTTGGGGGTGATAAGTAGTACTCATATGAAGCTCATTATCCAAATTCTTCGGGAGACTTTTCTAGAATATTGATGTAATCTGAGGATCTAAATCGGAATCAATCTATATAGGTGCACCATAATGTCTTAAAACATCATTAATATAAATCCTTTCTAGGCACTCAAGTGGTGAAATCTCTCTAATATCTAGGAAATGTGATGAATTTGTGAGACGATCAACAATTACCCATATTACATCATTCCTTCTAGGAATCCTCAGTAATCCTGTGAAATAATCAATCTTAATGTAATTCCACTTCCACATAGTAATAGTTGTAGGTTGCATCACCCTTCTAGGATTTTTTCTCTCCACCTTCACTTATTGACAAACTATACACCTTGACAAGTAGTCAACAATTTCTCGGTTCATATTAACCCACCAAAAATGTTCCTTCAGATATCTATAAATCTTTGTTCTACCAGGGAGTATAGAGAAATGTGAGATACTAGAATCGTCTAATAGTTCCCTTTTTAACTCAGGTACTTATGGAATACATAAACTCTTCTAAAATTTCAGAACTCCTTCCTCACACATGCGTCTGCCAATTCTCCATCCATAACAACATTAATTTTCATGTGTAGATTCTAATCATCAGATTGGTAGCTTTTTATCTTCTATAATAAATATTATTTACCAATCATATGAAATAGGAATGATGTTTTCCCTTCTTTAACAATTCCCATATCCAATTTGTGTAGACCAATGAATATATGATCTCTCTTAATCCTCATTTGGGTGAGAAGTTCATTTCCTTTTCTACTTAATGCATCTACAACATTATTTTACTTTCATGGGTGGTAGTGTATTGAAAAATCATAATCTATGAGTAACTCAATCCATATCTTTTTCTACATGTTTATTTATTTATGTTTGAAAATGTATTTCATACTCTTGTGATCCGTATATTTCTCAAATACTTCACTGTAGAGATAATGTCACCATATTTTCAAAAAAAATATTATGGTTTCTAACTATAGATCATGAGTTAGGTAATATTTCTCATGAGTCTTCAACTGCCTTGATTTATAATAAATAACTTTATCATTTTGCATAAGGACATAATCTAGTTCATTCTTTGATGCATCACCATATATCACAAATCCCAAAAAATTTTATGGAAGAGTCAAAATTGAAGCACCGAACAATCTTATTTTCAATTATTCAATGAATTCTATACATTCTTTCCTCCATTAAAACTTAACCCCTTTAAGTGGGAGCTTTGTTAGCGGGCTAGCCATTCAGGTGAAATTCTGAATGAAAAGCTGATAGTAACATGCTAAGATAATAAAACTAGGTCCTAGATTATTTTAATCGGCATAGGCTATTCTTGGATAGTGTTTGTCTTCATATGATTAAGTAGGATTCCATATATAGAGAAAACATGGACTAGAAAAGAAATTGATTGATTCCAAAATTATCACCTTCTAAACATCCCATATAATTCATTTGTTCTAAGAGTTTTCCAAATAATCCGCAACTGATTCTCATGGTCTTAATAGGTTTTAAATTATATGAGGATATCATCAATAAATACCATAATAAATTTACCAAGATATTACATGAAAATATATTCGTTGAATCCATGAAAACCGATGGTGTATTAGTCTATCCAAAAGGAATCACTATAAACTCATAATTCCCATACCTATTTCAAAATGTTGTCTTTCAAATATCTTAATTCCTCCCACATAGCTAATGATATCCTGAAAGATGTTCAATCTTCAAAAAAGTATTTTTCTTCATGAATTTGGTTGAATAAATTATCAATTCATTGTAGATTATAATTATTCGTTATATTAATAGAATTCATTTCCCAGTAATCAATATATAGCCTCATGGATCCATCATTATTCCTGACAAAGAGGAATAGGGCACCCCATGGGGAAACACAAGGTTGAATAAATACGTTTTTCACTCAATTACTCTAATTGATTCTTTAGATCCACTAATACCAAAGTGGTAATTCTATAGGTATTTTTTCATATAGGTCTCGCACTAAAAATTAAATCAATATAGAACTCAACTTTTTACTATGGAGAATGTTCAGGTAAATCATTTGGAAATACGTCAATGTATTCATACACTATATGCATATATTCAATTTGAATATTTAATTACTCACAAGTAAATGTTAGGTTCTCTTCCACTCCAAGAATTTCATTTAGTAAAGCTACTAAGGGTTGATCAAGATAAGAATCATATGATGAGGTTTATACACTAAAAATATGGGATTCTACACCATTTTAAAATATTGAACCTTCTTTATTCTTTCAATATATCTTCACATCATAATTTGACACTGAATTCATACCATGAATTATATCAAAGTCTATCATTGGTATGATTATAAGGTTTCCAACTAAATCATGTTTATGTTTCATAAGGGGGGATGATCGACATTCTTTTGTTGTAATGATACATCCCCTATGAGTTTTGACTAAAAGTTCCTTTATTAAATGAAATTTGACGTGTCTAATTTTCTTGGAAAACTATGAAGATATAAATGAATGTGATTATCCATAATCAAATAATGCATTGGCTAAGTTTTAGGGAATAATTAGATTACCTTCCACCATATCATTAGGAACTTCATCCTCCACAATTGTAATGACATAAGCTTTCCTTTACTTGTGTGGAATTTTCTAACGAATGTCTCTTTGGCTCTTTGGACACTCTTTTCCATAATGTCCCATCTATATAGAATTTTATCATTAAACATAATTGAATTTTTTATTCCCCTTTCATTCATTGGATCGATGATGATTTTCTCCATACATATAGCAGACTCCCATGCCTTTAAATCATTTCCCAAGATGTTTCCTTCCAGAGTTCTCACATAATGGTAATTGCTTCATTCCCTTGTTCTTATTTTTCACTTCACCTTTTCCTTGGTTATCAGAGTACCACTTCTTATCTTGGTTTCCATTTAAAAAATTTTATCTGGTAAACTCCCTCTCTATTTTTATGGAACATAATATAATTTCATCATATGAGGAAAATGTTGGTGAAGAGAGTACCATTAGAAGACATGGATTAAGACCGTTAAATAAATGATCAATCTAGTCTTTCGAGTCACGAACATAATCTACTGAGTACCTAGCTAGTATTTTGATGGTAGCCTCATACTCTTCAACACTGTCGTATTCCCCTTTCTTTAAGACATGGAATTTCCTCTTCATTTTGGTTCATTTATCACAAGGGTAATATTTTTCAAATAATATTTTCTTAAAATACATTCCTTCCAAATCATCTTTTTATTATTCTTCTATGGTATTATGGATCAAGGACCACTAATGATCAGTATCACCCTTGACACAATACACTTCCAGTACTACCTTTTCATTGTCATGGTATCTTAATTGCATGAATTTCATTTCAAGGGACATGATCCACTACTAATCTTCCACTTGATCAGTAGTACCACTAAATAAGGGGGCTTTTAGCACATAGAACGTTCAAACACAGGTGTTTTATAGTAATTCATCACAACCTGAGTAATTTATCCTAATATGGTCATTATCAATTATGCTCCAACATTGACAGTGTTCAATTTATTAGTGGGGAAATCCCTACATTTTCCACTAGTATCAATTCCCCTTCTTTCATTAGGCAACATTTCATAATAATTTCATACACTATTTTATATTATGAATCATAATTTATAATCATGACTAGAAAATTATTGATCATAAATTGAAATCTTATGCATGTGTAATCTCATAGACATGGTTTCTCTGAAAAACAATTTACATTAAAATCCTCTATAATGTCTTGTAAAATAATTTGAATTATCCTAAGCATATCCCCTCAGAGTGACAAATCAAGATTGCAGAAAGGACCTTTGTCGTGTACTAGGATAACCTGGGTCAAGGCTGAAACTCCTTGTTAGAGTTTTCAATCCTAGTTACATCAATGCTAGAGCTACCTCAACTTATTTGTATCCAGACATGGATTTATTTTCTAGAAATATCCACATAATATATTCTTTACCATAATTATAGGACATTCTTGTATATTTGTCCACAAATACTATCTTAGGTATTTTTTCCTTAATATATATTTCCTACTCCAGTTTTTATTTTTACTACTAAAATTCTTCTGATACCTACTGTAACATCCTGACCCCTCTAGTCTAGATTTGGTGTATTACATATTAAATTGGAATGATTAGGAGGAATGAAATACCAAATGAATTATTACATCAGTATTTTTTGAAGAAAGTAGATACATATATGTATCTCAAATTACTTTGTAAAAGGAAAGGAAATATAAGACATAACAAAAACTAAAAAAATGAATCCACATAAACTAAATAAATGATCACCTCTTCATATCCTATTGAAGGTAAACAAATGATTTGAGTGATCTCAAATTCTTAGTAAGGGTTTTGGTTAGTGGAGGCAAGAATCAATAATAACTTAATTATAAACAAATATGGCATGGTGAATAAATATAAAACATGCACCATTAACAAACATAGAAAGGGAGTGCATCTATAGATTTTGTCATAGTGAAAATCTCATAGATTGTAAGAACTAAAAATGAATAAAGATAATTCTTATTAATTGAATTTCATGTATCTGTAACATGATACTATAATACTATTAAAATGGATTAGTTCTTTGGGTAGAAACCCATTTGATTTTTTGAAACAAACTCAATGGGTTTATCGCGAACTGATTTGTCTCATGAGACCTTTTGATACCTTGAGGGGATATATTAGGCTGTGTCCATCAATGAAAGTCCAAATCATTATTTATACATAGACTTAATACAACTTCAACATTCCTTTTCAATATCTATATAGAGAGGAGAATACAGATTCATCAATATTTCCAACAACATTCCAAATAAACATTGTATGTGAAATGGTGTATGGATTAAAGATATAATCATTTCCATGATATATGAAAGTGGATATTTACACGAATTATAACTTCAAATGAAATATTATTTCAAATTGGAAGTAGATACACCACATTAGAATGATTTGGTGTAAAATACGAAGTAGGTCTTAATGCAATGGAAGTTGAGACGAAGCCCTATACCACATAGTAATTAATTGAATAGTATGACCAAAACCAATAATTAAAAAATAAATCATAGAATATAATGAATATAAAGAGGATCATGATATTATAAATCATATATAATTACACATATACCACATATATGAAATAAGTGGTGAAAAATGGAAATCGCATGGAATATAATGTGAGATTAGAAACCCATTACAATCATTCCACTATGGTAAGGAGAGTTCATGTGAGGGAATAAAGAGGGTTAAAAGAGTATCCCATAATTTATATATCATAAGGGTAGTATTGGGGAGGTAAATAAAACATACCCTATCATTAGGAATTAAAAATTGAAGGTCCCAACATATGGGAAATTCCTGAATAAAAGTGACAGAGAGGGGATCCCTTACCTTATGCTCGAAGGTGTTCTCGATTGATCTTAATGACCTGAATAATAAAATTTATCTACATTAATTAGTATGTAATAAACCAAATCAAAATGTAATTGATTTATTATAACCTTATTAGGATTATTCATTCCCCTTTTGATGGGTTTTATAGAATCAATTTTATTGTTTAGGAAGAATTTTCTTCCATTGTTTTCACGACCGGTTTACTTGTATTCATGAATGGAAGGTTGTTTGAAATGTGGTTAAACATCCCAGATTGTAAATATGTTTTATTAGTGGAATTATAAATTATCTTATAATTATTTTGGGTCATATATGTTGAGGATGAATCATTTGTTAAAAGTTAATGATAAATTCTTAGATAAGCTTGGTAATTTTGTTCATAATGAACTTGTTTTCTATTATTATTTTGTATTTGTGTGTATTTAAGGATTCCAGAACATTGAATAAGGTAAAATGAATATATTATGATTTGTTTCTACCATTAAAAAACATTCATGAACAATATAGAAGATAGTAATATAAATTGAAAACTGGCCATCCTTGAATGTGATAAATTAACACATCTCAAAATGTATTTTTATTTTTAGTGTAAGAGGTGGGGAGAAAGGGAGATGTTGATGAAATATTCCATTATATTAGTAATATTCTATTCCCTGTAATGGACATAAATTTTCAAATAACTTGGATGTGGGTGGGGGTGAGGATAGAGCAACAAAAAATGAAACTTGTAAAAGAATTTGATGGAAAATAGAAGAGAGGTCAACCTCTTGAGTACTACTCCTTGAGAATCTTTTAAGGCCTTTGTTTATGGCCTTTTGGTGAGACCAACTGGTCATGCATGTGCCGGGGATATTAGAGAGATATTTGAGCTTTATTTAGGAAACGTTTAAAGCTCAAGTGGTGTGGAAGGAATAGGTGGTGGGGGATGGTTTATATCATGGAGTAGAGTAGGGATTTACATTATTTTAATATTTTTCCTCAGGACTATGAATATTTACGATTCATGTGATCCCAAATAGTAATAATATCATGTAAGTTCGAACCAGGTGGGCTTAAATATTCCTTGTATAACCAATGATGCATTAAAACAAGTATTTAGCATTTATCATAATTCATAATATATTACTATTCATAAAATATTCAAAAAAATTTGAAAAAACCCAAAAATTAACCTGAACATTTTTTGAATGTGTAGAATCCAAAAATGTAATCCATTTTTAAAAGATAATTTTTTAAATTTAATGAATGTAATTTTGAATTAAAATAATAATTTAATCAAAAAATAACATCATTTAAAATATTTATCATCATTTTTATGTTGCCTATGTTTTATTTATACATTCATTAGTAAGGTTTCAATTCATAAGGATCATATTACCATTCATAATGGAAGGTTACTATTCATAAGGGTATGTTTCCATTCACAAGGGTATGTTACAATTAACCAAAAATTTACATGATTCTATTAGACCCGAAATATCACCCGGATTGCAACAGTGGTTGTTTGTTTTTCCAAATTCAAAATATAGAAGTGGAAAATTTATTTTTAATGGAAAAGTTATGATTATCTCCTAAATAACCATGTTTTGTTTCAATGAAAATAATTTCTTTATGAAATACAGGCAATCAAATGAATAAAATTTATTTAATAGAAACATAACATAAAATGATTGGGTTGTTCTAAGAATGGTCAATAGTGCATCAAAAACAATTTGATTCATCCTTGGTCTTGTATCATTTTCAGTATAAGAAACATTTTTAAACAATGAAAAACCATGGAATATTTTATAACCAAAACAAATCTCCATATAAATTTTGGGTGAATATAAAGGTAACCAAATTATGAAATACATATGGAAATAATTATAAATTACATTATAAACACAAAACCCTTGATGAAAATTGAATTTTTATGAAGAAATAAATAATAAGACTTATTTATGATTCAAACTATTTACTTTCAAACAATTAGTTCATTATTTCTATTTTTATATTATTTAAATGTTCTGGATAAAATTTATTATTGATATGAATATTATATTATTAGTAATTGATATTAAATAATAATAAATTGTAACTAAATTAAAAAATATATTTTCCAATGAAAAAAAAATTCTTTATTTTTCTATGTTTTTGTTTTAAATTTAAGTTATAAAATTTTAGAATTGGAATTTGAAAAACTAAAACACATTCTTAGATTCATCATTTTAATATTATTTTATCATGATGTTATTATATTTTCCAAAATTAATTCATTTTTATCGAATAGTTGAAAAATAAAATACGATTAAAATAGTCACTTTTATGTCATTTTCATATTTCAATATTATCTTAAATGTTTTTGAATCATTTTTGTCTCAAATATATATTTTTTATTCTATAAAATAAATCATTTAAAATAATTATTCATTTTTTTATAAAACTAATGTATATCATTTTAGAAATATAATTATTATTTTACTCTAAACATTGATTTATTCCCCTATATTGATAAATATTATTCATTGATTTTAGAAATTAATTAGTAAAAAAATTATTTCATATTTCATATCAATATTAATATTTTATGTAATATGTTTAATTTTATTGGGTATATAATTTCCATTTCTATGATTAATTTTAATGACTACGCTAATAGTAAAAATGTTATGTTAAAATAATTATTATGATAATGGTATGTAATTTTTATCCTATAAAATATATTAATTACATATTAAAATTTAATTAAATATAATTTTCAATATTATATTTTAAAAAACATAATAATAATTCAATTGGTAATCAATACCAAATAAAACTAACAATAGAAAATGGTGAAATCAAATTTTTTTAAACAAAATAGTTTTTCAATATATATAATCTAATAATTATATGGTTAAAATTTTCCTTATTAGAAACTGTATTATATTAAAATGAGATTTAATTTAGATTCAAAAAATCCATTTTTTCAATAGGGGTTATATTATATTTTTAGTACATCAAAAATTTCATGTTTAAAAATCAGTTACCCAGGTAAAAAATTTGAACTATAAATATAAGAACAAATAACATAAAAAATATTTAAAAAATGGGTGTAAATGCATGGTTGTCCCATTATCTACCCAATATCACCCCAAAATCTATTATTTAACACTTCTTTAACCATTTACCATTCTATAGTGTCACTCAAATTTAGAAAAATAATTGGTTTATAAAAAGATCACTTTTGTTTTCTTATAAAATAGGACATTTAAACACCATAATGACCAACCCATTACATAATGTTTATTCCCAAACATATTCCATTTTTATCATCCTAGAAGTATATATCATGTTTATTAGCCTCTTCTATAATACTTTATCATATATCCTTTATTTCATGTGATATTTTTAAATAATTGTTCAAGGAACTAAATTGAGTATTACTTTCGACTTACCCTTTCTTGTAAACTTTTATTATAAAAACATATAATTAACATTGTAATATGATATCCATGGAATCATTATTATACAAAAATTTTATTATATTAATTGAAAAATTATTAATAATTCATTTCTATCCACATAGAAAAACAATATAATGTAAACGATTCGTTGTGTGGACTAGTACATCTACAAAGTAAAGTATTAAATATTTAATCATGATTTTAATTTCTTATCCAACCCATAAAAAATATGATTCAACAATATAAAAAATATAAATAATATCATTTTTTTATTTTATAAGGATATTATAAATTTACCTAACTTTACTACCACGTTATGTTGTCACATGTTTATGTTTGGGATTGGTTTTACCACCTGCTAAAATAATGATATAATAATCAATATTGGAGGTATATGAAAAAAATACAAATTTTATTATAAGAAAATAAAAAAATAATGGTTTTTATATAGTTCTATGGATTTTATATTTAGTATTTAACTTATTATTTCAATAACCTCTATGATTGATAAAATTACCAAAATAAGAGGACATTGATTTGATTTTCATTTTCACATAAGAAAATCATTTATTAGAATTAAATGTAATATAATAATAAAAGGTCATTATTTAGATAAATATATATGAATATGTTTCCTAATAAGATATATAATAAAATTAATTTGACTATTTATATATTTAATAAAATGTGCAAAATGATATAGAAAAAAGGCACGGATTAACACAGAGTAAATTTTTTTCCATTGAGATATGAAAATTCTTATTGAAACACTATTTTTTAAAGAATGTTTTATTATACATAATAAATGATCTGTATTTTATTTCATAAACCTTTTTGGGGGTTTATAATTTATTTTTATAGACTCATTATTAATGTTTTCTTGGCACAATTATTATGTTACTTGTAAGGGTTTATTATCTCAAATTTCCACCCTTTAAGACATATTTATTATTATACAACATGTTTTACTTTGAATGGATTATATGTTACCAATGTAATATTTTTAATCATGATGATCTCATTATTCAGGTTATTTAATGATTCAATTTAAATCATGTCCTTCATGAAACTTTGATTTAAATTTTACTCAAGTTATAACTATTTCCTTGTAACAAATCTTTTCTCCTTGATTCATAAATTATCTACATGAAAATGTTACTCTATAAACCTTCTATTATTATATTTATATATTACTATCTAATTTTATATTATTATCTAGTTATGTTACTCATTTTCCTAAATATATCCTTCCTTGATAAAATAACATCCCCACTAAATTCTTAGGGTTGGAAAGAATAAATCTCTTTCTTTCAAATGGTTTTTTTCCAATGATTTCCATTTTTTCATCCCATAAAAGTTAACAGATATGTTTTTAAAATTCTACCTTTTTTGGTTCTTATATGATCCAAAAAATTCAATTAACCTCTTTCCTATTGGAAATTTAATACTCTATTCACGAAGTGGGTTTTCAAGCAATGATTTTTAAAAATATAAAAAAGGGTATTCCATACATTAAAAATAAAATGGGTCCTCTTCAAAACCAAATTTATTTTAATAAATATTATTTGTATTAAATGTTATATTATTGATGTTTAATATCTAATTTTAAATGTTTTATGTGTTTTCAAATCATATTTTTCAAAAACCCTTTTTTAGATAACTTATGACATTGTATTCTTATGAAAATATAAAAATGTTCTACAAAATATATATTTTGGTTTTCTTAGAGGTGAATAAAACATTACAATGCCTTTACATTTTATATGAAAAATCCTATCCTATTTTTATGAGTTTATAAAATTAAATTTTCTTCTTTTATTAATATTTCTTCAAAAATACATTATCCAATTCATGGGTATTTCGTATTTACAAATAGATTTTTCAAAAATAAATTAATTTCATCTAATAAATTTTATAATGAAAAATATTATGATTTTTTATGTATATACATTACATTTTACCATCAAGATAATTTATTTTTTGGTTTTATGTTACCTTATTCTCTATAAAATATTGTATCCTTCAGTGGATTTTTCTTTTCATGTCATACATTTTGAATATGCATTACATTTCATAAAACCCCTTTAATTTTTGAATAAAATGTTTTCTAATTCCTTAATTTATTTGTGTTCAAAAAGATTGAATACATAATTTTTTTGATTCATTTATTGACATAACATATATCCCTAACTCAATATGGTATTATTTTGATCAGATTTGTTTTTTGTTCTGATAAACGAGTTTATTGATTAATTAGACGTGTTTAATGTGTATTATTTTGCCATCCTAGTTATTTCTATATAATTTTTATCATCATGTTATCCTTTTTGTTGACATATATAAATATATGGGCGTCTCATAATTTTTTAATCCAATATGGATGATTTTTCAAATTTTGATTATAATTATTTATTCGTGTTCTCATATGATGAATTCATTGGATATAATTAGTGAATGGTAGGACCCAGTTATTATTATCCCCTTAATACATAGATATTTCTCCTATGAATAACTATCATGGGTATTTTGTTTTATGCCTACAAAAAAATATATTATATAGAAATAGACCATTTATGGTATGATCATGATTTCTAAATTCATGATGTTTTGGCACAAGCAGTAAAATTATTTTTCCGACAATATTAATTTCATCAAAAAGTAACATACTATTGTAATTCATGTTATAATTTCAATTCCATTATTATCCATCGATATATTATTGGATTATCTTCATTCAATAATGATATTATTATTTTTATTTGTTACTTCCTAATTATATATTCTAATGTTATATTCATTATGACCACTGATTGTGCTCACTTACGTTTACCATTACATAGAATTTTATCTTACCAATTATTATCTATTCATTTCTCTACATTGTAATATAAACTATTATATAGGATATTTCAAATTAGATATATCTTTAGTAATGAATGTGGAGTGTTTAAAGACTTTTAATGTATTTTTTTTTGTTTCTAATATAGTAATATAAATATCAATTAGTTTGTAAATTCATGGGTCTTATTATCTTATGATTTTTCCAAATTATATAAATATCTAAACCTATAATTTATTTAGAATTTATTGTAATGAAATATTTTCATTATGTCCTTTAATTATGGTATATCAATGTGTAACGAACCAACCTAGTTTAACCTGAAATGTTAACCAATTTGGTCAAAGATCACCAATTAACCGATGGGAGACTTCTCTTAGTAACTATGAGTGGGATGGTTTGTGATAATGAGGGATTACGGGGAGATTATATTTGAAAACAACCATGGTAATTGAGGTAATTTCCAATATTATGAAGATTGGATCGAGTCTCCAGGGTAGGCTACACAGTTTGAATTCACATTTATAAACAATGTTGTATCCATATCCCCTAGAATAATAGTCACAAAATTTCATAGTAATAGAATCACTATTTGAAAAATCGTGTATATGTTTTTTTAAAACCTATAGAACCAATAGTGACATGTCCCATAATTACTTCTCAATGAATATAATGTATTATACTAAAAAATTTACATATCATATCCTCCCAAAAAATCATTTTTTATAACCCCCCCCCCCCCCACACACACACACACCCACACCCACCCACCCACCCACTCTCTTTATAAAATCCCTAGAACATCAATATTGATAAAAGAATCTCAAAATAAAAAATTCATATGATCTATAGGGTAAAAAATATGCCTATGATGAAACATTGTCCCTTGGAAAATTTTCAAGAGTATGTAATCATGAATAGAGAAGGGTACTGGTACCTAATAAACACTTCTCTCTCCCATATCTCATGACTATATTATCCAATTTAACACAAATCAAAGAAAAAACCAATCAATTTATAATGTTCCATCGTATTTTGATGTTCCATAATCTGAAGATGTTGTTCAATAATTTAGGTGATAGTCTTGATCTGGGGAACCTACCATTCAATAAAATGGAATGGTTTTGGTTAAAACATCTTCATCTCGAAAACATGGAAAACATTATGAATCGAATTATACTAACATGGTATGTTCAACCAATATGATACATTTTAAATTCTCCAAATGATATCAAAAGAAATAATTTACCATGAAGCCATATTACCCTGAATTCGTATGAGATGTTTCCCTGGATAAGGAGAGACTATAAGAAATATGTGACCAAAAACATTTAATTCTAATGGTTTATGATGATTATTGAAAAATGATTTTGGTCTATACTAATATATAACCAATATATTTTGGATCAACATCACCATCTCCATTATCTCCTATAATAGACTCAGTCCCATGAGTCACCTCTCACAAAGAGCCTCTAATCATAATTGGTATCTACATGGGTTACAATACCATGCATCAATGGGTTTAATTGAAATCGATATTGACCAATTTTTGCTATGTAAAAATTATAGTAATGGTAGATTCATCTCCCATGAAACAATAAATTAAATTATGTGTGCCCAAATCATATCATCTAGAATCTTGAGGGCTCTCTCTGACTGATCATCCATCGAAGGAAGATACATTATGTTTAAATTCAAAAATGTACCCATAAGTTTTTCTTATGTATTACAAAACTATGATGTAAATAGTTATTATTTATCATAAAAACACATATTTTACATTATGGAGACTTAAAATATATCAATAAAATACAAAACTATTCCAGCTATTTTAACTCCTTAATAAACATATGATCAATTGTAGTGATTTCATAGATGATCAACCAAAATATAGACATTTTAATCTAGTGATTTCTGTAGTAAAATTATGATTTCCATGGATATATCATCTAAATTCAAAAGTATAAGTGGTCGGTTTGTATAAATCTTATTGATCTTCTGGGATCTTCCTTATTTATCCAAAATGTAAGGCATCATGGAATGAAATCATCAATCGATCACCCCATCCCTATCCACGAATATGCATCTCTCGAGTTAGTATACATTTCTATATCTCATGGATGAATGGACCAACATGATCAATTTAAACTCTCCATCAACTTATACCACATAGATTTTGTAATGACCAATCTTCCTAGAAAGTTAAAATTTACATTGGGAGACTAAAAAAATCACATGATGTCTTCCTGTCAAATACGATTTTTATAATATGTGAAAAATCAATGTCTATTTCATTCCCATGACAAATAAAATCATCATATGATGAATAATAATACACACATGCTAAATAAATCCATAATTCATATAATTTTAATTACATCATCATCTCATTAAATGGACTCAACAAAGATTGCTCATCAAATGATTCCATTGATGCTTGACTCGGTAACATCCAGATCAATGCATCAAAATATGCCTTACCTTTTTTAAGTGTATATAAAATATCAAAATAAAAAGTATATCGATATTAAATCCTTCATCTATGTCTTATGTCCAAGTCTTTATAGGAAAAATATATTCCAGCATCATATGATATGAATACATTGTAAACCCCTCACCCAAGAATTAGCGGTTCAATGTTTTAAGAGTATGATTCATATCCACTAACTCTTGTTCATGGGTAGTATAGTCATCCTCATCAGGGTTAGTTAGAATGATCCTTATGTCAGCACCTTTCTTCAATGAATCATGACACACCCCATCATTTTACCTAATCTATCATAGTAGACATAATATATTAATCATAGATCGTGAGGAATATGAACTTGATTTTATGTCGGTCTACCCTTCAATTCCATAGAAGTTATTTAAAGATTTCTTTTCAATTTTAGCATAAATCACATGAGGTCAAATTTTGGTGATGTACTACAAAATATATCTATAATTGGATATAAAAACCTAAGAACCCCTAAATAACAAACACACTTCTTGGGTGATCCCAAGGGG
Organism: Viscum album; assembly: GCA_963277665.1. Classification (NCBI taxonomy): domain Eukaryota; kingdom Viridiplantae; phylum Streptophyta; class Magnoliopsida; order Santalales; family Viscaceae; genus Viscum; species Viscum album. The sequence goes on along the minus strand of OY728130.1, from coordinate 1,192,559,045 downwards.
TAACAACCTAAATCTCTTTGGAATCAATATATATACTAATCATCAATATAATATTCCATAAAAAATAACTTATTAGATAAAAAAACACATTTAATGTCCTTTACATATTAAATGTTTTTTTAATGATTCTATGAATGAAATATATATATATATATATTCCATGTGTCCGTTCGTTGTCTTAGAGTATTCCAAAATATCACCCACAAATACAACCATGACAGGATGCATAAACTGATAAATGATTTGATTCATCACTTTTATAAACACCAAATGAGGTTTAGTAAGACCGAATGTGAGATATCAGAACTCTAAATGCTAAATAATTCAACTAAAATATGTCTTAGGGAAATCTTCTTATTGAACTCACAACTGACGGTATTCTATTTCTAGTTCGGTTCAAGAAACTATCAGGCTCTTCATGGATTATCAAAAATATCATTAATCCATGGTTGTGGGTATTATTTCTTCATATTAATTTTATTATGCTTTTGGTAATTAAAATAAATTATGAGCCTTCTGTTTTCCTTATTTTTAATCATAACAAGGGAAGAACAATGTGACATGTAAGGATCAATAACTTCCTTACCCTAAAAATCCTTATACTATGATTGTAACTCCTTTAAAAATTTGGGTTCCATACAATAACATAGTATATAAATATTTCCCATCCAATGATGTAGTTTAATAGTGAAATCAGCCACTATTTGGGGTGGTAAAATAAGAAAATCATCATGTAATACCTCAGGGTACTCTGTAAACCATGTTGTAAACTGACTACTAAAAAATCTTCATTGGAGTCAAGATATATCATTGATAATTGGAAAGATATTATCAATAATAAGTAAAAAATGGGTTCCTATAAATCTGATCTAGTATCTTACTCACTCAAAAATATATGATAGACTACATAGGACATGATAAACTAAACTCAATAATGATAATAGTCAATCTGGTCCTTAAAATTGATCATCCAATCCATTCCAATAATTAGGATAACGATATCAATTTTAAGAACCATGAAATCCAACATGGCATCGATGATAGAAAAATCACCTAAAACTATATATATATAAAATCATTCCCCATCCTCTTTCATAAGGTATTTTAAAGAGATAACAAGAAGGAAATAAGTTCCGAAAACAAAACCTATGTATCAGAAAAAATAAATGATATCAAGGAACGATATTTAGTACAATGAACTAAATATAAAACCGTAATAGATGAAACCAAATCATACCTCTCACAGTATCATTCCAAAATTTATATGCCTCATTCGCATAAATCACTATGTAACTATGATGTGTACTAGATCCTCCTCACACATTCTTCATTGTATGAGTATTTACATTACCATGAATGTGATACATTCCTCTTTTAAATGCATCATACTATAATTGAGAGCCTTTTATAACTGTGGTTCTAGACTAACTAGCTTGCGGTATCTTTCAACAATAGTGACATATATTACAACATTTTACACATATATACTATTATCCTTGTGTTATAGTATAGTTAGTCTTTGTGTGGTTATATTTCACACACTAGTTGTAGACCACAAGACATTGAACTAAACACACATTCACACAACCACATCATCCCTGACATGGATCACCATGATTCCACTTTTGTTCAGAGGACACTTAATTAATTCACATAACAGTTACCAAAACCATACCTAGAATAGTATTCCAATATATGTATGCTTCTCCAATATCAACATTATCAACCAACTCATCAAATTTTGGTAGGTACAATAGAATCAACATCAACCTAATGTCATCCCTCAATCCCATATAGAAGCTCTGACCGTTAAGTTAGTATTTAGAAAAAATATCTATATATAATTTCACTACCTCATTGAAATCATTATCATACACCAAAACTTACAATTACATATAATAAGAGTTCAAAAATTCATGAATCATCACTACACACAATGTTTTGAGATAAAAAAAATTGATTTATTACATTATTGAATGTTTTTTTGGTAGGATCCTTGTGATAATTATCATCCATGATAGATTCCCATAATTTCCTCTTAGATATATCCAGAATATCTATATTGAAAATCGCAATTGATTCCACTGTATTTTTTATTATAGGGAAAAAATACCAATCTACTCATGGCACTCCTTGGGTTATTGGATTCCATTTTCACCATGAAAGATATATGTATTCTTATTGGTAAATTTAGATCCATGGACCATCATCCATTATTGGTTTTGAATACCCAACTTACTAATATTTTATGATTGTATGGTTATCAACTTCAACCACTAAATATTCACATGTTTAACCTTTCTCACAACTTCCTTTAAGAATTTATTAAGAGAATATGAATTTGGCATTATCCATTAAGAAAATAAGATAACCCATTATCAGAAATGAAAACAACTCTAAATCTAAATTTTAACCACGAGAACCTATAATAAATCTAATAAAAAATATTCAGAACATATTCATCTAATAATATATAGAATCATGGGAAACGATAAAAAGAAAATATAACGTTCTTCAAAATAAACCCCAAATAAATTTTAATCAAATAACCCATAAATCGAACTCATGCGTGATGAAAAATATCTAACCACCAATGGTAACTCAAGATTAAATATATAAGTGTACAAGGTTTGAATCCTTCAATACATGCTACTTGATTTTCAATGGTCACACTCTTGTTTACCAACAACCTTGTAGATATCCTCACTCTGAAACCAATTTTTTCTTAAAACCCCTATTTCATCTATATATATCATCTGAGATGGCCGCCATAATGCCCAAATCATTTTCCCAATCACCTGATGATGAATAAAAGAACATTTGTATCAATATAGAAAATATTTTCAATGATTTGAACCTAAACATAAACAATAAAAGTATCATGTATCAGTGAAATTTTATAAAAATATAAATCCAAATTAAATTAAAAGGTGTGTAACATCCCACCCCTTCTCATTGTCTTGAGAAGATGAGATAACTTTAAATGTCATTAAGAAACATTCTCAAGACACCAAATGCTGGAAAGAAATTTCTAAGGGTTCATTAATAGTTGGGGGAAAATTTTTCCTTCGAAAATAAAACAACCAACCAAACATGGCATAACTAAATATACCATTACATGATGCATGATATCAATGATAGAAAACTCAAGGAACCTGTTGATATGAAATAAAACTAAAATCAAGTTCTTAATGGGAGACTACAATATCAAATTTCTTAGAGGTATACTATAAAACCAATAAAAATCATTTATAAACCCAAATCTAAATATCCAACTTGCTTTGTGATTCACACTAAAACACATCTCAGGTATGAATAAGTCCCACTAAAGTATATTGATGCTTTACCATTTCCAATTTCTCAATAAACAACTTCTATAAAATCACCAAAGTGTTATAGAAGGGGTGAGTAATGAAAATCTATATGCTTTCCCCAAATGACTTCCAGACTCAAATCAATAGGATAAACCATGTTAGCGTAATTATACTAAATAGTTATGTTAGAATAATTTATAAAATAGTTTATATAAGATTATAAATAATTTCGACCAATAAATAGTTTTCACAAGTTAATATCATGTTCCACTGAAGGAAATAATCCAATTCTCTAAAAACATTTCAAAAATTCCATTTTTTCATAATCCATTACATTTCATAAATCAACACATTCAAAAAGGCATGCATACTAGACCACCCTACACTCATGAGTGGTGATACATCCTTTCCCTAATCAATTATTAGTGAACCATTCTGATGGGGGTACTTCAAACCTAGATATGTCCCAACCTTTTTTTGGGGTACATCTTGCTTGTATCCATCCTAATGCATATGAACACGTGACAAACACCTATGTGAACCCCATTTCAAACCCATTAATGACAAACCCATTTCAATAATGTGAAATTTTTTTTAAAACCATTCCATAAGTACCTTTTCCCTAAATCAAACTAAACTACCAATTTTAAAACCATCATTTTAAAATCAATCCACAATGAATTTTTTCCAAAATTTTCCAATTTCCACAAAACTACAACCCGTGAATAAAAAGAGTTTCTACCAAGACCTTCACACCAATTTCAAATAAAACATCAAGTAAAACAATCTATTTGAAATCAATATATCATATTCTAAATATAACAGTTAAGAATAAAACCACCTACCTTGGAAAACATAGCAAAAAATGGAAATTGGATGAAAAACATCCATTAAAATGGGTTGAATCTCCAAAAACCCACATTTGATCTCTTCCCCTATCATAAAAAAACCCAAAAATAAACATATTTGGAATCCACTACCTTAGATATATCCACAATGGGAGTATATTTAAAAAATATAGAGAGCGGGATAAGTAGATCTAATAAAAATAAAGAAAAACTACAAAGAACAATGACTTACCATGAGAACATAGATTCAAAACACTAAGAGAGGCATTATAATCACCATAGGATCAATGGGAGCAGGATATACTATATTTAGGAGGATAAAATCCTTAGTTAGGATCGTTTTGGGGTATTAATGAGGTGTTAAATCATAATCACATCCTAGATCAACAATTTAATGGTCTAGTTTTTATAACATGCACTAATTGTATGCTAGCCGCTATCATAAGGGTGATTCAAACAGTTGGGTCAAACTATTAGACAAATTGTGTTCCATACCTACAAAATCCCACTTCCCCAAGTTGTATGGTTTATACTAGGTATCTACACAGTTTGTAAAAACCATGCACCTATTCATGCACCTTCTCCTACGACCATGTCTCATTGGGCATACTTTATTGCAAGTATTGCATGGTTTCCCCAAACTATTCACCCTTATAAAATCTCAAAAAAAAGTTTCTAAGCTCCTCTAAAACCTCTCAATCTTCACAAAAAACATTTCATACAAAAAAATAATAAATTAACTGTTACATACATGAAACTTTTTGTTCCACATTCTACACACCACTGGCATTTCCATCCCCGGGATGTAGAAAATCATAGTTGTATTCAAAGAGTATTAGACATTCCTCAATCATTTCTATCTTATATTCCAAAGCCTCATCCTAAATATGACAATGTTTTCAAAAAATCCACAATAGAATAATTATTTTTCCATAAAAGATTTTCTCTTGACTATCCACAACCCACACTGATATGTGCAACAATGAAGCATCCAACAATTGTTTAATTTGATCCCATTGAATCACATGGTCACTATTAGGGATATAATTCTTTACCAAAGTTACATGAAACATTTTATCCATGAAACTGCTTCATGGGGGAAATTCCAACTGATATGACACACACATACTAGTTAATGTATATCTAAAGGGCCTTTGTATTGAGGAGATAACATTCCATGCTTCCCAAATCAATATTTTCCAAACCATGGAGAGATCCTAAAGAACACATGATCACCCACCTCGAATTAAAATGACCATCAACGATGATATGAATAAGATTTATGATGACTTTATACTATCTCCATCCTTTTTCTTAATCAACTTAATCTTCTCCATTGTCTTTTGGACATGGCTCAACCCAACTAGTGATGTTAAACTTTTTTCTACCCAACATAGAAGGGAACAACCAATAATATCATAAAGTGCTTCATAATGAACTATTTGTATCAAGGCATGGTAATTTTTGTTATATGATAACATCACTAATGGTATGTTCTCTTCCCACGAACCACCAAAATCCATTATTAAGCCTATATCAAGTCTTACAATGTTGGTATCATATATTCGTATTTTCTGTCTTTATGAGAATGATATGTCATTATCATTGTCAACATTGTTCTAATGGAATTTTTTTAGATTTATAGAAAAAAGATATAAACCTCAAATATCTATCTCACACTATCAAAAATGGTACACCATGCCTCTTTAACACTTCTCTGATATATATTTTTGACAATTCTTCAACCATATGAGATTTAGGAATATGGATAAAATAGAATGTATTTGTGGGATGATCCATAATCACCCCTATAGCATCATATTTTAAAACCATTTTTTGGAGTCATGTTACAAAATCCATAAATATCTCATCCAATTTCCAAACTAGACTAGGTAAATACAGTAAAATACATGCAGGTCATCAATGATATTCCATAACCTGTTAAAACGTTAAGCATCTTGAAACAAAAGCTTCCACTATTATATTCATACTGATGCACCAAAACTGTGATTTCAATGCCTTATACATATTCCGTATTCCTTGATTAACATCTCATCATGAATAGTGGTTAGAAAGAAGACGTTTTTATGACTAGAAATAGGTGCGACCATCTGGTTTCTGAACTATAACATTGAACACTCATCCACTTCCATCCCTCAATGGTCTACCCACTATTGAGTTTTGACATCATAGTCACACATTTTGTATTGGATGTCTATGCCTCTTTATCTATCTTCAACTAATCCAGAACAAAATAAAATTTTATTATGGTTGCATCTTTACCTCTATCATCACATTCTATGTGATTGTTGGTTAGGACTTACATCAACTACCACACATCTGAAGATTCTTTTTACAACTTGGCATATGACTTTCTAATTAATACATGGGCCATATAAATTCCTTTTATTATTGTATACATAATGTTGAAGTTTATTATTTGAGGGTACTCAATCTATCTTTTGTATCTTGGATTCAAATCCCATTATGATAAAATATTATTTATGATCTTATGATTCATGAACACTGCAAACTTCTCACCAAAGAGATAATGAATCCAAGTCTTCAGATCATGGACTATGATAGACAACTCCAAATCATGTGTTGGTTATTTCTTCTCATTAATTCATAACTGCATTTAGATATAAGATACAAAATGATCTCCTTTCATGAGAACACACTGCAAACTATATCCCACATCATCACAGCACATCACGTACACTTGTCTTGATTCTGTAAGAATCAAGATTAGTGCTTATGTAATGTTAACATTATGCTCTTAAAAAAACATCCAGCCTTCCTCATTCAATTAGAATGGAATCTTATACTTGGTTTGAGTATTAATAGTATAAGGTAGTTAGAAAAAATCTTCAAAAAAGCATCAGAAATAACCAACTTGACCAAGGAATGTCTGTATCTTGAAGATATTATTTGGGGGTTTCAAATAGATAAATTCTTATATCTTTATTGGATCCATAGAAACAAATATTACATAAATTACATGGTCCTGAAATAATATTTCTTATATCCAAAATTCACACTTTGATAATTCTGCATATGGATGATGATTTATTAAGATTCCCAAAACTATCACCATGTGTTTCTCATGCTCAGCCCATATCCTTGGGTACACCAAAAGGTAATTCACAATCAAAACCGCAAAATAATATAGATAACACTTAAATATATAATTCATTAATTCCATAAATTCTTATGGTGCATAAGTAAGAAATAAATTTTATACCACATATTCAAAATTCCCATATCTACTCTGGGAAGCTGTTTTATGAATATCCACCTTCCAATCATGCAATTCGTGATATCTAGAGCACAATTAATTAGTACAGAACCACTAAGATCCCATAAATTGTTCAAACAGGTCATTAATGTGTGGAAGTGGATGCCAATTCTTTATCATAACATGGTTAATATTATGATATTCCACACGCAACTGAAGAGTTCCATCGACCTTTCTAACAAACCAAACATTTCTTGGCCAAATGAAGCCTTTTTTTTCTATCTCTTCTAAAATTACATTAAACATCCTAAATTTTATTGGTGTCATCTAATATTATATAAGGTAAATATTATTGGTCCTTGGAATGAGATCCATCATAAACTCCAATTATCTTACAGTTGGAAACCCTATGAAATATTTTGGAAACACATCTAGAAAATGATCGACCACTATTAGGAAAATATTATTCTTGATCAAATCCATTAATTTTAAAGTCCATAGCACCATTCAAAATAAATCCATTTCATATATTGGTTCCAACCAACCCAATTCACTTTCTATTAAATTCTTGTCTCTTTTAAAGAGATTCTAAATTCCATCTTAAGTTGTAAAAATGTCATTTACAGTATAATAGTCTATTTGAGACTTTATACGTTTTCAACCAATCAATACCTAGGATTATATCATAGACATACATGTCAAGTATAGATAACTTCCATTTCACATTGTCTCAATTGTTAGTCTAGTTTGGTTAAATACCCTTAGAGGGGGGTGAATCATGGAATGATATATTAATGTTTATTCTGCTTCGGATCTTGTTACGTCATTAGAAAACAATCTTCTCTCTCTTTCCCATTGAAATGTATGAAAAAAATTCAAATCAATCACGAGACACATAAATTTTACTTTTTTTAACCTCAATAGGCTATGTACAATGAGAATATGATGACAATGTGTTCATTATACCAAATCCACTAAGGCACACTGCCATGAATAGTGGTTCAAGCTAAATCTCGTCTATAACAAGGATTTTTGCCTTTACAAGGGTTAGTTTTATCTCACTACTTTTCCATGGGTCACTCCCTATGTATCTTTCTATGTCTCACAGCCAGTGGAAAGGAACATCATATTCCTCCTTATTTTCTCATTGGTCTTTGAATGGATCCATTCACAGTTTATATAATTGCAGGTCTCTTCATTTTCATGGATAAATTTATCCTCAACTATTAGTAGATGCTATGTTGAAGTTCTACATTAATCCACTAATGAATAATTCATTACCATATATGTAGTGGGAAACATCAGATATCCTCCCAACTCTTGGGTGTCTTGCGTGCTGCTTTAATTCCTTATGTTCAATATATTTCTTTATATGGGGAAAACAAATTTCACGCCACTTTATACATGAACTCCACTTTCTACTGGAATGAAACTCACTACATGAATGAAACTATCTTCTAACATGTAACTCCCTTCTTATGTGAAACTTCCTTTTGTTGTGAAACTCTTACTTGAAACACACTACTTTGGTGAAACTCACTATTTTCACTCAACTCACTTCCAGCACACATCTTACTACTTGTGCACATTATAAATTTTATTCCTCTAATTGTTGATATTTTCAAAATTATGGGGGTATCCTCCTATTTATAAATAATTTTTCAACCCTTTTCGAAACTAACACAACTCTTCCCCCAAGAACGCGACTCATATTCAAAAAATTATCATTCATGAAAACTCACATTTCATGAAAATCCATATATTGTGAAAAATTATTTCCTTTTCCATATTTTCATAAAAAATATTTAAAAATTTTCTTTGCATGAAAATTTCCCAATATTCTTAACATTTTCATGCTATTTCCTTTTCCATGTAATCCTTTATCCATTCTCTAATTTTTTAGACCAAAACATTTGGTAAACACTGGTAAACACCACCACCATGTTGAAGATATTTTTATACCACCTCCAAAGCATCCCATCCTTTTTCTTGGTTCATTTTAAAAATATTTTTTCAATAATATCTTTGGAACTCCACAAATGAACATGGAAACCCGCTTTTTCAACAAACACAATAAACCTAAAAATGAATCAATGTTACCTTGAGGGATTATTTCCCAACAATGTCCCCCTTTAAGGTTTTTTACAATGCTTCACACTTCAATACCTCATGAAAGATTATTACATATTCTACTAGCATTTGATTTTTTCAATTTATATTGTGATGAAAGACTTACTGAAGACACACTCTAAGCCAACATGTGTAATGATCGATGTGATAAATGAAAGTATAATGAAAATTCAATCAATGAATCACTAAATTCAAAAACATTGAACTTATTTCATCAGGAACTCCATCTGTCTTGATATATAACGTTTTATTGAACATATCTAGCAACTTCAGATTTACCCCGCACCTCGTTGCATCCCTTGTCTCACTGTTCTACCTATCTTCTTATCATCGTGCCTTGAAGAAGATTTTTTTTTCTCGAAAAAATACACACATTATCCACCTTTGTCAACGAACCTAAAGGTCAATCCATTGTGATATGAAACATGGTAAATAACACATATCATCAAATTCCTAAAGACACATCATACCCTAGGGAGATGAGATCCCACATCCATGCTTTTCCAAGTGTGGGGAGTCAACTGAACTCAGAGACCAAGTCAATGGCCCTCAAACACTTATTTGGGTAAGGCCTTTGTTAGAATGTCTACAACCTATAGTTTTATATGCACATACTCCAACGTCACAAGCCCTTTCTCTACCTTTGACATGATAAAGTGATACTTGATTTCAATTTGGATTATTCTTGAGTAAAGGACTAGATTTTTTATAAGGTTTGTATAACATGAATTGTTTCAATGGATTCTGATTGGAGACATTACTTCAATTCCCATGTCATCAATATACTACTTCATCCACAATAAATATGTGAAATCTTGAGTAGTCATAATATATTCTTCTTTTTTGGTGCTTAATGGAATGAAATATTGTTTCCTTCTTGGCCAATAAATACACAATCCAAAAGTATTGAAATACCCTCCTAACATTGATTTTTTATCATCTGTTGATCTGGCCTAATCTGTATCTGTATATCCCAATAACTCTGGCTAGGATTTATCATTATACATCAAACTGAAATACACCACTCCCTTGATATAAAAAAATCACTTTTCACTATAAACATGTAGATTTCTATGGTATTATTGTTTTACCATACTACTTGGCATGTGTATAAAAATATTCAGTATTTTCACTATCAAGTATAGTAGACTACCAATTATTTTCATATATTTTGTAATCTTAACATAATTTCCTCCATCATCCTTAATAGTTTCATTTGGGTATCTGCTAGAGGCATCATCTCCGTTGAATTACCCATTCCGAATATTCTCAAAGCCTCTTTGGAATATTAATATTGATAAATTAATGTGTTATTCTATACTCGTTCGACCTGTAAACCAAGGAAAGTGTGAGTTCCCAAATCATTGACAATTAGAAATCCCATTTCCTGAATTTGGAAAACTACATTCATTGTGCTTCATCATATCCTCCAAATATTATGTCATTTACATATACCAGTAATATAATCATTTGATTACTTTCATGGTTTACATATAGATTGAAATCAACTACACCACATTGAAAACCAAGCTTCTTCAAAAACCGATCCAGCCTTGAATTCCATGTTGTTGGTTCTTTCTTCAACCCATATAAAGCCTTCTTCAACTAAAGACCTATGTTCTCATATTTATTAATGAGAAAACCATCTTCTTTCTCAATGGAAACTTCTTATTCTATAACCCCATTCAGAAATGTTGATTTGACAACCATATAGAAAACATTGAACTTTCTTTGCACTGTTATGGCCCAAAATAATCTAATAGTCTATAGCATAGAAACTAGTGAAAATATTCCATCAAAATTGATACCCTCTATCTAGGAGTACACTTTTCATGTTATTCATGTTTTTTTGAATCACAACACCACCTTTATTCATCTTGTTACGAAAATCCCATTTAGTCCCGATGACATCCTAGGCAATGGGTCTTGAAACAATCTCACATGTCTGATTCTTCTCAATTTGGTCAAGCTCTTCATTCATACCCTGAACCCAAATCTCATCTTCAGCTATATAATTAAAACATTTAGGATAAACCATTGAAAAGTATAATGCTTGTTGTAGAGTCTTCATCCTCCTTATATGTACCAGAACTATTTTATCTCCAATTATGTTTGGTCTATCAATTACATCCCTTCTATTCTTTCATTGTAATGATAATTAATTCTTCTCATCATTTTAATTATCTGAATCTTCTTCTTAATCAGCCTCTAGAACTAGAACATCCCATGATCTTCTTATATATTCATCACTTTCCTCTCATGAATTATCACATATTTATTGAATATTTTTCTCATTCTCTACTATAGTTATATCATGTACATTAACAACCTTTCACATTCACTTATTCAAGCATATATATTCTTTTCTTTTTGTTGGGTAACCAAGAAATATCCATTTATCTCTAGAGGATTTAGATGACCTATATTTCTCATTATTGAGAACGATACACTTACTTCTAAAGACTTGAATGTACTTCAATGTTAGATTATTTCCATTCCATAGCTCATTTGAAGACTTCTCTTCTTTTGGAGACAATAAAGCTCTATTTGATATGTATACTAATATAATCACAACATATTTCAAAAACTTATTTAGTAGGTATTTTTTAATGGGAAGTTTTCTAGCCACGTTGGTGAGAATTTAGTTTTTTATCTCAACTACTCCATTGTGAAATGGAGTTATTAATGTTAAAACTTGATGCCTTATCCCATGTTCCTCGAGATAATATTGCACTTGGATATACATGAACTCAGTTTCATTGTCTGTTCTAATATTTTTTATTTTCTGACCTATCATATTTTCAACTTCCCAACGATATCTTGTAATGTGAAAGAACACCATCAAATTATGGGTTTTGATTAATACCCACATCATTATGATCAAATAATCAATTAATTCGACAGAGTATCTCCACCGATCAATATCACTTGATGAAATTGGTCTACACACATCAATATGTACCAACTCAAGATATTTTTTTTGACCTTTTCTCTTTTGACTTATATTCCCTTTGAATGATCTTACCTTGTGGACATGAATCACACATATGAGTATGATCACATGATAATATATTAAGGTCTCAAGAAGCATCATACTTCTCTAGATATTCCAAGGATGTTTGCATCAATTGGCCAAGAGTTTTATGTCATACCTTTTTCATTCATCCTTGAATTAAAAACACATATCTTATTCCCCACTCACATGGTAGTGATTCCCTTTCATTTGCTTTCATGGTAAAAACCATTACACAATATTTTTCCTTGATCCCAAAGAAATAAATCATAATGCTTATAAAATTTCCCGAGTCACATAATTGACTGACACTAAGAACGTTTTAAATGATACCTTCAATAACCACGACATTTTTATGTATCATGTATTCTACCCCAAAATATTCTTTTCCAAATCCAATAATTTTCAAGCCTTCATCATTACCAATTCACATGATACATTGTTTATCTTACTGGATTCTGGTCACAAAATCCTTATCTCCTATCATATGTGAAGTGCATCCATTATCAATGATCCATCTCCGAGTGTGATATGATGATTTAAATGTAATCCTTATAACCACTTCTTTCTCAGCTCTTTACTTTTGATCGAGGTTTCTGACTTCATACCTTGTGTGGATGGATAATATTTATCTTCCTTAGTGTATGATGGACTAGCGAAATCATGAAATAGTAAAAAAGACTTTTTCTTTTCACCTCACTTGAGGTTTCGTTTAATTCTTGCTTGCGACCAGTATGATTCTTCATTGGCACATTCCTATGAATTGTAGATGTATAGTATCTTTCCATGTATCCAAATCCTCCTCACTAAAAACAATATCTATTGGACGATGTTCTAGAGTATTGAGTTCTCTTTGGATTACATTGTTGTTATTGTGACCTTGATATCTCTTGGCTATGAATCACACATTTTTTAAGTAGCCCATATTTCCATAACAATAACACCTGACACAAGGTACATTCTTGCATGTCACTTCTACACCACTGGTTGTCCCTTGGGTTCTCTAAATATGTTTACACTGCTTTATACCCAAATCAATATTCAAATTCAGTGTTCGTGCTTGAAGTATAACATTAATCATCACACCAATTTTTTTCAACCCTCATACCAGGCATATCATTTGGATTTGAACATTACTTTTGTTCTTCTAGAACTCTATGATCCATTAGTATCTTTTCGGTTGCCTAAATGATTTTATTTCCTGATGTCATACTGAGATTTAAGAGTTTCTCATGATCGTTAACACTTCTTCAGTATCTAATAACTTCCTCTTCATGTTCTTAGATATGTATGATTTGATCTTTTTTAGTGATAATCAAGATATCAATTTACATTTTCTGTTCTCCAATCTTGATATTGTACTCGACAAACATTTCTATATTCTCTGGAATTGATGACATTAGTTTTTCATTTTCTTTATTCAACTCAAACTTTTCTTCATCATGTTACTACAAATAAAGTTTGGCATCATGAACCACATTGTTAGATTTATTCTTTTTGGCTCTTCAAACATCTCTCTATTTAATAACAAATTCTATTTCAATCTAATGGTCAACTCTTCCTTCGACATATTATTCTTTATTGTCACATTCTTCCCTTATTTGGGAATTACTAAAAACTTCCAATATAACATCTACATTATGATACTTTCATTCGTCCATCTCTTCAACCTCGTATTCTTTAGAATTCTAAATGTATCTTGACAGAAGATTATTTTTTTAATAAAATTTTCTTAATTTTTTTTCCTTTATCTTTGGATGAAGCCTTCTTCATAGATATTTCAACTTCACCCTATTTATATTCTCGAAACGTATTGGGGACCCTTGTTGTAAGATGTCTATCCTTTTTACATCAAAAGCATTTAATTAGTAGCATCCATTCGAAATTTCCTTTTCATATTGGATGATTTGATGAAAGGAATGACATCACATAATTTTTCTCTTCATATTCTTATCCATCATTAATGGTGTGCTTCTTCATGGAATTGAATTCCCCTTCAATGGACTTCCCCTTTTCCATAACATTATTATCATCATTTCTCATTTCATATGATACAAGAGTTCTGTGTAACCTATCCAAAGTCTTCTCATTTGGATCATTATCATTTTATATCAAAATGTTCAGATTTAACTGAGGTGGAAGTTTTATAAAGATTCACTTAACATCCTTAAATTATATAATTTTTTTTCCAAGAATGCCCATGTAATCTGAAACAACATTCACCCAATCAATGAATTTATCAATAGACTCATTGGGCTTTATTCTATGATACTCATATTTTTTCAATAGAACCTTCATATTTTCCCCTCTTACATCTAAATATCCCTCATAAATATTCTGAAAAATCTCCAAAATACCATGGGATGACTTTCATGACATCACTTTTATATAAATTGGATTTTATAGGGATCCCCTTAAAGAATTATTTCCTGTATAATTATCATTAAATTCTCTTCAGTAAACTTCTGAAAAAGTGCCACTGTAAATATTAGAGGATATTCTATACATAGATACTATAAATACATCAGTTCCAAATGATAAGATGTAGTGATTCATCTGATTATTCAATATTTGAAAATTGTTTCCTTCGAAGATCAGAATCCCATTATGATTGAAAACCTCAATTTATTTTACTGAGAGAGAACCACTAACTCTCAACCCTTCCCTCTGATAATAGTTGTTAGTCAAATTAGGTTAAATACCCTAAGAGGCTGCTAATCTGGGTATGATAGATTAAAACTTATTAACTTTCAGATCATGTTTCTTTATTAAAAAATACTATTGTCTCTATATCCCATGGAAATGTATGAACAGAATTGGAATCAATTTTGATACACAAAAATT
Organism: Viscum album; assembly: GCA_963277665.1. Taxonomy (NCBI): domain Eukaryota; kingdom Viridiplantae; phylum Streptophyta; class Magnoliopsida; order Santalales; family Viscaceae; genus Viscum; species Viscum album. The sequence continues at coordinate 1,192,543,658 of OY728130.1, read as the reverse complement.
TTACTTGGTAAACCATCATTGGTCCATGTCAAAGGAGAATAAATCAGAAATGTGCCAATTGTAGCAAATACCCTAATGCTCACTGCTAAGAATAGAGGTTTAGAATAGATCTCATCTATACTTAGGCTCACTTCCATTACATGGATTAAGGTTATATCATTGCTTTCCCAAGGGTCACTATATATAACCCATTCGCTCTAGATCATTGGTAGTGGAAAGGATCGCCATGTTTCTCTTCCTTTTATCACTTCTCTTGGAAGTGATCCACTCATAGTTTATAGACTTGTAGGTCTATTCATTTACATGAATAAATTCATAATCAACAATAGGTAGATGCTCTGTTGAATTTATACTATCATCCACTAATGAATACTACTTTACCATAGATATATTGGAAAACTTAAAACATCTGTGAAACTCTTGGGTTTCTTGCATGTTGATTTAATACCTTGTGTGTAACATGTGCCTTTATCAAGGGAAAACAAATTTTTTCCACTTTATACATGCGTGAAACTCACTACTTGAGTTTGAATCTCTTATTGACTCATAACTCCCTTCTTACGTGAGACTCCCTTCTGTTACACAACTCTTACGTGCAACTCACTACATGCACGCAAATCACTTCTTATGCACAACATAGTACTTGTGTGCTTCAGAGAACCTATTTTCTCTAAGTGTTTATCATTTCAAATGAGGGGGGTAGCCTTTTATTTATAGGTATTTTTCATACTCGGCATGGTACTCATGCAACTCTTCCCCGAGTTTGAAACTCACAATCGTGCAAGTCACTATCACAAAAACACACATTTCATGCATATCCAAATATTGTGTCAAATTCATTCCATTTCCATATTTTCATAAAATGAATTTGAAAATAATCCCTACATGAAATATTCCAAATACCCTTAACACTTGCGTGCACATCCTTTTCCAAAAATAATTTTCTCCATTCTATAAAATTTGGACCCAAAAATCTGGTAAACACTGAAAAAAAAGGTTCCACCTTGTTTATTATCTTTTTGTACCATCTCCAGAGTTTCCATTCCATTTTCATGATTATTTTTCAGCATAATTTGTCAAAAATATGTCAGAAACTCCACAACAGACCATGGAAACCAATCTTTTCAAAATACATTGTCAACCCAAAAAGGAATCAATGCTACCTAGAGGTATTTTTTACCTAAAATCCATTAATGGTCATAGAACATTCTATATACACAAAAGCTCGACATTCTCTTTAACAAAGAGGAGTGTCAATACGGGAGAAATGGATATTTGTGACGTGTTATTTGCAATGGGTCAAGGGTCTTTCGTAAATAACCTTTCAAAAGGGGTTATTTGCGATGGGCATATTACCCCATTTCATATAACCATTATTTATTATGGTCCCTTACCACCCATCGCAAAAGGATTGGTGTGAAATACGCGTCAAACCGTGGGTAAGGATATTTTCGACGAGTTTCAATTCTCGTCGCAAATAGTAAATGACAATTTTTTGTATTTTTGACGGGATACTTGCCTCATCACAAATACATTGTCGGTAGGTGGAATTTGTGATGGGCCCCATCGCAAATAACTTATTAACGGCCCGGTGCAATTAATGTGGGATGAGGTATTTGAAACGGGCCCCATCGCAAATACCCCCATCAAAAATAATATAACTTATTTATACCCTTATCTATTTTCCCACTAATTTCACTATTTTCTCTACTTCTCTCTCTAACTCGGATGAAAACATTTCTTCTAAATTTTTTCATAGTTTAAACATTCAATGCAGTGCATTATTTGAGACTTTAATACTCTAAATGCATTAGTTTCAAGGTATTTATGTATTTTTTTATTTAGTCAATTTATTTTATTTCAAATTATATATAGTTTTTGTTAATTAGATTAAATTAATAAAATTAGAATTAGATATATTATTTTTTAGTTTTATATTTGTGAATAGTTATATCTAATATTTAACTGGAAATAAAATGTAGTAATTAGTAATAATATTAAATAATTTGTAATTATTAGTAATAACTAGTATTAATTGTTAAGAACCGGTATTAATTAGTAACAAAAAATAATGAACTGTATTAATTAGAAACAAATTTTAATAATCATAAATAAAGTGTAATAATTAGAAATAAATTGTATTAATTAGAAATAAATTAAAATAATTAGAAATAAATTGTAATAATTTGAAATAAATTGTATAAATATTAAAGAATTGTAATAAATTGTAATAAAAGTAATAAATTGTAAGAAATTGTAACAAATTGTAATAAATAGAAATAATTTGAAATAATTTTAAAGAATTAGTAATAATAAGTAATTATTAGTAATAATTAGTGATAATTAGTAATAAATAGTAATTAATAGTAATAAATAGTAATAATTTGTAATAATTTGTAATAATTTGTAATAATTTTAATTAATTAGTAATAACTTGGATTAATTATTAATAATTAGTAATAATTTGTTATAATTAGTAATAAATTGTCATAAATTAATATAATTAGATAAAAAATGGTATTAATTAGTAATAATTTGTAATAAATTTTAATAAATCGTAATAAATATTAATAAATAGTTATAAACAGTAATAAATTGTAATAAATTGTAATAATTGTTAATAATTAGCAAAAATTTACAATAATTAGTAATAATTATGAATAATTGGGAATAATTATGAATAATTATGAATAATTAAAAAAATAGGAATAAATATAAATAAATTATAATAAATAGTAATAATTAATAATAATTAGTAATAAGCAGTAACAGTTCGTAATAGTTATAAATAATGATAAATAATTAGTAATAATTATTAATAATTAGTAATAATTAATAATGAATACCAATAAATAGTTGTAAATAGTAATAAATAGTAATAAATGGTAATAATTAGTGATAACTGTTAATAATTATTAATAATTAGTAATAATTAGAAATAAATAGTAGTAAATATTAATAAATTGTAATAAACTGTAATAAAGTATAATAAATAGTTATAAATTGTAAGAAATAGTAATAAATATTGACAAATAATAATAATTAGTAATAATTAATAGTAATTAGGAGTAATTTGAAATAATTTGGAATAATTAGTAATAATTAGTAAAAATTAATAACAAATTAGAATTAATATATAGTATTTATAAATAGTAATAAATAGTAATAAATAAAAATATTTAATAATTATTAGTAATTATTAGTAATAAATAGTAAAAAATGGTAATAAATTTTACTAAATTTTAATAAATAGTCATAAATTATAATAATTAGAAATTATTAAGAATAATCTGGAATAAATAATAGTAATTAGAAATAATTACGAATAATTTGGAATAATTAATAAGAAATTGGAATAAATAGGAATAAATATGAAAAATAGTTATTATTAAGAACAAGTAGGAATAATAGGAATAATTAGTAATAATTCGTAACATTTTGTAATAATTTGTAATAATTCATAATAATTAGTAATAATAATGAATAATTAAAAATAATTAGGAAAAATTAGGGATAATTACGAATAATTAGGAATAAATATGAATAAATATGATTAAATAACAATGAAAGGGAATAAATTGGAATAAATAGGAATGAATAGTAATAATTAAGAATGGTTAGGAATGATTAGGAATAATTATGAATATTTATGAATAATTACAAATAATTATGAATAAATCTTAATAAATTCGAGTACATTGATTAACAAGTACAATTTCTTGTAGATTGGAAGCATTCCTTTTGATCAACGCCATAACTCCTTGCAACATATTTCCACTAAAATCAATATAAAAATATACTTCGACATACATAGAAGCAGATTTTTCATAGTGATTTATGTTGGAGAATGTTGCCAGGCGGTGAGCCGTCAAAAAAAGGGATATTTTATCTAAAGAATCATCCCCTTGCATTTTTTTCCCACCGAAATACCTATGAATAGTTTTATCTGATGTACAAAAATGGATATGCATATATTGGAGAAGAGTTTTCATAGTTTTCTTGTCGCACAAAGTTGATAGAGGATGAATAATCGTGAAAAAGAGCTATCACAAATCCGTTGGAAATTATGTCGTTAGTAATTAATAATAATTAGTAAAAAATACCAAAAATTAATAATAATTAGTGGTAATTAGTATAAAATTTTATAATTGATTTTATATTAGTATGAAATCATAAAAAATTTTATAAATAACTATAAAACAATAGAAATTATTATAAGTTATTAGAAAATAGAATTTAATAGTCTTTTATTTTATGGATAGTGTTTATATAATATGTAATTATACCAAATAACTAATTATTTCATATTTTTTAGAAATATATGGAACTAGGAAGTCGACAATTATCATTATTATATAACTATGTTTGGATAACTTATCGCAGTAATCCAAAAGGTCTTTTGTTTCAATACTATATATATTGAGGGGGTTCAATCTTTCTTATCATTTGAATCATTGAAACCAAAATTTATTACAGAAGAGAAAATTAACTGCCCTTGTAAAAAATGTTCCCTGAGGACGTATGTCACATTTGACAACATTAGAAGACATTTATTGCATTTCGGTTTTCAACCAGATTATGTTTTTAATATCAACATGGCTAACACAGTTTTAGAGAAAATGTTACCAATTTGGATCCAGATCCATCGCAATTTCAAAATTTTGAACATGATGTGGCATGTTCGTATAATCAACAAACTGAAACTCAGGATGATATTGATTTAACTCTTTTGTTAGAACCATTTCATTTATATGAGTTGTGGTGGCCTGCTGAGAATGAATTATATCCTTATTTCAATATAAGAAACATTCAATTAGTTGCAAACTTTATGGCCATTAAATCAGATTATGGAATGTCAAATAGTTGTTTTGGTCATATATTCTCTTGGTAAAAAATACATCTACCTAAAGGAAATGTTTTTCCGTCAAATTTCTATGAGATCAAGATGCTAGTTTGTAATTAGGGTGAGGGTTATCTGATGATTCATGCATGTTCAAATCACAATATCTTATATTGTGGTGAACATGAGTTGTTGGATAGATGTTCTACATGTGGACAATCAAGGTATAATGAAGCTCAATTAGTGATGTATGGACTTGTTCCTTAAAAAAAATTGAGATTTTTTCCTCTCACACCCAGATTATAGTTTTTATTTATGTCTCAAAACACAAAATCATTGATGTCATGTCAGAAAACCAACATTTCAATTAACAAAATGTTAAATCATATATGTACTGGTGATTCATGATAACATGTTGTCCAAGTGCATCTGTAATTTTCTTTAGAAGACTAAAACATGCGATTTGGTCTTTATACAAATGGTTTATGTCCATTTGGTTCTTACGGTAGTCTGTATTCATGTTGGCTTGTATTTATAACTCTGTATAATTTACCTCCATATATGTCGATAAAAGATCCATATATTTTTTTCCCTCAATAATTCTAGGTCATCAAAAAAAGAATATCGATGTTTATTTGAAACCATTTATTAATGAGTTAAATTTTCTATGGATTAATAATGTCATTATATATGATGTTCCTATAAAAAAACTTCTTACTGAAAGCTACATAGAATTGGGAAATTTGTGATTTCCCGGTATATTGAATGTTATCTTGATGGAGTAGACATGGTTCCAAATAATGTCCCAACAATATGTGAGACAACAATGCATTTATGCTTGACAATGGAAAAAACATTGTTTTTTTGACTGTTATCACAGATTTCATCCAAAGGAACATCTTTTTGAAGAAAAAAAATATCATTTCAGAAAATTGAAACTTATAGAAGATGGGAATACAACAATGATCTTATGTACAAGGTTAAAATAAATTATCTCTTCATTACCTCACATCACATTTGGACCAACAAAAATCAAATAAAAAATTAACGGGTTTGAAAAGGCACATAATTATATAAAACAGGGCATTTTTTGGATTTTACATATTGATTTGATATTTTGGCCCATTACATGTTTTATGTGATATATATTGATCAGATATTTTTGGATAATTTATATCATATAGTTTTGAAAACATCAGGTAAGACTAAATACAATGTGAATGCACAATTAGATCATACACAAATTAGAAAGGGACCAAAACATGAACTCTATGAAAATGTTAGATAACAGATGTTAATTAAGAAAAAAGTAACATGTACATTTTACAAAGAGTTTTGCTTATTATTTTTGTAAGTGGATTATAGATTTGAGACATCTAGATGGTTATGCTTCTAATTTTCGAAAATAAGTCAAGAATCATCATATTACCATATTGAAAATATAAGATTGCCATTTTTTAATTGAAATACTTCTGCCAATTGGATTAAAAGTACTGTTAAATAAAATGACTTGGGATGTACAAATAGACAAATCATATTTTTTGAGACATTTGACCATCAACAATAGAATAAGATGATTTAATAAAACTAAAATAATATATCATATAAATTTTATTTAAATGAGATAAATTCTTACTGTCAGGTTTGTTTGTATGAATGGAACATTTGATATTACATTTACCATATAAAATCAAATGTGGAGGTCTAGTGTTGTTTTGATGGATGTACCTATTTGAGAGATAGATGTATAAATTGAAAAGAAAAGTATGTAACAATGCATTAGTAGAAGTCTCAATTGAAGAAGAGTATTTTCAAGAGGAATTATTTTTGGACTCATTACTTTCAATCTGAATATCCCTAAAAACACAACCACACGACTTGTAATGAGGTAGATGTTGACAATGACCTGAGAAATCAATTATTATTTTTCAATCAGTCGAAACCTGGCTTCGGTGGAGTTCATGAATAATGGATTTCAGATAATTAACATCACAGATCTCATACATATATTCTAGTAAACTGTGAAGAAAGGACACCATTCGTCTATAAGTACTCCAATAACTTATTCTATAATTTTTATAAAAGTACCTTAATCTTATTTTTTTCTAAGTTATATAATAATCATATCAAGAAATAGTTTCCACAAATTACAGCAGCTTCTCTCGAATAACGTTATCAAAAAAATTCATATTGGATTGATAAACTGGTAACATAAATTAATTTTTATTTTAAATAAACAATTAATTTAATACTTTTATGGTGTTAATTTTTTTACAAATTTTCAGGTATCTTAACATAGTGATAAAATTGATAATTGATTGTCTGTATTGAGTAATCCACTATCTGTAATGGTCAATTTTTATAATGCACATGTTGTCAATGGTTATTGATTTTATACACATTCCTATGGGGAATGAAAACAATAATGAATGTTGGGGTTTACATGAGAGGATCTCATCATAGAGAAACTGACGTTGACTTTTACAAAATGTTGGAAGAAATCATTGAAGTGTATTATCTAGTAAAACATTATGTAATGATGCTTAAATATTAGTGGTTGGATACTGAGAGAGGCTTATGTGTTCATCCAATCCATGGAATCATTGATATAAAATATAAAATTCTTCTTGTAGTAAATGAACCATTTTTTTTCTCATCAAGAACATCTAATTTATTGTGAAAATTTTCTGATACATCAATGGAGTTGGGTGATTGGTGGAGCATAATAAAAATTAAATCTTGATAGAATTATTTTACTGAATGTGATTTTGGTTCCACTAAACAGGAAGGAATGGAAATTTTTCAAGAGACTACTCTGAATCCATATTTTACATAAAGATACATGAATATAATTAATGACACCCCATAGTTAAGGGTTGATGGTGACAATGATGTTAATATTGTTACAATTGAATTTTAAATTACAAGAGAAGATGACACTAAATCTAATATGAAAATTGATGATGCTAAGTTGGAAGATGAATACATTAACATCAACAACTATGAAGATGAGGATGAAGATGAACATTGACATAGTTAAATGCTGGTTATAATCATATATCATATATATCTATATATTATAGTTATTTTCAATTGTTTTATAAGAACAATGATTTTGTGTTATAGATGGATGTTGACCTATTTCGTATGTTACCGAAGGGTGATCTACCTTGGGACGAGCAGGAGGTCGGATCATCCGACCCTCAGACTGTTGGTAGTTCAGGCGGCACTTTGAGGTGGTGTGGTCGTTCTCAAATGATGATTCTCGAACCTACACTCGAGTGAAGTTCATATCTTGGGTTTGATCCATGAAAGAGGACGTATATTTACCTGCGAATTTTAGTTAGTTTTCATTAATTTATTTATATTTTAATTGTTTGATTAATTATTCTTGTTTTTTCATAGCTTTATGCATATAGTTGTTGGACAAGGGAGTTCTATATTCCGCAATTATCTTTCTATCTCATGGGTGTCATGGGATCGGAGTCCCATTGATGTTAAGTAGTGCATATTTGATAATTGAATAATACTTAAATGAATAATATTTATTTCGAAATTAATTTAATTAAGAACCTAATATAAAAAAATATTTATAAGGTTTATGATATCACATTTAAGAGAGCTTGCATGGGGCTATTTGGAAGGCATGGCAGTGAGCTATGGGTCTGTGGTGCACTCAGTTTTTGTACAATTTGAAAAGGAAAGAAATTGAAAAGGCAGTTGTGTAAGAGTTTGATGAGACATTTTGCATCCACCGACCAGATTATATTTCATCATAGGTTTGGGGTAGAATATGTACACATTGGTTGAGTATGTGGTTTCTGAGTAGATTATCAATATGAGAGAAAAAATAGGGGAGACAGGAGGTGACACATTGACCTGGTAGTCATACGTTTATTATCCCTATAGAGCATATGGTAAGAATATTTTTTTAAATATTTTATATAACATTCAATGTAAATGGTTTATATATAATAATATATTAGGTCACACGACTCAATATTACATAGTATGACATTTATAAGAGGATGTTCAACAATCCAGCTACTGGGTAGATTAGAGGCGCCTGGCAGCATCAAATTGGGGTTAGTATAAGTTTTTTGTGTTTTAAATTTAACAAAAAATAATATTTTATCCGTTTAAATTGTGATATTCAATTGGAGGATTAATATGAGGTCGTGAGGTTTCAGAAATATGTTGAAAGTCAGGTCGAGACCAATGGTAAAACAAGTTCCCCTAATTTAATGAGGCATCATGGATGCAGGCGACCTAGAATGGCTTCGAGAAGGGCTGAGTCATTGGTATCGACTCTTAAGTGACCACTAGGGGTTTTTATGGAACCTTAGTGATGTCAATTTCTAGCTCTAGAGGAGCTCTTGGAGTGTCATCCATATCTCATGAATAATATCATGATCAGTAGCAAGTTCAGAGTGATCATATAGAGACTATGCATAAAAAGCATGAGAAGATGTGTTAGTGGTAGCAGCAGTAACAGGGAGACTTCCTCTGACAGTAGCAGCACTAACAATAGATGCATGATGAGATGTATAGATGGTGGCAGGAGCAAGAGTAAGATATGGAGTACATGCGACATCTGACGCACGGTTTAGGGATTGAGTTCCCTCCACTAGCTACTCCAGATGTCCCTCCCCCTCAGTGATATGTATTTTTATTTTATGATGAAATATTTGACTTTAATTTTTTAATATTAACTATTTAACGTCTTCAATATTGTTTCTTTTATAATGTCTCAAAAATCACAGTTTGTTTGTTTATTTAATTTTATAATTGTATTTATTATTTTACTAATAATTTAATTTAAAATAATAATAATATATTAATATTAATGTTAATATTTTTTTATGAATATTATATTATATTTATTATGTTATAAATAAATTTATTATATTAATATTAATATATTATTTATTATTTATTTCACAATTAATTTTTATCTACTAATATTATTATTATTATTATTTTATTATATATTATCATTATGTTATTTTTATTATTTTATAAATATTTTTATTCTTCTAATATTGTTATTATTATTTCATTTATATTAATATTATAATATTATTAAAATTATTCTATTGTTTTAAAATTTATAACTATTTGCGATGGGTCATCAAGAATACTAATTGTTATCATCCATTATAAAAGGGTTTATTTATTTTATATTTCGAGGAATAATTGTGATGGTCCATCACAATTACTAATTGCGACGGTCCAGTGCAAAAAAAATTATATATTTGGTGGCTATTAGTGATGGGTCACTGGCCTGTCGCAAATAGTTTCCTATAAAAACGTCAAATGTTTTTTTGCCATGAGTCTACTACCCATCGCAAATTATATGTTTTTGTGATTGTATGTCGCAAAAGGTTATATTTGAGAAAGGACCTCATCGCAGAAGAATATTTGTGATGGGGTCAGGTCACAAATAACATGTCACAATGAGCCTTTTTTCTAGTAGTGTATGATGTTTTGTCACATAGGGCATTACCCAAACTTTTAAACTTATCCAATCAATAACATGAGATGTAATAATGTAATGTGATTCACTAATAACAAACAATTATTTCATAAGGGTTGAATTGTACCTCTCACCGATGATGGTCCAGACTTGTCATCCACAATCACCTACTCAACACCATATAATTTCTCACTCATGACACATTATTCATTATTTCCCTATTGAGATTTCCCTAAGTTAGATGTTATGGTATTTCTAGAATCACCATGTTTATATTTCTTCTACTGATGGTATTGATTATGCTACCCTCATTCTGTCACAGCATGTGACACCTGTGACAATAGATAAGTGTCCTGAACACCCGATCTTGGAGCATTACAAGAATAACACTAATGATGCCCCATATGATTGAAGTTGTGGGATGCTCTATGTTGTGTCGTACACTCTCACATTATGTTTTCAAGAATCCCCTAATGGAAATATTCTACCATCTTCTTATGTCATAGAGTAATGTTTACTTATTCAATAGTCTCATTTTTATTCATGCTCCCACCTAGGAATAAATTCTAAGGACCTCATTAAAATTTGGGGAAAGATTTTACATTTGAATATGAAACAACAAACTAAACCTGAAAAAACAAAATAAACCACTACATGATTCATGATATCAATGAAATGCATCTCAATGAAACCATTTATATTATACACAAACTAAAATGAAGTACCATAATGGAAGACTATAGTATTAAAGGGCATAATAGAATACTACAAAAGAAAAAAACCAATGATAACCACAACTATAAATCTAAAATTTTCTCCAATATCCACTCCAAAAACTATCCCATGTAACACTACTAATGGCTAGAGAATTATGATTATTTACCTTTTCACAAGTTCAAATAAAAAACATGTTCATAATCAGTAATGTTCCAAAGTAATGGTGAGTAATGAAACTCATTAGGATTTCACCAAATGACTTCCCTACTCATGACACAAGGTTATAACAAGTTATAAAACTTATAATAAAGCATTTATATAAAAAAATCTGAAACAATTTATATCAAAATATAATGATTTTTTATATAAAAACATTTTTCACAATACAATATCATGTTCCAAGGAACGCAACCTACAATTGAACAAAAATAGTTTATTCCATTCCATTTTTTCATAATACATTCCATTACACATATCTACACATCCAACCATGTACGAAAACTGGACCTCCCTATACTAACAAATGGTGATTAATCCTTTCACTAATATATCAATCATTAATCTATTTTGATAGGGGTACATCATACCCATATCAATCCTAACCTTTGGATGAGGGTACTTTACACCCTTATCCATCCCAGTTCAGATAAACACACATAAAACAATCATTCCAAACCCAAGTTTTTTGAATCCACTTCAATAAAAAAATTCTTATTGAACAATCTTCTATAAAAACCTTTTTCATTATTCAAACCACACGAACCAATATTAAAATTATCATTTAAAGATCAAACTACAATGAATTTTGCACGAAAATTACAAAACATTCCACAAAACTAAAAACCATCACTAAAGAGGGTTTATAATGTTAATTGCATACCAATTTTCAAATTATCAATTAAAAAAATAATTTTGAAATCAATCCTTTTTATTCTAAATAGAAGAGACGAGAGTGAAGCTGTCCGCCCTAGAAAACATGAAGAAAATATAAAAATGGTTGAAAATGCCCAAAAAACCTGTTGAATCACTAGAAACCCACCTTAGATATCATTCCATCTCATAAAAAACCAAATATTATCATATGTGGAATATACTACCATATCTATCCACAATAGTAGTAAATCTAAAAAACTATGAGATATAGAGAAATAGATCTATGGAAACCCTAGAGAAAATTGAAATAACAATGAATTACTACAAGAATCTAGCTTCAACGCACCATGAAATGTGTTAGGATCCCCTCAGGATCGATGGAATAATCATATACTAAATTTTGGATGAGTAAATATTGATTTTGGGATGTTATAGGGGGAAATAAAAAGTCAAATATAAATACTGACCTATATCCAAAATTTGTGAATTTAGTTTTTAATCCATGCATTGTTAGCAGCACTGTAAAGAAAAATTGTCCTCTAACTATGAATCAACCACAGTCTGAAGGGGTACCTCATACATTTTTTTCACAAATTTAGAAAAACTATGCACCATCCATGCAAAATCCCAATATTCCATGTTACATAGTTTCTCTCAGAAAGTTAAACGGTTTGAACAAATAGTGTGTCTGCCAGTGCGCCTTATCCTTATCCCATATCTCATTGTGCATGGATTCTTATATGTGTTTAATGATGTCCCCAAACTTTTCAACAATTTTGTAACCATATAAAATTACAAAAAACATTTCAAAACTCTTTTATAACCTCTCAATATTCACCCAAACACTTTTCATTCTAAAAAATCATAAAAAGGGTTACTTACTTGAAACATGTGGTTCTACAAAGAGGATGTCTAAATAAATCATGATATATAACATTCCAATGGACTAGTAGTCCATAACTCCTGAAAAAATAGTCCAAATTTCTTTTTTCTGGTGATTATCAGTTACCACCATAACAAATCTCACTAACACAACTTCATGTTGGAGGAGCGTGCAAGCTATATGATGTCCTCTCCTTTTCCATTTTCCTAAAAAACAATGTCCAGTAATTACCCATATAATATCTACGATTTTAGCCCTCATAATATAGGATAAAACCACAAATATATATATGTGTATATGTATATATATATATATATTATTTAACTAAAACCCCATTATTTGTAGTTTTAAAACAAAACCTATAAGATCCATAGACCCATGATCTCGGATCTTGGGCAAAAAGCATAAATTATACATTTCAGGCATTGATACTAATAAATGTTACCTATTATTTACCATCCAATACATATAGAATCAAAATAAAATATTTAATCACATAAATAACCAATTAACATTTATTTTTATAGTTTTGGAGAATTAAGACATTCTCAAAACAATTTGGGTTCATAAACAACTAGTTCACAATGATCAACATCATCTCCCACTATTAGTATATTTTAAAATTTCATGTTATTATTACATATATCAAATAAAATTATTCACATATAAAACACCTATAACCACAAATAATTTGGATTCAATTTTCCAAAAGTTGGGAAAATAAAACATAAGAAATTTGAGATCAAATGCATATTAAGGATTAATATAAACCATAAAATTGAATTTCATTAGTGAGAGTAATATGAGTATGTGGTTGTGGTGAAATAATAATAGTTAATGAGCATAAAATAATAGAATTCATATATAGCAATACATGGATCTGAAATAATGGAATTAATCTTTAATAAAGGTTTCAATCAATGGAATCCAAATCCATGGTCCACGTCATGTTAATCTAGATCATAGGAATTATTAACAAAAATATATTTTAACCCATAAGACTCCTAAAATAATTTTCATTAGACATAAACTCATTAGATTCCCCCATAAATCATAAAAATTCTATATTAACCTATAAAAAGTTTAAATAGAACATATATGTAGCTTCAAACATCATTTCTATATCACTCATACAATAACTCTTTCGATTGGAATAACCATATGATTGATATCGATATCCAATGCATAAGGCAACTATTACACACTAATCATTACATTGTTTATCATGGAACCACCCAGCCTTGATTAATAAAGTAACCTCCCACCCTTGGTTTATAATAGAAATAACCATCATCATAATAGTTCTTGAAAACCATAACATAAACTATTTAGGGCATCCATTTCATTATAAACACATAAAAACATTGATTATTATTATCATTAATTGATTAACTTGTTAAAAAACTAGTTCCATGAAAATATATTTGAAACAATCATAACCCACCTATGGAAATATTTAAGACATTATCAACACATAACATCCCTCGTGTATCATAAGTAACATAAATGGTTGCTTATTTTATTGAAAGTAATTACTATTAAAATATCATTTAATTCATTCTTAAAGAGAATACCATTTTAAAATTTAGAATAAATCTAAAAAATATAAAATTAAAAAAGACTATAAAGTCCATTTTTTCTAAATATAACATTTTTAACATATAATATAAGATTTAAATAAATTAATTTTTCTTATAGTAGGAAAACCTATTCATGTTGTGAATGTAAAAAAAATCTTTTCAAATATATTTAAAGGGAATTTAAAGTGAACCATTTGGAAATTGTTAATGAAGTTATTTCTAAATCCTTTTATAACAACGTCAAATTTCATTTGAAATAATTTTAGGTAATAATTTATGTATGGAAAATATAATTCTTAAATAAAATTATAATTCAGGGATATGAAAGCGTAGGATTCCCAATCTAAAGGAATATACATCATTCGTACTACTAAAAAAACAATCATGATGTTTATTGAATAAATATAGGAGATAAAGGAAATGAAACATGCGGAAAAAATTATAACTAGAGGATAAAAAATTATATTTATTCATGAAAATTAGATCCTAAAATTTCTTTCAAAAGTAACCTTTACTGTAATTAATCTATAAAAGAATAGACATTATAACAAAAATCCTTTTTCATATTGGAAACATTGGAATCATAATATCCATGATAGAATAACATTAAATGAAACATTAAATATCATTAACAGAAAGGGATTCATGATACACTCTGACACATATGATGTATATACACCTTGAAAAATAATATTGGGGAATATCATAATCATATGTCCAAAAAAATAGAATTTGAGATGAATCAACCACTCAAAGATAGTATTATGGAATTCAAAATTAATTAGATGGAAGATTATGTGTAAAAAATATATATCCCCACAAAAAAGTGTAAATATAGTGTAAATCAATTTATATATCAATTGACACATAATTATGGAATAACATATTCAATGAAGATGGGATATAACCTAAAGAAATAAAAATTGGTTACGATTCCTTTTAAAACATTGTAACTATCATATAAAATACCCTTATATGAAGTAATTTAAATTGTAACATAATATATCATGAAGTATGAATGATTCCAGATATAACATGTAAAATTTCAGTATAAAAACCATATAAATAAATTAGGTGAATAAAAAAAATATTCCTCAATGAATATAAATTCTGATGAAATCCCTTACTTAGGGTCTAGAACTTCCATGTATGTCTTTTAACTCCAATATTAGAAAATTGTATCTATTATTTTATTTCTGAAGAAAAATTACTTGGTTTAATAACATAACTTTAAACCATATACTTTATTTACCTTATTTAAAAATATAATTAACAAATCCACTAATTCCACATTATGTACTTTCAGAATTTTTTATCCATAATTTCAAAATAGCTTCATTGTCTTGAACATGGTGAAATTAGGTCATTTTTATATCATATCCATAATAATAATCATGAAATAATTCTCATTATTATACATAAAATACATATCTAAAACTAATCATGAAATATTTTTTTAAAATGAACAATGTTATAATCCTAGAGACGGTAGGTTGTATATATGCATGAATAACAGTTCCATTTCTCAGCGATCATTATAGAAATAATTTTAGTATTATTTTATATTTATATAATTATAATTATATCATAATTTCCATATTATTTCATTAAATATACCAATATATATCATCCATGTGATTCAATGATATAAACAAAATCACATCATTGCGAAGTGTTGGTAGTCCACATGTATGCATGACGATGTTATCATTTTTTCATGAATAGAATGGTATGAAATTGAATGATAAATTTAATTTTTAGATTTATAAATATGTCATTAATTTTATATTTAAAAATATATTGTATTATTATAACCATCTTTGAGACCTGGTTATGAAAAATAAATTAATTGCCCTATGAGGTGGTAGTCTATCGTACACATGAATGATAGATTATTTTTGCATTTGATGGACATAAGAGATGAATATAGGTTATTACAATAACATAATAAAAAATTATTTTTTGGTACATACTTATTTTATTTTCTAATCATGTTTGTATAATATTTTTTTTTTCATTAGAGAATAAATCAATCAAAAATTCTCAGTTAAGAACTATGCATATTCTTTGGACAACCACCTTTAATTTACTCATTAAGCCCTATAAGGTAGGTATTATTAAAAAAATAATACCTCTATAATATAGGAAGAGTTATTAGAAAGGTATTCTGATACATCATCACTAAATAAAATGGGTCTTTCAGTGTGATGAAATGATAAGGAGGGATTCACCTTTGTAAGATAGTGGAGTTGGACTCTTGGCATTTTGATAAATATTAAATAAATATAAATTACATTTTAACTCCAAACTACTAAAAATTGATAATATTAGAATATTTTAGAGTATTATTATAAATAATTCCATAAAACTAAATTTATATGTGTTTTTACTATGTTTTATCTTCTCTTCTATTTTTAACCCCTCAATAACCCTTTTCACACTAATCGTGACAATAAGGTTTTTTACACAAGGAGGGTCATTAATTTTACTATAAATGTATAAAAGGTCCATAAATGGATCATATTAGATACTTTATAAAAAATTATCATCAACTTAATAAATATATTATTTTTATTAATTTTATATCATTTAGGAAAATATTATATTCATAAAATATAAAGAATAGCAATTGTAGATGTTTTCATTTATAGTGACTTTTATAATATAAATTCAAAAAAAACAACATATTTTAATAAATTTATAAAATGGATTTTTTCCCTATAAAAATCCAAGGTCACATTAATTCTTTCAAATTATATAACTTTTTATATATAGGTTTATATATTTTAAATATATTTTAATTTATTTTCCCATTAATTAAATAATTACATTGTAAGTGTTTTGTAAGAATATGAGGTTATTTAATACTGAATAAAAACATAAAAAAATAAATATGATGAAGATAAATCTTTTATATTTGAAAATATGTTTTATAATAGTATATATCCTATGGTTAACCATTTGTTAAAATTTTAATTTTTAATAAAAACAAGAGTGTGTTATTTTTTACTTTTCTTTACATAAAAATTTATAAATGTAATAAACAGAAACAACTGGAAAAAAAGCCATATAATAGAATCATGGCTGATTATGGAGGAAATGGAGCCCTACAATAAAATTAATGATTGTTTTGGGTTCATTTTATAGTTCTTATAATATTATTTTTAACTTCAATTACCTGATTTACCCATTGTATTGGGAACAAAAATCATCAAGGTTTCTATTAATATTGAGAATAAAATAAAAGGGGAATATTTCTAACATTTTTACATAATTATTCCTAATATCGAATCAACTTTTAAAAATTTAATACATAAAAGTGGGATAATTTAATTTAACATACAACTGGAAAAACTAGAAGAATTGTGGTTTTTTATAAAAATGATATTTTAAAATATAAAATGTTTTTGTACTAAATTCAAGTATAAAATTAAATTATATAATATTATTTAAATTATTTTTATTTAAAATTAACTTGTTTGATTTTAAAACTTTTATTAAATATAATTGGAATTTTCATATCCATTAAAAGTAAACATAGATTTCAATAAAAATAGTCATTTTCACCATTAACTTACAGATCAATATTTTCAAAAAAATCCATAATATCACAAAAAAATAATTTTAGTAAAATAATTTAAATAATTAATTCATTTTTATTTAAAAAAATTATAATTTTTAGTAAATTAATTATAATTATTTTATCATGAAAATGTAATACAACCCATTTTTTATGAAAAAAAATATCTTTAAAGAATAAAATGGATTAAATAAAAATACTAGTTCTTATTTACTAATAATTAATCAATATAATATAACTCATATGAACATTAATTTATGTTTTAAATATTAGTTAATTCTAGTCATTCCCACTAATTTAATGGGTATATTGTAATGGTCATATTTAAATAATTTATTTCTGGTTTTTTTTTTCTTGGTGTTGTGTATTTTGTGTTCTCTAAAATGTTTTTGTTCTTTTTAGAATATTAAGATATTACATTACCCACAAATTTATGAAACTACATATTTACAATTTTCAACTTAATCATAGTAAAAAATATTGACATTTTAAATTAATTTTCCAGAAATCACACATCCTAAAAAGGATTACTGAAAAATGTCAATTGAAAAAGTGAGAAAGATGAGTTTGAAGGTAACTTGGAATAGTACATAACTAAGTGTATTTATGGGGAAACATTTGTGGGTATCAAAAATATGGACATGGAAGAAAATAATCATGCCTAAATAATGTTGTAGTGTGAAAATGATCACTGATCCTGAGAAATTATTGATCATAACAATGTCAATGACCGCAAAACCATAAACAAAAGGGGTGTAAAAAACCATTGATTAATTGGAAGATAAATTAATATGATAATTGTTTTTTCAAGATCATTTTACCTATAGTTTAGGAATTATATTAACATCCGAGATAAGGAAATATACATTATTTTAATGTAAAATTTAATCATATAACCAATTTCTCAACAATATCATATTTTTCTCAAAATGAGGAGTAATAAAAATGAATTTAGAATATTGAAATATCAATAATAAAAATATAATAAATCACATAATTCCACAAAATGATAACTTGTTTTTTCACATATCTTTATACATTAACATAACAAAAAAATGGCTATCCCAAGCCAAGAAAATTACCAAAATGAATAAAAAATTATATGATTATATAATTTCTTAATCTAATAAATTCAATAATTATATAAATGATCAAACTAAATCATTTTATAAAAACTACCCTTAAAATTATTCATAATATTCTCAACCACATTTGAATCCCAAATGTCTGATGGATTTAACAACAAATTCTTCTAAGGTAAACTTATCACCAAATAACATCAAGAACTCATAAATTATCAAACCAAAAAATTATAAGCATTAATGAAATAATTTTTAAGATATGATAACTATTTCCATAAGTAACCTAAATCACCATAAATCTACATTAAGATCATATATTCTTTTAAAATTATAAATCAACCGTGTCGCCAAAAATACAATCCCATAATATCACATAATGTTCCCTTAAAATTTAGTGACATTATTTGGAAATAAAATTAATCATTTTATGATGATATTACAATTCAATACCATGTTTATATACACAAAAAAATCTTATGTTCTCAAACCGTAATAACTCATAATTACTTTTTGAATAAAGATCATATAAACCCTAAAATTTAAAAATAACATTAGAACTTATGTCCACAAAATGTACACTCATACTAACTAAAATATTTCTCCATGTTAAACATAAGGGGTATATATTCATAAAACTAACAATTTATCTACCAAAATATAATTACTCACATAAAAATTCCATCACATAAACCTCAAAATTATTGTCCAATATTTTGAACTTATGATAAAATTTAAACTTATAAACACATAATAGTATCCACTAATCCTAAGGTAACCTCATAAGAAAACATCATAATCTAATAATTTATCTAAACCCTTCTCTAATGCTAACATTAAAATCCATGATCCTGGGCTGCAAAAATCTAGTATTGAAAACATAAAATTAATATTTATGTATTTAGTAATGATAAATGAAAAAAGTTATTTCCTTAAAAAAATATTTCAAATTTAATGGAAATATTTAATCATATTCACAACCAATTTAATTTTATATTGAGAGCTTTATAGAATTTTTGAAAACTCTTAACAACTTGGTTTCATAAAAAACCATGTTTATAGTGATCAATATAATCTCCGAGTATACCTGTCTTTTCATATTCCATTTTATATATTCTTTATATCCCATAAAATTTCACATATATGAAAAATTTCAAAAGAAAAATCATTTATCATCAATATTAAAAACATGGGGAAATGGAAAAATAATAAGTGTGATATCAAAATCCTAGTAAGGTTAAATGTAAGAATTGACAAATGAATGTCTAACATGAGAAGAATTGGATGATGGCATCATCATATTTCATGATTATGACATAATGTATTTCATATAGATAAATATCATGATGGTAAATTATGTAATAAAGATTTAATAATGGATATATTAATTGAAATAAATAATAATGAGCCATATAATGTTAATATTGACAAATGGAATCATTAAAAACACATATAGTGTCACCCAAAAGAAGTAAAAAATAGTTTTCTAACGCATAGAATCATAATATTAAATTGAAATATCAAAATATTTCCATAAAAACACATATAAATAATAGATAAACTATATAGGTTACATGGGGCATCATTTCTATATCATTCATAGAATCACACTTACAATTCTAATAATTGTACGATTAACTTTCATACCCAATGAATTGGAGGGCTATCAAAAACTCACTCATCTTTAGTATATCATGGAAAAACATTTCCTTGTTTAATAACATAACCACCTATTGTTGGTTTATAATGAATCCTCCATTATTTATTAAAATTCATATGAATCATAACATAAAGCACATAAAGATTTTATTTTATCCTATAACTCAAAAAAAATATTCTTTCATTCATAACTTGATTAACCCATGGAAAAGGGAACTCATTACATGAAAATCCCATGGCATAAGTCATGGTCTTTCAAGAGAAATAACGAGGATGATATCGATAAATAAATACCCATAGTGCACCATAACTAACATCAGGGATTTATTACATTGATGAATGGAAATACAATTAAATTATCATTGAAATGACTCATGAGGGAAATAATCTATTGAAATTTAAAATCACTTTTAAAAATAAATATTCATAAAATATATTCTTAATCCTTTCCATTTAAAATACAATTTGAAAATTATAAATTATTATTTAGTAAATATAATTGTCTTGGTGGTGGGAAAATATGTTCCTGTTATTAAAAAAAATAAAAAAAAATCAAACATTTAGTAAAAGCAATCTGAAGTGACCCACTCAAAAATATGTTCATATATTTCTCTATAAAACCTTTTCAAATATAGTGAATTATTTCTTAAAGTAACATTATGAAATCATTTATATTTTTAATTAAAATTCTTGAAACCAATTTATATAACATTGATATGAAAGAGAAATACTTCTATTCTAAAAGAAGAAGAACAATCTGTATTACTTACAAACATATTTCTTAATGTTTATTCAATAAATAAGTGGTGAAATGTAAACTAAAATCCTGAAAAAATTTCATAACTTGAGGTACATAAAATTGATATTTTTCAAGAAAATTAGATTATATAATTTCCTTTAAAAGTAAACTTGTATATAAACTCTTGCCAGAATAAAGAAGTTTGTAACATAAAGCTCTCTCCACTTATATTTTTTTTATCATAACCTCCATGAAAAAATAACATTAGGTGAAACATTAAATATGATAAAAATAATTACATTCTGATATAAGAAGTATACGAGGTAATATATACACCTCATAAACAAATATAGGTGCACATCATAAACATGTGTCCCAAAGAAATATAATTTGAGATGAATTTCCCTAATAAGATCATATAATGAAATTTAGAATTATTCATTAGGTAGATTATATGTAAAAAATTTAAATCCATAAAAACATGTGGAAATATATAATAAATAAATTTAGATATCAATTCACATGTAATAATGGTATTTCAATGTAAATGAAGAAGATTTATAACATAAATAAATTAAATTGAGTTAAGAATCCTTTTACAACTAGGTAACTTTCATGTGAAATACCCTTATATGGTGTAATTAATGTTGAAAAATGAAAAACCATTAATAATTAAGGATTCATGATATAACAGTTAAAATTGAATTATACACACCATATATTATAATAATATTCATAACAATAAAATAAACCTCAATGAATGGAAATTGGGATGAAAGTTTTTACCTTAAGTCCATACTTTCCATGTATTTTCGTGAACTCATGTATAATAAACTCATCGAAATTAATTTATTTTGTAATAGAATTTTATATTTATAATAACTTATATTTAATATATTTATTTAAATTATTTTTGTTCCATTGATAATTTCAAAATTGGTTAAGTCCACGTCAGTTATGTTGAAAAAGTTCAGTCAATAATTTCAAAACATCATCAGTGTATTGACTATGGTAAAAGGTTTCAATTTTATATAATATATATATATAATGAAATAATTATCATTTATATATATAAATCATACTTTTAAAATAAATATTGATTGAAGGTAATGAAACAATGGTCTATGTTACCGTCATGGAGTCAGCGGGATGAACGTACGCATGAGTACTGTTATCATTTTTCACCAATCATTATGGAATGGTGGTATGTATTATTTTATATTTCTTGAATGATAATTTTACCATAAATAAGATATTATTTCATTAGAAATATTTATATATATTATACTTTTGATTTGGAGATGAAAAATGAATCACATTACTTCATGGAGGTGGTAATACATATATACACACAAACAACATTATCATTTTTTAGGGAATAGAAAGGTAAATAGTAAATAATATATTATCATTTAATAATTATATTTATTTTATGAAGATCATAAATAGTAATTAATTACATCATTGTTACCATACATGACAGTTGGTTACGGAGAACGTATTATATCAATCTATGAGGTTGTACTCTATTATACACACAAATGATGGATTCATTTCTGAGTTTATGGATATTGGAGATGAATATATTTTATTCCAATGAGATAATAATATATCATTTCATGTTATATGCTTATTTTATTATCTTATAATTTTAAGATAATATTTGAAGGTTTTGGAAGAATAAAGAACACTAAAATGATCGGTTAAGAACCATACCTCTTTTAAGAAAACCTCATTTGATTTACACCTCAAGCCTAATAGGGTTGGTATTATATCCAAAATAAGAGATATTTAATATGTATAATGATTATATTAATATATTTAGGTTATTATTGGCTGAGCCAAATGGTAATTTAAATGTGATTAAATGAGAAGGAGATGTGCCCTTTAATGATACAGGAGGTGAGAACTCTTGGAATTTTTTAATATATAAAATTAATATAAATTAATTTTGATGTCCAAATGGATATAAATTTATAATATTAAAAAAACTATAAGTCTAAATACTCTCATAAAATTAAATATATACTTTTTTGGACTATTTTTTACCCGTATCATTTGGTTTTGACCCCTCATTAACCCTCTTAACACTTACCACGGCTACAAGGTGTTTTACTCATTGAGGTTCAGGATAGTTACTATAAGTATAATAAGGGCCATTAATTAATAATAAATAATACTTGAAACCATATTTAAACAAATTTTAGGAATATATGTTTTTTTATGAATTTTATATCATTTAACAAAATATCATTTTCATAAAATATCAATAATGACAATTTTAGAACTATTAAATTACTTTGAATATTATAGAATCAAGAAAAAAAATAAGTTAGAATTAAATGTTTTAAAACCCACTAACAAGTTATTGGTATCTATAAAATTAATGGCTCAAGTTTATTTTTTCAAAATATAACCCTGTTAACATTGTTATTATCCTTTTTTTAGTTTACCCATTAATTGAATAACTACTCCACCAGCATTGTGAAAATATTTATGGTAATTATAATTTCAATTAAAATTAAAAATAAATTATAATTATGAAGATAAATAATATCTATTTATAAATTATATTAATGACATACTATATCCTCTATTTTTCCCTATGATGCAAATTTTATAATTATTAAAAATAAGAGTGTGACATTTCTTACTTTTCTTTACATTAAATATTATAAAGGTCGTAATCACATCCAAATGTAATAAATGATGAATAATTGAATAATCTATGATAATGGGTGAAATATAATAATTAAATATTTTTATTTCATGTTATAGGGTCATTTTCTAGTCCTCATAATATTATATTTAAATTTTATTACATTATATTCCATTTACCATGGTAATAAAATTATTAAAGTTATTATTCATAACAACTAAAAACAAAAGGTGCATATTCACCAAATATTAAAATCATAATTAAAAATATAGATCCCATTTTTAAAAAAAATTAATACATATATGTGGTATAATTATATTTAAAAAACCCCAAAAAATTGGTAAAAATTGGTTTTTTTTTAAAATATCATTTTAACATATAATATTATTTTATACTAGATTATTGTGAAAAATTAGTTTCCAGGCCCTTAATTGGAATATTTTAAATATAAGGAAGGTATCCTTATTTTAAAACAAATCTGATCTATAATTTTACTTTTTAGATATTTTAAAATAAATTAATGTTTTAAATTAAAATTGTTATTTTGAACTATTTACGTAAATATCAATCCTTTTAGAAAATTACCAAAAGATAACCCAAATTTAATATTAATATTAATTTTTAAAAAATGATCTTTTTATCAAAAAATATATCTAAAATTTCAATAAATTAATTAAAATAATTAGCTCATAAAAAATAAATGTGAAATATTTTTGGAAGGAAATATATTATTAAATGATAAAATGGATTTACAAAAAAAAGTAGTTATTATTTCCTAAAAACTAATCAATAAATATTTATTAATTAATGCCTATAAATATATATCAAAAATTAGTTAATCATATTTTTACCCCTTAATTTAACAGCTAGGTTCTAATAAAAATATTTATAAAATAATTTTTTCGGTATATTTAGGTGTGTTGTTACATATTTTTTATACTATCGATCTTGGGTTTTCTTTTAAAAAATTGGGGATGTTAAAAAAATCAATTTAACAAAATAGTTCACCAGAAAACCCATTTTCATAAAATAGATCAGTGATTTACCCTTTAATGGAAACAAAACATCCTAATAATTAATAAAAAGCATGTAAATAATGATTGATTTAATAAAAGGAAATATCCAAGAAATCAATACATAATTAAAAAATTTGTAAAATCATATTATTGAATTTAATATCTATTAACTATGTGAAAATTTTCTACTAGATGGAGATGATAATGCTAGATCATCTAATAAAATCTTGCTGACATTTTGAATCCATTATCACAATAAACTACATAGATCAAGGTCTTCCCTAATTTCTAATGTTTATAGTCACATGACAGGGTATTTAATCCCAATAGGTCAAAATTTATTTTTTGGCCTATAATCGAATAGTTAATGTACATAAAATCTATTTTTAATGAAACCCCATTTTAGAACATTTTATATCACCACCAAATATCATGTAACAACTATGGATTTAAATTAATACGCTTTCAACATCAAACCAATCATTTTCATATAAAAAGTAAAGGATTTCACAAGAGAAATAATTTTTTAGGGGAACAAATCATTTGGATAAAGAGACCAACATTCCAAATGAGGGAAACATATTTGTATGTGAGTTCAATGACAGTAAATAATATATTTGGGCCTATCTATCCTATATCTATAAAAAAACATCACTAAATACTGATTAGACCTTCCTAAAAATATAATAACATCCCAATTGGCTTCCAATGGATCATGGTGAAAATAATTTGGGGATATATAATGACAAAATATTAGAATCCTTGACGATTTATGAACATACCTTAAATAGATCCTCCAAAATTGGTTTAGAAAAAGAAACTATTCAAGGGGAGAATCCAATAAAGTGTCATGGTTGATATAGTTTAATCTATTGGGGATTAAATGGATAGAGGTGTTATGAAAAAATAAGGTAATTGGGATAATTTTCAATTTTATGATGTTTAAATCGAGTCACACTACTAGATCTCATGGTTAGATAAATAGTCCACTAATCATGAAGTATCCACTATACATTTAAAACAATGTTATACGATTTCTTTGGAATATGTATATATATTTAAAAACTATGTACAAGCTGTATGATAGCATGCAAAACCATCATAGAAATATTGTGTGGTTACTAAATGTATACTATTAATCGTACACCTAAACAATGATCCTATACTATTCTCAATAAAAATATTATTTTTGACCATTGAAATGAAAAACACCTCATATCAGCAAAATATATAAACCATGATCAAAATTAAACATACATGTGAGTCTAATGGAATCACATTATTTCATTTCAACATGAGATGGTTTCAAAATAAGTATATAATGTTTTTTTAATAATAAAATCTGGGAGTATGAGTTAGGGGAACTATAGTTGGTATCAGAGGAAATTTAAGATAAATCTAGGTGTTTAGATATTAGATGAGTATCATTAAAAGGTTTATAAGTTATGGATGATGATGATATTAAGGTATATATGACCCTTGATGTTATTTGGGGTAATATTGAATATTTTAGTGACTATGAAAGTATTTATTTTTTGAAAACCCTTAGAATAATTACATGATTAAAGACTATATATTAGATAATATCGAAAAGTTTTATTCAAGGATATAATGTGTGTTCCTCTAAGAAACTATATCATTTTTTGATATTATAAGTTGATATCGGCTCTAGAAATGATATACCAATGGGAAGTAACAGAATATGACATGTATTTTATTAACTTAAACAATGCACAGTGTATAAAAACCCTCCTCTTTATTTCATATTCAGAGCTGATTTATTAAATAAAATTACACTTAATGCAACCTGGAAGATTGATAGTTCTAGTTTATTCGGGTATTTGAAACATTACATAACAACTTAAAACATAAAATACAATATATTTATGAAAAAAAACTTTTACATGACCACAACAGTCCTTCGTACTTAGCATTGTATGGGATAACCTGAGGACATACATAAAAAATTGGTGATATATAAATACCAATATGTGTGTAAAAAAGGTATAACATGAATAACAAAATACATGTTAAGCAATATAATTATCAATGGAGGATAAGAGAGAAATTAAAAAAAAGGAATTATATAGCATGATCATCATAACAAGGAAATTTCTAAATAACATAAAACAATACATTATAAATATATAGGAATCAAGTAACCCCTATACCCAATTGGTGTAAAAATATCCTAAAATGAATCACATAAACCCTTCTCCCAATATGTTTTATCATGATACTAAACATTACCATATTCTTTAAAGCACTCTCAGGGAACACCATTCATAAAAATTTCAATCTCATGCTTAAGTTTCTCACAAACACCGTATAACATAGATTAATTCAACATCATAATTTATTCCAAGATAATGGAATGTATAATACATATATTAAGTTATGTAATCAATAAGTATATGTGAATAAAGGAGAATACCCTTTACAGAGAAATGGTTTTTGTATTCACTACATTATGATTTTGGCATGGAAAATCGTGGTGCAATTTCGGCATCATAACAACATCACATAAAGATTCTTAAAATGGGTTGGTTAGAGAGAATGGGGTATTTATCCATTTAGACATTAAATGAAATTTAAGGGGATCATGAAGAATAATATTCCATCATATGAAATGGAATTTAATATGCATAATATAAATGAAAATCTTGAATGGGAATGAGGAGATAAAAAATTCGATTATGGAATTTCGACATGGTAACGTGTGTACATGGGAGGGATTAATGATAGTGAAAAGGAAATATCATCATTAAAAAATAATAAGGGAAATATGGGTGAGGTTATAAAAATACCCCAAAATTTTTAATTGAAAAAAAAGTTAATTACAATATAAGGAAACAAGGAAAAATGGGAAATGAAGGAACCCTTACTTGGATGTGTGATCCCAAAGGCTTGGGAGAGGTTTCATGGGAGAGGCTTATTGTAAGCTTGGGGGAGCCTTGGGAGGACTCTAGGGAGTGGAGAGTATATTGAGTAAAATATTAGAGAAGTTTTAGTGAAGGGTATTGGGTTCTTGTGTGGGTTTATTTATGAAAGGAGGGCGAATTATTAATTATTTTGGTTTCGTACACTACACAATAAAATATCCAAAACCACAAACCAAACCATGGTTTTTTCCACGGTTTTTGGAAAAGGGGAGTGAAAACATTATTTTATTAGGTAATGGTATGAATAAATTAAAATATTATACATTATTATGTGGAGTTGAGTTACACTCTGAAGGAATTGAATTTCAAATCGTAAATATATTATACATTTTGGAGGATTCACCATGGCATTATAATATAAGTCAAATAAATATAAAATCACATTATTAAAAATTTAAACATATATTAGGTAGAATATCAAATATATGGTATTTATTACATCACTATTGGGACTTTATGATGTCATAAAACACAATATATATTTATGTATTATTTAATTTCTAACGAAAAATTTGACTATCTCATAAGATAATGAAAAATTTACCATTGGATAATTTCAACATAAAGATTCCAAAAATAATATCAATATTACCAAATTAATTTTAAAATATTTTATTTTTCACTGCTAAAATTTCAACCTATATTTATTGAAAATTGACTAGTTTTGACAAAAACAGTTTTAAATATAAATAAAATTACATTTTAATTCATAAATATTATATATAAAAAATTTATTAGTAAAATTAATTTTATGATAATTTTTTATAAATATTAATAATTTAAAAAATTCTTTATTTCCTTAAAATATATTATTTAAAAATACACTTTTTGTTTTATTGTACAAAAATATAACTCTTATGAAATTGATTACATAATCATTTATATATAAGGAACTGATATAGTCTCCATTTATAAAAAAAATTTAATATTATTAATAAAAATCATAGTTTAATATAATAATGAGTATATTTCTTAAAAGTACTATTTTTTACTTTAAGAATCAATTTATAGAATTCATCATTTCTTTTAAGAAAGACTATTCTCATAATTTAATTGAAGGAATAAAACTATTATTAATGAAAAGGGATTACACAATAGGTAACAAATACCCTGTTACATAACCCCTTATAAGACCCTCATAAGACCTAAGGGTAAGGTGTGTGATGGTGAGAGACTTTTGGGCAGCTAGAAATCATCTCTTGGGTCATAATCTATATTAACTTGAACATCTCCCATAGTAAATTCTGTTCAACCTTGGAATTTTGAAACTCATCTTGGGATTGGTCAAGAGCGAAGCCCAGTGACAATTCCTCCATTCCAAGCTCCAAAATAATGAGCTTCGTACAACCCTAGTCAATTGGATGAGGTACCATCTCCTTTGTCTATGTTGAAAAGATTTGCTAAAACCATATATTTATATTAGTTTCTTCGTCACTATTTCATGGCTATATTATCAATTGAAATGATACTTAATGATTATTTAAAACAAATAATAAAAAAAGATTGCATGTTTTATCTATATCTATAAAATATTAAAAAAAATTTAATTTTATTCATAAATTATTGGGTCATCATAACATCCCCCATAAGAAATTTTACCCTCTAAATTTCCTTTTCCCGCACTAAAAAATATAAGGGCAACTCTAACTAATCACTTCCTCTTGTTCCAATGTTTCTTATTCAAACTTGTGGTTTCACCAAAACACCTTGATGAGGGGAATCATCTTATACCGTAAAAATTTTCTCTAAGATATAAGTTCTTTACTATCTTATCTTCATAGAATAGGTCATTATCCAATGGTACCACCTCTGGATTTAGTACATTTGATGGTTCAGTTATGTACTTCTTATGGAATGATACATGGAATGCATCATGTTATTGGGATTGGTTTCGTGGGAGTGCTAGTTGATAAACCACTACTATTATGTGATAGAGGATCTAAAAATGGTATATGTACCTTGGACTAAGCTTTAACGTCTTCCCAAATCTCATCTCTCTCCTTTAATGAGATATGTAAAGAAAAACTATACCTCCAACATCAAACTCTAGGTCTTGTCACTGGTTGTCAGGATAGTCTTTTTGTAGTCTCTAAGTAGATATGATGTGTTGTTACATGGTCTTAACCTTATCCACCATTCATTTGACCATGTTTGGAGTTAGGAGTTTTCTTTCCCCCTATTACATAACAACATGCTGTAGTTCTTATGATTTTCTTATAAAGGGATTCCTAAGGAGCCATTTGGATGCCTCAGTGGAAAAACTGTTGTTGTAAGAGAACTCAACCATATCATGATGTTAATCCCATCCACTTTTTAATACCATTGAGAATTCTCTCAACATGTCCTCAATTATTTGGATAGTCCACTCATATAGGACATCAGATTGAGGTTGATACACCGTTCTAATGTTCAAATCAGTATTCAGAGCTTGTTGGTGCCTCTTCCATAACATAGAGGTGAATCTTGAATATAGATTTGACACAATAGATAGTGGTACTCCATACAGCCTTACCTCTTCTCTGATTTATATCTATTCCAGTTGATCTAAGGAGAAATCCTTTATAATTTTAATGAAGTTTGTTGTCTTTGTAAGAAGATCCATAAAAACCTATAAAGAACTGTTTCCTACGTATGTCTTTGTAAGTCTACTAACAAAGTCCAAAGTGATGTTTTGTCTCTTCCATGATTTTATGGGTAATGGTTTCATAATACACATATACTTATGCCTCTCATCCTTCACTTGCTGACATACTAGGAACATTGATGTATACACAGTGATATTCTTCTTCTTGTTTTTCTACCAATAATGCTCTTAGAGATCTCGATACATATTTCTGTTTCCTAGGTCAATGGATAAATTCGAACTATGTGTATCCTCAAATATTATTTCAATAACTCTAGATTTTATGGACCACATAGTCTTGACCCAAATATCACAATTCCTTCTTCATTAACATTAATCTATGTGGATTTTCCCTTTTTGATAGGTTCCATGTTCTTCTGAATTCCAACGTCATCTTTTTGATCGCCCATTAACCTTTCCAAGAGAGACAGTTGAGAAATAATTTGTGAAAGGATTGATGATGTCACCTTATGTATGATTACCATATCCATATTCATCAAATCAAAGAAGATTTTATAATTATCAATTTTCATAAATCATAAAATCAATGGGTCCTTTCTACATAAATAATCTTCCACCTTATACGCATTCCCATGGTGGTAATGGATTGAGCAGTCGTAATCCTTGATGAGCTTTAACCGTCTTCTTTGAAAAATGTTCATCTCTATATATGTGAATATATATTTGATACATTTGTGATCTTTATATTTTTAACACTTTTCCCTAAAGATATAATGACACTATTTTTTCCACCTAAAGATTACAGCTGCTAACTCCATATCTTAAATGGGATTTTTTTTCTCATGAATTTTTAGCAAAATTTAGGCATAGACGATGACTTTTTCATTTTGCATCAACACACAACCCAAGACCTTATTCAAAGTATCGATGAGGATTATGAAAATCTCCCCACATGTGGGTATTGTGAGCACATGAGTATTGATAATCCTCTTCTTAAACTCCAGGAATATTTCTTCGCATTCATTATTCCATGAAAACATGACTCCCTTATGATATTTCTTGGAAATGGGTTTTGAAAATTGTGAAGACTGTTTCAAAAGTCATCCATAATATTCAGCTAACCCGAGGATTCTATGGATATTATTAATAGATGTTGGAATTTTCCATCCCTCAATTTTATTTCTTTTGGAAGGAATCAACTATATCCCGTTACTTATGATTATATTACCCAAGAATGATACTTAATTCAACTAAAACTCCCACCTGTTGTACTTTTCTTAGATCTTCTCCTTTCACAAGGACTCTTGTATAGTGCTTAGAACTCCTCATTCTTCTCCATGGTTTTATAGTATATTAGGATATCTTCTATAAAGACTACAAAAAAAATTCGATGTAATATCTAATGACTCTATTCAACATGTCTGTGCTGATTTTTGGGGAATTAGTGAGTCTAAAATGCATTAATATGAATTCACAGTGCATGTACCTTGTATGAAAAGAAGTCTTGGGGATATCCCCCTTCTTTAACATTACACAGTAATATCTCGACCGTATATCCATCTTGGAGAATTATTTTTCTCCATGTATATGATAGAACAATTAGTTAA
The DNA here is from genome assembly GCA_963277665.1 of Viscum album. Taxonomy (NCBI): domain Eukaryota; kingdom Viridiplantae; phylum Streptophyta; class Magnoliopsida; order Santalales; family Viscaceae; genus Viscum; species Viscum album. The sequence goes on along the minus strand of OY728130.1, from coordinate 1,192,511,424 downwards.
TTCATGGAAAATGTTACTTGTTATTTATCATGATTTTTTTGACCTCATGATAATCAATGAAAAGTCACATTAACCCGTCATTCTTCTTGGAATAGAAGACTTGTGCACCCCCTGGTGAAGCACTTGGGCAATTAAACACTTTATTGAGATTCTACTATTTATTTTTATTTATCTCCTCAAGCTATACAAAAACGACTCTATAAAGAGTCTTGGATATTGGAAATTCCCCATGTATAAGATAAATTGATGATTGAACTACTCTTCTAGGAGGAAGACTAAACGATTACATGGAAAATAACTCAACGAATTCCCTCACAATAGGTATGTATTTGAGGATATTTCCTTACTCATAATCTATCATCTGAGAATGATATTTGTGATCATAATGATGTAATATAAATGCTTGAGATGATGTTGCTAAAGAATATTCATCCTCAACCTTGCACTTGTATAGAATTGGGTTCAATTCACCATATGGAGAGTGATTTCCCTCTTACAAAATTTTATGTTGGATATATATAGGAAAAGACATTCTATTTCAGGAGTGGCATAAAATTCCACCAAAGTAATTATAATGTTGTTATCTAGAAATTTCAATCCACAAATTGTGATACGGGTGGAGTTTTATTCATGAGATGAAATAATTTCCCCATTTTCTATTCTCACAAACATCTCTACATCTATGATTTTTAGTTGTGTTTCGATTATTCTGCTAAACACTCAGGATAAAAAAGAATGCGTAGAAGTATAATCAATAAGAACATTTTCTAGTCTTCAATGAATTAATAGAATTACTGTCACCACCTTATTGTCAGGATTCACTTCCGTGGTAGTGATGGAAAAATATCACCTTTCTCTCCTTGGCAGTTTTTTGTTGCCTCAAAAACCCTTGACATAGGAAACCGGTTCACAAATTTTCCTAGTTCATTGGAGTTATAGTAATTATCAATGTGTTGAGGATCAAATGAAGAGTTCCTTCCTCTGTCGTAGTAGCATGATTATCTATTCAGTAATTTCTAGATTTGTTCCCTTCTTTCCCACACCTAAAGCATTTCCTCTTCCCATTTAGGAAATTTCCAAGCTGCTTCTTCCCACCCCGTTGGGAAGTGGGATATTGTAATTTCTTATCACTATTGGATTTATACACTGAACCACCATAATTAAATTCCAATTTCAACTTCTTATCCTCATGATACCCTTGTGATTATCTAATCTCTATCTCGACATTGAGGCCACATCAAATAACATCCTCATATATTCCAATGTCTTGGATCACCAAGGCTTTCTGTAGGCCAGTTTTTATCCCACCAAAGAAGAGTTAAACCATTAATTCAAAGGTAATAACAATCCTAGAGGTGTATCATGCATGTTTGGTGAAGTTTTTCTCATACTCCCCCAGCATATTCATCTTCCTTTGGCTTCAGTATAATGAAATCTATTTTTATATTAAGAAGGGGATTCTATTAAAATATTTATCAAAAAACATTTTCTGAAAATCCTTCTTTCAAAACACATCAATGTCTTCCTTGGGCATCATATTTTTTATCAATGTCCACCATTAGTCATCATTATCCTATATAAGATAAGAAGCAAGAATAGCCTTCTCTTTTTCAGATCATTGAAGGATGGATAATATCTTAGCAATGGAGTTAGTCCAATGTTCGTCGATTGAGGGATCAGATGATCTATAGAAAGTTTGAGACCTTTTTCTTATGAATCTCTCTATTGAAAATTGTTCTTTCTTAGGTGGGATGCACATTTTTCTTGACCCATGTATCTATTCAAACATGAGTTAACTAAGAGATTATCATGATGAATTGTTTTATTCTCTCTCCCATTATATTGTTAAACTCATTATAGCAGTCCTCAAATTGTTCTTCACATCATTTGTTATCTCGAGTGATTTTTTTTACTGGGCATCAGATATATTAAATGAAAAATTAATTATATGTATTTAAAACTATTAAATGCATAAAGTGGAATCCAATGAAAAAGGGATAACTTATAAATTATATTTATTTCCTTAACTTATGAATTTCTAGGCTTCAGTCTAATTCATCCATTATATATTTCTTTATGTATGGGTTTTTCTATTACTCCCTAAGTAATGGTTCATACTATGATTTTGAATTTACAAATAAATATCCCTTGGGAGTGTGACACCAAGAGTGCAACAATTCCTATTTTCATGCACTAGTTCTCATTCAAGTCTAGCTCAAAGCGGTGTTTTCAGGTTTTATCCCTATATATATTTGTTCCAGAGCCACCTCAACTTTTTCATATAGAGAGAGGGATGTATTTTCATGATAAACCAAATTATATGTAATCACAAAAATATAGGGATGCTATTGTTATATTTAGTCTTATCCCTAAGGGTTTCACTACAGTTTTCTAATCATAATTCCATAAATAACAAAACTTACCCTTTGATACCAACTATAACAACCCTGATCTTTATTTCATATTTAAACATGATTTATTACGTAAACATTCACTTAATACAACCAATATGATTAAAAGTTATTGTTTATTTGGGACTTTGGAACATTACATGATAACATTAGACATAAAATGCTACATCTATGTTGAAAAATGCTTTTATATCAACACAACATTCCTTCATAATCAGCATTTCATGGGATAACCTGAGGACATACATAAGAAAATGGTGAGGTATAAAGCCCATTAAGGGGGTAAAAATGGAAAAACATGAAGAATTAAATACATTTTAAGAAATTAACATATCAATAGAGAATAATGGAAATACAAACAAAAAGGAATGTTATATCATGATCACCATAACATGGAAATGTGTAAATACATGAAACACTACATTGAAAACCAAAAATAATAAGGTAAACTATGTCCCATCATGGTTGAAAATGGCCTAAAATGAATCAGGTAAACCCTTTTCCCTACATGATGTATCATGATACAAAACATTATCCAATGCATTGGATCGCTATTAGGGCATACCCTTCATAAGCATTTCAATTTCAAGCTTAAGTGTGCCACAGAGATCATATACAATGGATTCATTCAACATAATAATTTATTCCATAATAATGGAATGTGGAATAAATATATGATATTCAATAATAAAAAATTCTATGTTTATAAAGATGAATACCCTTGATAGAGAAATGGGAATGGTATTAAATACATGGTGATTTTGTCTTGGAAATTCGCTGTGTAATTTTTGAAGCATAACAACATCACATGGGGATTAATAAAATGGGTTGATGAGATAAAATGGGGTATATAATAATTTAGACATGAAATGGGAATTAAGGGGATCATAAATCAAAATATCCCAACACATAAAATGTAATTTTAGATGAATAATTTAAAAGAAATTCGTGAATGGAAATGAGGAGGGAGAAATATCTTACAGAATTTCGGCATGGTAACATGTGTACATGGGAGGGATTAATGAGGGTGAAAGGGGTATCTCATCATTGAAACATAATAAGGGAATTTTGGGGTAGGTTATAAAACATACCCCATCATTTTTAATAGAAATATTAAAAGTATAAGAATATAAGGAAACATGAAAAAATGAGAAATGAAGGAACCCTTAAATGAATGTGTGATCCCAAGGGCTTGGGAGAGGCTTCTTGGTATCTTGGGGTGCCTTGGAAAGACTCTTGGGAGTGTATATATGAGTTAGTATGAGTTTAAAAGAGTTTTATGTAAGAGTAATGGGTTATTGGGTTGCTTTATATAGGAAGGGAGGGGGAATTCTAAATTATATTTGGTTTTGGACACTACACACTAAAATATTCAAAACCACAAACAAAACCATGGATTTTAAAATGTTTTCCATTAAATAGGATTGGAACACATTATTTTATTAGTAAAAGTGTTTATGATATTTAAATATTAGCCTTTATTATGTGGAGGTGAGTCACACTCTCAAGGAAATGAATTTTAAATCAAAAAATATAATATACATTTTGAAGGATTCACTAGGGCATTATAAAATTAATCAAATAACTATAAAATCACATTGTTTTAAATTTAATTATTATATTTGGTCCGAGATCACTTTTTTGGTTTTTATTACATCACTAATGGGCTATTATGATGTCACAAAAGACACTATGTATTTATATATTATTTAATTTTTATACAGAAAATTGATTGTCTCAGAAAACTATGTAAAATTCACCAATGGAATATTTCAACATCCAGATTCAAAAAATAATATTCCTATTATCTAAATAATTTTCTAAATATTTTAATTTTCACTTTTAAAATGAGAAATAACATTTATTGAAAATTTAAATTTTTTGACAAAAATAATTTTTAAACCTTAAATAAATTACACGTGACTTCAGAAAAAATATATACTCATTTATTATTAATAAAATTTACTTTATAATAATATTTTATTAAAATATCAATTCTCTCACAAATTCATTAATTACTTCAAATAAATTCTTTAAAAATACACTTTTTTGTTCTATCATATAAAAATAATACTCTTATCAAACTCATTACATAGTCATTTAAAGAGAAGGAACTGATATAATTATTATTAATATGAGTTTTTTGTATAATTTTATTACTAAAAACATTATTTTAATATAATAATGTATATATTTCAATGAAGTAAGATTTTTACCTAGAAAATCAATTTACCTAATTTTTCATTTTTTTATGAAATCCTATTCTCATAAAAGAATTTATGGAATAAAAATTTTATTTATAAAAAAATATTACACAATAAGTAACTAATAACTTGTTATATAACCCCTTATAAATCTTGTATAATATCTAAGGGTAAGGTGTATGATGGTTAAAAAATCTTTGGGTAGCTAAGATGACATCACATGGGTGGTAGTCTCTATTAACTTGAACTTATCCTATAAGAAATTTTGTTCAAGCTTAATGTGTTGGAGCTCAACTTGGGATTTTTCCAGTGAGAATCCCAGTAATGCTACCTCCTTTATGAGCTCCAAAAAATGAGATTCGTATGGCCTAAGGTTGTTGGATGCGGCCATCATCTCTTTTTTCTATGTCAAACAGATTTTTGAAAACCTTACATTTAAAGTAGTTATGTGATCATTGCTCAATGGATATATTATCTATAGTTATGATACTAAATAGTTATTGAAACCCAATAATAATAAAACAATCAATGGGTTTTCTATATCAATAAGACATAAAAATAATGGGAATTTTATTCATAAATGATCAGGTCTTACAAGGTAAATGAAATAGAGGATCAACTATACACACGTTTTGAGACACATTGGGGATATAAATTAGTCAATCACATTCTCTTTATAATACATTAAAAGGATTTATTATTTATATAAATTTTTAAAATAGGAAAAAGGGAACCAATTTTATAGAAACCTGGATTGAAAATAAAATGATTTATGTTAAATTAAATGCTAAATTGATGGTATTTTATAAAAATAAATTTTGACTTTTATCATTCAATAGATCATTTATTAAAATTAAATAAATATGTAAATTGTTTTTATCACTCATGTTAACACTATTGTGGTTTATTAATGGTTGAGGCTCGATAGAACCCACCTAATAATAGATTCCATTCAAATGTGGATATTTTCCCAACAAGCATCCAAATGTTTTATGACATGTATTATAAAAGAATGTTATTATAAAAAACCAAGGGTTATGAATTGTTATTAAAAATATTAATATAGTTGAATATCAAAAATCAGTAAATAATTTATATATATAGTCTTATTGATGTTTGTGTTATAAAGATAATGACCAAACTAATACTCAATTTTCAACATGTAAAAAATGTGGCAAAACACTGTGTATTATGTCTAAAAGGAATTGGAATATAAATTATATTATGAAATGAAGGGAATAGAAAATAATTTTGAAAAGTAAAGATGAAGAAATAGATTAACATAGTAATGTGGAAAAAAAATTCTATTCATACCTATGATATCAAGAAAGATACCTCATTTGAAAATATATATTAAGTTCTGTATATGTTTTAGATACCATTGACTAATTTTATTAGTTATGGATAATTAAAACTCTAAGGATTGAATTTATTTTAGGGGAATAATGCAACACCCTGAGATCTTAAATTAAATATTTTCCTTTAAAAACCTAACGTGTTCAATACCTTTCTTCAAATACAAAATCAAAACATAATGAACCATGGATAAATATATAACTAATAATATGTGGCCATATAAATGGTGGTTAAAAATAGATGTTACTAAATTATGAAATATATTTATAAATAAAAATCAATGTCAGTATTAAATTTAATCCATTGGTAAAAATTTAATTAGTTTAGCTATATAATTAGTAAGACTAATGTATTCTTCAAAATGTATCCTATCTAAAAATTGGACTTTTATGTGTTTTTTTATAATTTAAATATATTATAGATAAAATATATCCTTTATATGAATAATATATGGACCCCAATTTTCATATTAATTGGAAGGATATACGAATTAATAGTTATTATTTTTGAAAATTTTGTTTTTTAATGAAAATTTTTCGTTAAATTTTAATGTATTGGAGAGGTAAAATTATTAAATTTTAGTAATTGAATTTTAAAAAACTAAACCCCATTTCTAGATTCTTAATTTAAATATTATCTTATGTTCTATTTATGATACTTTACTAAAATAAATTATTTTTTAAGTGAATAGTACAAAATACTAATATTACAAAAACCATAATTTTTTTTACATTATCATAATGTAAAAAAACCTAAATTTTATGAATACTTTTAAGGAAATTTATATACATATATATATATATATTATCATTTAAGATTGACATGTGCTATTTATAAACCCACTTATATATATTTTCAAACATATTTAATATTTAACTCTAAATAACGGATTATTATTTTATAACAAAAATATAGTTTTCATTACATGAATAAATTGAATCCAAAAACATTTATTTATTGTTTTATTTTAACATAATTATTTTTTTAATATTTCCAATTTCATTTTTTTTTTAAACTATGATTGCTAAGGATAAATTTAATGAATATTCTATATGTAAAAATTTTATTTTTATAGATTTGTATTATCAATAAAGTGTACTTTTTATCAAATAAAATAAAATAAAAATTTATTGAAACTGAATTTATTAAAATTATTATTAGTATGATAAAATTAATTATCACTCATTCAATTTATAATAAATAAAATATAATATTAAGAATACTTGATTGGGAAAAAGTATTCACTAACCTATTTTTCTATTTATAAGAAGTTTTATTTTAAAATTGAAATTTGTATTTATTAAAAACTGAAATAGATTGCATAGATATTAAATTTATTTTTATAAAATAAAAATTTGGTATGGTGGGTTAATTTATTAGTTCAATAAAACAAAAATTACTTGGGAAAAATACTATTATAATGGAAAAAACAAAAAAAGTAAATATATGTTAAAAAATGACTTATAACAAGTATAAAACAAATTTAGAAATAATAATTTGATGAACTTTAAACCTAATATCCCCCCACACTTTATTATATCTATTTTTTTACAATTTACCATTTGGTAGAGTCATTCCATTGTTGAAAAATAACATCTGTTTAAAAAAGATCCATTTTCTTCATTAATAAAAGTCTACACTTATTTCTCTTCATGGAAAACCCATTATAAGGCATTTACATTGAAAAAAATTCGATTTTCCTCTGTTTAGAATCTTCTCCTTGGTTCATTATCTACTTTTAAACAAATTGTTTCCTATTAACTTCATTTTTGTAAGATATTTTTAATATAAATTTCAAGGAAAAAGATTGAGTATTGGAATAGGTTGAGGGTAAAGTTCGCATTAATTAACAAAAAATTAGAAGAAGAACTCTGCTAAAAACTAGGGAAATATGGGACCCATTAAATTAATATGAATAGTTCCTAAAAGAATCGTGACCCAAAGATCACAATGGTCTCTTGAAATTCCAAATGGGTACCGACATCAAAGGAAGGAACCCAGAAAATCCATGTTTCCCCACTCACCAAACAATGAAATAGTTAAACTAAATGATAATAAGGCATCACCCCCCCCCCCCCCCCGCAAGAAGAAACATAGTGTTTTCTAGAAAAATGTGTGATATCACACCTCTAACCAATAATAAAATATGTAAAAGATCCAATGAATGGTGCCAACATACCTCTTCTTGTTTCAAAATACCCACCTAAAAACCATTAAAGGAACTCAGTGAAATGATAACCTAATTCAACACAAAACCATACTGAATACATTGTAAAAAAAGTTTATAGAGAGGTTTTTATACATCCATCGAAAATTATAACATGTAGATGAATGATGGGTTATATAAAACTCATCTCATTTTGGAGACCTCCCACTTAATGCCACCAAAAAAATTTTATACCACCTACAAAATGAAATAAAGCAGAGACTAGTGCTTGAAAAAATATATGCACCCCAATAAAAAAACATTCCCAAGAAATATCATTATGATCCAAATAGATCCATTCCTGATACCATGAAGAAAAAATCCATATCCTATCCACCAACCAGGAGAGTATCATAACGACTACCCCGCACTTGACATTTGACACATAAGAAGCTCCACACTGATGCCTAAGACCGATGAGAACCAATGGCCTCTAGATAACTACCACTACTAATAGATGAAACAAAACTTGATCTGCACCCAAATACCATTGTGAACCACTATTAATGTCAATATGGAACTCACCTAAATGTGAAAACCCAAGGCCATCATAACATTAGAATTCGAATAAACCCAAGCCTACATCATCAACTCAACATCATCATATGTGAATGTTACAAAAAATAACTATCAATAAAGGGACCTAGATCTATAAAAAATGAATCTAAATTTTGGGAAGCCTTACACACCCCCTAAATTTATTTTTGACTAATGCCATGAAACTAGTGATGCATCCATCAACATCATCACGATATTGGATAAATGATGTATGAGAAAGGAAGAGTATGAAGGGTGAAGAATATTGGTGACTTAAAAAACAATCTACAACATTGATGAAAGATAGATGATCTGACAAAAGAGATCCAAGATCCATTGATCTTACATCTTATGAAGCCATCACCTATTAATACCAAACCAAAAAGTCCAATGAAATGATATGTAGAAGTGGATTTATGGAACTCAATGAGGATAATAGAAGAAACCCTATAATATGGGGGTTTTCCACCAAGATAATACAACTCTATCCACCAAATTGATTAGTATTTAATCCTTACATTTTCATATTAATAATACACTTCTATAGCTACCTTTACCAAAGCAATATGATAACCTTAGTGTCATTATTATATTTCAATGTTATTCTATTAATTAAACAACCTTTATTTATTCATTTCTGTCTATAGAGAAAAACAAAATAATGTTAATTGTTTGTTGTGTATACAATTACCTCTTCAAAGTAACATAATTAGATTTACATCATCATATTAGTTATTTATATAAAACAATTAAAATATGATCATAAAAATTAAAACATATGAATTATATAATAATTATTCTTTTATAAGGATTATATAATATTTTGTAACCATAAAACCCCATCTATAGATTGTGTGTTCATGTTTGGGGTTGCATTAGCCACTAATATGAACAACGCTACAAAACTCTTTCATTAATGACTATGGGAACATAAATACTAATGTAATTATAATTTAACCAGATAATGATTATTAGTTTTTAATTTTGTTATTTTTAAATTTATTATTTTTATAATTATGAAAATATAATATTTGATAAATAAAATAAGGGACATAAGTCGACACTAATTTAATTTTCACTCAAATATAAGAAAAATATATATAATAAATAAATAATATATGAGAAAAATATTTTATTATAAATAAAATATAATGAATTAATTTAATAATAAGATATATAATTAGTATAAATTTATTACTCATTATTTATGGAATGTGAAAAGAGAAAATCAGGTATAATGTCAGGGTTTGTGATAAATAAAGCGTCTTCTATTTAGTCATAAAAATTATTAATGAAACCTTTATTTTATTAGAATGATTTACTATATCTAATTAATAATTTATATTTTATTTGGAACATATTTTCTAGTTTGTTAAATTATTCTCTATATCCTCTTTACCACATTATTCTTACTTTACTGATTATGTTACTTATAAGGGTTTCTTGCCTCAATTTCTCACTCCTTGAGACATATTTCTAAAAATACACTAAATTTACATGTAATTGTACATCTAAAGAGATTTTAATATTTTATATCATGATACTCTAATTATTCATGGAATTAAATTTTTATATTGAAATTATATCTTTCAATAGATTTTTATTTAAATGTTACTCAAGTAGTTTGTTTTTTCTCAATAATAATTCTTTATCCTAAAGTCATAAATTCCCTACATAACGATTTTATTATTATCCCATATTATCCTTAAAATTCAATCTATCGATGGAATTTTCTCTTTTTTAATTGGTAATTTACTTATTCTAATTAATGACATCTTCATTGATAAAATAATTTTAAAATAAAGGTTTTAATATTATGAAGAATAACATGAATTCATTCCAACTAATATTTTCATACAAGTAGATATATTTTTCTCCCCAATTTTCCCCTTTATGTTTGGGAACACAAAAATGAAATATTTTTCTCTGACAGTATAAATTATCTTAACTTATTTTCCTTTGTAAAATTAAATACTCTTTTTAGGATGTGGATTTTCAAAAAATAGTATTTCAAAATACTAGAAATGTTTTCCATCCTTTCCAAATAAAATTTTTATCTTATGAAACACATTTATTTTTATAAATATTAAATCTTTTAAAAGGATTTATTATTTATATATTTTTCAACATTAAATATTTTAAATATATTCAATTTACCTTTTTGAAAATAAATTTCAAAAGTAGCCAATAACTTTGTTTTTTAAAAGTGATGTTAAAAATATTTTCTAATATATCTAATTATGTTTACTTGCTTATGAACACGTAATTACCCTAAATTTACATTTTCTATGAAACACCCTCTCTATGAATTCATGGTTTCTAAATGAAATTATTTTTTTATATTTTTTTATTATTTATTTATAATTGTTTTTAGAATATCTTGGACATTTCTTATTTCTAAATTAATTTTTTAATAACTTATAATTTGTTTTCTCATCTATGTTATATTCCACTAAATGGCCATATGTTTGGCCATGTATATGTTTTAAATGTTACAGTCTTCCATCATTCTCTATATTTATTATTTAATGTTATTATCTGTCAAAAATATGATCTACCACTGTCTATTTCTCTAACTGCCCAGTATAAATAGAAACAACTCTTCTTGAAATGTCTTTACATTTTGAATTACTTATTTTTCATTCCATTAATTGAGGGTATTTCACCTAGTTTAAATACATCAATTGATTGGGGAATTTACTAATGTTAATATATATTGCATAAACTATACATTATTAGTTTTAGGGATGCTTATATATAAATCTATTTCATTTATTAATTGGTAAAAAATTTAAATCCAAATGTTTTTTATTTTTATAAGGTTATTTATTTATTACTCATGATAGTTGACTATGTATTTTTTATCAATTCAATTTTTTTATCTAGATATTTTATGATCATGGTTTCCCTTTTATTGTTATAAGTAAATTTATGAACATTATATATATTTTTATTCCAATAAATATGATTTTAGAATATTTCATTTTGTATTCTTTACCCACTTTCTAAAATGATGGATGAAATAGACTTAACTGGTGATGGGTGGGGGCCAATTATAGATACTCCTTAGATTAATTGATAGGTATAATGATATAAACTAGCTTGATTTTTTTGTATCTTCCTTCCAATAAAAAAATATTACCTAGAAACAAAGACTTGATGGTAGAATCATGATTTAAAATATCATTATATCTTCTCTTAAGGAATGTAATTATCTTTTTAGTATTAAGAATTTCATTAATAAGGTACCAGTTATTATTATCCTCATGATCCAATATTATTCATTACTATATATATATATATATATTATGATTTTAGTTTCATTTTTTTATGACATTATTAATGGTTACATATTTATTTCATATTATTTATTCTCATATTATGTTCCCTTACGACCATTGATTATTATTTCCTATGTTTTCAATTGTTTGGTGCCTGAGATCACCAAATTTTTTTTCCATTACTACAAGATATGAAGAAATGTATTTTAAAAGATATGTATAATAGTATAAAATGTGTGGATAATTTTACTAATATCTAGAATACTTATTATCGATTAAGTAGTTTCTTATACGGTAAGGAAATTTCCATTAGTTGATAAATACATGGGCCATGTTAAATTATGATTAGTCATAATTTCTTAAGTCTCTAAACTTATAAGGTACATATTGAATCATAAAAAATATAGTATCCCACAGTTAGTGGTTACTTTATTACTTCGACATAAGATACAATAAATTGCATGAGATAGTATAAAATAGTTTGTAGTCTTGGTATACACGATAAAAACATTAATCTCTCATTACATTTGAAATCATAAAATAGATTATAGAATTTTATTTGATAAAATTATTATTCCTTGTATCATATCATCTCATATAAATCATAGTTTACATTCATGAATCCTATAAAAGGAAAAAAAATAAAAGGATGAGCCTAGATTCTCTATAAGGAAATGGGTATAGTGAAAGCTTCATAAAATGAGTATGGCATGAAAATATGGTACAAATAAATGATGACCAAATAATGTAACACTTATAATAATATGAGTTTAATAAAACTTTATTGATAATATATCTATTCAAATAATCACATGGACATCAATAACTAATTTCATATTGATTGAATTCATAATGTCACACATCTTAAACATACCATCAGGGTCTCAAGAAGGCAAATCTTACATAAATGGGTAAGGGATAAGACAAAAATCCAACCTATTTGGTATCAGGAGTCCTAATGATATATCTATTTGATATATAATTATAGTTTCTACCTATCAAATAATAATTCCAATACATTCATCATATAAATAAACATCACAACATAACAAACCATCATTAATAATCAATAAATAACTATATTAGATGAAGTTGAATATAAAATCTCTATGTATTAACCATTTAAATTGATCGCAATCCATCCAATGATATATGGTGGATGGTATCATTAGGTTATAGAGTATCATTAAAACCTTTCATGATGAAAATACACATTTCATTTTCAAATCACTGTTTTGAAAAATAAAAAATTTCAATATTTTAAAAATAATTTTCTTTGGAACTAACCAGAGAAACATATAAAGGATTATTCAATGAAAAGTGTTGTCTTTGAGGTGGAAAAATTCATTCACGTATATTACATTAAAATAATGATTCGGGTATCACCTTCAATAAAAAGGTCCTCAAGAAGAAAATGATAAGATGAGTCCTTTTAAATCTTTTTATAAAAAGTAAAAGATGGGTAAATAATACATCATTAAATCATTATAAAATATTAAAAATGTTATCCCACTTTAATGAAATTATGGAAGAAAATGTCTCCCAATTGAATAGAAAACCCAATTTAGTTTTCCTTTAAATCATACTTTTAAAAATTTAGTACTTAGAAAGATGATAATTAAAATAAAGCTTTTAATTTCTAGAAATATCCATATGTGAATATAATTTCATTCATTTAAAATAGAATGATAATATAACTACCCCCACCTAAATATAATCCTAATAAATCTAGAATAGTGATGATATTGTGAAATAAACCATTACAAATTTCTTTATAATATCCTAAATTTTATAGTGATAATAAAAACCATATTTGATAATAAAATTTGAGTATTTTTTGTGAAAACATAAATTTTCTGTAAAAATAAAGTACTAAATGATATAAATACTTTTCTAAATGTTAAAATCATAGCAAGAACCTTGAATTATTATATTATATATTTTTAAAGAAAGTTACTAATTCTATGTGAGATTCTAATTCCTTTAAAGGCTCGGTGTTGATATAATATTAATATTAAATATATATTGACACACAAGAGAAATTTTACAAAAAAAATGAAATATCACCCGCGTAGAGTCTCATATGGGAAATCTGGGTATATAAACCCCAACACTATCATCCTAGATCCTGTTTCATACATCATTCCATTGGAATAAGATATAAGGAATCATATCCCAATGGACTGAATAGTTTATTTTTCTTGATAAACTAGATACATAAATGAAATTTACAATATATAATAAAACATAAAATACATAAAGAATTTTATTTCATAATATCATTATTCTCTTTATTGTATTCATTCATATCATTTCAAAAATACATCCTCATATTCTATGGAAAATAAAACTTAATAAATTGGAAACCTCATATGCTCAGTAAGGGTGAGTGTAAAATGGAAGTTGTGAATAAATAAGGAATAATCAAAATGTAAATGTATATAACAAAAAAACATTACTATAAATTAATAACCTAATAATAATATCACCTGAATAAAAGGAAATCAAATAATTCCATATAATTAATCCCATGGGTATTAAACTTATCCATGGATATTATAACTAAACGAATAATCTAATGAAATATCATCAAATAAATTTATAATGATGGAATAAATAACACAATAAATCTTAAACATACCATCAAGGCTGCCTATCAAGATATCTAATATTTGTGAGGCCTCATTTTAATACATCAAACACTATCTAGGATTTATTCCAAGATATCTATATAATGGTTAAGGTATGGGCCAAACTCATATCTAGTTTGACTCATTAAACCTACAGATGCATTGAGGGCCGATAATGATCCTCAACCATCACTTATAAGGTTATATTCGTTCCTCATATTAAATGGGTGAAACATAATCAATATAAACATTCATATTAAAAACGACAAAAATAAAATGTCAATAATTACCCTAATCCATAATCGTAAACCATGTAGATTAATATGGTGAATTGTATCAAAATAGGATATAAATAATCAAACTGATCATAATCCATACAAAGAAAGAATAAGGATGATATCAATATAATATATCCTCAATGGTTAATAATTTTATTAATTTATTTATGTAACATATGAATAAAAATATCATTAAATCCATTCTTAAGTAAAATATGCTATTCATTTTGAAAACCATTTTAAAACACTTTTCATGGAAAATCACGTTCAAAATATTTTATTTTAAAAAGTAAAAATATATACATACAAATTATGCTTCAAATATATGATATCAAGTAAATTAATACATTCAATATAAAATAAAAATAACAGTTTTATATTATTTTAAATATGTTAGAAACATTCCTTGTTCAGAAAGCGATATGAATATTCTTTGTTGATTTTCAAAAAATATAAAAAACATTATTTTGAAACTAAAATAATTATTCTATTTATTTTTTGGGAAAAAATATTAAATCAAAAAAATTTAATAGGTTAAAATTTTTTTATTTTTAGAAAATATGGTTTTCAAAACAATACAGGTTTCCAGCCGAAGAGAATAATAGAGTTTGATTTTTTTAAACAAATATTAATCATTTAAAGTACCAAATAGAAGAAATAAAACTATAACTTGAAACTATATTGAATAAAAATAGGATAAGAAAATTTATTCACTTTAACATAGAAATATCTAATAATTATCACATGGGACATGTAAATAAAAACCATCACAAAATAACAATGCGTTTATGAATTATGTTGTTACCCCATTGGTAAATTTTGTAGTGTAATCACCATGGAATAAATTACATAAAATGAAATATAAAATATCATAGAGATAAATAAATTCATGATATATCATACAAAATATAAGGTATATACACCACACAAAAAATATGTTTTCAACTTGGATTATGTATCAAGGAAGTAAAAGTGAGATGATAAATCATTAACTACACACTTCCTTTTGTTTAAATGTGATTTAATATCGAGTATAGTTGTTTTAACCCTATTATAAACTTATTTAAGAACAATAATTATGATTATTATAAACTATATGGCTCTTTTATGACATCTTATTACCAATTTATTAATAATATTTCACTATTTTCATTTTTTGGGTGTTAATTATCTTGTTTTCACATGCAACTTTTGTTATGAAGGTTTTGGTTAATACCCATGTTATATAGTTCAATCATCTCCAAAATAATAATAATGACATAATTATCATTTTTTAGCATCATAATTTCTTTTTAAAACCATTCATAAACGATGGTTATAAAAAAGTACATTACAATAATGGATAATGTAGGTCGTACGTACGCATTAGTAACGTTTCCATTTTTCAATGATTATTAATGAAAAGAGGTAAGTAATATTTTACTTTCAAAATGATCATAATATCCTTAAATATATATTATATACTTATATATATATATCATCCATGTGGTGTAGTGATGAATAGAGAGTCACATTGCTTCATGAAGGTGATAGTCCACACATACATGAATGATGTTATCATCATTACGTGATTCAAAAGGAATGAAAGAAAATGGTATATATGATATTTCCAAATAGATAAAGTTTTCTTAAATTTCATAATTATTTAATTTAAATCATATGTAATCATTTATTTTTTTGATCACCTTCAATGTAAAACGTTAATGAAATATGAATCACGGTGCTTTGTGAGGATGTAGTCCATCGTAAAAATGAAAAAAGTTATTATATCTCATTCAGAATTGAACATAAAAAGATATATATGATATTGAAACTCCGAAGGTATAATTATTTTATAAATAAAATATATTTACTTTATATTCATCATCGATACCATCCTTGAGAACTAGAAATGAAAAAACGAATGATGTCATTTCATGAGGCGGTAGTCCGCTGTACACACAAACGATGATATCCAAACTCATTTAGTGGGAGTGGAGATTCTTTTAGGTCCTGGTATTTTTCTAAAAACATACTATTATACATAATAAACTTAATTTATTATATCACAATAAAATAAAGAAATTTTTTTGAGGGGGAGAAAGAAGTAAAATAATAAAGATCATTGAGGAACATTAACTATTCATCGGGTATCCTTCCTATGTTTGCATTAAATCCATCATATGTTGGATTTATTCCAATGAAAATAATTTTAGAATAATTGTAATTAATTTTGGATGTCCTTTGGGTAGTTACTAGAATAACTAATTGATTTTTAAGGAGGAAAGAGAGGAAAATAGGAAGAGGCCTTTTATAAGTTGCGTGAGGGAAAAACTTGTAATTTTATTTGAAATAGTGAATTTTGTCTATATATTTTTCATGTCACTAGGATCCTATAATTTATCATTACCTAAATTATATTCTATAAGATATAAATACATCTATCCAATAGATTTTTTATGAGTTACTAGATCATTATTACCCTTATGTTTAATTTTTAATACCTTTGTAAACTCATTTTTACCTTAATCACAGTATTTAATTTTAATTGATTTCAAAAAATGCTATGGTAAAAAATTATGTTTCAGATATTATAAACATTAAATTATTCTGATTAAAAATATGGAATCCATTTTTTAAAATTAAATTCACATAATTGGAAAAAAAATTAAAATTAATCATGTATACATGATGAGAATGTAGGTTATTAAAAGGGAAATGTTAAAAAGTACACAATATTTGTATATATAAAATAAACTTGAAAATTATTATAATTTCCTAAATTTGATTAAAATATTTATAGGTGAATTATTTTTTATCTATAAACAATTCAAAACAAAATTTTACAATATAAATTATTTAGATAAAAATGAATTTTTTCAATTTAAATTCAGTATTTTTCACTGTTCCTCAAAAATGAAATATTTTAAGAAAAAATAAAACATTTACCCTAAACTAATTTATATATTTCAATATTATAAATTAATATTATTTTTCATATAAACTTTATAAAAGTTGAAAATACAAATTTTGAATAATGCACCCAATACATAACTAAACTGTATTTTATGAAATTTTAGTTTTTTCAAGAACATCACTTTTTATTTTAATCAATTATTATTTATATTTAATTAATAACCTAGATTTTTTTAAAACATTATATTTTCATAGACCATTTAATCATATTCTTACCAACCATATATGCTCCAAATCATTCTTAATATGTCTCATAAATGTTTTTAGTTACTATTTATTTTTTATATTTGTTGGTTGAGGATTTCCTTGGCAGCAATTTGGTGAATTATGGATGTTTTAAGGGGTATTGGGTAGTTCTTTATTGGTGCATATTTTCCCAAACTGTCTGCCCACCCCTGTGAATCCTGCATTCCTAGACATAGGTGAATTTCACACTTAGTGTATGATTTGTCCAACCGTGCTCCCACTTAAGGGAAACCAAGAACCCCTTAGGGGAGGCACGTGATTGGGTTTTACGATTTATAAAACTATCCACTCTTTCATAGGAAACTATGTGAATTTGATGAAATTCATTAAACAAACTTTAAATTCTTGAACCCCCGTGTTTTATCCCTATTCTCTCCCACTCGAACCTAAATATATTCATATAATTTTTGAAGCTTCATAGAGGACTTAAAGGCTCCTTAAACCCATTGTATAATAAATAAAATATCTGATCGAAATATTGTATCCACTACTGTATAGGTTTTCTAGTTTATTGGGAATCCTCCTTCAGTTATATATCATTCTAGATTAAGAGGAATGATTTTCCCTCCATCGAAGTTGGTTTTATATAGGGGTTTTGATGGTTGTGGTCTAATTGATCTTGATCATAGTTTTTAGTCTTAGATCATCTACATTGTTGTGATTTTGATCATTTCGTATCAAATTGGGGGTTTTGATTTGGAAAACATCCAATAAAATTCTTTATGTAGGTGTTCTAATTGATAATTCACAGAGCCTTGATTATAATTATGTGTATGTTATTGTGAAATTTTTAATTAACATGATTTAAAAATTGAATCCAAATATGAATTTATTAATTATTTAAACATTTTATAATGAGATTGGTGGATATCATGATTATAAAATTGGTGAATAATGTGATTATGATATTTTTTATTAGTGGAATAGTCAAATTGGTTGACTAATATGATATGGAATTGAGTAAAAATGGGAATTAAAGGGATGCTTTGTCTAACAATTAATGGTAAATAGGTTATATGAAGAAATAGTAATAAATAAATTAATGGTGAATTTTCTATATTATTCAACGTCATTAAATTAAAGAACCATGGTTTTGTTTGATAATACAAATAGTTCACCATGTAGTGAATGATATAAAATAAGGTTATGATGTTCAAACATAATTTATATAATTTGATATATGTAATAATTACTATGGTACATGGAATCAGGCTCCAAATAACCATACTTGATAACAAGTGTAGGACAAACTCTTATTCTCCAAAAAAACCATATAAATAATGAGGTTTGTGATAGGGACCGATTCTCCAAATACCCACGGGGTTCTACACATGATGTTCTAGGACCCATGACATTGGAATTTGACTGGGGTTCTAAGTGGTCCTAATATGAAATTGTAATTAAATGTATAATAAACTCCATTGAATAATGGATTCAATTCCATGTGATATACAGTTTAGAATATGGCACGAAATGAATAAGGTATTGTTGGTTCAGGTTTCTTCATGAACCCGATATTTTTTTAGTAAAATAAAGAATAATTTATAATGTCAAAACTATTTACTAAACTTTTATAAGTTATTCATTACAAAACATTATAAATTATTAATGAATATATATTATATTAGACTGAATTTATGGGGGCCTACTATGTTATACACACACCCTCCTCGGGCTACCTAGTCGACACTCATATAGAAATTATGTTTTCAAGAAAGGATAAGGGAAAAGCCCAATGTTAAATAGATATATAGGGATGGAGTAAAGATGAAGGAATTAGACATGATGTTAGGACCTAATTGGGAGTTATCTGTGTATTTATTTTTGGGTTATCATTTGAAACCTAACATATATATGGAATGACATATTAACTCTTTCTATTTGGCTATTGTTTTTCTATATTGGTTTATCATGAGATTTTGGAATGTATTGGTTAGGGTATTATTCTTGTTATAGTTTACTATTATTTTTCTATAGGTTTTCTTTACCTTATTGAAATTATTTGATACATATGGTATAGTCTCCCCAAGATACAATTATTAGAAATATATTAGTATTTGATTGCTTCTAGCATATATGGAGGCGTTCCTGATGTAAATTGACCACCTAGATCAGGGCCCCAGGATGTGAAACCTGGTTCAGGATGTTACAATGTTGTATGAGGGAATTTTTCTTCTCTTTAAATTTTTCATACTATTCGGGAAATGTAGAAAGAATACTAGGATGATTCGGGCCTCGGTCATGAGCACACTCATAGAACTATCTAACCCATGTATAGGGGGAAACCAATTTACCCATGGTGGGGCCGATGGTCATGATGTGTTATGTTACTAGTAAATGTTATTTCACCTTAAATGATTCACTTGTTCCCTGATATTATTATTATTTTACATTTTTCTCATGGCCCCGTATGGAAAAAATATAGTATATTCAAGTATCATTATAGGAACATAGGGTACTATGTGACATGAATCATTTTAGGCACTCATAAAAAATAATGTTTTGGGCGATTAGTTTAAATAAAAATTATTTTATTTTCCTGTGAAATATCAATGAAAAAGGTGCCTTGTTTTAAATTTAAAATTTTAAAATGATACAAAAATGTAGTAAATTGAAATTGATAAAATGGGTTTCCAATGAGAATCCATGATATATGAAAATGGGTTTGCCTATGTTTGCTAAAACCTAGGTGAGGGATGGTTAGGGGTAGTGATAACCCCTTGATTTTGACTATGTGGTAAGCTATGAGTAATTACTTGTATGAAATTTTGTGTATACCTCTTTTGTAAATGTTATAATGATTTTTTGAGTGTCATAAGATATGCTTTTGGAATTTTATAGATATGCATCAGTGATGATGCATGCTGATAGGATGAGAGTAAGATATGGATGGAAATGATCCTCCAGCAAAAGAACTAGAGGCTCTAATTGTTCCAATAGATGGATCCACAAAGAAATTCTATGATAAAATTTATAATTTTATGTGATTTATAAAAATATAACCTTTATGGTTTGTGCGATGTATGCCTAAGATGACACGAGATTTCCTTTTGCAACAACATTTGGCATTCACCGAAGAGTGTGAACCTATGGTAGTTGAGTTCTAGATTGATTATATCCAGATGATCCTTTACCACTTGGAGACATCACTTGAGAATAGAGTCAAACTACATACTTATATATTACATTTTCAAGAGAAGATTTGGTGGGACATCCAATCTTTTGATGGATAACCAAATAATATAGAGAGAAATGAAATTATGGAGAAGTTATTGGTGCACTTATACACTGTGATGCTCAGGTAGGTGAGGGTAGTTGGGTTTATGTGGTTGAACTATAGGAGCATATTTGTGGTATACTATGTTCTAGGCTTCATTTATTTGTAGATATTTCTTCAAATGTTTTCTGGTTTTGAGGCTACTGCAATTAATCATTGTCAATATGGGATTAAATATGAGATTATGTCCCATGTTAACATATTTTGGTTTAATAAGAACTTTTAAGTGGTGAATTAGGATGTCATATATAAGGGGAACAAGAAAGAAGAATCTAGTAGAGGAAATGTGGGTTCTACTAGATGGTTAGGAGGCACTTTACCTAAGTGCAGGAAGTGATTCTATGAGAATATTAAGCACAATAATGAAAAGTAGAGTGTCATGGGGGAAGGATTAGTTACTCAGGACATTACTCTAGTATTATTCCACTATGGTGATCTTCTAGGTCACATTCATAGATATTCCCCTTGACCACTGATAGAGTGTCAAGATTGTAGAGGGATGGGACATCTACAATGGTGTTTAGGAACCCTCTCCCTATTAGTGGTGACATAGGAGATAATAAAAGTCATAATACTGGAAGGGGTAAATCTACCCCATATCTATCTTCAAGTTGGAGTTCTTGTATCCTTGGAGGTTGAGGTACAGGATGTTTAAATTTGGGGAAGGAGCATCTATATCATAAGAGTGGTGAATCTTAGGTAAATTATACTATTGAAAATAGACTAGGGATAGGGATTTTGCCTGAAGTTTATCCTACACTTGTGGAAAATAAGAATGAACCATCGACAACTGAAGTTACTATTCCCATAGAATATAAACTTGATATCCCCTTACTTGATGTAGGAGACTCTCATTCATTTATATCATCAAAATTTTTGAATGGTTTGGGTTGGGAGATGGTGTACATGAGTGGGGTTTTGATGATTAACACACTTTTGAGGGTATGGTCAAGAGATATTTTCTTATGTAATGGGTGTTCTCTTGAGGTTGGGAAATATTGTTTCTATCAAGATCTCAACATAATTTATATGTTAGGTTTTGATATGATTCATGGTTATGGACTATCTGGTATCATACCGAGCCCACATTATTTATTACCATATGAGGGTGACTTTTCGATATCCTAAGGGTAACAGCTATGTACATTTTGGAGGTTGTGATATCATGCAGAGTCATATAGGGTCATTTCAACAGAAACTTCAGTATCTCACCACCCAGGTTGTATGTATTTTGTTGGATGATGGGGTTTTGAATCCTTGTTCCTTTCCACCCATAGTTGTGGGTTTTAATACGTTTTTTCAAAAGACTTATTAGGTCAACCACCAGACATATATGTTGAGTTTACAATTGATCTCATTATTTTGGTAGATTTTGTTTCAATTCCATCATATAGAATGGAACCAGAAAAGTTTCAGGAGATTAATACTTAGCTAGAGGAATTGGTTGATAATTGATTTACCCATCTGATTATTTCAACTTTTGTTTCTTCAGTTTTTTATGCTAATAAGCTTTATGAAACATTATTTTTAGGTTTTTATTAACAAAATTTGAACCAAAATCCTTGTTTGTGTATCTATGATCTCTTGGAATAATTTATGGGAGCCTGTGTGTTCTCCAAGATTGATTTGAGATCAGGGTATCATTATGTGAGAATTCAACATTCTAATATACCAAGGGATAGTTTCAAAATGAATTATGGGCATAATTAGTTATTCATAATTCCATTCATGTTTATGAATAACATGGAAGAGTTTAGATCCTTTGTGAAATTAATCCTTCGACAAGACCATAATCATTTTTGTAGTTTTTGTGCATGATATCTTGTTGTACTCCATGATTTGTAAAAATCATTCCTAATATCATCACATCGTCTTCAATAACTGAGAGAGAATTTTATATACATGAAGCAATCTAAGTGTCAATTATCGATCAAATTGGTACATTTATTGGTTCACATCATCTCAAAAGAAGGTGTGATAGTAGACCTAGATAATGACTAGGCAGTGCTTTCATGAGAGAATCCCAAGAATGTTTTTATATACATATCATTCTGGGTTTTGTGGGCTATTATAGAATGATCATCTAGGAATTTTCCAATATGAAATCCTCACTTTTGGTCATTACTAAGAATGTTATGAAGTATAATGGTATATATCATGTGAGAATTATTTCTAGGACTGGAAGATAAGATTGAATACCAGTCAAATTTTGATTCCACCTAACCCAAGAGAAGATTATATGGTGTTTTTTGATTCATATGGGGTCATACATGGAATAGTGTTCATGTAGGGGGTCACATTGTAGCATGGGGTTTATGGAATTTGAGGCCACATGAACTGAATTACCCTATGTATGATCTAAAATTATTTGTAGTGGTTTATTCTTTGATGTAATGGTGATATTATATGATGAGATAAAAATTTATTGTATATACTGACAAAAAAGAATCATAAAATATATAAATTTAGTGTGATATTTTAATCTGTGACAGCATAGATGGGTTGAGTATATACAGTAACATGATTTTGAGATAGCATATACATATGGGAAAGGAAACATTATTGCTGACACTTTGAGAAGAAAGAATCAAAATCAGGTAGTCCAGGAGTCAAGTATTGAGTGGAAGATGATGACCTTTCTGGACGAGATTCATATTTTGTTTTGGGATGTCCATGATTAAATATTCCCTGTATTAGTATCAATGGAGTCTATACTTTTGAGAAATATTGGAGAGATTTATTATTATGATTTGGATTATATGGACTTGATAGAATTTCTTGAAAGAGGGGATTCACATTCTGATAAGACTATAGATGAGGATGAAATCATCTATGTCTAGAAACATGTATTTGTGCCTATGAGTATTAATGAGGAAATGAATCAAGAATTTCATTCATTGAAGTGGGAAGTGAATACTGGTTTGAAGAAAAGGTGATGTGACCTACATAAAATGTGTTGCTAGTAGGGCATGAAAATAGAGATTGAACGGATTGTTACATGATTATACACCTATCAACACGTGATAGATGAGCATCAATGAACTGGTGTTTTTCTATAGTCATTCCCCATTAAAGAGTGGAAGTGGGAAAATGTTACCATGGCCTTTATGGTATGTATTATGAGGATTCTTCATAAGAAAGGTGTTATAAGGTTATTACAGGATGAATTATTAATGTATCTCATTTATTTCATATCTAGAATAAACACTCAATGTACCAGTTGGGGGAATTTTATTATCAATAGATTGTATGTCTTCATGGGGTGTTGTGGTGTATAGTTTCAGACTATGACTCAAATTTCTCTTCACACATTTGGAATGACTTGAAAAAGGCTCTTGGTATGTAGGAATTTATGCATTCATCTTTCCAACCATATATATATTGGTTGTCGGAGTGTACTATACAGTTATTGGAAGATATGTTATTGGAATGTGTTTTTGAATTTGTTGGGTATTAAGAGAAACACATAGTCCACATTTAGTTCTCCTATATCAATAATTATCAGGAGAATAGTAAAACAGAATCATATGATGCACATTATGAAATACCCTGATGATTACCTCTATGTGGGATGGAGGAAGGTGATTCATAGTTTTTGGGACTGAGTCTTGTTGAGGAGATATCAGTGAAAGTTCAGCTGGTTCCAAAATGTATGGATATGGACTAATGTAGATAGAATTAATATGTTGATAGATGATGATGATCAAATGATTTTAAAAGGAAGATAATTCTTTTCTTTTGGTGTCACCTTGATTAGGTCACTAAATGATTCAATGATAGGTAATTTTAGAAACCAAGTTCATTGGGCCTCATGATATTGTGGACATAATCAGGCTGGTTGTTTATTTATTGGCTCTTACATAGAGGTATTATTTTATAAATGAATTTTTTTATCTATCACATCTTTGGATTTATCAACCTAACCATTATCAAGTGATTGATTTTTCCAATGTTGTCTTTGAGAATGTTGAGTCCTTTGAACAGCATATGAGGCATGTTGTGGATCGCAGTGAGAAAGTGTAGCGGGGAAATTTTGTGTGGATAGTTTAAGTATTTCAAAAACATAAAAATGTTAAAGAGGAAACATTGGAGAGAGAATCAGATATACGAACTCAGTGGCCTATCCTTTTTACCTTGGAATATTATGGATGATTCAGATTATAGCATGAGGATGAGATATTATAATGTAGGCAGATTGTAACATCCCGACCATTATGGTGATGTCTCATGCTAGTTTTGGGAAATATATTCCTAGAGAGTATTTTACACTGGGATGAGGCTGGTATTGGGTGAATTTAGGTGAATTTTAGAAATTTTTATATGGTTTTGGTAAGTGCATGTTTGGTACATTATTTTTCCACAATGTGTACCCACCCTGAGAAACTATACTTTCATAAATAGATGGGAATTATGTGTTTGGTGCACATTTTGTCCTATACTGAATCCTCTTAGAAGAAACTATGAACCCATAAAAAGAGGCACATAGGTATGAAAAATGTTATAGAAAACAATGTACTCGTTCCATTGAAACTATGCATGTGGTATTTAATTCCTCTAATATTTTTAAAAAAATCTCAAACCCCTGGGTTTTAAAACTATTTAACCCCACTCAACTCTAAACAAATTCCTATTATTTTTGTAGCAATTGGAAGTATTCCAAGTGACCTAGAACTCATTTCATGATGAATCAAAAATCTAATTAAAGGCTCATCTCCTCTATAGTATGGGTTTTCTTCCCCTTTTGTATTCCTCCCTCTCCCTCTCTTATCTCCCCTTCCTGATTAAGAGGAATGATTTTTCCTTTGGTGCTGCTGGGTTTTGATCTAGTTTTTAATTTTTGTGTTCCATTTGATCTTAATCTTATGTTTTGGTCCAATATCTTCTATTATATTATGATTTTGACAGTTTCTTATCAATTTTTTGTTTTTATTTATATTATCATCCCTCAAAATCCATGGGGTAGGTAGTATAATATTCAATTCTCTTAGTCTTAAATGTAATTGCTTGTATATAATTTTAAAATTTTCAATTTCAAATATTTGGAAAACTCTTCCAAATCAAAATTAATTATTTGCTAAAAATGTGATTATGACATTGGTGAATATCAAGATTAAGAAACTGGTTAATAATGTGATTATGAAATTTTCGAATATTGAGATATTTAAATTGGTTTACTAATGGGATATAGAATTGAGTGATAATGAAAATTAAAGGGTTTTATGGAAAAACCATGAAGGGTTAATGGGTTATATGAATAAATGTTGAAAACGGATAAATAGTGAATTGTTTATATTATTCAATGTGATTAAAGTAAAGACCCATGGTTGGGTTTGATAATATAAATGGTGTATCATGGTGTCAATGATAGAAAAAAATTATTATGTTCAACCCCGATTAATATATTTTGATATTTTTAATAATGAATGTGGGATAGGAACTGATGCTCTGAATACCCATATGTGATTATGAGTGTGGGAGAGGAATAATACTCCAAATACCCATATGAATAATGAGGTGTGGGATAGTGAATGATGCTCAAAATAAAAATGGGGTTCCATAAATAACATTTTAGGTCTAATAATATTGGCATTGTATTAGGGTTCCATGTGGTTGTGATATGAAATTAGAATAACATTCAAAAAGAAATTAATGAAAGAATGTACTGTGATTCCCCTTGAGGTACAGTTTAAACTCTGGCATGGTCAAAAGAGGGTATTTTAGGTTTGGCTGTCTTCTTTAACCTAGAGTTTTATGTGGTTAAATAAATAATAATATAAAATGTAAAAACTATTTTCTTATATTTTTTAAATTTATTATATATATAACTGAAAACACTATTAATTGCTAGATATAATTTAAGATTTGTTTTTAATATCCTACTAAGTTATAATCATGTCCTACTTAGGTTGTCTTATCTGTACCCAAAAAGGCTTCATGCTTACAAAAGAGGATAAGGAAAAATCCATTTGTTAGAGACGGGAGTGGGTATGGAGTATGAATGAGGGAACATGATGTGATTTTAAGACCTTCTTTGAGGCTTCCTATATATTTATTTTTTTTCATTTAAAACTTGACACATATATGGAATGTAATATCTACTCTTTTGGTTTGGATTTTATTTCCCAATTTTTGTTTATTATACGATATTTGTATGTATTGGTTAGGGTGTTATACAGGTTATTGTTTATTCCCTTTTTCAATTCATTATTTCTTTCTATTATTGTTATTATTTAAAAAATATTGTTTATTCTCCCCATAATATCAATATTATACCCTCAATGGTAGTTGGAAACCTCTAGCATGTGTACAGGCGCACCTGAGGTTATGTTACAAAATAACTCAGGGCACTGGTATGTGGCACCCTGGTCAGGATGTTAGACACCAATTCTATAGATATGTGACAATTATCATATTAAATAATAATTTTAATAGTATATTTTTTTCGATAAAGATCATCCTTTTTTGTAATTCATGATTTCAAATAAATTTGTTTTCCCATGTAACTCAAGATAAACTATGGTTTGCATGCATTGAATAATAAACTCAATATTTAATTCCACTCAAGTTATTTAATAAAATTTTATTATTTTATTTTTATGGGATGTTTCATTATCTCCACTATACATTAATTGGATCCTTACAATTTGAACTTGATCTAGGTAATTAAGGGTTTGAAATTTTTAAATACAATCATTGAAATAACCACAACGTAAAAGGGTCAATAGAACATCCTCCTAATAATATAAAAAGGGAATTTCCAATGTAATATGTAATAACATGTAACTAGGTTTCATATTTGGATAACATCTAAGGAAAGTTAATATATATACATGGAAGGAAAACATAAATTACTATAGATAGTGATTGAGGTCATTGAACACTAGTGAATGATAAATAGAATGTTAGGGGCCTCAATACCATAAATCTATAAGTATTTAAAATAACATATTTTTCATTAGATGTTATGGTATTAAATGACACCTTATTTTAGTTTTTATCATTTTAAAATCCACATTCAAGTGTTGAGTGTAAACCCGAACAGACATCCATAAGCCCAGAAAAAGTTATACATCATATGACAAAATCAAACCATTTTAGAAAATTTTAAACCTATTAGAGTCATGAACCCTTTCCATCATTAATAAGCTTATAGATGCAGTAATACATCTTATCCCAGGTCATGCTAAACTTTTACATGATAATATTAGCTCTATTGAACATGTGAACTAAGGTCTGGGATGATTATTGATCCAAATCATTTTTCCCTCATTGGTATCAACATATAGTATTCTTTCAAACATTTTGGAAACATCCTATAGAAAGTCATTGTTCTTCCATATATCAATCATTTATTATTCTTTGGTGTAAATTAATATATATAAAATATAATCAAAAGAAGAGTCATCTTCCTCTCCTACAATAGAATATCAAAAATTCCTTCCATCCTCAAATCCTTTTAGGTTATAGGATAGCTGTTATTAACATAATAAAATCTCAAGACAACATCCAAAAGTTGATTAGTACAATTGAGAGATTTTTTATACCCCTATTTAATTTCATTATTTACAAATAAAATTGGAGAATATTCGACCTGGGGGGCCTCTTAAATAGTCCACTTTAATTACCTAGTTTTACCTAAAGATCTTGTCTACATGGTCTTAGGTAAAAATGATTAATCTTTACCCCTATTTACCTTATTTTCAATATTCAATCATTTTTCCTCCCTTGGAGATTAAGTTACTCACTATATAATTCCAGTTCAAAAGCTTGTGATTTCTTAGAATAATTAAAATCACTCATTTCAGCCTCAAAACGAGGTACACAATCCACTTCATATGTCCTCGGATGATCCTCCTCATTCACTTCACTTACAAAACTACTGGTCTTTTTTGTGTATGACCTTCTTCTATCATCCCTTATCATCATATATAGAAATCTACTCTAAAACTTCAACAATATTTTTTCAATTCAGGTTATGAGGAGAGATCATCATTAGACTTTTTCCTCTATGTTGGGAATTAATGCCTTTATGATTACCCTGGGAATATCCAAAGATAACACAATGAGTCTAGAGTGAGATAGGTTCCACAAACCATGGTCTCGGCGATACTCTATTAATCAATTCTCCATCTTTAAAACCTGAATACACAACTAATCTACCATCTAGTACAATCTTTGGATAATTTTCAATAGCCACCACATAGGACTTTGGTAATGAAGCTGCAGCTCCTGTTGAACCCTCCTTCCCTAGATGGGCCTGCATGAAAACCTAGAAAGCCTCTACTTCATCGGGATTTCCATCCACACCAACATCAGCAATATTGGAATCTTAAACCCTATAAATCCCTTGAATTTGACTCATTTTAATTCCACTAGAGAATGACTCCATCCCAGTTGTTTCCTAAGAAACTAGACTATCTAGTGTAGGGTTGACTTGGTGACAACAACAAAGGAAGTGGACAAGATTAGAGCAATTTGAACTTTTAGCAGGACACGATTCAAATTTGACTGGTTTCAAATATCTTGTCTCACCCTTAACTATTATCTATATACATTTGGATGAGTTTTCTAAATAGGGTGTTTTAGTGTGGACATGTGATTATCAAAACAAATAAACCTACCAATCCCATTACCAAGAAGGAAAATAATCACGATATTTCAGAACCGAAGATGAATGCCTATAATATGTATCTAGACCATTTTAATATAAGGGTCCTTATTGAGATATAAATAAAAATACCACATATTAAATCAAATCTAAACAATATTACCGGTCTTTATTTTTTGGACCCATAATGTGTGAGATCATCTTCACTATCAAAATTCAGAAGGATATGATGAGAGTGAAGAAGGCTCACCAACACATGATACTAAAGATCCCATGTTTCATTGATGTGTTTTTAAAAAATTCCGGATGAGGGACAATGGTGAGGTAATCATGAAACCAACATTTGAGATACTAGGGAAGAAGCTTCGTTGAACTTCACAGGGGAAATTGAAACAATCAGTTGTCTAAGAAAAACATTTAAGACATTTTAGCTAACCTAAATACTTGGGAAATATGAAATAGAGATTAGTTTTATGAATGGGATGAAGGAAATATGTGTGGCTCTGTTGGGGGAAACATTATTAGGGGAATAAGAGGGAACCCCCCCCCCCCTAGTGTAGGGAGAGGGGCCCCATAGACTGTTATTAAAGGTTAAGGTTCAACCATCAGCAATATAAGAGAAAGTGAAAAGGAGTACTGATCATGCATATCACTAATTTTTGTTTAATGATGCTTTTCTTAAAGATGAATAATTATTTTACGTCTTTAGAATATATGGAAACATACGTACCTGATTTGTTTCAATTTTATAATATTAATTTCATCCTTTGGTTGGGCATTGACCAATTATCAATTCATCACTTAATCCAATAAAAATTAATATCTATAAATTAATATTTTATGTTTGAGGAATTAAAATTTACATAAAAAGTATCATAAGGTCCAAAAAAGAGTGACAATTTATTCTATATATTTCAACCTTTTTCCAAAACCAATATGGTCATCACAGGTTATACAATGTAATGCATTAATAACTAAAAGATTTTCAAAAGTTCAACCTAAATCATTACATAAATGGTTAACCTTGTGACTCTTCCAAAATATTAAGATCCATAGCCTTAGAGATATTATTACTAAATTATAAAAATGAACTCATCATTAATATGTTCCAAGGTAGTCATTACTATCCAATTGACTTTTTCTATATCAATCATATATTTGTCCCAATATTATTTTCTATACATTAGGAATAAATTAAGTGTTACCTTTCCCCAAATAATTCCTTTCTCATGAATTTTGACATTCCAATGAATCCTTTTTCTTGGTCATCAATACAATTCAACAGACACTTCCAAATATTTAAAGAAAAATTAATTCATTAAAATCCTTATATGGTTCATAATTCTTACAACCAGAATATCGTTGATTAATATACTCTTATTACATAATTATTGAATTAAAATAATATATAATTAATCATTTCACATCATTAGTACTAATAATATAAGTTTACCTTCATCCCTTATCTTCTTCTAAGGTACATTCCCTTTGTGCTTGTGGAATTCATTTGTGTATTTTCTTTTATCGTTACAGTTGAAGCATGGAACATTTTAAAAAAAATTCATTCCATTACAATCCTACCCATGGTGTCTGTTTTCATCACATTTTAAGAAAAATCATTTCACTGTTAAGACTTATCAATGTTCCCTCCTTCCTTGAGTATAACATTTTGGAAGATCCATCTTTCCATTATTGCATTTATCTGATTTTTTTCCATGTCATCCTATTTTTATCTTACATCTATTAGAATCCATAATATTCAGATATTTAATTATCTATCTTAATGAAACATGATATTGTGTTCTTTTATCAAGAGAATGTTTAGTAGATTAGTCCCCTTTGTATAATTGGCATTATCCCATTAATGATATGTTAAATCTTACTCTTTGGACTATGTATGAGGTCCACAACATGATTTACTAACCATATCAAGTTAAAATTTAAACCTATAAATATTTTCCACTTGTTTCTATCTTATAATCAATAAATGTCTTTCCATATTCTCTAATTATTCACATGGAACATATTTTTAAAAAAATGTTACATTCAAATCCTTAAACCCCATGATTTATATTTTCTCCTAATCCTTATTGTTAACTATCAATGGCCACCATTGATCTGCATATCCTGATTGATTATAAAATTCCATGATAACATTCACCCATTCACTATATCCTAGAGAGATAAATATCTTCTATAAGGAACATATCCATTTATCAGCTAAAATGTATTGGTAGTCCCATTTAATAAATGATGTTGGTGATTCATAAAGAGGTATAACATTGTTACAGTTCATGGTGGATCAAAGGAATGGTCAATATAGAATGTTTTGTTACTCATAACCTATCATAGATTCCTGAATATTCTTATAATTTGATCTAATTCAGTTATATCTCTAGCTCTATCTTCATTTTCTTTCCTGGGAGGCATGTCTCTACATGGAGTATGCATATTGATATGGTTCTCATTCCTTCCATTTCAGACCATTTCTAAACAATGAAGTATATTAGATTATATCCTAACATTATGAAACATAATAATCCAAAAAATAGTAAAACACAGAAATTGAAAAAAAAATCTATACATATATAATTTCATTGTTATAAAAGGGGTCACTTTAGAGATATCTTTATTCTCAAATCCTTCCTAACGATTTGTAAAAAAATTATTATTCCAAAGCACATCCCCTATATGTTTCAAACTATGTGAGTATTACGACCCGCTATCGGGTACTAGGTAATGCTGGATTCATGCCCGACATGACTTTTTGGAGATATTACCCCTTGGTACCTCTTTTCCATAACCACATTGACCTGTAGTATCTATACAAGAGTGTATTTCTATGAAATCCCACATTATTTACACCATATCAAAACATTAGGATATTCTTCTATATATATCATCAATGTATTATCATAGGGTTACGATCCCTGATATATATTTTTTATAAATATAGTTCCATCTGTTTCTAATAGACATTATCTAATAAAAATAATAAAGACCCCGACCCAAGATTTCCAAAGCTAATGTTTTACTACATTCCGTTGTTAAAGGTTTTAGGGAATCACTTCCTGATAGAGTAAATTGTTTAGTATTCATGGTAAACTAGATACATGATTGAAATTTAAATTATGTCTTAAAACATAAAATAAAAAAATAATTTTCAATTTTAATTCAATTATTCCCCTTAGGGAATCCCTATATATCATAAAAAAATACTTCCTCATATGTTGGGGAAAAAAATCATAATAAATTGGTGATACTAGATGCTTTGTAAGGGGGTGTGTATAATGGAAGATATTAATAAATAATGAATAATAAAAACATATATGTAAACACAATCTATTAAATTAATAATGTAATAAAAATATGGTAGGAATAAAATGTGATCAAATAATTATATATAAGTACACACATGAGTAAGAATCTAAACCATGGATATTATAACTAATGGAATAGTCACATTGAATATAAAAAACAAAATTTATAATGATAGAATGAAAAATATTGGATAGCTAAATCATACCTTTGAGGCCTCTTTCCATGAAATATAATACTATCAAGGCCTCATTCCAATACATCTAATATCATCAATGTATTATTCTAAGATATCTATATAAATGTGTAAGGATTGAAACAAAACCATATCTAATTTGTCTTATTAAACCAAAAAATCCAACTTGGGGTTCTATATATTCATTTAATTCATTTACAATGGACAATTCATTACTCTTATTAATGGGTTAAAACAAAAACAATATAAATATTCATATTAAAATCTAAAATACAAAATGGCATTTTACCCCAATCAATACTCATAAACCATCCAAAATAATATGTTGAATTGTATCTAAATAACGTATTCATAAATAATGATCATAATCCATCTATAGAAATAATAATAATGATGTAAATAAAAACTATCCCAATGGATCATATGTATATAAAATTTTTATGTCATTTATAAATAAAAATATCATTAAAATCATTCTTGAGTAAAATATCCTTTTTATTATTAAAAACATTTCGATAATAATTTTCTATAAAAATCAATTTTGAAATTTTTTATTTAAATATTTAAACATATAAACCATGAATAGATGATTCATATAAATAAAATAGATAGATTTGTATAAGTCATAAAATATGAAAATAATATTACTTTTGTATTATAAAATTATTATGAATTCTCTATGTTCAAAAATTGATAAGAATATATTATAAATTATATATTTAAAATCCATGCATGTATTTTCTTGAAAATGATATAAATATTCCATAAACTTTTATAACAATTACATTAGTAAATAATTTTTAAATGGTTAATAAGATTTATGAAAAGAAAATAAAATATATGGTTTTGGAAGAAAACAAATTTCTGACCAATGAGTGAAATGACGTCATTTTCTCTTAAAAACAATTTCTGCATTCTTTAAGTAAGATTGAGTGAAAATAAATTTATTTTAATTGAAAATATCATGAATAAAAATATGATAATAAATATATTTATTTCAATATGGAAATATTAAATAATTTTCCTACGGATTTGTAAATGAAAATCAACTCCAATATCAATGATTTTTTGAATTAAACTTTTACGACTTTGGTAAATTTTGTTTCGTAATACCCATGAATAAAATAAATTAAAATTAATGGTTAAATATTATGGAGATAAATTAAATAATTATATATCATACCAATATTATAGTATATAAACCTCAAAAAATATATAATTTTTGAATGTGGTGTATGTATCACAAAAGTAAAAATGACATGAGAAATCCATTACCTCATGTTACCTCTTTTTAAACATGATTTAACCAAATTTATAGTGGATTTAAACATTTTGTTAACATATTTTAGAAAAAAAATAATATTTACTATATTATATATTATCCCTTTATATCATCTTATTACCAATTCATTAATAATTTTTTATTATTTTCATTGTTTTAAGTGTAAATTGTCTTATTTTCTCGTGAATTTTTGTCATAGAAGTTTCAAGTATTTTACATATTGTATAGTTATATCATATATATATATATATATTAATAATGACATAATTATAATATATTTACATCAATTTTACTTTTAAAACCAACCATGAATGATGGTTATGAGAAATAATGTTTTCTATGATCATGAAGATGGTAGGTTGTATATATGAATAAGTAATGTTTCCATTTTTTCAAGGATCCTTATAAAAAATGGGTCAGAAAAATATTAAATTTATTGAATGATAATAATATCATTAATAAAATTCTATTATATATCATTCATGATGTGTGGTGATGAAAAGAGAGTTACATCTCTTCATGAAAGTAGTTGTCCACAAATACACGAACAATGTTATCATCTAATGTGATTGAAATTGAGAAAAAATGACATATATTATCTTTTCATAAGGGAAAATATTTAATTAATATAAAAAATTATTTCATTTATATAATTTACAATCCTTTACTTTATCATTAACGCCTTCCATGTGAAGCATTAGTAAATGACAAATTGAATCGCTTCGAGAGGTGGTAGTCTTCTATACACACCAGCGAATCTATCATATATCCTAAAGAATTGTAGGTAAATATATATATATATATATATTCGGTATGTATGTTTTATTTTTATATAAATATAAAATATTTAATTTAAATCCATCATCACACCCTGGCCTCTAGTAGTTGAAATTGAAAAATGAATGACATCAGTTAGAGAGGGGATGGTCTGTCATACTCATAAAAAATGATTTCATAACCCATTTTATGGGAGTGGATGTTTTATAGTTCATTATCTTATTATAAAAATACACTAGTATTTTTAAGATACATAGGTTATTATATCAAAATGTTATAATAAATAATTAAGGTGGTAGTGAAATAAGTGGTATAAAGAAGGTTGTTGAAAGAAATTGCCTCTTATTCAGTCTTGTTCATAGTTTTTCACTAATTCCTTCTTATATTATATTTATATACATGATTTGGAGTCTAGGATGAAGTTATATAATTTGGATAGTGATTTTTCAGGTATTTTATGAACTATTGTTTATTTAAGATGTGAATATATACGGAGAGGTGGTGGCCTTTTATAAGTGGGGTTAGTGGCACACTGGTAATGTTTTTAAAGATTAAATTACATTTGCACTTATATTAAGCCACCAAGACCCAATACTTTTCTATTATCTATAATATAACAAATAAAGTAGAAATATGTTCATAAAAATGGATTTATATAGGTTCCTATGTCATTTTCCTCTTATGTTTAATGTTTAATCCCTCGTTAAACTAGTTTTCACCTTAATCACTACAATTAATTTTAACTGATTTCATTAATCACTTTGATAAAATATTAATTTGTAATTTTTTAACATTATAATATTTTATTATTAACATTATGTAAAAAAATCTTCCAATTTAAATTCGTATTGGTGAAAAAAATTAATTTAAAATTAATCTCACATACATAAAGAGAAAGAGGTTTTCTAAAGTGAACATGATAAAAATTTTACAATGATTTTTAAAAAATCAATATGAAAATAACTCCAATTAAATAAATTGGAATAGATGTATAATTTATCTATATTTAATTTTAATAAAATTCAAAATATAATTTAACATTATAAATAATTTAGAATAAAAGGTAGTTATCAATTAAAATCCAATATTTTTTACTATTCATCAGGAATTGAAATATTTCAGAAAGATCCAAAAATTCACCCTAAGAGAATTTCAATATTATGATTTCAAAAATGAAATTTATAATTTTGTGTAGATTTTTTGAAAGTTTAAAAAATAATTATAAACAATTTTTCCGAGCATAACTTTACCATCTTTTAGGAAAATACCATTTTAACGAAAACATTTATTTTACTTTTAAACGATTATTATTTTTATTTTTAGTCAATAGAAAACAAATAAATGTGTATAAAATATTTTTTTTAATTTAGTTATTATAATTAATTCCAAACATTCCATGGTCTGGAAAATTACTATCATATTAAATAACACTATTATTAGTATATTAGTGTTTGGTAAAGGTCAGACTTTTGTGTAAAACAAGCTATCAAAGAAATCCAATGTTGTGTATGACACAAGATAAACTCAATGTTGTATTAATTTAAACATAAGATCAATTTTTCATGTTTATAATTATATTTAATTAAATTTTATTCTTTTATAATTTAATGGGGTTACACTGAAATGACCATTATGTTGGGGATACATTATTATCCCTAGGACCGACATAAAATTTGTTCATGTTGGGTGTTTGGTAAAATCGAATGCAAGGATAATTTATTTTAAATTTCAATTATAATTTCCCAAAAAACGTCAGGGTCACCAGAATGGCGCTTATTATGAGAAACATGAGGCCTCTGTTAGGTTGGGAATGTTGGTTTTACCCTGGGCGCGACTTAATTATAGTGTTTTTTGTAACATTTCATGGGTAATTTGTTTACCCTAATTTATTTTATTTATATTTAATAATTATAATTAATTTTATACCTTTATTATTCACCAAACCCACACCACATTCACAAAACACCATTTTTTAAACGAATGAATTCAAAACCACCAAATCTAACTCATTTTGACAATAAAAATTTTTAATTCACTAATGGGGTGAAATTAAACTCTTCATCTTAAATTTTGGAATGAATCAATGTATTAAATGAGTGATTTTATTTTTTTCCCAATCCAATATAAATTAATGTTCTTAGCATAATAAAAACTAATTTTCTATTGTGGTTGATTATTTTGATTCAGATTGATCCTTGAACTCTATTTCATGTATTTTTCGAACCACTCATGTTCTGATTTGGGTGTTTTATATTGTATGTATCTATCAAACCTAGTTATATGTCTATAATACATATCCATTGATCTTGCCTAGGGGAATTTATTAGGTGGAAAAATACGTTTTTTAATTTTTATTATTTTTTTTTTCCACTTTTAATTCCATATTCCAATATTTTGGAAAATGGTTGGTTTATTAGAAAGATGGTAAAACCCAATTCTTTCAAGGGTTATATTCCAAAAAATATATATAAGATAACTTATAATTTTTATGTGCATCCAATTAAAAATTATCAAAATTTCCTTGTTTACAAATACCAATGATATTTATATGTAATCATATAATTATAATTGCATAGAATTATCCCAAGAAAGCCTAAAAAGTTTAATCTCGTCAAATTATTTAATGATAATTGCACAAAACTATGAAAAGAAAATTTAGAAAAAAATTATAAAAATATAATTTTATCATATTACCATATAATTACTTTTAAAATTATCAAAGGGTAATTATATATATTACATAAAAATAATTATCTATAATAATAAAAAGAGAATTATAAAATGATAATTTATAAGAAATTGTCAAAAATATGTATAAAAGGATAATTAATGATAAATAACCATAAGATAAATGTCAACATATTATTATGAAAATTTTCAAGGATAATTATATGCCTTTATCAATGAATAATTATAAACAATTACCTTGTATAGTCTTAAATTAATCTTGGAAAATATTTTTTCTCTTGTAGTTTTGTAATTATTCTATAAGAGAAGACTGCTTGCATAAAAATTGACCAAAAATGATAACTCATAAATTATCCTGGATAGAGAAATTATTATCACCCATTAAATTTTATTTCTTCTGGAAAAAAAAATAGCTATTATTGGTTCTTTATTCCCTTACCATACTATGATCATTGACATTTTGGAAACTATTATAATAAAGACCATGATGAAGGTGTTCTTCAATATTGGGGTTTACATTATAGTGTATAAACAAAATAAAGTGGTTTATCCTTACCATTGACTTTGATGATGTTAAGGTTTGGAAGTTTCATACCATTTCAAGCTGACATCTACACTTGTTTCCACAATGATAATATTTTTTCATTAATATAATTGTGCATGATCATGATCACATGTGTTTTTATATCCACTAAGTCCAATTAATGATTTTATATTCACTGACTGATACTAATGTATCTTTTTTCAGGTTTAATTTTGATCACATGCGGTTATATATGTTTCTATATATTCATGATTATATATTATGTATCATAATGTGCTAACCCTACATGAATCTTAACATTTCCTTTGAGCTTTTGATTGGAACTTGAGATAGATAGATTGTCATTATAGATTTTCCCTTATTGTCATAGTGTTCTTGGTTATGATGATAATGATGTGGGACCTAAGCACATGATTGTTGTATGAGGAAACTATGGTGTTGTCTTGAGGGTGTTCTCGTGGGATCCTTGATTTTCAATGTTCTATTCACCCTGTGATTATAACGAACTAGGATTCCCATACATTGAAAATAAATCATTGACTTAGAATATTTATTACATTACACAAACACAAACCCAAATACCTTAATATATTACTTAATTTGGAAATGTTGAAATTTAAAATTGGTCTATAAGTGACTTTCATAATCTCCTACTAGGTTTTTCATAACTATCACACGTCTTAAACACATAAAACATAATACATATCTTCATAATCTGAGGAAAGGAAATATAAAAAAGGTTGAGTTCAGGTGTTCAAAAATAGAAAATAATGGAGATAAGTAAACATAATCATTAGCATAAGGGTGTTATAATTGAATAATAACATTATAAGATCACATTATGCATATCAAGGATCATTAATTTTAGTCATGAAATAAATATTGGAAATCACACAATGTAAATCTTAAAGGAATCAAAAAGAATATTCCATGTGATTGTAACATAAACATATGAAATGGAATTGTAGAAAACCCATAAACATATAAAATGATTTCCAGTATAGTTATGACTCACTACCAAAGATATATTTGTTAAATGGTTTTACTCCCCAAACTATATTATTAGTTAAGGTTCACTCCCAAAACCGTCTTACTAACCAATTTTCTTTACTAGACTAACTTCACACCCCATTCCAGCCATGTTTATCTCCTTAGATATAAATCTTTACTTAATGTGTTGGATTGAGATATAGGTCACATTCATCACATAATGAAATATTACATGTGTTTTCCACAAAATCATAAACATTAATCATACCATAACCCAATAAATGTAATGGGTATCAGAAACTTTTCATCATATGATAACATGTGTAAAAGAGATAGGTAATGTAGTCATATCATAACCCATCAAAAGAAGATATTATCATATGCACACCAATCATAGGGCGTGTAAAGAAGGTATTTTTATGTTTTTCTAGTGCAGCATAGAGGCTGACCAGGTTTGTCTCACTTGATAAGCTTTCTTAGTTTGTTCACCTACTTAATCTAATTCACCTAAGAAGTTATTATTTTTGTTGTTTTATGTTCTATGAAATAAATTGAACTTACTAAAATAACGGAAATGAAAAATAATAGAAAACTAAAATTCAATTATAAATTAACATGAAATAATAAACAGAATGGAATAATGGGTGAAAGAACATTCTCCTCAATGAACTTTCTGGGATCACCATCATTGACCAGCTTCAAATATTTTTAGTGAACACACTCCATAAAATGTATGAAAACCTTAGTATACCCCAGTTATGAATGAATAGTATAATTATCGATCTCCAAGAATACCCTCCATCCACCTCCTCAATCAAGGGGAAATGATTGTCGATTAAGAAGTTAAACTTTAGACAAACACAGTGAGTAATACACCCATTATACATTATCCTTAGAATTAACTCAAAGAATGTTAAATACATGTTCTTGGGTTAAAGAACCTGATTAATACCTTAGGATATTACTCATATTAGTAATTCATTATCATGACTATTATAGTTCACGATGGTAATATGAGAAGAATAAAAGATGGTGGATGGGTTGACACAGAAATAAAAACAATGCATAAATTTTATTAAAAGTTTAAATTACAATTGAAAACTAAAAAATAAAGGAAATAAATAAATAAAAAGGAAATGGGGAAGAATTTCAGCTATCCTCCCTTAGTTTACATCTCCTCCTTGGTTCCTTGAAGGAATGGATGGAGAATGGGATGATTTGGGAAGGAGGCGAGGGCCTTCTTTTATAGGCAGAATTATGTCCTCTGAATGATTGCACGTTGTTGACCCATTAAATAGCCATTTCACATGTAAACCCATTTTTCAATGTTTTTCATAAATATTTTGGTCATTCACCCTATAAATTTCAGTTCCTTTGGACAACAGATGAATGCATTAGAAATTTTTAATCAGTGGTTTCTGTTTCTAGAGGTAGCATCAAAGAAGCTTCCTTCAAATATATAACATCCATCGATAGTTTTAATGACTTTCGAAATACACCAAATTTGTTGTATAACCGTCCTTATGTGTCCTAGTGCTTTCCCAGGTGGAAACACCTCATTCAGATGTGTGACGTCAGAGTTGTGGTTCCATTACAATGGTGGGGTCCACGCTGTCCTCCTAGAAAAATCATAAACTTCATTGATTTTTAAGCCCTTTAGATGGCCGAATCAGCTCTTTGTCCAGAAGAAAAAGTTGAAGGAAATAATATCATGATTCTATAAAATTTTGCATAAAAAAATTTGGTCATGTATTTTATGAGAAATGTCAAAAATACCAATGTGATAACAATCTGTTAAAATTGAAAAATTAGGCCATTTTGCATTTAGGCTCAAAATAACACTAAAACCTAAAAACGTGATAATTACCAATAAAATAACACTATGGTGGGATTATAAACAATGATTTACATTATAAAATATATGGAAATGTGAGCTTAATTAGTCCCCCACAATTCATCATTGCACTCCTAGGCAATCATCTTATATCCAAATCAAAATCCACACAACAATAAAAAATGAGAAAATATCAATGATCTTATCCAAAATATAATTCCATCGTGTATCATCTATGAACAACAATTCTATCTTATTTTCATTTCAATAATTCAAATTTTTTTCAACCTCATAAATCAATCCATGTCTCAATCACAACCTATCTCACATTGAATTTTATATCACTCTTCATTCAAGAGGAATTAAATCTGGAGTTATGCTCGTACTTTAAAATTGCATGTATCACCATAGTATTTTTAAAATTCTCATCTATCCATAGCGTGAAACATGAAAATGAATTCAATTATGATGGATTTAATTAATGTTTCAAATGATTCTGTGTCTTAGGGTTGGTGGGAAAATGATTGAAATAATGCTTTAGGCCAAAAAGAGGAGGTTGGACGTTTAAGTACAATGCATGATTAATTAAAGTGAAAACACATGAAATTAATCTCTCAATCCCACATGAAAATGTTTAAAAACAAAACCATCCCTCTTTTATGACATGGTACATGAGCCAATAAGTGATTATAATTAATTATATCATCTAATTTCTCCCCTTTCTTTCAATGCTCCAGAAAGGCACAACTTTATTTTCTTTATTTTCTTTTTTTCATTTCCTATTTCATGGAGGATAAGATGAAAATTGAATTTAATGAATGAATTAAAATTCATTCCCTTGATTTTTTATAAGGACATGAGTCATAAAATAATCTACAATGAGAAATTCATTCTCATCTCTTTTTTTAAATTTTTTTGAAGGAGAAATGGATGAAACAATTAAAGCACAATGAAATGACGACGCATGCTCAATTATATTATTATCCACTACCAAAAAATATTGACACAGACATCACACTACCCATAAATGATACACATCCCAATGAACAGACAATAAAGGCCCTTCCCCAACACTAAAACATGAAAAAATCCTGAAAAAATACTAAAAGTAAAGGTAGGTAAGGAAAAATTATCTTGTAATGTGGCTTTAACAAATAAGGAAATTCATGGACTCTAAGTGCTAATGAAGGATAAAAGTAAAGTTGGGTATCAAGATAAAATGTGTATAGCCAAATATTTTCCTCAATCATTTCAAATACATTCCTTGAAATCAAAAGCTTCAAAAGAGAATATTAACAAATTTTGGTTCTCCCCAAAATTCAAGTTTCCCTCAAGAAGGTGTGGGTATTAGGATGAATTTGTAAAAGTGGTATAGAATACAACATAGGATTAGAAAAATGTTTTGAGTCAGTGATTCATGGGCATGGATTTCAAAAATTACTCAAACTCATAAAAATGATTGACAATACAATTCAATAAAAATATCTTCACATCAACAATAATTTAAAATTCATTATTTCAAAAATAACTTCAAATCGTTCAAAATCAATTGATTTGTGAAAAGACATAATAATATTCATTTAAACTCAAAAATCCTAAAAATATAATAAAGAAAAACAAAAAGCATTCAAGAATAACTAAGCATGTTGACACTCCTCAACACTTAAATTTTACTACCCCTCATTTCAACTCAAAAAAGTATAAATATGTAGGTAGAAAAGACAAGGGAAGGGAAGATACAACCTGGCGTTATTTTTGAAGTGGATGCCTTTAGTTAAGCTTCGAAAAGAGACCACTTTCTGACTATAAGAATGTAATGAAAATACATAAGAAAAATAAATAAAAATAAATAGAAAGGGAATAGAAAACATATAATGCTTGGATTAAACCCCCAAGCGGGTGCTAGGTTTTTACTGCCCCTAGCTAGGCAATTTTAGTGGATTAACCCCAATTAGAAGGTGTGTGTGATTTCTTTGAGATGAACCACCACATGTAAATTTTCCCAATATATATGATTAAAACTTGAAGGTAGAGAACCCAAAAGAAGATAAGAATGTTCCTAACACCCAAGAACTAATATTGATGAAATTTTAGGTTTGAAGTGGGAGGGAATAGAATATAGGGGATCTCCCTATTAACTTATAGGG
The DNA here is from genome assembly GCA_963277665.1 of Viscum album. Taxonomy (NCBI): domain Eukaryota; kingdom Viridiplantae; phylum Streptophyta; class Magnoliopsida; order Santalales; family Viscaceae; genus Viscum; species Viscum album. The sequence continues at coordinate 1,192,467,659 of OY728130.1, read as the reverse complement.
TGTCCTCCTCTATATGGTTTGAAAATTTTTATTGAGGTGGTAGTCGCACCACCATCATCTCTGAATCATCTTCTTCAATAACCACCACTTGAGTGGTATGTTCTTTAACATCCAAGGTCCGATCAAATTGTGATGTATCAAAAATTTAAGAGAAAGGGAATTTAGAAAACAATTCAACTTGAATAAGATTAAAACATGAGGAATTAATAAATAAATCTTTCCTTTCACGTAAGTCATCTTGGTAATTGATCTCTTCAGGCATGACCATTGGCAACTCAATCTCAACAGGTGTATCTTCTTCATTATCATCCATAGAAAGAGAGAGTTATAATTTTTTTGATGATTCATTATCATGTATGGGAAGATAATGTTTCGAGTATCTTCAATAATGATATTCCATGATTCTTCTAAAAAAATGTTAATCTCTCATCACTACATTAGTTGGAATGTATACTTCTCTGACCACCTCGAGCAATGGTTGAGTGCGGGATGATGTGATTAATTCTTTTAGTAGTTCTTTCTCACCCAACTCATGTTCTTTAGCATAAATAATGATTAGTGAAATATTTTCCACCACACATTCTGGTTCAGGTTCCGTCTCAGGTTCATAATGTTCTTGGGATGCGTGTATATATTTAGCAAATAATTCTATTTAGATCTCCATGTTATTTTCTTTATCACTAATCCTTTGAACCTGAGCATCAAGATCATTAGATAAATTTATTTTCACCTGAGATTGTCCAGTCCTTGAATAATAATTTTTATTGAATGACCTCAAAAATAAAGAGTTTTTTTAAATGTTTTTTTGAAATTTTTGTTTTTTTAAATGAAATTATTTCTATAATGAAAATATAGGAAAAGATAACTAAACTAAGTATTGGATACCAGGAAACAGATCCAGTTTTAATGCACTCCTATCATAGGGTGTGGAAAAGGTGTATTTTTATGTTTTCCAAGTGAAGCATAAAGGCTCACCAGGGTCATCTCACTTGAAGAGCTTTCTCAGTTCGTTCACCAACTGAATCTAATTCACCTATGATGTAATTATTTTTATTATTTTATGTTTTATGAAATAAATTTAATTTAATTTAATAATTTAAATGAAAAATAATCGGAAACTAAAATTCAATTATAAATAACCATGAAATGCTAAACAGAATGGAATTATGGATAAAAGGATATTCTCCCGAGAGAAATTTTAGGGAGCTCCTTCATTGACCAGCATAAAATATTCTTAGTGAAAACACTCCATCATATATATGAACACCTTAGTCCAACCTAGTTATGGATGAAAATTCAATTGAGCGATCTCCAAGAACACCCTCTATCCACCTCCTTAATCGAGGTAAAATGGTTGTAGATTAAAAAGATAATCTTTAGAAAACTATAGTGAGGATTACACCCACTATAAATAATACTTTGAATTAACTCAAAGAATATTGAAAACATGGTCTTGGGTTTAAGAATATGATTACTCCCTTGGGATATTCCTCATATTAGTTACTCATGATCATGAGTGTTATAGTTTATGATGGTAATATGAGAAGATGGAAAGATGGTGGATAGGTGGACACAGAAATAAAAACAATGCACGTATTTAATTAAAAAAATAAATTACAATTAAAAACTAAAACAAAAATAAAGAAAATAAATAAATAAAAAGGAAATGGAAAAAAAGGGTGGTCGTCCTACCTCGGTGTATATCTCCTCCTTGGTGCCTTGAAGGAATGGAAGGAGAATGGGATGATTTGTAAAGGAGGCGAGGATCTCCTTTTATAGGGAGAATTCTGTTCTCTGAAATATTTTGCTTTATTGACCCATTAAGTTGTTGTTTCAAACATGGAACACTGATTCAATGTTGTTCAAAAATATGTTGGTCATTCACATTCCAAATTTTATCTCTTTTGGAAACTGTATTAATGTGATTGGTATTTTTAATTGGCTATTTCTATTTTTGGACGTAGCTTCTAGGAAGTTTCCTTAAAATATATAACATCCAATGGTAGGTTTAATGACTTCACAAGTCCACCAAATTTTTTATTAATCCATACTTATGTTCCCTTGTTCTATCCCAGGTGACAAAACAGCAATTGGATGTGTTATGGTTGAGTTGTGGTTCCGTTACAATGGTGGGGTCCAGGCTGTCCGCCCAAAAAATAATAAACATCATTGATTTTTTAAGCCCTTTAGATTACTGAATCAGCTCCAGGTTGAGAAGAAAATGTTGAAAGAAATAAAATCAGGATTCTAAAAATAGTTTAATAACAAAATTTGGACATATATTTTATGAGAATTTTCAAAAATACCCTTGTGATAACAATCTGTTCAAATTGTCGAATTAGGCCATTTTTTTATTTAGGACCAGAAAAACACTAAAACCTAAAATGTGCCAATTACCCATAAAATAACACTATGGTGACATTATAAACAACTATTTAAATTATAAAATATATGAAAATTTTAGATTCTTCAATATGAAAATCCTATCATAACCTATGAAAAGAAGCAAGTTTTATAATAATATAACTCATGGAAGTGAAACGTGTTTCATAAACATCATTCCATCAAAACATAGAACATTTAGAGAAAGAATGTGAATGGTAACCTAGAATCATGTCATTGGTAAGGAATTATTAACACCAATAAATGTCATCTTATATTGAAAATTATTTTGATAGATCATTTAAAACATTTCATGGGGAAAATAATAATTCCAATTTGAAAAAACTACTTTTTAATACATAAAACATTTTGAGACCCTTTTTATTTGAAAATAATTCTGAAATGTCACCAAGGAAGATTCGAGATAATTATTTTTCATTACATTATAATTTTTTAATGTTGTAACTATAAAAACAAATGTTCCTTTGAGATTTTTAGTAAAATACAAATGGGAATATTTTGGTAAATGACACAATGATTCCTTTAAAAATTAAAAAGTTCAACCTGGGTAAAAGTGTGTTTTAAAAATCATAAGAGTGTAATAAATAATTATTTAAAACATATTTATAAAACATAGTTTTTAGGGAAAATATATTTTCTTTCAAATATGGAGATAATGTTGTATTTTCATAAACAAACATTTTCTTCGTACTTTTAAGTACCAATGTGTGGAAAAATTGTAATATTACTTGAGTAGATCATTATTAACCACATTTTAAGAAACAATATGATAAGTATTGTGATATTTCATTAATGGAATAATAATCATAAATAATCTAGATAAATAAAGATATTTCTTCAATAAACACTTACCACTTTAGAAACACTGTATCATAATTCCCAGGAAAGAATAACATTAAATGAATCCTAAAATATCATTAAAACAGTTATATTCATGATATAACATTTCAAATGGTTATTATGTACACCAATTAAAATAATATATGTTCATAACATAACATGTTTCTCATATAAGGCAAATTCTCACAAAATTTACTTTTTCCATTCGTAACTTCGAAACCGTGACCCCAAGAAAGTGTGATACTGAAATTGATATAAAAATTAAAATAATATTCTATAAAATAATAATAAAATACATACATGGATAATATACATACCAAATATAAGAAATAGGGTTGAACATGGCTTTTGTATCATAGAAAATAAAAGGGAGATGGAAATACCATACCTTATGTCTGGACATCCATTATAATCATTCAATCCTCATGTATAATAAGTATAATTTTATTATAAATATATTACAGAACTATATTTATTTATATCATAACATATACCATTTTTAATGACAATTTATTACATTTTTATTAACTATTCCATGTTAAATTTACATTTTGTGTTATATTCACTTAGTTTCTCAGATATGTTTTCATTTGTTATATTTTGGTTCCTCTTACTTTAATCAGGATTTCATAATTTCAAGAATGATAAAAATTATATAAATATCATATATTTTAAGTATATATGTATTTATAATAATATATAATAGAGATAAATAGAAAATTAAATATACTATTTGTGGAGACGGTATGTCGTACATATGCTTGAACGTTAGTTCTATTTTAAAATAAGATTGAAAGAAATAAAAGTAAACGATATATTATTATTATAGAATTTTTTTTCAAATATATAAGAAATTTTTATTATACCCATACTTAATCTATTCCATTTAAATCATGAATGAATCACATCGCTTCATGAAGTGATATTGTGTTATACACAAGAATGATGTTGTCATATTTCAAAAAAAAAGTAATAAATGAATGTATGTTTGATAAAAAAATTATAAAACCAAAAAATATCATTAATATAAAAAATAAAAAATATAAATATAGTGTATATCACTAATAAAAACCGTTATTGGTGATAATATAAAAACGAATGGCTTCAGTTCGTGAGGAGGTAGTATGTTGTACACATGAATGATGATGTCACAGCCCATTTGATGGTAGTGTGTGTGGTTTTAGGAAATTAAATTAACATAAAAACATATAATAATATTTAAAATACATTTTTTATTATATAATCATGAATTATAAAATAATTTATGGGTTATTAGGAATAAATAATACAAAAACATTCCTTCATGAATGTTTCCTCTTCTAATGGTATCTTTTCTTGGTTTTCATTAAAGGGCTCCCTTGGTTTATGAGAAAATTAAGGATTATATGATGACAAGAGGTGTTTTTTGTTACAAATTTGTATAAATATATTTAAATCCAAAGGTCTTTATAGGTGAGAACATAAGTTAAGAGGGGAGGATTTTTATTATTGTGGTGAGTGGGAAACTTTTAAATATTTGAAAGATATAATTGCACCCCTGTTTTTTCATGTCAAGATTCTCCAATAATAGAACAATATTTATCCTAGAATGGATAAGGTCAAAATAGTTCCATAATGTCTGTTTGGGACATGTTTTATGGTCAATTTAACCTTATAATTAATGTTCAATCCCTTGGTAAACTTGTTTTATCTTAATCATTAAGATTAATTTCAAATGATTTCAATAATCATTATGGTATAGAATTAAATTATCCTAATTACTAATTATAAATCATGCTGATTCAAAATATGGAATAAATTCTTCCATCTTATATTCATAGAAGTTGTAAAAATTAATTTAAAATTTATCATGTAGAGATGATGAGAAAACGTGTTTTTAAGGACAAAATATTCAAAAGATTGAGATTTTTTTATATCCAATTTCAATGTGAAATTGATTCCAATGACCTCAATTGGATTTATTGATATATAATTGAAATAATTATAAATTAATTAATATTTAAAATATAATTTAACTATATAAATTAATTTGAAAAAAATGAAATGTTCAATTCAGTATTTTTTATTATTCATCCAAAAATGAAATATTTTTTAAAAATATCAAAAATTCAACCTTAGATAATTTTAACATTTTTATTTAAAAACTAGCTTTGTATTTTATTAAATTAAATTTCTAAAAATTTAAAAAATTATTTTTATTATTTTCCAAATGAGTACATGAAACACAGTTCTTTTGAGAAAATTGTCTTATGAAAACATATAGACTTTACTAAAATTATATATTTCATTATCAATACATTTTATTTATATAAAAATATTATAAATAAAATTTCAAAATTATTTATTGTTATTAATATTACTATGTTTTATGGCTAGTTTATAACAATATTTATTAGATAATTATAACAATATAATATTATTTTGTAAAATCCTAGTGTAGTGTGTAACACATGTTAAATCTGAAGATGTGTATAGCACAATATTAACATATAATGGCATATAATATAGGATTAAATTGGTATAGAATGAAATTGAACTTAACAGATAAATTTAATTTATTTTAATAAAAAGTTCCTAAACACTCATTGTGTTACATTCTACCCCCATTAAAATGAATTCCACCGTTAACATTTTTTACTACAATAAAAACATATGAGGATACTTATGCTTCATGAAATACACAAGTTCCCATATAGATTCCTATAATAGGTGGTTTCTCCAAAAAACATTGATCAAGTGAGTGGTCATGTTTCATTGGACTATCTATGTATGATCCAAAGTCTCCACATGTTATTTCATATAAGAAATATCATGCTCTATTTGTATGACATTTGAGTTCAGTACATTTAAAGGGTTATGCATGTACAGCCCAAGTAAATTTACATTAAACACATCATGGACTTGATAGAGGTTTTGTGGAAGCACCATGAAATTGGTCTCTATCCTGATATGATCATGAATTTCAAAGGAAATGATATATCTGGGACATAGTTTCTCTTTTTCCCAAACATCATAAGATTCTTAAATGGATAAATTATTTGAAACACCTTATCACAAATATAAAATTATAGATCAAGCTATCAGTTATTAGTATAACTTTTTTTCCAAATCTATGTTGAAGTGATATTATACTAAATTGATCTAACCTTATTGTCCATTTCTTCAGCTATTTCAGGTCCCAATAGTTTTTTGTCCATCTTCATTACAACAACTTGGAGATATAAATTTATTTACATATATCACTTCATAATGATCCATATTAATGGTTTCATTAAATATATTATTGTATGAAAACTCAACTTGAAGATAATGTGGATCTTAACCAACTTTGAAAATCAAAGAACAAATTCTAAACATAACCTCTAGAGTTTTAGTTGCTATTTCTGACTGACCATCTGTTTAAGGATGATATGTAGTACTAAAATATAACTCTGTATCAATATATTTTTGAATAATTCTCTAGGAAAATGAGTTTTACCTCAGATCCCAATAAATAAAATGGAATTTGGTACTCCATTAAACCATACCAATTTCTCAAAGTATATCCTATAATGTTGATCTAGTGGGATGTCTTATCTGATAGAAATGTACTATGCTAACTTAGTATGAAAATAAACTACCACTAATATAGAATATTTCACTTTAGATGTTTTATGGAGTATTACAATAAAATACTTGATGATTTTTCCCATTTCCATTTCGATATGGGTAGTGGTGGTAGCATTCCCTTATAATTTTTTCATTTAAACTTAATATACTGGAATACCAAGAAATGAGATACAAAATCTATGATATATCTCTTCATTCCATCCCATAAAATAAATTTTCTCAAATATCCATAAATATTCAAACGTTTATGATGAATAGATAATTAAGAACTATGAGATTCCACTAGCAACCCCTTATTCAAATCTTCTATAGATGGAATGAAAACGTGGTTCTTGATCCTTATCCTTCCGTGTCATGACCAATATTAAACTCAAGAGAATTTCTAATCTTATTTTTCATCTTGATATCTTCTATCTTCACTTATTTATTCATCACATGGATAAATGGTTGAAAATTCAATTGATCAATATATGATTTTCCATCTTTATTTTGGATTTCCAAATCCAACATTTTTATATCCAAAAAATATTACATCTACTGTGATCTTTATCATAGATAATCTAGCATGATCTGTTAAACTAAAAAGCATCATCCAACTTATTCTATTTCATATGGTGGTAATGTATTGATTATTAAAAATATTTAATTAGATCTAAACATATTATTTGGTCCATGTCCAAATACCTTTATGTGAATATATACTTTAAACTTTTATGATGGGAATATATGTCTCGATTTTCATCATAAAGATAATTCTTCATTTTCATTAATGGAAAAAATATTGAAACTAACTCTAAATCAAGTATTTGTAAATGTTTCTCTAGAATCTCTAATTTTTGGGTGGCATAAGCTATAAATATACCATTTTTCAGGATAATTCATCCCAATTCCATCTTCGATGCATTAAGGTATACTAGATTTCATTCTATGCTATATGATAATATAAGTATATGGGCCCCGATTAACCATCTATTTAGTTCATTGATATTATCTTCACAATAATAAACCCATGGGAACATTTCAAGATTACAAGTTAAATTGGTGAGGGGACTATACTATCATGGTAAATTATCCACAAAGTACCAGAAATATCTATACAGCCAAGGAAACGACATATCTCAGTCACTACTTTTGTTGTTTTAAAATGTCTAGTAAATTCAATATTTGATATATCCACAGATATTCCCTCTCCTGAGATTATATCACCAAAAAATGAAACCTATTTCAGCCAAAATTCACACTTTGTAACTTTTTCATATATTTTCTCCCTCTTTAGAGACTTTTGTAAAACTCTAAAGTGATCTTAATGGTCTTCCTTGCACTTTGAATAAATAGAAATTTCATCTATAAAAACGTCTACAAACTGAATGAGGTTATCTCTAATGAATTTATTCATTAAATCATTAAATATAGTGGGGTAATTTGAATTACCAAAATGCATCCCTATTTATTCCTGGTGTCCATCCCATGTATAAAATGATGTATTGGGTATGTCCTACTTCTAAACCATCAATTTATTATATTCAAACCAAATTTCAATCTTGGAAAAGTAATTATCTTCACTTAGGTGATTGAAAAATTCATCAATACATGGTGGGGGATATTTTTTCTTGATGGTTAACTTTTTAAATTCCTGATAATCAATACAAAGTTTCATTGATCTATCTGTCTTCATAAAAAATAGAACAGGTTCAACCCAAGGTGACACTCTTAGCTGAATGAATCCCTTGACAATATTATCTTTGAGTTTCTTCTTTTAATTCTTGTAACTTAATTGGTTTCATTCTATAACAATTCATTGAAATATTTGCGGCATGATGTATGAGTTATATTGGGAACATGACTTCTTTTTTTGATGTAAGACAATAAAATTCCTCCATAAAAACAACCCATAACATCCGAACAATAGGAATATCATCTATTTTTTTTTTCCCCCGAACAATTATAGATTAATACCCCTTTTGAAAAGAAATCATGACCCCTACAATGGATGTCATTTCCTTCAAAAGTTTATATTTATTATTTGAATGAAATATTTTCATTGGCTCATATAAAATGTCAAACGTGGAATTCCTTCCTTAGAAATTGATGTGAGACTTATGTAAATAAATCAAATACACTCCTTAAGTAAAATCAAATTTAACCATAGGGAGAATAATAAGATTTAAAATAAGCACATTCCCACATGATTCAATATGAGAGGAAACATTGACTTATGACGTGAGAATCATGCCATTACAGTTTTTTACAGCTAATTCAACATCTAATCACTTAAGTGGCATGTTTATACCCTTATAAAATTATTTAGATATAAAATAATTAGAATATCCAGACTCATATAAGACATTATAAATTATATAGTGAATGGTATGTTTACCTTTCACCACATCATTATCATTCCCTTCTTTAGAAATGGTAATAGCATTAGATTTTCATTTTTTCCTCATTTTAAAAGGTTTCTAACATTGATCATCGTAATTAATCATTTTATTTGGGAACTTATTTTCATAATTCACATTATACATACACTTATGTATTAAAGTGTGGGATTATAATTTTCTAAATATTTCTCTCTATTTTAATCACTTGAGAAAAACTTCCCACTATATTGGCCACCAAAATCTCTATGTACATCCTTCCCGTAAATAAAAATTTTCTATTCACATTCTGAATATATCCTCCATGATTTTTACGCACATTGAGAATAAAGGAAATATCATTTTCTTTTCATAATGATTCTTTGATTAACCTTTTAATTCTATAGTTCTTTTCTTATCAAACCCATGAGACTAATGAATAGTTCCAACATCCATATCCATCTTAATGGTACATCAGGAAATTTATTCATAGAAACTGAAGTATCATATGTATAACTCCATTTAGAAACTTTTATTTATGCCACTTAAGAATCAATCAACCTTACATTTTTGTTAAAAAATAATTACAGAAGTATGACTTGTAATTCTTGTCGAATTTGATTCTTATGTACTAATGGATTCAACATTCCTTTTTTTACTCAATTAAATACTTCTCTATATTTGTATAAAAACACGAGTAATCTACATATTGTTAAATAAGATCTTTATTTCATCCCAATAAAAGGAATAAATTTCATATCGTTGGCTCATATTCTTGATTACAGTCCAAAACTAGTTAACTTCACCTTCTAAAAGATAATCATCCAGAATGAAATTCTCATTTTTGAAACATTTGACAACCAAAAATATATTTTCAGTGCTACGGATTGACTACACAACCACTAGTGGATTCGAAGAACCACTAAAAGGAGGTGGACATTGCCTCATGAGGGATTCAAAAAAAATGTTGTTCCCTTCTTTTCTAGATACGTAGTCTAGTATGATTCATATCTTTAAAATTAATTATAAGAATATAAACCATTTTTTTCATTCCATATCTATTAGAATTTTGTTTCCTAAGATGAAAATCATTTCATTTTCCATCATATTCATTGTTAATGTGGTTTCTTTGGGTTTCAACCATTGACTAAAACCAAAAAACATAATTTAAGAAATAATTAATATAGTTGGGAACCATATTATCATTAAAATAACATATAGGATGAATAAATTATGAATCCATATTTAATCTATGAAAACATAGCTTTATCTGAATTCATTCACAGTTATCATATATTTAAATATTTCATTATGGTTCATAAATAGTTTATTTTAATTTCCAATGAATAACCCATGAGAGTGTCAACCAAGATGTGCAGAAAGACCGATTGTCATGCATAGGTTCTCAAATAATTCTATCTCAATACAGTGATTTTGGGGTTGTTACCCCTATATAAATTTTTTATTTTTCTACATATACTTATTGTATCAATACATGGATGTAATTTTTTGAAAACCACTAACTCTATTCTTTACCAAAATTCAAAGACATTTTCCTATAATTTGACTCGTCCTTATACATACCCCTAGACATGTCCTTAGTGATCTCAATAAGGTTTCCCCATCCTAGTTTCCAAATTATAACTAAATATTTTCTATAATACCAATAATATTGACCCATGATTCTCATATAAAGACAATACAAAAAAATGAGAATAATTATTATATCACATAATCACAATCCCAAATACTATATTACTTTGCAAGATTTGGAAACATGGAAATATATAACACAACTCCATAAGTTAACTACATAATGTCACAATATGTACATAATAAATATATCCCTTCTTAGACACTTCATACCTAATAAATTTATTCATAACCTAGAGAAGGGAAACATATGAATGGTTGAGCTCGTATGCTTAGTAATGGTAAAACAATGGAGTTAATTAAGAATAATTCTAATTATAAGGGTATTATAACATGAGAATAACATTATTAGATCATAATCTACATATAAAAGAACATAATTTTGAGTTATGACATGAAGATTAAACGTAATAATACCTGAATCATAATGGAATCAAATAGAATAATCCTTGTGAGAATAACGCGGGCATTAGATATGGATTTTTATAAAACACATAAACATAAAAAAGGATTTCTCTCATATTCAAGGATCACAGAAAATGATATCTTAGTGGAATGGGTTCACTCCCCAAACCATCTTTTTAGTCATGTTTTTCTCCCAATACAATCTTAGAAGAAAAAATCCTTTACTGAATCAGGATCGTTCCTTATTCCATCCATTTCTATCTCATGATATATAAATTTTTAACCAATGTATTGGAGAGAGTCATGGGTCTCACCCTTCACATAAAGAAATTATACCCATGTGTACCACAAGATAATAAAAATAAATCATATCATAACCTAGGAAATGAAATGGGTATCAAAAAATGTATCATATCTTAAGCTATGGAAAAGAGACAAGTTTCATATTCGAAGAGTAAATCATGAAGAACCAGGTTTCCTAATCACAGCATAACCCTTTTAATGAAGCATATTTCAAAACCATATAACTCATGGAAGAGAAAATGGGTTCCTATATATATAATTACAAAAAAACATAAACCATTAACAGAAATAATTGGAGTGGTATCCATGAATTATATTCCCAGTAAGGCATGTTTAAGTCCAATGTATTTCATCATATATGGAAAATAATTTTGACTGATCATATAAAACATTTCTTGAGGAAAATATCCTTCCCTCTATTAAGAAAATTTTAATACATAAATCATTTTGAAAAAAACATTTTCTTTGAAAATAATCTTTAAATGTTCTTAAGAAATATTTGAGTCAATGATTGGTCATCACGTCAAAATATTTCATTCATGTTGTATACATAAAAACAAAGGTTTCGTTCATATTTTTTTGTAAAAGCCAAATGTGAATTACTATAGAAAAATACAAGAATATTACTTTAAAAAGGTAATGTAAAAATTACAACATGGGTAAAATTGTATTTTTAAAATTTAAAGATAAAATTAAATCATTTTTGAAAATAGTTTTATAAAACGTGATTTTGAAAGAAAATATATGTATAATAGAACTGATAGATAAATTTATATTATTAAAAAATATATTCATTATATTTTTATGTAACAAAGAGTAAAAAAGGTACTATTATAGTAAATTATCATGGAGAAACTGATTATAAGAAAATTTATTAGAATTATTGAGATATTTCATCAATGAAATAATAATCATAAACAATTCTTATAAATGTTGAGAATTTAGAAATAAAATCATACCATTATGATAACTATGTATACAAACCCCGGCAAAAGAATAAAATTAAGAAAAGATTAAAATATAATGAAAAGAAGGAGATTCATGATATAACATTAAAAAGGGTCTTTGTATACACTTATTAATAGAATAAATTTGAAAAATAAAAAAAGTGTGTTAAGGAAAAAAAAATTGGACAAGCTTCCCTTACCGCGTAGGTAAATTTGAAATCGCAACCCCGTGAGAGATATATCCTAATATGGATATGTAAATCCCAATAATTCTAAACATAAAAATAATAACATACATAAATGGTTCATATCTACACTATAGAAAAGAAATAGTTTCTGAATATGTATTCTTTCTCTAGGAAATTGAAAGTGAGACGAAAATCCCTTGCATTGTGTCTTCACTTTCATTATAACCGTTCAATACCAACGTATAATAAATATAATTTAATTATAAATATATAATATAAATTTATTCATTTATATCATATAATAAATTATTTTATTATGATATTTTATTAATATTTTACTGTCAATTTCATATTAAAGTTACGATTCAGGTAATAAATGCTTTGTTTTTTAAATATTATCTAATTTGTTATATTTTAGGACCTCCAGATTTATTAATGATTTAATGATATCAAGAATGAAATAAATGATATAAATATCATATATATTCATTATATATGTATTAATAGTAATATATAAATGATAGAAATAGGAAAGTAAATACATCGTTCATGGATATGGTATACCATATGTACTCATGAATAGTGTTTCCATTTTCTATTCCGACCAGAAAAAATAAAATTAATTGAGATATTATTATTAAATATTAATTTTAATATCATATATATAAATTTTATTTATGAAACTCATACTTAATATATTCCATTTTATGAGTTAATGAATCACATTGCTTCATGAGACAGTAGTCAATCGTACACACGAACGACGTTATAACATTCCCACTAAATGTAAAATTAAAGGTATGTGTGACATAAAAATAAAAAATAATAATAAAATCCTAAATATCATAAATATAAAATATTAACATCATGTTTTCCATTATTATCAATAGTGACATGAGGTAATGGAAAATTGAATGTCATCGGTTCCTAAAGTGCTAGTTCGTCGTACACATGAACAATGATCTTGTAACCCATTTGACAAAAGTGTGTGTTGTTGTAGTTTTTAACCTTAATCTAAAAATATATAATAATATTTTTGATACTGATGTTATTATATAATCTGGATTTAAAAATAATTAAATGGGATTAGGGAAGAAATAAAACCAAAACATTCGTTGATGAACTTTATGTCTTCTTTTAGTATCTCATTTTTGTTTTCTCCAAAAGACTCTCTTGGTTAGATTTATACCAAAATAAAAGATTATATAATGATATTAGAAGATATAGGAATGTATCTGATTAGGTATTTATTGATCCAAATGTCATGGTATTAGTGAAGATAGGGAAAAATGGGTGGCCTTTTATAAGGAAAGTGAGTGGAAAATATTACGTTTTTAAAGAGAAAATTATTACCACGTTTTTTCATGTGAAGTGGCTCCAATAATGTAAAAATAAATATAATATATTGTATAAGTTCTACATATGGCCATAAAATGGGTTCTGGACAATATTTTAGTACATTTTCTCCTTATGTTTAATGTTTAGTCCCTTAGTAAATATTTTTTTCTCTTAATCGTCATGATTAATTTTAATTGTTTTCAATCATAATTATGGAAAAAATTAATTTGGAATTATTTGAAACTATAAAGTATTCTGATTTAAATTATGGATTCCATTTTTTAAAATTCAGTTCACATAATTGAAATATATTTTTTTTAAGATTTATACCACAAATCGGATAAAAGAGAAAGTTTTTAAGGTGAAAAATGTTCAAAATATTGGAATGAGTTTTATATAAAATATCAATCTAAAATTGATTCTAATGAACAACATTAGATTTACTGATGTATAATTGAACATATTTAATTTTAAAACCAATTAAAAAAATAATTTAAATATATAAATATACTAGACGAATATAATGTTTTCAATTCAGTATTTTTCACTTTTCATCATCAAATGAAATATTTTAGAAAAATACAAACAAAATCACCCAAATATAATTTTATCATTTTTTATTCAAAAATAAATTTAATTTTTTCAAATTAAATTCATAATAGTGTTAAAATATTTTTATTATTGTCCATCGAAGTACAAAAAAAATTTCATTTTAGGGAAAATAGTATTTTCCAAATATATATGCTTCACCGAAAATTATATATTTCATTATTATTGTTTTTTATTTACTTAAATTTATTATAAATAAAATTTAAAAAATTTAAAATAATATTCTTATTTATAATTTTAATTTCAAGGTTATGAAAGTCTTGTTCAAATAATTATAGTAATAAAACGTAGTTTCATAGAAACAAAATGTTGTGTATAACATAGTAAAACTTGGAGATGTGTGTAGTGTAATAATAAATATTTTTAGCATATAATGTAAGCATAATTTTTTTAAAATTTTAAAATAAAACCATCAATGAAATTTAATTTATTCAAAAAAATGTTTATAAATGTTTTTGTTATTATAGTGATAGCCTGCTCGAAATGAGCACTAGATATTATCATCCAGAGGACCTAGTTAACATGTTCCTATTAAGGTATAGATGACACTAGGTATCATATTTATGATAATTTTAAGACACCATATAATGGATTTTTTATTCTTTTGACTCATTAAGTTATCTTATGGAATGGAGTTGAATCGGGTATTGTTGAGGGTTGGTGGGGGCTTGGTTAGTGCACAACAACTCAGTTTAGGTTTTTTATCCTAATGAAACATTTATTATCATTATGGAATAAACATTTCATAATTGATAATGTCATGTTATTAAAAAATTTGTGGTGTCCTACTTAGTCTTTTACTCACACCCTACTTAGGAATTTTGATGCACTTATAGATTTCAAGAGGAATCTGGAGAAGGGAAAGTGTCCTCTGGTGGATGGATAAGCCAAGGTGCATAGAGAATGTGGTGAACCAGTATGGAATATAGAGGACCCTCATAGTTGTATTTATTTATTTATTTCATGCTTCTTATTACACTATTTAGGAATTCCACATTGGGAACTATTTATTTATATTATATATATTTCATTTATTTGGTTTCTTCCGGCTTAAACTACTTGTTTATTATATTTTTTATTGTTTATTTTTGATTTTATGTAATGATACTAAAGGTATAGTATATCTATTTATGGCATAAGACACTATCAACTAGTCGACATCATATTGCGTACGGGGAGGCTAGCTTGAGGCCTTGTGACATTCTAGCTCGGACCTAGTGGTTTGGGTTGAGATGTTATAAAATGGTATCATAGTTCTAGGATAAACTAACTAATTTGTATCATTTACTGGGATGAGATAGGATATAGAAGAGATATAATGGGTCGGACTCAAGTGGGATAACTATGATAGTATATATCTTACACTGTATAGTGGACCTCTAGGTTTCTATAAAGTGGGGGAAATATTATTTTGTTGTTAATGTTGATTAAATTCACCTTGTGTGATTCACATGATCTTGGTATGTAATTTATTATATTTTACATATGTTAATACATCATGACTAGGCTTGTAGGTTCATATTACATATATATATATATATATTTTTA
The DNA here is from genome assembly GCA_963277665.1 of Viscum album. NCBI lineage: Eukaryota > Viridiplantae > Streptophyta > Magnoliopsida > Santalales > Viscaceae > Viscum > Viscum album. Next base: position 1,192,451,459 of record OY728130.1, on the reverse strand, counting down.
TTCTTAATAGTAGTTATTTAATAAATTAAATTTATCTTTTCTATTTGTTTGAGATAGTTTCTATTTATTTGATATATCTGTGTTTTCAAGAAATTGTGTTATATATTTAGTAGAATTTATTAGTTGAATTGAGTATGCTTTTTTGTTAGTATGTAAATTGTTATTGTGACTGACATTCAAGGATGGAGACCAAGGGTATTTCTTGGAGGGTTATACCTTAGGTTGATGGTATAATATTAAGATAAAATGAGTGTAATCATCAATACTTATTAGGGTTTACCCTTAAAAACTATTTTTAAAATTATTTCCTTTGTGTTATTGATGATTTCCCCATAATTTAATATTATTAAATTAATTTTTAAGTACTCCAAAATACTACCTCATGGGGGGATGTTGCATCTTTACCGCTGTATGTGAAAGAGAATGATTTTGAGCAACATACTTCAACTAATTTGAATTTTAGGTAGAATAGAAACACCAAATGGTATTCTTTCACTTACTACATATCATAGGAATATAATTTTAGAAATATATTCAAATATTCTCTAATATTAAGTCCACATTTCACCATCATTAAATTGAACTGAAGATCCTTAGGATGCTGAATAATGGGTTGAAATATTTGTTGTAATATTATACCTACAAGATAATCTAAAATATAAAATATATTGATAATGATAGAACTTCTATTTAGTGAAATTTATTTGTTGACACACCCAAGTTATTTGACACAAAACAAGGTAATGGAGCTCAAAGTGTGACTTGATGGCTTGGAGGAAAATGGATTTATCATTGAACATACGTATCCATACGATGAACTTATGATTAATTCCAAGAAGGGGTATGGTTATCATTAAAATATTTCTTAAAAAAAGTTATATCAAATGAAAGTACCATACATATAACTCTTTCTAAGAATCATTGTACATTTTGATTAGTTACAGGGATCCAAGTGGTTCTATAATATTTCTATTCAATATTTATGTCAAATTTTGTTTCTAGGATAAGTGGATTTTATGAAGATAGTATTTCAGTGAAATTATGGGCATTATGTCTTCTTGGTTGAATTGTTTAGACTAACAACATGCCAACAGTGTCCATAGATCTCATGAAAAAGATCTTCTACTTATACCATAGATAGTTCATCATAGTGTTTATCGATGACATCCTCATATACTCACTAATAGTGGAGAAACATGTTATACAACAATAGGTATTCATGATTATTCTTCGAGTGCATTGGCTTTATGAAAAGTATTCAATGTGTGAATTTTGTATACAATATATGAGATTCTTTGGGACATTGTTTTTGGTAACCGTAATATCCACGTACCCATAAAAAGTAGAGGCAATGATGTCCAGGACACTTCCCCAAAACATGTTTGAGATCAAAAGATTCTTGGTAATAGCATGATATTACTAATAGTTTATTCATTACATCTCCCAACTATCAGCACACATGGATGAATATAAGAATATGGGATTGAATATCCAGTGGTCAGTCCTATGAGAAGATTTTTTTCCTTGAGATTAATTGAAGGTTTATGTCAAATCCAATACTTATACACCCTAAATAGTAGATTGGTTATGATATGTATTATGACGCCTTAGGAATTGGTATCAAAGAGGTACTGATGTAAAAAAAAGAAGCTTTTAGTCTATGGGTATGGTCAAATATTACCCCATTAGAATAAATACCCCCCACATATAATATAGGTGGGTGTTTTGTTCTACACTATAAACTATTAGTGATGCTATCTCTTCAAGAGATATTTTTTGTTTATAAGGACCATTATATATTTACATATATCTTCATAAACAAAGACATGAATCGAACATAAAGGAATTGGGGTAACTATTTTTAGATGTTTGACATTGATATGGTTTATGAACTTGGTAAGGGTAATGCCATTGTGGATTCTCATGGTTGTAATACAAGAGCATAGTATGATCTTAGTGAGTGGCCTTTTGAGGAGTGGTGGCACTTGATGTGCTTAATAGAAAACTAAAGGATTGATAATTTTATGGATTGAGGATATATTAATTATAACTATTAGTAATCTTATACTCTCTTATATACTTGGTAAATTATATTTTATAGTTAAAACTAGAGCGTGTTGTGATGTGGGAATATCTATTTGGGGGTAACCCAATACCAAGAAAGAATTTGGCTGAGAGTGTTGTTATCATAGTACATGGGAGAGTGGTAGGCCCTCATTCCATCAAAGAGGAATTGATGATATATTTTCATACCTTGTTATGTATAGAACATCTTCGTGTGAATATGATGTATAATGACTTTAGGTGATAATTATGGTTAACAAGAATTAAAATGGACATACTAGGGTTTTGTAAAAATTCCTTACCTTACATCGTGTAATGTTTAAGCACCAGCATCCTAGAGGTTTCCCCTAACCACTTTCTGTTCCCATGTCAGAGTTTGATTAAGCCTATATATAAATTATTTTGGGGCTACCAAGGACCCTAAGAAGATGTAATTCTTTCTAAGTTATTATAGATCGGATTAAAACAAATTACAACTTTTTACTGATACAAGAGGCTCACTCATATTTTGAGTTGCGAAAAACATTTTATATGAGACCATACCCATACATGGAGTTACCAAGATCATTTTTTAGAAAGATATGCACATTTTACATCATGGTTTTGGAAAGTCTTGTAGAAGGCCCAAGGAACTCGGTTGAGGTTGAACATAACATACAATGCTCAGATTGATGGAAAGTACAAGCTAATGGTACAGATATTAGTGGATATGCTTAAATCATACATTCTAAACTTTTTTGGGGAATATATAATCATCTATAATTGGTTTAGTAGGCATAAAACAACAATTACCATGCTTAGATTCAGATGGAACCTTATAAGGATCTATATAGGAGAAAATTCCAATCACTTCTTTGTTATCATATGGTAGGTGAACCAGTGGTTGTGGGATCCAGTTTGGTTCATCATAACTTTTAGAGAGTGTATCTTATTTCAAGGAGGTTTATCACTGCTAATAGCTATAAGATAACATATTCTAACTAAAGGGGGGAACCCTTTGAGTTTAATATGGGAAATCGATTTTCCTTCATTGTGACTCCTCATTTAGGCCATCTATGTCTAAGGAAGAAATATAAGATGGAACCACTATTTGTTGTACCATTCATAATTACTGAATGGATTGGTTTAGTAGAATACCCTTTGGAGATTCCTCTACATAATAAAGGTATTTAATACATGTTTCTTTTGTCTCAACATTGGAGGTACATGCCTGATCATTTCAACATTGCTGACTACATGAATGTTGAGCTGGTGCAAGACTCACTTATGAGGAGATTCTCATGTATATTATAGCCAAGTGCAAGAAGGTATAATGAAATAAGATGGTATCGCATGTCCTGATTTAGAGGAAGAAGGGATAGTTCCAGGAGGATACATGGGATCATGAGCCCAATATTCGAGATTAGTGGCCAAATTTGATCATACAAGACAACTATATTTACTTCTTAGGGGCAAGATATTGATATATGGGTGTAATTGTAATATCCGAAATTCATAATGATATTAAAAAGAATCTTTGATTATTATTTATTGGTATATTTATGAGAAAATATAATTTTCCAATAAAAACACTTAATAAATGATTTAAAGACTTTGAGTAAAGGTATATACCATGTTAGCACCTTGGAATATTCTATGGAATATTTTCAGAGTTATACCCTCATTTTAAACTTGATATTGAGGGTTTTAGAGCAACCGTTTTTATATAATCAAAATATTTAACATATATGGACGTTTTCACACAAAATTACCAAAAACATGGAATATTTCTGTAATGGTGTCGCGTATATGAGATATGATTCCACTAATAGATCTATGAATTAGATTTTACCCAAGGTGTGACATAATAATTGTTTTTTTCGAGTGTTTGGTAACATCTCATGTGATTGTGATTTATATATATTGTTTTTTATAATTTATGACCAAAATAATCTTATGTATCTCATATATGATGCCACAACTATGACATATGAGACTTCCACTTGGTTCATAAAGTGGGTTTCATGCTTGGGATGATATAAGATTTGTCCACGTAGGGTGTTTAGTTACATCGTATGGGTAATTTGTTAACACTCAATAATTTTATTATTATTTTTCTACCTTTATTCTTCACCCACCCTATGTCACATTCAAAAAACCCCATTATTCACATTGATGAATTTAAAAACCACAAAATCTAACATGTTTTGTCTCATTAAAGAATTTAAAACCTTACTTGGATGAAATTAAAAAAAACATAAATTTTCATATGAATCATTAGATTAAATTGGTTTTTTGATTTTTCCTTTAACCTATGTGTATTTTATTTCCCAATGTCCAAATTATTATGTTTCTAGTGTTGGTTTATAAAATTGATTCTCGGTGATCTTCAAACTCCATTACACGCATTTGGAAAACCTATGATGATTTGATTTAGGATTTGTACCCAATTCTAGGCATGCATGACCTCCCTATTGATATTCCTTGGGCACCACGCATAAGATGAAAAATAGTTTTTTTTATTTTTTTTATTTTTTTATTTCTCTATTAATCGATTATTCTATAATTCTATAAAATTGTGTGTTTATTAAAAATATGGTAAAACAAAAAAAAGTCAATGGATATTTTCGACAAAAAATATCAAAGATAATTTATAAATTTTCTAGTGGATATTCAATACAAATTTATCAAAATGTAATTGTTATCAATTATCAAAGATAATTATAATAAATTATAAAATTATAATTTCACTGAATTATACAAAAATAATCATAAAATTTTAATCACATGAAATTATTAAAATATTATTGCGTTAAATTTTTAAAAGATAATTTAAAAAAATAACAAAAATTAAATTATCATTAATTACAAGATAATTATTACCAAAATAAAAAATTATTATTACATTTATTTTTAAATTTAATTAGCTATAATTATCAAAATATAACTTTAAAATGATAGTTTATATGAAATTATCAACATATAAGTATAAAAGGAAAATTTATGAGATGTTATCATAAGATAATTATCAAAGTATAATAATGAAAATTATAAATTATAATTTTGTAATTTTATTAAATAATAATTATAAATAATTACCAAGTATAATCTCATATTTATATAGATAGATATTTTCTCACATGTGTTTTTATAATTTTTCATGAAGACAAGACCTTCAGTTCATCAGTTCACCAAAAATAAAAATTCATAAACTCTCGAGGATAATAAAGTATTATTATATTTGAAATTATATTTATTTTTGAACAAAAATAACTAATTTTGGTTATAGGAACTCTTGACATGTCATGAGTGTTGAAATGTTGGAAACTATAATAATATGTCCCATGACAAGGTGTTATTGACTATAGAGGTTTTCACTAAACTATTTCGATCATAGAGGGATGTTTAAGATTTTTGTTAACATCAAAAATTATGAGGTTGGTATTTCTTTACCATTTGGGATTTTCTATAAACTAATTTATATAATAACTGTATTTTATTGAGTTTTTATGATTATGATTGACTGTGATCACATGTGTGTGTGTATCTCATGAGAACTGTTATTGATTTTTTATTTTAAAAATGATAATAGTGTAGTTTCTGTATTGTTTTATTGTGATCACATGATTTTATATATGATGCAATATAATCATGATGATATGTTATTGAGGCTTGTGTTCTCACCCTATATGTGTGTTTAAATTTCCATGGAGGATGTTATTAGTACTTTATATAGGTGTATCATCTTGATATATTATCCCTAAGTGGGTGAGTGTGATTTATTGTGATTACGATGATATAGGACCTCTGCACAGTGTAGTGGTATGAGGTATCCATCGTGTTATGCCTAGGGCGTGCTCGAGGTATCCTTGATTTTCCATGTGTCATCCACCCTGTGATAGCATAATTGATGTGGGTACTATATATTCTTATCTTGATAACCTAGGTTACATTTTCAACTTTAGGGATAAATGATGTTGTGTATCATCTCTAAAAAACTATGAATATGGGATGGTTTTATTCTTCTAACTCAATATTTTCTCTTTCAAGAAAGTGAAAAAGATAGTTCGTCTGGGGTTGGTGGTGATTTAGATATCACACAACCACTCAGAAATATATTTTATGTTTATTCTCAGAATGAATTTATTATATTTATGGAATAAACTTGTTAAACTTTATCACATCAGGTTAATAATGAATTGGGGGTGTCGTACTGTAACACCCCAAGATTTCATAGTGTGTTATTTCTTCAAAATAATTCAATAACTTGCACTACACGAAACACCGAGTTCAATCACACCATGACTTAAAAAAAAATCCATTCAAAAAAGGTTATGAATAGTGTTAACTAAATTTTAAACTTTATATAATCCTTATAATTTTAGAATTCATATTATGAGTTTCTTAGACATAATGTAAGAACAAATTCATTTTCAGTATTGCACTTTTACCAAATTTTAATAGTGAAACCTTTTTAGATACTATATTTTAAACTTTTTGACTAAATGGGGACATCAAAAATTTAAAATGAAACATCCCAAGCTTCCACGGTACACTAGCGTGTGTTGTACGCAACAACGAGTTCTAACACACCGTAACCAATCAAACTAGCTGTTATGAATAGTAATACCTACTTTTTGAAGTTATATATATTTTATATTTTAAAATGGACTACATTTTTGGATTCGGAATATCAAATTTAGCCTAAGGTTAAATTTTGGTACTTTTCGGATAACTTTCATATTTTGATGAATAGTGAAAATTACTAAATTTTAATTAAAAACAACCTTTTTAATCAAAATAATTAATAGTGATAAATTGTGAATTTGAATGGTTTTAAAGTATATTTAGAATATATTTTTACCATTTAATATAATTTTGGTCATTGGACATAATTTTACAATTAAACCGACCATAAACAAGTGTCAATCTTTTGATAGTTATTACCTCTTAAAAACACGCTTTTTGTTTTGACAGCGGGAATTAATTTTAAATTAATTTCTGCCACTTCTGTGTTTTGAATTTAGAAAAATGGATTCCATATTTGGAATCAGGATGTCCAAATTGTGTAAATAGGTAACTTTTATTTTTAGACATTTTGAATAATTACTGTGGTAAATATTTTATTTACCATGGTTAAGGGTAAATCCGGTAAATAAGGGTTAAAAATTAATATTATAATAATACAAAATTACCCTAAAACGTGTCCTAACATTATTGGTGGACACATACCCGACCATGAGAATCCTTGGGTCAATTTGGGGACCCCTTGGAGCCACTTGTATGTGGTAGGGACACTTTATATTAATAAAGTTAAAATAAAAATAAAAATGGCATAAGCTTACATCTTTTAGAAGAACAATTTTTACATAGGGTTATACATGTTGGATTTTCGATTATAAATATTCATTATAAATATAAAAAAATTTCCTACATAATGATATTTTATTTATAATTTTTAGACATCAAATAATTTAAATTATTAATGACACAATAATGATGAAATGTTTACCTCATTAATAAATCATTTAAATAAATAAGATTATAATGATTAAAATATTATCTAAAACCTGTCCAATCCTTATTGGTTGATGTTATTTATAATATTAGTCATCTTATCTTCGACCTCAATGATTTTTGGACCATTATAAACCGAATATAATTATATTATAAAGTAATACTTTCACTCTTTCCTAAAGATCCCCTCTTCTCCCTTATAAAAGGAGAGCACTTCTACTCATTCCTCACACCTCTCAAGCCACTTGGCTCGTCCAAACTCTGCCCAACTAAGCTCCCCACATCCCTCTCCTCCTCCTTGAAGCTTCCCCTTAGGCAGAAATCATTTCAAGATGTCCTTTGGTTCCAACCAAAGTGAGTTACCTAAATTAAAGGTAACGATTTCTCTTAAATTATTTTCCTTTATTTTGCTTCTCCAACCCCCAAACTCTTTTTATTTCCTTTCTTTTGTAACAACACCAGTATCCTCAATATACTAGGATGTTGTTATAAGAAGGATTCAAACTACACATACACACAACTCCATCTAATGGATGATGAACATAATGTTTCTGTGGATGGAAAACTAACGCCTCACGAAACGATGATTGTTCAAATACATCTTACCGCCTCTCATGGTGGCCATTATGATGGAACTGTAATTAAATATGATATTAATGATATATATTTTATATATAAGCTTCTGTAATTCCATTTTATTTCATACCATTATTCGTTTCATGTTGTATATACATACGATAATTTCATTTGAGGAAGTGCGGACTACCGCCCCCTTAAAATGATATGACTCGTTCATACCACACATGGAACCTATAAAGGATGGTGTTAATGAACTTAAGTAACATATATAAAATATTATATTATACTGGAATAGTGATATACCTATGTATCATTTGGATTCAATTCTTTTAAAATAAAAATTAAATGGAAGTAGCGTTCGTGCGTACGTACGGACTACCGTCTCCACGAACGTGGTGAGATCCATCCCCCATCGTATCCATTCAAGTCTTATTCTCATTTTAGGGTTAAAAATAATGTTAATATCATTCTGATTATGAATAATATTTAATCTATCCATTACAAACATGTCTTACGTAACCAAACATTTAAGAAGAACGAATCGATTATCACCTGAAACGACGATAATACTAAGATATTATTAATAAAGCAATGTTAAAAGATCATATATGATATCATATTAATGTATATGATTCTTGTATAATTTAATAACAATTATTTCACCATTATACAGGAGGTTAACCGACCCCAACAAAGGAAAAGTACAAGGTAAGGGTTTACTTTACAACCTCTTCATTATCCAAGGTTGTTTATACGTAATAATCTACTGGGATCTCTTTATCATCCACATCCATGTTTCTTAAAAATGCATTTCAAAACATTTTTACTATTTACTAGAATATGACTTAAAGTCATTTATACCCTTTTTGACTTTTATAAGTGGTTTATAAAGGAATCTTTCGGTCGTTTTCAAAACAAGGTCCTTTTTAACCTTTTCGACAGAATTAAGGTAAGAATGTTTTTTTAACTTATACGGCGGGTGCGGCTATTTTCCACCGTTATAAAATCTTATAAGCTTCCCTTACAAGCTTATAAGAATATTTTCAAAGAAAATGTTTTATTTTATATGGATCTTAAATTATTTCAAAATAAAAGGAGATATTTTTTTAAAAAGAATTTTGATTTCATCTATGTCAACATCCTTTGATGGATTTTAAGATTATTTGAAGTTGATTTATTATGATACAAAACTTCTATATTGTATTGAAGGTTTTGTGATATGTTTGACTGTGGATGTGCTATTTTTATACCATTCATAGTTTATAGTGAAAGTATTGACATTTCATATGCTAGTTTTAATATGAATGTTTATGTCATGTTTAAACCTTTTCATATGGGAATGCATTGGACTTAATATGTGACGGGTGGAGCCCGCTATAGCTCCTCGATGCATCAGTAGGTCTCATGAGACAAACTAGTGTCTTGGCACAAGGCCTTGACAAAATCTTATTTGTAGTCTTGGCACGAGGCCTTGGCTATGTGGTTATGATAGTCTGGCATTATGCATTCCAACATTATGAAAGTGGTTATTGATTTTTGCATGTGATTATTCGATTAGCAGAATATCCATGTGAATAAGTAAATGGCATTATTTCATTTTATTTATGCCATACCATGTTGAAAGTTCATGTTTGAAAGGCTTTTGTTTTAGCTATACATTTCCTTAAAAGTTTATTCTTATTTATGAAAGTTTCCGCTATTTTGTTATCCTTACTGGACATTTGAGCTCACCCCTTTTATATGTTTTATTTTTTCCAGGAAGTGAAGAAGTAAATTATGAATGACCTGCAGGGATATTATGTGGGGATATGAGTGTGGATTATGGGGACATTATGTTGTTGTAGTAGTTTTTCATTTTATGATGTAATGTAAAACCTATGAATATATCTAGTGTTTCTAAGGCTACTAAACCAATCGGTCTTTCGAGATTTGATCTTTCTTGTGATCATGCCAATGTTACGAAGTAATGCACCGACTCTGGGTAGCTGGGGTCGGGGCGTTACAGTTGGTATCAGAGGAAGTTTAGTACAAACCTTGGAAGATAGATTTAGATAAACTCTGATTAGAGCACGTAGACCTAAGATGAACTTTGAGGATTAGTATAGAAGAACTTCCTAGAATTTTGGTATTGTAGAGATTTTGTGAGTTTTCCGAGCAATACATCCCTGTCTGGATACGAGCAGGTAGAGGCAGCTCTGGCACAGATGTACCTAGGGGTAAAACCCGAAAACACCGCTTTGAGCTAGACTCGAACGGGAACTGGTGCACGACAACGGGCCTTGCTGCACTCTTGGTTACGACACTCCCGGGGGATATGCTTAGGATAACTCTCATTTTCTTTACAAATCATCTTGAAGGGATTATGAGTATATACTTCCTCAAAGAAAACATTCTTATGATTATGGATTATATCCATAAATATTTCAATTTATGTTAAGTGTTTTATAAGTATGGGATTATGTATTTTGATTCATAAACTGTTCTAGTTTATGCCATTGTTTAGAAATGGAGCCCAGTAGAAGGAATGAGAACTCCGGAAATGAACATGATCCAAAGAGAAGGAATGATCATATCTTTCATGGTCTTAAGCTAGAATTTATAAGAGAAATAGTCTCCCATGTATTATCATCATATGAAGAAATAATATCATGTATTGATAAGATAAGTAAAGAGTTTACTGAGTCCTATGGATTTGAAGGGAAGCAAGAGAAGAAAAGGATAGAAGAGAAAAAGATGGATAAAGGGAAGAGGGAAAAGAAGAATTTTCCCATATGTGGTAACTGTGGAAAGAAACACCCTGGAACTTTCCTGAAAGGAATGGGAGTTTGTTATAAGTGTGGAGGAAAAGGGCACAAAGTACGTGACTGCAAGGGTAAGAAAATGGTTTCAAATGTACAATGCTTCATTTGCAAGGAGTTTGGACACTACGCGAACCTATGTCCCAGTCATCAGACTAAGCCACAAATGATGTTATTGGATAATAATCAAGTTATGATACTACCACAGATGAAGAGGAATGATTAAAACTCTTACGTTGATTATGTCAATTGAGTGTTGTATCAACAATGTACTTGTTATAATAATTATGGAGTATATAAGGATTGTACTGCAGTACTATTTCATTAAGGACTTGAGATTGTGTGGAACAAAGAAAAGTGACTCAATAGCAGGATAGATTTTTGGAAAATATATGGTTGAGAGAATGATAAACCAAAATATAGTTCTGATACTGAGGTAGTGATTTTGGAATAATATGTGATTGTTTTGGATAAATTATATTGGATATTCTTGACTACCTTGGAACTGATTAATGATTTGTATATTCCATCATTGTTGGGGTTTAAAACATTTTTGGATTAATGAAGTATATCCAGCATTCTATATGGAATAAGGGAGCATGAATGTAATCAATAAGGAATATGGTAATACATGATGAAGGTATTCATATGCTATTACGGGGTAAAAAGGATCTATATTATGTTTACCTTCCTTATGAATGTTGGACTGTGAGTTTGGACAGAAGTATTTTGGATAGTTCTAGTTTGGATTATTTTGGATTTCCATAAAAGGACAACCCGGTGGTCGGACGACAACCCGTCGCGTCCGGCAAGGCTGCGAGACTTGAACCCGCAACCGAAGGGAGACAAGGGTGTATCACCTACCACTATCCCACGAGATGTCCTGGATTAAATAAAGTAGTTTTTTATAATATCTGGTAGATGAATTATAAATTCGTTTATTTTGGAACCCTCTATGAATAGTATAAATAGAATTTTTTTTTACGAGTGAATGATGAGTTTTTGTTAGAAATTTATTAATTGATAAAACTCTAATTATAAACTAAGTATATCTCCTTATGATCTTAGCCAATCTCATAAATAAATTCCTCATCATTAATAAAAGGAAATTAGAACAAAAATGTTGTCCTAGATGGTACCTTAAATCATCACTAATTTATGGCTTTGGGATTGTTGGCCTTTTCATAGCCATGTTCTCTACCACTCTCCATCAGATAATTGATGGCTAGATTTTTCTTCCATATCCATATTTTCTTACATGGAACCCTAGTATGTGTTATTTTCGGTAATCTTCATACTTTCCACTCTTTATTTAAAATAGAGGCCTCATTAATTAATTTTTCGATGTGGGATTTCAACTAAGATATTTTGAAACGTCAAAAATGTGTTATCCCAATACCCTATGTTTTGTTGAACCGATGGTATTTCAAATCATCATAGATTGATGATTTTAAGGACCTCAATTTTATACTTGTTTGTGATTGATGACCTCAATCACTACCTATAAATATTTACGTTTTTCCTCCAATTATATGTCTCTAATTGCCACCAATGTTCTCCTAATCGAGATCATAATTTGGTGGTGACCCTTTCATTTCTCTTTTCCTCATATTAAGAATAAATTTTAGTAACCCAATTTCCGATGTGGGTTTTCCCATAAAGATATTTTTTATTTTCAACCTTTTATTTTCAAAGAACAATTTCAAATTGCGAGGACGCAATTTATTGAAGGAGGGGAGAATGTAACACCCCAAGATTTCATAGTGTGTTATTTCTTCAAAATAATTCAATAACTTGCACTACACGCAACACCGAGTTCAATCACACCATGACTTAAAAAAAATCCATTCAAAAGAGGTTATGAATAGTGTTAACTAAATTTTAAACTTTATATAATCCTTATAATTTTAGAATTCATATTATGAGTTTCTTAGACATAATGTAAGAACAAATTCATTTTCAGTATTGCACTTTTACCAAATTTTAATAGTGAACCCTTTTTAGATACTATATTTTAAACTTTTTGACTAAATGGGGACATCAGAAATTTAAAATGAAACATCCCAAGCTTCCACGGTACACTAGCGTGTGTTGTACGCAACAACGAGTTCTAACACACCGTAACCAATCAAACTAGCTGTTATGAATAGTAATACCTACTTTTTGAAGTTATATATATTTTATATTTTAAAATGGACTTCATTTTTGGATTCGTAATATCAAATTTAGCCTAAGGTGAAATTTTGGTACTTTTCGGATAACTTTCATATTTTTATGAATAGTGAAAATTACTAAATTTTAATTAAAAACAACCTTTTTAATCAAAATAATTAATAGTGATAAATTGTGAATTTGAATGGTTTTAAAGTATATTTAGAATATATTTTTACCATTTAATATAATGTTGGTCATTGGACATAATTTTACAATTAAATCGAACATAAACAAGTGTCAATCTTTTGATAGTTATTACCTTTTAAAAACACGCTTTTTGTTTTGACAGCGGGAATTAATTTTAAATTAATTTCTGCCACTTCTGTGTTTTGAATTTAGAAAAATGGATTCCATATTTGGAATCAGGATGTCCAAATTGTGTAAATAGGTAACTTTTATTTTTAGACATTTTGAATAATTACTATGGTAAATATTTTATTTACCATGGTTAAGGGTAAATCCGGTAAATAAGGGTTAAAAAATAATATTATAATAATACAAAATTACCCTAAAACGTGTCCTAACATTATTGGTGGACACATACCCGACCATGAGCATCCTTGGGTCAATTTGGGGACCCCTTGGAGCCACTTGTATGTGGTAGGGACACTTTATATTAATAAAGATAAAATAAAAATAAAAATGGCATAAGCTTACATCTTTTAGAAGAACAATTTTTACATAGGGTTATACATGTTGGATTTTTGATTATAAATATTCATTATAAATATAAAAATATGTCCTACATAATGATATTTTATTTATAATTTTTAGACATCAAATAATTTAAATTATTAATGACACACTAATGATGAAATGTTTACCTCATTAATAAATCATTTAAATAAATAAGATTATAATGATTAAAATATTATCTAAAACCTGTCCAATCCTTATTGGTTGATGTTATTTAGAATATTAGTCATCTTATATTCGACCTCAATGATTTTTGGACCATTATAAACCGAATATAATTATATTATAAAGTAATACTTTCACTCTTTCTTAAAGAGCCCCTCTTCTCCCTTATAAAAGGAGACCACTTCTACTCATTCCTCACACCTCTCAAGCCACTTGGCTCGTCCAAACTCTGCCCAACTAAGCTCCCCACATCCCTCTCCTCCTCCTTGAAGCTTCCCCTTAGGCAGAAATCATTTCAAGAAGTCCTTTGGTTCCATCCAAAGTGAGTTACCTAAATTAAAGGTAACGATTTCTCTTAAATTATTTTCCTTTATTTTGCTTCTCCAACCCCCAAACTCTTTTTATTTCCTTTCTTTTGTAACAACACCAGTATCCTCAATATACTAGGATGTTGTTATAAGAAGGATTCAAACTACACATACACACAACTCCATCTAATATATGATGAACATAATGTTTCTGTGGATGGAAAACTAACGCCTCACGAAACGATGATTGTTCAAATACATCTTACCGCCTCTCATGGTGTCCATTATGATGGCACTGTAATTAAATATGATATTAATGATATATATTTTATATATAAGCTTCTGTAATTCCATTTTATTTCATACCATTATTCGTTTCATTTTGTATATACATACGATAATTTCATTTGAGGAAGTGCGGACTACCGCCCCCTTAAAATGATATGACTCGTTCATACCACACATGGAACCTATAAAGGATAGTGTTAATGAACTTAAGTTACATATATAAAATATTATATTATACTGGAATAGTAATATACCTATGTATCATTTGGATTCAATTCTTTTAAAATAAAAATTAAATGGAAGTAGCGTTCGTGCGTACGTACGGACTACCGTCTCCACGAACGCGGTGAGATCCATCCCCCATCGTATCCATTCAAGTCTTATTCTAATTTTAGGGTTAAAAATAATGTTAATATCATTCTGATTATGAATAAGATTTAATCTATCCATTACAAACATGTCTTACGTAACCAAACATTTAAGAAGAACGAATCGATTATCACCTGAAACGACGATAATACTAAGATATTATTAATAAAGCAATGTTAAAAGATCATATATGATATAATATTAATGTATATGATTCTTGTATAAATAATAACAATTATTTCACCATTATACAGGAGGTTAACCGACCCCAACAAAGGAAAAGTACAAGGTAAGGGTTTACTTTACAACCTCTTCATTATCCAAGGTTGTTTATACGTAATAATCTACTGGGATCTCTTTATCATCCACATCCATGTTTCTTAAAAATGCATTTCAAAACATTTTTACTATTCACTAGAATATGAGTTAAAGTCATTTATACCCTTTTTGACTTTTATAAGTGGTTTATAAAGGAATCTTTCGGTCGTTTTCAAAACAAGGTCCTTTTTAACCTTTTCGACAGAATTAAGGTAAGAATGTTTTTTTAACTTATACGGCGGGTGCGGCTATTTTCCGCCATTATAAAATCTTAAAAGCTTCCCTTACAAGCTTATAAGAATATTTTCAAAGAAAATGTTTTATTTTATATGGATCTTAAATTATTTCAAAATAAAAGGAGATATTTCTTTAAAAAGAATTTTGATTTCATCTATGTCAACATCCTTTGATGGATTTTAAGATTATTTGAAGTTGATTTATTATGATACAAAACTTCTATATTGTATTGAAGGTTTTGTGATATGTTTGACTGTGGATGTGCTATTTTTATACCATTCATAGTTTATGGTGAAAGTATTGACATTTCATATGCTAGTTTTAATATGAATGTTTATGTCATGTTTAAGCCTTTTCATATGGGAATGCATTGGACTTAATATGTGACGGGTGGAGCCCGCTATAGATCCTCGATGCATCGGTAGGTCTCATGAGACAAACTAGTGTCTTGGCACAAGGCCTTGACAAAATCTTATTTGTAGTCTTGGCACGAGGCCTTGGCTATGTGGTTATGATAGTCTGGCATTATGCATTCCAACATTATGAAAGTGGTTATTGATTTTTGCATGTGATTATTCGATTAGTAGAATATCCATGTGAATAAGTAAATGGCATTATTTCATTTTATTTATGCCATACCATGTTGAAATTTCATGTTTGAAAGGCTTTTTTTTTAGCTATACATTTCCTTAAAAGTTTATTCTTATTTATGAAAGTTTCCGCTATTTTGTTATCCTTACTGGGCATTTGAGCTCACCCCTTTTATATGTTTTATTTTTCCCAGGAAGTGAAGAAGTAAATTATGAATGACCTGCAGGGATATTATGTGGGGATATGAGTGTGGATTATGGGGACATTGTGTTGTTGTAGTAGTTTTTCATTTTATGATGTAATGTAAAACCTATGAATATATCTAGTGTTTCTAAGGCTACTAAACCAATCGGTCTTTCGATATTTGATCTTTCTTGTGATCATGCCAATGTTACGAAGTAATGCACCGACTCTGGGTAGCTGGGGTCGGGGCGTTACACGTACTAATTCTTGTACTCACACCATACATCAGAATTTTGATGTGCTTGTAGATTTCATGAGGGATACGGATAAGGGAATGAGCCTTGTAGTAGAAGCCTATGCCGGGGAAATGGAGTATTTGGAAGACCAATACATAATCTAGAGGATCCCCACTATTGTATTTATATATTTATGTTCAACTTATTATTCCACTGGATAGGAATCCCTCATTGGAATATGATTATTTATATGATATGTATAACATTTATTTAGTTTCCACATGTTTAATATTGTTATTCATTATAAAATTAATTTTTTAGTATTGATATAATTTCAGGATACTTAGGGTGTTTTCTCACAACTAATGGACCAATACCATAAATTCTAGTCAGATTCCTCATACATATAGGGATGCGCACTTGAGGTCATGTGACCTTCTTTATCATACCCAATGTTTAGAGTTGGGATGTTACATTGGTAACACCTAAATGATAAATGCTAAAAAATAATTGACATCATATTAAATATTAAATAACATGAATAAAATTCATGATATAATATATAAAAGGGTTTTTATATCCACCAAATGAATAAAGCATGTGGTGAATATGGTGTATGTCTAATAAAAATAATATTATGATGAGAAACCCATACCTTAGGTATGACTTTATTCATAAGAGATTTTAACCTCAAGTATAATAAGAAATAATTTATTATAATTATATACTAGTAAAACCTGAAAACATATTGTATCTTATATAATCCATTTATATTATTTTATCACCAAATTATTAATAAATATTTATTGAAATTTTTTTTGGCTGTTAATTGTTTCATTTTTTATGTATGTCTACGTTCAGTTGTTTTGCTCCATGAATCAATACCATGGTTCCATAATCGTAATAATGATAATAATTTTATAAATATATTATATACTAATTATTTAGATATTAAGAATCATTCTTTAAATGCATACATGAAAAATGAATCACAACGCTTTATAGAGGTGGTAGTCCAGACATATTCACAAACAATATTATCATTTTTTTACTAGGGAATGGGTTAGATGGTAAATTATTAATTATATTAACATAATCATTATTATAAAATAAATATACTATATATTCATTTGTTCCATTTGTATACTCTTCCCTGTAAGTTAGTGATTAAAAATGAATTTCATCGCAATGTGGATATAATAGACTATATGTATGCATGAGCGATGTTTCCATTTTCCATTTGATGGAAAGAGAATTAATATGAATTTTTAAAAATTACAAAACTAAATTAAACTATATAGAAATAATATATTTCATTATATGAGAATTCTTTTAGGAAATTTTAATTTGTTATAAAATAAATAAATTAAAAACATATGGTTAAGGGTAATATCTCTTCTTGGGAAAACAACATTTAGCATACTACTTAAGACTTCTAAGATGGTTATTTGATGAGACCAAATCCTCTAGAATGTGGGGATGTGATTTGGGATATTTTATGGGTAAATAATGGTTGAGAAACATCGATGATTAATTGTGGGGCAGATTGGAAAGTCGGTGTCCATATATAGGATAGGAGAGGGAAACCCTTGGGATTACTTCATCTATTAAATTAATATAAATTTATTTTCATCAAAAAGTTAACCAAATTAAAATATTTAAACCATATGGTGGATATAATTTGAAATAATTTCATAAAATAATATTGTCTACATATCTAGGTGATTCATAATCCTTACTTATTTTCATCATCCCCTCAGTAGCCATTTTTATGAATATCAGGATGATAATATTTTTCCCCTTTTGTGGTGAATAAAGTTAATATATAAAAAATGTTACCTACAAATAAAAATTGGTTGAAATTAAAGACCATATCTCATCCACTTATCCAATTATAAGATTATTATGAATATTAAATCATTTAATAACATATTATTTATCATAAAACATATATAAATTTCTTTTTGAGGTTATTCATTTAATTGTAATCTAAAAAATATCATGTAGGTAATTTAATTTGAATATTAAATTTTTTCACATCACTAGTACATTATATTTATCGATAGCAATTCTTGTAACCCCGTAAATTACCAAAAAGATATAACTTTTATATTTTTTTCGATTTTTTTACCTTACTTTTCTATTGGTTGTACAAGCACTATGTCGGTGTTACGTAATCATTTATTGTTATTATATAGTCACTAAAAATTAAAAAAAAATATCATAGATTAAATGTATTAATATTAAAAATAACCTTATATAACCACTCATAACTTTTTTTATTCATTTTCACGTTGTATTATTTATATTAAAATCAATAAAGATATATTTTTGAATAATTATTAATTTAAAATAATATAATTTCCATAATCTAATACATAACAAACAAATATTCCATTTTTTTAATATATTACGTTTTGATTGAATTAAACTCACCCAATAAAATATATAAATTCTTATGTGTGATTTTTAATTGTTGTTTCATAGTTTTAAACTTGTTCTTCTTGTTTTCCACTGACTGTGGTGACAAAATCTTTCTAAGGTTTATATTTATTAAAACCAAAAATACAACTACCCTATTAATGAAATTTTGTCTGAATGATTCTAAATATGGAATCCATATTATCATATTCAATCCCTATAAGGGGAAGTGATTAATTTTAATATTTGATCAAAATAGTAATATAAACAATTTTTAAAGAAATTTTTTATTTGAATCATATTATAAATCTAATGAAAATTAAATACATATTTCCTAAGATTCAATAAATATATATCAATTGAGT
This sequence comes from Viscum album, assembly GCA_963277665.1. NCBI lineage: Eukaryota > Viridiplantae > Streptophyta > Magnoliopsida > Santalales > Viscaceae > Viscum > Viscum album. The sequence goes on along the minus strand of OY728130.1, from coordinate 1,192,432,131 downwards.
AGGAACATTATATATAATTTTCATGAATTATTTATTAATATTCATACCTATAATTTAGTGTCTTTGTTATAATTGTTAAATTTAAACAAAAATATTTTTTACTATATCGTTATAAGACACTGACTCCAGTAACCCTGAGTTGGTGCCTCCTTTATCACATTAGCATAGATACTAGTGGTAAAATATAAAAAGGAGGATTAGTTTAGATGTTTTGAAAAACTAGATACAAACATGATACCCATTTTAAATTTTGAATAAAAATATAACTAATACATACAAAAGAAAATAATATGAATCCCTAAAACTCATAGAATTATTTCCTCATTATATGATGGTGAATGGAAAAAAAATAACAGCGAGACTATATCTTCTATAAGGGTTTCATACAATAGAAGTTATCATTAATAAAAAACAATAATCAACATAGAAATTTAAATAACTAAAAACAAATTGCATTTAATCAAAAATTTAAATATCAATGTTGGATAAGTAATAATTAATATAGAAAGGTAAATAACATAAAAAGAATGTATTTTAATTAATAACTGATAATGAAATGAAACTATAGAAAATATCATAGTGAAAAACTCATGGATAATAAAAATAACTAAATTTTAAATATATAAAATTGTTAATTTATGGATTCCATGATATTAGTCATAATTGTACCTCTATTGTCAATATTTTTCACATGAATGTTTAAAACTACTATGTAAAAAACCCATTTTATTTTTCCAACTAATTTGTTTCATAAGAATTGTCGATGAATCAAGGGGCTATCTATAATCAGGGAACACCTATAATTGAATGTAAAAAATAATTCCTCATATATGAATAAATAATTTAATTATAGAATCAATATGTATTGTCATAAAATATTTGGATTGAGTAAAGGATATTAATTTATCAATATTTTTTTAGTTAATCAAATAACATTCAAAATATAAACTGTATGAACAAAATGGTACATAGTTGAAGAAATAATTGTATCCATCATACAAAAAATTATTTAAGAAAATTTTTATTTAAAATATATAATTATCATAATAAATTTATTTTTTCAAGAAATAATAAACAATCATAAAAGAAAGTGATATTGTACAGTAAATTCTTCACGACTTTAGTAATATTTTAAATACTACTCCTTGAAGAATAAACTTGAATCTATAAATTAATCAACTTGAATAACTTTTTATTCATGTCAAATACATAAATATTTCATTATATTCACCACATAAAATTTAATAGGTGCATATTAGAAAATATATCACAATGAAATTGATTTTTAGACGAAATCTCTTACATCATTATTTTATTTAGTTACAAATGAATTACAATCCTTTTAATGATTTTATGAGTGTTATTAATTTCTAAAAGAACCATATTAATATTTTTAATATAATATTTTATCATATTACAACATTTTACCACAAGTTTGTTAATTATATTTCATTATTTTCATTGTTTATTTAATTAATTTCCTTGATTTTCATGCTGGTTTTATCATGAATGTTTTTATTCATCATGTAGAATAAAATATATTTTCTATAGAATGATAATAATTTTATAACTGTCCTATTTACTCATTTTATAAATTATTATAAACATTAATGAATTTCAGGTATGGAAAATGACTCTCATCACTTTATGGAGATGGTGGGCCATATGTACGCACATATAATGATATCATTCCCTTAACAGATGAGAGTAAGAGATTTTAGGATATATTAATTTAAAATAATTTCAATCAGGTCATATATATGAAATATAATCATTAAATTTATCCTTATTTCCTTCAATTGAAATTGTACATGAAAAAATGAATCAGATCTCTATGTGGGGCGGTGGTCCAACGTACACATGAGTGACATTACTGTATTTTTAACAGAATAAAATGGAAGATAAAATTAGTGGTATCATAATTATATAATAATAAAATATTATAAAAATTATAGTAAAATATTATATCCATAATTTTATTTTACTTTGATAGGTTTTTATGGAAAAGGAGTTACATCGGTTTGCGAGGCGATAATCCTCCATACACACGATCAACGATTTCCTATCCCATTTGATGTAATTTAGGATAGATATAGGTTATTAAATTTACAAAAAAATAAATAATTATATTCAAAATACATGTTTTTTTAAAATATCTATATTAAATTATATTTTATGGGAGTGGAATTAGAATTAAAATGTAAACACTCGTTTATGAATGATTCCTCTTCTTCAGGTAACTTCTTTTGGTTATCATCATGAGAATTGATAGGATGGATTTATGATAAAATAATGGGATCTTAGATGATGGTATGGTTTTTATTATGTGATTTAGTTTTTTATTGGATGAATCAAATGGATTTGGAAGTGTGAAGAGGGTAAAATAGTGGGTTTCCTTTTATAAGTGTGGGAGAGGACACGGGTAGAATTTTTGAAAAGAATCAATTACTCACAAGTTTTAATCATCTAAAAGGCCAAAAAAATAATTATTAACTACCCTTATATGTTCTATGCTGTAAATCTAATTATAAAATGGTTTTTGGACATGTTTTAAGTTATATTATCCTTATCTTTTTATTTTGACCCCCTAATATTTCAATTTATACCTTAACCACGGTAATTAATATTAACATATTTTACTATTAAAAATATAAAAAATATAATTTTACTTTAGTAGATAATTTAATTTTTTATATTTAAAAATTTATAATCCATTTTCCAAAATTATTTCATATTAGTGCCATAATTTAATTTAAAATTATACCTACAGAAACTGTGAAAAATAGGTATCCGATGAGAAATTTCTCATAAGTGTCAAAAGTTTAAATATTAAAATTAAACATAAAATCGATTAAATTAAAATTTATTTTATACATTATAGTATAATTGAACTAATGTTAAATTAAAACAAAAATAAAATATAATTTCAATACGTAAATAATTGGAACAAAAAGGTTGTTTTCAATAAAAAATCATTATTTTTCATTAATCATCCAAAAATTGAATATTTCAAAAATATCCCAGAAAACTATAATATAATTTTGATATTATGAATTATAAAATTGATTTTCTTTTATCAATTACATTTTCATAAATTTTCAAAAGTTAATTGTACCATAAATTCATTAGAAGTAGAAAAACAATTTTCTTTCAAAATAATTTTTTTTCAAAAAAACATTTCTTTTGTTATAAAATGATTATTATATTTTTTTATAATAAATATATATAAATTTGAATATGTTTAAAATATATATTTTTTATAATTTAGTTAGACATGTCTATACCTTTCAATTTAATGTATTGGTTATAATGTTCTTTGTAAAATGATATTTCTATATACTATTAAGTTTCATTTAAATTGATGTTTAATGCATTCACCAATAATATGTGGCATGTACTTCGTTAATAATAATATGTGGACTAGATCATGTAATTTCCATAGACATAGTTTAATCACCAATTGGTTAGAAATAGCTCGAAATATTTCAAGTATTTAATAGGGTCCAATGTTACTGGGGATCACCTTTTACTAATTTCCAATCCTTATTGCACCATTCCATGGAGGTACATTCAAGAAAACATGATCTCCCACTTGTAATTCTAAATCATTCCTCCAATTTTCGGGATTAATATATTTCCTATATTGAGATTCAATAATGTTATCCTAAGTGGTGTTTATATTTTTTTTGTCTCTTCAATAAGATCTAATCCTACAAATTTCATTTCTCAAATTTATCCCAACAAGTTAGAGTGTGACATCTGATTCAATATAATACATCATACATCATCATTTAAATACTTGAATGGAAACTATTTTTAAAGAAACACTCTACCAAATGTAAAAATTATCAAACATAACTTGAAATTAAATTGAGAATTTTGTTAACATGTCTTCAATAGTTTGAATTTTCTTTTTAGACTATCGATCAGTTAGAGGATGGTAGGAAGTGCTCAAATGAAGCTTTGTATCAAGATCCTTTTGAAGAATCATCAAGAATTTTGATGTCAAATATGGATCATGATCCAACATGATTAAAATATTTGAACCATAAAGTCTTACAACATTACTAATGTATCAATTCAGGTTTTGATCTGGTTTACTTTAGAATATTTCCACATATTATTCTAGAGTAAGGTGACAAGAAGGCATGAAATTCCATGGCCGATTGTTCCAAAAATTCATTTTATGAAAATATTAAATATTTTTTATCATATGAACATATTGGAAATGGGTTATCCCTCAAACAATAGCTCGGATTAGAAATCTAAGGCCATAGTTTCGTCTAGATAATGCCTTTTACCATAGGATTTGTATAATTTTTGTGGGTGAAGGTCTTCTGGTAAAACTGTAATTGAGTGAATTTCTGTAATCAAAATAAATTCATTTATTTTGGAAACATGACTGAATAACTCCTCAATAGATCCTTAGATCGAATTTCTGAGAGCACGGATGAGTCTGTAATGTACGATTACACTAGGTGTGACATAATATTTGTCGGCACCAGGAGTCATTTTCTAGGTGAGGTAGAGTTAGGGTGTTAAATATAGGATTGGAATATAATTAGAATATACATCATCTCCCTCCTTCCCCTTGGGTTCACACATAGGATGAGCCCCCTCCTCTTCCCTCTTCACTGATGGATGAACAAATGGAGAAATCAATGAAATATAGCATTGATGATCATTGGTATTGATGGCGGACACTCTCAGATCATACAACAATAGCTTCCAAGTGCTGAATTGATCTCGATGCTTTAGTGATTCGCCCAGTGGAATGAGATTTTTTTTTATCATGATCCCCTTGTTTATTATTCATTTATAATTCTAATCATCGGTTCTTCATAGATCTGGCATGAAGATTCTGAAATTGGTCTCAAAATAATTATATGACCACCAGAGTGGTCCTGGTGGTTCGCAGAATGCCGTTGTGACCCATCATTGGTGGGTTTGAATGAAGCAGTGTGGTGGTTTCCTATGATGTGGGAGGAGGCTGGATGAAGCGCGGCGGTGCGGGGCACCTGAGTGTAACATATAACACTTGGTGAAACGGCGGCGGAGGCTGTTGGGCGGTGGCAGGCGACCAGCCATGGGAACCCCCCCCCCCATATGGGATTTTGGAAGAAATTTAAAAAAACAAATAACAATAATAACATTATTATTATTATTATTAATTCAAATGTAAATCAACTTTAACATCCTGTCTAGTATCTGATTCATGTGATGTTAACGATGACGCGACCCTTGTTTCATGAAAGTCCTTTTGAGGCCACATTGAGGATCGTTGTTGTTGTCTAGATACTTAGTGGAATGATAAATCCATTAATAATAATAATAAGAATATTATTATTATTATTATTATTATTATTATTATTATTATTTATAGTATCTTGGATTGAACGTATCTCTTGCATCTGATGTCTGTTTGATGCAAGATCAGCGGAGTTGTGACCCTGAATTAAATGTTGACATTTTTTGAAAAATTTTGGGTGTTTAAATCATACTTAGGGTGTGGTCCATATGAGTCCACATTTGGGGATCTAGGGCAAAATGTGACTTTATTAACGAGTGACCTTTTTTTATGAATGAACTTTTTACCCCAAGTCTTTTTCTATGAGTATCACAATGGTGTGATCTATTTTATGTGTTATGGGATCTATGCATAGGCCCTATGATAACCCATTCAGGATTATTTTTTTCTTTTCAACGGTTATCCATTTCTGGCATGTAAAAATCCTATCTTATGTTCTATTCCATTTATAATGTGATGTTGAACTCTAATATGGCTTGAAGGACTCCCTGCATCATGGTCATGGGATCTTTATCATTGGGTAGCTTCCTCTAGGTTTGTTAATCCTCAGATGGACTAGGGTGTAGGTCCCCATGATGTTCATGCAGTTGGATTACTCCCCTCCTGTAAAAGGGTGTGGGCTCCCCAATATCATTCGATTATAGGTTCGGTACTCCCATACCATTCTATGGTTGGTACTCCCCTTCCATGTTAGGGATTGGGTCCTCTATCTTTAAAGTGGTTCTCACCTACCATGGGTGTGGTCCCACGTCTCTCACAATGGTGGTCTTTTATTATGATAGGATGAGGGATCACTTATCACAGGGTGGTACTCCCCTAAAGTATCGTGGCATGGGTTCTCACCTATAGAGTAGTGATACCCTGCTCATGAGTTGTAGCAGAGAGTGGGCCCCTACACATGTTATACATGATTACTAGTTAGTATTTATCTCTCCCTCGACATACTGAGCTACGGACCCCACCATACAGGAGTGACAGAGGTTTCATGGGTTGATTTTTGAGCTATTACATCTCGTATGCGGGGTAGGGAAGAGGTGAGGGGAAATCTCTAGTTATTTTGATCTTGCGCTAGGCTTATGTCAACATCGGTGTGATCTCTTATAATGGGAACTAGAGCTGGGCTTAGTACGTTGTTATCTATAGAGCCTCATGTTGGAACTGGTTGCTGGTGATGTGGTTAGAACATCACGAGTCTTGGTGCTCGAGATGAGTATATCTATGTATATTATATTAATCTTCATGGCAATGTGTTGTTTCATTGACATTATAGGTATGTCAAGATGACTTTTCAGGTGTTTATCCGAGGATGGTCTCAAGATAGATTTTCTCTCTTGATTAGGTTCCCTCTGGCTGGGTTGAGAAGACTGTTGCCTTTCAGTTTCTCTCTTTCTTTTTGGTTTGGGATTTTAGAGTACCTACCAATTATATTTATAATCACCTATGTACGGGCTTTTTCGACACATGTCTTTTTTCTTGTGTAGACCATAGGCATTTCGACAGTATCCTAGGAGGACATGGAGAAAGCAGATCTTAGGGAGTTAGACTGCACGGAGTGGTTACCAGGGCTAGGATGAGGATCTTTTCAGTGAGTGAGTTTGATAGTGATCCCATCCTTCTGAGTATATTGAACACTTTTGCGGTTTCTTTTAGTGGACCCTGTATTTTTTCATTTTGTACTATTGGTGTACTCTAGTTAGGATAGATGAATGAATTTATTTCATTTCTTTTTTTATATATCTACATTGTTTCATGGAGGTGTGTGTGTATGTATGATAGGATTAGGCCTCCCATGTCTGTAATGCCCTACTCAGAAGCAATCTCCATCCATGTCCTACTAAAGGTAGGCTCTGGGAGTTGTTGCTCGATCCTCATTGTGTTGGTTCAAGATAGAGTGGTATCATAGGTGGTTCCACCTTTTGAACCTCAGAGCATAGTTGGCCTAGTTGGGAGCACTGTTTGGGTTGCATAGGAGTGGTTTTAGAGTGTTTCGAGTTTGGATTTCAGGTTAGGGACTCTAGTATTGGTGCAATGGGCGACGTATCCATTCACCAAGACTCTAATATCCTACATTTTGAATTTGTACATTAGGACATTGGTTGCTGATAAATAATGGTAATTGCATCATAAAGGACTAGTTTTTAGGTTTTCCTTGTCCTTCTTGAGTCATCTACCTATATATACTCTAGGACAATGGTGCCTCTTGTTGTTATTTTAGGATCCCTACATGATGACCACTAGATAGAGTTCCACAGTAGGATTTTGGTGATGATCTGCCCCAAGATGAGGCTTTGGTGCATGGAACAGGTTCTGAGGCTTTACCTCTAGGGGGTCCACATTTTGAGCAACCACTCATTGAGCAGCAAGTTGTGTTGGATGTGATGAATGAGGATGTGAACAGGATGAATGCACTTCATGAGTTCTAGAGCCAGTGACCTTTGAGGTATTGGGATGACTCCGACCCTTATTCAATTGATGACTAGATTTTTGGAGTCACCTATGTTTTTATCTTACTGAGGACGCCTCCTGATAAAATGGTAGTCCTAGTAGCGAGAAAATTTCTTGGATCATCAAGGTTCTAGTGGAGTATTTTGAAACACACCCATGATGAGGAGAATATCACCTGGGCATTGTTTTAATAGCTCTTATTGGAAGGGTTTTATATTCCCACATTGAGGTCGGTGCATATCTAGGATCTTCTATAGCTTCGGAAGGATAGAATGACTATGACGGAGTACTCGGTGATGTTTTTCGACTTGTCACGCTACTCCATCGATATGGTTTGGGAGCCTGTCTTTAGGGACTAGAATTTCGAGCAGGGCATCCGTATAGATGTATGATCAGGTTTCGTCTTCTTGTGCCTTCCCAATTATGCGGGAGTACTGGAGTGGGTTCTAGTTGTGGGGAGCTTCATGGCGGAGGGATAGATGGACTTGGCCAGCATCAAGGTTTTTTAGGCTAAGACGTCAGCTGCATCTAGGAGACAACATGCATATATATCAAAGAGCAGGAGTCATACCCATTCTCATACTCATGAATATGGGTATAATGGGCATGAGTTAGTCCAGGTTTCTCATTAGTTGTAGGAGAGGCTTTGTTACACTTGTGAAGGCCATGGACATCTTTCCAAAGATTGCTCAACCCATCGTACTGTAGAGAGGGAGATAATTGATGGACCACCATGGCAGAGGAAACATTTCGAGCACAGAGGTCTGTAGTGTAGTGGACATAGAGGAGGATCTGGTGTAGTAGCAAGATGGGGGAGGCACTACGTGTTTCCACCAACACCCCTAGGTGGTCCACCCCAGGCTCAGGAAGCTGGAGGATTAGTGTAACACCCCGAGATTTTATAAAAAATATTATTTTTAATTTAATTAATGTCTTGTGTTGTACACTACACCAAAAGGAGCTTTCACAACACGCATCCCTAACATGCCTTACATTACACACAATCGTGACCTTCCTCGATAGCATGTGTAGTACGCAATACTGAGTTTCACTAAACGAGATATTATTATAATATTATTATAAACTAGTCGTTATGAATAGTAATACCCACTTCATGAAATTTTATAAATTTTATCTTTCAAAATAGACTTCATTTTTTGATTCGGAATATAGAAATTAACTGAGGGTGAAATTTTGGTACTTTTCAGATAACTTTCATATTCTGATGAATAGTGAAAATTACTAAATTTTAATTAAAAACAACTTTTTTAATCGAAATAATTAATAGTGATAAATTATAAGTTTTAGTGATTTTAAAGTATATTTAGAATATATTTTTTCAATTTAATACAATGTTGGTCATTGGAGGTAATTTCACATTTAAACTGGGCATAAACAAGTGTCAAACTTTTGATAGTTATTATCTCTTAAGAACACGCTGTTTGTTTTGACGATGGGAATTAATTTTAAAATTAATTAATGCAACTGATATGTTTTTAATTTGGTAAAATAGAAATCATTTTTGAATTCATAATATCAAATATAGCTTAGTCCTAACTTTTGGTATTTTTCTGGAAACTTTCAATTTTTGATGAATACTGAAAACACAGGGTTACTATTTAAAAAACCGACTTTGTATTTAAATAATTAATTATTTTATTTAATATTATTTTAGGTCAAAGTTGATATGTAATACTTATATAAGTTCAATGTAATTCATTGGACTAATTTTATAATAATCTTAGATATGTAAAAATTTTATTGAACTTTTCACCGTCTTTTACCCACCTCCTAGGAGAATTTGTAAATTTACATAAAAAATAATTTTACCGCTTCTATGAGTGGAATTTCAAAAATACGAGAGACACAGTTGATTTCAGTAAGTAAAATGTGGTTAAATGAGATGAAAATAATTTTTGGTGAATAGTAACTTTTTTACTTTTATTTACCACGGTTAAAAGTAAATAGGGTAATTAAGGGTAAAAATGATATTATTATTACACTAAAACAAGTCCTAATTCTATTGGATAAGTGTTATTCAAACAAAAAACAACCTTAGGAATAAAATATGACTATTTAGGCCCACTTGGATTAGATTAAGACATTTATTATTAATTTATTTAAAGAAGGGTTAAAATGGTTAAAATCAAAGTTTAATAAGTAAATAATTTTTAATATAGGGTTATAAATAAGATATATTCTACAATAAATATTAATTAGAAAGATAATAATATTTCCTACATAAAGGTATTTTATTTGTAATTTTTAGGCATTAAATAATTTAATTTATTTATGACACAGAGATGAGGCAGTAATTATCTTATTAATGAAATATTGACCTAATTGATGTTATAAATACCCAAATAAATGTAATTTTATACTTTTTATGAATTACACTAACTTTCTAGGTTACTATGACATGTTAGTATTGATTTAATTAACTTTTTTATAACTAATCATTCTGTTATGATTTTCACAAATATCAATTACTAAATAGTGTCAAAATTGACATAAAATAGATTTTAAAACAAATATTATATTATTAATTGTTATTTTATTCCTAAAAATCTAAGGTTCGTCTAAATGACCTTGATAAGGTTATATATATTAATAATAAACAAATTGGGGTTTCTTTGCCTTGTTATAGTATGTTATTAACCTTATAGTGTAAGAACACAAAAAGAGACTGTAAAAGTAAAATTATCTAACTTAAAGTTAAACCTAAATGATAAGGTTCAAATATTAAACTAAACTTTTCCAAATTCTATTGGATGAGAGTATTTCGACCCATCCTCACCTTAGCTTCCAAATAAATCAATTTGGAGCTATTTAAAACTGAATATGGCTTTATAATAAAATAATTTTTTTAGTTTTTCCAAAGGTGCCCCTCTCCTCCCTTATAAAAGGGCACCTCCTCCCTCTCATCCTCACAACACATTGAGCCTTCAAGCTCGGCCAAACCCTGAAAATTTATCCTCTCCACTTCCCTAGAAACATACTAGAGGTCCTGGTCTTCTTCAAAGACCAAATTTATTTCCCTAAAAGGAGGTCTCAAAGAAGCGCTTCAATGAAGAGGTAATGTCTGTTACCGATTCTTTCAACTTTATTTCTCCTTCCCCTTCTTCTTCTTTAGTTGTTTAATTATGAATTAATAACATCAGTATCACTCATATACCGATAGGTTATTATAAGTAAGAAAAAACCTTATTTCACCATTTATCCATCATACGGAAAATGAAATCACCGCGCGTGTGTACGTACGGAATACCGTCTCCACGTCGTGGTGTAATCTATTTTCCACCAACACCTTACATGGATGGATATAATGGTGTAAAGAATGAATATATATTATTATTGTAAAGTGATATTGATTCTGAAATAGTATACATACACTCCAATACAATTCCACGATCATGGGAATGATATCATCGCTCGTGCGTACGTACTGAATACCGTCTCCACGATGTGATGCGACTCGTTCTACATGATTTTCATTGCATAATGATTACATAAATGAATTGAGTGAATAAATATGATATATATTACACTAATAAAATTCTGTAAATGAGGTATCTATAACCTAAAAAGAAGAATAAGAATTTATTCAACAAAACACGCATAAGAACAAAAAGTAATAAACACCCGAATAACAAGTAGCAATGAAATATTACTAATAATAAGCTAAGAATATGACCATATATGATATCATAACAATGAGTATGATTATGAAAATTTTCAATGACATTGTTTAAATCATTATACAGGAGGTTCGGACACTTACGAAGCAAATTGGACCTAAGGTAAGGGAAATATCACAATCCCATTTTTATCTGAGATTGTTTATACTTTGGAATTTACTGTGGTGTATTTTATCATCCACATACATGTTTCCTCAATATTTAATATTATTTTCATCCACCTAAAATTTTTTAAATCCAATTTTACCCTTTGGTGAGTTTTTAGTAAAAGATATGAAAGGAATCTTTTGTCGTTTTTCATACGAGGTACTTTTTGACTTTTCCCACAAAAGTACGAGAAGAATGTTTTTTAACTTATACGGCACGAATGGATTTTTAAAACATTATTTCCAAGAAGATTACATTAAAAGTTTTCCAGTTTATTTTTAATCATCTTTATTACTTTAGAATTGTATGACATATTAAGAAAGGAAAAGTGTTTTTGAAGTAGAAATGATATTTTCCTCAAGAATGGAGTTCAAGTGTTTTATCAAAATTATTTTCCATATAAGATAATAAAGGGTTTTTTTTCTATCCCTATTATTACATTGATTTGATTATGTTGTGATGGAATTATTTTGATGAATTCCTTTATCTTATATGAATTGTTTTATGATGTCACGTTGTTTAAGAATCTCATTTTTATTACATGGGTTATGCTATGACGTATGGTTTATGATTTTGTGGCACACATAAGAATGGTATAATTATGAGATGGGTGGGACCTATATCTCACTCTAATGCATTGGGTAAAGATTTTATATCTCATGAGATAGACATGGCTGGAACGGTAGGTTAAACCGGTTTAGTGTAACAGGACTGAAAAGTGGAATGAACTCGGTTCAGAAATGGACATTGTCCACTAAGATAGTCTTGGCAATGAGTCTTGAATAATAAGAAATGATTCTCTATGATTATCTGTGTATGCCACAAAGCTTCATGTTTTATGTTATGATAATTGTTATTACATTTCACATCCATGATTAATCCCATGTGATGAAATTTTGTTCTCTTTTGCAGGGTAAGATTTCCAAAATGTTATTTTCTTACGAATATGATGTGATTGATATTTCTTTTGTTTACCATTAATGAGCATTTGAGCTCACCCTTTTTATGTTTTATTTTCCCCCAGGATTAAAAGAAATTTTTTAGGAAAGGAAACAAAAAGTGGAAGTTCTTTATGTGATATTTTGAAGATCATTCACCATGATTAAAAGATTACATTCCAAGTTTCAAATACACTAAACTATTATGGTCCTTGTGTGCCTGTTTTTGTTATGTAATATGTATTCCGGAAAAGTAATGTAATATCTTTGTACGTCAAGCTTCGGGTCTCTACAGTTGGTATCAGAGGAAAGGATTATTCAACCTTTGGAAACTAGGATGAGAGAACTTTAGTGAGATCCCTAGTGATATTTCTAAGGTATGTCTTGGGATGTCCCTAAGGTTAAGTATAAGTATAGGTTATAGTCCTTGAATTGCGGTAACGATCTTAGAATTAAACCTATGATGTTAGATAATGAAGGTACTCCCCCTTTATTATGTTGTTTTCCCTAGCATGATTTTTTTCCACTCACACTATTCTTTTTGGTTTTTAGACGATGGCTAGAACCCGAAGGAACCATGATTTTCAATGCAATGGATAATACAATGATTGTCCTCCTGAACAAAAAAATGTTATGGGAGATGGAGTGAAAATTATTATTAATATACTTACACAAGCTATGAATCATTCTAGACATCCAATTGAGCAGAGAAGGGAACAATATTCTATTGAGTCCTTCATGAGGAAACGTCCACCTTCTTTCAGTGGGTCTTCTGATTCACTTGTTGCTGAACAATGGATCAGTACCACTGAAAAGATATTTTCAGTCTTCAATGTTTTGAACAAGATAAATTCATCTTAGCTGTATATCGTTTGGAAGGTGAAGCTGATCAATGGTGGAATCTTATCAAGAATACAAGGCCAAGAGATGAAATTGAGTCCATGGAATGGGACGAGTTCAAGAACTTATTTTTCAATAAGTACTTCCCTTGTATTCTTCGAACAAATATGGAGAAGGAGTTTCTTGAACTAAAGAAAAATGATGATGAATCTGTTGGTGTATACGAAGCGAATTTTAAAAGGCTTGCAAGGTATGCATCTGGCTTTGTTATCCAACCTAAAAGTAAAGTTGACCGATTCTTTAGTGGATTAAAACCAAATCTTTGATGGGAATTAGCTATAAGAGACTTCACTAGCGTTGAAGAAATTGTGCATTGTGCTATCAAGGTAGAAATGGAAGTTGGTGTTACTAATCAATCTCATAGTTTTGACAAGAAAGGAAAGATGGAGTTCAAGGAGAAATCTAAGAATAATGGTGAAAAGAAGATGAATGTTTCCTTATGCTCAATGTGTGGAAAGAAGCATGGTGGAGATTGTCATAAAGGAACTATAAAATGTATTAAGTGTGGAAAAGAAGGTCATCGAGCAGCTGAGTGTCGAAGTAATGGATAAATGGTTTCTAATGATGTGAAGAAAGAAAAGACTGCAGAGAACGCACCACCAACACTTCAATACATCAAGTGCAAGGAAATGAGGCATTATGCTAATAAATGCCCTAATCCAAGGGTTAGTGATGATCTACATGAGCAACCACATAAGGCAAAGGACAAAGGGAAGTCACATGCGATCACTATTGGCAATGTAGAATATGACAACGATGCAGTGGAATGGTTATGTGTTTATGTAATGGGAATTCAAAATAATGTTGTATATAGTATCGGGGAATATTGGAATATTTATGTATTGGTCTATTGTGGTTTTCAATAAATTTATGGTACCGGTAACCATGGAAAGTGATTGAGATATTTTTGGAAAAAAGTTGATATGCACATAATGAAGGGATAAGGAGAAAATGAAATGTTTGAAAGTATTCATGAGCTCATGACTGATATAAGGAAATAGTTATATCATGGTTTGAGGTTTTGGTATGTGAAAATAGTTAACTTTTGACAGCACTCATGTTTTCACTAAGATTCAATGGGTATTAATTTTTCAAGATAATACATGATTAAGGCCTTTGAATGTTTGAAATGTGACCAACAAGACATATATCAGGATATATGTGGATCAATGATGATATTAACATTCTTGTTATATGAACTCTTTGGTAATCATTTTCACTATAATATGATATTAGACAGCAGTATTTTGGATAAGCCTAAAGATTGGAATGGATTATATTGTAAATAAGTTAGTATTGTTTAAGGATACAAGTTTTTTCGATATTATTGATGGGATGTTATAAAAATGTAGTTTTAGAAAATGGACAACCTGCAGGATGGGCGACAGCCCATCGCATCGAACAAGGCTGTGGGAATCGAACCCACAACCGAAGTGCGACTGGACTTTATCGCCTACCACTGTATCAAAGCAAGTCCCTATTTAGTAGAAACTAGTTTTATTATATTAAGCGGTATGATATATGTAGTATAAGTCCATTTTAGGAACCACAAATGATTAATCTCACTAAAGATATACTTATGTATTTTTTGATAACTTTTCTAACCTTTTGTTTGAGACAGATGGAATGACCCATCATTCAATCACATGATCTGCTAACACATCACGAATGAAAAATTCAACTTCATTTCATTAAGAGATGAAGTAGAAATTTTCCTAAGAACAACTAACGGTGAGACTATACCAAAATCCTGAAAGTATTTCTTCTAACTCCAATTTCATCAACTTTAGGGAAATGATCTTTAAAACCAAAAAATGTTTTTTTAGTTCTCTTATATCCGATGAATCATATGGTACCTTAGATCATCAAAAATTTATGGCTTTGTGATTGTTGGATTTTTCATAGCCATGTTTTCTACCACTCTCCATCAGAACTTGATGGTTAGATTTTTCTTCCATATCCATATTTTCACCTATGTTATCCTACATGGAAACCCAGTGATAAGTTAATTTGGGCAACCATTACATTTCATACTTTAGTTTTTAAAGCCATGTTTTTCTATTCCTTTATACGATGTTGGTTTCTATTAAAGAAACATTAGAGTAGTAAACCATTTATAACCACGACAAATTTCAAGGGATAAATTCATTTTAAGGGGGTAGAATGTAACACCCCGAGATTTTATGAAAAATATTCTTTTTAATTTAATTAATGTCTTGTGTTTTACGCTACACCAAAAGGAGTTTGCAAAACACGCATCCCTGACTTGCCTTTCATTACACGCAATCGTGACCTTCCTCGATAGCGTGTGTAGTACGCAATACCGAGTTTCACTAAATGAGATATTATTATAATATTATTATAAAATAGCCGTTATGAATAGTAATACCCACTTCTTAAAATTTTATAAATTTTATATTTCAAAATGGACTTCATTTTTGGATTCGGAATATCTAAATTAGCTTAGGGTGAAATTTTGGTACTTTTCTGATAAATTTCATATTATGATGAATAGTGAAAATTACTAAATTTTAATTAAAAACAACTTTTTAATTGAAATAATTAATAGCGATAAATTATTAATTTTAGTGTTTTTAAAGTATATTTAGAATATATTTTTACAATTTAATACAATATTGGTCATTGGATGTAATTTCACATTTAAACCAGACATAAACAAGTGTCAATCTTCTGATAGTTATTATCTCTTAAAAACACGCTATTTGTTTTGACGACGGAAATTAATTTTTAAATTAATTAATGAAACTGATATGTTTTGAATTTGGTAAAATAGACATCATTTTTGAATTCATAATATCAAATATATCTTAGGCCTAATTTTTGGTATTTTTCTAGAAACGTTCAATTTTTTATGAATAGTCAAAACACTAGGTCACTATTTAAAAACCGACTTTTTATTTAAATAATTATTTATTTTATTTAAATTTATTTTAGGTAAAAATTGATACATAATACCTATATAAGTTCAATGTAATTCATTAGAGTAATTTTATAATAATTTTAGATATATAACAATTTTATTGAACTTTTCACTGTCTTTTACCCACCTCCGAGGAGAATTTGTAAATTTACATAAAACTTAATTTTACCGCTTCTGTGAGTGGAATATTAAAAATCAGAGAGACATGGTTGATGTCAGTAAGTAAAATGTGGTTCAATGAGATGAAACTAATTTTTGGTGAATAGTAACTTTCTATTTTATTTACCACGGTTAAAAGTAAATAGGGTAATTAAGGGTAAAAATGATATTATTATTACCCTAACATAAGTCATAATTCTATTGGATAAGTTTAATTCGACCAAATAAAACTTGTAAATAAAATATGACCATTTAGACCCACTTGGAATAGATTAAGACATTTATTATTAATTTATTTAAAGAAGAGTTAAAATAGTTAAAATCAAAGTTTAATAAGTAAATAATTGTTAATATAAGGTCATACATAAGATATATTCGACTATAAATATTCATTAGAAATATAAAATGAGTTCCTACATAATGGTATTTTATTTTTAATTTTTAGTCATTAAATAATTTAATTTATTTATGACACAACGATGATGCAGTAACTATCATATTAATGAAATATTGTCATAATTGATGTTATAAATACCCAAATAAATGTAATTTGAGACTTTTTATGAATTCCACTAATTTTTTAGGTTAATATGAAATGTTAGTATTGATTTAATTAATGTTTTTCGAACTAATCATTCCGTTATGAGTTTTACAGAAATCAATTACTAAATAGTGTCAAAATTGACATAAAATAGTTTCTAAAACAAATATTATATTATTAATTGTTATTTTATTCCTAAAAATCTAAGTTTCGCCAAAATGACTTATATAAGGTTATATATATTAAAAATAAACAACTTGGGGTTCGTTTGTCTTTTTATAGTAAGTTTATTAACCTTATAGTGTAAGAACACAAAAAGACACGGTAAAAGTAAAATTATCTAACTTAAAATTAAATCTAAATGATAAGGTTAAAATAGTAAACTAAACTTGTCAAAATTATATTTTATGAGACGATTTCGACCCATCCTCACCTTATCTTAGAAATAAATCAATTTGTAGATATTTAAAACCGAATATGGCTTTATAATAAAATAATATTTTTGGTTCTTCCAAAGGTGCCCCTCTCCTCCCTTATAAAAGGGCACCTCCTCCCTCTCTTCCTCACACAACCTTGAGCCTTAAATCTCGAACAACCCGTGACAATTTCTCCTCTCCACTTCCCTAGAAACATCCTAGAGGTCTTGGTCTTCTTCAAATACCAATTTTAGATCCCTAAAAGGAGGTCTCAAAGAAGCACTTCAAAGAAGAGGTAATGTCTGTTACCAATTCTTTCAACTTTATTTCTTCTTACACTTCTTCTTCTTTAGTTGTTTAATTATAAATTAATAACATCAGTATCACTGATATACTGATATGTTATTATAATTATGGAACAACACTATTTCACAATTAATCCATCCTACAGAAAATGAAATCACCGCGTGTATGTACGTACGGAATACCGTCTCCACGTTGTGGTGTAATCTATTTTGCACCACCACCTTACATGGATGGGTATAATGGTGTAAAGAATGAATATATATGATTATTGTAAAGTGATATTGATTCTGAAATTTTATACATACACTTCAATACAATTCCATGATCATGGGAATGATATCATCGCTCGTGCGTACGTACGGAATATCATCTCCACGATGTGATGCGACTCATTCTACATGATTTTCATTGCTTAATGATTACATAAATGAATTGAGTGAATAAATATGATATATATTACACTAATAGAATTATGAAAATGAGGTATCTATAACCTAAAAATAATAATTAGAATTTATTCGACAAAACACGCATAAGAACAAAAAGTAATAAACACCCGAATAACAAGTAGCAATGATATATTACGAATAATAAGATAAGAATATGACCATATATGATATCATAACAATTATTATGATTCTAAAATAAGTCAATGACATTGTTTAAATCATTATACAGGAGGTTCGGACAGTTACGAAGCAAATCGGACCTAAGGTAAGGAAAATATCATAATCTCATTTTTATCCGAGATTTTTTATACTATTGAATTTACTAGGCTGTATTTTATCATCCAAATCCATGTTTCCTAAATATGTAATATTATTTCCATCCACCTATAATTGTTTAAATCCAATTTTACCCTTTGGTGAGTTTTTAGTAAAAGATATGAAAGGAATCTTTTGTCATTTTTCGTAAGAGGTACTTTTTGACTTTTCCGACAAAAGAATGAGAAGAATGTTTTTTTAACTTTTACGGCATGAATGTATTTATAAAACATTATTTCCTAGAAGAATCCTTTAAAAGTTTTCACATTTATTTTTAATAAACTTCTTTTAGTTTAGAATTTTATGACATTTTAATAAAGGAAAAGTGTTTTTGAATTAGCAAGGATAATTTCCTCAAGAATGGAGTTCAAGTGTTTTATCAAAATTATTTTCCATCTAAGATTATAAAGGGTTAGGTTTCTATCCCTATTATTAAATTGATTTGATTATGTTGTGATGGAATTATTTTTATGAATTCCTTTATCTTATATGAATTGTTTTATGATTTCACGATGTTTAAGAATCCCATTTTTATTACATGGGTTATGCTATGATGTATGGTTTATGATTCTGTGGCACACATAAGAATGGTATACTTATGAGATGGGTGGGACCTATATCTCCCTCCAATGCATTAGG
Organism: Viscum album; assembly: GCA_963277665.1. Taxonomy (NCBI): domain Eukaryota; kingdom Viridiplantae; phylum Streptophyta; class Magnoliopsida; order Santalales; family Viscaceae; genus Viscum; species Viscum album. The sequence goes on along the minus strand of OY728130.1, from coordinate 1,192,412,929 downwards.
TACTGATTTTATATCTCATGAGATAGACATGGCTGGAACGACAGGTTAAACAGGTTCAGTGAAACAGGACTGAAATGCGGATTGAACTCGGTTCAAAATGGAATTTGTCGACTTAGATAGTCTTGGCAATGAGTCTTGACTAATAAGAAATGATTCTCTATGATTATGTGTGTATGCCACAAAGCTTCATGTTTTAAGTTATGATTATTGTGATTACATTTCACTACCATGATTTATCGCATGTTATGAAATTTTGATCTCTTTTGCAAGGTATGATTTCCAAAATGTTATGTCCTTATTAATATGATGTGATTGATATTTCATTTGTTTGCCCTTACTGAGCATTTGAGCTCACCCTTTTTATGATTTATTTTCCCCTAGGATTAAAAGAAAGGTTTTAGGTAAGGAAACAAAAAGTGTAAGATCTTTATGGGATTGGTTGAAGATCTTTCACCACGATTAGAAGATTACGTTCCAAGTTTCCAAAGACACTAAATTATTACGGTCCTTGTGTGTCTGTTTTTGTTTTGTATTATGTATTCCGAAAAAGTAATGTAATATCTATGTATGTCAAGCTTCAGGTCTCTACAATGAGAGCTAGTAAAACTACATAACATAGAGGTTGGTGACCCAGAGGGTCCTCTTATGGACCTAGGTACACTCTATGTTCATTTTTACATTCAATAGTAGTTTTGTTAGAAACTGTTAGGAGGAACTCTTTCCTTTCCATTTATTTCTCGATGTTTTTAAGGACATCGGTAAGACTCTGTGTTAGTGTTGTTCAGAGTTCAGTGAATGCATGAGGAAGTGGGATCTTTCCCCCAACAAGATTCATTTTGGTTTTAAAAAAAATTTATGGGAGAGTTAGTTCTTCACAAAGAGGGCATTAATGAGGTGTGGTGGACGAGTCCCTCTGACTTATGTGTTCATGGTGGGGTTGTGTCTTGGGGAGTTTGTGTGAAGGTCACGGTAATACCTAGAGTTCATGTTTGGTTAGAATTTTGTTTTTCATTTTTACCCTCACATTTTTTGTGTAATCTTGATACATGAGTCACATGAGAAGGTCGTGGAGTGGTTTGATGTGTCTTCGAACACCCAAAAATGATGGCAGTTATCCCCACTAAGACGTGTTCTTGAGACGTGATGCAAAAAACTATTTGGGTGAGTTAGTACCACCCAAATCGGATAATATCAAGGTGTGGTGGATGATTACCTTTGAATTGGGTGTTAATAGTGGGTTTGTTAGTCCTTGTGTTATGTTAGCGACATGGTGTACTTATAGACCCTATTATTGTAGGAGACAAGGTTTTTAGTGTTTCCCACATGTCGCAACTATGGAGACATGTTCCCAGTTGAATGATGTTGACTTGGGATGTGATAAACATGGGTGTGGTAGCCCTTTTGGTTCCCCTAATTGTGTGTTGGTCGGTATCAAGGGATCCCTTTGTGGAAATTGTTGTGGTTTTGGTTAACTCGCTAGCAAGGGAGACTCGGTTAATAGTTTAGTTTTATTCTCTTGTCATTAGCCTTTTTCTTTTTGGGGAAGAAAATTCTTAAAGTTGGAGGATTTAGTGAATTGTTTTTTTCCTGTAAGACTTTGGAATATTTATATATATAATTCCAGAGCTAGGTGCTGAGACAACATGCGATTTTGTGTCCCATTGTTCCCAAAATTAATTTTATAAATTTATTATCTATTTTTTATAATATTAACATAGATAAAATGGGTTATCTATTAAATTTTAGCTCAGATTTGAAATTTGTGGTCAAGGTTATGTCTAGAGTGTTTTGTTTACCCTAGGAGGGATATATGTTTTTGTGGTCACATGACTTCTGTGGAAACATTTATCAAGAGAATTTCTGTAAATAAAATAAATTTATTTATTTTAGTCTTCAGATTGAATAACACTTGAACGGAGACATAGACCAAATTTTGAAGACCATGTATGAGTCCAGAACACCATGTTTACCAAATTTGTTACATAATATTTTTCACCACCTAGATTTGTATCATAGGCGAGGTGGAGCAGGAATGTTAAATGGGGGTTAGGGATTTATTTTAAAAAAACTCTCATCTCCCTCTTTCCACTTTGGTTCGCACATAGCAGGATCCCCCTCCTCCTTTGACTTCACAGATGAATGAACTGAAGGAAAAATCAAGGAAACAAAGTGTCTTTGATATCTTAACATTATGAAGGACGCTATTAGATGATGCATCTCTAGCTTCCAATCACAGAATCAGCCTCTAAGATTTGGTGTTTTTCTCTGAGGAAGGATAATTTTAGTTTTAATCCTAATCTCCATGTTTATGATTTGTTTCCCTTTTGTATCATTGAGTCTATGTAGATCTAGTCCCAGTGTTTCCAAAACTGGTCTCAGATTAATTTTTGGACCACCAGAGTCATCTTGGTGGTCTGCAGAAGGTGGTGGTGGTGCGGCTCTACCATGTTTGGGTGAGGTGGTTTCCCGCGAAGTGAGAGGAGTCTTGGTGTAGTGTAGCGGCATAGGATGCTGGAGGGTGGTGGAGCATGCTAGGCGTGGCGGTGGAAGAAGAAGTTGGGTGGTAGAAGTGGCCGCCATCTAGGGGAACCCCCCACCCAAACTGGGATTTTGAAAAAAATCAATAAAGAATATTAAATATAATAATAATTGTAATAATATTATAATTAATTTAATGGTAAAACAGTTGTAACTTCCTCGTGCAGCATCTGATTCAGTTTTCATCTGCGGAAACATGACCCATGGATTTATTTAAAACATTTGAGGCTGCTTTGAGGACCTTTTTTGTCGGCTCGAAACTTGGTGGCATGAAATATCCATTATTAAAAAATATTTAATTATTATTATTTGGAGCTTCACGAATCAACTATATCTATTACATGCATTTTCCATTTTACATGATGTTATCTACATTGATAACATGAATTTAAGGTTGAAATTTACAGACCGATTTCAAGTGTTTAAATAAAACTCGAGGTGAGGGACCCACGAGGCCCCATTTTGTCATCTGGGGTGAAATGTGAAATTATCCCCAGGTGTCCATTTTGGATTAATAAATAATTGATCCCATGTTTTTTCCCTGAGGATCATAATGAAATAATCCATTTGATGTGTTCCGGGATTGATCCATGGTCCCCATGATGACCCATTCATGCTTGTAGTTCTCTTTTCACCAATTATCCATTTTGGGAAAGTAAATAGATTATCTTGAGTGTTTTAATACATAGAATGTGATGGTGGCCTCCGATGTGTCATTCAGGACTCCCCACATCATGGGAATGAAACCATTACCTCTGGGTAGTTTCCTTTAGGGTTTTTACTCCCTAGATAGACTAAAGTGTGGGTTCCACGTGATGTTTGTGCGGTTGGACAACTCACTTTTTGTGACTAGGTGTGGTCTCTCCAGTCTCGTTGGATGGTTAGGTCGGTACTGCCATATTGTACAAGGGAGTGGGTCCTCTATCCTCATAGTAGTGCTCCCCTACTATAGGTCTGGGCTCACATTTCACAGAGTGGAACTCCCCTACCATGGGTGTGGGCCCATGTATCTCGCATTGGTGCTCCCCTACCATGTTAGGGTGCGATATCATGTTTCATAGGGTGGTACTCCTCTAATGTACTAGGGTGTGGGTTCGAGCCTCTGGAGTTGTTCACCCCCGCTCCTGAGTTGTAGCGGGGAGTGGGTCCCTCCACATGTTATGCATGATTCCAAGTTATAAGTTAGTACTCCCTTGATATATTGAGTTGTGGGGCCTTCCATATAGGATTGATAGATGTTTTGTGGTTTGGTTCATAATGTAGTACTCCCTCGACTATGGGGAAATGATGAGGTGTGAGACTCCCTATAGTAGATTTGATCTTACTCTAGGCACATGTCAGCATTGGTGTAATCTCTTATGTTGGGTGATAGAGTTGTGTTTAGTGTTATTTCCCCAGTAAACCCTCGAGTAATAACCTTTTGTTGGTGATGAGTTCAGAACCTCAAGATACTTGGTTCCTAATACTAGTATATCTAAGAACGTTTTGGGAATATGGTGGCTTTTGTCATTTTGTTGACATTCTAGGGACGTTGATCTAAATATTCTAGTGTTTTGACAATGATAGTCTCGATAGATATTTTCTCTTTCATTTGGGATCCCTCTTGCTTGGTTGAACATACTGTTTCCTTCTTGTTTCTCCCTTTCTATTTTTATTTGGGGTTTTGGGGAACCTACTAAGTATCTTTATACTCACTCATGCATGAGATTTAACTGCACATGTCTTGTGTTTTGTGCAGACCACAGACCATTCGATGGAGTCCCTGGAGAACCCAGAGTAGGCGAAGCCTAGGGAGCTAGAATGATCAGGGTGTTTACCTAAGCTGGGCTGAGGAGCTTTCTGACCAGTGTGTTTGATAGTGATCTCGTCCTTCTGAGAAGGTAGGATTCTTTTGTAGTTTCTTTTGGTGCACCCTATATTTTCTCTTTTGTGCTTTTGTTGTACTATAGTTGGGATAGATGTATGCATTCCTTTATTTTCAGTTTTCATATATCTCTACACTATTTTATGGAGATATTTGTGGGTGTAGTGTACCTTACAAAAGGATAAGGACTCCCATTTGTGCGGTAGCCTACTCGGCACTAGTCTCTAGCCTATGGACTATTAAATCTAGGATTGGGGAGCCGTGGATCGATTCCCATTGGGCCGTATCATGAAAATAAATATAGATCCTATTCAGTCCCTCAATATGTAAATCATCTCTTATAGTAAGTAAATATGAATATTTTGTTAGTTGATCAACAATTTCCCATATTTCATCATTCTTTCTAAGAGTTTTTGTTAGTATAATAAAAAATTCCTTAGTAATGTCTTCCCATTTTCATATATAAATAAATGGATATTTCATGAATCATTTATGATGTTGTCTCATAGAATTCATGTTTTGATAAGCCAAACATCTATATACATAATAAGGGATTTTTAACATTATATAACCCAATGAAAAATGTTCCCCCAAATCCATATACATCTTAGATTAACTAGGGTGTATAGATAAAATTAATCTATGAGCTTAAAACATCAATTCCTTTTTTTATCTTAGGTATAGGTGGAACAAATAATCGCTATCCAAATTTCAAGATACTATCTTAACAATATAATTATACTAATTCCCCATCCTTCCCAACATTAATTTTCTTTTGAAATTTCTCATCCTTAGATTGATAATTTTTTATCCTTACATGAAAATATGGTTTTGAAAAAAAATGAAAAAAGAGTGATGTTTCCCCTTCTATAAAAATTCCCATGTCTATCTTTACAAAATCTATGAACATTAAATCCCTCTAAAATCTCATTTTGGTTAGTATGATAGGATCATTCCTAAAAAATAAATTGTATTCCTTATTTTCATTCCCTAGGTTGTAGTGAATTGAGAAATCATAATCTTTTAGTAGCTAGATCCATCATTTTCATCTCATCTAGAGATATTTTTTTCAATATGTGTTTTAAAGGCTTTTAGGATCAGTATATTTCTCATATATGTTTCCATAGTGATAATGTCTCTATATATTCACAGAAAATATTATAGTTACAATCCCAAGATCATGGGTTGGGTAGTTTTATTTTTCATTCTATATTTTTATTTTTGTATTCGCATTAAATTTATTATTTAACATTACGACACAACCAAGTCCCTTATATGATGAAATAATATATATCAAAAACCCATTTTTTTCAGATAGAAGAGTCAAAATAAATAATTTAACAAAATCCTATTTAGTTTGTCAAAAAATTATTCGTAAACCTTTATCCAAATGAACTTAACCCTATTATGTTTAATCATTATTGATGAGGTAACCAATTGAGAACAATTCAGAATGAATCACTGATAGTAACCTGACATATCAATGAATCTATGTACCACAATTATGTTTATTATTATAGGTCATTCTCTAACTGCCTTTGTCTACAAAGGATCAACTAAGATTCCATCCTTGGAGAGAATATTTATAAGAAAATAATCTTATTAAAGTCAAAAAAAGTAGTTACTAAATTTCCCATATAAATTCTTCCAACTAAAATTCAGAAGAATGATCTAAAACTGATTCCCATGGTCCTTATAGATTTAAAAATATAGTAAGATATCATCAATGAATAAAACAAAAAAAAAATAATATTTAAATTCATTGAATACACTATTCATTATATCCATAATCACAATGGGTGACTTTTTCAATCCAAGTGGAATTACTTTGCACACAAAATGTCCATATGTTGTTCAAAAATATATATACAGAATTTATTCTATCTTTACATGTAATTAGTGGTCCCCGAAATTAAATTCAATCTTTCAAAAATTTTGGGCCCCATGAAGATGATCAAATAACTCAACAATGTGTTGAATATGATAAATTTTCCTTATCATGATAAAACTGATTTCTCTATAAACAATTCACACCCTCATGGATCCATATTTATTCTTAATGATGTGAATAGGGGATCCCCATGGTGAAAAACTAAGGTGAATTAATACCTTGTCACAGAACTCTGCTAGTTGTGACTTCAATTCAACAAATAATACATTGGTCATTCTATTGGGAGTCTTTGATATTGGTCTTGCATCATGGAATAAATCAATGGAAAATTCATCTTGATGCACTAGGGTATGTCTAGGAAATTCCTCAAGAAATTCATAAATTTATTACTGTACAATATGTACATCATCAATTTTAATATTACCTTTAACCTACCATGATTTTTTCATTTCTTCTTCTCCAATAATTTCAATAACTAGAGATACTGGGGGTGAATTTATAATAGTAATATATTGTTATTTCTCTTCCTTACAGACCTTGAATTTTAAATCTTGATCATGAATCATAATTTTATTCTTCTCAAAATATATATTTGTATAAAATTTTGAAATATATTCCATTGCAAGGCTTTTATCAGATTCAACAAAATGTTTGATAATAATGTGAGAAAAAATAACATTTATGTGCAATGATGTGGATTGGTTGAAAAATATTATTGCAGGGAGAATCACACTAGGATTATTGACAGAAAAATACCATGATAATGTTGTAGGAGAATATCTAATATTATTGGTAAATGTCGAAAATATAATATACATAGAGGATCCAGAATAAAAAAATGAATTTTCTAAATTAGAATCTATGATTAATGTACCTTCCACATCATCATTGGTTACATTCACCTCAACTATATTCATCTCATAATCTCAGTAATCTCCCATTGGCCACTTCTATATTAGATTCTCATCATGCTAAGGAATTAAATTTCATAGTTCCTTGTCTCCATATAGTTGAAATGATGAATAATAATGTTTTTGATCTCCAATTTTCATTATTTAGCCTTATTACCCTTATCTACACACATATAACATACTAAAATTTCATTTAATATTTTCATAGGATGATTTATTCATCATTCCAAACAAGGTTAAAATTACTTCATTCTCTTATTCTTTTTATTTGGTGAATTATTTTTTTCTAGGTTCTCAACTTACCACTTATTTTCTTGATTTCCATTCATCATGTTAGATCTATAAAATTTCTTCTTTATTTTGATCGAACATAAAACAATTTTATCATATGAAACAAAATGAGAAACCATCATCTTTAATATTCTAGGATTAATCACTTTAAATAAATTTTCAATCATGTACTTTGTGATGCATATGTAACCTGTGTCATTCCTACATAATTTGGGAAAAGTTTCCTCATACTTCGAAAAACATTCATCATCCTTTTTCTTTAAAATAAGGAAAAGTATATTTATTTTACTTTGTTTTTCAAAACGGAAGTATTTTTTGAATAATTTCCATTAAAATATTTTTATTACATTTGTTCTATTTCCCCTTCCTCCATAGTATTTTGGATCAAAAACCACCATTGGTCATTATCTCCTTAAATAAAATACATTGTGAGTATAACCTTTTCCTTTTCATTTCATCTAATGTACATGAATATATACTCAAGAGACTTAATAAATTATTCACATATCATTGGATTAGTAATCCCACAATATTATGGGGGATTCTATCTAATTAATTGATCAAACATAGGAAAATCATATTGGGGAAGAGATTGATCCATTCAGTTAAGGTTATTTTTCATAAACTAATTAAAATTACATGATATAAACATGATTTTATCTGTTACAATACCTACTACATTGTCTTGCACAATAGGGAAATATCAATATTTTCCATGAGTATTGATACCCTACTTAATTCCATACAATATTTATAAACAATGGTATATACTATATTATCTCATGAAATTATGAATTTTAAATCATAATGTTTAATTCTAAATATGTTGCAACACTTAAAATAAATAAGAATTTATTAATTTTTGATCTAATTGTCATAAAATTTACTTAGTTGGGAATATCAGTATTTTAACACCATTTATAATGGTTTGTAAATAAAATGTAAATTTTCTTAATCATATCCCCTGAGAGTGCCAGACCAGGTGTGCCATAAGGCCTATTTTTATGCACTAGGTGACGATAATGACATTCCCAATGTATATTTTATTGAGTAATTTCTTCTAGGTACATTTTATCTCGAACTATCTACACTTATAGTATCCAAATAGGGATTTCTCTTTAAGAAAAACCACAAAATCTCTTCTATACCAATAAATTAGGATTTTCTTGTATACCTATCCAAAAATTCAATAATAAATATTTTTTCCTAGATCTATATTTTTTATTCTCTAGTTTAATGGATTCCAATAAAATTACCTTAATACTAATTTTAAAAGTCTACACTTCAAAAACCAAGAGCGGGTGCTTACTTTCTTACATGGTCATAGATAGAAGGGTTCAAATATTGAAGGACTGGTCATTTTATATATTTTAAATAACCCTATACATACATGATACCCATTTTACATTGGGAGTAAAAATAAAACATAATATATGACAAACAGAAATTATTTTCATCCCAAAAAATTATTCAAATTTACCTTCTTTATATCATAGGAAAAGGAAACAAAATTACAGTGAGCTAAAATCCTCTGTAAGTGCTACATAGAGTAGATGATATATTGAATCAATAAATCCTAATAAATATGTAAAGGTAAAAACTAGACAAAAATTAAATTTATTCAATAACTTGAATATCTTATTTTATATAAGGAATAATTAATATTGTAATGTAAATATATGAAAACATATTTTATTTAGTAAATAAACTGAGGATTAAATGCATCGATATATAATATCATAGTGAAAATATCGAGGATGAAAATAATAACTAATGTATCAATGAACGAAATTATTAATTTTTAGATTTCATGATATCATTCATCATGACACCTCTACTCTCAAGAAATTTCACAAGACACTTTAATAATACTAGATAAACACTCAACTAATTTTGCCAACTGATTTGTCTTATGAGACATGTAATTGCATCAAGGGGATCTCTATAACTAGGACCCAACAATAACTATATATCCAAATAATTCCTTATATATAAAATAATCTATTTAATTCATGAATAAATATTCCTTATCATCAAATATATAGATATATATATTGAGTGTTAGATATATATTTATCAATATTTACCAAGTTAATAAAATAATATTCAAGGCAAACACAATATATAAAAATGGCATGTCTTTGGAAATAATCATATCCATCATTAAATAATATTTATATTTTAATGAGACTTAATTTCTAATGAATCTTTACCATAATATATTGATTCTTTCAAGATAAAGTAAACAATCACAAAAGAAAGTGATATTGCACAATATGTTCTTTACCAATTTGTTAAATATTAAATAGTAACCCCATGAAGAATAAATTGAAAAAATATTAATACTAATAAATAAATAGTTATTCATGTTAAATAAGTCAATGTTGAATTATATACACCACATAAAAGTGAATAGGATTATATTAACAAATATTTCTCACAAAAATAAAAATTGAGGTGAAATCCCTTACCCCACGCTTTCTTTTAGTTGAATGTTATTTACACTCTAATAAAATGGTTTGAATAATATTATAAATTATTTCATGACCATATTAATATTTATAATATCATATATGATCCACTTATTACATTTCACCACCCTATTATTAATAATATTTCATTGTTTTCCTTTTTTCATGTGTTAATTACCTTGTTTTTCATTCACTTTTTGACATGAATGTTCTCATTCATGTAAATCGGATATAAATACATCATATCTATAAAGATAATAATATTATTAGTATAATATTTCTTTTCATTTGATAAATTATTATAACCATTATTTAATGTTTTGTATGTAAAATGAGTTGCATCACTTCATGGATATAGTACGTCATACAAACGCACGAGCGACGATATCATTCCCTTAATAGATAAGAGGGTAAGGGATTGTATTATAAATTAATTTTATCTAATGAAAATAAAATCTTATATATCACATATAATAATTACAATTATTCTTATTATATTCCATATATATTGTATGTGAATAATGAGTCACATTGCTTCGTGATGCGGTATTCCTCCATACAAAAGAGTGACGTTATAATTTTTTAAACTGAATGGATAGTGAGAAGGTATATGTGATTTTAAAATTAAAAAAGTATACTTATATAAAAAATATTATATATAATTATTTAATATATCGTTATATCCTAACTTGAATCGTGTTAATCGAAAACGAATTTCACCGGTTCGTGAGGTAGTAGTCTATCGTACACATTATCGATGATTGTGTTTCCTATTTATTAAAATTTCAGATTGATATAGGTTATGAAATTAACATAACAACATATAAATATATGTTTGATACTATCTTATAATACTATAATTTTTGAATAATATTTTAAGGGGTTTCATGAAGAAATAAAATGAAATGCTCGTTTGTGAACACTGCCTCTTCTTTAGGGAACATGTTTTGGATTACACAAAAAGCATTGCTATAATGTATTCCTAATCAAACTATGGACTCTAGGATGTTTTTTTCGTAGAAATGAAGTTTTTTGGCCAGATATTGGGTGAACCTAATGAATTTATAAGTGTGAAAAGGCGGGATAATGGGTGGCATTTTATAAGTGGGGGAGAAGACACACTTTGTATTTTTAAAAATAATCAATTACCCATATTTTTTTATAATGTCTACAACCTCAATAAAGGATACTTATTACCCCTTATAGGTTATAATTTCTAAATATGTCCATGAAATATATTTTTGAATGTTTTGTAATTTATTTTTACCATTATCTTGGTAGATTGACCCCCCACTATATTAGTTTTTACCATAACCACAGTAATTAATTTTTACCTTTTATAATTCATAATAGTTAAAAATAATGTTGAACTTATTGAATAATATAAATTATTTTTATTCTAAATATATAGAAAATTTTTAAAAATTCAATATATAATTTTATGAATCTAATTTAAAACTATACCAGCTGAGACGATGAAAAAGCTGGTTTTCAAAGAGATAATTTTCATTAGTATCATAGGTTTTAATATCACAATTAAATATTAAATTGATTAAAATGAAAAACATTTTATATATTATAATATAATAAAAAAATTACATTAAAAAATTAAAAAATTTATTTTACTATTTAAATAATTTAAATGAAAATGCAGTTTTAAAAAATATAAGTATTTTTCACTATTCATCAAAAAATGAAACTTTTCAAAAAAATCCGAATAAAAAAATCTAAGATAATTTTTATATTATTATTTAATAAGTTGTGATTATTTTATAAGAAAAATATAACATATTCAAAACAAATTTATTATATGTTCTCAATAATCAAAGAAATTTTTTTCATTGAAAAAAAAATATGGTTTTTCAAAAAAACATTTCATTCACTTTAAACTGGTAATTATTTTTATTTTAAATAAATATATAACCAATTAAAGTGTTTAAAATTTATATTTTTTATAATTTAGTTTTTCCTATTCATACATTATAATTTAATGTCTATGTTATAACATTGATATTTTAATAATATTTTAATAGAGTATCTAGATTCATTAAACCTGGTGTTTTGTACAACACAAGCTATCAAAGAGATTAAATTTATTTAAATAGAAATAAATATTTATGACTTGAGTTGTTACAATAACATTTCACATAATCTCAATTATGAATATTATTATAGATTTCAAGTTTATTGTTCTTTTTAATTAAATTTTTTCGGTGTTAAATTGCCCCACCCCCTCATTAAATAAACTTTTTTCTCCAAATTTGATCTCTAGATTGGTAATTCAATGTTTTAATATTTTAAAATACCTTTTTTGAAAACCCATATAGTAAAATGGGTTAACAAAACTTCATTTTAAAAAAATGGGAAAGGAAATTTGATATTCATTTAGAGTAACACATAACATTTCTAAATATGGTAACATTAGTGGATAATGAAAACATTGTGTGGGTGGAGAAAAAATAATGTTGTTTTAATAATAGATAGTTATATTGAAGATGAAAATTTCAAATTTAATGACAAAAAAATCATAAACCAGTAAGGGATAATGAAGTTGATCAACTCAGTAGAAATAATGGTAATATTATAACATTTTTATTTCAGTATACTTTTCATAGAGTTGAGGTATTCGTTTTCCGTAATGTTATAGAACACATGAAAATATACTTACTTTATTTCATTCAATTTTATAAGTACAATTTCATTCTTTTCTTATGACTCATTCAAATTAAACTTCTATTGAATTTTTTAATCCATGAAATGAATAATTCATACGAATAATTCCTAACTGAAGCACTAAATACAAAATTTGAACAACTATACGATCCAAAAATTATTGTAATGTTATTCATTATATCTGAATATGAAACATTTATCACAAGATAAAATAATAATGAATATTATTAATTCCTTATATGAATAAATACAACATTTATCTCTAAAAATTTATCCAATGAACAACTTAAATAATTCCATATATAACTAAATGTATAACTCTAAAATATTTATGATTGTATCCAATATCCATAAATCAAATATATTTAATCATATATTGTTCTCATTTAAGTTTAAAATTTATATCTAAACAAAATTAATCCCTGATATAATCAAAAAGAAAAAATTAATATTCCATATCATATAATCTATTCAATATGTATTTATTTCCCATAAATAACATGAATCACTATGAAGACACTAAAAAATATTATATTCTTACAAAAGATAACTTGACATAACTTCTTAAAGTAAAATCTCATATTATCCAAAATTATTTCCAATTATCTTAATCAAATAATGATCTCAATATAGTGATCTTATTCAAAAATATCATTAATCACTTTTTTGAGAAATATCTTTTTAAACCCAAGCTATGTTATTAAAATGTAATCTAATATCGTATTAACTATTAACATTGTCAAACCATTAAAACATATTCACATAAAGATATAAAACATTTTTCCTGAAATAAAATTTTCATTAAAATATATACTAAACCAAATGATTAAATTCCCATAAATATATCTCAAATAATTTTTATTAATCTTAAACTCTTACCATAAAAACCCTAAAATGGGGAGTCTATTATCTTAATTTTATGGTCAACTATAGTCTTACCAGCCCAGGTAACATTTGGTTTGGCATGTATCACTATGGAATATCAATGTTATCTATAGTCTCAATACTCTTATTCATCATAATGGTTTATAAGAAAATTGATTTAACATAATAATATCCCCTGAGATTGTCTATAAAGGTGTGAATTATTAGGTACACTGATCATACATTTGTGACGACCAAGTTAATGCCTAATCTGACCCTTTTAGAGTTGTTACTCATAGATGAATCTATACTAAAATAGACTCCACCTACTAGTATACATGAATGTATGTATTTCATTTAAATACAAAAAAATATAGACTTTATGAAATATTAATGTTATTAATAAGTACATAGACCTAACCTTGTAATCTATTATATGTTTATGGCTTCATATATATGTTTTCCTAAATTTGGTTCCCAAGGTTTATAAAAAAATTGGTTTGATTACAATTGTATGAACCTAAATCTTTAATCCCGGATTCATTGTTTCTATTATTATGTTGGAATAATATGTAAGACATCGAAAATAATGGGATTGAATTGTTTATTAGTCTTGGGAGTCTATATGCATACATGAATCCCACATCAATAATGAAAAAATAAAATACAACGTATTACTTTAATTTATAAATTTATTCATCCCTCAATAATATAATTACATATTAATCATTTTACACTTATGAGCATCATTGAAATATAGAAAAATAATGGTTGAGATAGGATACTCATTTAGGAAATGTGTGCAATAAAAACTATCATAAAATATGCAATGCATTAATAATATTAAAAGAATAAATGATGATCAAATAATTCCATCTAAATAATGACATGACATTGAAACTTTATCATGGATAACCAAAATATTAAAATAATCACACTAGAATGAATAAAATATTTATGAATAATGTAATTCATAATATCTAGTATCATAAACATACCATCGAGGTCATGTTCCAAGACATCACACATTAATTGGAAAGTCGTATACCAATAACCCAACCTATTTTATCTAATGAGACCTACAAACACATTGAGTTCCTATATAATTTCCATCCTCACCCATCACATAATAGTTATAATGCATTCATTATATGAATAAACAACAAAACATAACAAATATTTTAAAGAGTTGTAAATTTCAAGGAATTTTTTTAATTTCTTTGGAATTTAACGAGTCTGTGGTTTCTAACGGCACCTAATTCCGAGGCCCAGTGTGCTCAGAATTAATATCAAAAGTTTTGTTTTGGTACATTCAGTAAAAATACGTGTGTGTTTTTCTATATTTTGAACCGGTGCTCGGAATAGAAATCTGAGGACACTGACGAACTCGCAGCGCCGGTATTCTCTTAAGAAGACATTCACCGCAGTTGCATCTGGTCGAGAGAGGAAGTTAAATTTTGGGTATTATTTAATAAATTAAATAAAATAATGTGTGAAATTATTTTATTTACTTGGTGGTTTATATATCCAACATGAGGATAATGTTTACGGGGCCCACATAAACACTACCCCTTTAAACTCCCTTGAAACCCCCTTGAACTCTTAGAGGTCCATGTTTTAATTTATTTGCCAACACTCCACCATCAATGAAGTGAACTAATTCATTCTTTGAATTCAAATATTTTTTAATTTATCTCTCTACATTTAATCTATGTGTTGTCACTTTTATGAGGGATAACTCTTGGGTTTTGTGCCATAAAAATAATAGAGAGAAAACTCTATTATTTTTGGGGCTTAATTTCTTGGTGGAGAGCTAAGGAGGAGAAGAAGTGGAGAGAGAGATTTTCTCCAACGACGAAGAACGTTCTCTCTCAATGAATAACGAACATCTACTCTTCTCTTCCTCCGCGTCAAGGGAGAAGACACCGACCGCAATGATCGTCTCCAACGACAACATTATTTTTCCTCCAACATTGACGGATAGATATTCATCCTACGTGATGTTGTCTCCCATGATGCTCGATTACCGTGATGCTCAAATTCTATGGCTCGTCGATGTGGGATGTCAATTATCGAGGTAGGGGTATGTTTCAATTTTTAATTGAAAAAAAATTTTCTTCGTACTTCGTTGAAACTGTGGATTGTCATTGCCCATGTGATACTGCGTAATGCGGAGGGTGCGGGCCAAATGAACATGGCCTGAAGACCCGTCATTGATCCCTGTTCTTTTTCCATGGTGACGGTGACATAAGGGATGGCGGTGACCAGAGAAAAACTGGCGGCCGTATGCCGACCATGTGGAGAAGAACTGCGGCCCACAACCGCGGGCCGCTCGACCGACAAAGAACTGGCCAGGTAAAGCCGGCTAGACCGAAGGAGGACCGCAGCACCACAAAGGGTGTCATGCTGCAGAAGACAGCGGCCCACATTCCGCAGGCCACTCGGCCGGCGAACCGACCTACCTGAGCAGGACCGCGGAGTAAGGAGGTAGTCGTGCTGAAAGAACTGCGGCCCGCCGAAGGAGGCCGCTTGCGCCAGGGAGGCCGGCCAGCTTCGGGTGGCCAGTTAGGGAGGGTAGCGCTGCTTTACACTGCCAGTTCGGGTAGCCGGGGGGGTCATGCCCCCCGCCACAGACCACTCGGCCCCTTCGGGCCGAGCCGTGGCTAGTCGGGCCGCGGTGCACCGGGCCGCACCCACCCGGGCCAGGCCGTCCCCTCCCGGGCCTGCCGCGCCTGCCTTCAGGCCAAGCCACATCTTCCACCGGGCCGGTTTGCATTTCATTAGGTTGGGCCGACACCCCATGTTGGGTTGGAACCACAGAACTGGGTTGGACCAACTTTCCAGCCCACTGGACCTAATGGGCCGAACCCATAAGATTAAATGTGAATATCTTCATGACCGTGTGTCCGATCGATGCACTGTCTACGGCACTGGGAATCTTACAATGAGGTGGTACTATGAGATACTATAAGTGAGTTTTGGATGAATTTTGAAAATGGTCGGGTTTGGAACGAGCGTAATTCCAACCGGGCCCTCAGAACGGAAACACTTATAACTTAAGGACCGGACGTACGATTGATGTGTTGTCAACTATTTTGTATTTATTTTTATGAGACGGTTCTTTTTTCATAATCCATTTGAGGTTTAGACACAGTTGGAGTATAGTCAGGTTAGATTGTACATGAAATCCAACTAGGCCTTTGGAACGCAAATGCTAATGACTCACAGACTGGGTGTCTGATTGACGCGTCGTCTGTTGCATTGAGTCCCGTATGATGAGGCGGTTCCATGAGATACCACCACGTGAGTTTATGTGACACTTGGAAGTATAAAATAGTAGCTCGAGGATTCGATCCTCCCGGAGACGAGCGTATGGAGTACGAAAACATTTTAGCTGGCTGAGACCTGATGACTTCTTATCTGATTCAATTCGGAGTGACTTGACTTGCCCAGTGTGGAGTGCTACTATGTTCGGTCGATAGACCCATGGCGGAGGAGCATTACTATGTTGGGGCAGCAGACCCATGGTACTTGACAGGAGGAGTACCTCTATAGGCATTTAGGGGGAGCGCTACTGTGTTGGGGCGGTAGACCCATGGCGAGGAATGCTACTATGTTAGGGAGAAACACCTGCGGTACTCGATACGAAGAGTACCTCAGCAGTCTATGGTTATAGAGTAGCACCTCGAAGTCACGATAGGACTATGCTGCTCGATAGAGGAGGAGTTCTCCACCAGCTGTGGTTTTGACATCATGAATAAAATCCTATTTTGATCAGAGTCAATGACATATTTGTTTTCCTCATGATTGAGATGGCTTACTTGATTACTTAGGTATATGTATGGGAATATACCTAAGTAAAGGTTATATGTTGAGGTCTTTCTTTTTTGTTTATACTTGTTGGGTTTTGTGAGACTTTGAGGGTCTCAAGGTCCCTACTGAGTATTGTTATACTCACCCCTGCACGAGCTATTCCCGTACCTCGTTGTGTTAGATGCAGACGACGGACAGCGCTGACTGAGGTAGAGTGTTTGAGGAATGGATGGTAACCGGAGGTGGACACTTGGCATGATGACACACGGAGCGGAACAATAGAGACGGAGTGATGAGGAGGACAAATGTACCTACCCTTCAGGTAGGAACCCAGAGGATGATCCAGGAGTAGCTTCCATCTTATAGTTGTTTGTCTTTTCAGTTGTACTTTCTTTCATCTGTAGCTGTACCATTGTTTTGGGCTTGTATTTCCGGCCCCTTTGTATTTTCAGCACACTTTTTATGTTTCTTTACTTATTGTTTTCTTTGGCTTGATCTCTGGTTGTGTGAGTTTATGTTTTATAAAGGCAATGCCTTCCCAGTTAAAGAGATTTACGCCTTTGGTGCTAGTCGCCAGCCCTTGGCCTATGGAAGGTGGGCTTGGGGTAGTTATGACACGGGCCCCGGGGGACAGGTTGTGACAAATTTGTATCAGAGGATTCGGTTCTACCGCAGAACTTAGGAATATGATCATTCTTTATGTGAAGAAATATTGGTAAGGGTATGGAGTGTGGTTTTCAGTTCAGGGAGTCCAGTGTTGGTGCGGCGGACGACGTATCCATACACCAGGACCCTGACTACTGATTTCTGACTTAGTGCATGAAAACACTGATTGCGTGTGTGATTTCAAAAGTTTTCTTAAGTCAGATCAAACCAGGTTACCTCACCAGGTATAAATCGTTTGACCGTGTCGAATCAGTTCAGGATGCCTCCACGGAGAAAGTCATTTGGTGTTTCGAGAGCGTACCCGATGACGGCCCACCGAGCGATGAGGCTCCGGTGCAGGGCCATCTTGCTATGAAGGAACATTCAGGTGGTGTACCAGTAGAACCACCACCCATTGGGTAGCAGATGCCACCAGTAATACTAGTGGACGGTGCACGCTGACTGAGTGTGTTGCATGACTTCAAATAGAAAATGCCTCCGAGGATACGAGGAGAGACAGATTCTCAGGCAGTAGAGGACCGGCTAAAGGCGATTTCTAGAGATTTCCACCTAGTTGTGACACCAGTAGAGTGTATGGTTGACTTAAATACTAGTGTTTCCCAGTGAGTGACCATGAGGTTGGTCTTTATAGTGATGAGGCTTCGGTACATGGACCGATGCCTGAAATAGTACCTTCGGGTAGTGTGCCTGCAATATCACTACATTTTGGTAAGAAGGTACAACCGGCAGTACTAGTAGATGACACATGTAGTTTTAGTTCCTTACACGTGTTTCAGCATCATATACCCTCAGGTTTCTAGGGGATCCCGACTCGTGGGTGGCTGAGGAATAGCTTGAGGAGGTGGCTGAGAGATTTCTAGAGAATATACAGCTTCAGCAGGACGACGTGTCGGTAGCTGAGTATTCATCAAGGCATACCGGTCTCTCCTGGTACTCGATGAATATGATACGATTAGTGCTTTAGAGATAGGACCTCTAAGCGAGGTGTGTTTAAGGATATCTAAGCCATCACTTTTTCCTCTATGCATTCCTACTTATGCTAGGGTTCTAGAGAGAACCTTTTTGGTTAAATGTTCTCTGGATGAATAGATACATGTAGTGAATGTTAGTAGTGGTAAAGCAGGGAACTGAAGCCAGTCTCAGAGACATGGGCGTGTAAAATGTTTTAAGAAGAGGAAGTTTTATGGAAAAATAAATCTGTAGAGAAGCAAATGTGGAAGCAGAGCTAGGAGAGCATCATGAGGTGGTGTACATTTCGACATGTTACAACCACCCACCTTTGTATACCCCTCCGGGATCAGGGAGCAGGAGGGAATAGGAAGAGAGTAGCTGCATTCGGTGAAAGTGTGTGACCCAAGGGCTCTAGGAATGATTCAAGGTACGGTCTGTGTCTGCTACTAGCTATCGTAACAACAGACAATGATACGAAACATTCCTTCCTTATATGAATCTTTTCCAAGACCAGGAATTTCCGGTTAAGCCGTTGACTGGACCCTTACGTTTGGATATACCATTGGGAGGAGACTAGATAATAACAAATACACCGATGGTGTGATCTTACCCTTAAGGTGAGAGTTTCGGTTGGAACCTCTTGGTGGCAGTGACGATGCCTTACGGTGTTATTTTGGGTATGGACTGGGCAACCATAGTTCATTCATAGATTAACTATATTAGGAAAATAATGTTGTGGTTTATCTACAACGTTGGGATGGGTTTTCCTTGGTCGGAGAAAAGGAAACCCCAGGCTTCACATGATGGAATCATGCATAAGTGGGTGTAGTTGATCACTCATGAGTCGGCTAGACTTAGATTTGTGCCAGACTTATCCAGAGTTGTTGCACCACTTATAGTATTGACGAAGAATGGGAAACCCTTCATGTGGTAAGATAGATGCTAGTAGAGCTTTTCAGAAGATGAGGCAGAGGATGACCAGTGCGTCCATTTTGAGGCTACTGAAGAAGGTGCATATCATCAGGGAGTGGATGAAGACTGCATAGAGCATACAGTAGTCCTATTCCAAAAAGAGACAGAGACCAGTAGAGTTTGAGGATGGTGACCACATCTTCCTATGGGTCTCACCTCTATTATGTCTACAGAGTTTTGGCCGAGTTGGAAAGTTATCTCTGTGTTTCATCAGACCTTTCCAGGCCCTCAGCAGAGTAGGCAAGGTGGCTCACCGCCGGTCCCTTCCACCTAAGTTGCACAGGGTGCATGACATATTCCATGTATCTCAGCTGAGGAGATATGTATAGAACCTATCTGTCATCATCGATGACACGACGACGTTCACGGAGGTTCTAGTAGAGATTGAGGATCAACAGGAGTGGTTCCTTCAAGGACAGTCGATTCCTCCAGTGTGCTTTTGCTGGCAGCATAGAAACCTTTTGGGGAGAACATGAGAGAAGGAGGCTCAAATTCATGTTCAGAACCCCTTTTATTTACCTAGTGTGTTTTGTAGCATTACAGGTATGTAAATCCATGAGGTGGGGGTAATTTAAAGACCTTGAAATTCAGAGGAAAATTTTTTCTCGATTTCTTTAGAATTTTACGAGTCTGCAGTTTTTGACGGTGCCTGATTCCGAGGCCCAGTGTGCCCGGAACCAATTTCTGAAGATTTGTTCAGGTAGGTTTAGTAAATTAACGTGCGGGTTTTTCTATTTTTGAACTAGTTCTCACAATTGAAATCGGAGGACACACATGAACTCACAGCGCCAGTATTCTCTTCAGAAGACCTTAACCGCATTTGCGTTTTGTTGAGAGCAGAAGTTAAATTTTGGGTTATCTTTAATAAATTAAATAAAATAGTGTTTGATATTATTTTATTTACATGGTGGTTTATATATACAAAGGGATGATAATTTTTGTGGGGCCCACATGAACACTAACCCTTTAAATGACCTTGAAACCCCCTAGAACTCATGGAGTTCCATGTTTTAATTTATTTTCCAACACTCCACCATAAATAAAGTGAATTAATTTATTCTTTTAATTCAAATTTTTTTGAATTCATCAATCCACATTTAATCTATGTGTTGTTACTTTTATGAGCGATAACTCTTGGGTTTTGTGCCAAAAAAATAATAGAGATAAAACTCTATTATTTTGGGGGTTTAATTTCATAGTGGAGAGATAAGGAGGAGAAGAAGAGGAGGGAGAGCTTTCCTCCAACGATGAAGAATGATCTCTCTTTATGAAGAATGACCATCTACTCTTCTCTTCCCCCGCATCAAGGGATAATACGCCGACCGTGGAGACCGTCACCAATGAAAACATTCTTTTTCCTCTGACGTTGATGGAGCGATATTTGTCCTACGCGATGTTGTCTCCCACGATTCCCGATTACCGCGAAGCCTGACTTCCGTGGCGCGTCGAAGTGCAATGTCAATTATCAAGGTTGGGGATTGTTTCAATTTTTAATTGAATAAATTTTTTATTCATCCTTCGTTGAAACTGTGGATGACATTGTCCATGTGATACCGCCTAACACAGAGGGCATGGGCCGAATGAACATGACCCGAAGACCCTCCGTTGATCCTTTATATTTTTTAATGGTGACGGTGATGGAAGAGATGGCAGCGACAAGCGAAAAATCGGCAGCCATATGCCGGCCGCATGGAGAGGAACCGTGGCCCACAACTGCAAGCCGATCGACCGACAAAGTACCGGCTGGCTAAAGCCCGCCGGACAGAAGGAGGGATGCAGCACCACAAGGTGAGCCGCACTGCAGAAGAACGCGTCCCACATCCCGCAGGATGCTTGGCGGGTGAACCGGCTGACAAGCGGCCGACCAAGCTGAGCAGGACCATTGTTCCAGGAGGGCGCCGCGCTGGATGAACCACCGCCCGCCGAACTGGGCCGCTTGTTCCATGGAGGCCGGTCGGCTTCGTCTGGCCAGTTAGGGAGGGAGGTGTTGCCGGTTCTAGTAGTCGGGTGGGGGAGGGGGTGCCCCTCACCACGGACTGCTTGGTCCCTTCAGTCCGAGCCGCAGCCGGCCGGGCCTCGCCGTGCCTGGCCGCGCCCTCCCGGGCAGGGTCACGCCCTCCCGGGTCGGGCCGCGCCCCCCGGGGTCAGGCAGCGGCCTCTCGGGCTGCACCTGCCTTCGGGCCGGGCCACGCCTACCATCAGGAAGGGTCGCATTTCTTTAGGCTGAGCCGACACACCTTGCCTGGTTGGACCCGCCGAATCGGGTCGGACCGACCCACCAGCCCACTGGGCCTAACTGGTCGGGCCCGTATGCTTAAATGCGAATATCTTCATGACCATGCATCCGATTGACGCACCGTCTATGGCACTGGGACCCTTACGATGAGGCGGTCCTATGTGATCTTTTAAATGAGTTTTTGATGAATTTGGATGATGGTCGGATTTGGAACAAACGTAATTCCAACCGGGCCCTCGGAGCGGAAACACTTATAACTTGAGGACCGGACGTCCGATTGATGTACCATCAACTATGTTGAATTTATTTTGATGAGATGATTCATTTTGCATACTCCATTTTTGGTTTGGAAATAGTTGGAGTATGTCCGGGTTGGATTGTACCTAAAATCCAAACGGGCCCCTTGAACGGAAATACTAATAACTCACAGACCGGGCTTCTGATTGACGCGCCGTCTATTATGTTGAGACCCCTATGACGAGGCAGTTCCATGAGATACTAACATGTGAATTTATGTGACACATGGAAGTATTGAACATTAGCTCATGGAGAAGATCCCCTCTGAGATGAGCGTACGGAGTACGAAGACCTTGTAGTTGGCTGAGAGCTGATGACTGCTTATCCAATTCAATTCGAAGTGGCTATACTTGCCCAGTGGGGATCGCTACTTTGTTGGGGTTACAAACCCATGGAGGAGGAGTGCTACTGTGTTGGGGCGGCAGATCGACAGTACTCGACAGGAGGATTACCTCTGTAGGCTTTTAGGGGGAGTGCTACTATGTTGGGACGGCAGACCCATGGCAGGGAGCGCTACTGTGTTAGGGCGACAAACCTGCAGTACTCGATAGGAGTAGTACCTCAGTAGTCTAAGTTTAGTGAGTAGTACCTTGGAGTCACGACAGGACTAATGTGCTCGACAGTGGAGGAGTTCTCCAGTAGGTGTGGTTTTGACATTATGAATAAAATCCAAGTTTGAGCTGAGTCAATGACCTTTGTGTTTTCCTCATGATTGAGATGGGTTACTTGATAACCTAGGTATATGTATGGGCATATACCTAAGTAAAGCTTATCAGTTGAGATCTTTATTTGTGGTGTATCCATGTTGGATTTTGTGAGACCTTGAAGGTCTCAGGGTCCCTACTGAGTATTATTATACTCACCCTTGGAGGGGTTATGTCTGCACCTCGTTGTGTTGGATGCAGATAACTAACAGCGCTGACCGAGGTAGAGTGTACAACGCCTGGACGGTACCTGGAGGTGGACACTTTGTTGTACTTTCCTTCACGTGTAGTGGTACTTATCTTTTGGTCTTGTATTTCCGTCCACTTATTATTTTTAGCACACTTGTTATACTTCTTTACTTAGTGTTTTCTTCAACTTGGTCTCTGGTTGTGTGAGTTTACATTTTATAAAGGCAATGCCTTCCCAGTTAAAGGGATTTACGACTTTGGTGCTAGTCTCCACCCCCTGGCCAATGGAAGGAGGGATTGGGGTAGTTACGACACAGGCCCTGGGGGACGGGTCATGAAAAATATTCCCAAATAATTAATAATTATCAATTTTGGAAGAACTAATATTCATAATATTAATACTTTACCTAATAAAAATCATTATAACCAATCCATTGAAATATTTTGGATGGTATCTATATTTTTTATTTTTATTAAAACATAATATTCATTAAGTGACATCTATATGAATGAAAATATTTTTAATATTTTATTTCTAAATTTAATGATTAAAATTACCTATTATTTTTAAAATATCTTTTTTAAAGTCTATGAAATTTCTAAAATATTTGGAAAGAAAATCTATTTAGAATTCAATATAGATATTTTAATGAAATTTTCAATGAAAATAGTATTCCTGAAGATTAGAAAATATGTGTCTGTGGTATATATTAAAAATATTATTCTGCTCACACCATCTATAAAAATTTCCTCATTGGGAAAATAACAATAAAATTACTTACAAATAAAATTATATAGAGTGGAAAAGGAAAACAATTAACATAAAAATCATTTCAGAATAGTAAAAACATTCTTAAAAACATTATAAAGAATATATGTTAGAAAAAACATTCCCAACCGAATATAAAAACTAGCCTCCTTTCATTAAAAACATTATATTAAAATTTGGGGTACTTAGAGGGAGTAAAATTAATGAAAATCTATTTATTTCTAGAAATTACGATATGAGAAGGTCCTTTATGGGGTGTAATATAAAAATATGATATAATTTTGGCAATGGAAACATAAAAATAAATAATCTTGAATAAGGATAAAATTGTTAAATAAACACATACCACTTTAGAAGTATCTGAATCATAAACCCTATGGAATAAATAAAATAAAATTAAGAATTAAAGGGCATAAATATAAATAAATTCATAAATTGACAAATCATAGGATCAGTATATAAACTAAAAAAATGAAAAAAAAAATTAATATGGTGTTTGTCTAACAAAAATAAAAGTAAGATGATAAACCCTTATCTAATGTTCGACCTACATCATTAGTTCTTTTAACCTCTATTTAATAAATATAAATTTATTATAAATCTATATTAGAATAATAAATTGATACCATGAGGCCATATGTTATTGGTTAAGATAAAGACAATGGTAATAAAGAAATTTGTTTTTGGTTATGTTGTTAGAATTGTTTTTCAACACATATGAAGCTATCAGCAGTTGCACTGTATTTGAAGCTTCTATAAATATATTGTATCAAAAAAATTTAATTACTCTTATAATGTTTAAATATGATTATAAGAGTTAAATGATTCATGAAAATAATTCTTTAATGAAGTGTGATTTAAGGATGATGTGATATACCTAAAATTTGTGGGACTTCTGTTTTATGTTTGAAGAAGTGACAAAGAGAAATGCATGCAATCAAGGAAGAAGAATAGTTACATTGTTGAATCATCTAGTCGATTATAGAAATCCAAGTCTCTTATCGTGGAATTCATATAGAAAATTCTGTGATATATCTTATTTTGAAATTCATGTAGCCATTTGTGAGATGTAAATGATTTTTGAAGTCAAAAATTCCTTTTCATTTTTTGTAGTTGATTGAGATATGTATCCATTTTAAGTGATGTGGTTTATTTTTTCATATAGTCGTTTTATGTGATGTACCCTATTAAGTCAAATAGTCATCTTCAATAATCTATACAATTGAGTCATGTATCCATTTTCTATGTCATTATGTCTCGCTTCACGTAGCATTTTTTAGAAATGTAACTGACTGAGTCACGTAGATAAATTCTACACATTATGAAATTCTATTATATATAAGATACTATTTATCTAATATTGAAGGTGGTTTGGATATAATCGGAAGATTTCAAATTTTCATAACACAATAGTCATGTATCGATATCATGCATGAATTCATACATATATAAGGTTTTAATAATGATGAAATATGGGTTTAAAGAAAAATAATGTTGTTGTTTCTCCATGAACAGATGCACTTATAAATAGTCATGGAAATTGTTCCCATTAGAAGTTAAATTTATGACCATATTCAATGTTTTTGGAGTTTGAATTCAAATATTTTTATGTGGTATCATATATATTTTAATTTAGAAGAAATAGAAAAGAGTAACATTCATATATTAATGAATTATCCTTAAATTATTCAGATTGTGGTTTTTTATATGGGAGTGTTAATATTCGGAGAGAGGTGTTCGTAAATAATTTGTAGTAACATTTAGTATAGTTCATGTAAATTGAAGTGAATTATTTCCTATATAAGAAGAGGATAAGAAAAAGGAAAAGATATCACACTACAATGTGAGTTACTATACATAGGAGGAAGAAGTATCTGTTGTATCTTATCTTTTTATTGTTTTATTAGTGAAGGATTTACTTAATGTGTGGCATGCACAAAATTGTGAAGATGCATATATGATTATTTGTAAGGATTTTTCCTGGTCCTTGTGGTTCACAATGTTTTAGTTTTTATGATCATAGATTTTTCTAGATTATGATAAAGACTAGCTACTCATATTTAGTAGTGATTATTTTAAATCTCATGTGATCTCTCTATGTGTGTTCTTTTTTTTTCTTAATATCAAAATTAACTCTAATTAGTACAGAGGTTTAATTTGAAAAGGAAAATAATAAAATTGTTAAATCAGCCATTCACCTTCCTCCTCAATGATTTTGTAATCCTACATTATACAACAATATAAATATTTTTAACATCATATATGGTCCATTTATATCATTTTAATACATATTTATTAATATATATTTATTAAAATAACCTTTTTAGAGTGTTCAATAATTTATTTTTCAATTCTATTTTGGTATGGTAGTTTTGGTCCATTCATCATTCTCATTATTCCCTCATATATACAATTTTAATCATGATATAAATATATTACATTTTTGTAACACCACATGTTTTTATAAATAATTCTATGTTCTCTAGTATATACAACCCACAACACTAAGCCAAAATTAAAAATTAAATATAAGTATTTTAATATTAAAATTATAACTAATCCCATGAATTTGAAGGTATGAGTATGATTAACTAAAATATGATATATATATATATATATAACATACTCAACACAATTTTAATTATTAATTCTTAGTAAACAATAACTAAATTTCTATCAATGATATTTTATTCATAAAAAATATGTTTTCTTCGAAAAGTATATTTATTGATTTTTTTGAGTTAATAATATAAAAAAACATATAAACTATTAGAAAATATATTTAAAAAAATTTATATCATTATTTAAATCATAATGTAAAAATTATCGTATGAATTATTTTTTTATCCTCTCCGAAAAAATATTTCTCAATGAATAGTGAAAAACACTCATTTTTATTGAAAATGATTTTTTTCTTAATTATTTTACAAATAATTTTTTTTAAAAGGTTTGAAAGTATAAAAATTCTATTATATTATTAATAATCAAAATTTTTAATTATAAACAATTATATATTACAATTTTGTATAAAAAATTTAGACTTAAACATTAATATTTTTTTGAAAAATCCTTTATTTGTTAAGTTTTTCATTTTTATATTCAATTAATTTATTAAATATTTAAAAATTAAACATTAAAAAATTTATTCCGAATTTCTAATAAGGAGTTTCAAATTTGGTAAATAAAACCCTTTTATTTTTAATCCTTATAAATAGTTTCCATTGTAAATATTGGTTAACATGATAAAGTTAAATTGAGTAATTATGGTTAAAATAATTTGATAAGGTCTCAAAATAAACCCCAAAGTTTCCTATATTTTATTCTATGAATATATTTTTCCATAATCATCCAAATTTCATATATATGAACTTTTTTTCATTTTTTTTATTTTGACCATTATAATATTTAACTAAAAGATAAAGTAAAAAATGTAAATTACTTGTTTTTAATACCTGTAATATTTTTTTGATAGGAAACAATATTGTTAATTTTTATATTTTTATTTGAAATATAAGCAATTTTTTATCCTGGTAAATTATTTTAATTTTTAGGGATGATATAATTACAATAAGTGCTTATACAACACTGACTTAGTGATTGTGCAAAGAGTAGAAAATTCACATCAATTATTTTAAAAACTCTAAAAAAATATTTTTTGGATTAGTTATTATGTACCATGAATTATATATATATAAATAAATAATTATGTATATTTTAAGGGATTAAATTATAATTCCACTATTTTCATGTTCTTTTAAGATTCAAATTCAATGAATATTTCTAAACATGACATTAATGATATTCCTTAATAAAATATATTTTAGTAAATAAATAAAAATTCAAAAAGAATAATATATTTGTCCATATAAATTGTATATGGTATAAAATATAGTCCTAATTTAATTTATTGATCCATTTTCCTTTTATAGTAAATTTTTAGACCTCTAATGAGTAAAGAACATTGATTTTACAGATACTGTTAAATGGGTTAACGAGATATTTAAATAAATATATATGGGTAAAATAATAATTTTAATTTTTGTAGTTTTATTAGATGAGTGGATTTAAGATAATCTTCATATTAAATTCTAATTATATCAATTTTGATAAATTTTTTGGTGAAAAGTAATTTATATTAATGAAATAGTTTATGAAATTCTAGGTCTTCCACTTCAATCAATTATAAATTGGAACCAACTCTACTCTATTATTCACACTATTAAGCACTTAATTTAGTTCATGATTGAGAAAAATATATCCCAAAAATCACCCCTTTCCTATATTACAATTTTGTTCATGAAACCTTCCTATTACGGATTTACATAAAAACCTTAACAGGATATCTCAAGAAGAGGTATAGTTCATTACCAAGAATTGTTTTTCTATTTTTCTTCTACATACTTCAAATATTCTACAACCATGCTAAAATAATAATTCCAATACCGTCTATATAATAATACTTTTTTATGTTAATGGAATAACCAATATCAATCACATCTTCAATCAAATTGTAAATGAAACTGTTGTTTATTTGTACGATAGACTGTTGTTTGGAGAAATAATATAATTTTCACTCCATCACAACCTCTCATGGAAAGTTATAAAGATGTATTTATGGAATATATAATATTTTAATAAAATTATTTTCATTTTTTAAAAGAAAATATATATTCTTATTTCTATATTTCTATCCATTGAAAAATGATATTCTTATTCATGCATAAATGTAAATTACCACCTCCACGAAGAGATGCAATTAGGTTTTTATAACCACATCATATTGCTACTATATAGATGTTAATTTAAATAAATTGTACGTTATTAATGACACTATATAAATTTTATAAATATCAAATTATAATTACCTTGTTTACATCATATTCTTTGAAAAAAGTAAAACGTTACACATGTGTATGTATGGCCTATAGTCTTAATGTTTGTAGGTAATTTACCTTTCATAACTATATTTCATGATTGGTCTTAAAATTTTAATTTATGTATAAAAAAGATAATAATATCATTACTATTATTATAGAGATTATTTAATAATTACTTCATTGACAATAGTCAACCAATTGATGTCATTTTGGACATATGAGTAGAATATCATCAAAATATCTCACGTAAATCTAATTGATTAGTTAATTAAAAAATTTGACAAAAAAATAAACGTAAAGGAATAATATACATGAAGATTGTTCTTAATAAAGTGTAATTTTTATAAAAAGAATTACTCATGGTGATAAATAATGAACATGATGAGCCAGGCTCGAGGTAAGCATCACTTTATAATTAAAACATTATTTTAAATGTTTTTAATATTTATTTTCTATATATTTCTCTTTAATTATTTTATCTAAATATTTATATGTAAATAAATTAATTTTAAAAAAATTATTTAAATTTTTAATTTCATTCAATGGATTTATAAATAAATCATTTTATATATTTTATTCATAATGTTCTAATAAAATGGAAAAAGAAATATACTATTTCAATGGTTATGTTGTTTTTGGTTTTCCTAACAATCCTAACCATTATTTGATGTTTTGAATATTTTATGATATTTAATGATTTATTAATATAAAAAATCTCCTTCTATTTAATCTAGGAATCATAAAAAGGTATTTTAAAAGGAATGGATATTTAGATATCATGAATTCTTTTCTTATTGGTGAAATTATTATTTTAATGAAAATGAAATATATCTGGTGATACGATTATGTTATGGTTATTAGAAATTGTTTACAATTATGGGTGATTCTCTTATAAATTAATGATGGTTGGTTCCACTATAAACAAATGATGGGTGGTTTGACTAAAAAACAAGGATTTATAGTTCTATTAGGAATGAAATATTTGTGGTTCCATTTTAAACCAAGGAATGTTGGTTCCCTTACCAACCAAGGATGGGTGATTCCTTTATAAACCAAGAACATGTTATCCTGATATATCTCCCCAATTCATTAGGTATTTTTAAGAGTATTTTTATGAGTGATATAAAAATTATATACCGTGTTACCTACTTGAACATTATATGATTTATAATGATTTTTCATGGAAATATTTTAATTTCACAAGGTAAGACAATATTATTTTATTTTAAATAAATGGATATACTCTTTTTGGTAATAAGGTGTGTTTTTAATAAAGTATTTTCAATAGTTTTCAAGTTTTCTAATGAAATCCTCATTATTATGATTTTACAACTTGTAATATTTTTAATTGTTGTAGTAAAAACATTCAAAAGTAAACCCAATTTTACATACAAGTATATTATTATTTGTGTTAAAATTTTATTTAGTTAAATGAATGCTTTTTATTATGATCATAGGGTTTTAAGGTGGACTAAAGGGTTTATTTTTTATTATTTTTAGTACCTTAATATTATTTTTTTATGATCCCATGTTTTAAATTTTATTCATATGTTTTTAGGATAATTGGAAATTTTAAAAAAGTAAGCATTTTAGACATGTCAGTAACCTTAAATAAATCTAGAATTTACTTATAATGAACTCCTTTTGTGGGTGAAATGTATACTGTGTGTTAGTTTCCATAATGAAAGTTTTTTTTATTTTATAAAACTCTAAACCTAAAATTTCCTTGCTTATGTAAGTGATTCAATATTTCATTTTGGTGTTATCTATTATAAGAGGTTGGAATTGGGTCGTGTTTATTGGTAACATGTTATAAATTTAATGTTCATGGATTTTTCACGAAATTAAATAATTTGAGTCAAGGGGATATTAAATTTAAGGTTTACACTAATATTTATGGATACCATGGTAGTTTAATAAGATTATTATTGATCATATTTAAATTTTTATAGATACCCCTTTGAGGTTTTATCTGTTGGGAATACTTTGGTATACAAAAATTGAGTTTTGATAGATCGTCGAGGAATATTTAACACTTAAATTTAATATGTGTAAATTTTAATTGGGGACTAATTCCTTTACACTTTTTGGATTTAGTAGAACAGGTATTTATAACCTTTAGTGTTTATATGTTCTTTTATATTGAGGTAATTATGTGTTATTACAACATGGTAACATATGATTTGTTTTATAGAAAAATATGGTATTAAAGTTGGATTTTCGTATTGATTGGTTGTTGTTATTTTGGATGATTTACACTATTTTAGGAATCTTAAGAGAATTATGTTTGAATAAGATAAGATAACATGTAATGAATAAATTTTCATTTATCTTTTGGAATCAATATTGATTTTAATTTGTTTTTATGGTGATTCACATTATTTATTGAAATTATTAGTGTATTATATGGATTTTATTACTAGGTAATATATAATTTGTTTTTCAGGAATTTAGAATTATTGGTGTTTTTTGAGACAAAAAATAAATTTATCTTGGAAGAATATGTGATAAAATCATTCTAATATTTTTGTATCAATTATAGTCAAAAAAACATTTGAACAATTATATGGATATGTATTCATGGAATGATTTACTTTTCACTTTGTGTATAACTTTTTAAATATGGAGATTAATGTATTTGTTCTTTATATTATGGTTTATACATTTTGGGTATTATCATACCCTGAGATAACAATTTTGCTTTTGGTTA
The DNA here is from genome assembly GCA_963277665.1 of Viscum album. Taxonomy (NCBI): domain Eukaryota; kingdom Viridiplantae; phylum Streptophyta; class Magnoliopsida; order Santalales; family Viscaceae; genus Viscum; species Viscum album. The sequence continues at coordinate 1,192,381,242 of OY728130.1, read as the reverse complement.
ATGTCTAATGATAATATGAATTGGTTTTTATCAATTGTAGGATTACATGACCGATTAGAAGTTGATTTTATTTTTTAGGCATGAAAAAATCATCTTGAAGACTCATAATTTGAATAATAAGATGATATTATATTAGAAAGTGATAAAAGAAATAATTCTTATTCCCAGGTATGTATATTTCCTTTTGTTATTTTTCTATATTGTAAAGGAATTACATAACTCTAGACAAATAATATTGTAACAAAAATGTTATCATATTGCCTTCACTTTTTAGGAATCTATGGTCTTTTCACACCTCATGGATTTAATATTTTCATGTTATTTTCTTTCTCATGATCATTAAAATTATTATGATAAAAATTCTATATAACACTCTGTAATTATTTAGATATTAATTTTCTCTACATGTTTATATTATCACATCCCGCTAATGTTATCATATTTTGAAACCTAGTTATGTTTTATTCCAGTGGACCAACGTATTTCCCTTTTCCCCTATTGAAGAGGTTGTCTTATTATCCCTTTTTACATTATGGGTTTTTAAAAAATATTATTCAATTTTAAAACCCTTGAATATTTTTATTAAGTTAATATTTAAAGGATTAAATTTTTTAAATGGGTTAAGAATTTAAGACGAGGATATTTTTAAAACAAATCTATGCTGGATAGCATCAACAACACAAAACACTGAACATAAACAAATAATGAAATATTTTTATTTAAATTTGAAACTTGTATCTTGATCATTAAGTCAAAAGGAATGAAAAGGATTAAACATATTATTATATATGTATAAATAACCTGATTAACAAAAATATATTGATTAATTATTATGAAATATGTACACAATTTTTAGAAAAGTACATTTGTTTATCAAAAATAATTTTTACTTATTTTGTGAGTAAATATTATAATAATTTTTGTTAATTTTAAATATAATATTTTATAAAATGGGTACAACATTACAAATAATAATGTAAAAACTTTTTATGGGGAATACTTTCAAATTTCTTAAAATGTTTCATTTTCTAATGAATAGTGAAAACATTGATTTTTATTGAAAATTTAATTTTTATTTCAAGAATTTAAAAAGTAATATTTTCATTTAAAATGGTTTAAAATTAAAAATATAAATATTATATTAATAATAATCCAATTATGTTCATTTTAATTATTATTATTGTTGAATTTTGTATAAAAACATTTAATACATACATTTTCCTAAATAAACATTATTTCATTGCGTTTTATGTATTTATATTCAATTAATTATGTACAAATAAAGAAATTAAATACTAAAAGGTGGATACTATATTTTTAAATAGGACGGAAAAATTTATTAAATAATTGTTTTTTATTTTTCCCCTTTTGAATAGTAATCATAGTTATGTTTTGTTACCGTGGTTAAGGAAAATCGATTAATTAAGGTAAACAATTATATGATAAGGTCTCAAAATAAACCAATTTTTTTTTATATATCAATTTTTTAGTATTTTTAATCAATAATAATCCTAAATTTTAAAACATTTCCTTATCTTGTCATTTGGATTTGATTTTTACCTTTAAAATATTTAAGTAATAAATAGTCAAAAGTTTCACTTTCTTTCTTTTAATATCCATAATATTTTTATGGTATAGACAAAATTGCATATGCCCAGTTTCAAATATTTATTTGAAATATGAGTTATGTTTTTGATTATGAAAATTAATATTTGAATTTTAGTGATAAAATAATTATATTAAGCACTTATAAAACCCTAACTCTTCTCTTGTGAAAGTAGTTGAAAATTCAAGTAAAAGTTTTTAAAGAAACTAAAAGTGATATTTTTTAACAGATTTTACTCTACCATGATTTTTATAGATAAAAATAACATTTTATGGATATGTTCAAGGATTAAATTATAATTATATTGTTGTCACTTTTATTCAATGTCTTGTTTAATGAATATTTCCAAAAATGACATCAATGGAATTTCATAATAAAAAATATTTTATTAAATGAGCCAACGAGCCCATACCCGAGTGGTAAGGGCTCCTGCTTGGCATTCAAGAGACCTAGGTTTAAAACTGGGTGGAGGAGAATTCCCAGGGTACTGTAGTAGTTACTTTTTTCTACTATAGCAGCCAGAACTATTCACCCGATTTGGGCCTTCGGGCCACCAGTTTGGGCCTATGGGTCTTTAGGGCCTTCGGGTCATCAAAGGCCTTTGGGCCTTAGGGCCTTCGGGTCAGGTAGACTATGGAGTAGCCCAATTCACATAGAACAAGCCCCAGAAGAGGATCAGAGAAACAGGAGTAGCAGCCACCAGATGCAGAGCTAACCGGATTGGAAGAATGAGAGGGTATGGAAGCCGCTATCGGGACCAGGCACCGTGAATCTTTGTACGGGGAAATGATAGCTGGTCATCATCGCAAGGTGGAAGCTAGGTGATCAATGACGCAGAAAGTTGGGGAGGGGCAGTTCAAGTGGGCTTGGCCTACGGGTCATGTATTGGGAATGGTATGCCTCTGGGCCTTCAGGTCATGTATTACGGGTTTTCAGGCCTTGTTCCTTGGGCCTACGGGTCATGTACGGGTTCCCCTTCAACCCTTAAAAGGGGGATTATCGATAATAAAATTAAAAATAAGGCCTTCGGGCCAATTGGATTTTACTAAATGATTTAATATAACCAAAATATTAATTTATTAAGCCTAATAAATAGAATATGGTAAAAAATATTTTCCATGTACCATTTTCTAATTAATAATACATTTATAGTAAATTTATTTACCTTTAAATAATAAAAAGCATTGAAATCACAATAATTGTCAAAATGGTTAACCAGAGGAAAAAACAGTGTGATAAGGGTAAAATACAGTCTAAAATTGTCTATTTTTTTGAATGGGAGTAGTTCAAATAATAATCATATTATATTAAAATTATATTAATTTTAATCTATTTTTTCATGAAAATTTATTTATATTTGTTTAATTCTTGAAGAAATTCCTAGAGTGCCTCTCCCCACACCTATAAAAGGGAACGTCCTCTCATCTTTTCCTCACAAATTTATTAAACATTATTTATGGAAATAAATAACCAAATATATACCAAACATCACTCTAAAAAATTAAATAGGTATTGTATTGATCATAAAACCATCATAGGAAGGATTTTGGTAAAATCATATAGATGTTTCTAGTGGAAGAGGGATAGTTCTTATGCAAGTTTTTTCTTTTTATTTCATATTCGACTTGCATTAAATATTCTTCTACCATGTTAAGAAAATATCACCAATATATTATATATACATATAATTTTTATGTTAATTTAAAAACCCTATATCCATATTAACTTCCATCAAATGGAAAACAAAATCGTCGTTTGCTAATACGACAGACTGCCACCCCACAAACCAATGTAAATCATTTCCCATCATTTATTCTCATGGATTTTAAAAATTATTGAATTAGTATATATCTGTGTGTGTGTGTGTGTTTGTGTGTTTGTGTGTGTGTTTTTTTGGGTTTCTGTGTTACTCATGAAATTATTATCATTTTGGGAGGATAATATATCATCTATTATTTACATTTCCACCTATTGAAAAAACATAATGTCGTCTATGTGTACATGTGGATTTCCACCACCACAAAAAAAGTGATACATTTTTCATAACCACATAATGTGGATTAAATATATAAGTTATTTTAAGGATATTATATTATATATATTATATAATTATTATTATGTAATTAAAAAATAATACTTACCTTTCTTCCATTATGTTCTTTGAATAACAGAAATGTCACTCATATACACCTACAACCAATCATCTCTGTGATTGTAGTGTAATTCATTTTCATATGCATCACTCATGGTTGGAATTAAATGTATAATTTCTATATAAAAATTAATAATTTTTTCTTCATTATAATTTTGAATATTATTTAATAATAGCCTCTTTAACCATAGTCAACCTACCAATGTCATTTTGGATATATAATCTGAAGATCATCAAAACATCCAATGTGAACATAATTGATTAAATAATTAAATATAACAAGGTAATAAATAAAAGAAACACCTTAATAAATATGAAAATTTTCTTTAGAAATAAAATAATTAATATATGTTTATTATTCTTGAAGATAAATAATGTATGTGATGAGTTTAACTCGAGGCATGGGACACTTCATGTTTAAAATTCCATGTTAAATGTTTTTAGGATTTAATTTATCAATATTTTTCTTCTAGTATTTTTGGATTTATTTATATTGAAATAAATTAATTATAAATAACATTTTATATCACTTTTAATTTTTTTCCAGTGGGTTTAAAAATAAATGTTTTAATGTATTTTATAGAGAACATTTTGACAAAAAAGTAAAGTGAATGTTCTATTTTAATTTATACAATGTCAATATTATTTCCTACCACCATAACTATTATTTAATGTTTGACATCCTTTATGATCTTTCATGTTTCATTTAAATAAAAAACCCTCTCTATCTGCTTTTTATTAGAATTTCCAAAAGGATTTTAAAATGGAATTGATATTTCAATATACGGAAGGGTTTTTCTTGTTGATGAAAAGATTATTTTGTTACAAATACTTGTTTTCATGTGTTATGGTTCTGGGAAAATGTTCATGATAATGGTTGGTTCTACTAGAAACCATGGATGGATAATTAATTACAAATCAAGGATGGGTGGTTTTGTAATAAACAAATGAAGGATGGATACATCATAGATCTAGGACATGTAGTTCTGTTATAAACCATAGATGGTTAGTTTCATAATAAAACATGGATGGATGAGCATGATATAGATCTCTAAAGCATCGGTAATTTCTATGAGTGATTGTAATATAGATATTAAAATGAACTCCTAGGTTACATGTATGGCATTTTTTTGTTAATTAGTTTTCATCGTTATATTTGGATTTCAAATGGATAGCTAATGATCATTTGTTTTTAAAGATTGATTGTGAATTTTTAGGGGAAAATTATTTTATTAAGAAATTTTTTCATGTATTTTCTTGCCTTTAAAGAAACCCTCATGATTGTGTTTTTCCCTTATGTTTTCTTCTTAATTTGTTTTTGGAATAAATTTGGAAGAAAATTGAATTTCAATCATAAGTATATAATTATTTTAGCTCAATTTTTATTAAGTTAAAATAAACTTTCTTTTATAATATCATGGTTTTAAAATAGACTAAAATGTTTCTTTATTCTCATTTTCATATCCCTTATTGAGATTTTTGTGAAAATATCCAATTTTTAAATGTATCTCAGTGGTCTTAAGGATGAGTATAAATGATAACAAATTCATTGTAGAACCCCTGTTTTAGGTACATGATTCTTTATATATGTACCTAGTGCTTATAAAAGTCCTAGGTTACATTTGTGATGTTCATAGGGATTCTAAAAAAATTTATATGTGTTTATAGTGGTTCACAATTTGTTCTTATTTAGTATAAATGGTTAACCATCTCTAGAATACTATGAAATATGTTTGGGGAGCAACTAGGGAGGCACATAGTTAGAACATGGTTTGGCTAAATACTGTGAGTGCCCAGGGGAAACCATACCACTTGAAGAAGAGGTTAAAACATGATTGGTTTATAGTTTTTATAATTTTGATACACAATTGTTAGAGTTATGGACTAGAGATAGTAGCATTACACAGTTTCCGCATATTTTAAAAATTGTGTGGCCTAACTCCATGGTGTATAGTTGGTACCCCAAAATTCATGTATCTAACTTGAATTATCACTCGGTACACACTTTAACCACATAATACATCTATACCTCATATTCCATTTTCTATATAGGATTTAGATATGATCCACAATGATCTAAATACGGTTCTTTGGAAAATCAATTGTTGTTGGAGTTATGGATCTGTTAGTAATTAATTGTTCTTTATTGTTCCTCTTAAACCAATATTATCCTCTCTCTTGTAACTGTATATATAGGGTTTTATAGATAGATATATTTTATTTGATGATTTTCATGATGATTTAAAATTTTATTTATTCATAGAAAGAAAATATGAGGTAAGATCAAGGGAATCATAGTGTCATTCTTAAATTTCACCAGCCATTGAGAGGTAGGTTCCATCTATCTCATCTTCACATTACTTTAATCAATTAAGGATTTTTTTTCATTTAATCAATTTCTTGTAATTATTTTTAAATATTTATAAGAATCCTGATGGAAACCCCTGTTTTCTTTATAGATTCATATTGAGTAAATTAAAAGGATTCTTAGAAAATTCTATTGTGTGAAAATTTTAATATGATGATTTTAAATGTTTGGTTTTTTTGACAAATGGAAGATTATTATTGAAATTAATTAAATTAAGAATGTTCTATATGGAATTTTTTATTAATGGAATTTGAAATAAATATCTGGGGTGAGTATATTCATAGACGTGACACATTTTAAGGACCATGTTTCTTTTGGGAAACTGGTATCTCTAAAATTTTTATGACTTGGTGGATCAACGGGATACCTATCATGAGTATGTAACTTTAACCTAGGATGTGTGTGTGTGGAGACATGGTTGTGGGATTGAAAACAATTGAGAAAGTTTTTATGTTTATAAATTATTCTTCTTGTAGCTTCATTACAGTTTGACATAAACTATTTTAACTACTTTTAAATTGTTTTATATAAATTGTGATAAAAACATTTTTACTATTGTCATGTGTTGTAAATTAATTGGGGAAACAATACTATGTTTATACTCATCCCCTACTTGGAAAATTCATTTTAATCAATAATATAATCTATTAGGCGATAAGTAATGAAAAGGTATCATATTTATCAAATGATATGACCTAAATCCATGATTGTTGAAGGAGGAGTTGGATCTTGGAGCTTAGTTGGGTTACTAGGGATATAATATTTTGATTTTCATTGGGTCATGGATTATCCTTTTAATTTCTGATTATTATCTTTTTTTATCAGTACTCTGACATAGTTTTTTACTATTCAATATACCTTTGGTTGTATATTTTTTCATGCATCATATTAAGGATTATATATGTTTTTATTATAATGTATAAATGTATTATTTGAAGGATAATTAATACCCAAACATTTATAAAAAAACTTTAATTTATTATAATCCTTTAGATCCTTTGGGATGTTACCTAACTCCTAGTTTCACCTCCACCTAATCCAAAGCCAATATGGATGGGTGGGATGCTACAAATTTTACCATCTTTGTTTGGTCTATGAGTTAGAAATGGTATTAGTCGTGATCATTTTATATGTCACTTAGGATGGAAATAATGAGGTACTATGTTAGAACAAGAAATGTAGAGAATAAAAATATTTAGTTAAGATTTTTATGTTGAAATTTCAGTTACCAATGGATATTGGGTATAAAAGTGGTTGGATAAACTTCTAGGTGTATTTTCATATCATCATCATGGGTTTATCTGATGAGAATTTCATAACATGAATTATAAGTAAGAGTTACCACTAGAATATCATTATTCATTATGATTTTAATGATTTAGTAAATGGTGAAAAAACAGGTTGAAATGTGAAAATGGTAAAAATGAATAGAGTATAAATAGTATTATCATGGTATTTTGAAAAATGATTCAAACTATTACAATGGTAAAATTTGATGAATGAATGATAGTTATTTTCATTGATATAGTAAATTGGAATTTATAATCCTTAATTTTCTAGTAAGTAAGCCCAATTTATTTTTTTCTATGTATAAAAAATGTAACTAGGTAGACATCATAGGAATTAACCATAAAGGGATGCAGAAAATGTGGTTTTTCCTAATCCACAGGTGAACCAATAGTTAGTTCAGAGTATTATTCCTGAATTCCATACTATGGATAGGGGTACCATAAATGATGAGCCTCATCTAGGGGACCATTTATTTGAGTTATAAAATAGAAACCATTCCACCTTTCAAGGGGATTCTAAATTATAAAAATCAAAAGTATGATTGAATAAGATGAAATTAATCTTCAATTTTGTTAGGACACCAGCTGAGTTGAAGATAGAGTTTGAAACCTATATACTAGAGGATATATCATGCCAATGGTGGGATTTTAAATATGAGGATTAAAATGAAAAAATAATAACATGGAAGGATTTTAAATAATTTTTCACTAAAAAATTCAATCCTCACATCATTTATATTTTTAAAAATATATAATTATATAATTTGAATCGTGGGAATTTCTCAGTAATAGAGTATGCATCTCAATTTATGAATTTAATATTCTTTTTAATTGAATTTCTTGTATGTGAAACTTTTAATGAATGAATTTTTGAGTCAGGGTTGAGACTTGAAATTCATTAAAAGATTAATGTTATTTATTTTAAGGACATTATAGAAATTTTAAATAGAAAAATGATGGGAAAATAAGGCATCTCATGAAATAAAGTTGAAGGGAGAATGTTTATTCTTATAGATATTTGTGGGAACTCTAATAGTGGGAATTATATGTATAGGGAAACGTACTTATAGAGTGGTGATACACCTCAAAATATTACTATGGGGTCAAAAAACATTATAATTTAACCAAAATGTATGTCCAGATGTTTTTAATGGGGTTATTTCAATCATATAAATTTGAATGTGGCAAACCACTTAGATATTACCAGAATTGTTATCATATGAGGAATCATCATTATTATTATCATAGTGCTCCAATGTATTATTCTAGATAAAGATCTAATTATTCTCAAACCTCATATTCTTTGACCAAATGAGATCAGCAGAATAACTCTCGTGATAATTTCCAAGAATGAAAAAGGAGATTCCAGGACCACCATGACTCCTCAACCAATGAAATCTCAATAGGCTAAAATAGGTAAAATTTCAATAAGTAATTATATAGATCTAAGAATGTGGTTATTGATGACCAGTTAGGTCCTTTAATGGTATGAGGTGTGATTCTTTTCAATTCTACCCTTATGCATGCTTTTTTTGATATGGGATGTTTCAAAAAATTTCTTTCGTGTTTTTAATCATATGGATTTGCATTTTAAGATGATGCCTACTATTTTGAAACATCAAACTCCTCTTAAAAAATATTTTTCCTGGCCATTATGTCTAAATATCATTTTATAACAATTGATTGGGCTATATTGGTTTTGGTTGTCTATGATCTGCACATGTATTTTCATGACTTGGTATTTGGAACAGATTTATTGAAATCTTTTATGGCTTACATCAACTTTTATGCCCAAATAGTTAGCTTCACATATCATAATGGAATTGAGAAACTCTTTAGAAAAATTAAAATGTAAAGGGATGTAGATAATAAATTTTAGAACTAGTTGTTGGAAAAATATCTTATTATTTGGCAGTTCATACCATGGAATCTATCGATGATATTGGAAATAGAGATTTTCCAAACAACATTTACATGTTTTATGATGTATTTCCCAAAAATTTCACATTATTTCTAATGAAAATATAATTTATTTTATGATTATATCCTATATGGGACCTGTATAATTTATTTTTTTTCTTGTTAGATAGAACCAACATAATGGGGGGAGATTATAGTTCATTTTTTATGATTTTTAAAATAAATGATTAATTCAGATGATTACATCTCTCTGGGTTTCACCCATTATTTTAGTGAAGAGGTAATATGGAACTATTATGGTTTGTGTGCATTATTGTCATATTAACCATATTACGATAATGAATCAGTATCCTCCTCTAATAATTGATGAGTTTTTTATCAATTTAGGGGATCCCAATGGTTCTAAAAAATTTACATACATTCGAGATGTAACCAAATTTGAGTTTTGAGTGATATTATTCTAAAGACAAATTTCAGAACCATATATGACCTTTATGAAATTTTATGTATTCTTTTTTTCTTAAGAATGAACCATATGTCTTTACAGAATTGATAAATTAAGTCTTTCAAAAAAAATTGGATTCCTTTTTGGTGGTGTTTTTGGATGAAATTTTGGTTCTTTCTTAGAAAAAATTGGATCATGCGAAATAGTTGGTTATTTTATTGGGTATCTTATAGGATAAATATATTTATGTTAAGATATCTATGTGTATTTTTTGGGTATAAGAGTTATGGTTCCTTATCCATGTAATTTTTGAAAAAATTGTCTCTATGGATATTTAAAAGATAAAAAAATATCCCTCGGAAACCCTTGAATAATGTATTGAAGAAACATTGTTTACTTGTTTTATAAGGATATTGTAGATTCTCTCTATGTGACTTTTTTCATTTAGCCTCACTAATAATATCATTGATGATGAAAAAACATCCATTAAAATGGATATAATAACACCACAAATAAATGCATGAACTTATGTTTAGTTTTACATCATCACATATCATCACACTTCTAGAATCTAGATAGGGATATGTAGTCTATTTTGATACATCAAGGTCTGGGTTGGGATGTGTTCTCATGCAGAGAGATCATGTTGTTTCATATGGTTCATGGAAGTCACATTTTAATGAGAAGAACTACCTAACACATGATTTGGATTTAGATTTTATATTTCATCCCTTAAATATATAGATTAACTATAATTTTTCTAAGAAATTTATTATGTATATGGATTATAAAATCATGGGGAACATTTTATCACAAATAGATTTCAATCTAAGGAAAATAATATGGATGAATATATTTAAATTTTTTACTTTAATATATTATATACTCTAGGGAATGGAAATTATGTAATATATTCAATAGGTTGGAAGTCATATTCTTACCTGGATAAAGAGACATCATATCAATGGAAGCTTCTGTTAGTCATAGCATATTTTCATCTAAATTATGCAAAACAATGTGATGTTTTATGATTTTTTCTTATTTATGTTATTCCTATTTGAGTTTATAGGATTAGATATGCTCAAACATCAGATCTTGAATGTGTTACCATGATGTCAAAACTCAATGGTGGGGAGACCATAGAAGGATAGATGCTAGATAGGTGTTTAGTTTAATGGTTTATAGATCATTTTTTTAATCTTTAGACTTATCAAGAACAACTTATTAGTGTCTATGACTATTTTATATGGCATGTTAATCAAAGGATTTAAAACTTTTATAAAACCTTGAATGAATTTTTATCATGCATTAAGATGAAATAATCTATTTTGAAGCATCTCTTGAGATTCATAAAATATCAATGGGTGAAGGTAAAGTATTCATAGCTAGCTTATATGATTCAGCCCTTACCATTTACCATGTATAAATGGGAGGATATAGTAATTGATTTTGAAATAGGTCTACCAATAATGGTTCATAAAATGATGCCATAGGGTTGATTGTGGATCATCTCACAAAGTCATCTCACTTCATCATCATTCATGAAACCAACACAATTGAATAATTCTACAATATCTATATATAAAAAAGAGTAAAGGTGCATGCTATTCATCTCCCCATTATATCTGAGTGATTCCCTAGGTTTACATCTTGTTTTTAGATGTCCTTATTTTAATCGCTTATAACTCAATTAACTAAGAGTATGTATTTTAATCCTCAAAAGGATGGGTAATCTGAAAGGAATATAAAAATGTTGGAGGAAATTATTAGGTATTTTATTATAGTTTTTATGGATCATGGTAGGGGAATTTATTGTTAATGGAGTTCTCATATAATAATGGTTTTTAAGTGTGTATATATATGGATCATTTTGAATCATTTTAGGGATAACCTTGTCTTTATAAACAATATTGGATGTAAATAGGTGAGACATCACTGATATGACGTAGCCTTATACAAGAGATAACGAATAAAATTTAGGGGATTAAAAAAATGATGGTGGTGGCTCGATGTCATCCAAAATTAGATGTGGGTCATTGTAAACGACCTTTGACATTTTTGGATTCTAATCATATTTCATTGATAACTCCTCCATGTCTTGGGAATCACTTTTTGGTAATGAAGAATGGTTTTGCCACATTTTATAATGGCCCTTTTAGATACATGAATGTGTGGGTGTTGTGGATTATCAATTAGAATGACTAAAAAGTTTAGTTTGATCTATAAAGTGTTTCATTTATCTCAATTGAATATATACTAGCCTCATCCAAAATGTGTGATTCAATGAGACCATTTTGATATTCAATCTAATACTACATTGATTCTTGTGATAGTATGGATTATATATTGGAAAGAGATGAAATTGTTTAGAAAATAATCTTTTTAGTGTTGGTTTTATGCTAAAATTCTTGGATTTCGGAATAAATGTTCTATCGTGAAAAGGAAATTTTAGAGAAGTGGAATGTTCTTTCCTTGAATAGATTTGTTTTTCTACTTTCTCAGGATAAAAAGACCCAGGGTGGGGAAAATGTAGAGTACATATTTTTAGGTGCATGAACCTTTATTTGGTAATATTGATCTTTTAAAATTATTGGGTTATGTTTGGGGATTTTTCATAAGTTTTATACATGTATTAGAAGTGTTTTTGGAGATTCATAGTTTGTGCATGGTTAGTAGAAATTGTGAAAACCACTATGAACTTGTGAAGACAGTATTGGGAGTAACTTGGAAGGTTCATGGATTTTTAAAACCATATGATTGACCAGGGGACACCATGAAACTTCCAGTATAGGGAAAAATATTTTTTTCCTAATTTTTCTAACTCTACGAGACAATTGTGTGAGGTGTGTCCTTTAGATAGTAGCATCAAATGGTTGGTGCATGGTTTTCCAAACTATGTAGCCTAATATTGTTGCATATAGTTGGCACCCTGAAATTCATGGATATAATACACGTTAAATATTGATGCCCAATTTAACCACATAATCCCTCTAGATCTCAAATTCATTTTTATCTTTAGCATTAAGAGACAATCTTTTTCGATAAAAAATATATTATTAGACAAAAACACTGTGTTGGAGGTACAGATTCATCTATAAGTCATCATTATTCACTATTCCTATTATATTTATTCTTCTTATCTATTCCAGAACAAAATATATATATTTTAATATAGATCAATGATATTTAAAGGATTTCATGATGAGTTTTCATTTGATTTATTAAAGGAAAGAATATCCAAGGCAGTATACTGAGAATTAAAGATTCCTTCTCCATTCGTTCCAACCATTGAGAGGTAGGTGAATTATCTCTCATGTCTTTATAACATGGAACATGAAGGCTTAGTTTTCATTAAGTGATTTTCATGGGATTTTTGTGAAATACTTATGTAAATCATGATGGAAACATATTTAGGGTAATTGACTGAAATTTTAAAAATCGACTGGTTTCATGGAATATTGTCATTGGAAATAATTTAAAAATTATTATTTTATTTCGATGCTTGTAATTTTTTTAAATATGTTTAAGTAATAAATGATTTATATGCAAAAGGATTTTCATGGAATTTGGAATACAAGGTTGGTGTGAGTTTATTCATAAGTGTGACCCTTGTTAGGTCACAAAGAGGTGATGGAAATATAAAATAGGGGTGAATTGTATTCATTTAAAACAATTAATCAATGTATACAATTTATAAGTAGAAATTGATTTATTTAAATATTAAACAATTAATCAACACTGATATAAGAAAAAATAGAGAAAATAAAATGAAATAATATAAAAATAAACACAAGATATTTTTATATAAGTTTATATCTAAATGATCATATGTATTCTCTTCACAAACCAACTCGGTGTATGAAACCCACTATGGTATATCACATTATAAGAAGAGTGAAAACTCTTTACAACCACATTTTTAACACTAGTAGGTTCGAACCTATTCCATTTTCATAAAGGGGTTCATACAAAAACCAATACTTTTACAGAAGAATACCCAAACTAGAATTTTAAAGGATCAATCATAAAATCTTGAATTTTTAAGGTTTATACAGAACCCAATATGTTATGGTATATAACTAAACACAATATTTTATAGGTGTATACCCGACCATGACATTCACAGGCTCAGTCTTAACTTCTTAAATGTTATGGGTTAAAAGGAAACTAGTCTTATAAGGGCGTATACTAAACCAAAACTCTTATATGATAAGCCCTTTCCTTTCATATTTTATGAGTTTAGGGAAACGTTTTCATCTAAGGGTATAGAGTAAAAATGATCTTATTAGTGGATAAAAAACTGAAATTTACAATTTATTAGTTTTATAACCACTTTCATGACACACTAAGTTATAAAATAGAGCCCAAATAGTTACAGTATAATGATTGAATAAAACAATTTCACTAATTGAATGGGTTTCAATAGAGAAACTTTCATTCCAATTAGATAATTATCTATTCATTAAAAATGTTGAAACATTGAAGCTTAGTTAACTGGCAGTTTACTTCATCAACTAGTTGAACAATGAAGTTCCAAGACTCGGATTCGAACAATGAAGCACAAAAAATAAAAGAAATGTCACATGAATATACTACACTAAATTAATACTTCTCTTTATAAAAAAATAGTAACAGCTTTTTTCTCCAATTTTATAACCATGATAGTCCTTCATAAATTTCAATGTTAAAACCTTCATATGGATATATATTTCAATTATATTGGATTAACTATGAAAATAAAAACCATTTGTTAAAACAAATTTCATTAGAATAATAATAAATTAAAATATAAATGAATATATCTATTAAAGTTAAAATTATGTTCCTTCAAATACTCCAACAAACCATACGATGTTTAATCTTTATATTCCAAATTCAAATTTTAACTTCTCTTATGGTTATTATCTAGAGAGATGATTCGTGTTTATTTTTAAAAAAAATAGATAAATAATATTTATGTGAATTGTGTGGTGAAAATTTATCAATACAAAAAATATTAGTTAATATTAATATATATGAAAAACTCTTGAAAAATATTATAGTGAACACATATTTATCCTAACTAATTTGAAATTTAATATCTCAAGTTCTAAACATTTATCAAGAATGTCCATAAATACTTAATCCAATATGAATCTTATTTAAATAAGCATAAAAATGTTGAAAACATGTACACCTGGATTTTAAATAATTAATAATTATTTTCTGAATAGACTAAACATTAACTATACACAAAATAGAAATGAAAAAAAAAGAAAAGTGAACAATATAATAAAACAAAGGTTATTCCCTATTTTAATATTTTTTTTTCAAATTCACAGAACCACATATAAAAATCCAAAAGGAAATCACATAGGGGACTCATTTAGTAAAAACACATAGGAGAACCATTTAGGTGATTCACCATGTAATAAAATACATCATGTATCCGAAAACCGATATAATTGAATTCATTTAATGGAATTCTTGTAAACGATTTATGTAAAGGGAATTACATAGTCTTTTCATATAAGAAAATTCCCATAAATTCTTTTCACTACATAACATATTTATTCATGTAGGAGAAAGATTTCATATAGAATAATATCCATGTATCTATTTCTCACATACATAACCAAATTCACATATGCAATTCTAGAAATTTTAGAATGCAGGACATATAATTTTTCTAACACAAAATAGACCATAAAAATATTAAATTAACTTTTGATCCATTTAAATTTTATTTATATAATTTAATTATATTTAAAAATAATCAATAATATATTAAATCTTATTAATGTATCATACATTATCATCAATATATAATAGAATATTTTTTTGAAAAATACATATTTCAAACCAAAAACACATATTGACTATAAAACAATTTGTAGCATTATGGAGATATATTCATAGTTTCATGTATTATAATGAAATATAGATTACTTTGGTATATTTATAATTTTTCAATAATAGTATTATTAAGATTTATTTAGATCAAGTTATTTTCAAAATACAGTAGATAATAGATTCTGGAAAATTAGCTATGTCAGAGAATTGGCTACATTGATTTTGGCTTTGTGGGAGATTTGGCTATGTGGGAACATAAATTTGGATACTCAAGAACAATAGAAAATTATATAAATGATATTTTCAGTCCCAAAAGAAAATTTTGGCCATTTAAAACTTCATGAGACTTGTAAAAAAAATTATAAACAATAAAATCATTAAATCTCAAGATACAATTAGTAATGAATAATAAGATCTAACCAATGTTAAGAGTTATTTAAATTAATAAATTAAGATAAACTAAAAAAACATAATAAGGATGTGATAAAACTATATAAAAATTTAATAAATGAATAAAAAAGAATAAAAACAAAAACAATATTAGAACATAATTATTTTTTAGAAACTATAATTACATCAATCAGAGTATTTAGATTTATGCTAAATAAAACAACAAAAGTGATGTAATTATCAAAATAATATATTGGGATTATAAATACATTTTTATGAGGAATATAACAACTAAATATTTATAATTATAAAAAACAAATTGGTCTGAGGATCCACTCAACATTATCACACTTTTTGATAATAACAAAACCATGTATAATTTCAAAACTTCTCCCCATTTTTTAATTATCCCAAATACAATGCTTTAATAAAAAAATATCTCTTTGTAATTAAAACTAAAAAATTAATATAGATAAAATAAATTTTATTCCATTAATTTCATAAGAATTATTTTTTCAAAAAAAAATATCAATAATCTAAGAGAAACCCATTTATTCTTAGAACATGAATTCAATGCTGTGAGAAAAATTTTAAAAGATTCTTGTGATCAATAATGAGAAATCCTTTATAAACTATCCTTTTGTGAACAAACATGTTAAATAATGCATTAACATCATATATTATGAATGATAACGATTAAAACAAAAAATATAATAAAAAAATATGTATGTAAATCAAACAATAGTAAACTAAAATGCAGTTTCTTGATTTTAATGATTTCCAAAAAAACTAAAAAAATCATAAAAATCAAACTCTATATAATTCTAAAATATTTATAACATACACAAATTGACCCCCCCCCCCTCATAACTGATTATTATTCTCCATGAGTGTAATAGAATCTAATGTTTATATATATTTAAGATTTGAACAAGTCTAAAAATAGTAATAAAACATATTATAACATGCTCAATGTAAACAAACTTTTCTAGGAAAAAATTTGTAATTTTAGTAAGTTTTCATCCCTCTTAATTTGCGCATTCAATATATCAATTATAAAAATTTCAATTTAATATTAAAAACTCCAGCTTAAATTAAACTTATTTTAGTCTTGAAATATATAAAACTATGCATTTTTAAATCTGTAAGATATATTTTGCACTATAAAATAAGTCATAATTAAACTAAAAAAATTAAAAAGTGAAATTAAAATCCATAAATTTAGAATTTAAAAACTCTGATATAAAGAATACATTTACAAATAAGAAACAATTATTACTCCCCCCTTAATTTCAATTTCCACTTAGTTTTTTCGATAATAAAAAACATGGTCATGTGAACATTATAACATAAAAAATAAAATATAATGATTTAATGTTTTTAATTTTACAAAACTAAAACTATGTATAATATGTATCAATAATTGAAATATCCATGATGAATTTCGAGTTAAGAATAGGATTAACTACCCCTGACTTAGTTATTTCCTTTTAAAATAATAATATCCAAAAATTATGAGAAGAAAATTAATTTCAATAGTGAACACTTATCCAAAAACACACTTAAATGTCACATAGAACTACAAAACATGTTATAAGTAATTCAAATACATTTTTAATGTAACCAAATGATAATATCATACAGTAAAAAAATCACAAATAAGATAATGTGTTTACTTTCCATTTCAACATATTAAACTGTAATATCCCAGGTAAATAAAGAATAAAGAACTTTTATATTTAATAATATTTGCGAATTAAATATTAATTTTACTTTAAAGGGGTTTCTATGTTTGATAGTGTACCTGATACGCAACAATGAGTTTCTTGAAATCTTACATTGCACACTAGTAATATAATAATATTTTTTTAAATGGTAGTTAACACGTAGCCGTTGTATTGGAAGGAATGTATATAAATAACTAAAATATGATTATATATGTTTTTTAAATGTTTTTGACATTTATCTAATATAAGATAAAGGCTTACAATAAGAAAAGAATTTAATTTTAGGTATAGATACTCTAATATTCACTAAAAGGTCGAACAATCACCTTTTGATGTCGAACCCTCTTTAAATATATTTTCATCAATCTTATACATTCTATTAGACCAAATAAAACTCTTCTTTAGAATCAGGACATCAAAATTTACTTTGTGTAAATTTTTGGTATTTTTCCGATAAAGTTCATTTTTTAATGAATAGTGAAAAATGTTGTCTTTTAATTCAAACCCTCTTTTTAATATTGTTTATTTATATGATTACATTCTATTTTGAATTAGTTTTAAAGTTAAATTAGAATATATTTTTACTATTTAATCAAATTGGGGTCATTAGAATTAATTTCACTTTGAAATTGGAGTTAAACTTGTGTCAATCTTTTGATACACATTGTTTCATAGAAACACGCTATTTGTTTTGACAGTGGGAATTAATTATTAAATTAACTAATGGAAATTATATGTTTTGAATTTTTTAAAATATACATCATTTGTGAATGTAGAATATCAAATATATCTTAGGGTGATGTTTTGTAATTTTACTGTAAAACTTCAATTTTTTATGAATAGTGAAACCACTAAGTGGTACTTAAAAAACTACTTTTTTGTTTAAATGAAATTTTACTACTTCTGTGTTTTGAATTTCAAAAATCCGACATACATGGTTGTCATTAGGATGTATAATGTGTTTCAATGAGATTAAAATAATTTTTTGGTGAGTAGTAACTTTTAAGTTTTAATCGCGATTAGAGGTAATTAGTGTAATTTAAGTAAAAAATAATGTTATGATAATATGAAATTACCTTGAAACAAGTCCTAACCTTATTGTATGTGTCATGGACAACCAAAAACAATCCATGGGTCAACTTGGGGACCTCATGGAGCCACTTTGGTAGGAAAATGACATTAATATCTTTTTATTTGAAGTTAAAATAAAAATGTCACAAACATGTATTGTTTTGCTAAAAGAATTTTTACATGGGTTTATACAAGTCATAATTATGACTATAAATATTCATTGTAAATATAAAAAGATTTCCTACATTATTATATTTTTTTTATAATTTTCATACATTAAATAAATTTAATTATTTATTACACCATGATAATGCAGTGATTACCTCATTATTTAACGATTTAAATAAAATGAAATGATAATGTAAAATCTAAGACCTAAAATTTTCAAAAACCATATTTAATGGTTGGATTTCGAACCCTTATCACCTTATACTCTACATTTATTATTGTGGGGCCTTTTTTATCTGAAAATAATTTTATAATAAAGTATCTTTTCTTAACATTCCAAGAGTCCCCCCCCCTCTCCTCTTATAAAAGGCCCCCACCTCTACCTCCTTACGCACACCTCTAAAGCCTTTGATTCGTTCAAGATCTACTCATATTATCTCTCCAAATCCCTATCCTCATCCTTGATGCCTTAAATTGGGCAGAAATCTCTTCAAGGTACCCTTTTGGTTCAACCCAAGAAGAGTTTCTCGATTCTAAGGTAATGTCTTAACTTGTGTTCTTTTGTTTTATTTTGCTTCTCCAACCCTCTAAACTCTTTTTATTCCTTTATTTTATAATAAAACCAGTATCTTAAATATACTAGGATATTTTTATGAGAAGTATCTTAGCTACACTTACACACACCTCCTTCTAATGCTTAAATAACAAAGGGTTTTTGTGGTTGGCGAATTTCTGCCACACGAAATGATGATCGTTCAATCTTCTTTTAACACCTCATATGGTGGCCATTAAGATGTAACTCTATTTATATATGATATATATTATGTTTATGTTTTCCTTAAGCTTCTTTATTTCTCATTTATGGGATAACATTAAGGTTTCCATTATGGTTAAACGCGATATCTTCATTTTAGGAAGTGCGGACTACTGCCCCCTCAAAGTGATTTGATTCGTTAATGCCATATGTGGGTTGTTTAAAGGATGGAGTTAATGATATTATATATTATATTATAATTGAATTATAATATACCTTTATATCATTATTATTTCACTCCATTAAATATGAAATAGAAATCAAAGTAGCGTTCATGCGTACGTACAGCTTACTGTCTCCATGAACGGTGCATTTTATTTAATACCTCTAAATTTTATATAATATTCTAAATACATGTATATGTTGGATATATAGGATATATATGATATACGAATAATGAATATCATTCTGGATATAATGAACCGTTGACCACATGAAGAACATGTAATTGTAAAAAGTCCACGTTCGACTTAAGAACCAAATATTGAAAAAAAACAAACATTATTAACTTAAATGATTACATAATGTTTATAACATGTAAATAAGTGATATAAAATTAATAATAAGATTGAAAGGGTTCTTAAGCAAGTATAAATTAAATTCAGCTTATTATTCAGGAGATTAAAGAGCAATCAAGTCACGTCGGACACGAGGTAAGGGATTTCATCTCAGTCTACTTTCATTGAGGCATACTTTATTATAAAACAAGACGTTATTTTATATGGTGTATAAACCCCTTTATCTTTTAATTTTATTGAAATGGAATCCTTTTCTACGAATCATTTTACAAAACGACAAAAAGTAATGATTCTTTTAACGTACGCGGTGATGACGATCTTTTCCGCCGTCGCGAGTATTATTTGGACTTTGGCTTCCTCAGTAAGCCATAATGTTTTTACGAGTAAATAAATACCATATAATCTTTTAGGTATTTTGGTATTGAAAATGGTTTTTATAATGGATTTGTTATGTCAATATATTTTAGTGATATATTGTGATCGAAATGTGGAAATGATTTCTTTCCATTATATTTGTTTTATGTCTTATGATTTTATAATGGTACTTGGACATTTGATGGGTGGTTATGTGATAAACCATATGATGGGTGGTTCCATGAATACCAGTACGGGTGGTTACGTTATAGCCTCTAATGCATTGGGTATGGAAGTTGGCCGTATGGCTATTCCATTAAGTGATATGTGTGGAAGTCGACCGTATAGTTATTTCATTTAAGTATGTTTATGTCCCAAGTTACCTTTATATGTTATGTGTTATTTATATGAGTTTCATGGTAATCTTTTCGTTACAAAAGGGTATGTAATGATCTTTTATTGAGTGAAGAGTTTTTATTACTTCTTAATGGTGAAAAGTATTACTTTGATAATGTATACATGGTTTACTTGTTGTTTTGAAAAACTAACAGTTTTTATTCATTGTATATCCCTTACTGAGCTTTTTTAGGCTCACCCCAAGTTTTTTTGAAATTTTTTTCATAGGAATTAATGTTGAATAGGGTCAAGGATGGGATCAAGGGAAATTCATGCTATCTAAAACATGAAACTAGACATTTTCTTTTTAAGAGTTTTTATTTTATGGAAACTTAGTAGAAGTGTCTACTTTATAATATTTTAAGATGTAATAGTTATGTCCTAATTATCTAAAACTCTAAACCATGAAAAGATCCTCAATGTGAATTATTCAGTTAATTCAATATTAAGTGAGGTTTAAGGTCGAGGCCTTATAGTTGGTATCAGAGGTCGGTTTAGACAACTTTAGGAGTTATAAAATTGTTAAATTAGAAATTAATTTATGGTATAATTGAAATGATATAGCATTTAAAGATTACCTTGTTGCTTCGCCTAAGATATTTCAGTGATAAGAATGGTTTTATATAGAGGAAACAGAGCATATTTTCTAGGAAGGCATACAATGTGTAATGACCTTTCAAATTAGTAACTAGAGATGGTCGGAATCAGAATTGAGCAGTTTACTGCACCGATGGCTCAGTTGAATTAGGTGATAAATGGTGGTTGTGTTTATTGATGATATTTTGGTGTTGTCTAAAAGTAAAGAGGAGCATGAAAGTCATTTAAGGGTTATCTTGCAAACCATAAAAGAAAATAACCTTTATGGAAAATTCAGCAAGTGAGATTTTTGGTTATAACAAATTTCTCTCCTTGGTCACATTGTTTCAAAAAATGGCATAACTGTTGATCCTGCTATAACAAAAGTTGTTGAAGAATGGAAAAGACCCACAAATGTAACCAAGATCCGTAGTTTTCTTGGGTTGGTAGGTTACTATCGAAGGCTTATTGAAAATTTTACACGGTTATCTAGTCCAATGACTAAGCTAACTCAGAAAGGTGTTAAGTTAATCTGGATAAAAGAATGTGATGATTGTTTTCAGGAGTTGAAAAGAAGATTGGTGAATGCTCATGTTTTGTAACTTCCTTCCAAGAATGGTGAGTTTGTTATATACAGTGATGCTTAGTTGGAGGGACTTGGTTGTGTCCTTATGCAGAATGATCAGGTAATTTAATATGCTTCATGTCAGTTGAAAACTCATGAGTTAAATTACCCGACACATGACTTGGAATTATATGCTATTGTTTTTACTCTAAAAATTTGGAGCCATCATTTGTATGGAGTAAAGTGTGAAATATATACTGATTACAAAAGTTTAAAGTATATATTCACTCAGAAATAATTCAACATGAGACAGATGAGATGGCTAGAATTAATCCAGGATTATGATTGTACAATTCATTACCATCTGGGAAATGAAAATAAATTGGTTGATGCTTTGAGTAGAAAAAGTAATGCTTCATTAACCATGCTACATTTGGAACGGGGTCCTTTTGTTTATGATTTGATGAACATTGGAATGGAATATTTTTGTGCAGGAAGTTATTCTGTTTTGTTTCAGGTGTCAGTGAGATCATCTCTATTAGACAGAATTAAGAAAGCGTAGAAGAAAGATAGTGGATTGCAGAAAAAGGTAGAGGTGGTTCAGAAGGGTATGTTTCCTGAATTTAACATTGATAATTATTGTTTTTTTTAGATTTGGGAAGAGATTATGTGTGCCTTGTGATTCACAGTTGAAGGGTGAGTAGTTATGTGAGGCTCATAGTTCCCCATTTTCAGTTCATCCTGGCAGTACTAAGATGTACAGAGATCTGCGGGAGTATTACTGGTGGGATGGAATGAAAAGAGATATTGCTGATTTTACTATGAAGTGTTTGACTTGTCAGAAGGTTAAAGTAGAGAGACAGTTACAGAAAAGGATGCTTCAGCCTTTACCAATTCCAGAGTGAAAATGGGTAAATGTATCCATGGACTTTGTTGTGGGATTACTGAGGACATCTTGAGGTAATAATGCAATCTGGGTTATTGTTGATCGATTGAATAAATCTTCTCATTTCTTTCCTATTCGAGATACTTTGTATCTAGATAAACTTAATCGGTTGTGTCGTAAAGAGATAGTCAGGTTGCATTGAGTTCCCCTCTTTATGGTATCTGATCGTGATCCAAGGTTTACTACTAACTTTTGGAAAGGCATTCAAAAGTCGTTGGGTACTGAATTAAATTTTAGTACAGCTTTTCATCCGCAATCAGATGGGCAGTCAGAATGAACAATTCAGACCTTGTAGGATATGTTACGTGCTTGCTCTATGGATTATCAGGGAAGTTGGGGCCAACATTTTTCTTTGGTTGAGTTTTCATATAATAACTGTTTTCATTCCAGTATACAGATGGCTCCGTTTCAAGCATTATATGGAAAATAGTGTCGAAGTCTAGATTTTTGGGATGAAGTAAGGGAAAGGAAGCTGATGGGACCAGAATTGGTAAAAGAGATGGAAGAAAAATTTCAATTGATTCAGAAACAAATGAAAATATCTCAAAGAAGACAGAAAAGTTATGCGGATATCTGGAGGAAGGATCTATTTTTCGAGGTAGGTGATCATGTTTTTCTCAAAGATTCACTATGGAAAAGTGTGATGCAATTTGGTAATAAAGGACAGTTGAGTCAAAGGTTCATTAGACCATATGAAATTATAGAGAAAGTTGGATCAGTTTCTTACTGAGTGGATTTACCTCCGAGTATATCTCAGGTACACAATGTTATTCATGTTTCGATGTTGAGAAATTATAAGCCAGATCCATCTCATATTTTGAGCCCAGAGGTAGTTTAGTAGGAAGAGAATCTCTCTTATGAAGAACAACCAGTCCATATTCATGAACATAGAGAGCAAGGGTTGCATAATAAGGTAATTCCCCAGGTAAAGGTTTTGTGGAAAAACCATATGGTTGAATAGGAAACATGGGAATTTGAAAATGTTATGAGGAATAAATACCCCCACTTATGTTTATAAGTGAATAAAATTGCGAGGACACAATTACCAAAAGGGGGGAAGGATGTAACATCCTAGGTAAATAAAGAATAAAGAATTTCCATATTTATTAATATTTTCGAATTAAATATTAATTTACTTTAAAGGAGTTGCTATGTTGAATAGTGAACCCGATACGCAACAATGAGTTTCTTTGAAATCTTACGTTGCACACTAGTAATATAATAATATTTTTTTAAATCGTAGTTAACACGTAGCCGTTGTATTGGCGGAAATTTATAGAAATACCTAAAATATTATTATATATGATTTTTAAATGTTTTTACATTTATCCAATAAATTATAAAGGCTTAAAATAAGAAAAGAATTCAATTTTAGTCATAGATACTCTATTATTCACTAAAAGGTCAAACTATCACCTTTTGATGGCAAACCCTCATTAAATATAGTTTTGGTCACTCTTATAAATTCTATTAGACCAAATAAAACTCTTCTTTAGAATCAGGACATCAATATTTAGTTTGTGTAAATTTTTGGTATTTTTCCGATAAAGTTCATTTTTTAATAAATAGTGAAAAATGTTTTATTTTAATTCAAAACTGCTTTTTAATCTAATTTATTTATATAATTAGATTATATTTTGAATTGGTTTTAATGTTCAATTAGAATATATTTTTACTATTTAATCTAATTGGGGTCATTGGAATAAATTTCACTTTGAAATTGGACTTAAACTACTCTCAATCTTTTGATACACATTGTTTCATAAAAACACGCTATTTGTTTTAAAAGTGGGAATTAATTATTAAATTAATTAATGCAACTTATATTTTTTGAATTTTGTAAAATAGACATCATTTTTTATTTCAGAATATCAAATATAGCTTAGGGTGAAGTTTTGGTATTTTTCTAAAAAACATCAATTTTTGATGAATAATGAAACCACTAAGTGGTACTTAAAAAACTGATTTTTCATTTAAATTAAATTTTACTACCTTTGTGTTTTGAATTTCCAAAATCCGGCATACATGGTTTTCATTAGGATTTTAAATGTGGTTCAATGGGATTAAAATAATTTTTTTGGTGAATAGTAACTTTTAAGTTTTAATCGCGATTAGAGGTAATTAGTGTAATTTAAGGCAAAAATAATGTTATAATAATATAAAATTACCTTTACACATGTCTTACCCTTATTGGATGTGTCATGTCCGACCAAAAAAATCCATGGGTCAACTTGGGGACCCCATGGAGCCACTTTGTTAGGAAAATGACATCAATATCTTTTTCTTTAAAGTTAAAATAAAAATGTCACAAACATGTATTGTTTTGCTAAAAAAAATTACATGGGGTTATTAAAGTCATAATTTTGAATATAAATATTAATTGGAAATCTAAAAAGATTTCCTACATCATGATAGTTTTTTTTTATAATTTTTAGACATTAAAGAAATTAAATTATTAATGACACCATGATGATGCAGTGATTACCTCATTATTTAACGATTTAAATAAAATGAAACGATAATGTAAAATCTATGACCTAAAGTTGTCAAAAACATATTGGATGGGTGGATTTCTAACCCTTATCACCTTATACTCTAAATTTATTATTGTGGGACCTTTTTTTATCTGAAAATAATTTTATAATAAAGTATCTTTTCTTAACTTTCCAAGAGTGCCCCTCCTCTCCTCTTATAAAAAGCACCCACCTCTACCTCCTTACCCACACATATCAAGCCTTTGGTTCGGCCACGCTCTGCTCATTTTATCTCTCCACATCTCTCTCCTCATCCTTGAATCCTTACCTTGGGGAAAAATCTCTTCAAGGAACCCTTTTGGTTCAAACCAAGAAGTGTTACCCGATTTTAATGTAATGTATTCACTTGTGTTATTTTGTTTTATTTTGCTTCTACAACCCTCTAAAATATTTTTATTCCTATATTTTGTAACAACACCAATATCTTCAATATACTAGTATGTTGTTATGATAAGTATTCTATCTACACTTACACACACCTCCGTCTAATGGTTAAAGAACATACTGTTTCTGTGGATGGCGAATTTCTGCCACACGAAACGATGATTGTTCAATATTCTTTTAACACCTTTAATGGTGTCCATTAAGATGTAACTATATTTATATATGATATATATTATGTTTATGTTTTCCTTAATCTTCAGTATTTCTCATTTATGGGATACCTTTAATGTTTCCATTATGGTTAAAGGCGATATCTTCATTTTAGGAAGTGTGGACTACCGCCCCCTAAAAGTGATTTGATTCGTTAATGCCATACATGGGACATTTAAAGGATGGATTTAATGATATTATATATGATATTATACTAGAATTATAATATACCTTTATATCATTATGATTTCACTCCATTAAATATGAAATATAAATGAAAGTAGCGTTCATGGGTACGTACGGCTTACCGTCTCCATAAACGGTGCATTTCATTTCTTACCTCTAAATGTTATATACTATTATAAATACATGTATATGCTGGATATATAGGATATATATGATATCCAAATCATGAATATCATTCTGGATATAATGAACCTTTGACCACATGAACAACATGTAATTCTATGAAGTCCACTTTTGACGTAAGAACCAAATATCGTCAAAAAAACATTATTAACTTAAATTATTACATAATGTTTATAACATGTCAATAACTAATATAAAATGAATAATAATCTTGAATAAAATTTCTTAAGAAATTAGAAGTTAACTTCAACTTATTATTCAGGAGATTAAAGAGCAATCGAGTCATGTCTGACACGAGGTAAGGGACTTCATCATAGTCTCCTTTCACTGAGGCATACTTTGTTTTAAAACCAGAATTTCTTTTAGACGGTGTATAAACCCCTTTGACTATTAATTTTATACAAATGGAATCCTTTTCTATGAAGCATTTTAGAAAACGAAAAAAAGGATTTTTTATTTTAATGTACGTGGTGACAACGATATTTTCCACCGCCGCGAGTATTATTTGGACTTTGGCTTCCTCAATAAACCGTAATGTTTTTAAAAGTAAATAAATACCATATAATCGTTTTTGAATTTTGGTATTGAAAATGGTTTTTATAATGGATTTGTTATGTCAATATATTTTAGTGTTATATTGTGATCGAAATTTGGAAATGTTTTTTCCATTATATATGTTTTATGTCATTTGATTTTATAATGGTACTTGGACATTTGACAGGTGGTTACGTGATAAACCATATGACGGGTGGTGCCGTGAATACCAGGATGGGTGGTTACATTATAACCTCCAATGCATTGGGTATAGAAGTCAGCTGTATGGCTATTCCATTAAGTGATATGTGTGGAAGTCGACCATATGGTTATTCCATTTAAGTATGTTTATGTCCCAAGTTACCTTTATATGTTATGTGTTCTTTATATGGGTTTCATGGTTATCTTTTGGTTACAAAAGGGTATGTAATGATCTTTTATTCAGTGAAGAGTTTTTACTACTTCTTAAAGGTGAAAAGTATTACATTGATAAATTATACATGGTTTACATGTTGTTTTGAAAAACTAACAGTTTTCATTCTTTGTGTATCCCTTACTGAGCTTTTTTATGCTCTCCCTAAGTTTTTTTGAAATGTTTTTCACAAGACTTAAAGTGAAAAAGGTTCAAAGATGGGATCAAAGGGAAATTCATTCTATCTAAAACATGGAACTAGACATGTTTCTTTTTAAGAGTTTTTATTTTCTAGAAACTTAGTATAAGTGTCTACATTGTAATCTTTTGATATGTAATAGTTTTGTTATAATTCTCTAAAACTCTAAACCATGAAAAGATCCTCAATGTGAATTATTCATTTAATTCAATATTAAGTGAGGTTTAAGGTCAGGGCCTTATATAAAAAGATTAAAGTTCATGAGATAATAAATGATTTGGTTGAATCCAAAAAATTATTCAAACTAATAATTCTAATATTGGCCTTCTATAGATAAAAATTTAATGGTTTTCATGCTTAACATACGATTATTAAGTTAAATATTACTTGGGTATAAATAATGATTAATTTTACACAAATTATTACATATACCTTAAGAACCATAATTGTAAATAGGTTTGGTAGTTTGACAATGAAATAATATTTTGACATGAAATTAATTTTGTGACCAAAATATTGAGTGAACTTCAAAGAAAATAACAATAATAATTACTATAAGATCCTCATTTAAAATAATTAACTAATGAAACTTCATCATACATTCCTTTCATAAAAATTATTTCTAAACATAATTGGATTAAAAGTATCAAAACTGATTCTATTCATTTTATCATTACATTTCTTGAAATAATAAATATTTCCACTATTATAATTTGATTAAAATTAGTATAAATTGGATTTTAGAAACAAACCCATTTATTTCTAAAGATATCTAATTCATTTTTCAACCGTTCATTTTCTTTTTGAATTAATATCTAGTCATCAAAAACCTTTACATGAGTGGAAGAGGTTGTGTTTCTAATCATTTCATTTCCCTTTATACGCTTCTTAAATTTATCCTAAACTATACACATATCATGAAATAATAAATCAAATCTTATTTCTTGACCTTTGGTATTCATAGAAAGAAAATATTTAATTTTATCATTATCATCATTATGATTTAATATTTCAGAATCATTAATCTTTGGTTTTAGAGATATTTTTTTATTTTCTTGAACCTTTCTATATTTTTCATTTATTAGATAATGTAAAAAATTCATTTATTTAATTTATTCTTTTAATGAATCACACATTTCAATCATATCATCATTACTCTAACCATTTTTTTTATTAATACTTTTCACCCATGAATTTCTATATTTTCTAGCATATAAACCAATACCACTTTAATAATAATGTGGAGTTGAAAATGTTACCTTATAATATTATATAATAAATTAAATATTATAATTTTCTTTTGGATATTCATCCTTGTTGCAAGAGATTCTAGAATCACTCCATGATGTCACAAATTTCCATTCCTTCTTCTTGACTATCCTTTGGTTTTAGAGATTTTAAAAATTGGTTTCAAAATATCAACTCTTCATGAGTCCATAAAAAATAATGTATAAACAATATAAATTAAAATTTGAATTTGATTCAATTATATCCCCTCTAATAATGTGGTGTATATCCTTTTTCTTGGATGGATGCTCATTTTTTATATATCCCAATTTTTTATAATTGTAGTGAATTTATTTCATGTAATCTTTTTCTTCAAAGGTAATTGTCTGGAGTTGTTTCCAAATATCATAAATAGTGTTGCAAACAAAATTTTCAACAATATGTCCAGAAAAATAACAAAAAAGGATATTCATGACCTTATAAGTAAAAATATTTTTAACCTCATCTTCTTTATTCAAATCAACACAATCAGATTTAGATAAATCAAATTTTTTAATCATAATACCCAAAATATAATTTTAATACTCTTCATATATGGTTCCATATATAAATTCCACCGTGTATACTTACTACTATTAAAATGGGGTGGAAATTTCAAATTCAAACTACTTGTATTCTACATGTCATCCATCACTAAAAAATATATTTACCATATTATTATTAAGAACTATGATAAAAATTTAACACCCTCAATATTAAAAAGAAAATAAAGCATAATATATCCTCATGAGAAAAAGAAATGATAATATTTCTATGTTTTTAAAAAATCTTTCAAACTAAAATATCCTTAAAAGGGTCATTATCTTATAATAAATATTTTTTATCAGGAATATAATCCAAATAAACTTATCCTTATAAGATCCTCCATATAATACCAATTATTATTTCCCAGAGAGGTGTTCGAAAATGATATGAGAGGGTGAAATTCCATTTTTAAAAAATTTAGTTCTAATATAATATTTATAAGTTGGAAATGATTTGTTAAAATATTAAATAATTCTACCACACTGATATAAGAATAGATATTGAAAATAAAATACCATAAAGTATAATGTAAAACAAGATATTTTTATTGTATTTCAGATCTAAATAATCCTATGTCTACTCTTCACACACCAACCTAGTGTACAGACCCCATTATCGTATATCAATTTTGAATAACAGTGGAATCTTTTTACATACTTCTTCTCACACCTAGAGTATTAAACTAATTACATTGTCTTTTATGGGTTTAAACAATAAGACATCCTTTTATAGGATGACACATAAGCAATAATTTTACAAGATCAAACCTATCCTCTTTACTTTTAGGTTTTAGATGTAACCTAGTATTTTAATGGTCAATAAAAACCCAATCTTCTAAGGGGTTAGACCAAACCCAATCGTACCTTCTTTAGGGTATTATAACATAGTGTGGGACACACTAAGTAAGACAATATATCCAGAACAGTTACAGTATAAGGAATAAATGAAAAAATTTAACAATATGACTACTTGTTGATGTAGACATTTTCATTTGGACCAGTTAATTCACATTCCCTTAAAGATTTTGAAACATTAATGAATATACAACTAGCCATTTACTTTAACAATTATTTTAATAATGATGTGTCGATACTTAGTTTCAAACTATACATAATGTAAAATAAAATTGCATTCATGTGTCTCTACTTCAAATCATTCTTGGGTCCTTTTATATAGAAAATTTAAGAATCTATTTTCTCCACTTCTGAAGCCATGACACTCCATTATATATTACAACAACAAAAAATTCACTTGTAGGTAACTATTAATTATTTATAATGAAATATAAACAATAAAACCATAATTTAAAAAAATCATCATTAAAATAATAAAAAAATTAAAATAGTGATTAATATATTAGAAATTAATTAATTAGAATACTCCATTAAATCATTAGAGACTAATTATTCATATTCTTAATTAAAATTTGAACTTCCGTCGTGCTTATTTTCTATATCAATTATTCACTTGTATTTTTCAAAAAAATAAAAATTAATATCCACATGAATTCTGCGTTAAACTTATATGAATATAGTAGTTAATAATAAATACTAATATTATAGATAATCTCTCTAAAAATATTTGAGAGAAACTCTATATATTCCAACTAGTTCGAATTTGAATATCTCATGTTCTAAAAATTGAATACGAATATCCTACAGGCTTAATCACATATAAGTCCTATTTAATTCAACATAAGACCATTTTAAACATGGTCACATAGATATTAAATAATTAATAACTATTTTTGAACATATAAACCATTAATTATATCCATATTGAACATGAAACAACTTGAAAAGAGAAGAATAATGTAAAACATAACATCATTCTAGTTTTTAGTAATACTTATAAAAATTCATAGATCCTCACTGGAAAATAAACACGGTATTCACCTATGGTATTCATGTATGAGAATTACATTGGTGACTTTCCATATAATCAAATTCATCACATATCCCATAATCTCTGTAAGAAATTAACATAACTGATTTATGTAAATGAAATTACATAGCCATTTCACATTATAAATTTCATGTAACCATTTTTCACTACATATTAAATATATTCACATTGGAAAATATTCTTACATAGATGAATATCCATGTTTTTTATTTTCACATAATTGAATTTATCTTTTATCTAAATTTATGTAGGTAATTATGTAAAATTATTGATAGAAATACTAATAATTTTTAGACTTAAAAAATACCTGCAAAATACATATAATTGAATTTGGGTCCTATTAAATTGTATTTATATAATTTCATTATATTTTAGAATAATCAATAATAAATTTAATTATATTTATTTATCCAATGTTTTTATCAAAATATAGAAGCATAAATGTTCTGAAAACTACAAAATTCTAATTGAAAATATTTAGTGAACTCTAACCAAATTTATAAAATTATAAATATCAATTAGATGTTTTATTTTTAATTAAATATAGAAACTATTTTTATCTTCCTAACTAATTATGAATAATCCCATTTGGAATTATGTAGCTCAAGATATAGTTAAACTACATTATGTAACTGATCTTATAAAATCAGTGATATGATTGAATTAACTACATTGATTTTAAAAATATGGGAGATTTGGATATGTGGGAATAGTAATAAACCTATATAAATGATATTTTAATGCAGCAAATGATGATTTATCCTTGTAACACATCATGATACTTGTAGAACATGTTGAAAACAACAAAATCCTGAAATTTCATAATAAAATTATTATATAATAAAATGTTATAACCAAATTTAAGCATTATTTTAATTAATATATAAGATAATGAATATAAAAATATTTATAATGAAAATAAAAAACAATATAAAATATTAAAAATGAAAAAAATATATTAAAAAACTAAAAAAATATTAAAACATAATAGTGTAATGAGAAATTATAATTACACAAATAAAATTATCTAGACTTTTTCTAAATAACACATTTAAAGTGATATAATTATCTAGAAATTGAATTAATATTATAAATACTTATGTTGGGGGATTGCAAAAAATATATCTTTGAAATTATCAAAAAATAAAGTTATTCAAGGAGTCACTCAAGAACCTTGTGGGAAGGGTTGCGTGCCATTGGGGTACCTGGTATTTGCCACCTTGTAATTTTTGTGTGGATATACCATAGACTACTCATGAGTATGTATCTATCATATGGGGATGCATGGGGTTTTTCTGAGACTTGGTTATGGGTATTCCAAATAATTGGGAAATTTTTTATTATTATAATTTTTTTCCATATAACTTGTTTATTTTTAGTCATAAACTATAAAAACTAGTTTTAAATCAATTTATATCAATTTTTCTAATAGTTTTTATCCTTGTTTCTTGAATTGGTAAGTTATCGGGGAAATCCTACTAAGTTTATACTCAACCCTTTCTTGGGAAATTTGGTACCTTTTGATGTGATCAATCTGGTCACATATAAAGGTACGGTATTATAATTATCCAATTATGTGTCTTAATTCCATGGTAATAACAAGAGGATTTAGTTCTTGGAACATGTTTAGGTATCTTAGGATGATGTCTTTTGATTTTCTTTTGCTTTTTTGTACTCTGGTATTTTTATTTACTATTTGGTATAGCATTGGTTTTATTTTCATTCATGAATCATATTGTATATTTATTTTTTAGGAATGTCTGAATGTTTTATTTGACATAAAAATCATCACCTAATGTTCTTTAGTCCCTTGGAATTTATTTCTTGCATTTGGTGTCTTGTGTATATCTTTTAATTCCTAGTAACACTTATACCTCTTCTCAAACCAATGGTTTGGGGCAGGATGTTACATACAAAGTTACAAATATTGATGTTTACTTGAATTAATATAGCATGTCTTTTTAAAGAAATTATTTTTTGGTGGAAATGAATACTATGTGGTGGTGTCTAATAATAATGATTTATTCATAATTTTAAACCTATAAGTTTCTAGGGTATTTATGTGATCTGATATTTTAGTTTGATTTTTTTTCACGGTATTTAATTGGATTACGTTAATTGGTATCAATATAGAAATGTAAATTATATATTTTTATCACTGAATCATGGAGTACGCATCTGGGGGATATTGTAGTGGTCACATAATAATTATTTAGATAACTTTGAAGATTATGATTCATTAAAGTTATTTTAAATTAAGATTTATGGATTCGATCATTGTTTTATAAGATTAATTTTTATTATTAGTTAATGGTATAATTACAAATATTTAGGATTCATTTGATTGGAATAATTTGTGAGGAATTTCTTGAGTGTTTATGTATGTTTCAGATATATATAAACCATAAGATCAACATTTTAAAATATTATTTGTATAAGAATATATTTACCCATTATGGATATAACATAAAAGGTATTGATAAATTGAGGGTTTTTATGGTCATTTATATGGAAGTAATTATGAATTATTACAATTTGGGAACATATGTTTTGTAATATAGAAAACTAATGGATTAAAATGGGGTTTTTTGATTGAGTGATTAATTTTATTTTGGAAGTCGTTGAAATTTTGGGGACATTAATCGAAATAATTTTGGACCATATAGGATTTTATTTGAGGTATAAACGTTTAATTATCTTTTGTAAGAATATATGATTTTATTGTGCCTTAATAATGAATAAAGTTGTTTATAAAAATGATTATTACATCTTTTAAATTATATGATTAGGGTATATAATTTTATTGTATAATACTTGAACATTGATCAACATTATTATGAGATAAATGTTAAATTTATCTTGGAAGAATATGCGATTAAATAATTCTAATCTTTGGGTTTCAATCATATCAAGATATATTTTTAATAAAATAAATCATAATTATTTATGGAATGATTTATTTTAAAAAAATTTACTTGTTGATGAATTTTTAATGAATTTTGGAGATTAGTGTATTATTGCTTCAAAGGTGTAAAGACCCATAAAATTCAATGGAAATTTTTTCATAATTTTCTTTGTGATTTTACAAGAACCCAGTTTCTGACAGTGCCTGATTCCGAGGCCCGGTGTGCCTGGAATAATTTTCTGAAGTATAGCTCAGGTACGTTCAGTGAACGAACAAGTGGGTTTTTCTAACTTTTAAACCGGCCCTAGGAATCGAAATCCTAGGGCACCGATGAAACCGCAGCGATGGTAAATGCTTAGGAACACCTTTTCTGGAGTTTTGTTTTCTCGGGAGGAGTTGTTAAAATTTTTTGGAATTAATAAACAATTGAATAAAAAAATTATGGAACAATTTTTTTTATGAATTCTTTATCCTAATGGTTATATCCAACATGGGGTAGTTAGGGTGGGACTTACAAGCCCCTAACTACCCATGAGAGGATTAAAGGTGAGGTTGGGCCCACACGAACCCCACCCCTTTCATCTTCCCTAAACTCCCTTAAACCTCTCCTCTCATATATTGGTAACTCTTCTTATCATTTTTGACCCCCCTTTAATGTGAGACCACTCACCTCCCCCCCTCTCTTCTTTAATCATGCCAACTCACTTATTTAATTATGTGAGTTAAGTGTTTGATTTTTAAAATTTAAAATGCATGGCTTGATGTAATAAAATAAGATAAGTCTTATTTTATTTGGGAGAGTTGGTTGTTGTGTGAGGAGGATTTGATGAGAAAGATCTAAGCATTGAAGAACTTATTCCTTCTTGAAGAACGCGAAGAATGAAACTCTCCGATGAAGAACACCGACACCAAAGAGTGGTGACATACCCCTTTCTTCCTTCTCTGCAACAAGAGGGGATACATCACATCTTTGAGTACACTTGGGCGATGTCGGGCCTTCCAAGACCTTCAACGAAGAACGCTTCCCGGTCTCCATCAAAGGCGGAGACACTGCCGTGGGAAAATCGCAAACGACGACGTCACCTTCTGACGTCAACAAACGATTCTACCTCTCCGCAGATCCATCGAGGGATCACATCACGGGGTAGGGGGTTTTGGTACAATTAATTCTATGTGGGTTATATCCTCGGCCTTGATTTAATTGTTGATAGTCATTTGAGCCGCCTGTTATCGAAATAACGGGAGAAGGTCGGACCGCACGAACACGGCCGACCCTCCAACCCCTTTGATGGTTGTTCTTGTTGCGGCACGATTAAAGGCGGCACGGTACAACAGCACCACGCAGAAGCAATTGAGGAACGGGCGAAGAAGCGTGGTGTCGTTTCACGACACCGTTGTGACAATTCAAAGCCTTCGTGGATCATTTAATTGACGGCGGAACGTCGGGCGATGACGGAACGGGCCGTAGAGGCGGTTTGATGATTCTGCAGTAATGTTCGAGACCCGAGATGAACACCGGCATA
This sequence comes from Viscum album, assembly GCA_963277665.1. Classification (NCBI taxonomy): domain Eukaryota; kingdom Viridiplantae; phylum Streptophyta; class Magnoliopsida; order Santalales; family Viscaceae; genus Viscum; species Viscum album. The sequence continues at coordinate 1,192,345,318 of OY728130.1, read as the reverse complement.
GATGGATTTGATAACGAACCACCGGAGCAACTCCGGCAGCCTGAGGAAACCCTGGAGGCGCGGGTCGCTGGTGCGGCGCCGCCGGTGACCGGGGGCGGCGGCCGGAGCCGTCCGGCCGCCAGGTGGCGGCGGTGCCCTAGCGCGCCGCCAGAGGAAACAAACCATCGTGGCTTGCCGCAGCGGTGCACCACGGGGGATCCCACAGCCACGCAGGATCCCGGAGGAATGGCGGTGGAGAAAACCGCCACCGGCATCAATCAACGGTGAGGGGGTCGCGCACCCCCACGTTCTGCGGCTTCCGCTCGGCCACGCTGGCCGAGCCGTGGCTGGCCATGTAGTCAGGCCGCACCGGTTGGGCCGGGCAGCACCAGCCGGGTCAGGCCGTGCCCTGATCGGCCGGACCCGGACCCGGGTCGGGTCGACCCGGTTTGGGTCGTCCCAGGGGGGTTGGGTCAGGCCGGGCCGGGCCTAGACCCCCCATTTCGGATTGTTTCCGTTTGAACGCACATAACTTGGACTGCGGACCTCTGATCGACCCACCGTTAGCTGCGATGCGACCCTAGGATCGAGGCGGTCGTTTCAGTCAATTACACTCAAGGTTTTGGAGAACTTTGTGTATGGCTGGGTTGGTTCGGATACGATACCAACCAGGCCCTCAGAGCGGAAACGCTTATATCTTGAGCATCGGACGTCCGATTGACATGCCGTCGACTTTGTTGGATTCCTCTTAATGAGATGGAACTTTTGGCATACTTCTCCTGAGTTTTGGATGTAGTTGGAGTATGGCTGGGTTGGATTTTACCCGAAATCCAACCGGGCCCCTAGAACGGAAAAGCTGATAACTTTCAGACTAGACGTCCGTTTGACGAACCGTCAGCGGCGTTGGTGATCACGTTGAGAAATGGTCCCTATGAGTATACCCAATGAGATTTTAGGGTACGTTTGGGATACAGATAGGTTGGTTCGCACATGAAACCAAGTGGCCCCTGGGACGAAAAGGCTAATAACTCAGAGACCGGGCATCTGATTGACGCGCCATCTGTTGCGTTGATACCCCTATGAAGAGGAGGTCCTTTGAGATACATCTTCATGGGACTTTGAGATACTTGGAGTATCGACCTTTAGCTCATGGATCGGACCCTCCTGGAGATGAGCAAACGGAGTACGGAGACCGTGTAGCTGGCTGAGACCTGATGACTGCTTGTCCGATTCGATTCGGAGTGACTAGATTAGCCCATTAGGGAGCACTACTTTGTGAGGTGGCAGACCCATGGTGGAGGAGCACTGCATTGTGAGGTGGCAGACCCGTGGTACTCGACAGGTGGAGTACCTCTGTAGGCTATGAGGGGGAGCACTACTGTGTGAGGTGGTCAACCCATGGCGGAGGAGCACTACTATGTGAGGTAGCAGAACAGCGGTACTCGATAGGAGGAGTACCTCAGCAGTCTTAGGATAATGAGCAATACCTCAGAGTCGTGACAGGCTCACTTTACTTTCCATAGACGGAGCTCTTTAGTAGTTACGGTTTCGATAATGAAAATCCTGGATTGAGCTAAGTCTCTGACCATTGTGTTTACCTCATGATTGAGATGGGTCACCTGATAACTTAGGTATATGTATGGGAATATACCTGGGTATTTTTTATCTGTTGATTTCATAATATTTCTGTTTCCTCATGATTGATATGGGTTACTTGATAACTTAGGTATAAGTATGGGCTTATACATAAGAAGGGTTATCTGTTGTTATTTCTGCATTGTGGTTATCCTTGTAGGATTTAGAGAGACCTTGAGGGTATCGGGGTCCCTACTGAGTATCGTATACTCACCCCTACATGGGCTATGCCCGCACCTCGTTGTGTTGGTTGCAGACGACGGGCAGCGCTGACAGAGGCTGAGTGTTCGAGCACTGGACGGTACCCAGAGGTGGATCACACGACGAGTCAGTATCCGGAGCTGGACATCACGACGAGACGATACACGGAGGTGGTTGACAGACGAGAGCGTTGTGGAGGCTATCTATACCTACCCTTCAGGTAGGATCCGTGGTGGACGATTCAGGATCTACGCTATCTGTACCTACCCTTCAGGTAGGATCCGAGGTGGATGATTCAGGAGCTGCGCTATCTGTACCTACCATTCTGGTAGGATCCAAGGAGGATGACCCAGGAGCTGCTTCTATCTTCTTCCAGCTACTTTTCCATGTTTTACTTTCATTCAATTGTATTTGTACTTACGATTGGGTTTTATTCTGGCCCATTTACTTTTCAACACTTCATTTTGTACTTAGTGGTTTACTTCCTCTTGTACTCTGTGGTGTTTTGTTTATTTTATAAAGGCAATGCCTTCCCAGTTATCGGGTTTTACGCCTTTGGTGCTAGTCGCCAGCCCCTGTCCTATGGAAGGAGGGCTTGGGGTACTCATGGCATGGGCCCCGAGTTCGGGTCGTGACAAATTGGTATCAGAGGAGTTCGGTTCTACCACAGAACTAAGGACTCTGATCTTTTTCTATGTGAAGCAATAATGTTAAGGGTACCGAGTGTGGTCTTCAGTTCAGGGAGTCCAGTGTTGGTGCGGTGGCCGACGTATCCGTACACCAGCACCCTGACTACTGATTTCCGACTTTGTACATGAAAACACTAATTACATGTGTGTTTCCAAATTTTTCAAGTCAGCTCAAACCAGGTCAGCTCACTAGGAATAAATTTTTAACTGTGTCGCATCTGTTCAGGATGTCTCCATGTAGACAGTCAGTTGGAGTTTCCGAGAGAGTACTCGATGACGGATCACCGAGCGATGAGGCTCCGGTGCAGGGCCCTTTTTTATGTTGGTACCCTCAGGTGGTGTACCAGCACCACCACCACCTATTGGGCAGTGGATTCCACCTGCCAAATTAGCAGAAGGTTCACACCGACAGAGCACGTTGCACGAGTTCCAGTAGTAGAGGCCTCTGAGGTTACGAGGCGAGGTAGATTCCCAAATAACAGAGGACTGGCTGGAGGCGATTTCTATAGTTTTCCGCCTTGCTGAGACATACATAGAGTGGATGGTGGACTTGGATACTAGTGTTTTCTAGTGAGTGACCATAAGGATGATCCACATAGCGATGAGGCTTCTGTACGTGGACTGATGCCTGAGGTAGTGCCTTCAGATAGTGTGTCATCTATACATCACTACCTATTGGTCAGCATTTACAACTGGCGGTACCGATAGGTGACACATGTAGGATTAGTGTCGTACACATGTTCCAGTACCAGATATCCCTCATGTTCTTAGGCGTGCCTGACTCACAGGCGGCTGAGGAGTGGCCTGAGGAGGTGGCTGAGAGTTTTCTAGAGCATATATATCTTCGACAGGATGACATGTCAATAGCTGAGAATTCATTGAGGCATACCGATCATTCTTGGTACTTGATGGCTATGATATTATCAGTGCTTTAGAGCTCGGACCTCAGAGTGAGGGGTGTTTAATGGATATCTGAGTAATCACTCTTTTCTCTACACATTCCTACTTATGTTAGGGTGCTAGAAACAACCTTTGTGATTGAATGTTCTTTGGCTAATAGGTTTTATCCAGTGAATGTTAACAGTGGGAAGATGCGAACTGGCATCAATCTCAGAGACAACGGCGTGTAAAATGTTTCAAGAAGAGGAAGTGTTAAGGAAAGATGAATCTGCAGAGCAGAAGACATAGAATCAGAGCTTGGAGAGCAGCCTGAGGTAGTGTATATTTCGACATGTTACAACCACCCTCCTTTGTAGTCTCCTCCAGGCTTAGGGACATAAAGGACAGGGGAAGAGAATAGCTGCATGCAGTCACGAAGTGTGACCCAGGGGCTCTAAGAATGAATTGAGGTATGGTCTGTGTCTACTACGAGCTGCCATATCAATAGTCATAGGTACTAATCATTCCTTCCTTCCATGAATCTTGTCCCAGACCTAGAGTTTCTGGTTAAAACTGTTGACTTGACCCTCATGTCTGGAGATACCTTTGAGAGGAGACTCGATAGTCACACTTACACCGACGGTGTGATATGAACATTGAGGTGAGAGTCTCGGTTGGGAAATCTTGGTGGCAGCGTCGAGGCCTTATGACGTTAGTTTGAGTATGGATTGGGCAATCGCTGCTCATACTCAAATTTACAGTATTAGGCAAACGTCAGGATGGGTTTTCCTTGGTTGGAGAAAAGGAAACTCCAGGAAGCACAGGATTAACTCATGCATAGGAGGGTGTAGCCGATCATTCTTGGGTCGGCCAGCCTTATCCTCGTGGCAACAGGAGTTTGAGTTTCAGTTCTAATCAGGAAAGGAAGACCTCTAGAGTTCGAGGATGGAGACCACGTTCTTATATGGGTCTCACCTCGATGAGGTTTATAGATATGTAGCCGAGGCGGCGAGATATCTCCGAGGTTCAGCGGATCTTTCTAGGTCCCCAGCAGGGTAGGCGAGGTGTTTACCACTTCACCTTTCCACCTCTGTCACACCGGGTTCATGAAATCTTCCACGTACCTCGGCTGAGGAGATACGTGAATGATCATTCACACATCATCGACCTCAGGGAGTTGGACGTCGATAACAGGGAGACATGCACGGAGGTTCCAGTGGAGATCTAGGATCGACAGGAGCGGGTCCTGCGTGAATGGTCAATTACTCAGGTGCTCTTTCACTGGCAGCAAGGGAACCTTCAGGAGAGCACATGGGAGTGGAAGGCTCAGATGCGTGCTCGGTACCGCTTTTGTATCCTTAGTTTGTGTTAACGATTTATGGGGATGTAAAGCCCTGAGGTGGGAGTAATGTAAAGACCCGTAATATTCTAGGGAAATTTTTTCATAATTTTCTTTGGGATTTTACAAGAACGCAGTTTATGACGGCGCATGATTCTGAGGCCCGGTGTGCCCGGAATCATTTTCCAAAGTATAGCTTAGGTACGTTCAGTGAACGAACAAGTGGGTTTTTCTACCATTTAAACTGGTGCTCGGAATCGAAATTTGAGGGCACCGATGAAACCGCAGTGCCGGTAAATGCTTAGGAACACCTTTTTCTAGAGTTTCGTTTTCTCGGGAGGAGTTGTTAAAAATTTGTGGAATTAATAATGAATTGAATAAAAAAATTGTGGAACAATTTTTTTATTGTTTCTTTATCCTAATGGTTATATCCAACCTGGGGTAGTTAGGGTGGTACATACAAGCCCCTAACTACCCTATGAGAGGATTAAAGGTGAGGTGGGGCCCACATAAACCCCACCCATTTCATCTTCTGTAAACTCCCTTAAACCTCTACCCTCATCAATTGGTAACTCTTCTTATCATGTTTAACCCCCCTTTAATGTGAGACCACTCACCTCCCCCCCCCTCTCTTCTTTAATCATACCAACTCACTTATTTAATTATGTGAGTTAAGTGTTTGATTTTTAAAATTTAAAATGCTTGGATTGATGTAATAAAATAAGATAAGTCTTATTTTATTTGGGAGAGTTGGTTGTTGTGTGAGGAGGATTTGAAGAGAAAGCTCTATGCTTTGAAGAACTTCTTCCTTCTTGAAGAACGTGAAGAACGCAACTCTCCGACGAAGAACGCCGACACCAAAGAGCGGTGATGTACCCCTTTCTTCCTTCTCTGCGACAAGAGGGGATACATCACATCTTTGAGTGCACTTGGGCGATGTCGGGCCTTCCAAGACATTCGACGAAGAATGCTTCCCGGTCTCCATCAAAGGAGGAGACACCGCTGTGGGAAAATCGCAATCGACGACGTCACCTTCCGACGTCAACAAATTACGCTACCTCCCCACAGATACATAGATGGATCACATAACAAGGTAGGGGGTTTTGGTTCAATTAATTCTATGTGGGTTAGATCCTCGGCCTTGATTTAATTTTTGATAATCGTTTGAGCCGCCTGTTATCGAAATAATGGGAGGAGGTCGGACTGCACAAACACGACCAACCCTCCTCCCCCTTTGATGGTTGTTCTTGTTGCGGCACGATTAAAGGTGGAACGGTACAATGGCACCGCGTGGAAACAATTGAGGAACGGGCGAAGAAGCATGGCGCCGTCGCGCGACACCGTTGCGACAATTCAAAGGCTCTGTAGATCGTTTAATTGACGGTGGATTGTCGGGCGATGACGGAACGGGCCGTAGAGGCGGTTTCATGATTCCGCAGTAAAGTTCGAGACCCGAGATGAACATCGGCATAGACGGATTTGAAAACAGACCACCAAAGCAACTCCGGTGGCCTGCGGAAACCCTGGAGGCACGGGTCACCGGCGCGGCGCCGCTGGCTACCGAGGGCGGTGGCCGGAGCCGTCCGGCCGCCAGGTGGCGGGGGCGCCCTAGCGCGCCGCCAGAGGAAACAAACCACCGCGGCTTGTCGCGGTGGTGCACCATGGGGGATCCCACGGCCGTGCGAGATCCCGGAGGAATGGCGGCAGTGCAAAACACAGCCGGCATCAATCAACCGCGAGCCCCCCCCCCCCACTCTGTGGCTTCCGCTCGGCCACGATGGCCGAGCCGCGGCTGGCCATGCGGTCGGGCCTCGCCGGTCGGGCCGGGCAGCACCAGCCAGGCCGAGCCACGACCTGATGGGCCGGACCCGGACTCGGGTCAGGTCGACCCGGTTTGGGTCGGCCCAGGGGGGGTGGGTCGGGCCGGGCCGGGCCCAGACGCCCCATATCCGATTGTTTCTGTTCGAATGCCCATAACATGGACTACGGACCTCCGATCAACGAGGTGTCTGCTGTGATGCGACCATTGCATCGAGGCGGTCATTTTAATATATTACACTCAAGGTTTCGGAGAACTTTGAGTACGACCGGGTTGGTTCGGATACGAAACCAACCGTGCCTTCGGAGCGGAAAAAATTATATCTTGAGCTCCGGACGTCCGATTGACGTGCCGTCGACTTTGTTGGATTCCTCTTGATGAGACGGAACTTTTTTCATACTTCACCTGAGTTTTGGACATAGTTGGAGTATGGCCGGGTTGGATTGTACACGAAATCCAACCGAGCCCCTGGAACGGAAAAGCTGATAACTTTCATACTAGAAGTCTGTTTGATGAACCGTCAGCAGCATTGGTGATCATGTTGAGAAGTGGTCCCTATGAGTATACCCTATGAGAGTTCAGGGTACAGTTGAGATACAGATGGGTTGGTTCGCACGTGAAACCAACAGGCCCCTGGGACGAAAAGGCTAATAACTCACAGACCGGGCGTCCGATTGACACACCGTCTGTTGCATTAAGACCCCTAGGACGAGGAGGTAATTTGAGATAATTATTCATGAGACTTTGAGATACTTGGAGTATCAACCTGTAGATTGTGGATCAGACCCTCTCGGAGATGAGAAAACGGAGTACAGAGACCATGTAGCTGGCTAAGACGTGATGACTGCTTGTTCGATTCGATTCGGAGTGACTAGCATAGCTCAGTGGGGAGCACTACTTTGTGAGGTGGAAGACCCATGGAGGAGGAGCACTACTTTGTGAGGTGGCAGACCCGCGGTACTCGACAGGAGGAGTACCTCTGTAAGCTATGAGGTGGAGTACTATTATGTGAGGTGGCAGACCCATGGCGGAGGAGCACTACTGTGTGAGGTGGTAGACCCGTGATACTCGATAGGAGGAGTACCTTAGTAGTCTTGGGTTAATGGGAAATACCTCGGAGTCATGACATGATCACTGTACTTTCCAGAGATGGAGCTCATTATCAGTTACGGTTTCGATAATGAAAATCCTGGTTTGAGCTGAGTCTATGACCATTGTGTTTACCTTATGATTGATATGGGTCGCTTGATAACTTAGGTATATGTATGGGCATATACCTAGGTAGTGTTTATCTGTTGATTTCATAATATTTGTGTTTACTCATGATTGAGATGGGTTACTTGATAACTTATGTATAAGTATGGGCTTATACCTATGAAGGGTTATCTGTTGTGATTTATTCATTGTGGTTATCCTTGTTGGATTTAGAGAGACCTTGAGGGTCTGGAGGTCCCTACTGAGTATCATATACTCACCCCTACACGGTCTATGCCTGCACCTCGTTGTGTTGGTTGCAGACGACAGGCAGTGCTGACAGATGCCGAGTGTTCGAGGACTGGACGGTACCCGAAGGAGGACCACACAACGAGTCAGTATCTGGAGCTGTACTTCACTACGAGACGACACACGGAGGTGATTTATGGGTGAGAGCATTGTGGAGGCTATTTATACCTACCCTTAAGGTAGGATCCGTGGTGGATGATTCAAGAGTTGCGCTATCTATACATACCCTTCAGGTAGGATCCGCGGTGGACGATTCAGGAGCTGTGCTATCTGTACCTACCCTTTAGGTAGGATCCAAGGAGGATGACCCAGGAGCTGCTTCTATCTTCTTCCAGCTGCTTGTCTTTGTTGTACTTTCTTTCAGTTGTAGCTACACTTATGATTGGGTTGTATTCTGGCCCATTTACTTTTCAACACTTCCTTGTGTACTTAGTGTTTTACTTTCGCTTGTACTATGTGGTGTTTTGTTTACTTTTATAAAGGCAATTCCTTCCTAGTTATCGGGTTTTACGCCTTTGGTGCTAGTCGCCAGCCCCTGGCCTATGGAAGGAGGGCTTGGGGTAGTCACGGTACGGGCCCCAAGGTCGGGTCATGACAAAAGGAAAGTTCATACATTTTGGTAATTTTCATCAATTGTTCTAACCATTTTTCTTTTAGTCAATTTTTAATAATGTGAGGAATATCTCATTATCTATTTTTGGATTCTGTGATCCATTAGAAGTTGATTATAGTTCATTGGGCAGGATTGATTCGTCTGTAATACACATCATTTGAATAAAAATACGATGTTGTGGTTAAAATTGATTAAAAGATAAAACTATAGTTATTAAGTATGTGTCAGTCCTTATGTTCTTAGTCTCTATGGAAATGTAATTACTCAAATCTAGTAAAAGGGTCTTGAAATTAAAAAATTGTCCTAGTATATTCATTTTTTATGAATCGATTCTTTTTTCGCACCTCATTGATTTAAAATTTTTTGGTCATCAACATTCTCATGATTCTAACCTTTCTTATGATCAATGTTCTCTATAAATATCCATCATTATTTGGATATTAATTTTTCCTCTTTGTCCATATTTTTTCATCCCTCAATAATTCTCCAATTTGGAAACCTATTTATTTGTTATTCCATATGACCTTCATATTTCTAATTCCCTCTTTTAAATTGGATGTTTTATGAACCCTTTTATGATGTGGATTTTCAAAAAATTTATTTTATAAATTGAAATCCTTGACTATTAAAATAATTTTTCAATTATAAGGGTGAAATGTATTAAATGGGGAGGATAATTTAATAAACTGAGATATTTATAATATTACAATGTTCCATAGAATATACAACTTGCAATACTGATCTTAAAAGAACAATGAAATATTAATATTTAAATGATTCCATTAAAACCTATCCATTAAATATAAAGATTTGAATAGGATTAGCTAAAATTTGAAATATATATAAACTAATTACATTACAAAAATGTATTTATTAAATGTTTGTGAATAAGAACTCAATTATTAGAAATGTCATTTTATTCATAAAAAATAAGTTTTCTTCTAAAATAGATTGAATTGATAATTATGAGTTAATATTTTAGAGAATTTATGTATTATTTATAAATTATATTTTAAAAAATTGGTATAATTTTTGAAAAAATTATTTTAAAAAATTTATATTATAATTTTTATAATTTTATAAAAAAATTTATTTTCTAATTAATAATTAAAAATACTGATTCTAATCATAAATTGGTTTTTTTATTTCTATAATTTAGGATAAAAATAATCATTTTAAAATTGGTTAATGGTAAAATTTATTATATTTATTATTAATGATCAATTTATGTTCATTAGAATCATTTTTATGGATGAATTTGGTATAAAAACATTTTAATACTATAAAATTTATTTCTAGAAGAAGAAAAAATTTCATTACATTTTTTTGAATTTATTTAATGATACATATATAAATTAAATCACGAAAAAGGGATTACAGTTTTTGAATCTAGAGGTTTCATTTTTTTAGTATTTTACTTTTATTATTTATTATTATTAATAGTAAGCATAGTAAACTGTAACACCCCAAGATTTTATAGTGTGTTATTTCTTCAAAACAATTCAATAACTTTCACTACACGCAACACCAAGTTCAATCGTACCATGACTTACCAAACAAGCTGTTCAAAAGAGGTTATGAATAGTGTTAACTAAATTTTAAACTTTATATAATCCTTATAATTTTAGAATCCATATTATGAGTTTCTTAGACATAATGTAAGAACAAATTCATTTTCAGTATTTCACTTTTACCAAATTTTAATAGTGAACCCTTTTTAGATACTATATTTTAAACTTTTTGACTAAATGGGGACATCAAAAATTTAAAATGAAACATCCCAAGCTTCCACGGTACGCTAGCGTGTTTTGTACGCAACACCGAGTTCTAACACACCGTAACCAATCAAACTAGCCGCTATGAATAGTAATACCTACTTTTTGAAATTATATATATTTTATATTTGAAAATGGACTTCATTTTTGGATTCGAAATATCGAATTTAGCCTAAGGTGAAATTTTGGTACATTTCGGATAACTTTCATATTTTGATGAATAGTGAAAATTACTAAATTTTAATTAAAAACAACTTTTTTAATCAAAATAATTAATAGTGATAAATTATGAATTTGAGTGGTTTTAAAGTGTATTTAGAATATATTTTTACAATTTAATATAATGTTGGTCATTAGACATAATTTTACAATTAAACCGAACATAAACAAGTGTCAATCTTTTGATAGTTATTATCTCTTAAAAACACGCTTTTTGTTTTGACAGCGGGAATTAATTTTAAATTAATTTCTGCCACTTCTGTGTTTTGAATTTAGAAAAATGGATTCCATATTTGGAATCAGGATGTTCAAATTGTGTAAATAGGTAACTTTTATTTTTAGACATTTTGAATAATTACTGCGGTAAATATTTTATTTACCATGGTTAAGGGTAAATCCGGTAAATAAGGGTTAAAAAAATAATATTATAATAATACTAAATTACCCTAAAACGTGGCTTAAACCTATTGTTTGATACATGGTCGACCATGGGCATCTTTGGGTCGATTTTGGGACCCCATGGATCCACTTGTAAGTGATAATGACACTTTATTTTAATTAAGTTAAAATGAATACAAAAATGACACAAGCATATATCTTTTAGAAAAACAATTGTTACATAGGGTTATATATGTTGGATTTTAGATTAAAAATATTCATTATAAAGATAAAAAGATTTCCTACATAATGATATTTTATTTATAATTTTTAAACATTAAATAATTTATTTTATTTATGACACAATGATGATGCAGTAATTACTATAATAGTGAAATATTAAAACAATTGATATTATAAATACCCAAATAAATGTAATATAAAACTTTTAATGAATTAAACTAATTTTCTAGGATAATATGATATATTATGATTGATTTAATTGACTTTTTTCGAAGTAATCAATCTTTTATGAGTTTCACAAAAATAAACTATTGAATAGTGTCAAAATTGACATAAAAGAGTTCTTAAAACAAATATTATATTATTAATTGATATTAAATTCCTAAAAATCTAAGGTTAGGCCAAGATACTTATATCATGATAGGTTCATCATTAATGTACCACTTGGGGGTCGCTTGGATGTATATAGTAAGTTTATTAACCATATTATATAAAAATACAAAGAGACATTGTAAAAGTGAAACTAATTAACTTAGAGTTAATACTTAATGATAAGGTTAATATAAGTACCCAAACCTGTCTAAATTATATTGGTTGAGTGGTTTTCGACCTATCCCCACCTTAACCTTTGAATAATCAGCTTTGGAGCCATTAGAAACCGAATATGAATTTATTATAAATTAATATTTCTAGCTTTTCCAAAGGTGCCCCTCACCCCTCTTATAAAAGGGCACTCCTCCTTCTCATTTCTTCACACCTTCAAAGCCTTTTTGTTCGGCCAAACTCTGCCCAAATACTCTCCCAACATCCCTCACTACAACCTAGAGGCCTTAGTTCGATCAGAAAGCCAACCTAAGGAGCCCTTTTGATCAAATCAAAAGGAAGAACCCGAAGAAGAGGTAATGATTTCACCACCCTTCTCCAAGTTCATTTCTTCTTCCACTTCTTCTTCCTTTGTTCTTACCATTATAAAATAATAACTCCAGTATCTCACATATACTGTGATGTTATTATAAATATGGTACAACCATATTCAGTATTCTATCCACCCTTTGAATAACATGTCACCATACGTGCGTACGTACGGCTTACCGTCTCCACGTCGTGGTGTAATTGTTATTCAATATAATATTATTTGGATGGGTATAATAATGATGTGTAACTCATGTAAATAATAAATATAACATGTTAATGATTCTGTATATATGATATACCATCCATTTATATATTATTTTAATATCAAAAGAATGATATTGTCGCTCGTGCGTACGTACGGACTACCGTCTCCACGAACGCGATGAGATTCATTCTCCATCGTATCCATTCAAGTATAATTATCATTTGATGATTTAAAAATGATGTTTAAGGACTTGATATCATTCTGGATATGAATAATATACAACCTATCCTTTACAAACATGTCTTACGTAACAAAACATATAAAAGAAAACAAGTAAGTTAACACCCGATATAATGATAATACTAAGATATTATTATCAAATCAATATTAAAAGATCATATGTGATATCATATTAATGTATATGATTCTTGTATAATTTAATAACAATTATTTCACCATTATACAGGAGGTTAACCTACCACAACCAAGGAAAAGTACAAGGTAAGTGTTATTTCACAATCTCTTCATTATCCGAGGTTGTATTATACGTAATAATCTACTGGGATCTCTTTATCATCCACATCCATGTTTCTTTGAAATGTATTTCAAAACATTTTTACTATTTACAAGAATATGGGTTAAAGTCATTTATACCCTTGTTTGACTTTTTATAAGAGGTTTATAAAGGAATATTTCCGTCTTTTTCAAAACAAGGTCCTTTTTAACCTTTTCGACTGAATTGAGGTAAGAATGTTTTTTTTTTAACTTATACGGCGGGTGCGGTTATTTTCCGCCGTTATAAAATCGTCGAAGCTTTCCATACAATCTTATAAGAATATTTTCAAAGAAAATGTTTTATTTTATATGGACCTTAAATGATTTCAAAATAAAAGGAGATACTTCTTTAAAAAGAATTTTGATTTCATCTATGTCAACATCCTTTGATGGATTTTAAGATTATTTGAAGTTGATTTATTATGATACAAAACTTCTATATTGTATTGAAGGTTTTGTGATATGTTTGACTATGGATGTGCTATTTTTATACCATTCATAGTTTATGGTGAAATTATTGACATTTCGTATGCTAGTTTTAATACGAATGTTTATGTTATGTTTAAACCTTTTCATATGGGAATGCATTGGACTTAATAAGTGACGGGTGGAGCCCGCTATAGCTCCTCGGTGCATCGGTAGGTCTCATGAGACAAACTAGTGTCTTGGCACAAGGCCTTGACAAAATCTTATTTGTAGTCTTGGCACGAGGCCTTGGCTATGTGGTTATGATAGTCTGGCATTATGCATTCCAACATTATGAAAGTGGTTATTGATTTTTGCATGTGATTATTCAATTAGTAGAATATCCATGTGAATAAGTAAATGGCATTATTTCATTTTTACTTTTGCCATACTATGTTGAAGTTCAAGTTTAAAAGGCTTTTGTTTTAGTAATGCATTGCCTTAAATGTTTATTCTTATTTATGAAAGTTTCCGCTATATTGTTATCCTTACTGGGCATTTGAGCTCACCCCTTTTCTATGTTTTATTTTTCCCAGGATGTGAAGAAGTAAGTTATGAATGACCTGCAGGGATTTTATGAGGGGTTAATAGTGTGGATTATGGAGACAATATGTTGTTGTAGTAGTTTTTCGTTTAATGATGTAATGTAAAACTTATGAATATATCTAGTGTTTCCAAGGCTAATAAACCAATCGGTCTTTCGAGATTTGATCTTTCTTGTGATCATGCCAATGTTATGTAATAATGCACCGACTCTGGGTAACTGGGGTCGGGGCGTTACAGTTGGTATCAGAGGAAGTTTAGTACAAACCTTGGAAACTAGATTTAAATAAACTCTGATTAGAGCACGTAGACCTAAGATGAACTTTGAGGATTAGTATAGAAGAACTTCCTAGAATTTTGGTATTGTAGAGATTTTGTGAGTTTTCCGAGCAATACATCCCTGTCTGGATACGAGCAGGTAGAGGCGGCTCTGGCACAGATGTACCTAGGGGTAAAACCCGAAAACACCGCTTTGAGCTAGACTCGAACGGGAACTGGTGCACGACAACGGGCCTTGCTGCACTCTTGGTTACGACACTCCCGGGGGATATGCTTAGGATAACTCTCATTTTCTTTACAAATAATTTTGAAGGTATTATGAGTATATACATCCTCAAAGAAAACATTCTTATGATTATGGATTATATCCATAAATAGTTCAATTTATGTTAAGTGTTTTATAAGTATGGGATTATGTATTTTTATTCATAAACTGATCTAGTTTATGCCATTGTTTAGAAATGGCGCCCAGTAGAAGGAATGATAACTCCAGAAATGCACATGATTCAAAGAGAAGGAAGGATCATATCTCTCATGGTCTTAAGCTAGAATTTATAAGAGAAATAGTCTCCCATGTATTATCATCATATGAAGAAATAATATCATGTGTTGATAAGATAAGTAAAGGGTTTACTGAGTCCTATGGATTTGAAGGGAAGCAAGAGAAGAAAAGGATGGAAGAGAGAAAGATGGATAAAGGGAAGAGGGAAAAGAAGAATTTTCCCATATGTGGTAACTGTGGAAAGAAACACCCTGGAACTTGCCTGAAAGGAATGGGAGTTTGTTAAAAGTGTGGAGGAAAAGGGCACAAAGTACGTGACTGCAAGGGTATGAAAATGGTTTCAAATGTACAATGCTTCATTTGCAAGGAGTTTGGACACTACGCGAACCTATGTCCCAGTCAACAGACTATGCCGCAAATGATGTTATTGGATAATAATCATGTTATGATACTACCACAGATGAAGAGGAATGATTAGAGTTCTTATGTTGATTATGTCAATTGAGTGTTGTATCAACAATGTACTTGTTACAATAATCATGGAGTATATAAGGATTGTACTGCAGTACTATTTCATTAAGGACTTGAGATTGTGTGGAACAAAGAAAAGTGACTCAATAGCAGGATAAATTTTTGGAAAATATATGGTTGAGAGAATGATAAATCATAATATAGTTCTGATACTGAGGTAGTGATTTTGGAATAATATGTGATTGTTTTGGATAAATTATATTGGATATTCTTGACTACCCTGGAACTGATTAATGATTTGTATATTCCATCATTGTTGGGGTTTAAAACATTTTTTGTATTAATGAAGTATATCCAACTTTCTATATGGAATAAGGGAGCATGAATGTAATCAATAAGGAATATGGTAATTCAGGATGTTTCGGTGTATTAAAAGAATACATGATGAAGGTATTCATATGCTATTACGGGGTAAAAAGGTTCTACATTATGTTTACCTTACTTATAAATGTTGGACTGTGAGTATGGATAGAAGTATTTTGGATAGTTCTAGTTTGGATTATTTTGGATTGCCATAAAAGGACAACCCGGAGGTCGGGCGGCAACCCGTCGCGTCCGGCAAGGCTGCGAGACTTGAACCCGCAACCGAAGGGCGACAAGGGTGTATCACCTACCACTGGCCCATGAGATGTCCTGGATTAAATAATGTAGTTTTTATTAAAGGATCATGTAGATGAATTATAAATTCGTTTATTTTGGAACCCTGTACGAATAGTATAAATAGAATTTTTTTTACGAGTGAAAGATGAGTTTGTGGTAGAAATTTATTAATGGACAAAACTCTAATTATAAAGTAAGTATATATCCATATGATCTTATCCAATCTCATAAATAAATTCCTCAACATTAAGAAAAGGAACTTAGAACAAAAATTGTGTCCTAGATGGTACCTTAAATCATCACTAATTTATGGCTTTGGGATTGTTGGCCTTTTCATAGCCATGTTCTCTACCACTCTCCATCAGATAATTGATGGTTATATTTTTCTTCTATATCCATATTTTCCTACATGGAACCCTAGTATGTGTTATTTTCGTTAATCTTCATACTTTCCACTCTTTATTTAAAATATAGGCCTCATTAATTCATTTTTCGATGTGGGATTTCAACTAAGATATTTTGAAACGTCAAAAATATGTTATCCTAGTACCCTATGTTTTGTTGAACTGATGGTATTTCAAATCATCATAGATTGATGAGTTTAAGGACCTCAATTTTATACTTGTTTGTGATTGATGACCTCAATCACTACCTATAAATATTTACGTTTTTCCACCAATTATATGTCTCTAATTGCCACCAATGTTCTCTTAATCGAGATCATAATTTGGTGGTGACCCTTTCATTTCTCTTTTCCTCATATTAAGACTAAATTTTAGTAACCCAATTTCCGATGTGGGTTTTCCCACAAATATATTTTCTATTTTCAACCTTTTATTTTCGAAGAACAATTTCAAATTGCGAGGACGCAATTTATTGAAGGAGGGGAGAATGTAACACCCCAAGATTTTATAGTGTGTTATTTCTTCAAAACAATTCAATAACTTTCACTACACGCAACACCAAGTTCAATCGCACCATGACTTACCAAACAAGCTGTTCAAAAGAGGTTATGAATAGTGTTAACTAAATTTTAAACTTTATATAATCCTTATAATTTTAGAATCCATATTATGAGTTTCTTAGACATAATGTAAGAACAAATTCATTTTCAGTATTTCACTTTTACCAAATTTTAATAGTGAACCCTTTTTAGATACTATATTTTAAACTTTTTGACTAAATGGGGACATCAAAAATTTAAAATGAAACATCCCAAGCTTCCACGGTACGCTAGCGTGTGTTGTACGCAACACCGAGTTCTAACACACCGTAACCAATCAAACTAGCCGCTATGAATAGTAATACCTACTTTTTGAAATTATATATATTTTATATTTGAAAATGGACTTCATTTTTGGATTCGGAATATCGAATTTAGCCTAAGATGAAATTTTGGTACATTTCGGATAACTTTCATATTTTGATGAATAGTGAAAATTACTAAATTTTAATTAAAAACAACTTTTTTAATCCAAATAATTAATAGTGATAAATTATGAATTTGAGTGGTTTTAAAGTGTATTTAGAATATATTTTTACAATTTAATATAATGTTGGTCATTAGACATAATTTTACAATTAAACCGAACATAAACAAGTGTCAATCTTTTGATAGTTATTATCTCTTAAAAACACGCTTTTTGTTTTGACAGCGGGAATTAATTTTAAATTAATTTCTGCCACTTCTGTGTTTTGAATTTAGAAAAATGGATTCCATATTTGGAATCAGGATGTTCAAATTGTGTAAATAGGTAACTTTTATTTTTAGACATTTTGAATAATTACTGCGGTAAATATTTTATTTACCATGGTTAAGGGTAAATCCGGTAAATAAGGGTTAAAAAAATAATATTATAATAATACTAAATTACCCTAAAACGTGTCTTAAACCTATTGGTTGATACATGGTCGACCATGGGCATCTTTGGGTCGATTTTGGGACCCCATGGATCCACTTGTAAGTGATAATGACACTTTATTTTAATTAAGTTAAAATGAATACAAAAATGACACAAGCATATATCTTTTAGAAAAACAATTGTTACATAGGGTTATATATGTTGGATTTTAGATTACAAATATTCATTATAAAGATAAAACAATTTCCTACATAATTATATTTTATTTATAATTTTTAAACATTAAATAATTTATTTTATTTATGACACAATGATGATGCAGTAATTACTATAATAGTGAAATATTAAAACAATTGATATTATAAATACCCAAATAAATATAATATGAAACTTTTAATGAATTAAACTAATTTTCTAGGATAATATGATATATTATGATTGATTTAATTGACTTTGTTCGAAGTAATCAATCTGTTATGAGTTTCACAAAAATCAACTATTGAATAGTGTCAAAATTGACATAAAAGAGTTCTTGAAACAAATATTATATTATTAATTGATATTAAATTCCTAAAAATCTAAGGTTCGGCCAAGATACTTATATCATGATAGGTTCATCATTAATGTACCACTTGGGGGTCGCTTGGATGTATATAGTAATTTTATTAACCATATTATATAAAAATACAAAGAGACATTGTAAAAGTGAAACTAATTAACTTAGAGTTAATACTTAAAGATAAGGTTAATATAAGTACCCAAACCTGTCTAAATTCTATTGGTTGAGTGGTTTTCGACCTATCCCCACCTTAACCTTTGAATAATCAGCTTTGGAGCCATTATAAACCGAATATGAATTTATTATAAATTAATATTTCTAGCTTTTCCAAAGGTGCCCCTCACCCCTCTTATAAAAGGGCACTCCTCCTTCTCATTTCTTCACACCTTCAAAGCCTTTTTGTTCGGCCAAACTCTGCCCAAATACTCTCCCAACATCCCTCACTACAACCTAGAGGCCTTAGTTTGATCAGAAAGCCAACCTAAGGAGCCCTTTTGATCAAATCAAAAGGAAGAACCCGAAGAAGAGGTAATGATTTCACCACCCTTCTCCAAGTTCATTTCTTCTTCCACTTCTTCTTCCTTTGTTCTTACCATTATAAAATAATAACTCCAGTATCTCACATATACTGTGATGTTATTATAAATATGGTACAACCATATTCAGTATTCTATCCACCCTTTGAATAACATGTCACCATACGTGCGTACGTACGGCTTACCGTCTCCACGTCGTGGTGTAATTGTTATTCAATATAATATTATTTGGATGGGTATAATAATGATGTGTAACTCATGTAAATAATAAATATAACATGTTAATGATTCTTTATATATGATATACCATCCATTTATATATTATTTTAATATCAAAAGAATGATATTGTCGCTCGTGCGTACGTACGGACAACCGTCTCCACGAACGCGATGAGATTCATTCTCCATCGTATCCATTCAAGTATAATTATCATTTGATGATTTAAAAATGATGTTTAAGGACTTGATATCATTCTGGATATGAATAATATACAACCTATCCTTTACAAACATGTCTTACGTAACAAAACATATAAAATAAAACAAGTAAGTTAACACCCGATATAATGATAATACTAAGATATTATTATCAAATCAATATTAAAAGATCATATGTGATATCATATTAATGTATATGATTCTTGTATAATTTAATAACAATTATTTCACCATTATACAGGAGGTTAACCTACCACAACCAAAGAAAAGTACAAGGTAAGGGTTATTTCACAATCTCTTCATTATCCGAGGTTGTATTATACGTAATAATCTACTGGGATCTCTTTATCATCCACATCCATGTTTCTTTGAAATGTATTTCAAAACATTTTTACTATTTACAAGAATATGGGTTAAAGTCATTTATACCCTTGTTTGACTTTTTATAAGAGGTTTATAAAGGAATCTTTCCGTCGTTTTCAAAACAAGGTCCTTTTTAACCTTTTCGACTGAATTGAGGTAAGAATGTTTTTTTTTAACTTATACGGCGGGTGCGGTTATTTTCCGCCGTTATAAAATCGTCGAAGCTTTCCATACAAGCTTATAAGAATATTTTCAAAGAAAATGTTTTATTTTATATGGACCTTAAATGATTTCAAAATAAAAGGAGATACTTCTTTAAAAAGAATTTTGATTTCATCTATGTCAACATCCTTTGATGGATTTTAAGATTATTTGAAGTTGATTTATTATGATACAAAACTTCTATATTGTATTGAAGGTTTTGTGATATGTTTGACTGTGGATGTGCTATTTTTATACCATTCATAGTTTATGGTGAAATTATTGACATTTCGTATGCTAGTTTTAATACGAATGTTTATATTATGTTTAAACCTTTTCATATGGGAATGCATTGGACTTAATAAGTGACGGGTGGAGCCCGCTATAGCTCCTCGGTGCATCGGTAGGTCTCATGAGACAAACTAGTGTCTTGGCACAAGGCCTTGACAAAATCTTATTTGTAGTCTTGGCACGAGGCCTTGGCTATGTGGTTATGATAGTCTGGCATTATGCATTCCAACATTATGAAAGTGGTTATTGATTTTTGCATGTGATTATTCAATTAGTAGAATATCCATGTGAATAAGTAAATGGCATTATTTCATTTTTACTTTTGCCATACTATGTTGAAGTTCAAGTTTAAAAGGCTTTTGTTTTAGTAATGCATTGCCTTAAATGTTTATTCTTATTTATGAAAGTTTCCGCTATATTGTTATCCTTACTGGGCATTTGAGCTCACCCCTTTTCTATGTTTTATTTTTCCCAGGATGTGAAGAAGTAAGTTATGAATGACCTGCAGGGATTTTATGAGGGGTTAATAGTGTGGATTATGGAGACAATATGTTGTTGTAGTAGTTTTTCGTTTAATGATGTAATGTAAAACTTATGAATATATCTAGTGTTTCCAAGGCTACTAAACCAATCGGTCTTTCGAGATTTGATCTTTCTTGTGATCATGCCAATGTTATGTAATAATGCACCGACTCTGGGTAACTGGGGTCGGGGCGTTACATAAACTCTTGCTACCATGGTAAAGTTAAATTGGGTAATTAAAAATTAGTTTTTAAAGAAATATAAATCAACCAAAAACATGATTATATTTCATTTTATGACTATAGTTCATCTATAACGATCCAAAATTATAAAATATGACCTCTTTTCCTTTCGGATTTTATTTTTACAATTATTATATTTATGGTAAAGATAATATCAAAAAGTTCACTTTCTTTCATTTAATATCAATAATATGTTTTGAAGGGGATAAAAAAATTATGATTGGATCTAAATTTTTATTTTAATAATTATTTATTATATTCATTCTTATTTATTTGAAATTTATAAGGCTTAAATAATTACCTTAGGCCCTTATGAAACACTAACTCATTACTTTGGAAAATTGTAGAAAAATCATGTAAAAGATTTTAAATAAACCATAATTAGTATTATTCAGGTGAGTTATAGTGTAACTAGATTAAAATATATATATATATATATATATCACATTAGGTATATTTTATTATATTATTTTTGAATGCCATTTTCCCATTTTTTTCATAGTAAATGTAACACCCCATGTAAATAAATAGTATGACACTTAAATATTTATCCATATTTGTGAATAAAATTTTGATATTAATTTAAAGGGAATGCTATTCTCGATGGTGTACCCAATACGCAATAATGAGTTTCATGGAAATCTTACGTTGCACTCTAATACTAAAATAATATTGTTTTAAATTTTAGTTAATTCCTAGCCATTGTTATAGTAGGAATGAACAGATCTAACTACAGAATGATTATATATGTTAGTCAAATATTTTTACTTTTATCCAATAAATGTTAGAGGGTTAAAATGTGAATGAATCCAACATTAAGCGTAAATATTCTAATATTCTTTAAAAGGTCAATTAACCGCCTTTTGATGGAGAAACCTTTTTAAATCCACTTTTTTAAAATTTTATAAGTTATATTGGACAAAATAAAATTGTTCTTTAGAATCTGGACATCAAAATTTACTTTGTGTAAATTTTTTTTATTTTTCCGATAAAGATCATTTTTAGTGAAAATGTTGGGTTTTAATTCAACACCTCCTTTTAATCTGATTTATTTATATGGATATATTTTCTTTTTAATTGGGATTGAAGTGTATTTAGAATATATTTTTACCATTTAATCCAACGGTGGTCATAGGAATTAGTTTTATTTTGAAATTGTACATAAACTAGTGCCAATCTTTTGATATATTTTGTTTCTTAAAAACACGCTATTTGTTTTAACAACAAGAATTAATTATTAAATTTATTAATGCAACATATATGTTCTGAATTTTGTAAAATAGACATCTTTTTTGAATTTTTAATGTCAAATATAACTTAGGGTGAATTTTTGGTATTTTTCTGAAAAACTTCAATTTTTAATGAATAGTGAAACCACTAAGTGGTAGTTAAAAAAACTGATTTTTCGTTTAAATGAAATTTTACCACCTCTGTGATTTGAATTT
This sequence comes from Viscum album, assembly GCA_963277665.1. Classification (NCBI taxonomy): domain Eukaryota; kingdom Viridiplantae; phylum Streptophyta; class Magnoliopsida; order Santalales; family Viscaceae; genus Viscum; species Viscum album. Next base: position 1,192,322,992 of record OY728130.1, on the reverse strand, counting down.
CAAAAATCCGACTTACATGGTTTTCATTAGGATGTAAAATTTGGTTCAATGGGATGAAAATAATTTTTGGTGAATAGTAACTTTTAAGTTTTATTAATCACGATTAAAGGTAATTAGTGTAATTTAAGGTAAAGATAATGTTATAATAATATTACATGACCTTGACACATGTCCTACCCTTATTGGATGAGTCATGGGAGACCAATACAATCCATGGGTCAACAAGGGGACCCCATGGAGCCACTTGGGTAGGAAAAGTACATTAATAACTTTTTATTTAAAGTTAAAATAAAACTTTCACAAACATGTATTGTTTTACTAAAACAATTTTTACATAGGGTTTTTAAAGTCATATTTTTTACTATAAATATTTATTTGAATGATAGAAAGATTTCCTACATCATAGTTTTTTTTATAATTTTTAGACATTAAATAAATTAATTTATTTTTGACACCATGATGATGCAGTGATTACCTCATTAATGAACGATTTAAATAAAATGAGATGATAAGGTAAAATATAAGACTTACACTTGTCAAAAACCTATTGGATTGTTGGATTTCTAAATGTTATCACCTTATACTTGAAATATATAATTTTGGGACCTTTAATATCTGAAAATCATTTTATAATAAAGTAACATTTCAAGACATTCCAAGACTGCCCCTCCTCCCTCTTATAAAAGGCCCCCACCTCTACCCTGTTACCCACACCTCTCAAGCCTTTGTATTGACAAAACTATACTCATTTTATCTCTCCATATCCATCTATTCATACTATAAACCTTGCTTTATGCAAGAATCTCTTAAAGAAACCCTTTTGGTTAAAACCAAAGGGAGTTACCCGATTTAAAGGTAAAGTCTTCTCTAATGTTATTTTGTTTTATTTTGCTTATCCAACCCCTAAACTATTTTTATTAAATTATTTTTTAATTACACCAGTATCTTAAATATACTATTATGTTGTCATGATAATGATTCTAGCTACACTTACAAACACCTCTGTCTAATGGTTAAAGAACATATTGTTTCCGTGGTTGGCGAATTACTGCCTCACGAAATGATGACTATTCTATCTTCTCCTACCTCCTCTCATGGTGTCCATTATGATGGAACTATACTTATTTATGATATATCTTATATTTATTTTCTCTCTATTCTTTTGTATTTTACATCTAAAACACACCTTTATGCTTTGCATGTTGTGAAAATGTGATAATTTCATTTGAGGAAGTGTGGACTATCGCCCCCTCAAGTGATGTGACTCGTTCATGCAATACATGGAATGTATAAATAATGAAATTAATTAACTTATGTGAAATATATAACATATATATTATATTGAAGTTATAATATATATATATATATATATATATCATTTAGTTTTAATTCCATTAAATACAAAATATAAATGAAAGTAGCGTCCATGCGTACGTACGGATTACCGTCTCCATGAACGGTGCATTTCATTTCTTACCTGTAAATGTTATGTAATATTATAAAGGAAAGTATATACTGGATATATATGGTATATATGATATCTACATCATGAATATAATTCTAGATATAATGGATATTTTACCACATGATCAACTTGTAATTATAAGAAGTTTATTTTTTGACTCAAGTACCAATGATCGACAAAACGAACGTTATAAACTTAAATAATTGAATAATGTTAATAATATGGTAATAAGTGATATAAAAGGAATAATGAACATAAAAAAAGTTTCTTAAGCAAGTATAAATTAACTCTAGTTTATTATTCAGGAATATAAAGAAACAAACAAGACAACTCGGACGTGAGGTAAGGGATCCAACCTCTCTCTTTCTTTTTATGTACTCTATTTTATGTCACTTCTTTTAAGATCCTCTTTCTTATGTCGGGGGATTTCATCCTATATTACTCGTACTGTAATTTTTATTTTATTATGATGAGATACCATAATTTATATCTTCAATCCTTTTTTGGAATATTTAAGTGGCGCTGTTAGGCTGCCGAATTTTCATAAGGGGATATCTGACCTCACTTTTAATTCCCTGAGATCTCCATTGTTCTCCACTTATTTATTGCATGTAAAGTATTTTGTTCATCCATATGATATATATTATCATGATTATATTCAAGTTATTCTGTGATTCATATTGTGTTGATTATCTTTTGGTCATACGACTCGATCGATTACAATCAGGTATTGGGTTTTCATCTAACTTTTTGTTCCCATGAGATTCACGCTACATTTTCCACTATTTCCTTTTGTGTGGTGTATGTACTTCCCATGATTTTATTATTTGTGTAATATCATTTAATTTATGGGTATTTACATCGTCATTGTATGACCCTTCTTTCATGGGGTGTACGTTTAGAAAGTTACCCAAATCGGTAAGGGAACCTTTCACCCTCCTCTTGTTTAAAAGACTTCTTTTTGTGAGGTCTTTTAATTTACATATTATAATTTTGGGATGTGTTCTTATATATCCTTACTGTTGTAAATAATTTTTCCAAGTGATTAGATACCCTTTTATCTCTCATCGTCACATTTTCTGAATTTTAAAATGACGCTGTTAGGCTGTCGAATTTCTGTAAGGGAACTTCTTAACCCAATTTCAATTCCTTGGGTCAAACCTCTACTTCTTAATTATGTTGTACTATGAATATGTGTGGATGACCTACAATTGTTTTATACTTAATATACTCTTATATTAGGTGTATTTATATTTTTCACTCATAATCATGTAATTGATTTATCCTTAATATAAGGATACCGTCTTTGTAATGGAATTTGTCTCAATCTCCTTTCATTGAGGCATATTTTGTTTTATACATGACTTTCTTTTATATGGTGTATAAACCCCTTTGACTTTAACTTTTATTCAAAAGAAATATTTTTATACGAATCGTTTTACTAAATGACAAAAGGGAATGGTTTTGTCTTATATATATGGTGACAACAACTTCTCCGACGCCGTGGCCATTATTTGAGTTTCGTCTTCCTCTACAAGCCATAACATTTTTTGAAAAATAAATACAATGTTTTAATTTTCTTTTCTTTTGGTATTGAAAATGGTTTTGATAATGTTTTTATTATATCAATGTGTTGTATTGATATCTTGTTATTAAAATGTAGAAATTTTATGTTTCCTTTATGTATGTTTTATGTGATACGATTATGTTATAGTTCTTGGGCATTATTCATAAAGACAGGTGGTTCCATAATAAACTAAGGGCGGGTGATCCCGAGATAGCTCTCCAATGAATTGGGTAACGTGAAGGAGTTAAACACTAAGGTTTATCCGAAGTGATTTATGGAATATACTGTGATGGGTATTCCAAACATAACCATGAGGGTTACTCCCTATGTAAGAATGTTATGAATGCCTCAAGTTACCTTTATGTATTATGATTTCTTTGAGTTATTCCTAAATATTATGATTTAATGAGGTATGTTAAAGTGATTATGATTTATGAGTAAAGTATGATTTCATTGATTCTTATGTATACATGGACTAATTGTTTTTCCGTATTGTTATAACCCTTACTGAGCTTTTTATGATCATCCCATGTTTTTGAAATGTTTTACACAGGAATTAAAGTGGAATACCATCAAGGATGGGATCAAGGAAATTTCATGATGTCTAAAACATGGAACTAGATATGACTCATTTTTCAAGAGTTTACATTTTGTTTAATAAAATGGAAACTGAGTATATGTGTCTACTTTGTAATCTTTGAGATGTAATAGTTAAGTCCTCATTCTCTAAAACTCTATACCTAAAAAGATCCTTAATGTGACATATTCAATTTAATTCAAGAATATGTAATGTTTTAAGCCTGGGTCCTTATAGTTGGTATCAAAGGGTGGTTTAGATAACTTTAGAGGTTAGGGTATTCTTTAAGCATAAGTGACATTACCATAATGGCTAGGATTTCAGAAAGAGTAATAGTTTTTAGAAAAAGTGAATGAGTAAGTATATCTTAGTGTTTATATTCTTCATTAGTATATGATGATTATGTTGATATACTCACACTGATATTTTTGGTTTTAGTAAATGGATGGATCTAGCAGGCACCATAGTGACAATGGGTTTAAAGGAAACTGTTGTAGTTCTGTGATTAAGAGACTGGATGAAATGGGGGATTCAATGATAAATCTCATGGTTATTCTAAACCAACTATCAGAAGGCATGATTAACCACTTGAACCATGGTGAGTTCTCTAATGCATCTTGTACGAGATGACCAACTTGATGTGGAAGTTGAGGTAATAATTATAAAGGTAACCATTATGGTTTATATGATCCTTAATTTTGAGGTAATTATGGGTACCTATATGTTATAATGGAAAATGAAAGGAATGAGATAAACTTGAGGTTAAATTATGTTATGGTTATTTTTAATTATTTTATCTCTTTTTGGGGAATGTTTTAAGAATTATATAGTTTTTGGAAAAGGACAAAATGCAGACCGTGTGACAACCCGTTGCGTCGGATAGAGCTGTGGGAATAGAACCCACAACCAACGTGTGACTGGTATTTATCACCTACCACTAGACTACGTGAATTCCATGGTTAGTATGGAAAATTATTTTTAGTTAGACTATATTATGAATCAGTAATAAGTTGATTTTGGGTTATCTATGGAAATTATTTGCCTATAATGGAGGATATGTGATTAGGTTAGTTACTTTTCATTATGAGAGTTTAAGAGTAACTGATGTTATTTGGAGATAAATGTTAATTTGTACCTTGGAAGACTATGTGATTAAAACATTCAAATATTTGGGTTTCAATCTTAATTTATTTTACTTGGAATAATTTTATGGACAAATTGTTTATCGAATGGTCTTCGTTGAACTTTAGGTTTTGTTGGCCAAATTTTGGATATTAAGAATAGATTTTCTTTTTTATAAAGGATTATCCTTTTGTGGATTATCTTATCTTGTTCTAACAATTTTGGTTTTGGTTATGTTCTAATGATATGGGAAATATATAGTTCTATTTTTTGGATTAGGTGATTCTCTATAAGTTGATTATAGCGCTCTTAATGTGAACAAGTCATCCTAAATACTTGTCTTTTGGTGGAAAAAATGAGTTTGTGTAAGAAAAATAGTAAGGGATGAAAGTCTAAACGACAATAAAGTATGTTTCCTTATGATTTAATTAAGCTCATAAATAGATTCCTCAATGAAAAGTAACTTAAAACAAAAAAATTGTCTGCTTATTTTTCCTACAGGGGAATCAAATAACGTTTAACCCATCACAAGTTTGTGATTTTCTGGTGGTTAACTTTCTCCTATACAAGTTTTCTATAACTCTCCATCAGAACATGAACCATTTTTTTCTTCCATATCCATGTTTTCCTTCATGAAATCATAGTACATTTGTCTCGGGTAACTTTCGTACTTTTCTTTCTTTCTTTTAAAGTGATAGTTTAATTTACTCCTGTTCCGAAGTGGGGCTCTAATGAAGTTTCCAAGCCCAATTTTAAAATTGCGAGGATGCAATTCCCAAAACGGGGGAAGGATGTAACACCCCCAGTAAATAAAGAGTATGAAATTTTCATATTTATCCATATTTTTGAATAAAATATTAATTTTAATTTAAAGGGAACGCTATGCTCGATGGTGTACCCAATACGCAACAACGAGTTTCTTGAAAATATTACGTTGCACTCTAATAATAAAATAATATTATTTTAAATGGTAGTTAACGCCTAGCCATTTTAATGGCGGGAATGAACAGAACTAACTACAAAATGATTATATATGTTTGTCAAATATTTTTACTTTTATCCAATAAATTTTAGAGGCTTAAAATGCGAATGAATCCAATTTTAAGCGTAAATATTCTAATATTCTTTAAAAGTCGATTAACCGCCTTTTGAGGGAAACCCCTTTTTAAATACACTTTTTGAAAATTTTATATTTTATATTGGACCAACTAAAATCATTTTTTAGAATCGGGACATCAAAATTTACATTTTGTAATTTTTTTTCCGATAAAGATCATTTTTAGTGAAAATGTGGTATTTCAATTCAAAACAACCTTTTAATCTGATTTATTTATATGGATATACTATCTCTTTAATTTGGATAATAGTTTACTTCGAATATATTTTTACCATTTAATTCAATGGTGGTCATTGTAATTAATTTCACTTTGAAATTGGACTTAAACTAGTTTCAATCCTTTAATATGTTTTGTTTCTTAAAAACACGCTTTTTGTTTTGACAATGGAAATTAATTATTAAATTTATTAATGAAACTTATATGTTTTTAATTTTGTAAAATAGAAATCTTTTTTGAATTCAGAATATCAAACATAGCTTAGGGTGAATTTTTGGTATTTTTCTGAAAAACTTCAATTTTTGATGAATAGTGAAACCACTAAGTGGTAGTTAAAAAAACGAATTTTTCATTTAAATGAAATTTTACCACCTCTGTGATTTGAATTTCAAAAATCTGACATACATGGTTATCATTAGAATGTAAAATGTGGTTCAAAGGGATGAAAATAATTTTTGGTGAATAGTAACTTTTACCTTTTATTAATCGCGATTAAAGGTAATTAGTGTAATTTAAGGAAATGATAATGTTATAACAATATGAAATGACCTTGACACATGTTCTAACCTTATTTTATGAGTCATGGCCGACCAATACAATCCATGGGTAAACTTAAGGACCCCATGGATCCACATGGGTAAGAAAATGACATTAATAACTTTTTATTTAAAGTTAATATAAAAATGTCACAAAGATGTATTGTTTTCCTAAAACAATTTTTACATGGGGTTAAACAAGTCATATTTTTTTCTATAAATATTCATTGAAAATATAAAAATATTTCCTAAATCATAGTTTCTTTATTATCTTTAGTCATTAAATAAATTAATTTATTTATGACATCATGATGATGCAACGGTTACCTCATTAATGAACAATTTAAATAAAATGAGAAGATAAGGTAAAATATAAGACTTAAACTTGTCAAAAACCTATTGGATAGGTGGATTTAGAACCCTTATTACCTTATCCTTGAAATATATGATTTTGGGACCTTTAATATCCGAAAATAATTTTATAATAAAGTAACTTTTCAAGACTTTTCAAGAGTGCCCCTCCTCCCTCTTATAAAAGGCCCCCACCTCTAACCCCTTACCCACACCTCTCAAGCCTATGGCTTGACCAAAATCTACTCATTTTATCTCTCCACATCCCTATATTAATCATAGAATCCTTACCTTAGGCAGGAAGCTCTCCAAGAAACCTTTTCGGTTCAAACCAAGGGGAGTTACCCGATTTAAAGGTAAAGTCTTCTCTAATGTTCTTTTGTATTATTTTTCTTATCCAACCCCTTAACTATTTTTATTCTGTTCTTTTGTAATGAAACAAATATCTTCAATATACTAGGATTTTTTTTTATAAGGATTCGAGCTACACTTACACACACCTCCGTCTAATGCTTAAATAACATACTGTTTCTGTGGATGGCGAATTACTGCCTCACGAAACAACGACTGTTCTATCTTCTCCTACCACCTCTCATGGTGTCCATTATGATGGAACTATATTTATTTATGATATATATTATAATTTTTTCCTCTCTATGATTCAGTATTTTACATTTAAAACACACCTTTATTCTTTTCATGTTGTGCAAATGCGATAATTTCATTTGAGGAAGTGTGGACTACCGCCCCATCAAGTGATGTGACTCGTTCATGCAATACATGGAATGTATAAATAATGAAATTAATGAACTTATGTGACCTATATAACATATATATTTTACTGAAATTATAATATATATATATATATATATCTCATTTATTTTTAATTCCATTAAATATGAAATAGAAATGAAAGTAGCGTTCATACGTATGTACGGCTTACCGTCTCTATGAACAGTGCATTTCATTTCTTACGTTTAAATGATATGTAATATTATAAATGAAAGTATATACTGGATTTATATATGATATATACGATATCTACATCATGAATATAATTCTAAATATAATGGATATTTTACTACATGAACAACTTGTAATTATAAGAAGTTTATTTTTTGACTCAAATACCAATGATCGACAAAACGACCATTATAAACTTAAATAATTACATAATGTTCATAACATCTTAATAAGTGATATAAAAGGAATAATGAACATAAAAAAGGTTCTTAAGAAAGTATAAATTAACTCTAGTTTATTATTCAGGAATATAATGAAACGAACATGACAAGTCGGACTTGAGGTAAGGGATCCAACCTCTCTCTTTCTTTTTAAGTACTCTCTTTTATGTCACTTCTTTTAAGATGTTATTTCATATGTTGGGAGATGTTCTCCTATATTAATATTACTGTTCACTTTATGTTTTTATGATGAGAGACCCTAATTTATATCTTCAATCCATTTTTTGAATTTTTATGTGGCGCTCTTAGGCTGCCGAATTTTCATAAGGGGATATCTTACCTCACTTTTAATTCTGTGAGATCTCCATTATTCATCACTTATTAATTGAATATGGTGTATTATGTTCTTCCATATGATATATATTATCATTATTCTATTCATGCTATTTTGTGATTCATATTGTGTTTATTATCTTTTTCTTATACGACTCAATCGATTACAATGAGGTATGGAGTTTTTAACTCACTTTTTGTTCCCATGAGATTCATGCTACATTTTTCACTATTTCCTTTTGTGTGGTGTATTTAATTCCCATGATTGTATTATTTGTGTAATATACTTTAATGTATGGGTATTTACATCTTCATTGTATGAACCTTCTTTCATGGGGTGTACCTTTCAAAAGTTACCCAAATCGGTAAGGAACCATTCACCCTCCTCTTGTTTAAAAGACTTATTTTTGTAGGTCTTTCAATTTACCTATTAATATGTTGGGATATGTTTTTATATATCCTTATTGCTATAAATGATTTATCCAAGTTATCAGATACCCTTTTTATCTCTCATCATAAAATTTTATGAATTTTAAAATTACACTGTTAGGTTGTCGAATTTCTGAATGGGAACTTCTAAATCCAATTTCAATTCTTTGGGTAAAACCTCTACTTATTGATTATGTCGTACTATGAATATGTGTGGATGACCTCTGATTGTTTTACACTTACTATCCTCTTTTGTTAGGTGTATTTATATTTTCCACACATAATCATGTAACAGATTTATCCTTAATCTAAGGATACCGTCTTTGTAAGGGACTTCATCTCAATATCCTTTCATTGAGGCAGATTTTTTTTATACACAACATTCTGTTATATGGCTTATAAACCCCTTTGAATTTTAATTTTATTCAAATGGAATCTTTTTATATGAAGAATTTTACTAAATGACAAAAGGGAATGTTATTGTCTTATGTATGCGGCGACAACGACTTCTTTGCTGACGTGACCATTATTTGAGTTTCGTCTTCCTCTACAATCCATATCTTTTTTTGAAAAATACAAACCCTGTTTTACATCACTTTTATTTTGGTATTGAAAAGGGTTTTGGTAATATTTTTATTATATCAATGTGTTGTATTAATATCTTGTTATTGAAATGTGGAAATGTTATGTTGCCTTTATGCATGTTTTATGTGATACGATTATGTTATGGTTCTTGGGCTTTGTTAATGAATATGGGTGGTTCTGTGATAAACTAAGGGCAGGTGAGCCCGAGATAGCTCTTAAATGCTTTGGGTAACGCGAAGGAGTTAAACGCAAAGGTTTCCCCAAAGAGATTTATGGAATATACTGTGATGGGTATTCCAAACATAACCATGAGTGTTGCTCCCTACGTAAGAATTTTATGAATGCCTTAAGTTACCTTTATGTCTTATGATTTCTATGATTTATTCCTAAATATTATGATTTAAGGAGGTATGTTAAAGTGCTTGTGTTTTCTGAGTAATGTATGATTTCATTGATTCTTATGTATACATGGACTAATGTTTTCTTTCCATATTGTTATAACCCGTACTGAGCTTTTTATACTCATTCCAAGTTTTTGAAATGTTTTACACATGAAAAAAAGTAGAATACACTCAAGGATGGGATCAAGGAAATGTCCTGATCTCTAAAACATGGAACTGGACATAACACTTTTATTCAAGAGTTTATATTTTGTGTAAGAAAAATGGAAACTGAGTAGATGTTTCTACTTTGTAATCTTTCAGATGTAATAGTTAATTCTTAATTCTCTAAAACTCTAAACCTAAAAAGATCCTCAATGTGAATTATTCAAGTTAATCCAATAATATGTAATGTTTTAAGTCTGGGTCGTTATAGTAAAATTAAATTAATATCCCCAAAATGATATTAATTTTACTTTATAATAAACATATTTTATTAAATGATTTGAAATTACTAAAAATAATATCATTATAAATTTGAATTTTATATGTTTAAAAGTATCATCCATGGTAAATTTATTGTTCTCTTTTCCTTTTATAGAAAATTTATTCACACAAAATAATATTAAAAAACTTTTATATCATTGTAGTTGTCAAAAGGGTTAATAAGAGGTCATACAAAAGGGATAAGTGAAAAAACCGAATCAAAACATGTGAATATTTCTATTAGGTCAGGTTATTTTCATTGATTATCATATTATATTCTAATTATATCATTTTGGATAAACTCTTCCCAAAAAAACTTAATTTATATTAATTTAACACTTTATAATTTCCAAGAGTACTCCTCCACTCACTAATAAAATGGAAACTCCTCTCCTCACTTCCTAAAACACTTCTAGCCCTTTAGTTCATCTAATTCCTTAAAAAATCCCTCCAAAACATCCATACCCACTTTATTGAGGCATTTTATTCATCATACAACCAACCTACTATGGATTTAGGTTATAACCAAAATAGGTAGTCTGAAAAATAGGTATAGTTCTCAACCAAGAGTTTTTATTCTATTTATTCTTTTTCATCATTAAAATATTCTTCAACAATTATGAAATAATAAAACAACCATCTTATATGAACTAAGATCTTGTTATTTCAATTTCATAAGAGTTATCCATCTCTTATTTCATAAAATGCAAAGAAAATCCATCGCTCATGTGTATAATGGAGTATTTTATCAAAAACATTAGTAGAAATTATCTCTTTAATGTCATAAATATGACATCAGTATCTTATAAATTTATGAAAAAAATGCAGATAATTTTTTGCATTTATTTTGTTTAAAACCGATTAAACAATGCTTTAAATTTAAATTTTCGTATAATTTTTTTTACAAAAGTAAAAAACCAATATTTTTTATAACATAATATTTGGCATCAAATTGTATAAAAAACTGATGAAAATTTTTAGGAAAAATTTCCATTAGTTTTTATAGTAATTTTGCCCAAGAATATTTTAAAATAAATGCCAAATCTCAAAACACTCATTTTTTTATCTGCAAAACACTTTTTCTCTAAATTCACAACAACTCTAATGGCCAACTGATGATCCTCAATATCAATTTTTCTTGAGTTTAATCAGTTTTAATGATTATTTCTGATCATTGGTCCTTATTATTTCATCCTCTATGTTTTTTGGACCCTTTGTGTAAGTATTTTTTTCTTCAAAATCCAGTTTCCTATTGACCATAAACCGCAATTCCATTTTTTTTAATGTTCTTTTTTATTGTTCCCTTCTACAAAACATTTTTCTATATATTAAAATGTTTCTTATTCAAATTAATTCATGTAAGTAAATTCATATTGTAGATCAATTTTCCTTATTTAACTATCTATTTGTCAAGTTATATTTGTAATTTTGAAAAAAATATCATTTAGTTAAAAAATTTTGTTATTGACTTCATTTTTTTATGTAGTTTGTTATTAATTATAAATTTTAATGTTAAATATTGTTTATCTTGATAAATTTCTTATTTTATGAAATTATAAAATAAATCCAAAAAATTATATATATACATATTGATAGTTATATATGTGTGTGTGTGTGTGTGTCCTTATATGTATATATATCATTTGAAATTAGTAGATATGATATTTGAATTTTTGATTATAACCAAAATTATGTACTTTTGGGTCAACATAACATAAATCACGCAAAATAAATACCTTTAGTTCATTAGTTTTTATTTTAATCCAAATAATCGATTATATTTCCAATCAGATTACCAATAATATAAATTATATGTTTTTATGTTTACAATTTATCTTTATATAAATATATATTAATGTTTTTTTGATTTAATATATTCCTTAATTATATTGCGATCTTAGATATTTAATGGATCGTAATTAGATAAATTTATGAAGAACCACATCTGAATATTAAAACATAGTTGATGCTTTTTTGGAATTTTGTAAATGAAATCTTCAAAACATAGATATTCATTTTAAGCCCATGTGTGAAGTGTTTGAATATAATAATGATAAATTCTCAAGAAATCATGGATCATCCCACTTTATATAGTTTTATCCTTAATTACACATGTTGGATCTCACGTGGTGAAGAAACTTCAAATTAAATATTTAATTTTGGTAATAATATTCATAATGAGGTAGAGGATTGTATTAAAGAATTAATTCATGATTTCTATGTTCAAACCAACAAAAAATAGAAACTATTAAATGATTTTGTAAATATTCTATGAAATTATTATTCACATGTTGTTGTAAATATGTTATTTTATTAATAGTTTTGAGATTAATTAACTTGAAATCAAGAAATGGGTGGAGTGAAAAATGTTTTTCTAAATTACATGAGTTTTTAAAAGAGTTACTTCTTGAAGGGAATGAACTTCCATATTCTAATTTTGAGGTGAAGAAAATATTATACCCTATGATATTGGCGTATAAAAATATACATGTTTCCCCAAATGATTGTGTTGTGTATAGGATGGAATATGAATATTTTATAAAAATATCATTCATGTAGGAAATATCGCTATACTGTGGATAGAAAAGTCAACATAGATTAATTCTAAAGTACTTTTATCTAACCTCATGATAAATCAAATAATTCATTTGAATATTTCATTCATATAATTTCAATATATCAACTCCGATTGATTCATGGGTAGTGGAATCATAGCTCCTTCAAACGAAATTTGGTACCTTCAAATAATTCTTTATTTGAAGGGTCTATCTTCAAATTATATTCATCAAAAAACTTTTAGATGAAATTAAAATGAGCACATAATTGATGGAAACATAATTCACCCTGCCAATTTATGACAGTGTTAAATATCTGATAAATAATTTCCTGGTTTTTTATGTGAGGTTATAAATATCATAATGGGAGTGTGTATAGATGGAATGAATCCATATCAGAGCCTAAGTATTCTACATAGTTGAGGGCCAATTTTTTGGTAGTTTACAGATTTTCTCCACATATGTGTACAAAGAAACGATATTGTATGATGAGTTTGATGATTTCAAGACCAAATCTTCTAGAAAAACGATATTCATGTCTGTCTTTAACCATTGATTGATAATTTGAAACTTCTATGGGATAGAGGTATTAATGTTTTGGATGCATACAAAAAAAGTATTTTATTTTACATACTATGATAATATTTATTATTAACAACATTCTTATATATGGAAACATATCTAGATATAATGTTAAGGGATATAATTAAATTTCAGTTTGCAAAGAAGAGAATTCATGTTATCAAATGAAGAATTGAATAAATATAGTGTATATAGGACATCCATTATTATTGCGAATTAATCATCTTTATCATAGATTGGAAAATGAATTTAGTGGTTTATAAGAATACAATCTCCCCCAAACCATTGTGAGTTGAAAATTTTAATGATAGGGTAAAAAACATTGATTCAATATTTGGAATAAAAATAATCTCTGGTCTTCAAAAAAATATCTATAAGAAAGGGTCTATCTTTTTCAAACTCTGTTATTAGATATTTTTAGAGATAAAAAAAAAATTTGTTATAAATGTTTGAAAAAACATATGTGAAAATTTCATTGAAACATTTTTAGATATAAATGGAATGAAAAAAGATAAATTGAATGCTAAATTAGACTTCATATCTATGGTAATATGTTTGTACTTAGCTTCCATTACTAATGGAAACATAATATATTTACCTCAGACTTGTTTCAAAATAATAAAGTTTGCAAAGACGAATATTTTTTAGTGTCTGTATGGTATAAAATTACCCAATGGATATTCTTAAAATGTGAAGAATTTGGTCTCAGTGAAAAATTGTAAATTAATATGTATGAAATATCATAACAATAATATATTTATGCAACAACTACTATCGGTCATACTACATGGAATATTATTCACTACAATCAGAAAAACTATTATCACGTTATGTAATTTTTCAAATCTATTTTTAGAAAATTCATTGATCCAAAATTGTTTTATGTGTTGGAGAATGAAGTATTTCTTATCCTTTTTCGACTAGAAATGCATTTTCCACATATGGTTTTTGATATAATGGTTCATCTGGTGATTTATCTGGTGCATGAGATAAAAACATATGGGCTATAGTATTTACATAGGGTGTATCTTTTTAAAAGATATATAATAATTTTGAATGTATATATTAAAAATACATATCTAATGGTGGCCCCAATTTTCCAAAAAATATTTATCAAAAGAGGTGACTAATTTATATACTTATTATTTGTATAAATTGAATAATATTGTTCCCCCTATATCTCAACATGTGACATTTGATTAGGAATGTAAAGGGAATCGAGGAATAAATGTAAATTTCATTCAACATGATTAGTGATGTAAACACATTTATACATTTTTAACAACATAGATGAGGTTCAATAATATATATCATAACATATTTATGAAATAAAGGTATAATAATTATAATAAAATGAAAAGTGATCGGTGATTGAGCATAAAAAGACATTTTTTCATGGCTTAAAGAGAAAGTTATCAAAGATATAGTTGCTTGAGAAACATTGAAAAGGTTGGTAGGGGGACAATATCTTAATGTGATAACGTGGTCTAGTTTTAATATTAATGGGTACACATTTTACACAAAAAAATAAAGATGATAAGTGCACCATTCAAAATAGTTTTGTAATGGACATCATTGGACCAGTGCATTTTTTGAGTGAAGAAAGATTAAAACCCAATATCTTCTTCATTTGAATATTTTGGAGTTCTTAAGGATATATGGTAAATGGATTATGTTAAATTTTGAGCCAGAATGTTTTAATGCAATTTGGTTGATAGTAATATTGGTGTGAAACATGATGATTTTGTGTTTAAACTGGTTGATTTCAAAATATTTAGTAACAGTGAGGAAACATTTATCAGGGTGACACATGTAAATAAAATATTTTATATCATTGGTCTATAAAATGATCAGTGGTCCATCGTTTTGTAAGGGAATAGATTACATTTGGTCAATGATGATGATAATGATGTTATTGATTTACATGAGGATTACTCATCTATTATGTGATTTTAAGATTATAAAATGATTATAACACATATTTAGTGAATATAGTATGAAATGATCATGTTTAAGGGATATGGAAAAACACTAAATTGTTCTCCTAATTATTCTTGTAAATATATTTTTTCAAACTTACATGTGTAAAAAACTATTTTTTAACAATAATTGGATGTTTAATTATATATATTTGATTCATTATATTTTTTTGTGTTAGATTTTATATTTTATGGTTATGTTATAACATTTTACTTGAAATACACAATATACATTATCATGTTTTGGTAAAATTTACACATTTAAAAACACATTTATGTAATTGTGAAATATATATTTTTAAATGATTTTATCAGTTTATAATGAATTCTTATATTTAATAGTTTCCCTTTCATATTTTTTATAATAATCATGAAATCATTATTTTTTTGAAAATTACAAATGCGTGACACTTTTTTTATATACATATTTTTTCCATCCTTGCTTCTAAATATTAACTTGTTTAATAATATGCGGGGACATAGAATTTCATTACATTTTCTTATTTCAATGTCAGTGACAAAGAGAGAGGAATAGTTATCATGGTATATCTATTTGTTCATTTTATAAAATATTTATTAATGTACTGATTTAATGAACCAAAACATTTAACTTATAAAAAATAGTTGTAGTACTAATAATGTCCCTTCAACCGAAGATTCTTCTCCTATTAGTACAGATAAATCGATTTCTTAAGTTTTTAAACGTTGTATTAAACATTTACTAAAACGTTCACTTTCTCATGGATTTGATAGAATAAAAATTATTTTTCATGATAAAAATAATGAAACAGGCCCAAATAAAATTCATTTTTACAATTATATCACCATGCAAAGCAGTTGCAATATTTCCATTTTATATCTGGATTGGAAGTCTGTCAATAGGGTGGAAAACTACAACTATGGGGGTGTAATGGTTAAATATCTCAATTGATTTATCGTATCTCATTATTTCAATATTAAATATATAAAATAATTAATATTTAGTTTATACAATTACATATTACATTCAATTGTAATCAAACAGAAGAAATCATGAAAATATTTCATAATTTAATGGTAGTTAGATGGAGATATTTTAAATTAAATTTAGAGAAAATTGTCTTTTTTGAAAGAAAACAAATGAGAAATCAAGCCTCAAGTATGAGTTTTTATAGTCAAATATATTGAAGAAATTTGTTTATTATCAATGTGATGAAGAATTTATATTATGATAATTATTTTATATTGTAAAATTTATTATATTATTATCTAATTACTTATTAGTTTATTTCTTTATAGTAGGCCTACAGCAGATCTCATCAGTAGATCTAGTTTTAAATGGTATACCCTCATATTCTATCATGTAGAGGGTATCAATTATTTGAGAAAAAACGATTGAATAAATGTTTGATTAACTAAGAGCTCAATCTAGGTGTGGTTTATAAGAGGCCCAGTTTGTTCATCTATGTCCCACCACTCAACATGAAAAATATAAAAGAGCAACAAAAAAATGAAACGTATCTTATAGAGTAATCAAAGGAAGTGGCTGAAAGATTTGTAAATAAATTTTTTTATATTTCATTGATAATTTTATATTTTAAAATTAATTACATTGACATACCATATTCATTTTTTTGAATGGATAACCTTCTGTAGAAAGTGATCCTGGGAATTTTTAACCCTAAGGGTAGGATGGAAATCCTAGCTACTGATTTAAGAAATACATAACACCTTGGCCATGTCAGAGGATATTTTTTGGTTGTTAGTATTAGGAATATTTTTGGTCAATTAAGTAATAATTTAAGGGACACAAAAAATAAATTCCCTAAAATCCAAGTAGAATGAAATGAAACTATCCATGGGTGATCACATTTGATCAGTTGGGAAGGATATGTTTCAAAAATTGATGATACAATCACTGTCTATGATGCCAGATCAGACTACCATGCCAAACCAATCATTCCATCCTTCCTAATCAAATGAATAACATGTACAACCCACCCATCCTACCTACTCAAATCTTCTACCTTCTCATTCAGACATGACCTTATATTGGGAGTTGTGTTCTATAGATCCTCATGTACATATTATAGCTTATTGAGTTATAAATATTTTTGTGGATTTTTTATAGAACTTGCCTTTTTCATTGGAACATTTCAGAGTATCAATATAAGATATTATTAGTCATAATAGTCTACTAGAGTTTGGGATTTAAAAGTTCATTTTCCACTTTTCCCAAATAACCTTCCACGTTATCTCTCATATGAGGTTTGTGTTATTTTTTAATATTAATTAAATTTCATTGAAAATTACTTATACTTTTTTCTACAATTTAATTTTATATGATAATATAAAATAAAAATAATTGATTTAAAGGAAATAAAATTTCTAGGACCTAACAACTGTAGATACATCTTCTATTTCTAATAGGATGAATAGATTGTCCTAGATTTCTTCTTCATTGTATAATTTATATGAGTTTAATGTGATGGATAAAATATGTGTAGGAAACTATCTTTTAGGAATATTCAAAAAATATATCATGGATCTAATTTTTTTTAAGTGATCAGTGTGAATGTGTTTCTGTAGATTTCCACTACAAAATAATTGTCATTTTCCAACATGGGTATATCTATTGGTAAAAGTGCATTTTCTGTTGGTAAAACGTTTTACCAACAAAAATTTTCCTATCACTAAACTGTTGGTAAAAAATTTGTCGCTAAATCTTATTATGAAAGATAAAATAATTATTTTGCAATTATAATAATACCAACATATAATATATATGATGGTCAAAATTCGTAACAAACATATTTCTATAACAAATTTATCTGTTGGTAATATTATTTTCATAACTAATACCATTAATTAATCTGTTTTTAATTTATATTTTATATAAAATATTATTTTTGGGTATTTAAATATTTATTGCTCAAATTTTATATTATATAAATTTATCATATATAAAACAAATGTTTTAATTATCAAATTGAAGACAATTTTCATACATGTTCAAACATACAAAAGGATTAATTATATTAATAAATTAATTTAATTCAAAATGAATCAATACATAGTTGAAGTTGATTGATACCTAAAAAACTATTAAAAAACCCAAGATCCATCTATGTAGTTTCCACCGCCACACCCCCACCACCTATGTCTTATCTTGAGTGAAATCCTCTATCATTATTGTTTCGTCTTTTGACTACAATCCTCTAGAACCGATTATGGTAGAAGGTTAGTTACTTCGTCCAAAGATCATTCATCACCCACCAGGTAGGCCACTAGAAGAAACAAACCTAGTCAAATCTAGTACCATTGAGGAACCTCAAGTCGTTATTCCACAACATTCAACCCCATGATCTACACCAAACAATCAATAATCATACCCACAAATCGGTGGAAGATATCTTCATAAATTGACAAAAACTAACGTATAAAAAAATGATCTCCATAGAATGGAATCTCAAAAAAATAAATTCACCACGAGTGTCAGTTGGGAATTTCAAGTTGATGTTATACCACACCATCCAGCTTCAAAATATACACCACACAACCAAAGATCAGAGAAAAAGATAAATGAAAATACAAAAAATATTTTAAACAAAAATAAAAAAAATGAAATATAAAAAAATGATCTGCATAGAATTGGCATTTTTCATTCCTCATATCAAAGATCTAGATGTTAAATGTATCATACCATAACCAAAAAAATGAATAAACATGAATAAAACCTCAGCACCCAAAAAACTTGAATATAATATATCCATACATAAATATCCAAAATCACTATTCAACTACCAAGATTAAATAGGCAGCATATCATATGATTATGTTACCGTTTTGATTTATAACAAGAGGAGAGACCCATATATAAACAGAAGCAATACCAAATATTTCCATTAAAATTTATTCAATATAAAAACCTTGGGATATCAATGGGAATGAGTTATAAAAAATTACATAATGAGAAAAAAATGTTACATATCACAGACCTCGTAAGAATAATCATACTCTCATATGATTAGTGAGAAATAATAACTTAATTCATCTACACAATTTGTCAAATTATTTAAATAGGAAAACCGTTTTCTAAAATAATAAAAAGATTTAGATCTTCATCCATTGATACTTCTTAATCCAAAAATAGATTCATTTTAGAAATTATTTGAAATGAAAAACAAGAATGAAACTAGACCTTAATGAATGGATACTTCAGTCTAGTTATGAGAGAACAACACCTAAAATGAGGAAGAAGTAAAGTAATTCAGATTAACACAAAAGAATTAATTAATGAATTAAAATAATATCTTAAAAGAAAAAACTATAATTTCATAGATATAATTTAAATAAAAGACTTTTATGATCTCACAGTCTAGTTTGATCTCACAATCTGGGTTAAGAAAGAATTTCCTAGATAGAATTTCATATCCAATTTATTTCCAACTAAGTCAGAACCAATCTTGGTTAATATAAATCAAAAAATATTTAAACGAGTGAGAAAAAACTCAACCAGTATCTCATTTTTCATTAAGTCAACTACACTCATCAACTCAGCATCCAAACCACTAAAAATAATAGCTGCAGCAGCTTCCTCAACATTGGTGATAAGAACCAACATCATTCGTCAAAAATCTGCACAAGCTTAAACTATTAACATATATGGACAACAATACTATACTAAAAGTTTTCAATAAGGTTGTCCTAAAATAAAATTTAACATACTTGGATAAACATGAGTGTTCCAATTGATAAGACAAAATAATAAGCATTCAAATTTAACCAAAAGACAGTTGAAAATTCAAATGTAAGCAGTGTAATAGAGAATAAACATTGTGGGTTATCTTTAAAAAATAAATGGCACTAGAACACTCCTGGAGAGTGTTTGAAGTAAGGGAAATAAGTTTCAGTATGGGAAATCACAATTAATTAAGGCAGAGTGTGTGTGGTGTTGTAATGATCGTGATTGTTCCAGTGCACATAGAATGTACAGAAAGGAAGAGTGTGTACAAAAGAACATTGCATGAGTGTTTTTCATGAAGAAGACTTACTCCCTTTCTGCACACATGCATTTCATGTGTGTACAAGTGCACACACTCATGAAAACACAACATTATCATGGATGAAACAGAACAGTTTGATAGATGAAACATCAAAAACACAGTAAGGTGCAATGACACTAGAACACTCTTCATGGATGAAATTGATTTATCTTACCAAAACAAAACATGAGTGTTTTAGTGAACACACCCTCCCTTACTTCACACACTATCCATGATTGAAACTAATTTCCCTTAATGAAACACAGACTGAGTGTTCTAGTGCACACTCTCATTAGAGTTCCATTTATTGTCACAACATAAGTGTTCTAGTGCACATAATCATTCATAAAGAACACACATGTAGATTTCAGTTGTTCTTCTGCACTGTACATTGATGAAACTGATTTCCCTTACTGAAACAGAACAAGAGTTTTCTAGTGCACACACTCACCTTATTGCACACACCCTCACTTATTGAACACACTAAAACATATTTTTTCAATGTAATTAAGTGGATTTCTCCTGGAATATATCTATGTTTAGAAATAGATCAAACACCTCTTATTTTTTAGCATGCCCATTACATGTGATAACTTCTATAACTAGCCCATGTTATGAAGCATGGGATAAGTTAAGGGAAATATGAACATTGACAGAAAAATTAGATACATACAACTAGGCTAGGGTAAAAGGGACTAGGTTCAAGTAAACAATATAAAAGGCATATTGTACAAAAATAGGTTTTACACAAACCTACTTCCCATAAAGAGAGAAATCAATGTCCTTGTACATCATTGAATCCTAAGTTCAAAGTAACAGGTTAATGTATCATTAAATATTTGAGCCTATAAAGGATTTACAAGTAAATAAATAAAATTTAGATATTATATTCAGTAAATATTTTTATTCAGCAGTGACATAAAACCCCTCAAATGTAACAATTTACCACTGAGAATCAGGTCCTTTGGTAAGGAACAATCCCTGACTAACTAGAGGATCCATGCTCAAATATTTGGGGATAAACTGTGTTAAATGGGTAGTGGAAGATCTTTGCTATAAGATCATGTCTGGCTTGATCGGGATTATTTCAAACCCAAATATAGGTCCATGGTGAAATGGGACAGGTCCATGATATTTAATTGATCATTTATATTCAAAAAGTAAAAAAAGAAGACAGTTTTACACTCCCATAATAAAAAAGAAATCTCATTACCCTATTAATCACTATTTTAACTTGATTTTATATGTGAATAACAATCTACCATTTCTACAAAGTAAACTGACACGCCAAAAATAAATGAACACATATGATTCCCATTCTTGGTTCAAGTCTCGGTATTAGAATTCAAGGAGTAAGGCTTTAAAATCTATATAAACCAAGCGCTAAAAAATTGTGAAACATATATTTGAATGAGTTTAAGAATAGACAGTACACAAAATCACTTCAAAAACACCCAACATTACCATTAAGTGGGGAATAGTGACATACATGCCAGCGAAAGCTTAGATCGGCACCCTGAACAAACTGTAAGCTGCCATAATATGAACCCTTCTATGATGCCATGAGCTGGCCTTCATTGAACACCATCAATTATACTGAATTTAGAGAAGAAAATAATTCAAAATTGAACTATGTAGGAATGAAAAAAGAAGTAATTATAAACTTAAATAAAAGATATACCCAAACTAAACAAGTTAATCACATAATAATGGACATCAGATACGTGAACTTTTTATTCCTAGAGATAGTCCCCATTCCAGTGATTAACAATGTCTCTATCATGTGTGTAATAATTACTTATTTTAGGAGATAGTTGATGTTAGGGACACGTGTGTGAAATAATAGGAGTCAACATAATGAACATGGAAGATGAAAAGTTAAATTTATTTTCTTTTAACAGTTTAGAAAAACTATCCCTACAAAAGTCCAATACTGGAGAAATATTTCCACTCATCAGTATCAAATTTTTTTCATAATAACTAGCTTTACATATTCTTCCAAAATAGATTATACAAGAAAAATTAGTTAGAATAACAAAAAGAAAAAATAGAAATTAAAAACAGAGAGGGAAATCTACCACATTGTTATCAAGGGATTCAATTTACATGACCAGGAATGAAATGTATTAATAATTTTTCAACATTAAGATTTTGAATGTACTGTAAACTGAGATCATAATTTAGATTTTGAATGTACTACAGTATTGACTATGGGCGATGGGAAGGGATTCTGGGCACAACTATGGTAGAGCTAGGGCACCGGGAACCGAGAGGTCGCATGGGGATATCGGTCTAATGCGATGCGGACGACGGTGGTTGAGTGAGGACAATGACTTGGAATACCTAGAATGGATAGGTCCAACGACGGGTATCACATGAGGATGCTAATCGAGAAGAGGGAGGTGGGTTGCACGATGATATCAGAGGGGGAAGTCGGCTGGGAACATGGAGGGATTCTTGTGAAGATACCAATGAGGAACGTCGGCTGGGAACAGTGAGTGGTTGCTGCGAGGAGTTCTGTAAGGAATTCCAGTGGGAAAAGGGTGTTAGGGTTTAAAAAGGGGGTATCGGTGGGGGTCTCATTTGTGGGGTTTTGAGTTAATTTTTTTCATAACCTTTTTTACAATTTTGTTTCAATATATTTTTTTCATTACTAATATTTATAAATATAGTTTTTTTATTAAATATTTTTATGATGTTTCCATATATACAATTTTTTTATTATCAAAATGATATGTTTGTGGTGGATGATGTATATATTCAATCCTTCATTAATTATTTGATATTATTGAATAATCTCTCACTATCATGATTTTATGATAGTAAATTAATTGTTGGAAATAATAATTTTAACAACATAATAATTTATCAGTAAATCAATTATTGATATTATTATAATAAAGAAACAGATTTAAAAGTTAGTAAAATATTTGCTGCTATTGAACTAATAATATAAACATATATATTTTTTTGTAAAAATAAATGTTGGTACTCATAGATAATATAAATTGAATTTAATATCTGTTGGAAATAATCATTTTTACCAACAGTTATATTATCTGCTAATAATTTTTTGTTGGTAAATGTAACTTTTTTTGTAGTGTTCAAGATGTTTTTAAGTGAATTAATTTATTAATACTTTAACAATATATCTAAACAAGCTTATTAAACAAAATTAAACAATTAGTCTTTATCTTCTTATTGATCTATAATTCATTTAAACTATTTTCCAATATGTGAATGTTGCCGAAAGACTTACATATATATCATAGATATTGTCTAATGCTTATATTGTATGTTGGTTTTTTAAATTACATGATGGGTAAGAACACAAATATAATTATGATATAATATTATTTTAGCTTTTATTAATTGTCAACATTTTTATTTTATAGGGGATAAGATGTTTGGCATATTTTGTCCAAGTGAATACTTATTATACTAATTTTTCTCTTTATTATGTCGTGTTCATAAAATAATTATCACCCTATTAGA
This sequence comes from Viscum album, assembly GCA_963277665.1. Classification (NCBI taxonomy): domain Eukaryota; kingdom Viridiplantae; phylum Streptophyta; class Magnoliopsida; order Santalales; family Viscaceae; genus Viscum; species Viscum album. The sequence goes on along the minus strand of OY728130.1, from coordinate 1,192,299,008 downwards.
TAACTATGTTTTATTATTATTTTATAATTTCAGTGGTTATATTTATTATCATTTATAAATGTTTTATTATTTGATATATATGGAAATTCAGGTTTTTGAAAAAGATTAATAAAGATCACTTATCGATATATAATCCAAAACTAATTCAATACATGCAAGTAACGGTAAACATTTTTATATAATATAATATTAGGATATTTGATATATATTTATATGTTGGTTTTAATAACAATTTAATATTAAATATCCATATTTTCATTATCAATAAAGAAGTTTGGAATGTGGTAATTATGTTTTATGATTCATGTTTGAGATAATCCTAATTGGAGTAAAGACTAATTTTCAAAAGGATAGTTAATTATATTATTTATTTTATTTTTTAGTTTATAATATTAAATTTTTTAATCTTATATCATTCAATATATCATATAACTTCATTGATGTCGATTAATATACAAATAACAAACATATCTATCTTCGATCCTTCTTTCAAACTATTTTTTAAGTGTGATAATGATTTAAATTTATAGGTATGTCTCTTTTAATGTTAATTTTTAATATTATAGTTTTCTAATAAGTGTTTAAAAATTAATAATTTTTTATAATATGAGTTTTTTTTAATGATTTCCAAGTAATACATCAACAATAACCATGGATGGTTATGTTATCCTTTATCAGATATGTATTTTAAAATTTTGGTTTAAATTATTATTTCATAAAAAATGTTTTCCTGATTAATTTTTTAAATTATTTTTTATATATATTTATACTCATATTTATCTTTCATTTTTTCTTTTTATCTTTTGTTTATTCTTACAAGAGTTCTCATAATTTTTTGGGGCGTAATATTTAAAATTTAATAAAAAATCATCTTTCGACTTCATTTTTTAACAAAACTGATGGTGAAATTATAAAAAAATTAAGCATGATTAGGATTCATGTTTTATATGAAATGGATACTAAAAATCCTTTTCAACATCAGTTTAATCACAAAATAAAGGCCATCAAGTATCTAGAAAACCTGAAAGACTATTTTCTGTATTTCTTTCTTAATAAAACTAACACCAAAATGATTTTTCAAACTCTTTTCAGTATTAGTATTTTAATAAAACCAAATCTAAAAATCATTGTATGTGTGAGTTTTTTTATAAAACCAACATAAAAAATATTTAGAAGTGCTTTGTAGAATCATTTTCTTTACATAACTGGCACTAATATTACAATATCATTATATCAGTGACAGTTTCATTGTATAACTAAGGCTTGAAAGGTTAAATTTTTATTTATTCTGAATTTTTATTGATTTGGTTTTAAAAAAATATGTAGAAACACTTATTTAAAAATTATTCTTTATAAAATTACGTTAAAAACTGATTCCATGTTTGAATAAAAAGTAATGGGAATTTTTTGAGAACTAATCGAACTGATGTAATTATTTATCTATAACTTCCTATAACGGATAGTCATAATGATGGATTTAATGTATATATATGATATTAATGAAATTATAATCATTTTTCATAGGTAATATATCATCTATTTGCTTACATTTCCATCTATTGATAAATGATAATGTTGTTCATGCATATATGTGGATTACCACCTCTATAAAGTGTTGTGGTTCGTTTTCCATAACCACATCATATTGAAACATTATATAATTGAATATATAGGGAGGATGTGATACTTATTATAAAATAATTCTTATATAAATATAAAAAATACTTACATTACTTCCATCTGGTTTTTCTAAAAAAATTGAAACATTACTTATGTGTACGTACGACCTATCATCTCTAGGATTGTAAAGTAGTTCATTTTTCATAACCATAATTCATTATTGGTTTTAAATTAAAATTTATATAAAAACTGAATAATTATGTAATGATTATTATAATTTATATTATTTAATAATGACCTCTTTGTCCATAGTCATCCTACTAAAGCCATTTTTTGACACATTATAAGAATATTGTTAAAACAATTGATGTGAACATAATTGATTCTGTAATTAAATTTAACATGGTAAAAAAATAAAATAAAAGGAATAATAATCTTGAAAAATATTAATATGAAATTAAATAATTTTCATAATTTTATTATTTTGGAACACAAAGAACTCACTTGATCACTTAGAATCAATGTAAGGGATGCATTACTATTAAAACGTCATTTTAAAGGTCTTTGAGATTTATATTCTAATTTTGTTTTCAATTATATATATATATATATATATCTGTTTGTGTGTGTGTGTACATAAATTAATTATAAAGGTCATTTTATTTCACTGTGGAATTTACTTCAAATGTTTTAAAATGGAATTATTTTCCATATTTTACACAGAATGTTTTAATAAAAAGGAAAAAGGAATGTTCTATTTTATCATATATGATGTAAGTGGTATTTCCCTCCATCATAACTATAATAGGATGTTTCATATTCTTCATGATATTTTATGATTTCTTTAAATAAAAACCCTCTATCCTTTTTTTGAGAATTTAAAGTAAATTAAATTAAATTGATATTTTGATATCCAAAACTATTTTTCTTATTGGTACAAATAATATTTTGTTGGAAATTCATGTTTTCATGTGTTATGATTTTGATATAGTTATGGATATTTATTTATGATTATGGATGTCTCCTTTACAAACCAAGTACATTGGGTTCCATTTTATACCATTGATGGGTTGTTTTGTTGTGATCCAAGAATGAGTGGTTCCATTATAAACTAAATACAAGTGGTTATGTTGTGAACCATGGATGGGTGGTTCGGTGATAAAACAAGAATTAATGGGCCTAATATAGCTCTGTAATGAATTATGTATTTGGAATATTGATTTTAAGAGTGATAAAAAATGATTTATTAGGTTACAAATATTAATTTTTATGATTTCTAATGAGTTTTCATGGAAACGTTTTTCTTCCACAAGGTAAGATAATGATCCTTAAATTTAAATGATTGATCATATACTTTTGTTTAAAAAAGAATTTTTTAAGAAATAAAATTCAACTATTATCATTTTTTCAATATTATCCATCATAATTTTTATTTTTCCTTTGTTATTAATTGTTTTTCTGAATCAGTTGGGTTATAAAAATGATTCACATGTATGCAAATGATTATTTGAGTTTGTAGTTTATTAGGTTATAAAAGAACTTTCTTTTATGATCTCATGGTTTTAAATGGTCTAACATGTTTTTTATTTTTTTTATACCTTACTGAGTTTTTTATTCCCATCCCATTTTTTTAATTATCTTGGATGGATCTTAAGGATGAGTACATAAGTTAATACAGTTAGAGTTCTAGATTTGGTAGTTACTACAGATAAAGTCAACATGTCTTTATAAAGAAATTATTTTTCTAGGAATATTGAATGTATATGTAAGTTTCCACTTATAATGAGTTTTCTCTGATTCTCTACAACTCTAAACCTAAAACTTCATTTTTTATAAAAGTGATCCAATATTTTAATTTGATTCTTTATGTTTTTTAGGGTTAAATTTGGGTCAGGTTTATTGGAATCAAGAAAATATGTAATGATTATGTTTTTTTCATCGAAACATGGAATGAACGTATTAGAGATGTTGTAATAATCATTATATACATATTTGTAATCAATCATGATATGCGTACTTGGAAAATAAATTACATTGCTTCATGGATTTAATAGTCCACATGTACACACAAGTGATTTTATTGTTCCTTAACATGAGGAAGGGTAATAAGTTTGATAATGTCATATACTAAATGAATCATAATTATGTCATAAATATCAAATTTACTCATTTCATACATTTTTATAACCATACACGTAATTTGGTAAAGAAAAAAATCACACCGTAATGTGGATATAGTAGGTCATACGTACACACAAGGAATGTTTTCATTTTCTATAGCATAAAAAAGAAATGAATTAGGGTTGTTACACAATAATAATAAAATTTTAGTATATAAAATATTTTGATTATATTATCTTAAAATTTATAGAGAATATTTTATGGAGGTATAAGTGAAAATAAAATTAAAACACTGAGTTAAGAGTTGTAGCTCTTTTTCAAAAAACCACATTTGGATTACACATTAATCATTTTAGGATAGACATTTGAAGAGGGAAAAGTAACTATTATTTGGGGAGGAATTTTAGGATGTGTTTTTTGAATATATTGCTTAATATAAATTCTCATGAAGTGTAAGTAAGTGATAAGGGGTGTTTTCCATGTATATGAGAGGATAGGGGCAGCCTTGGTATTACCTAATGTATAAAATTAATATAAATTAATATTATTTAAAAATTGAAAACATATATATATATATATAATACATTGTAAAGATATGTATATATTATCTCATAAAAAATATATTAATGTTTGGGTGATTTTTTAACCCTTTCCCCATAGTTTTAACCACTCATAAACCCTTTAAACGATTACAAGTATAAAACATATTTTTTAGTCTTTAGGGGTCAATAAAATTACTATATAAGGAAAATAGACCCATAAATGGAAAATGGTTGACCTTATAGACTATATAACATTCACCAATACAAGAAAAAAAATTAAAAAAATTTAAATTATTTAATTAAATATTAATTAACATAAAATATCATAATTTTATTTTTAGGAATATTTACATAATTTAAAATTAAACGATAACAACATAGTAATGGAATTCTAATAAAAAAATTCAAAAAATACCTAATTCATTATATTTACCTAAAATATTTCATGGAACACCGTGAAATAAAATAAAATAAGTGCTTTTAGAGTTTTAAAAAATATTTGATTATTCTAATTCTTTCTCAAGAACCATGTTGGGATTACTTAATCATTTAACATAATTATTTCATCGTAGAAAATCAAAAATAAAATACCATAATAAAATTTATTTATTCATATACAATATAATATTTTAGAACCATTCATAACATTTTTTTCTTCTTATAAATAAATGTTATAGATATTATAAGAAAGATAAAGACATTTTTTTAATTTCAATCACACAAAATAATATAATCGTAATTATTAAAGAATAATGGAATAAAAATGAATTATTTTCTAACATATGAAGTTTCTTGTAAAATTTCACTCAAAAAATATAATATAACAACTCTTTTGGATTATTTTCAAGACTTATTTCACAATTTTAAATTTGTTCTACTCATTTTTCACTTATAATCATGACAAATTGTTTACAAATGATTATATTTAATAATGATAATATATTTACTAAATTTTTACATGAGAAATCAAATTATGAAATAACCCTTATCAAATTAAATCCATATAACTGAATGAAATTAAATATTATATTTTCTCATATAAAGAAATAAAATTCATTTTCAATGAAAATTTATTATTTAAATCTTAAAATGAATTCATTATAAATTGAGTGAATATTTATTAATAATAAATAAATACTTTTTATTGATATAGACCATTGTAAATATATTCCATAATTATATTCCTCCCATTCATATCCCCAACTTAACGGAAACTACCTAATTATCACATTTAAATATTAATATATTTTATTTTTCTTTTAATCATTGCTCTTTTATTTTAAGAATGTTATCGAACTTATAATTATATTAAACAAAACATTTAGGGTGTCAAATTGAGCATATATTAAAATTAAATATTTTATAAATGTTATGAAATTATTGGAAAACATTTTTTGGAATCTACATTTCATATCAAAGAAAGTATGTTATTTTTTTAGACTCAAATCGGGGAGTGTGGATTCCAGAATCTACAGTTTGTATAACAAATGACATTATATAACTGTAGAAGTTAATATGTTCTATGAGGATATTTAATGTTTGGTAAGATAAAGACTATTATAATTTAAAGGGTTTGGATAACCCCTCTGGTTAATGTTTTTTTAATATTTTACATTTTATGAATTAAGATAATTAATCTTTAGTGGAAACAATAGGGATATGTCTATATATATGATAACATAAAAATGTTTTGTTAAATTTTAGTTTGGGTGGTTCTCTATGAAATTAAAATCCTATCTAGACACTCAATGTGGATAAATGATATTACAAATATTTCCGGCAAAGATTTACCTAGGGGTAGTTATCTTGAAAGGGGTGTATTTAATATTCACACAATCTTTTCCAGATGCATGATAAAGAGGCCTAACTAGACACTATTTTTGAATCACCTATGGGATATCCTATGTAATATTAAATTATTTATATAATAAAATATGAATGATTTGTTATTGAAATAAATTAAGATAAAATGTAGGATAAAATTAGACATATGAAAGCCTAGATTAAACAAAGAGTGATTTATATTGAACTGAAAGCTAATTTGACAGTTTTATAGAGTAATAAATTTTAAGGTTTCCATTCCATGATATAATTTATGATAATTTTATTACGATGTTAATTTTTCATCTCCCATTTTTACCCCATTTGGTTATAGTAATGGTTGGAGAAAGAAGGATCCACGTTGGAAATATATTTCATCTATTATGGGGATATTTTTCTAATAAAAAAATAATTGGATAAGATCAGGAATAATAAATCTTGTAATTATGTAAAATTAGCTATCATGAATTATGAGTAAATAAATTAACAGAGTTTAATACCCAAATTCATCAATGACAATAAGGATATAGTCACATGGATTTTTGGGTAACAAATATGATGATGTAAATAAGTCTCAATATTCTATATCTCAAAAATGTGGGATGAAACTCCATGGGAAATGTCTCAAGGGAACTAAATGATTCTTCATGTGTAAAAAATATAGGTATATAGGGACATGTTGCAATGTAATGATAAATCACTTGGTAAATATGATAGGGTTAAAAACATTCCTCATAATACCTTACCTATTATGGTATTGAACATGATATAAAATAAATAATGAGTTATGTATATATTTCAGATAGTCATGAATGATTTTATTATCAAGTGATAATAAAAATTTGGAAGATGCAATTTATTTATCTAGGTAGAATGTAACACATTGATATCTTAAATTATATTTTACCTCTGAAAACCAAACATGTAAAAAAAATTGCTTCACCTCCTACAATGAACAAAAATGAACCATATAACATTACATCATATTTAAAATGTAGTCAATGAAATGGTTGTTAAAAATAGATGTAAAATGTTTAATAAATATATGTATAAATAATAATAAATATCATTATTAGTACTGAAGAAATGATGAAAATTAAATTTTTGTTGTTAAATAATTAATAAGACTAATTTATGCATCAAGATTAAACCTCTACAAAACATAGGTTTTATTTGGTTTTTTAGAATCCAAATATATTATGGATAAAATATATTTATTATGTGACTAATATATTGATAATAATTTCATATTTAATTGATATTAAATTAGAATAAGTAGTTAGTATTTTTAAAGACATTATTTTACTATGAAAACATTTTCCATTATAATTTCATGTTCTGATTAAAAAGTTAAATAATCAAATTTTAGAATTTAAATTTCATAAAATCACAAAATAAAGTATTTTTATCATTTTAATGTTGTCTGAAATTTATTTTATGATATTTTTTTAAATTAATTGATTTTTAAGTGAATATTGAAGAAAATATAGATATAGTTAAAAGTAAACTTTTTAAGAAATTATTATACAAGGAAAATGAAGATAATATTTTTGAAATAATTTGATATAATAAATATATATATATAAGTAAAATAGATGATGTAAAAATACTATGTGATATTTATAAAAAAAAATTGTATATCATTTTGGAATCATAAGTAATAATTTACTCATAAATGGATTTTTTTCTCTTAGAAAAATATTTATTTCACCTCCATTATTGGAAATAAATAATAAAAAATCTTATTATATATCAATATGATCATATTATTTGATAAGTTAATTTTTATTCTTTGATTGTAAATGTATGATTTCTAGTATTATTCCTATTGACCTAATAATTATAAGAGTGTTATTTCAATAGAAATATTTTATTAATATTTATTAATTCTTATATAATAAAATAAATTAATACCCTCCAAAAAGTGAATATATTAAAAATTTAAAGAATATAGTTAAATATTTTTTACTCCTTTAATTGGTAATCAATCAAAAATAATATTAGGAACACTTAATAGTAAAAAAAAATTTCTACAAAACAGTTTCTTTTTATATAAATTCTTTTCAATTTTAAGTTAATTTTTACAAAATTATAAATTTTATTTGATTAAATTGATATTAAATAAATGTTTGTCAAACAAAAATTTGGAAACCGGTATTATCTAATATCTTTATTATGAAATAAATTATTTGGGTAAATAATAGTTATCCTAGTAAAAAAAATAATGCAAAAATATTAGAAAAAAATGTCTTCCAAATTATTCAAACCATATAAGTAAATACTTTTTTGAGGTTATATAAACCCAATATCTCCCCAAAAACCATTAGATCTCACTTTCATTACCTTGGACCCTTTAATATTTTAATTTGATTTCTGAAAAATAAATGGTGTTTATAAAATTTCCCATTTTTCACTTATAAAAGGGTACACTTCCACCCATCAATGACACAACCAATCCATAGAATTTATTCATTAAATAATTAAATTTTTATCCTCCTATAAACCTATCTCATATTTTTCATCTTCTTAAAAAAATAAATTATCTTATGAACTTCATTTCAAAGGATATTTTCAAGAGAAAGTTCATCGAACCAAAGTGAGTATTAATTACTCATTGCCTTTTCCTTTAAAAATTTCTCATCCAAAAATATAATTTACAAATTAATATTATATAGAAAATATCATTAAAATAATAAAATGTTATCATATTAACATAATCAACTCTATTTATTCATTTGGAGCAACATATAAATAGTAAATACTGTTAATCATGCAATGTGTACACTACCGCCTCGATAGAGTAATGTATTTCATTTATCACTTTGTTTTTTGGACAAATAAAATATAATTCAGAACATATAAATAGTAAATACTGTTAATCATGCAATGTGTACACTACCGCCTCGATAGAGTAATGTATTTCGTTTATCACTTTGTTTTTTTGACAAATAAAATATAATTCAGAACATTTATTTATTCTAAATAATATAATTATTATTCTATTATAATGATATTATATAATTCCATAAAAATACTAACCCATCATGATAATGTATGTTCATGTTTTGGGATAGTTTATCCACCTAATCGAACAATATCATAAATTTATACCATCAATGAAAATGGAAACTTAAATATTGATGTTATTATAATTTAATAATACAATAACAATTAGCTTATGGATTTTTAATAGTTATATTTAGTATCTAACATATTATTAAAATATCATATTTTATCTCTAACATTATAAAAATAAACCGATACTCATTTAATTTTCACGAAACAGACAAAAACTACATAATTAAAAAATATAATATGTTCATTAATGGTATATATTAAATAAAATATATGATAATAAGGTTCATATGAATTTATATATAATAATAATTTGATTATTAAGGAATTTAAGTGCATTGGAATAATTAATCAAGAACAACACAAGGGTTTTTATTAAGTAGATTTTCTTTCATTGGCTTTGATATTTGAAATATATTGTTACAAATATGATTTATTCTACCTAGAAAATAAATAGTATTGTATTTCCCCTATATTATCTAGGGTTTTAAAATTTAAACTTATAGATTCATTAATAAATGATTATTACGACAATGATTTTGTTTCTTGTATAAATTTTTTCACCACTTAATTCAAATTTCTTATTATACGACATGTTTTACTTGAAATGGTGTGTTTAATACCCCCTTAATATTTTGTATCACAATACTGTTATTATTAATTTTAGTTAATTTGATGTTTTCAATCTTATATTTTAGTGGTTTTTTATTTCAATGGTACAAGGTCTGTAATATTTTTTTCCTTAGATTATTTCTCCTTAAATAATAAATTTTATACTTTATGATGAACTTTTAGGACCCTATTATCATACACATTCCAATTATCTATAGTATTTGCTCTTGTCCTATGGTAATATTACTTATTTCCGTCGAAGTCATCATCCTTTCTGAAATACCTTCTCAAATAAAATTTTGGAATTGGAATGAATAACTTCCTTTCCATTCAATGATTATTTTCATCCATTTCCGTGTTTTCCATCACACCAAATTTTTTCCCTTATTTTAGGTACGCTAATTGGATTGTTTTTAAATGAACCTAAATAACATTTTAGCACTTTTCTAATGGAAAATTTTATACACTTTTCAATATTTGGGTTTTTACTCATAGGAATTTCAAAATATTAAAATAGGTTTTCTACCGTATCATAATCAAATTCTTTATATTACACCCCAAATTTATTTTTATGACTATTATTTCTCCTTATGAAACAATTTTAAATTACTTTTCAAACATAATTTCAATTAGTGTTCTAAATAAATTTTTATAAAATAAATTCATAATTTGACATGTAATATAATATTTTTATGATAATTTTACACAAAAAAATCAAATGTAATTTTTTTAGTGTTTCAAATATATTTTTTAATAATACCTTTTGAGCGTTACCTGAAATATTTTCATTTTATGATAATGTTTTATTTTTTAAAATATATATATATTTCTATGTAATAGATCATGTGAACATGTCATTCAACTTTCATTATCATTTATAAGATACATCCTCTCTATTTTTTAATGGTTTCTAAAATAAAATATTTATCATCAAAAATTACTAAAATTTCATCTTCATTTTCATCAAATAAAAAATGATATATGTTATTTCAATTGTTATTTTTATAAAATACCAAAAAAGGGTTTCCCATTTAATACATTTTCCTTCTACATATATTATTCGTGATAGACTATATTTTTAAAATGATATCATCTACCTTCTTTATCTGGTTGTCTTGGGTAAATTTCTTTTCTATCAAATATTTGATTAATCATTGTTGTTGTCTTTCCAAGACATCAACCATGAATAAGATGAAATTTTCATCCAATTAATTTAATTTCTGAATACCTAATTTTCAATATCATTAATTTAAGGGTGTCTAGGTAGATTCTATACATCGATAGATTTTAAAATTTATTAATAAAATTATATTCCACTGATTCTTTATACTATTAGTTTGGGGGATTCTAAAATAAATCTATTCTATCATTTGATTGGGGAACTTTTGGAAATATATTTATTTTTAATTACTATATATATGGTTATTGATCACTGAGGAAAGTTAACAACATATTGTACAACCGTCCACTTTCTTTCTATGAATGGGTCATGATCATGTTATCCCTATTATTTACATATAGAAAATATTGTTATTATATTTTTTATTATTAAAATGTAGATAATTAATTGAGATTTTGATTATATATATCTTATTCATTTTTTATTAAAATGAATATGTTGAATTTAATTTCGAATGAGGGTCCTAGTTATAAATAGCCACTCGATGCATCGATGGGTCTCATTAGAGAGATTTTCATGTGTAGATTTTTGTATTCATACCTAAAACAAGATATTTTCTAGAAAACATTCCATGTATGATGATGTCTAAGATGATGATGTTTTAGTATAATTCATATAAATTACAGTAAAAAATTATACATCTCATCACTAAGAAATAATTTATTATTATAGATGTAATTTTTTCATTTTAATTATTATTCATTGATATATTATACTTTCAATTTAATTATATTATATCATTATATTTTGTTATCTATTATTTTATGTGCATCTTATTCTTACGAATGATCTTTTGTTTTTATTACTTATGTTTATCCTTTGTAAGAATGTAGAATACTTATTATTACCTTTCTATTTCTATAGGTAATAATGAAGTTTATTAGACAAGATATATCTAGAATGATAACTTGGGGGGAAATTTTGTTGGAGATAATGAAAAATTATCATGTATTAATTAGTCACTTATGTATTTGAAAAAGTGTACATTAGTGTAGAAATATATTGGATATTTTGGTTTATGATTTTTCTTAATTCATTAATTTTAGTGACCTAAAATATATTGGGGTTGAATTGTAACGATATGTTTTCATCATGTATTAAAAATATAGGATATCTATGTCTAAGAATCAATATATGATATTGAATCCATTATGTAAAGTATGTTTTTTTCACTAAATCTAGGAATTCATGTATGGGGTGCTACACTCCTTATATGTCATAGGTTGTCAACAAGTTGAAAGGGCCTTTCATTATCATGGGGAGACTATGACCTATAAAATAAATTCTGAAGTCCATGCATGAATATACCAAATTCTCCATGAACCCTACATATAATAGATATCCCAAATCCTATATACATATAAACAATGATTCATAAGGATCCTATCCATATTGAATATAAATAAATAAAACTATCAACAAGATAAAATAAAATATAATAGAGTATTAGTCACCAAACATGACATTATAAAAATAAATAGTGGCACATCTTCCATTCCCCTTACTGAACGATAACTATAGTAAATATATTTCCATTTAGATCACCTAATAAAAATCAACTTATTGATTCCACATCATCCACAACTGGATAAATGAATCATGTTTCTAGATCTAAGAACTACCTATACCATGATATAAAACATGAAGTTATACCCACCTAAATTGAAACCTATCTTGTATATGTACTTAGGAGGTGAGTACAATGACCATGTAAAAAATGTCCAATGAATCAACACTACCGAGAACTATAGTGACCAATTGGATGTGCATGAAATACATATACTGAGTAAAAGTCATGATCCTACATTGCACCCACCCAAAATCATTAAACATAGTGCACATAAAAGAATAATAGTTAGGTCATCATGTACTAACAAAACCCCCATTACACCCGATCATACCTTCTTTAGATCCATATAGAAAGGAATGTGTCACCTTATTTCATAACCAAACCCATACCTGGAGATATGGGGGAGGATATCCAATGAAATATTTAAATAATTCTTGAGAATTAATTCTACAGTGTCTCACCATATCCCAACCACGAACATCTCACTCATGGTTGGATTCATCATAATCCTCAAATGAATCCCACCGGGAATAAATAAATACCATCTCTTAAGATTATGGATTAGTGATTAGAAGTTGATAAATACCCTCTCACTAAATAAAATCCCTTATAATTCCCTCTCACAAAAGGTTATTTCAAAATTTAAACAATTCACACATCCTAACTCATGTTTGGAACAAACTTTATATACAAAAAGGATTTCGTTGTAATAATAAAAATCCTAATAGTAGTCTCTCACTTAGGGAAAGGAAATAAATCTCTCTCCTCTAACTCGAGGTAAATATCACAACCATTTGTGTTGAAATACAATAAAAGATATCAATTATACTGTAGACATAATAACATGATATCATCAAGAAACAAAGAATGTTTCATAAGGTTACCAACTCATATTTAGGGTGACGGTTCCTTGATACCTAGCCAATGACCTCCCATCCAGACCATAAGAGAATTAAAAAGGTTATCATGACCATTTTTATAATATATGGTGTCAAGAACGTCACTAAAATAATTCTAGGACTTTGATACCAATGACTAACCACATCAACCAATACACACAATCATATACCCTCATTTCTTATCACAGTACATATGAAATCACAAACAAGAAAAAAATAAAGTAAATAACACATTGAAAAGAGGTTATATCCTACCAATGGTCAAATAGACCAAAAATGTCTTAGAATAAGACATTCTACCATTCCAAATCAAAACCATATATTATTAAAACATTTGGAGACTGTAACATATGTTGGTATACACACACTAGGACCATAGAAAAACATCCATAAAGTGTTCTTACAAAACCCCACACATGTTTTGAAATACCATTTTAAAACCCATTTCTCACATAACCATATATCTTTATAAATTCCATAAAATATGATTTTAAATCCTCATTTTAAAATTGAAAACTCTATCTCTGAAAAACACAATACACCCCATCAATAAATCTATTAAGAGGTCTAGTAGAACTCTTTTGACCATTATTACACCACTAAAATAGTTTCCAAGATATGTAGAACATGGTTATTAATATGATGATTATGAGTAATCCCATTTTTTATGTGTGTTCACACGAGTTATGAAAAATGCATAAAAATATAATAGTTATCTTAGACGAACAAAAAAATCATCAATCAAACAAAAGGCATAGAAATGTTAAATCTATATGACTCAACCAAAAATCTATAATTTATACCAATATCATACATACCTCATTCATGTCCATTAGAACCTATATCATCCATAATTATTGTTAAATTAACAAATAATACCTTAAAAATAAAAATAAAAGAACAAATAATCGATGAAAAACTCTTAATGTGACCTCATGATTCCAAAACCATGACAAATAGTGTGTGGTCCACTATTGACTATCACCCAAACCTAAGAAAAAAGACACTAATTAACAACCTAAATTGATGGATAATTCAACATGATATCCCTAAATTACATAAACAAACTCATGGGGAATTAAACATCAAATAGAACAATGAATGAGGGACTAAATACCACTTTCTAATAACTCCACTATAATTTTCACATGGGATCCACAACCAATGGTATGATTTCACAAATCTATAGTGGAATATAAGTTTCAAAAATAAATCTTATAAACCATAATTAGATCATGATAATTTAGTAAATTAGTGATAATAATTGATGATTTTATACCATAAAGATGACTGATGAAATCCTTTCAAAACACCAAGAATGTAGGGATAACAAAGGATGATATTCGAGAGACAAAGAGGGTTATTATAGTTTTTCTAAATTGAATGGAATACTAGGAGTGATAATGGGTTTCATATTATAAACCCCATTAAATAAAAAGAATATAATTTTAGAAAAGAAAACCCAAAAATTTGGTCATTGAATGGCTTTGATTACCTTGTTGTGGTGCCCCTATTATCTAGACATTCATCAATGTACACACTCTGATATTAGTTCAATAGGCCCCTAATATATGTACAAGTTTATTCCAACAATCCCCATTATAGAGGAGTCCCTTTAGGCCACATCATAGTCCTCCTCAACATGTGGTGTGTTATTCTACGACTCTATGGTTACTTTGGAACCACGCATGATGGGGGATAGGGCCTAACCCCTACACCCCTTCCTCCCACGAAGTCACCATGGTATAGCCCAATGGTTGTGGCATAGATCCTTACAAAAATAAAGAACTATGGATCTTACATTCACTTCTATTCCATTCCATATATGTTCTCATACCACCATATTTTTGTACCTTTGTTACGCTATGGTTCCTTACCCATTATTGATAAATCATCTTAGGATTACACTCAATATTCTCTAACGTCTACCTGATCACCGCAATCACCACTTGAGAATCATTCATTTACAAAGATTAATTTTAAAGATATTTATAAACTCTCAAATTTAAATTTTGAGTCATAATTCTTTAAGAAACCTTTGCACCATGTTGACAATTTTAAATTCCCTATGAATTTCACAATGCATTAGGATGTGGGTCAGCACAAACTCCACACTATAAGGAATTTAATTCATTAGAATATTCTGGTAGTACTCAATCCATCATCCGTGACCTAATATAGTCATAAATTAACCACCAATACACCCTGGTTTATTTCAAAACACCCATCATGCTTCCACCATGTAACTCCAACCACTGCACCAATACACTATGAAATTTTTCTAAGAAACCCAATATGATTCCAAAGAACATTAAATTCATCCTAAAGCTTTTTCCTGATGTGTTTTCCACTACATATTAGCCAATTCAATGTTGAAAACTAGTTGCTCATCCTTCGGCCAACTCTCCATGAAAAATATCAGTCGCACCCACTATTACGCCATTGTATTACTGCACAACCTAATCACGATGTCATAACCCCCATAGGAATTGTTTTACCTCCCAATCACCCACCCAAATGACATAACTATAATCAAAATGTATTTATATATTTGGATTCTCAACTAAAAAATCCATCCCTAATTCTCACTCCTCGAGCACAAACGCACCAGTAATTTTACTCACACTTGGATGACACTAAAACCTTCCAAATATCATCAATAACTAATAGAATAAATCCCAAATTATATATTGATAATTATATAATTTATACATACAAACATAGTTCATTACCATTGGTATATCATAATTGAAGCTAGATATTGGTTGTAACCATTATTAGAGACTCCCAATGGAACTATATCCATGGGAGAACAAGATATCACAATAAAAGCTACTACCAAAACCATACTTGTGGAAATAGGATTATTTCACATGGATTTCTATTAATATGGTCTTCAAACCTATGAAAATAAGGTTGAAAAAATAATCTCTCGGTGGGGTTGAAACCATCATCTCTTTAGTATAAAAAAATGCACTATACCACTCCACTTAAACCATTATTATACATTTATATGATACATTTATATATATATATATATATATATGTATATATTTGGGTGTATGAAAAAAATTATGAATTTTTTTTAATATAGTATTAATAATAATATTAATTCAACAAATAACCCAATAGTCCTGAGCCATCATACCCATTGTTATATATGACCTTATCAATGTGGTTTTACCAGAGCATCCATATAGGTCCCCAAAAGCCTAACCTATTTCAAAATATATTAGTGACCTTCAAAATAGGTTTTCAATAGCTATAATTAGGTGCATCTTGTTTCTATAGGTCATTTACTACACCACTTACATGGAAAAAAATTTCATACTAGCCTATAGCCATGATCAGATATTAATTGTGGATATAGTCCCATTGGCCTCTATATTGTAGTCATGGTTAGGTTTTTACTATGGATATTGGTTACATATATCCATAGGTTGAAAATTACTATGTATATGGTCTCATATACGTAGGATAAATTTCCAGTAGTGAAATTCTATATCATTTTTTTCTAAGAAACCAAATAAAATCATATCCTCTCATGAATAGGTATTCAGATATCATCTTGACATTCATCGGTAGCACCACATCCATGAACCTTCTAACATAAGATTCATTCACCCAGGAATGATATGATGATCCCCTCTATAATAAGTCACCTTATCATTAGTTTTCAACTGATTCATCTGATTTTCATGGGAAATTCTTCATCCACTACCAATGTAGAGAATAAAATAACCTCTCAACTCATACACAAGCATTAACATAAAATAATGATCACTTAACCCTATGATAGTTCTCAACCATAATGTGGATCCTGAAATAGTATAGTTTCAAGAACTGATTATACCCATTGATTGTGGTTCTTCCTGACATAAAACACTATTAAAAAAAGAATGATTTTACTAAATGGTTCTCCCTACTATAGGAAATGCCTCTAGAAAACAATAACCAATCAGTCCTGAGAGTGGAAACAGCACAATATGCATTTGGAGACTTGTTCCTAGCAACAAACATCATTCTCAAAAGCTATACATAAGCATATCTCTCAATAAAACATTTCTTAACCATCTAACTCACAAGTCAATTTCATGAATCTTCTGAATCCATCCCCAAAAAACCAATCCAACATGATCTACATAGGCACCATTTTCTTATTCTTAACTTGAGATAAAATTATGTAAACATCCTCTATCCACACTTGGTGAACACTAAAAAATAAGTAATAGTAACCAAGAACACCATCATTTCATCTCATTTACTCTCTTTTAAAATAAAAAAATCTATGACCCCTAATATAAATTGATATATGATGATTAATTTAAAACCAACAAACACAAAACTCACAAAAAATTTTAAAACACCCCTTGGAATCCAAGGGGTTTTAACAAAAAAATAAAAATCACTAAAATCCATATCTGAGATGGAACCCTTATTTATAATTGATCTAGTTTTAATAATAAATTTGTATATATAATTTCAAAACCTTTCTATTTATGTTTTCTAAAAATCCATAAATCCCAATAATCTCAAAATCGCAAGCTTTATTATCCATTTCAACTAAACCAACCATATAACAATTTTTACAAAATCCTTAAACCACCACATGAGTATTTATATAAAAATATTGTAATTCTAAAAAATTCACAAAATACATTTACCATTATTATTCAAACAAAAACATCATAATCAAATAAATAATCAATACGAATTAATATTAATCTAATAACACAATAGAATATAATTTAAAAAGTATCTATTATATTATGACTTGTTTCAAGTAATGATAAATTTTGACATGGTATTTTATCAAACAACACTAGCAACAGGAACATGTATCAAGTCATATGTATGTCACTATTTTGATGCATTAAAAACTCATTATCTCTCTATTGACCCCTATAACTCATCCTGAGTCTCATCCATCACTCTATGGATTCCCAGTCCAACTTAACACATCACTCATCATAGAGTTCCCACTACCCACACCATAAATCCCATGGAAACATGGGTTTAATCCGTTTTTATGTTGTCTTCGAATTTTAGGGCATAACAATGTTTTTTAGAGACTATTCCCTCCATAATAAATATTTATTGATCTGTCAGAATCTACCCGAAATTTAGTATGACTGTAAAAATAAAAAATATGGAAAACCCTATTGATAAAAAAATATTAAACATAGGGACCAAGTAGTCTAGAATATAAATTAGTAAAACATCATACATGATGAAATAAAATATAACAAAATTGAAAAATATAAACGTCACATTAAAAAAATAAATCTTGACACACTTTCTATTCCTTATAATGAATAATTACTATTATATATACATTTTCCTTTGGCCTAACTATCCTAATCCAAATATCTAATTCTTCAACCTCTGTGACCTACTAACTAAACCATGATCCCAGATCTAAGTATTACTTATTCCATGAGAGGTAACATTATAGTATACCCATAAACATAAATATTCAAAGCATTTACATGGGTAGGGGAGAGTCCAACAACCAAGTAGGATTCCGCAATGCCTCTATAATTATTTTTTATCAATTATATGTTCATGAAATACATATGAGGTGTACATGTTATTCACATGAAAAACATTCCCCAGAAAACATGACACACAATGCACAAAAAGGATAATAAGTAATCGCACAATGTGTTAACTAGTCCACAGCGAATCCTAGACCAAACTAATCTTACTCCATACCGGATGGAAAGTGTAACCATGTACCACAACATGAACCATACTAAAAGATGCATGGTATAGTTTCTTTCCATGCCTCAACCCATACCCAAGTATTAAGCATATGGTGTCTTAGAACGTATTTTCTAGTACCATCTCTTCATGGTATGGTTCT
The DNA here is from genome assembly GCA_963277665.1 of Viscum album. Taxonomy (NCBI): domain Eukaryota; kingdom Viridiplantae; phylum Streptophyta; class Magnoliopsida; order Santalales; family Viscaceae; genus Viscum; species Viscum album. The sequence goes on along the minus strand of OY728130.1, from coordinate 1,192,279,702 downwards.
TTGAACACATGTTTACAAATACATTCTATTTCATATAAGTTTGTTGAAAATACCATCTCACACAAGGAATGGTTAACTTGGACTCAAGTTATACCTCCTCACTCAAGGTAGAACCAAATATAATACACAACTTGGATCCCATCTCATTTATAGAAATCATTAAATTACCCTATCGCATAGTATAAATCCATACCTCCTTGCCTACTAACTTTGGGTGAGATTTAGAACCATCATTATTTACATGAAACCACATTCAATAAAAAAAATAATCAAAACTCACACAAAATAACATCTAGTCAGATATCCCATCTCAGATGCACACCATATCATCATGGGGACATGATTCCCTCATATACTAGCCCCTTACATCTCATCCCACTCATAAAAGTATTCCCTATGTCCTTTTAACCTATTTATATCCTCTAAGTGGTGAATTACATCACATAATACCATTATATACATTGGTACCAATACCTAACCTTATTGACCAACACATACAATCATGCATCATAATGCTAAAATATAATACATAAGCATCCATAAACATAGACAATGTCAACACAATCACACTTGGAAAATTAGACATCGCCAAAACAAGGTCAAAATGACCAAAAAATCAAACCAATCACTTCAATGATTACTCTAAAATGAAATTCAATTTTATTTTTTAAAACCATTTATAAAATTCTTCATGGGTCATCATACTCATAGTATGACCTTATCCAAAATCTAATCAAATGTTCTTAGAAAATATAGAAATTCATTTTGAAATTACATTTCAAAAACATATTTCCAACTCAAATATTTTCCATTGATATTATATTAAAAACCTCTATTTACTGACATATTTAAAATTGGAAACCTCTTTCTCTTTAAAACCCAGCACATTTCACCTAAAAATCCTTAAAGAGGACTACTAAAAATTGTTTTACCAATTCACTGATATTGAACCACATAGAATGTTTTATGGTACTTTATTTATATTTGGTCAATGTTATCCCAAACCAATTTCTGTATAGGATCATAAAAGTCATGAAACATATAGGGACATGTAACAATGATTGAACATGAATATAGAATCACCAATAGAACTAGATATATTGAAAATATAACACCATCTACCTCATCTGATGATCCATAATCCATCCCATTATCATATCAACCACCATTTATTCCAAAATAATATATCATGTCCATAAACATTATTAAATTAATATTGTAACAATTAAAACTAAAAATACAAATCATTATAATTGACACAATACTCACTACGAGAGCCCCTAGTGAAATTATCATGAGCAGCGATGTTTGGTCCACTTAGGACATGCACCGGAACCGAAGCCACAAAATAACCCCAAATTAATTAATCGGGTTAGTATCTAATTATACTTGGAATTACCAAAAACTATAGAAAAATCTATAGGGAAACATTTTACAAATTTAACGATGATTGATGACTTAAATACCTCCATTAAGGACCTTCTATATAATCCATATATGAAATAATAAATAATTGGTATCATTTAACCATGATTTAGTGAAATCATATTCCAAAAACCCTATGTGGTGAACTAAAATCAAAGAATGAAATTAAGGGACAAGAAGAAAAATAAAGGGATACTATATTCCTCAAATTTACATGATGAAATCCTCCCAAACAATATGAAACAAAGGATCACCAAATCGGGATATGGGAAATAAAATTAGGGATTCATGCTTCCTATAGATAAATTAGAATAGTGGGATCCTGATAGGGGTTCTAAATAGGAACCACTTCAGAAAATTACCCAAGGTCCCCATTTAGAAAAAATATTGCACCTATCAGGATCAATTAGAACTACATTGTTCCACAATATGAAACCTAGAAATTATAGCCTTGGACCACAATTTAGTAGTTACCTTTGTTATGTTGTGGTACCCTGTCCACATTTGAGTAATTAGATAAGGGTTATAGTAAAATTTATATAACTTCCAACCAATCATGAATAATAACTCTTGGGCCTTTTCCACAAAAAAACCATCTTATTGATATTTATAAACACTAATAATTCAAAATTGATTTAGAATTCACCAAGATTCCCATGCTTCAAGAAAAAAACTTCCCTCTAACTCTCACAACCAATACTGATGTATATCATTAAAAATACTCTATAATTTACTAAAGTAAGTTAGGTAAGAATAAAAAAATGGTTTATCATGGTTTTCCAATATAGTTATATAATGTAATGAACCATCAATATGGTTATCTCCCATCATAAAAGCCTTATATTCTTTCATAAAATATAGTTTCATAATTAATTCTTAAAATTATTCCATGTCTTTTATTAAATATTGTAGAAGGTCAAAATTCACACTATAATAAAGCTATCCAAATAAAATAAACTAAACATAATTTTTTTAATGTTTTAAGAAAAATGATAAAAAAATATATATTTAATTGAAATTGAATTTTATTCCTGGTGCCATATATAATAATTAAGTTACTAGTATGACATTCCATCATAAATAAACAATTATTTTTAAGGAATCCATAAATTATGTGGTGGAGAGGTGTAAGAAAAGGGTACTTTCAGTACCCATATTCTTAAAACTCATTGATTCTAAATATTAGTAAGTTATTTTGTAATTTAAACATGATAGGTTCCTATTTTTTGAAATCTATTCAATAAACATTGCTTCCCCTAGTATATATCACTATGTAATTTTTTATATATGGTTTTACTACTCAACCATAAGAAATTTTTCTAATAACATATTCTTCTGATGATTTTATAACTCGATAGCTAAGTAGTCATTTTTGGACTCAACTTATTAAATAAATTCTAATTTTTTTCTTCTAGTAGTAAATTTGTTCAATAATTTCAGTAAATAAAAAATCGATACTTTATTTTATTAAACATTTATAGTATAAAATAATCCAAAAAGAAAGAGATTGGATCAACATTGAGTTTTGGGGGTCTGAATTAGTGGAGTCTGATAGTGTCCCCTATAAATTGGTTCACTCTATTTGGGGAATAGAGCCCAAACTAGAGAAGCATGTGATGTGTACTCCTTGGGAAGCCTTGGAAGATATGAAATTTGCCACCTTTTTTCTTTCGTTCCATGTATGCAGTACATCCATTTGATGGTTAATAAGGCCTTCACACCATCGGAATATATAAGAGATGTTCTAATGTATTGTTGTAAGTTCGAGAAGAGAGTCCTGAATAATGGTCAAATCCATATCAATCCGCAATATGGGAATTCTTCTAACTATACCTGATGAGGAATGATGTATTTTCCTTATATTCCACTTGGAGAGAATTTACTCTCCCATTTAAATACATAAATAATAGGATATAATTCCCACTTGGATCATGAATAATACCATTTCCTCTCATGACGCCAATGTTTTATGATCCATACAGGTTAAGATTGAGACTTGAATGGTGATGATGCTAATAAATCCATCTATCCTCTGGGGTACTCGGTATTGGGTGGTGGGGGGACCTTGCCGCTGTAATGAGAGGAAGGGAGGGTGTTTCATCCAATTTATTTATAAGCCTTATCATATCAATAAAAGAATTGTTTGTTCTTAAGTAAATGGATAACCTAGTATATAGGATACCAATGTAGTGTGATTTAGTCCTCACCTACCATACGCACCATCACCCAGCATATAGGATCATAGCTCTTTCCTTCTTATTAGTATCAATGTTGGCCACTACATGGAACTATAGTTTTAGAAAATAAATTCCATATATCTCATAATATGGAATTCTAGTGAAATAATATATATAGTTCCAATACAAGGGATCACATTCACCTTTGAAAGATAGTTGGGGCATTGTTTCATACTAAGGATCACTATAGCATGAGCACCTAGAAGTAAGGTTGATACTGAGATGCATAAAGTTATCATTTGAAGGTAAGGCCTAGTCCAAAATGTGCTACATGAGGATGTTTAATTTTTCTTATCTTCTTACAACAAAGAAATTCACCCCAATTTTCAAAAATCAATCAAATCCATTGAAATTATTTAGGGGTATTTCACTAAGAACTATCTTGAAGAGGATCCTATGAGAATAAAATTTTACAGCATAGATTTCATCATAATGAGCTCAAATATATCACACTAGATCTCATTCAAAATATCATGGAATGAGGTTTGGGTACTTAATTTCTCACATGAATTTGATGTCTCGAACTAGTCATCCTAGAAATATTATCTTGGATAAAACCCAAATGTGATTATAGAATGTACTAAACCTATACCCACCATCCATAGGGGGTGGTATTGGAGTGAAAAAAATTGGGTATCATGTATGATCTATACTGAAGAAGGACTCCCTCTTAGTGTTTCCATATCATTACCATACATTTCAATAATAAATCTACACCAAAGCCTTTAACCCTTAATAACCTCTAATGAAATCATCACATGAAAACATTACATTGTTCCATAGGTTCTTTTATATTGATACAACCCTTCTTTAATGACTTGAATATGATGACCCATGATGCCTAGTGGTGTTTACCATATTAATGATTATCCCATGTCAAATAATTCAAAAACAAATCAACACCATATAATACTCTATTCATAACCTTGAGGGATAAATGTACGAGCATGGGTATGTAGGAAAGATTCTATTAAAAAAAGTGAATCTACCTTTAGATTTTAAAAAAATTCAAATTCATTATGTGGTTAGTGATCCTATCAAAAACCTTGTTTAAGTGGTGAATCTAAAGTCTACTTGGGGAAATAATCGCACCCAAATATTCTCTAGGAATGTTTATTCTATATGTGTTCATGCAATTCTCAAAGTAATTAACCCTCTTGACCGAGCATCATTTCAAAATGAAAATGTTACAATTATTCTCAGTTGACAAGTTAGCCACTACAATTTCATTATTCCTCAAGTATTTTTTTGATACCATGGATGGTTATTTTACTGAAATTAAAAAAATTAATATCTCATGTACAATATTTTTAAACTCTACACTTTATAATTTTTTTTAACATCTTCATTCATATCATCTAGTAACGTAATCAATGTCAAACTTTCTTTAATCTCATTTGTCTAATTTTAAATATTATCTTCTATCTTGACAATATTATTTTCAATATTATCAAACTCATTCATAGCCTTCAAATGATTGGTTTTATTTTTTAGTGACTTCTTATTTAAGTTATGAATATTTCTTGTAATATTTAGATTTTTCACTTGATCGCATTCCACCTTCATCCATGTTTCTATTACCTACAGGAAACTAACAAACATATCCATCTCATTATGTGATTCTGAAATATCATCATCATTTAAATAAAATGAGTATGTATCATTATCTAATATGAAATAAAAGTCATAATCTAGTATCACATCCATAAGAAAACCTGTGGAGACCATTCTCATTCATCTCAATTTACATTATAGTATTCTAAAATATTAAAAAAAATTGTATTCACGATCTTAACCAAAACCATCACCAAAAAATAATGGATATTTTATATCACTCAATGTTTCATTTTATACTCTAAAATATTTTTTCCCTTTCATGGTGATCATATCTTTTATTATATTTACTTTTTTTAAGTCTTTGATTGTATGTTCTTTTGTGACCATGATTTTTACAATCATGACTCATATTGTTAAAAGAATATTTATTATCAATTTTTTCTTTTCGAAATCTCTACTTACCAAACTATAACTCATTTTTTCTATATATCAATCAATCCTTATAAGAACATGATTAATATCCCCTTCACTAGATTCTACAAAGCTATCACCTTTATATCTATAAGGATTTATAGTATAGGATTCATAATTTAATGCTTGAGAATTTAAAGCAAAAGAAATGGAATTTTCATTTATTTATTAATTTTCATAACTTTTTTGTATACTGTCATATTGAAATAGAATTAAAATTAAAACTTATAAAAAATTCTTCTTAATGTTCTTTGTATCATCAATAATATTCTACTTTTACTCTCTTGTTCATTCAAAAATATATCAACAGACATCTCCACAAGTCGATCATCCAATAATTGGTTCCCTATAAGTGATTAGAGACTAAAAAAATGGTTATAAACCTATGGCGCATAAGAACGATGAAGTCATTAAATATAAAATCCAAACATTTATAGACTTCAATCAGTACAGTTATTTAAATCTATAAAACTATATAAGTACTATAGTAACATCTAATTTATTCCAAGTTAAAAATTACATTCTACGTGATGTAGAATCATTAAAAATATTCCTCTATATAGAAAAATTTAATGTATTATAACTGTACTATTAATTTAGAATTCATCTCAATCTCCATAAGTCAAACATATAATGTTTTTCACTAGAATTTTATAATATCCTATTGAAATGAAATAATTCTCTACTCCATATAAAATATGGTATCTCTTTATATAAACTCTATAATATTCATAATAACCACAATAATATATACCCAGATGGTTAGCATTTCAAATATCATTTGATGTAACTAGTACTACACCCAGATCTATAATCAAAAAATATATATCTTCTATTTTACATTGTTAGTGTAAGAAATGTTAAAGATTATAATAAATTAATCAAAAATACAATAATTTGGGGACTATATCAAATGAAAACTCCATGTTAGATATGAAAATATTGGATCAGATTAAAAATATTTGTATATGATAAAATTATAAATGTTGATGTATAATTAGGTTCGAAAACGAAATTTTTTCCCTTTAATAGTATATATGAAAACTACATAAAGAGAGTGAACTATATTAGAAGAACATATGTAAAATATCTCACCCACATAAATTTTTAAATGATCAGACAACACAATTTTAAATCAATTATTAGAGAATGAAATGTTAATATAAACCACCATAATATCCAAAGTTGAAATTAAATTATAATAAAGTAAACATTAATCTTAAAAAATTATAGTATGATGGAAATTAAAAATAAAAAATCAATTTATAATAAATACTTGGACTTCTAGATAAAAATATAGATACCATTAAAAGATATTATAGCCACCAAGGATTAACATACATAAACATCACATAATCTTTTAGGGATATTTATTACAATATACAAACACATAACCAAATAATATATTAGTTTAGTTCCTTTGGAAGCCTAGAAATATAAACATTTTTCTATAATTGGACTACATTATCTCTTACTAGGTTATCCATTACTAGAAATCTTCTTAGGTGTATCATATATAATACATATATTCTTAAACTGAGGAAAGTAAACATAATATATGATGAGTTGAGATTCTCACTAATGGTAAACAAGTATTATAAAAAAGTATAGTCAGGAGCATAAGGGTATGATCACATTAGTATAACATTAGAATATCATACCCTACATATCAAATATCATGATTTAGATTCATGAAATAATGATTGGTAGTCATAAGACATAAATCATAAAATAATCAAAGGGAATAATCCATGCAATCATAACATAGGAATAAGACATGAAATTGTGGAAAACACATAAACATATAAAATGATTTCCATATTATTCAAGAATAACTAGGAAGTCTATTTTAGTGGAATGGGTTTACTCCCAAAACCATCTTAGTATTCAAGGTTCACTCCCAAGACCATCTTAATTGATTAATTCCTTTACTAAACTGGGTTTACTCCCTATTACAATCACGTTTATCTCATGATATATAAGTCATTATCCAATCCATTGGAGGGATATAATGGTCCCACCCATCACATAATGAAATAATACATATGTGTTCCACAAGATCATAATAATTCACAATATTATAACCCATGAAATAAAATGTGTATCATAAACATTTAATCAAAAATTATCCTTTGGAAAAGAGACATGTTTCATAATCATAACATAACCTGTTAAAAGAATTGAGTTTCATAAGCATATAACCTGTGGAAGAGAAATGGGTTTCCTATTCATATAACCCATGGAAGAGAAAAAGATATCATAAGAATATAAATCATGTAATATAAATGAGTTACATAAATTTCCTAAAATCAAATAATAAACAATTCTGAGAAAGAATGTTAATAGTAATATTGAAACATATCCCCAGTAAGTCATGAGTAACACCAATGTATTTCATCTTATATATAAAATAATTTTGAAAGATCATTTAAATTATTTCTTGAGAAAAATATTATTTCCACTTTGAAAAAACTTTTTAATACACAAAAATAATTAACACATTTTTCATTGATTTTTTTTGAGAACATAATAATTAATCGTTAAAGAAATGATTGGTTATGAAATCAGAATATTTTATTCATATTGTGCACATAAAAAATCAGGTTCCTTTTACATTTTTTGTTAAAAGAAAAACATTCATTATTTTGGAAAATGAAACAAATATTCCATTAAATTCATTTTAAAAAAATTAAAAAACAAGTAAATTTTTATTTTAAAAATTTTCAGAGTGATCGTAATTTTTTTAAAATATTTTTAGAAATCCTTATTTTTAAGGAAAATATGTTTTTCACTAAATAGAGTGAGAAAATAATATTTTCATTAAACAATTCCTTACTAATTTTAAGTATCAAAGAGTTTGAAAAATTCTAATATTTCTTGGATAGATCATTAATAACCATATTAAAATAAAATTTATAATAATTAATGAGAAATTTTATTAATCAAATCATAATCCTAAATAATATCGATAAATTATGATAGTGTATCAGTAAGCTCTTACCTGTTTGGTAACATTGAATCATAATCCCAAGAAAATAATAACATTACATGAAGCATAAAATATAATTAATATAATATTATTCATGATATAAATTTTTAATAGTGTGGTATATATAAAAACCTAGATCTTCATTTTCTGTATGGATCTTGATTTTGTGTGTTTTTGGGAAAAAACAGTTTTTGGAAATTTTAGACGTATACGTCGTGTACTTGGGTGTACACCCCATGTACCAAGTTTATCACTGGTTATCATGTACTTGACATATAACATCCAAGACATGTTCAGGTGAGGTGACCTAGAGAAAGCCTAAAGTGGGGGTCAGTTGAGGCATGTACATGGCGTCTATATTAAATGAGCACACCGTGTAATTTTTTCTTTATTTGATTAATCAGACTAGGGTCGTGTCTAATCCCCAAAAACATCTACTTCTTTTAATATCTCGAACATGAGAGTGACATAAGACTGATTCTTCCCTGATCACCAATATATAATCTGTTCTCCGATTTGATCTACAGCGAGTTCGTTGAAATCCCACCAGTGAGTCCTTCCTTCTTATAGAGTATCTCCTTCTAATTTATCCTCTCTCTTGATTTATTCAAGGATTAATGTTTTTGACGTTTTTGTAGATCTACAACTTTTTAGGCCGATTCAAGGGACCATGTTTTACATTTTTCATTATTTAATGTCAAGGTATCATGTTTTTTTGCCTTTTGTTATTTGTCCTTGAGTTAATATGCCAATGTGATGATTAAACTTGATTTAGGTTTTTCAAGTTAAGGAAATTAAACCCTAATTTATCTTCCTCGGATTTATTATTATATTAAGGTTTTTTTATGTGATATTATGTGAAATTACATGTTTGAGGAACACCTCATAGGTGTGTTTCTCTGTTTGAATGTTTTGGCATGTTTGGTCTAAGTTGCATATGAGGTAGACCTTGTTTCCTTGCCTTGCTTGATAGGATGAAACTGTTTGAATTTTTCTACTTATTAAATGATTGTGATATGCATTGGAATTTTTTATCCATTTAGTAGTTGATGTTACTCTGGGTTTCTTGATATCGTTCATACATGATTGAATTGAACTAGGCTGTTAGATCCTTGTGTAGTTAGACCACATGGGGAATTTACGTTGAGTGCATCCTTAGAGTGTCTGTTATATTTCACGCTATGAGACCACAGGTGGGGTTGATGGTGAGTGCTCCCTCAGAGTGTTTATAGTTTACATTACGAGACCACAGGGGGATTTGCATTGATTTCTTACTCATAGAGTCTTTAATTGTTGGTGAAAGACCATAGGGGTAATTGACTATGAGCAATTCCTCAGAGTGTCATTTCCATTTTATTGCATTATTTTTCTAGAGGGGTTAGATAGTGTGGGATGCCCAAAGGGTTGATGTAAATATTTAATGTTTGTGAAAAGTCTTCCAAGCCAAAGAACAAGCTTAGATTCGGTCCTATTAGTTAGAATTCTAAGATACCTATTTGTGATACTTACATGATTAAATGTTGATCGTTAAATGTTAATGAATGTAAATGGAAACTCTAGGATTGTTTACTTTTTTGTACTCCTAGTTTCTTAGTTGCATTTCCATTATTACCGGTTATATATACTCACAGATAATTAGGCACATATCATGTGGTGGTTTTCTACTGGGATTCATCTCACACCCTGTTTGGGTTGTGATTTTGGACCCAAACATATTATATGGTTATGCTTATAGATAAGGGCATGCTCCCTTCATCTTTAGGTGTTGGATTACTATGGATCTAGAGAGCATGGGACCAAGCTGAGGCTTGTGGTGCTATTGCAGTTTATTTTTTTCTTTTTTACTTTGGTTTGGTAATGTATTTCCAACATTTTTACTTGTTTGAATGTTTTCCTAGAAATATTCGACATCTATCATTTATATATGTTCTCTAGTTGTTTATTTACTTCCAGTCTTCCACTATATACTTGTTGTATGGTATTGTTACTTTCGCTACTATTTATTATTTGTTACTTCATTGTGCATACTATGACAATGATGTAATAGTTTCCTCGTTATCACAGCCAAGGCCCTCATTTCTAGTCATAAGCCTCTGGCATTCTAGTAAATGCGCTTGAGGCCTTATGACCTACCCGGTATGGGGCACCCTTGGACGACACCCGGAACCAGGACATTTCAAAGTGGTATCATATGAGGTTATTTTATTCTTTGTTTTACTATTTAGAGCCTATAGACAGGGATGTGAAAGAAAAGGTAGATGGTAATAAGATGTTCCCCGGATTAGCTAACCCTCGTATAAGGAAAATGCCAATTTAACTCAATTATTGAATTTTTTTAGTTTTATAATTGTTAATTTTGATTAGATTTCACCGTTGGATGACTCGCATGATTTGTGTTATTTTGATTTATATCTTTGAGATTCTATTTCTGTTTCAACCCAATGAGATGAGTGAATTCAATCTCATGCATCATATAAGCACTTGATAGAGATCACATGTTATGCATTCTTTCATGACATTTATGTTTCCTTAATGATTCCATGTTGGTATAATATATGTTGTGATAAATATGCATGTTGTTGTGATAAATGTCATGATAGAATACCTGTTATTGATATATGGTATTAGTTTGATTTGAATGGGTACCAGACTATGTTCCATGAGCTTTTATGGGACCTCATGGATCGAAATTTGGTGGATTATATTAAACTTTAAGAAAATTCTTTTATGATATGAAATTAATATGATGCCAAGCACTGATTTACAGAGAGTATGGGGCCCCATGGATTATAATTTGGTACTTTAGTGTTTGTTTCATTATTTTATTCGGTTCCAGAGTAGTTTCTTAGGATTAATATATGGAAAAACCTAGAATACACAGTGTGTGATAATAAATACATGACATGTATCCTTTGGTTTAGGATGAAAATGTTTTTCATAATTACATGTCGTGTACTGCATGTACATTCCATGTAGTCTTTGATCATGTGACTGACTGTGTGGGAAGAGACATGGGGTTAGTAAATTTTTGGTGCAACATGTTGTGTTCTGGGATTAGACACCGTGTTTTATAGATCATGTCTCTGGTCATGTGACTAACGAAATGGGTTGTTAGAACATAAGGGGTACATGTATTTTCAAGGCTGAACATGTCATGTAGTGTCACATAGGAGATAACCATGTGTTTAGCTATGTAGAGAAACTCTAGAAGGGTAAATGATTCACATTTATGTCATGTCTCATATAGAACACACCGTGTGTATGGGTGTTACATGACCAGGGTTGGCAGAAGTGCACGCCCATGTTAAAAATCTAGGGGAACATGTTGTGTAGGGGTTATACACGCCGTGTACCCCTGTTTTGTAAAAAATGATTATTTTCTTCTCCTTCTCTTTTATTGAACTTCTATATTTCAGTCCTCAATAATCTTTAACTGAGGTGTGTGCTTAACCTTTCAGAGTCATGACACTATGATTTCCTTTGGTTTTACACCAGTTTTGGGGTGATGATCAGACACCAAAAATTGTTGAACAAGGACCATCAGTAGACTCTCCCTTCATACCCTTCCTGGAACTAGCCATCATCATAGATATAGGTATCGATACACAGTTTTGAGAAGGCTTTGTGATGATGATGTAGACATTCCAAGAAGCATTGCATCCTACCTAGACTATGGAAGAAATGACGTGGGTTTTTCAGCAGTAGAGTCATCCCACCTTATCAGGGGATAGAGGACATCATGCTGTAGATTCAAGGTTGTAATTCATTTTATCTATCTTATAGAATCTCAATATGCCTCTATAGAAGAGGGTAAATCTCACTATGTGTGTGCTGCATGAATTCGCCAAGAGATGGTGGGATGTTATATCATAGGCGGTACGCCAATGGGTTGTGGCTTGGGATGAGTTCCAGTGGACATTCTATGACTAATTATACCCAGAGACCTTGAGGGTCGACCGAGCCTGAGAGTTCATGATTTTGGAGAAAGGTACACTCTCAATCATGGAGTATTCTTCTCACTTCACAGAGCTACAGCACTTCACACGCATTCTAGGGGTGATGAGTTATTTCTTGTGAGGTATTTTGAGGATGATATCTGACATGACATCTGATCCCAAGTGAACATGTTCAAGTTGACTTATTTATCTTCTATATTCAATCAGACTATCATCATCGAGCATAACCTGAGGGGTTCTTGATTTTTTGTCCAAGGCTGTTCAACATCCATAGTTGGTACTCTTCCAACTGATAGTAGGAGGCACCACAGGATGTCTACACGTGGAGATCTAAGTAGCTTGGATTTTAATTTATATAGTCAGGTGGTGTGCCACCAGTGTGTGAAGGGCAGACATAAGAAACCTCAGTGCTCGAGATACTCAATTGAGTGTCGATGTTGTGGTAAGATGGTACATTATTAGCATTTTTGGAACACCCTCCTTCCAGAAGCTAGTGAGGGAGGATTTGTCTTGACTCTTCATACCGGAGTAGGAACACCAGTTCCATATCAAACTATGGGAAGGAGTTATTTAGATCTTTTAGGAATAGGTGATGGTCATGACCACAGTAGTCAGACATAGGGTTTTTGACAGTCACATGGTTGATCACCTCAGTGGTCTCAGACAGCTTAACAGATCCACAGAGTAGGTTAGGCTTCTGTGCTAGATTAGATCCATCAGGATCAAGATCCCATGCCTTCTATGGTTAGAGGTATTATTTTGGTTGCCTCAATTTTATCATCTTCTTTTTTAATGTATGGTCTTCCCATATATTTTTATATGTGTATTTTGTGGAAATACTTGGTCTCTATATCTTTACATCTACTGATATCAGGACGCTGGACACTCAGTTGCAGATTATAATATCCAGTGTGCGCCAGTGCAATGAGTCCCCCCTTGAGGTTGGTGGGTGTCACTTCATATGGGACCATTATGTCTTAGAGATGATGGGATCTGACGTCATTATCATTGTAGACTGGTTAGCTCCCTTCCAGGGTGTTGTTGATTACTATCGTCGTAGGGTGAGTTTCACATCACCAAATGGAATATTGTTTCTACATAAGGGTGAATGGGATGTCTATGCGAGCAGAGAGAGACCCGAGAATCATGGGTTGGGAGGATTTATTGCCTTGATTGGTATTTTATATCTAGATGACTAGGGGAATTCATAGATGGACTTCCCCTGTTGGTGGATCGTTTTAGGAATGTAATTCCAAATGATTTTTCACATTTACCTCTGCAATGGGAGGTAAACAAATTTATTGATATTGTTCCAGGGGTATCACCAGTGTCTATCCCTCCTTATATTAGGGCTACAACTGAGTTCCAGGAGATCAAGAAGTAGTTAGAGGAGTTTCAAGAAAAGAGTTTCATCTGACCTTGTACTTCTCCTTGGGTTTTGTTTATCCTTTTTTCCAAGAAGGAAGATGGTACCCTAATACTTTGCACAGATTATCAGAGCTGAACTAGTTGAAAATCAAGAACTAATATCCCTTTCAAAGGATTGATGATCCATTTTATCATCATTGAGGAGATCGAGTGTTCTATAGGATTGACTTGAGATCCAGATATCATCACTTGCACGTTAGACTTTCACATGTACCTCTTACAACCTTTCAGAGTAGGTATGGTCTATACAAGTATGTGGTTATGCCATTCTGTATCATGAATGCGCCAGCAGTTTTCATGGTACTGATGAACCTAGTGTTCCATCCTTACTTGGATTCTTTTTTGGTAGTCTTTTTGGATGATATCTTGTTGTACTCTCACATTCAACATGACCATGTTGTCCATATTGGGATCATTTTGAGTACCCTGAAAAGTAAATTTTTTTTCAAAATCAAAAATCGAGAGCATACAACCAAAGTCATAAAGGAGGGATAAAGTAATGGAGACCAAGATCATCATTTCTGACAATGAGTTTGCAATCATCCGGCAGAGATCCCAAGCTAGTTTAGGTAATCAGTCTCTCTCCTGATGTTCCCTTACTAGCCAACAAGTCAGCTACATAATTCCCTTCACGCCAAGTGTTCTTGACAGAAATATTATGGTTGGAAAAGGTTTTACAATAAAGGACCATATAAACTAGCTCCCAGGGGATGTCCCCACTGCCTTGAAGAAATTTTAACATTATAGAAGAGTCCATCTCAACTTCAGTGATGTGAATATTGAACTAACTGCATGAGGAAATACCTGTGACCAAGGCTTTAGCTTCCGCACCCAGTGAATTACAGACAACAAAGTTGGAACTAAATCCCATAAGCATCGAACCCTTCCTGTCACGAATTAGCCCTCCCCCTCTCATTTCTATGTTCATGCAAGAACCATCCACATTCAATTTTAGCCCCGTACAAGGAGGGATCCATCGCACCCATCATCCCGGGTTGAGTTGGCTAGAAACAAAACCCGAGCACAGACTAGGGATAAATATTCTCAAAGTCACAGACTGTCATGCATTTTTTATAAGATCCACAAGATCCATCTCAAGTATCCTAACCCGCACCTGTAAATAGTATCCTGATATCATAGATCCATACCTGGCTTTGTTCCTAGCTTCCCAGAGAACCCAACAAGCAGATGAAAAAACCATCCCGCGGATCTGAACCTCTGTCCCCAATTGCCCTGACCCCTGGAACTAGCTCGAGACCACCTCATGCATGGGACCAAGGGAGATGTGTAGATTGATCCCATGTTGGAGGAAAGACCAGATTCCTTTGGCCCAATCACCGTGGAAGAAAAGATGCTCCGACTTTTCCTGTTGCTGCCTGCTGCAGCATTGGCACCGGGAAACTAGACTCGCGCCTCTTTTTTGCACATTCTCGTCTATTGGTATATCATGATTCCTCAGGCACCACACGAGATAGTTCATCTTCCCTGGGATCTCCTTGCACCAGAGCTTTGAATCCCACACATCCATACCCCTTATGTCATGGGTCAGGTTCCTGAAATCATGGCCGGATAATCTACCGGAAGAGGATCCCAAAAAATTACACTGGTTCATCTCATCAACCAAGATGATGCTGTCAAAAACCTCCCTTTGTTCCCTGTTCAGGATCACATCAATGAATTCCGAGTGTGGACATGCCTTATTAAACGAGATAGTTGGAGCTGGGCAGCCTAGAAAATGAAGAGTTGTTCCAGACCAGTTTGAGTTCCAAAATTTGACATCACCATAGCCAACGGTCCAACGGACACTTCCTTCCATTACCTCCAAATGATTCAAAATATAGCGAGCATGGCCTGATAATCTCCTGGGATTCAATGGCCAGATCCTCCAATCCTTCCCATATCTATTAATGATGAACATTGACCAAAGGTATCTCCCTTCAAAAATCTCCCAAGCCAATCTTGCCTGCATAGCTTTCATGGACTCCTCTACATCGCGAAGGCCAATACCCCCTTCATTGGCAGTTCTAGCTAGTCGCTTCCACGAGGCCCAATGGCAACTCCCAACTTGATTTGCATCCCAAAGGAAGGAAGTCATAATATTTTCTAAGGTCCTGAGAGTTCCCTTCAGAGGTGTAATAATGGACAACACATGCATCAAAATAGAGGTGAGAACACTATTGTTCAAGGTGATCCTACCTCCAAAAGAGATAAATTGATTTTTCCAATTACAAATTCTCCCTATGATCTGGTTAATATAGTCATCAAAGAGAACCTTTTTTACTCTTCCATTGGATATGGGGGTGCCAAGATACACCATGGGCAGTTGGCGGCATTGAATACCCAACATGTCTTGGATATCAGAGATGTGTCTTCCAGGGAACTTATTAGAAATGAAAAAAAAAGTTTTTCGATAGTTAATTCATTGACCACTCAACTTTTTGAAGATAGACAAAGCCTTAGAGAACCCAGAAATTGATTTTTTGCTGCCATCAATAAAGAATAACATATCGTCAGCAAACATGAGATTATAGACCATGCCATTCCCAAACCTGTTACGAAAAGAACGGATCCTCCCATCCATAATTCTTTGATGAATATTCCTTGTGAGTGCCTCTTGAGCCATGATGAACAAAGTAGGATACAAGGGATCACCCTGCCTAACACCACGAGACGATTTAAATAACCCAAAGTCCTTTCCTACAAGGGAGATAGTGATCCATAGAGAAGCATAGCATCTAAATCACAAGTCACACACCCAGTCTTGGAATCCAAATTTCCTCATAACCCTGATAATAAATTTTCACTCCAGTTTATCATAGGCCTTATCCAAATCCACATTAACCAGAATATTGGAACCAACTGCCTTTTTATTCAATTCATCGACCATTTCCTGGGAAATTCCAATGGTCCCTTGAATACTTATTTCTTGCACAATGACATGTTTCTCCTCAGATATGATTCTTGGAATAAAAATACAAATCCTTTTATTGAGAAGAGTGGATAAAATCTTATAAGCAAAGTTACGCAGACATATAGGTCTGAACTGATTCAAAGTAGATGGATCTTTCACTTTAGGGATGAGAACCACATTAGAGGCACATGCAGCTCTATCCAACGGGCCACCTCTAAAGAAATATTGCACTGCCTCCACCACTTTGTCTTTAAAAATGTCCCATGCAACAACAAAGAAGGAACCTGGAAAACCATATGGTCCAGTGGCGCTTTCCTTATTCATACCAAACACTGTGCTTTTCACCTCATCCTCCTTAGGTGTCACCAGCAATATGTCATTGTCCTTGTTCTCCACCAGCCTTGGAATGCAGTTCGGAAAAGCCTCCTCTACTACCTGGGCACTTCACATGTCATTATTGAAACCATTCGGTCGAGCCAGGAGATCTTTAAAATACTCCAACGCCTTTTTCCTAACTACTTGAGCATCTGATCTGAAGGAACCGTTTTCAATCCTGAGGTTAATTATTCTTCTCACCCTTTTTTCCTTCATACATGCCAGAAAATAAGAGTTGTTTTTGACTCCTTATTTGAACCACAACGCTCGACATCATTTTCTACACCCCCTTTCAACTACCAGATGTTTTTTAGCAAACATATTCTGCTTCACAACCAACAAATAAAAACAGCTATCATCCCAAGAGTCAAGAAGGTCATTCTCAATATCCTCAATCTCTCTCATGATATCTTCCATACTGCAATCATCATTCCTATTATTGGGAATCCAAGCTTGAATATCCTTCCTCAAATGCTAGAGCTGATTCATGAGACCAACCCAGGACGTTCCCCGCTCAGTTCTTTCCCATGAGTTCCTAACGAGTTGAAGGAATCCATCCCACTAATGCCAAGTAGAAGAGTAGAAAAAGTGTCAAGAGCCTGTGTCCCCTTACTTGAGAGTCACCAAAAGAGGAGCATGATCCGACACTAATCTGGAAACATGATTGATAGTGGATCGAAAAAACAAAACAAATCCTTGAATGTTGTCCAGACAACGATCAAGTCAACAACAAATCCTCCGGGTGCCTCGACGGTTGTTACACCATGTAAACTTGCTTCCTGAAAATCCCAGATCAATAAGTCCTGTTGTAGCCAAAATGTTCCTGAAATCCCAAGTCGAATTGTTGGAGATCTCGATTTCTCATCTTTTCTCAGATCCATCAACAATAGTGTGAATGTCGCCTCAAACAAACCAAGCATGACTAGCAAGCTGGAAGGCATGAAGATGCTGCCAAAGAATACTTCGCTCGGATGCCTCGCAATTGGCATAAACAATGGAGAGAAAAAAACCATTCCCCTGACCTCAATCTTGGTAGTCATAAACTGTGAGGAAGACTCCATGATATCCACCACAACCCCTGCTTTGAATAAGATCCATATATGCTTGTTACATGTATGAGAATGCATGCTATTGGAAAAACCCATATTTCTGGAGAAGGAAGAAATGAGATCAACATCTTGTTTTGGTTCCAGAATAGCAATGACAGAGACATAATCGCGATGAGATTTCTAAGACATGAAAGCACACTTAATGCGATCCCCCAGGACCCTCGCATTACAAATGATATGAGAGGTCATTTAAAAAGAGAGGAGGGAACCTTCAAGCGAGACAAAGCAGACTTGGATAATGAAACTGGGGATCCAGAAGCCTTAGACATTGATCTGGTGATAGGCCCACCCACGAGAATAGGAGAACACGCCTGCGAAATGGAGCCTTTCCTAGCAACTGGTGAAAAGTACACCTTTTCAACAACATCCGGTTCCTCCAGCACAGAGAACCTATTGGAAGAGAGGACCAACTGGGATTTTGGTCTAAGGGAGACCTCTTCTAAAAATAGAGAGATAACCATCATCCTCTCCTGTGGCCACCTGGGGGAGCGTAGCTCCATCAACACACGGTCAGAGATAATATTGACCCCCAATACTTCAGACCAGCTAGAGGAACCCACAGACAGATCATGGGAATCACACAAAAGTGACGGTGCTGGAGGAAAGGAAAGGGGATGGGTAAAATCAAAAGGAAAGTCATGCTCATCAAAAGCCAAGGAACCCGAGCCAGAATCCGCCATGACAGGAACAGCAGCCAAAGACTTCAGTGTAGAGGCGCCAAAAGAGGAGGCGGGAACCAAGGATTTCGAGAAATGCTCTGAAACAGAAACTTTTCCAAGCACCTAGACCACCGGATTCAGAATATAAGGGCCACCTACGGAAGGGGGCACACCACCACCCACCAACTCAGAACCAGAGGACATCGCCACTGAACCCAGAGAACCCTGCTCCTCAACCGCCACAAAAACCCACCGGCACAATAGTAGAAGAATGCGGAGAGGGCATAGAAGAGCAGGAGGCATCCAACGGAATTCCCTCCTTGAGTCTAGAGCAGTGTTTCCTACAGACAGTCATGGATTGTCCCTGAAGGCCACATTCCATCCAGAAGTGAGGAGGAGCCTAATACCATAGACGTTGACACCACAAAAACCCAGAACCAGCTCTTATCAGCACCTTGGGAGGGAGAGGCTCCGCAATATCCAATTCCACTCAAGCACAAGGGAATGAAACAGCTTAAAGACACCTAGTATCATAATCAATGAATAAAACTCCCCCCAAAGAATGTCCAACTGATTCTAAGATAGAAGGGTTCTGAAGAGGCAAAGGAATCCCAGGAAACTAAACCCACACTGCTGACTTGCTCAACTCCTTTCCAATGTGTGCATCCCACGACCAGTGAGTTATTGGGAAATTCCAAGAACCATAGCACCTATCTTTCTTGGACCAAGCCCTCACAAAGTCCTCCTTGTTTTTCAGATGGATGCAAAAAAGTAGCGTTAGAAATAACTGAGACCACCGCAGGCTGGGAAAGCCCCCACAAATCCATGAAATTCCTGAAAAAGGCTAGAGAGTGATTATCTCTCCCAAACCGAGTAACCAAGGATAAATCATGGAAGGACGATGCCTCAGAGAGTTCCTGATCTGACAGATAAATCGTTGGACAACCACCGACCCTATCTGAATAGCGAGATGCAAATTGAATAGCCGGAATAAAGGGAAGACTAGGTTGAACGGGATTAGTCGATGGCCCTGACGAAGAGTCCTTAATGGATTTGAAACTCCAAGCATCCAGGTGGTTGCCAAGTGCACACGCTGGAGGGAGCTCCTCCACACCACATAGACCCAGAGGAAGCGACTAGATATCAGGGCCAGAAGAATCCGGAGAGAGTGACGTCGTCCGTGGGACCAATCCGGAGGGAGCCTAACGGTCAAAAGATTCAAATCTTCAGGAGGTGCGTGCAGCGTGTTCGAAAGAGGAGTGGAATCCATTTCCATCTCGGCATGATCCCCTATCATTTTGAGTACACTTAGAGAGAATCAGTTATATTCTATGCTCTCAAAATGCCACATTTTCATAGACTAGATTCACTTCTTGGGTCATTTTATCTCAAAGACCGGAGTATTAATAGACCATGTGAAAGTGAGAGTAGTAGATTCCTGGATACAGTTGAAGAACCTCTTTAAGCTATGGAGTTTTCTTGAGCTGGATGGTTTCTAAAGGAATTTTTTATATGAATTCTCATGCATTGCAGTGCCACTGACTAGTCTGACTAAGAATGGTGTAATGTACTCGTGGATAGATTCTTGTGATTTAGGTTTCCATTAGCTAAAGGGAAAGTTTAATTCAGCACCAATAATAGTTTTTCAAAAGTCGGTTAAGAGTTACATCATTTACTATGATGCATTAGTTATCAGGTTGTGATTAGTGCTTATGCAGTTGGAAGGAGTTGTTTTGTATAGGTCTCAGCAATTGAAGCCGCATGAGAAGAATTAACTAATGTACGATCTCGAGTTGGCTGTAGTTGATCACGAATTATGTTGTTAGAGAAATAATATTTTGGGAGAGAATTTTGTGGTGTAAACTGACCAGAAAATTCTCATGTATATCTTTAACCACTGTGACCTGAATTTGAGATAGTGAAGGTGGGTTGAGTGACTTTAGTTTTTTGAATTTGAGCTTTCCAACACACCTGTGAAAGGAAATTTTATGGATGATGTGTTGAACAAAAGGACTCAAATACAGGAAGTTCATGAATCCAATAGTGAGTGGAAGCTTATGACTTTTTCCTCTGAGATTCATTTAGAGGTGAACAATATATAGGGGTAGACGTTTTTTTCTTGTATAGATATTACCTCTACTCTTATTGATCAAGTGTGAATGTGGAAGCTATCAGATTTGGAAGGGATAGTCCTATAGTAGAGTGTGTCGTGAGGGGACCCAAATCCTGGGTGGACAGTAGATGAGGATTAAGTCTTATGTTTTCATAGACAAGTATGGGTGTCATCAGACATATCTGAGGAGATAATGCCTAATTTTTAGTCTGTAGTTTTGGTAGTTCATCCTCATGTCACCAAGATGTATCAAGATCTACACTGTCAATATTGGTGGACAGGTATGAAGAGGGATGATTCTGGTTTTGTTATGAAATGTTACACCTATCAGTAAGTGAAGCTGGATAATTAGAAACCATTAGATCTTTTACACTAGTTACCCATTATCGAGTAGAAGTGTAACGATGTCACGATAGATTTCATGATAGGGTTACTGAGATCACCTTGGGGGAATGATGTGGTTGAGGTTGTCATTGATAAGCTCACGAAGGTGGAACACTTCTTACTTATTAAATATACCTTCAATGTTGATGTGCATGGAAGGTTGTACATCAGAGAGATTATATAGTTACATAGGGTTATACTCTCTACAATTTCAAACAGAGACTCTTCTTTAACTTCTCGTGTCAAGAAGGTATTATAGAGGGATTTGGGTACACAGGTACTTCTGAGTACAACTTACCATCCCCATATAGATGGCCACTATGATATCACTATTCAAGTGTCGGAGGATATGCTTCAAGCATGAATCCTATATTTTGGATGTTCTTGGGAGAAGCACATACCTCTGGTGGGCTTTTCCTACAATAACAATTTTTAGGAAACTATTCAGATTGCACCGTATGAGTCTTTATACGGTAGTCCATTCCAATCACCCCTTTGGGGGCTAGAGGTAGGAGAGGTAGCTATGATATGACCTCATATTTTCTAGGAGACCATAGAGCAGGTGGATTTGATTCAGAAGAGGATGGCTACTACACAATCATGGTAGAGGTCTTATGCTTTTTGACGAAGATGAAATCTGAACTTTGAGGTCGGGGATCATATTTTCATACGTGTCATGATAAGGTTGGTACAAATAAGGATTAAGAGACAGGGGAATCATTCACCAAGATACATCTGTCCATTTGATGTTTTGGAGGGATTCGGGCTTGTTTCCTATCGGTTGTAGTTACCTCATAGGTATCGGGCTATGCATGATGTCTTCCATGTTTCTTAGCTATGACGTTACTTCTTAGACTCGTGTCATGTTTTTCAACAATATGAGGTTGAGTTAGAGGTGGATTCATCATTCAACGAGCATCCTATCTTGATTTTTGATCACAGAGTGAAGATTCTCCGTGGTCGGTTTGTTCCTCTGGTACGGGTGTTGTGGCAGCACGGTTGAGTGTAGGATGATACTTGGGAGAGGGAGACCAATGTGTAATCATTGTGGATAGAGCTTATTTGGGATTCTTCTTCCCCACCTTGTTAGGGAAATTTGCGGATGAATTTCTTTAATGGAAAAGGTTTTTAAAAATATGGATCATCATTTCAGTTATGGAACAAGATTTCTGGTGTTTTTGAGAAAAATGGGAGTTTTTAGAATTTTTTTAAGTACACCCCAAGTACTTGGGATTACATTCCATGTACCAGGTTGTTGTGGGTATCCATGTATTGGCTATTTTATGGCCAACACATGGCCATGTCAGGTGAGTAGGAGACTGCCTAATGTGGGGGACAGTTGAGGCAACTTCACAATGTGTACATTAAATGAACATGTTGTGTACTTTTTCTTTTATTTGATATATCAGACTGGGGTCATGTCTAATTGATTAGTCACTAAAGTGGATAATATTAAATGTTACGATCTTAATATTAATGTGTTTAAAAGTTCATAAACATCAATTTTAGTCCAATTCAGAAATTGTACTTCATTTCCCATCATTGTGAAATTCATGCTTAAAGTGTCAATTTGGCCCACTCAATAATTGCTTATGGGAATTACAATATTCATCATTTTAATCTTATATTTGGTATATGATTCATCACATTATTTGGAACATTTTTTCTTTTAGGTCTGATGGATGAATCACAAGGGAAGATGGATATTTTTGCACCTGAATGCAGAAATTTGCTGGAGAAAGCATAATGGGCCAAAGGCCCATCAAACAATTGTGGGGCCCACAAACAAAGCCCAATGAAGCTCAAATTTATACAGTAGAAAGATAAAATTATGGGGATCATTTTATTAAACTGTGGTCAGAGCTAATTCTGAAGTTTTCATGATGATAGAGGGATATGATGTGGAGATTTAAATGGTGGACCCGGCATTAATGCACATAAAGTCGTCCCACCATTTCGACCATAACATTCAAACGGCTGAGCCAAATTTCCTGAAATTCTTACATCTGATAGAGGACACGTGGAAGAGGATTTTTGTCTTGTACAACTACTAATGATTTTGTCTCTTTCCATTCAAAATTCACACGTCAAAATGGTGGATGAATCTAGACGAAATTTCCGGGTCATCTTCGAAATGTCAAAATCCCTTAATTTTATCACCTTCCTTTTGACTCTCTAAATTAATGAGGATGTAATTTATTGTTGTGGGGTGTATATAAGGCTCCCAATATGCCTATATAATGAGCTGGTGGTGAAGGAATTATCATCTAGCATTTTTCTTTGAATCCATGTTTTTCTTTAATCCATTGTATTTCTTTCAATTGTAATTTCCTGCTTTCAATTTGTAATCGCATCGTCAAGTTTTCCCATGTATGTTTTTCTTTGACGTTTAATATTTTAATAAAATTTATTCTTCTTCTTCAATTATTTTTTTCCTTTTCTTCACACATTGATACCATTGAATCAAGGTGTGTATTTATTCACACAATCATTTGGGAATTCAATCACACAACAGTGGAGTGTTTATTCTTTTAATATTTTTCTACTTCTTCAATTCCACCCCCATAAGTCTACATCCTGCTTCCATTGGTAGAATAGAATAAATGTAGGACTAACCACTTAAGGGATGATCCTAGGGAGTAGCATGTTTCGGAATTGGATGTTATTTCATGTACTTTAATTTTTAAATCTATTTTTTATTTTAAGATTTCCATTTGATGAGTATATTCTTCTTCATCTTTTCCAAGTTTAACGACGACACATTTTGAGTGCTATTACGACCTATTTCCTTTTAGTGCTCAGTAAAGTGATCCTCAAAGTCAATTAGTGATTTTCATTGGAATTGTGTAGGGATTAAATTTTTCAATGATTTGGGAGAATTATCTTGTTGTTTGGATACGTCTTCAATTAATGACATGAAATTTTTAAGAAAAGAAATTTATCCAATCCACCCCAAGTGAAACCCTGAGATCAACCCATCATCAATAATTGGTTTGTTCACATAATTTTTATTTTCTTTTATTTAAATTTTATCATTAGTTCTCCAATTAAAATCTACCTCAATGTTGGCCACTTCATAGCCAATCCTACAATATACTTGATTGTCTTATGGTTTCTTCTTCGGTCCCTGTGGATTCGACCCCTACTTGTACTTCAACGACCGCTTATACCAGTATGGTAAATTTGGGCGCAACCAAATTTTGGCTCCATTGTCGGGGACCAAGTAAGTTCCTTAGACCAAAACCCTACTTTTTTTACCCCCATTCTTCTATTCTCATTCCAATTATCTTATCTTTTCCCTTTATCGCTTTTTTTTCTTTTGGCGCATGTCCTCCTACACCCGCGATAACTCAAACAGATTAGTTAGGGTGGATACTCTTAGGTCTGGAGAGGCAAGCACTAAAAGTGTTCTATTTCTTTTAGGTCCAAATCTTCCTAATACTCCAAATTCATATGTTGAGTTCGATACAATGGAGAATCTCCCACAAAACAAAATCATAAACTGAGGAGGGAACCAAAATAATGGGCAAGACCCTAACTTGGGAATTGTTGTAGACCCAATCATGAATGACTACCTAATACCAACCTGGACCAATGCACCATCATGAATTAGGCATGATAACATAGGATATGTCCAATATGTTTTCAAAACCCATGTCCTGAACCACCTTTCAACCCTTCATTGGATGGAGTCTGAGATGCCATACCTTCATGTTAAAGAATTTAATGACATTGTCGAAACTATGTTCCCACAAAATCAAATTGAATCTGCTAAAATGTGACTTTTTTCTTTTTCTCTTAAGGACTGAGCAAATAATTGGTTAAACAATTTTATACCAGCATCAATTCACTCTTGGGACCAACTTCAATGAGAATTTTATAAAAAATACTTCCCCCATCACAAAACAATTGCACTTAAAAAGAGCATTCAATACATTTTTGAAAGAGAGGGAGAAAAATTATATGAAACATGGGAAAGGTTCATGGACACATTAAACATGGTACCACACCATGGTTTCTTAATCCCAGAACAAGTGAAAATTTTCTATGAAGGGTTAGGTCCCGGAAACAAACAATTCATTGATATGATGTGTAATGTAACCTTCAAAAACAAAACCCCAAATGATGCTTACGAGTATCTAGAAAATCGTGTTGAACATAACCAAACATGGGGAACATCACCATACTATGAGAAGACACCCAAATTTGGTGGAATTTACAATCATGGAGAAGAAGAAAACCTTAAAGCAAAACTTGCTGCACTCACAAGGAAATTTGAGGAGATTGATCTTAGGAAGGTCCACAAAACCCAAATTGTTGATCTTGTTTATACAATTTGTGACAAACATGACCACAAGACTAATAATTACCAAACCATTCCTTCTATAAAGGATGTTATTTTAGGAGGACCACCAGAAGAAGTTAATGAAATGAACTTTAAAAATCCAAAATTCACAAACTCCTTCAATCCAAGTTATAATGACCATTCCAGATTTCGTTGGAAGGACAATCAACAACCAACACAACCACAATGTATCAACCCATACCCTCAACAAAACTTTCAACCTCATAATCAGTTCTAACAACAAACAGTCTTATTCCCACATCATCATTTCCAATATCAACAACCTATCCAACAACCCAAACAACAACATATCCAACAACCAAAGTATCCTCCTGGGATAAACCCACAAGCTCAAGCACTAACCCAAATTGTTCCACAAAGCCTACTAGAACAACTGTTCAATCAAATGGAGAAAATGAACTCTGAATTCTCATCCATGAAACAAGAACTTCAAACCATAAAAACTGGAAAGGCACACATTCCCACACATTCCATTCCACAACAAACATCAAGGGGAGAGACAAGTTTCACTCAAAAATCTCACGAACAACTAAAGGCTGTGACAGTTTTAAGAAGTGGGGAATCAATTGAAAAACCTGAACAAATAATTTAGAAACCATGTGAAGCATCAAAATCTAATGAAAATTAAAATGAACCACAAGCTCAAACTGAAGAAACTGATAACAATGTGAAAGAAACAAAACTTCAACAAACAACTCCACAACCTGCACCATTTCCTCAATGCATGATGGGGAAGACCAAGCCTGAATTGAGTTAAACATTGAGGGAAATATTCTCACAAGTCAAGTTGAACATTTCCCTTCTCGATGCCATCAAAACCATACCTTCCTACTCAAAGTACCTTAAGGACTTGTGCACTTTTAAAAGAAACTTTTCACATAAAACCCAAGTCCTTTTGGCTGCTAATATGAGTACCACCATTCAAGGGACCATTCCTCCTATGTTGAAAGACCCAGGATGCCCTTACATAAATGTTGAACTATGAGAGAACAAAGTTGTCAAAGCCTTGTGTGATCTAGGTGCCAGCGTGAACCACATTCGTATACCATGTATTGTCAGTTAGGGCTCGAAGAACTCCAACCCACATCTGTCACTCTTCAACTTACTGATCGTAGTGTTCAAGTTCCAAAGGGGATCTTACAAGATGTTTTGGTGAAAGTTGAAAATTTCATTTACCCAGCTGACTTCATTATTCTGGACAATCACCCAAGCTTAGGTCCTAGGGAGAAAACCCCAATCATCCTTGTTTGTCCCTTCCTTAAAACAATCAACTCTGTTATCTGAGTCCAAAATGGGAACATGACCATCACCTTTGGAAACATGAGTCTAGACATGAACATATACAATGAAAACACTCAAATTGGGGATGATTAAGAGATCCATGAGGTTAATTGGATTGGTAGTGTTGATAATGAACTCAATGAACATCAAGGAATTACCGAAGAATGGTTATGTCACGAAGCGATTGATTTTCTTTATTCACATGAGGGAAATTTTTCTCCATAGATTGAATCTCTTTCAGATAGCTCTATTGATGAATTTCTAGAATCACCAATCAATGATACCATCATTGAAATCAATAACATTGTGTCCATAGTCATTCATGACACTACTCTAGAAAATTTAGAGGAAGAAAATTTTGTTCACAAGGAACCAATTTTGTCAAGAAAACTGAACAAAGAAACTAAGTTCAATACAAAGTCTCATCCTTTATTGGAATTTCATGACCAATATGATCTTGAATTTAAAGTCTAACCTTCATCACTAAAGTATGCATTCTTAGGGGACAATCAATCCTTTCCTGTTGTCATTTCTTACTCTCTTGAAGCCGATCATGAGAGGATGCTTCTAGATGTCCTTTAGAGACACAAGAAATCCATTGGATGGACCCTATCTGATATTCCTTGGATTATCCCACTTATCGGGACTCATAGAATTATTCTTGAATCTGAGTCAAAGCCATGTCGTCAACCTCAGAGGCGACTCAATCCTAATCTCATGGAAGTAGTGAGAAAAGAACTTTTGAAATTGTTAAAAGCTGGTATCATCTATCCTATAGCTGAGAGTGAGTGGGTTAGCCCAATTCATGTGGTTCCAAAGAAGGCTAGAATCACATTAATAACCAACAAGGATGGAGAGATGCTTCCAACAAGGGTCAGTAGTGTATGGACAGTTTTTATTGACTATAGGAAGCTTAACTCTTGTACCAAGAAAGACTATTTCCCCTTACCCATTATTGATCAAGTCCTTGAGCGAGTGGTGGGTCATCAATTATATTGCATCCTAGATGGATTCTCAGGGTATAATCAAATCAAAGTATCCTTATAGGATCAAGGAAAAACAACCTTCACTTGTCCATTTGGCACTTTTGCCTTCAAGTGCATACCCTTTGGGTTATGTAATTCCCCTGGTACCTTACAACAGTGCATGATGGGAATATTCTCGGATATGGTTGGTGATTTTTTAGAGGTCTTCATGGATGACTTCTCAATATTTGGGGATACTTTTGAGGGATTCCTTATAAATATTGAAAAGTTTTCGTCAAGGTGAGAGGATAAGAATCTCATACTAAATTGGGAAAAATACCATTTCATGGTAAGGGAAGGACTTGTTCTAGGGCATCTGGTATCTAGTAGAGGGATTGAAGTTGATAAAGCTAAGGTTGAAATCATTCGTCACCATCCCTATCCTAAAATTGTTAAGGAAGTGAGGTCCTTCTTAGGACATGTTGGTTTTTATAGATGGTTCATTAGGAATTTTAGCTCTATTTCTCGACCAATTTGTGCTCTATTGGTAAAAGATGCTCCCTTTTTATGGACAGAAAGCTAGGAGGAATCATTCTCTACACTCAAGTCGACTCTTATATCTCCCCCTATCATGAAATCTCCAAATTGGAAACTTCCTTTCGAGCTCATGTGTGATGCAAGTGACTTCGTTATAGGATCATTCTTAGGAAAACGGTGTGAGAAAACTCCATGTGTCATTTCTTATGCAAGAAAATCTTTAAATGATGCATAATTAAACTACACCACAATTGAGAAAGAGTTTCTTTCTATTGTCTTTGCCTTAGAGAAATTCAGGTCTTATCTCTTAGGATCACCCATCATTTTCTTCACTGACCATTCAGCCCTAAAATACCTTTTCCAAAAACAAGATGCCAAGGCTAGATTGATTATGTGGGTCCTTCTTATTCAAGAGTTTGATATAACCATTAAGGATAAAAAGGTTGTTGAAAATATTGTAGCTGATCACCTCTCTAGGATGGAATTCAAAGACAACTCACACCACCTCTCTGTGTCTGATTCATTTCCTGATGAGCAACTCTATTCAGTGAGTGATTTCCCTTGGTATGCTGACATAGAAAACCATTTGGTGACGGGTGACATTCCAAAATTCATGGTGACACTAACTATGAGGAAATTCTTTTCTGATGTCAAACACTATGTGTTTGATGATCCTTTCCTTTTCAAGTTCTGTCCTGATCAAATCATCAGGAGATGTATTCCCGAGTCTGAGCAAGAGTCCATTCTAAAATTTTGTCATGGAGAGGCATGTGGAGGACACTTTTCTACAAATAAAACCACTGTAAAGGTCCTCCAAAGTGGTTTATACTGGCCGAACCTCACTAAGTATTCCTTCCAATTCTGCAAAAGTTTTCCTCAGTGTTAGCAATTAGGATCCATTACCAAAAAGAATCAAATGCCCCCCACTCCCATTCTGGTCGTTGAAATCTTTGATTGTTGGGGAATTGATTTCATGGGACCCTTTCCAAACACTAAGGGATACCTCTACATCCTATTAGCTATTGATTATGTCTCAAAATGGGTTGAATCCATTCCCACCAAGTCCAATGACCACCATGTTGTAATCCAATTTCTGAAAGAGCATATATTTTCTTGATTTGGAATTCCTAGAGCTATAATCAATTATCGTGGAACCCATTTCTATAACCGCCCATTCTCTTCACTCATGTCTAAGTATGGTATTACTCATAAAGTTTCTACTGCATACCATCCTCAAACTAATGGTCAAGCTGAGTTGGAAAATAGAGAAATTAAGAAAATTCTTGAAAAAACTGTCAATCCCTCTAGGAAAGATAGGTCCGAGAAACTCTTAGATGCCCTTTGGGCATATCAAACTGCTTTCAAAACTATCCTTGGAATTTCACCGTATAGATTGGTTTATGGAAAATCATGTCATTTACCTGTTTAAATTGAGCATAAGGCCTTTTGGGCAATAGAAAAATGAACATTGACATTTCATTGGGTGATACAAAAAGGAAATTAGATCTTAATGAACTCGAGGAACGTATGATGGAGGCTTATAAAAATTCAAGGATCAATAAATCTGAAGTTCAAGCCTACCAATCTAGGAATATCAAAGTCAAACACTTTGAACTGGGAAAATTTGTGCTCTGGTATAGTTCAAAACATCATCTACACCCAGGAAAGCTAAGGTCCAGATGGTCTGGTCCATACCTATTGTATCATGTGTACCCTCATGGGGCAATAGAGATTTAGGATCCCACAAGTGGTCATGTCTTCAAAGTCAATGGTCATAGGTTAAAACCATTCATTGAATCATTCAATAAACAAGAAACCAAGGAGGTGTAAACTGAGCTAACATATGAAAAAGAGAAAAATTGATAGATTTAGGGTACACGTCAGGCTAACGACGTTAAATAAAAGCGTTGCATGGGAGGCAACCCATGGTTTTCATGTTTCCAATCACTGTGAATATTCTTTTGTTTCCTTCTACTTCATTTTGTTATTTTTTGTTATATAGACTATTGACCTGTTCTTCTTTTATGAGTAAGTATGGGTATAAAAGGGGAGCACCGTATTCATCCGTGTCACGCGGTGTGATCCCTAAGCAATACCTATAACGACCCACACTTTACATACATTGTTAATACTTCAAAATTGAAGCACACTTATTACAACATATGACAAAACCACAAAGTACCGTATAGGTATAGTGTCTTTAAAAACTGGGAAACATAAACAACTGGTTCATAAATCTTCTACAGTGTCTCCCATTTATTTCATCATATCTAGGGTCCCTTTTAGCATATTCTACTTAATATCCATCTTCCTGACCTGGGGAAAAGAAAACATAAAAGGGTGAGCTCAAATGCTCAGCAAGGGCAAATAAAGGAAATAAAAATCATATCATATCTTTATGAAAATCAAAACCTGCAAAAGAGATCATAATATCTTAACATGGAATAAATCATAGAAGTGAAAATGAGATCCCCATAATCATAACATAAAACTTGAAACTTTGTGGCATGCACACATAATCATGGAAAATCATTTCTTGTTAGTCATGACTCATTGCCAAGACTATCTTAGTGGACAAAGTCCCTTTCTGAACCGAGTTCGCTCCTCGTTTCAGTCCTGTATCACTGAACCGAAATAACCTTCCGTTCCAGCCATGTCTATCTCATGAGATATAAAATCATTACCCAATGCATTTAAGGGAGATATAGGTCCCACCCATCTTATAATGAATCCTTTCTTATGTGTGCCACATAATCATAAAACATACATCATCGCATAACACATGTAACAAAAATGGGATTCTTGAAACATCATGACATCATAAATCAATTCATATAAGATAAAGGAATTCATAAAAATAATTCCATCACAACATGAACAAATCAATTTAATAATAGGGATAAAAACAGAACCCTTTATTATCTTAGATGGAAAATAATTTTGATAAAACACTTGAACTCCATTCTTGAGGAAAATATCATTTCTTCTTCAAAAACATTTTTCCTTTCATAACATGTCATACAACTTTAAAATAAAAGAAGTTGATTAAAAATAAACTTGAAAACTTTTAAAGGAAGCTTCTTGGAAACAATGTTTTAAAAATCCATTCATGTCGTATAAGTTAAAAAAAACATTCTTCGTACTTTTGTCGGAAAAGTCAAAAAGTACCTCGTACGAAAAACGACAAAAGATTCCATTCATATCTTTTACAAAAAAACTTACCGAAGGGTAAAATTGGATATAAAATATTGTAGAAGGATTGAAATAATATTACATATTGAGGAAACATGGATGTGGATGATAAAATACACCCCAGTAATTACCAATGTAAGAACAATCTCAGATAAAAGTGAGATTGTGATATTTCCCTTACCTTATGTCCGATTTTCTTTGTTCGTGTCCGAAGCTCCTGTATAATGGTTTAAATAATGTTATTGACTTATTCCAGAATCATACATATTGATATGAGATCATATATGGTCATATTATTAGCTTCTTGTTAGTAATATTTCATTGTTACTTGTTACTCGGGTCTTTATAACTTTTTGTTCTTATGCGTGTTTTGTCGAATAAATTCTTATTCTTATATTTAGGTTATAGATAATTCATTTCCAGAATGGTATTAGTGTAGTATATACCATATTCAATTCATTTATATAATCATTATGAAATGAAGATCATGTAGAACGAGTCGCATCACATCGTGGAGACGGTATTCTGTACGTACGCACGAGTGATGATATCGTTCCTATGATCGTGGAATTGTATTGGAGTATATATATATATTATTTCAGTATCAATATTACTTAATAATAATCATATATAGTTACTCATTACACCATTATACCCATCCTTGTAAGGTGATGGTGGAAAATAGATTACACCACGGCGTGGAGACGGTATTCCGTACGTACGCACGCGCGGTGATTTCATTTTTCCGTAGGATGGATAGAAGGTGAATTAGGGTTGTTTCATATTTATAATAACATATCAGTATGTAAGTAATACTTATGTTATTACTTTATCATGAAACAACTAAAGAAGAAGAAGTTGAAGAAGAAAGAAATTGAAAAGATCGGTAATGGATATTACCTCTTCTTTGGAACGCCTCTTTGAATCCTCCACTTAAGGAACTAAGATTGGTCTTTGGAGAAGACCATGACCTCTAGGATTATTCTAGGGAAGTGGAGAGGAGAAAATGGCAGGGGTTGGCCGAGCTTGAGTGCTCAAATTGGTGTGAGGAGGAGGGGGAGGAGGTGCCCTTTTATAAGGGAGGAGAGGGGCACCTTAGGAATATCTCAAAATATTATTTTATATTAAAGTCAAAATCGGTTTATAATGGTTCCAAAGGGTCTTATTTCGAAGCTAAAGTGGGGATGGGTCGAAATCCTATCAACCAATAGGATTTAGACAAGTTTAGGGTATTAGTTTAACCTTATCAATTAGATTTAACTCTAAGTTAATTAATTTAACTTTTACCGTGTCTTTTTGTTTTCTTTCACTATATGGTTAATACACTTACTATAACATGCCAAACGAACCCCAAATTGTTTATTATTAATATATATATCCTTATCTAAGTCATTTGGCCGAACCTTAGATTTTTAGGAATAAAATAACAATTAATAATATAATATTTTATTTAAAAACTATTTTGTGTCAATTTTGACACTATTTGATATATGATTTTTTGGAAAGTCATAACAGAATTATATGTTCGAACCAAGTTGATTAAATTAAAAATAATATATCATAGTAACCTATAAAATTAGTGGAATTCATAAAAAGTCTCAAATTACATTTATTTTGGTATTTATATTATCAATTTTGTCAATATTTCATTAATAAGATAATTACTGCATCATCTTTGTGTCATAAATAAATTAAATTATTTGATGTCTAAAAATTACAAATAAAATACCATCATGTAGGAAATCTTTTTAGCTTTCTAATTAATATTTACAATCGAATTTATCTTATGTATAACCCCATATTAAAAATGAGTTACTTATTAATCTTTGATTTTAACTATTTTAACCCTTCTTTAAATAAATTAATAATAAATGTCCTAATCTAATCCAAGTGGGCCTAAATGGTCATATTTTATTCCTAAGTTTGTTTTTGGTCGAATTACACTTGTCCAATAGAATTAGGACATGTGTTAGGGTAATATTAATATCATATTTACCCTTAGTTACCCTATTTACTATTAACCGCGGTAAAAATAGTAAAAAGTTACTATTCACCAAAAAATTATTTTTATCTCATTGAACCACATTTTACTTACTGACATCAACCGTGTCTGTCGGATTTTTGAAATTCCATTCACAGAAGCGGTAAAATTAAGTTTTATGCAAAATTCAGTTTTTAACCTACCACTTAGTGGTTTCACTATTCATCAAAAATTGAAACTTTTCAGAAAAATACCAAAATTTCACCCTAGGCTAATTTCGATATTCTGAGTCCAAAAATGAAGTCCATTTTGAAAAATAAAATTTATAAATTTTCAAAAAGTGGTTATTACTATTCATAACGGCTAGTTTTAATAGCATATTGTTGTTTAGTGAAACTCGGTATTGCGTACGACGCAAGCTATCGAGGAAGGTCGTGATTGCGTGTAAAGCAAGCCAAGCAAGTGTTGTGTAGAAAAAGATTTCTTTGATGATTTATATAACATAAAAGTCTCGGGTGTTACATTCTACCCCCCTTAAAAAGAATTTCGCCCTCGAAATTTGTCACTTTGTAACAAACAAATGAGGATACTTCTCCCTCATCATATCCTCAAGCTCCCATGTAGCTTCTTCAAGTTGGTGGTTCCTCCATAAAACTTTCACCAAGCGAGTGGTCTTGTTTCGTAGGACTTTTTCGCTACGATCCAGAATCTCTATCGGCTGTTCTTCATAAGAAAGATCTTGCTCCAGCGGTACAACTTCTGAGCTGAGTACATGTGAAGGATCTGGTATGTACTTTCTCAAGAGAGATACGTGGAACACATCGTGAACTTGAGAGAGATTCGGTGGAAGTGCCAATCGGTAAGCTACCTTCCCAACACGATCCAGTATTTCAAAAGGACCGATATATCTAGGGCACAACTTCCCCTTCTTTCTAAATCTCATAACCCTCTTCCAGGGAGATATTCGTAAGAACACTTTATCACCCACTTCAAACTCTAGGTCTTTTCTTCGGTTGTCGGCATAACTTTTATGTCGACTCTGAGCTGCTCTTATGTGTTTTTGAATAGATCTAACCTTTTCTGCCATTTCATCAACGAGATCAGGTCCTAGTAGCTTTCTTTCCCCAACTTCATCCCAACAAGTTGGAGTCCTGCATTTCTTTCCATAGAGAGCTTCATAAGGAGCCATCTGAATACTGGAGTGAAAGCTATTATTATAAGAAAATTCCACCAAAGGTAGGTGTTGATCCCAACCTCCTTTGAAATCCATAGAGCAAGCTCTCAACATATCTTCTAGGGTTTGAATTGTTCTCTCAGACTGACCGTCTGTTTGGGGATGATAAGCAGTGCTGAAACTCAACTCTGTATCGAGAGTATGCTGAAGACTTCGCCAGAACTTCGAGGTAAATCTCGGATCTCGATCAGATATAATAGAAAGTGGTACTCCATGCAATCTTACCACTTCCTTTATATATATCCTGGCAAGCTGATCTAGAGAGAAATCCTCTCTAATAGAAATGAAGTGTGCAGACTTTGTAAGACGATCAACTATGACCCAGATAGCATTATTGTCTTTTGATGTTTTAGGAAGTCCTGTGACAAAGTCCATAGTGATGTTTTCCCATTTCCATTCGGGTATGGGTAATGGTTGTAACATCCCCTTAGACTTCTATCTCTCAGCTTTAACTTGTTGACAAACCAAGCATCGAGAGACATATTCACCAACATCTCTTTTCATGCCATCCCACCAGAAGTACTCTTTCAGGTCCCTATACATCTTCGTGCTTCCAGGATGAATAGAGAATGAAGAACTATGAGCCTCATCCAAAAGCTCTTTCTTTAATTCTGGGATGGGAGGAACGCAAACCCGATTCCTGAACTTTATTATCCCATCACAATCAAGGTTGAATTCAGGAACATTTCTCACCTTCTTTTGTAACTCGACATCTTCTTTTTGTGCCTCTTTAATCTTCACATGTATAGATGGTTGAACATTCATTTGAGAAAGATAAGATTTTTCCCCTTCCATTATAATTCCAAGATCCATCCTTTGTAAATCCATAAATATTGGATCTTTTGTGATCCTCATCATGGATAAACTAGCATGGTCTTGTCGACTTAATGCATCTGCCACCTTGTTTGTTTTCCCAGGGTGGTAATGGATTGAGCAGTCATAATCCTTAATCAGCTCCAACCATCTTCTTTGGCGCATATTCAGCTCCTTTTGTGTGAAAATATACTTTAAACTTTTATGATCAGTATAAATATCACACCTTTCACCATAAAGGTAATGCCTCCAAATCTTTAATGCAAAGATTACCGCAGCCAACTCCAAATCATGTGTTGGGTAATTTTTCTCATGGATTTTCAACTGTCGTGAGGCATAAGCTATCACCATATCATTTTGCATAAGAACACACCCCAATCCCTTCTTCGATGCATCAGTGTAGATCACAAACCTTTCTCCACTACAAGGCAGTGTGAGCACAGGTGCACTGGATAACCTTCTTTTCAACTCCTTGAAATTCTCTTCACATTCCTCTGTCCAGACAAACTTAACTCCTTTCCGAGTCAAATTGGTGAGTGGATTAGATAATCGTGAAAAATCTTTTACAAAACGTCGATAATATCCAGCCAAACCAAGAAAACTTCGGATCTCAGTTACTGTTGTTGGTCTTGACCATCTTTTGATAACCTCTATTTTTGCAGGATCCACAGATATCCCCTCTTTTGAGATTATGTGACCCAAAAATGCAACTTTTTGAAGCCAAAATTCACACTTGGTAAATTTGGCATAAAGCTTCTCCTTTCTCAGGGTCTTCAATATAATTCTCAAGTGATCTTCAAGCTCTTACTTGCTCTTTGAATAGACAAGAATATCGTCTATAAAGACTACCACAAATTGATCAAGATAGTCTCTAAAGACTCTATTCATTAGATCCATGAAGATAGCAGGGGCATTAGTAAGACCAAATGGCATCACTATAAATTCATAGTGTCCATACCTTGTACGGAAAGCCGTCTTTGGTATATCCTCCCTTTTGACCCTTAATTGATGATACCCTGAACGAAGATCAATCTTGGAAAAGTATTGAGCTCCGCGTAGTTGGTCAAATAAGTCATCAATGCGTGGGAGAGGATATTTGTTCTTGATAGTGATCTTGTTAAGTTCTCGATAATCAATGCAGAGTCTCATTGATCCATATTTCTTCTTTAACAAATAGAACAGGTGCTCCCCAAGGTGACGCACTAGGGCGTATGAATCCCTTATCAAGATTCTCTTGGAGTTGCTTCTTCAATTCCTGCAACTCAATTGGGGCCATTCTATAAGGTGTCTTTGAAATAGGCAAATCACCCGGTACGAGTTCTATTGAAAACTCAACTTCACGATTTGGTGGAAGACCCGGAAATTCCTCCGGAAAGACATCATCAAACTCCCGTACAATGGGCATATTCCTAATCGTGAGTTTCTCACCAACCATTTGAGATAAATAACCTTCATTTAGTGGAATCAATACCCATAAGATGGAAGAAATTTCCACTGGAAGGTTATGTTCATCCTTGCATTGGTATACGATCGTAGATTGATCTGGAATATGAAATGTGACTTCCCTTCTTTGGAAATTGATATGAGCTCCATGTAGAGAAAGCCAATCCATGCCAAGAATCACATCAAATTCCACTAAAGGAAGGATCACAAGATTTACAGGAAGAACTTTCCCACAAACTTCGATCGGAGAAGAATTATAAACTTTTGATGCGATTGATGTGCCATTAGGTGTTGTCACAGCTAACTCAACATCTAATTGTTGAGGTAATACGGTGATACCCTTAGAAAATTTTTCAGAAATAAAAGAGTGGGTGGATCCAGAATCAAATAAAACATTTGCTACTTTAGAGTGGATGGTAAGTGTACCTTTCACCACATCGTTATCGTACTCCACATCGCTGATAGAAATTGCATGTGATTTTCCTTTGTCTTTAGCCTTAAGAGTTTGTTGACGTCGACCATCATCATCAACCCTTGGATTTGGGCATTGATTGTCATAATGCCCCATCTCCTTGCACTTGAAACATTGAAGTGTAGTAGGTTCATTCTGTGTATCCCTTCCTTTGTTTGCGTCATTAGACATCTTCTTCCCATTATCACGGCATTCAAATGCCCGATGACCTTCTTTTCCACATTTAAAACATTTACTTGTCCCTTTAAGACAACTCCCTCCATGTTTCTTTCCACACTTTGAGCATAAGGAAAAGCTCATATTCTTTTCTGTGTGCTCTTTAGATTTTTCTTTGAATTCCATCTTCCTCTTCTTATCAAACCCATGTGACTGATGGGTTACTCCAATCTCCATCTCGACTTTGAGAGCACATCGAACGATTTCCTCATAGCTATTGAAGTCCCTTATGGCTAACGCCCTTCGAAGACTTGGTTTTAAGCCACTAAAGAATCGATCGATCTTACTCTCAGGTTGGATAATAATACCAGAAGCGTACCTTGCAAGTCTGGTAAAATTTGCTTCATAGGTACCAACAGATTCATCATCCCTTTGCTTTAGTTCAAGGAACTCTTTCTCCATCTTTGTTCGGAGAATACGAGGTAAGTACTTATTGAAAAATAAGTTCTTAAACTCGTCCCATTCCATAGACTCAATTTCATCCCTTTGCCTCGTATTCTTAACAAGATTCCACCATTGATCCGCATCTCCTTCCAAACGATACACTGCTAGGATGACTTTATCATGCTCAGAACATTGAAGAACTGAAAATATCTTTTCAGTAGTACTAATCCATTGTTCAGCAACTAATGGATCAGTAGACCCGCTGAAAGATGGTGGACGCTGCCTCATGAAGGATTCAACAGAATGTTGCTCCCTCCTTTGTTCGTTTGGAAATCCTGCATGATTCATAGCTTGAGAAAGTTGTGTGAGCATGGATACAAGATTTTGCATTCCAGCTCCTATATCGTTTGGTTGCTCAGGGGGACAATCATTGCATTGCCCATCGCATTCCGCATTAACACGGTTCCTTCGGGTTCCAGCCATTGACTAAAACCAAGAAGAATAGTGTGAGCAACACTAATTATAATAGGAAACCACATAATTTAAGAAAAAAAAATTTCATGCTTATGGTCTTATCCTAGGTTATTCATGGCCATTTATAAGATTGTGTTCTATGCTTAGACTTATCCTTAGGGTTCTTACTAAGGCTTTCACATCCTAGTTTCCAAAGGTTGACTATACCTTTCCTCTGATACCAACTATAACGACCCACACTTTACATACATTGTTAATACTTCAAAATTGAAGCACACTTATTACAACATATGACAAAACCACAAAGGACCGTATAGGTATAGTGTCTTTAGAAACTGGGAAACATAAACAACTGGTTCATAAATCTTCTACAGTGTCTCCCATTTATTTCATCATATCTAGGGTCCCTTTTAGCATATTCTACTTAATATCCATCTTCCTGACCTGTGGAAAAGAAAACATAAAAGGGTGAGCTCAAATGCTCAGCAAGGGCAAATAAAGGAAATAAAAATCATATCATATCTTTATGAAAATCAAAACCTGCAAAAGAGATCATAATATCTTAACATGGAATAAATCATAGAAGTGAAAATGAGATCCCCATAATCATAACATAAAACTTGAAACTTTGTGGCATGCACACATAATCATGGAAAATCATTTCTTGTTAGTCATGACTCATTTCCAAGACTATCTTAGTGGACAAAGTCCCTTTCTGAACCGAGTTCGCTCCTCGTTTCAGTCCTGTATCACTGAACCGAAATAACCTTCCGTTCCAGCCATGTCTATCTCATGAGATATAAAATCATTACCCAATGCATTGGAGGGAGATATAGGTCCCACCCATCTTATAATGAATCCTTTCTTATGTGTGCCACATAATCATAAAACATACATCATCACATAACACATGTAACAAAAATGGGATTCTTGAAACATCATGACATCATAAATCAATTCATATAAGATAAAGGAATTCATAAAAATAATTCCATCACAACATGAACAAATCAATTTAATAATAGGGATAAAAACATAACCCTTTATTATCTTAGATGGAAAATAATTTTGATAAAACACTTGAACTCCATTCTTGAGGAAAATATCCTTTCTTCTTCAAAAACATTTTTCCTTTCATAACATGTCATACAACTTTAAAATAAAAGGAGTTGATTAAAAATAAACTTGAAAACTTTTAAAGGAAGCTTCTTGGAAACAATGTTTTAAAAATCCATTCATGCCGTATAAGTTAAAAAAAAACATTCTTCGTACTTTTGTCGGAAAAGTCAAAAAGTACCTCGTACGAAAAACGACAAAAGATTCCTTTCATATCTTTTACAAAAAAAACTTACCGAAGGGTAAAATTGGATATAAAATATTGTAGAAGGATTGAAATAATATTACATATTGAGGAAACATTTATGTGGATGATAAAATACACCCCAGTAATTACCAATGTAAAAACAATCTCAGATAAAAGTGAGATTGTGATATTTCCCTTACCTTAGGTCCGATTTGCTTTGTCCGTGTCCGAAGCTCCTGTATAATGGTTTAAATAATGTTATTGACTTATTCCAGAATCATACATATTGATATGAGATCATATATGGTCATATTATTAGCTTCTTGTAAGTAATATTTCATTGTTACTTGTTACTCGGGTCTTTATAACTTTTTGTTCTTATGCGTGTTTTGTCGAATAAATTCTTATTCTTATCTTTAGGTTATAGATAATTTATTTCAAGAATGGTATTAGTGTAGTATATACCATATTCAATTCATTTATATAATCATTATGAAATGAAGATCATGTAGAACGAGTCGCATCACATCGTGGAGACGGTATTCCGTACGTACGCACGAGTGATGATATCGTTCCTATGATCGTGGAATTGTATTGGAGTATATATATATATTATTTCAGTATCAATATTACTTAATAATAATCATATATAGTTACTCATTACACCATTATACCCATCCTTGTAAGGTGATGGTGGAAAATAGATTACACCACGGCGTGGAGACGGTATTCCGTACGTACGCACGCGCGGTGATTTCATTTTTCCGTAGGATGGATAGAAGGTGAATTAGGGTTGTTTCATATTTATAATAACATATCAGTATGCAAGTAATACTGATGTTATTACTTTATCATGAAACAACTAAAGAAGAAGAAGTTGAAGAAGAAAGAAATTGAAAAGATCGGTAATGGATATTACCTCTTCTTTGGAACGCCTCTTTGAATCCTCCATTTAAGGAACTAAGATTGGTCTTTGGAGAAGACCAGGACCTCTAGGATTATTCTAGGAAAGTGGAGAGGAGAAAATGGCAGGGGTTGGCCGAGCTTGAGTGCTCAAATTGGTGTGAGGAGGAGGGGGAGGAGGTGCCCTTTTATAAGGGAGGAGAGGGGCACCTTAGGAATATCTCAAAATATTATTTTATATTAAAGTCAAAATCGGTTTATAATGGTTACAAAGGGTCTTATTTCGAAGCTAAAGTGGGTATGGGTCGAAATCCTATCAACCAATAGGATTTAGACAAGTTTAGGGTATTATTTTAACCTTATCAATTAGATTTAACTCTAAGTTAATTAATTTAACTTTTACCGTGTCTTTTTGTTTTCTTTCACTATATGGTTAATACACTTACTATAACATGCCAAAAGAACCCCAAATTGTTTATTATTAATATATATATCCTTATCTAAGTCATTTGGCCGAACATTAGATTTTTAGGAATAAAATAACAATTAATAATATAATATTTTATTTAAAAACTATTTTTTGTCAATTTTGACACTATTTGATATATGATTTTTGTGAAAGTCATAACAGAATTATATGTTCGAACCAAGTTGATTAAATCAACAATAATATATCATAGTAACCTAGAAAATTAGTGGAATTCATAAAAAGTCTCAAATTACATTTATTTTGGTATTTATATTATCAATTTTGTCGATATTTCATTAATAAGATAATTACTGCATCATCTTTGTGTCATAAATAAATTAAATTATTTGATGTCTAAAAATTACAAATAAAATACCATCATGTAGGAAATATTTTTATATTTCTAATGAATATTTAAAATCGAATTTATCTTATGTATAACCCCATATTAAAAATGATTTACTTATTAAACTTTGATTTTAACTATTTTAACCCTTCTTTAAATAAATTAATAATAAATGTCCTAATCTAATCCAAGTGGGCCTAAATGGTCATATTTTATTCCTAAGTTTGTTTTTGGTCGAATTACACTTTTCCAATAGAATTAGGACATGTGTTAGGGTAATATTAATATCATATTTACCCTTAGTTACCCTATTTACTATTAACCGCGGTAAAAATAGTAAAAAGTTACTATTCACCAAAAAATTATTTTTATCTCATTGAACCACATTTTACTTACTGACATCAACCGTGTCTGTCGGATTTTTGAAATTCCATTCACAGAAGCGGTAAAATTAAGTTTTATGCAAAATTCAGTTTTTAACCTACCACTTAGTGGTTTCACTATTCATCAAAAATTGAAACTTTTCAGAAAAATACCAAAATTTCACCCTAGGCTAATTTCGATATTCTGAGTCCAAAAATGAAGTCCATTTTGAAAAATAAAATTTATAAATTTTCA
Source organism: Viscum album (assembly GCA_963277665.1). NCBI lineage: Eukaryota > Viridiplantae > Streptophyta > Magnoliopsida > Santalales > Viscaceae > Viscum > Viscum album. The sequence goes on along the minus strand of OY728130.1, from coordinate 1,192,237,091 downwards.
AAAAGTGGTTATTACTATTCATAACGGCTAGTTTTAATAGCATATTGTTGTTTAGTGAAACTCGGTATTGTGTACGACGCAAGCTATCGAGGAAGGTCGTGATTGCGTGTAAAGCAAGCCAAGCAAGTGTTGTGTAGAAAAAGATTCCTTTGATGATTTATATAACATAAAAGTCTCGGGTGTTACAATACCTTACCCAGAAAATATAAATAAGACAATGTATCATCTGTTTATTTTATTTTATTTATGTTTTTGTAGGTTAAAAAAAATTAGATTCTTGACCTGTTCTTCTTTTATGAGTATGGATGGGTATGAAAGAGGAGCACTGTATTCATCTGTGTCACACGGTGTGATCCCTGAGTAATACCTCACCCAGAAAATATAAATAAGTCAATGTATCATCAATTTATTTTATTTTATTTATGTTTTTTTCAGTTAAAAAATTAGACTCTTGACCTGTTCTTCTTTTATGAGTATATATGGGTATGAAAGGGGAGCATTGTATTCATCTGTGTCACGTGGTGTGATCCCTGAGTAATACCTTATCCAGAAATTTAAAAGAATAAAATGTATCATTAGTTTGATTTAAAAAGAAACATGTAAAACCATAAAACTGATGGTACTTGGAATTAAATAAATCATTGTGTTGTTTGTTTTGTATCTTTTGTTCTTCTTTGTATAGTTCATGAACTATTTTGGGTGATACATGTTGAATCAATGAGGTTCCTACATCCACCAAGAGATCAAAGGAGTAATCTGGAGCATCATGAACTTCAACGTCCAAAACAAGGTGAATTTGTTCAATGTTTATCATTCTCAATTTCATCTTTGAACTCCTCTCCTACCCTTTTCTAACTTTTATTTTCATTAAACACTAGGGACAGTGTTATTCTATGTTGGGGGGAGATGAAATAAAAAATGATTTTTTTTAATAAGAACATGCATGGAAAGAAAAATTCCATTAACCTTGAACATGATAAAGCACATTTCAAACTCTGAAATTGAATATCAAATAATTTTTCATGCCTGGATTTTGATTTCAATGCAAGTTTAAGTTCATGAGCATAGTTTTTGGAAAGTGCGGTTGTCAGATGTGATTTTTCAAAGTTTACATTTTCATCCTCTTAATAAAAATGCCACAATGAATGTCTACTGGATCTTGGGTGTAAATTTGAGTTCTTGGGTCCCTTTCATTATAGCATAGGGTTCTGGGGTCACTTTTAGTTTAATTTCAGTATCCAAAAAAACAAAAACAAAAATAAACAATATTAAAATTAAAATTAATTTTTTTTTGACCACATAGAGAAATGTTTTGTCCAAATGCATGGCATCTGGACCTTGGGGATCGTGACTCCATAGTTGCCTTCCCAAGATTTTGGATTTATATCTCTATTATAGAGCACGGAATTGACAATATGTGTGGATTCCGGTACTTGGGGATCATGACTCCATAGTTGTCTTTCCCAGATTTAGTCTTTTCATATCTATTGTGGTTAAAAAATCAAAAAAAAAATTGGATATTCGTCTTAAGGTTTAATGTGATTCCCACCTAGTGCTTCCATTTTTCCCCTTGAATAATAATATGGGCCCCATATCTTTTATGATGCACAACACTTTATCATGATTAATTGGAATTGGATGAAATGTGGCGATGAATTTGAACAAAGGAATGGGCTTGGTCTTGAGATATTCTTATGGACCTATCTTGTTTTAAAATATTTTTATGGGTTTCATATTTTTTTTGGTATGAGGTATTTGGGTGAGCAATGTGTATTAAAATGTTTTTGGAAAAGGGGATTTGAATTTCATATTTGTAATTTATTTTGCTCGGGACTAGCAAAACTCAAGTTGGGGGGTGTGATTAGTCACTTAAAGTGGCTAATATTCATTGTTAAGATCCTAATATTAATGTGTTTAAAAGTTCATAAACATCAATTTTAGTCCAATTCAGAAATTGAACTTTATTTCCCATCATTGTGCAATTCATGCTTAAAGTGTCAATTTGGGCCCACTCAATAATATCTTGTGGAAATTACAATATTCATCATTTTAATTTTATATTTAACTATATGATTCATCAATTTATTTGGAACATTTTTTCTTTTAGGTCTAATAGATTAATCACAAGGTAAGATGGAGATTATTGCACCTGAATGCAGAAATTTGTTGGAGAAAGCATAATGGGACTAAGGCCCATCAAACAAATGTGGGGCCCACTAACCAAGCCCAACGAAGCTCAAATTTATAAAGTATAAATATAAAAATATGAGGATAATTTTATTCAACTGTGGCCGGAGCTAATTCTGAGGTTTTCATGATGATAAACGGATCTGAAGTTGAGATTTAAATGGTGGACCAGACATTAATGCACATAAATCCGTCCCACCATTTTGACCATAACATCCAAATGGATGCGCCAAAATTCCTACAATTTTTACAGATGATATAGGACACATAGAAGAAGATATTGGTATTATACGACTACTGATGATTCGGTCTCCTGAAATTCCAAATTCATACGTCAAAATGGTCGACGAATCTGGAAAAAAAATCATGTCAACTTCGAAACATCAAAATCCCTTAATTTTCTCACCTTCCTATTGACTCTCTAAATTAATGGGGATGTAATTTATTGTGGTGGTGTGTCTCTAAGGCTCCTAATATACCTATATAAGTAGATGGTGGTGAAGGAATTATCATCTAATATTTTTCTTTGAATCCATGTTTTTCTTTCATCCATCGTATTTCTTTCAATTGTAATTTCCTGCATTCAATTTGTAATCGCCTCGTCATGTTTTCCAATGTATGTTTTTCTTTCATGTTTATTATTTTAAAAAAATTTATTCTTCTTCTTCACTTATTCTTTTCCTTTTCTTCACACGTTGATACCGTTTAATCAAGGTGTGAATTTATTCACACCATCACTTGTGAATTCAATCACACAACGGTGGAGTGTTCGTTCTTTTAATAATTTTTTTCTTCTTCAATTCCGCCCCCATAAGTCTTCATCCCGCTTCCATTGGTAAAATAGCATCAATGGAGGGATAACCACTTAAGGGTTGATCCAAAGGAGTACCATCGTCAGGAATTTGATGTTATTTCATGTGCTTTAAATTTTAATCTGTTTGTTATTTTAAGATTTCCATTCGATGAGTATGTTCTTCTTCATCTTTTCCAAGTTTAACGATGACACATTTTGAGTGCTAGTACGATCTATTTCCTTTGAGTTATCAGTAAATTGATCCTCAATGTGAATTAGTGATTGGCCTTGGAATTGTGCAGGGATTAAATTGGTGAATGATTTGGGAGAATTATCTTGTTGTTTGGATACGCCTTCAATTAATGACATGAAATTTTTAAGAAAATGAATTTATCCAATCTACCCCAAGAGAAACCATAAGATAAACCCATCATAAATAATTGGTTTGTTCACATCATTTTTCTTGTCTATTATTTAAATTTTTTAATTATTTATCCAATTAAAATCTACCTCAATGTTGGCCACCTCATAGCCAATCCTGCAACATATTTGAATGTTTTAAGGTTTCTTTTTCGGTCCCTGTGGATTTGACCTATACTTGTAAACTCTGAAAGTGGCTAATATTTATTGTTAATATCTTAATATTAATGTGTTTAAAAGTTCATAAACATCAATTTTAGTCTAATTCAGAAATTGAACTTCATTTCCCATCATTGTGCAATTCATGCTTAAAGTGTCAATTTGGGCCCACTCAATAATTGCTTATGGAAATTAAAATATTCATCATTTTAATTTGATATTTTGGAATATGATTCATCACATTATTTGGAACAATTTTTATTTTAGGTTTGATGGATGAATCACAAGAGTAGATAGAGATGTTTTCACCTGAATGCAGAAATTTTCTGGAGAAAGCATATTGGGCCTAAGGCCCATAAAACAAATGTGGGCCCCACAAAACAAGCCGAATGTCACGACCCATCCTCGGGGCCCGTGTCGTGACTACCCCAAGCCCGACTTCCATAGGCCAGGGGCTGGTGACTAGCACCAAGGTGTAAATCCCGGTAAAAGGGAAGGCATTACCTTTGTAAAGTAAAGCACAAACACCACAAAGCAAGAAAGCAGAAGAAAACACTAAGTAAAAACTGGTACAACAGTAAGTGTGGAAAAGTAAGTGGGCCAGTATACAAACCCAAACTGAAAGTAAAGTACAACTGGAAAGGGAAAACAGCAACTGAAAAGTAAAGCCACAACGTCGAGCTGCCACTGGAAATCCCACCTGAAGGGTGGGTACAGAAAGCCTCCACTGCTCCTCGGTTCCAGCCGACCGCTCCGAGTACGTCCCGCCCAGTGGTCCACCTCCAGGTACTATCCTGTTCTGCAAGCCTCCACCACGATCAGCGTTGTCTGTCATCTGCACCCAACACAACGTAGTGCGGGCGTAGCTCGTGCAGGGGTGAGTATAGGCTACTCAGTAGGGACCCCGAGACCCCCAAAGGTCTCCAAGATTCCACAAAGGACAATCCACAAAGGAAAGATACAATCACAATGTTACATCCGAAACTGCTTGTGTATATGCCCATACATATACCTAAGTCATCAATTCTTGTTCGGCTCCAACATCTGAACCCAAGTACAACCCAGTCCACACAGGAAATCAAAACGTATATCCACACCAGATAGCACAACACAATCCACATATAAAAGGAAAACGTAAATCCACACAGGATAGCACAACACAATCCACATAGGAAAGCAAAACAGGATTCATCTCACAAAGGTATACTTCTTCATATGATGATAAAGATGACCAGATATATCCACTGATTCATCTAAGTTGTCGGACCCACAAAGGATCGATAGGTACTAACCCCCGCAATGACCCAGGAAGGGTCTTACTCACACAGGATCGATAGGTAACTAACCCCCACAATGCCCCAGGAAGGGTCTGACCCATACAGGATCGATAGGTAACTAACCCCCACAAAGACCCACACAGGATCAAACCCACACAGAATTGATAGGTAACTAACCCCCGCAAAGACCCACACAAGATTGGACCCACACAGGATCTGTAGGCGCAGGCTCACATAGAACCGCTGAGCGCTGACCCACACAGGATCGGACCCAGACGGGATCGGTAGCACTGATCCATGTAGGATCGCTGAGTGCTGTAGTCGTCGTCGTCGAATCAACTGAGGATCTCTGCACAGTCGTCGTCATCATCGCAGTCGCAAATGCAGCCAGCACTAGGGTTCCCGCACACAGCAAGCTCGTTCGAGAGGGTCCGCTTGACGAGCCGTGAGGCTGATACATCAACTGACATATAGTCCAGAGTTGATGTATCCAAATGTTTCGTATCGTCAACAGGAACTCAACTTCGCAGACGGCACGTCAATCAGACGCCCGGTCTGAGAGTTATTGGCTTTTTCGTCCCAGGGGCCCGGTTGGTTTTTAAGGCAAAATAAACCCGAACATACTCCACCTGCATCCAAACCTCGGTCGGAGTATGCCAAAAGATCCTTCTCACTTAGAGGAATCCAACAAAGTTGACGACACGTCAATTGGACGTCCAGAGATTAAGATATGAGGGTTTCCGCTCCAAGGGCCCGGTTGGTTTCATGTACGAACCAACCCGGCCGAACTCAAAGTATTCCGAAACCTTGAGCACGATATACCGAAAAGACCGTCTCGATCCAAGGATCGCATCTCCACTGACGGCGCGTCGATCGGAGGTCCGTAGCCTGAGATATGGTCAAAAGACCAAAAAGGTTTCGAAAACGGGGGTTTCGGGCCCGGACCGACCCGGCCCGAGACCCCATGGGTCGACCCGACCTGGGTCGGCCCAGCTGGGTGCGGCCCGGCCTGGCTCAGCTTCTGACTTGGCAGTCCGGCGCACTGGCACGCGGCGCCAGCTGGCTCGGCCGAACGGCCGAGCCGTTCGGCTTTTGCGGTGGGGGGGGGGGGGGGGGGGCTGCCCCCCGTGATTTGAAACTACGGCCCCCCTTAATGGGGGCTGATAGCTTGGCCGGCCGGGGGTTTGAACCCCCGGCTTCCCTCCTGTCCGGTCAGCCCGCCCCAGCCGGCCGATTTCTGCAGCCACGGGACCGGCGTCGGCCGGTCCCCTCCCTGCTCTGACACCGGCGGCCCGGAACCGGTCGCCGGTCACCCTGCTCCGCCGCGGTCTGGAACCGGCCGCGGCTTGGTTCGTCTAGAACGGCGTGACGGCGCCGCACCCTTCCGCCGTGGCCCCGCTCCGGCCGCGGTGTCTTCGGTTCTCTCTGACGCGGCGCGACGGCGTCGCGTCCTTGTTCGATTTCACTGCGCGGCTCGGCGGCGCCACACATTCTTTGCCGCACGATTCCGCGTGGTGCGTCGGCACCACGCCATTCCATTCCAATCCAAAATAGAAACAACAAGGATAAAGGAGGTGGATTGGCCTTGTTTGTGCAGTCCCCCCCCCCCCTCGCGTTAATCGATAGCATTTGGTCATATTACACGAAGAACGTCAAAGTAGAATTCACGAATCAAAAATAAAATAAACAAACCCCTACCTCGTGCGAGCTTGAACAGAGGTTCGTCGAACGAGGATTCGTCGCGGGTTGACACATCTCGGAAGGAGATATTACGGAAGAATACATCGCGGAAGAAGACGTCGCCGACGTCGCGGTACACGGCATCATGTAATCGGTTTCCGAGAACTCGGTTTTCTTCGTCGGAGACCGATGTGTTCTTCGCGTTCTTCGTCGAAGATGAAGAAGTTCTTCAATCCTTAGTCTTTTTCTCCCCAAGACTTCACACAAGAAACTAACCCAAAATAAAATAATCTCACCTCTTATTTTATTAACATAACATAACTTTTGAATTTCAAGAGTTTTAAATTCAAATATCCACACTTAACTCACTTAATTAATAACATAAGTTATTAATGTTTAAGTTATCAAAAGTTAATGGTGAGTTGAGGGGGGATGAAGAATATGAAGGGGTGGGGTTTGTGTGGGCCCCACCACCCTCATAACCTCTCTTGGGAAGTTGGGTAGTTACCCAACTTCCACCCAAAGCCTTAAACCACTAAAAGAAAATAAAAATTGTAGTTAATTTAAAAATTAAACTTCCACAATTTTTATCATCTTCTCTCGTGAAAACGAAACTTCGAAAATGGAATTCCTAAGAAATTATCAGCACTACGGTTCCATCGGTGCCCTCAGAATTCAATTCCGAGCACCGGTTCAAAAGATAGAAATTCCCACTCGTTCTTTCACTAAACGTACCCGAGCTAAACTTCGGATAGAAATTTCGGGCACACTGGGCCTCAGAATCAAGTGCTCTCTGAAACAGCGTTCATGTAAAATCCCAAAAGAAATTAAGGAAAAAAATTTCCTTGAATTTTTCGGGTCTTTAAATTACTCCCACCTCAGGGATTTATGTCCCCGTAAAGATACATCATAAGCTAGGGAAACAAATGTGGGTACTGAGCACGCATCTGAGCCTCCCACTCCCAAGTGCTCTCCTGGAGGTTCCCATGCTGCCATCTGATGCGCACTAGAGGAATCGACCGTCCACATAGGACCCACTCCTGTCGATCCTCGATCTCCACTAGAACCTCCGCAAAAGTCACCCCATCATCAACTTCAAGCTCCCCATGGTCAATGATATGTGTTTGGTCGTGCACGTATCTCCTCAGCTGAGATATGTGGAAGACGTCGTGCACCCGGTGCAACTGAGGTGGTAGAACCAGGAGATAAGTGACCTCACCAATCCTGATGTGGACCTGGAATGGTCCGATGAAGCGTGGAGACATCTTGCCGCCTCGGCCAAATCTCTGTAATCTATGTCGAGGTGAGACACGCAAGAAGATGTGGTCACTATCCTCGAACTCTAGTGGCCTCCGCCTCCTATCAGCATATGACTTCTGCCGGCTCTAAGCTATCCTCATCCACTCCTGGATGACCTAGACCTTCTCTGTTGTGGCCTGGACCATCTCAGGTCCCACAAGTACTGACTCCCCAGGATCTGTCCAGCACAAAGGAGATCTACAAGGTCGGTCGTACAACTCCTCGTATGGTGCCATCCCGATGGTGGAGTGGTAACTGTTGTTGTACGAAAACTCCACCAAGGGTAGGTGATCCTCCCAGCTACGACCAAAGTCTAGGACACATGCGCGGAGCATGTCCTCAAGTGTCTGAATGGTCCTCTCCGTCTAACCATCCGTCTAAGGGTCAAAGGCTATGCTCAGACGTAGCTGTGTACCGAACGCCTTCTGCAACCCCTTCGAAATCCGGGAAGTAAAGCGAGCATCTCGATCAGAGAAGATAGATGATGGCACACCATGAAGCCGCACACTCTCCTGAACGTAAAGACGTTCCAAGCTCTCCACTGAGCCCGGCTCTCTGATGGGTAATAAGTGAGCCGACTTGGTGAGTCAGTCGACAATAACCCAAATGGAGTCGTGACCTCTGGAAGTGCGTGGAAGTCCAGTCACAAAATCCATAGATATCCCATCCCACTTCCACTCCGAGACCTCCAAGGACTGTACCAAGCCTACTGGTACTTAAGGCTCTGCCTTCACCTGCTGGCAGGTGAGACATCGAAAAACAAACTCTGCCACAGCCTCCTTCATGCCCGGCCACCAGTACTGTTGTCTGAGATCCTGGTACATCTTCGCCACTCTAGGATATACCGTCGAAGGAGAAGTGTGAAACTCTCTCAGCACCTCCTCCCGTAAGGCAACTGGTACCAAGGTACGTCCTCTGAAAAGGACATCGTGCTCTACTCCAAAGGAGAAACCATCAGGTTCTTGTCCTGAGAATATATGCACACGCCGCATCTCACAGTCAGCGTCCCCACGCTGTACCTCTCTGACACACTACAGTAGTGGAGGGGTGACTATGAGAGACTGAAGGAAGGCTGCTCCATCTCTATCCACACCTCTAGGGGTGCTGGTAAAACTCTATCTCATCTCCTGGAAGCTCTGCTGACATCTTTCTGACCACACGAAGGGTTTCCCATTCCTCCTTAATGTTCTGCAAAGCTGCAATGATTTATCCTTTGCCGAAAAGGTAAATCCGGTCTCATACCCTGGATGAACCACATTCCTTGCCTAATACAGCCAGCCCCGTCATGATTAGTTAATTCATGGCATGGATGATGTCGTAAGGCCTCGACGCTGCTACCAAGAGATCCAACTATTACTCTCACCTCCAAGGGTTGAGTCACACTATCGGCATCAGTGTGTGGTCACTAGGTCTCCTCCAGTAAGAATCTCGCACGTGAGGGTCAATTCAACAGTTTTTTTTACCAGCACATCTTAGTATTAACAAACAAAATACAAGAAAACAAACGTCACTATTGAAAGCATCTTTTATTACTTCAACTCAAAGTACAAGGACACAAGGCAACACAAACAAAGAATCTAGAGGCATTACGGTCAAGGGCCTCTATGCCTGGACCTAGTCCCGCACTAGTCCACCCACTTCCAGAGCTCCATGATCGTAAGCTTCAGCTTCCTGAAGCTGTGCTCTCCCTTGAGGTCGAGGTGGACCTCCTGGTGGTGGTGGTGGTAGAGCCTCAAAGCGTCTCCCACCACCTGCTACTCGGCCAGCTCCTCTACTTCGTCCGCCTACTCCTTGCGGACTTCCACGGTCAAACCTCTGCCTCTGCCTAGGTGGTTCCTCAACCGTCTACTGCTCCTCTGTATGGCGGGTCGGGCAGTCACTAGCCATGTGGCCCTGCCTGCCGCATGCATAGCACTGTCTTCCACTCGTAAGACTGGTTCTACTGCGTGTGCCCCGCACCTCTGAGCCAGTATCCTGTGGTCCTTCGCCCGTTGTCCTGGCCCGCTTGGACCTCTGCGACATCGGTCTACTGCCAGCTACAGAAGACTCCGCCATGTGTCACCCTACGATAGGTCTCGCCACTGGTGTAGACTCATCAAGATAACTCTCAATGAGAAGAGCTCCCTCCAGTACTCCTGCCTGAGTCGGAATGCTGAGGGAGATCAGCGATGCCCTGATCTCATGCCTCAATCCCTACTCAAAGGTCCGGACCTGGAAGAATGGGTCTCGTACCATATCGGTCGAGTAGCACGAGAGATCGGTAAATCTCGCCGAGTACTGGGCGACTGTCAAGCTTCCCTGCCGCAGCTGAAGAAGCTCTTGGATGCGCACCGCACGGAGGGTGGCTGGGACGAAGTCTGAGCGGATGAGGCTCTCAAAGTCTGTCCAGAGAAAAGATGACTCAACGTGCACCTGGATCATCAAGCTCCACCATCGGCCTACTGCCGCGTGTAGTAGGCCTGCTGCAAGGATCACCATGAGGTATGTTGGTGTCCTCACTAACCTAAAAACTTGTACCACTGCCTCTAGCCAGTCCTCGGCTTCCTGGGGGTCCGTCTCCACATGGAACCTGGGCGGTCGCTGGCGCTGGAACTCATGCAGTGCACTATGGCGACGTGTATCATCAGCGGCTGGGGCTGGAAGCATCGGTGGCTCGGCGGGTAAAGGTACTGCCGGTTCCTCAGCTGTCAAAGGGCCCTACACCGAGGCCTCGTCGCTCGGTGGGCTATCGTCACGCTCAACTCTCGGAACCCTAGCGGGCTACCATCATGGGGCCATCCTGAAAAGGAAACAGGTGTTCCATAGTCAGAACAGTATACCTGGTGAGCTGACACAAAGTAATCACAAAGAAAACTTGAAACACACATGAAATCAATGTTTTCGTGCATTAAGGCAGAAATCAGAAGTCAGGGTCCTGGTGTACGGATATGTCGGCCGCCACACCAACACTGGACTCCCTGGACTGATAACCACACCCAATACGCTTTACACTATTACTTCACATAGAAAAAGATCAGAGTCCCAAGTTCTGTGGTAGAACTGAACCTCCCTCTGATACCAATTCGTCATGACCCGTCCTCGGGGCCCGTGTCGTGACTACCCCAAGCCCGCCTTCTATAGGCCAAGGGCTGGCGACTAGCACAAAGGCGTAAATCCCGGTAAAAGGGAAGGCATTGCCTTTGTAAATTAAACCACAAACACCACATAGCAAGCAAGCAGAAGAAAACACTAAGTAAAAACTGGTACAACAGTAAGTGCGGAAAAGTAAGTGGGCCAGTATACAAACCCACACTGAATGTAAAGTACAACTAGAAAAAGAAAACAACAAATGAAAAGTAAAGCCACAACGTCGAGTTGTCCACTGGAAATCCCACCTGAAGGGTGGGTACAGAAATCCTCCACTGCTCCTCGGGTCCAGCCAACCGCTCCGAGTACGTCCCGCCCAGTGGTCTACCTCCAGGTATTGTCCTGTTCCGCAAGCCTCCACCACGATCAGCGCTGTCCGTCGTCTGCAACCAACACAACGTAGTGCGGGTATAGCCAGTGCAGGGGTGAGTATAAGCTACTCAGTAGGGACCTCGAGACCCATGAAGGTCTCCCAGAATACACAAAGGATAATCCACAAAGGAAGGATACAATCACGACGTAACATCTGACACTGCTTAGGTATATGCCCATACATATAACTAATTCATCAATTCTTATTTGGCTCCAACATCCGAACCCAAGTACAACCTAGTCCACACAGGAAAGAAAGAAGTATATCCACACAAGATAGCACAACACAATCCACATAGGAATGAAAAATGTAAATACACACAGGATAGCACAACACAATCCACATAGGAAAGAAAAACAGGATTCAGCTCACACATGTATACTTCTTCATATGACGATAAAGATGACCAGATATATCCATTGATTCATCTAAGTCATCGGACCCACAAAGGATCAATAGGGACTAACCCTCGTAATGACCCAGGAAGGGTCTGACCCACAGAGGATCGATAGGTAACTAACCCCCGCAAGGACCCAGGAAGGGTCTGACCCACACAGGATCGATAGGTAACTAACCCTCGCAATGACCCACAGAAGATCGGACCCACACAGTATCGGTAGCACTGATCCATGTAGGATCGTTGAGTATTGTATTCATCGCCGTCGAATCCACTAAGGATCTCTGCACATTCGTCGTCATCATCACAGTCGCAAACGCAGCCAGCACTAGGGGTCCCGCACACAGCTAGCTTGTTCGGGAGGGTCCGCTCCACAAGCCGTGAGGCTGATACATCAACTGAAAAATATTCCAGAGTTGATGTATCCAAAAGTTCTATATCGTCAATAGGAACTCAACATCACAGATGACACATCAATCGGATGCCCGGTCTGAAAGTTATTGGCTTTTTCGTCCCAGGGGCCCGGTTGGTTTTTAAGGCAAAACCAACCCGACTGTACTCCACCTGCGTCCAAACCTCGGGTAGAGTAAGCCAAAATATCCGTCTCACTTAGAGGAATCCAACAAAGTCGACGACACGTCAATCGGGCGTCCAGAGATTAAGATATGAGTGTTTCCGCTCCAAGGGCCCGGTTGGTTTTGTGTACAAACCAACCCGGACGAACTCAATGTACTCAAAAACCTTAATCGCGATATACCAAAACGACCGTCTCTATCCAAGGATCACATCGCCGTTGACGGCGCGTCGATCGAAGGTCCGTAGCCCGAGATATGGGAAAAGGACCAAAAAGGTTCCGAAAATGGGGGTTTCGGGCCTGGACCGACCCGGCCCAAGACCCCCTGGGTCGGCCCGGCCGGGCGCGGCCGGGCCTGGCTCGGCTGTCGGCTTGGCTGTCCAGCGCGCTGGCGTGCGGTGCTAGCTGGCTCGGCCGAACGGCCGAGCCGTTCGGCTTTTGCGGGGGGGGGGGGGGGGGGGGGGGTGGCGCTGCCCCCCGTGATTTGAAACTACGACCCCCCTTAATGGGGGCTGCTCGCTTTGCCGGCCAGGGGTTTGAACCCCTGGATTCCCTCATGTCCGGCCGGCCCGCCCCGGCCCACTGATTTCTGCCGCCACAGGACCGGCGTCGGTGGGTCCCCTCCCTACTCCGACACCGGCGGCCGGAACCGGCCGCCGGTCACCCTGCTCCGCCGCGACCCGGAATCGGCCGCGGCTTGGTTAGTCCGGCGCGGCGCGACGGCGCCGCGCCCCTCCTCCACGGCCCTGCTCTGGTCGCAGTGTCTTCGGTTCTCTCCGACGCGGCGCGACGACATCGCATCCTTATTCGATTTCACGGTGCGGCGTGATGGCGCCGTGCATTCTTTTCCACACGATTCCGCGTGGTTCGTCGGCATCATGCCATTTCGTTCCAATCCACAATAGAACCAACAAGGATAAAGGAGGTGGGCCAGCCGTGTTTGTGCGGTCCCCCCCCCCCCCCCCCCCGCCCTTCATTAATCGATAGCATTTGGTCATATTACCCGAAGAACGTCAAAGTAGAATTCATGAATCAAAAATAAAATAAAAAAACCCCTAACTTGTGCGAGCTTAAATAGAGGTTTGTCAAACGAGGATTCGTCACAGGTTGAGACGTCTTGGAAGGAGATATTGCGGAAGAAGACGTCGCGGAAGAAGACGTCACTGGCGTCGCGGTACACAGCGTCGCGTAATCGGTTTCTGAGAACTCGGCGTTCTTCATCGGAGACCAATGTGTTCTTCGCGTTCTTCGTCGAAGATGAAGAAGTTCTTCAATCCTTAGCCTTCTTCTCCCCAAGACTCCACACAAGAGACTAACCCAAAATAAAATAAGCTCACCTCTTGTTTTATTAACATAATATAACTTTTTAATTTCAAGAGTTTGAAATTCAAATATCTACACTTAACTCACTTAATTAATAACATAAGTTATTAATGTTTAAGTTATCAAAAGTTAATGGTGAGTTGCGGGGGGTTGAAGAATATGAAGGGGTGGGGTTTGTGTGGTCCCCACCACCCTCATAACCTCTCTTGGGAAGTTGGTTAGTTACCTAACTTCCACCCAAATCCTTAAACCACTAAAAGAATTTAAAAATTGTAGTTAATTTAAAAATTAAACTTCCACAATTTTTATCATCTTCTCTCGTGAAAACGCAACTCCGAAAATAGTGTTCCTAAGCAGTTACCGGTGCTACGGTTCCATCAGTGCCCTCGGAATTTGATTCCAAGCACCGGTTCAAATGATAGAAATTCCCGCTCGTTCGTTCACTGAATGTACCCGAGCTAAACTTCGGATATAAATTCCGGGCACACCGGGCCTCGGAATCAAGTTCCGTCTGAAACCGCATTCATGTAAAATCCCAATGAAAATTAAGAAAAACATTTTCCTTGAATTTTATGGGTCATTACACCAAATGAAGCTGAAATTTATACAGTATAAAGATAAAAATAAGAGGATCATTTTATTCAATTGTGGCCGAAGCTAATTCCGAATTTTTCATGATGATAAAGGGATCTGAAGTTAAGATTTAAATGGTGGACCCAACATTAATGCACATAATTCCATCCCATCATTTCGACCATAACCTCCAAATGGCTGAGCCAAATTTCCAGAAATATGTACATAACATATAGAACACATGGATGAATATATTTTCCTTCTATGACTTTTGATGATTCGGTCTCCTTCAATTCCAAATTCACATGTCAAAATGGTGGACGACTCTTGACGAAATTTCTGGGTCAACTTCGAAACGTCAAAATCCCTTAATTTTTTCACCTTCTTTTTGACTCTCTAAATTAATGGGGATGTAATTTATTGTGGTGGGGTGTCTCTAAGGCTCCTAATATGCCTATATAAGGAGCTGGTGGTGAATGAATTATCATCTATCATTTTACTTTGAATCCATGTTTTTCTTTCATCCATTGTATTTAATTCAATTGTAACTTCCTGTTTTCAATTTGTAATCACATCGTCATGTTTTTCCATGTAAGTTTTTCTTTCACATTTATTATTTTAATAAAATTTATTCTTCTTCTTCACTTATTCTTTTCCTTTTCTTCGCATGTTGATACCTTTGAATCAAGGTGTGAATTTATTCACACCATCACTTGTGAATTCAATCACACAGTGGTGGAGTGTTCTATCTTTTAATAATTTTCTTCTTCTCCAATTCTGCCCCCATAAGTCTATATCCCACTTCCATTGGTAGAATAGCATAAATGGTGGGATAACCACTTAAGGGTTGATCCAAGGGAGTAACAAGGTCAGGAATTGGATGTTATTTCATGTAATTTAATTTTTAAATCTATTTGTTATTTTAAGATTTCCATTCGATGAGAATGTTCTTCTTCATCTTTTCCAAGTTTAACGACGACACATTTTGAGTGCTAGTATGATCTATTTCCTTTTGAGTACTCACTAATCCCTAGAAACGTCTTCTTCTTTCCATTTCGTGAATAGGAGGGAGATGTATAACCAATTCTTCTCTAATCCACTAATCATTCATCTTTTCTCTGATTCTATCTCTAGAAGTTGCATTGGAATTCCACTGGTAAGTCCTTCCTTCTTCTAGATCCTCTCCTCCTTATTTTTCCTCTTTCTCGAGTTATTCGAGGTTTCATTTCTTTGAAATTTTCGTACATCTACGACATTCTAGGCCTATTCATTGGCCAATATTCGAGAGTGTTCATTGTACGACATCAAGGTAGGTTGTTTGTTTCCTTTCATTATTTTTCCTTGAGTTTATATTCCAAAGTTCACATTACCCATGATACAAGCATTTTGCGTTAAGGAAATTAAACCCTTTCGTATCTTCCTTAGATTGATTGTTGGATTAAGGGTTTGTTGATGTGATATTATATGAAATTTTATTTTTAAGGAACACCACATGGGTGAGTTTCCTTGTTTGAATGTTTAGGGTCGTTTGGTCCAGGTTGCCTATGAGGAAGACCTGGTTTACATTCCTTGCTTGATAAGATGGAAATGTTTTACTTTTACATCATGTTAAATGCTTGTGATAATAAATATCCTCAAGCGCATTCATTATCTGGTGCTTGATTGTTGTGGATCTAGAGAAAATGGGACCAAGCTAAGGCCTATGATGTTGTTGGTGTTTAATTGTTTTATTTTTTTTACTTTGGTTTAGTGTTTTATTTCCACCATTGTGACTTGTTTGGCTATTTTCCAAGACATATGTGAAATGAATAATTTATATATGTGCTCCAGTTATTTATTTACTTTCAGTATTCCTCTGTTTACTATTTTATAGTATTTTTTCTTCTGATACTATTTATTATTTGTTATTCTATTCTGTATACTCTACCAATGAGTCCATATTTTCTCCACTATCACAACCAAGGCTCTCACTGCTAGTCAGTAGCCTCTAGCATTCAAGGAAATGCACTTGAGACTATGTGACCAACCAGGTACGACTCACCCTTAGGAGGCACCCTGAACTAGGACATTATAGTAAATACACCTCTTAAATGAATATTGTTGTATAACATAACATGTGTCTCAAAGAAGTAAAATTGAGAAAAAATTACCTTATAGATTTGGTAACATTGAATCTATAACCCCATGAAAGAGGGATCCTAAAATGAATATTTAAATCACAATAATAATAATAATAATAATAATAATAATAATAATAATAAATCATGCATGGTCATTATACACACAAAATAAATTAAATACGTGGTGAACATGTCTTCTGTCTCACAAAAAATAAATGTGAGATGGAAATCCATAACCATAAGTCTTAAAATCTTTTGTACTTGTTTAATCCTCCTGGATAATAAATATATTTTTATTATAAATATATAATAGAACCATATTAATTTATAAAATACTATATATTACTTTATTATGAAATTTTACTATACTCTTATTAACAATTCCATGTTAATGTTACACTTTGGTTAATAATCGCTTTATTTTTCATATATGTTTTGATTTGTTATATTGTTGGTCTAATTAGTTTAATAATAATTTAATCATATAAATAATGATATCAATGATTTTAATATAATATATATTCATTATATATGTATTTATAATAATCTATAATATATATAAATAAGAAATGAAATGCATCATTCATGTAGATGGTATATCATCTGTATGCATAAACATTATATCCATTTTCTTGTTGGGTGGAAAAAAAGAAAACTATATGAGATATTATCATTTTAGAATCATATTTATGTCATATATATCACATATTTTTATTAATTCCATCATAATTACGTCCCATGTAAATCATAAATGATTCCCATTGCGTCATAAAGTGGTTGTTTGTCGCACAGACAATTGACATTATCAGATTCCAACAAAATGAAAAGCATGAAGGTATGTGTGATATAAATATTATATTATCATAATAACATCATAAAATTTATAAATATAAAATATAAACAACATTTCCATAATTATTTCAAATCTTGATAGGTTGTAATGGAAAAACTAATGACATTTATTCACAGAGAGGTAATCCACCATACACATTAATATTGATTTCATAACCCATTTGATGGAAGTGTGTGTGGTGGAAGGTCATAAAAATAACTTTAAATTTTAATTATATTTAATATAATTTTTTATAATATATTCATGATATAAATAAATTAAATGGTTTTGAGGAAGAAAGAACATAATAGTGTTCATTGATGAACATCACCTCTCCTTCGGGTATATACTATTTGTCTTCAAAAAATTAATCCCTTGGTTGGATTTATTACCAACGTAAGAAATATAGGATGATATGAGGGAATTTGAGAAGATATTTCTAAATTTTTTGAATGATAAAAAGGGTTTTAGAGGTGGTAAGGGATGGGAATACAGGTGGCCTTTATAAGGGTGGTGAGTGGAAAACATTAAACGTTTGGAAGGTGATAATTCCCCCCAAATTCTATTCATTAAAATCGGAACCCATAATGGAAAAATATATATCTCAGAATTGATAATGTCTAAAAATGTATATATAATGGGTGTTGGAAAATTATCTAGGTCATTTATCCCTCATATTTTAAGTTTAGCCCCTGGTAAACTTTTTTTTCTCTTAACTGTCATGATTAATTATAACTATTTTCACTTGTAATTATGGTCAAAAAATTAATTTTTACATATTAGAAATTATAAATTGTGAATATTAAAAATATGGTATCAATTTTTCCAAATTAAATTTATATAAGTGCTATAAATGAATTTAATATTTCTCATGTAGACGAAATAAGACAACAAGGTTTTAAGGTGAAATTATTCAAAAGTATGAAATGATTCTATATCAACATTCAATGTAAAATTGAATAAAACGAACTAAATTAAATTTATTTATGTATTATTAAACTAATTATAAATTAAAACCAATTTAAAATATAATTTATCTATATAAATAAATTATATGAAAAGGTAGTTTTGATTTCAGTATTTTGAACTATTCATCCAAAAATGAAATATTTAAAAAAACATCAAAAGAATAACCCTAAGATGATCTAGAAATTATAAATTAAAAAATTATGTTTATATTATCAAATTGAATTTATACAAGGGTAAAAAATTATTTTTATTATTTTCCATAAAGGAAATAAAAATTATTTCTTTTGAGAAAATAGTATATTCAAAACATATAGACTAACAAAAATTATATATTTCATTTTAAATATGTTTTATTTATATAAACCATTGTAAATCATATTTTAAAAGTGTATATTACTATTTACATTACTAACTTTAATGGCTAGGTTATAACTTTCTTTTTCAAATAACTATAATAATAATAGGTTTCTTTATATAAATTTAGTGTCATGTGTAATGTTAGTTAAACCCATTTCTATGTTTAGTGTGTGATTAAATTGTTGTAGTGTATAACGAGAGATTAAATTCGTACATAATTAAATTAAATATATAAAATAAATTTAATTTATTTTGGAAAAGGTTCATGAAAACTCACAGTTTTATATTCTACCCCCTTAAGATGAATTTTTTCCTTGTAATTCATTACTATAATACAAACAAATTGGGATACTTCTATCTGATCATATCCTCAAGTTCTCATGTATCATCCACTAATTGGTGGTTTCACCACAATACTTTTACCTTGTGATTTGTCTTGTTTTTTTGATTCTTCACTGTATGATCTAAAATCTCCATCATTTTTCCTCATAAGAAAGATCTTTCCCCAGTTGTATGACATATTAGTTCAATATATGTGAAGGTTCAGGTATGTACTTCTTCATGATAGACACATGGATCATATCATACACCTGCGAGAGGTTCTATGGAAGTTTCAAATGATAAGATATCGTCTCAATGAGATCAATAATTTAAAAGGTACTAAAATACCTTGGGTTTAGTTTCTCATTATTCCTATGTTCTGCTCGCATATTCAATGGAGAAATTCAAAGAAACTTATTATCACTGACATCAAATTTTTGATCATGTCAGTGGTTCTCAGACTAAATTTTCAATTATCTTTGGTCTACCTAGATAAGTTTTTTAATACATCTTACCTTATTGTCTATTTCTTCATCTATCTCAGGTCCCAATATATTAATTTCTCCAAATTAATTCAAACATCTGTGATATATAAATTTATTTTGATAAAGGGGTTCATAAAGATCCATCATAATATTAGAGTGAAGTATATTGTTTTATGAAAACTCACCTATAGGAAGGTGTTGATCCCAACAACCTTTTACATATAAATAAAAAGATTTCAACATATCCTCTAGAGTTTCAGTTGTTCTTTCAGACTAGAAATCTATTTGAGGAGGATATGCACTGCTAAAAAGTAGCTCCATATTAAGATCACATTCAATACTTCTTCACAACTTTTAGGTACACCTTATATCCCAATCAGATACAATGGAATGTGGTACTCCATGTAACCTTTCGACTTCTATTATACATATCCTAGAATTCTAGTCCAAATAAAATTTTTCTCTAATATAGATGAATTGTGTTGACTTACTAAGTTGATTGATGAAAATACATATAGTATTATTCCCTTAAAATATTTTTTGGGAGCCCAGTGACAAAATCCATAGTGATGTTCTCCCATTTCAATTCTAGTATCGGTAATGGGTGCAATGTCCCCTTTGAATTTTATCCATAATTATTATCTTTATGGGATACCAAGAATACAAATACAATCTCTACAATATATCTCTTAATTCCATCCCATTATATGTATTCTTTCAAATATCTATACATCTTCATACTTCTTGGATGAATAGAGAAAGTAGAATAATATCAAAAAACGCCTCCATCATTTCTGTTATGGATGGAACACATACATTGTTCATGAACATTATCATACCATCATGATTAAGGTTAAAATATGGAACATTTATAACCTTATTTTATATCTCTTCATCCACCTTCTATGTATCTTTAATCTTTACATGGATAAATGGATGAAAATTAAAATGAGAAAGATAATAATTTTCCCCTTCCTTTTGGATTTCATGACCCGTCCTTTGAAAATCCATATATATTAGATTTTGTTATCCTCATCATGAATAATCTATCATGACCCTTTTTCTCAATGAATTGGAAACCTTGTTCGATTCTAATACAGAAATACACATTTCATTAGAATGGTTGAGGAAGGCACAGTGGGTTTAGAGTGAACTAGAGCCAATAAGGCCCAAAATCCCTCTTAATGGTCTATTTGTCGAAGATCTACTACTTCATGAATGGTAAAAGATTGTGAATCTCTGAGATGATAAGTTTTCTATGCGAATGTACAATGATGTGATATTGTCCCTCTGTGAGTTAGACATCACTTCCTGAATGTGTAAATGATTGATGGTGTATTTGTGAGTCCGAGAGATTTGTGCCCATTCTCAAAACCCAAAATTTATTCATTAAGGGCCTCCAGTATTAGTGAATCAAATTAAAACTATCTATGAATGTTTACTTGACCATTCATCTTCAAAATTGATTCTAATTTGTTAACCTCCAAATCTACACAAACCAAAGAATCTATAGACTAATGAAGTTATCATATCTTTATAAAAATACTTCCTTTATGTTCCTAAAATTCTACACTAATGTAGAGATTAATTTCATGAATACCTATGCTATTCATAGAGAATGAATTCCCATAGAGTCTCTTAAGGCTTCGTGAAGTATTCATCTTTTGTCAATCAGTCTCCTCATCCTCCAAATTAAATTTTTTTTATGCCATTTTAGGAAAACTGTAAAAACCTATATACACAAGAAGTTCACCACTACGTGCTAAAAGAACTTACAAAATGGTTAAACACAAGGCTAATATTACTTGACTCAGCTACTCTGTAAAGTTCCCAGTTCAACATACCTACCTAGAGGTCAGGATCCGCTCTGATAAGCTCTTCAAGGTGGGTAATCATCCTTTTTATTGTCTGAACAAATTCCTCTGATTTAATTAAATGTTGATTGAAGACTCGTGCAAGTATTTTATCTTGTTTATCCAACCACACTTCCTAATCCTCTTCGGCATCAACTTGCAGCCTTCGTTTAGAAATTCTGTTGAGCTCCTCTTCTGAAACATTGGGACGTATATCTTTCTCCAGCATTTCCTCCTTGGAGTATAGGATTAGTTTCAAACATTACTCATCCTCCTATTCATTGACTCTCGTGAGGCTACATGGAAATTCACATTCCCCATCTTGTATGGACTTTTTTTCTTTATTCCTTTCCTTCTTGACTGACCTGGTCTCCATTGGTTTTGGAAGATGAGAATAATCCTTGCTCCCCTAAGACTTCTTCCCCTGAACCACAATGCATTTTCCTTAATCTCTAATGCCTTTTTCCCCTTCTTATGTTGAGTGTTGTGAGGACCTTTCCACTAGTCCTTACTACCAACTGAAGAAATAATATAGGCATCATCACCTGAAGACTTATTCTCCTGAGACAATGGAGGCTCCTGAACTTCCAAGCCATCAAAACGTTTCTCCAATTGTAACTACGTTTCTGCATTGCATTGACTCAACTTATATATGGTATGCTTTTTATCTTCTTTTCTCTCCAATACTTTTCCTTTCCCCCAGACCGAGCCTTCGCACTAAGCGAGTTTGGATTTAAGGGCTTCAATAAATTCCCTTCAGCCAACTCCCCTTGTCCACTGAAGGATTTTTCAGCTGACATGTATGATTTCCCCTAGACCAATATTGATCCTGTGTATTGCTGAACCTCACTCCCTAAGAATCTGCCCTCACCTTCTTCAGTCAAGAGAGATGTAACTGAAGGGGAAACCATAGCCGATTCTAAGGAACTTTCCACGCCAACTCCATAAAGACCCAGATCATGCTTTAGCCGGACAAAAATATTAGATACCCTCGGGCCTACCTCCTTGGGTTGCCTAGACTTCACCATCCTCGAAGAAATCACGGGAGGCCACTACTTCTGCTCCACCCTTGCACTGGCCTCTTCCCCATTTGAATCCTGGAAAGTAACTAAATCCATCTCACCTGGAGCTCCCTTGCAGGCCCCCTCATGATCCCCCAAAGACTGAACATAGTGCGACTGCTGATCCACCACTAGAACCATTTGTGCCACCGATTCCATGTCCCAGTTCGTGCGACGGCACCCCGAAGCCGCATGGCCAAGCCTACAGCATCCCGAGCAGAATGTGGGCCATGAATCAAACACCACATGTTGCTTCTACCTTATTTCTTCACCAACCAAAATCCACATACATTCGGTTGTAGGTTTTGAAACATCAACCTCAATACATGCGTGGGGCAGGATGGGATGACAGACTGCAGTAGTTCGATCATCAGAACACAAAAAACGACCGACTAAATTCCCAAGCATACAAATGACATAAAGGTTCTGAAAAGGTAGAGGAAAATCTAGAAAACTAACCCATACCGCGGTCTAAGGAGTATCGCAATTCAAGTTAAAATCAAACGACCAACACAGGAGGAAGAAGCCGCAGCCATCAAACAATCGAGGAGCACTGAACCAGGTGACAACCAAATCCTCCTCCGACGCGAAGCGAACAATCAATTGATGCCTTTCGAGAAGACCCACCACTGCTTGGTTTTGAAGCCCCCATGAATCATATACAAATCTAACAAAATCATCAACTGATGGATGATGACCTCTGAATTGAGGCACCAACGTCGATCTGTGGAGATCCATAGCTGCATTAAACTTTTTTAGCAATAGTGAAAGCTGAGGTGAACCTTCGTGGATATCAGGAACCTTAGGGCTAAGAAAAATCGGTGGAAAGGGAGGTAGGTAGGCTGGGTTGGTAAATGGAATGAAGGGGCGAGCCGATGAGGAAAGGGACCCCCGTCCCCCCGCTGGGGAGGAGGAGGCTGGAGCCTCGGTTATCACAGATCTAGGTCATCGCCGCAAGCCGACTCAGGGAGTATGGTCGGTGCTTTCTCTCATTATCATGTCAAAGCACTCTCCTCATCAACAAGGACATCCCTATGAGGTATAGTTACCCTACTTCATCAAGCCTACTCGTTCACAAAGCCCCTAACCTCCAATAAAATATAGAGACTCATGATTTTCATCTCTACGAGGCCTCAATATTCAAAAAACCTCACTCCTAATCCTCCATATGGTGCCTCCCTTATATTTAACCTCCTTCATGAAAGATGAATCCTTGAGGCCCCCACACCAATCTAGGACAGGTTCGTCTACACCTCAAGTCCCCATGTGACCATTTCCTCCCAATCAACTCCATGTGTGGTCCAAGGCATCCACATTCCTATTTCTTCTCAGAATAGGTATAGTAATCCATATTTATTCTTTTCATGGAGATGATAATGTGGACCTTATGACTGGCCACTCATTCCAACATTATACCTAGGAAGTTACAAATATTTTCTTTTCAAAAAAGAACATTAGTGTTGTTTATATAATCAAAAGGGGAGAGTATTGATCCCCCCACATCTAAGAAGAAAAACATAAAAATTCCTAGTTTCAAATCCTAGTCGTACGACATTAAACTCCCTCAAAACATCCTCAATAAATGATGTAAAACTATAGTCTTACCCTATGAAATATGAATAGGATGGTCTATATATGAATGGCATTGGATGACCTCCAATAGAATTTCTTGTGTAACACTAAGATGGAATGAGATCCTACTAGATCCACTCAATGAGTAAGCCTCACACTTTCCAACCAAGCTAAATCCTCTTGTAAAGGGAATGTTCAATGTGTAATCACCATACCATCCCTCTTAATAAATCATTTCATGATGCAGTAGTCTGTACTGCATGACTCTAAACTTCATGGATTAGTCCTATCACATGAACTTAAAATCAACCCTCAATCTTCTTGGGTTTCCATTCCTATATTCTAAACAAGGTATACAGCACACCTCTATGAGTTTCACTCCACCCCAATGGTAAACCTAGGTTCTACCTCTTTGGAATGCACCTCCCTGATCTACCTCAAGGGATTTCTTGACCAACATTCTTGGTCCATCTCAAGGGGCATTCTGATCCATATATCCCATATTTTCCAATAGGATAATTCTAGTTCACGCCTCCCTGGTGCACCTCATGGGGTGTTCAAATCAGCCACTAGGATTTGTCTTAAAGGGAATTCTAATTCGTTAATCCACGGTCCATCTAAAAGAATGTTCTCGTCCACCACCTAAGTGTGACATCTTCCCTACATAAAAAAAATGTATAGATCCACCTCCATGGGGTGTTATGATCTAGTCAACTCATCTCTAAAAGATCTTAAACTTTTTCCCCAATCCTTTTTAACCAGACATCTTGATCCATCTCCACATAATGTAGAACTTCTGACCAAACTCATGATACATACGTTATGCACATGTATGGAATTTTTGAGGTAAAAGACATAAAATATTTAGGCCTCTAGTGTCATTACCTCATCATTAAGTTGGTATGCCTTGGGTTTTGCACCAAGGATTCATGTATGATATAACCTCTTAAAAGGAAGAATACAAGTGACCAATGTACCCAAATTCCCAAAATTTATAGAAATTCCCACTGTGACTACTCTCCTCACTGAAGAATTCAACCCTATCTAGAAAAACATAGAATTTCAATACCAAATTATTGTAATTAAATAGGATCCAAAAAGATATGGCACCAATAATACATTCCACGTACATGACATAACTCTATGAGGGAGACCCAGAATAGGTGATGAACTCTAATGAGGAATCCAAGGGAGGAAAAAATATCTCATCATCCCATTTTGATCAAGTGGCATACATAATCATTTAAAGTGATGAAATCCACCAACCTTTAGAAAGTAGGAATGTGAAGCTACAACATGCCAATGTGAACATGCGCCACATCGACATGTAGGTGGGGACTTGATGAAGGCATAATAAATAGAAATGGTGAACCTAACATGAATATATTCTCTTCATTGTGGGGGATAGTATAATTTTAGACATTTGAATATTATCATTTGACCAGAACTAGATATCCAGCACCATGTCCCACCAGCCAAATGGTGGGACCAGCAAGGAATTCACTATAAATTGGGGCAGTTTTCTGTTGGTGTTCATCAATATGAAGAATTTGTAGTGACGGTCCCTATAAGTATTTTTGTATCAGACTCCAATGGGGTATTGGTAATGAATTTCCTTACATCTAACCTGATGCTAAATCCACCTTCTTTTTAGTACCTCAACTACATAAAATCAATCACCCAATTCTCGTAGTTGTCTAGAAAATAGAATCATTGATGTGGTAGTCCTGGAAAACCATGTTACTACCATTAATTCCTCTATGACTTCAGCTACTATGATCACATGCCCCCATCTCACCCTTTTAATTTATAAATAAGAGTGTGATGGACACCTTCATACATTAGTACAGGTATGAGGCAGACATTGCCATAAAGGAAATGGCCCACCAGGACTATGACGCTTCAACACCTCACCAACACTGCCGTCCCAAAGGGTAGTTCTAGGAGAAACTGCTCCCCATTCTAATGATGAATCATTTCAAGAGTCTCTACCTATAGTGATATTATGATTTTTCCCCTAAAATAAGGAGGTCTTGGATGCCCAAGTCACCCTAATTGTGACTACCATCTTGGATAATCCAATAAGGGCTCCCACCTTGCCTTGTTAGTGCTAGTGGTGACCAATCCGTCAGGCTGAGGAGCATGTGTGTTTTAACTATGCACCATTGGACCAGATCCAATCAACCCTATGATATCATTGAGGGAAGATTCAATAGAATTTACAAATAGGGGAATCATATTTCACAGCTCTTGTGTCCCCTTCCACCATCGAAGCATTCCTCCAGATCCATGTGATAGGCGGGAAGGGATCCATCTTCACTCAATTGGGATCGAGACCACATCCACCCTATAGACAAGAAGGGTTTACTCTTTCAATCGTAGGTGACACCAAAATACATTACAGGCTAACATGTGTTTATGAGTTTCAATGTAGAGATCATCCCAGCACTATCGTCAGCCCAAGTGGAGGTCATCCCTGATATTGTGATTAGTACGGAGGTCCTATCTATATTATCACCACTATCCAACATGAAGGTACTCCTTATTCCATGACCAACCAGAG
Source organism: Viscum album (assembly GCA_963277665.1). Taxonomy (NCBI): domain Eukaryota; kingdom Viridiplantae; phylum Streptophyta; class Magnoliopsida; order Santalales; family Viscaceae; genus Viscum; species Viscum album. The sequence goes on along the minus strand of OY728130.1, from coordinate 1,192,210,777 downwards.
TGGAGGTCCAACCCACTCATTCACCAGCATATACTTATGTCTTTCATGCTCTGACAATAACTGACATGGAGGTCCTACCGATGTTCCTTTCGACCAAAGAGGTGGTATTCCCCATTTCATCGACAATCAGAGAGGTGATCCTACCCACTCCTTCAATATCCAACTTGGATGTCCTCCACATGTTCCCACAAAAAAATGTGGAGTTCCTCCCCATTTCATAGACAATTATCATAGAGGTCCCCCCCACTCCTTCAACATATGAAATAGAGGTCCTACTTATTTTCCCACTAACAAATGAAGACGTCCTCCCCATTTCATCGAAAATCAGAATGGAGGTCCTCCCCACACATTAAATAATCAACATGATGGTTCTCCTTAAGTTCCCACAGAACAAAGTGGAGGTTGTCCCAACTCTTTCAAAATATAGTTTGGAGGTATTCTCTATATTACTACTGCTCAACATAGAGGTCCTCCCCATGTCCATTTCAACCAGCATCAAGGCCCTCCTTATCCTCAAACCAACCAAAATGGAGGTCCTCCCCACTTCATCCACAACCAAAGTGGAGGTCCTCCCAAATCCTTTACCAGTAAATTTATAGGTCCTCCTCACTCTAACAATTGCCAATACAGAGGTCCTCCATATATTACAACTAATCAAATATAAATTACTCCACAAATTACAACTGACCAGTGCGGAGTTCCTCCCCATTATTAATACATAACAAACCATAAATATAGAGACCCCAAACATGACGTACATGGACATTACAATAATTTTTCAGAATACTCAATACATAACAAAAACAAACACATAAGGGCCATAATAGTTTAGTGTCTTTGGAAACCCAGAACATAATCTTCTAATCGTGGTAAAAGATCTTCAACATCTCCCATAAAGATCTTCCCCTTTTGTTTTCTTACCTAAAACCTTTCTCTATATCTTGGGGAAAAGAAAACATATAAAGGGTGATCTCAAATGCTTAGTAAGGGTAATCATGGAGAAAATAAAACAAACCATATACATTTCAACTTCAAAACATGAACATAAAGTTTACACATCAAAATATTGAGTTGTGAAATAAAATATGGAAATACGTAAAACATAGGTCATAAGGGAACGTTAATCATGATAAAATAGAATGGGAATAAAATATTTAATTATGGAAAACCATTAATCACATGATATGATTTCCATAGTAGCCAAGGCATTGCTGCCAAGACCATCTTAGTGGGAAAAGTCCCTTTATGAATCGAGTTCACTACTTGTTTCAGTCCTGTAACACTGAACCAGATTAACTTACCATTCCATCCATGTTTATCTCATGAGATATAAATCTTTACCCAATTCATTGTAAGGAGATATAGGTCCCACCCATCTCATAATGAAATCATTTTTACTTGTGTCACAAAATAAACATAAATCATTCATCATAACCCAAAGAATAAAATGGGTTTCATAAACGTCATCCCATCATAAAATAATCCGTATAAAACAAATTGATATCATTTCATCATTAGAAGAATAAAACCATGTAAATAATAGATAAATTATACTTGAAAAATAATCACAATGTCATCTTAAATGGAAAATAGTTTTGATAAAACACTTGAAATGGATTCTTGAGGAAAATATCCTTTCTTAGTGAAAATCAATTTCTTTTAACAAGATGCCATTTAATTTTAAAATAAAAGGGTTTTGTTGAAAATAATCATGAAATATTGTACAGTAATATTCATGAAACTAATTCATTATAAAACCGTAAAAATCTGTTCATTCTATATAAGTTAAAAAAACATTCTCCTCGTACTTTTCTCGGAAAAGTCAAAAAGTTCCTCGTAGGGTCAACAAAAAATATTCCTTTCATAACATGTGTTAAAAGTAAAAAAAATGAGTAAAAAGGACATTATGAATACATAAAAATACTTTTAGAAAATATGGACATGGATGATAACAATAACCCGAGTAAATACTTACGAATAAACAATCTCAAATAAGAACGAGATTGGAATAATTATCCCTTAACTTATGTCAAATTTCTTCCGTATGTGTCCGAGACTCCTGTATAGTGGGTTTCAAAATATTATTAACTTGTAAAAGAACCATAATAATATTTATGATATCATATATGATTCACTTATGACTTTATATTATTTGTTCATTTGTCAATTCCATGTTAAAGCAGTGTTTTGGGTAAAATCATTTCATTTATCATCCATGTTTTGACTTGTAATTATTAATATGATTACTTAGATCATGATTACTTAATCCCATAATATAAAACATGATTTATATATAATATATATTCATAATATACATATATTTAATAGATCGATAAATGGAAGGAAATACAGCGTTCATGGAGATGGTAGGTCGTACGTACGCATGAGCGCTGTTTTTTGTTTCCTTATTGAATTGAATGAAATTAAGTAGATTACATAAATATATATACACATAAATCCAGTAGAATTATTATTTCATATAATACATGATTACTTATTATATATACTTTATAATTAAACAACTAAATAAGAGTAAGTAGAAGAAGAAATAAACTTTAAAGAGTCATTAGAATAGATTACCTCTTCCTCGACGCACCTCATTTAAACTTCTTCTAAGGGCACTAGAGTTGGTCTTTTGAGAAGACAAGAACCTCTATGATATAACTATAGATGTTTAGAAGAGTAATTGGTAGGGTTTGGCCGAGCTTAAAGGCTCAAATGGGTGTGAATAGAAGAGGGAAGGGGTTCCCTTTTTATAATGGAGGAGAGGGGCACCTTTGGAAAAACTTAAAATATTATTTTATAATAAAGTCATATTCGGTTTATAATATCTCCAAATTGATTTATCTATAAGATAAAGTGGGGATAGGTCTAAGTAATCTCATCAAATAGGTTTTATATAAGTTTAGGTTACTATTTAAACCTTATCATTTAGATTTAACTCTAAGTTAAATAATTTAACTTTTACCGTGTCTTCTTGTTTTCTTACACTCTATGGTTAATAAACTTACTATAACAAGCCAAAAGAACCCCAAGGTGTTAATTATTAATATATATAACATTATCTAAGTCATTTGTCCGAACCATAGATTTTTAGGAATATAATAACAATTAATAATATAATATTTGTTTTAAAAAACTATTTTATGTCAATTTTGACACTATTTGGTAATTGATTTTTGTAAAAATCATAACATGATTAGTTCAAACAAAGTTAATGGAATAAATACTAACATGTCATATTAACCTATAAAATTAGTGGAATTCATAAAAATTCTCAAGTTACATTTATTTGGGTATTTATAACATCAATTTTGTTAATATTTCTTTAATAAGGTAATTACAGCATCATCATTTTGTCATAAATAAATTAAATTATTTAATGTCTAAAAATTATAAATAAAATACCATTATGTAGGAAATCTTTTTATATTTATAATTAATATTTATAGTTGAATTTATCTTATGTATAACCCTCTATTAAAAACATTTTAGTTATTAAACTTTGATTTTAACTATTTTAACTCATCTTTAAATAAAATAATAATAAGTGACCTAATCTAATCCAAGTGGACCTAAAGGGAAATATTTTATTCCTAAGGTTGTTTTAGATCTAATTACACTTATCCAATAGAATTAGGACATGTGTTAAGGTAATAATAATATCATTTTTACCCTTAATTACCTTATTTACTTTTTAACGTGGTAAATAAAAGTAAAAAAGTTACTATTCACCAAAATTTATTTTTATCTTATTGAACCACATTTTACTCCTTTATATTAACTGTGTCTCTCTGGTTTTCAAAATTCCACTCACAGAAGTGGTAAAATTAAGTTTTATGTAAATTTTCAAATTCTCCTAAGAGGTGGGTAAAAGACGGTGAAAAGTTCAATAAAATTTTTATATATCTAATATTATTATAAAATTACTCACATGATTTAAATTGAACTTATATAGGTACTATGTATCAATTTTGACCAAAAAAAATTTAAATAAAATAAATAATTATTTAAATAAAAAGTCGGTTTTTAAATAGTAACATAGTGTTTTCACTATTCATTAAAAATTGAAAGTTTTCAGAATAATACCAAAAACTCACCCTAGGATAATTATGATATTCCGAATCCAAAAATGAATAAAATTTATAAAATTTCAAAAAGTTAGTATTACTATTCATAATGGCTATTTCATAATAATATTATAATAATATCGCGTTTAGTGAAATATGGTATTACGTACTACACACGATATCGAAGAAGTTCTTGATTGCGTGTAATGCAAGCCAAGTCAAGGCTGTGTGTAGTGAAAGCTCCATTTGGTGTTGTGTATAACATAATGAAAACTTATTTCATTTATACATTAAAAAAATCTATACATAATGTTGCATAGAATAATTTCTACAAAATGAACTTGAAATTGTGTGTAACACGAGCCAAGAATAGTGTTGCGTATACTGCAAGCTAATATGGTGTTGCGTATAGTACAAGCTAATCTTAGTGTAGTTTATAATATAAGACATCAAAGAAATTAAAAATACTATATATCATAAAATCTTAGGGTGTTACAATAAATAACCATACTTGGAAGAGTGGAGAACAACTAACATCGAAGGGGAAATATTGGGAAACACTAGGTCATCATTGACCTCATCAATCTTTCAAATTGTGAGGCAGAAGACAAGTTAACAATGTATTGTCCACTCTAACTACCATATCCTTGGGTAGAATCCCAATAGGTTAGATTCACCTTCCTAGAAGGTGAAATCCAATGTATCCCTATAACCCTCTGCATGTACATGTAGGTGGACGATGTTCAGGCTCCCTTTCAAGAGGTCACAATGCATCAATCCCCATCACTGCAAGATTCTCGCCACTCTACCGCTAAATTATATATATATGAGGGGTGATGTGGGTTTGGGATGACTATTTAAGATGGTGAGAAACCAGTTGATCCACAAATGAGCACTACTACCCTTTCACATGAGGCAGTGGTGAACACCTAGTTATATATGGATGTGATAATGTGATTAGTGATACCTCTTAGAGACACCACAATATGTAATGAATAAATAGCTTGTGAAGTGGATTCTCCACCATCTCACAAGCCACCCAACCGATCTATATTGATTCCACCACTCATTTATCGTCCATCACTAGTTGAAGTTTGGGTCGATCAAGAGAAGGGTCCTACCTTGGAGTAAGGAAGCATGTTGGAGAATTTGGATAGTGATTAGTTATTGGTGGTTTTGTTTCAAATGCAAATTCCAACATAGACATTTTAGAATCCATCACCATGTGTCAAGTCATGTATTTTCACAGGAATATCTTGGTGAAACTTCACCACCTCAGTGATAATTAATTGGTCTACCTAGGAATCCATGTCCACCATGTAGACATTGACCATTAGTTTTGAAGGGTTGTGTTAGCATTACTCCGGATAACATAGTGAACTGAGTCACCTAAATACTAGAAAATCCTCAAATAGAGATGTGTCAAGATCCTTATAGTGCTCTACCAATTTATGGAAGAGGCATCTCATCATGCATAGATTAAGGGAAAGGGATAGTAAATTGTGCTCTACTTCATCCCTATCATGTGAAATCCTGACATATCCATAAATAAAGAAAATTATAATCTCAGTATATTTATGGTGAACATGTTAGTTCACAAATTTTCCAAGAATAGGGACTCTGATAAAGGTATTGACATTGATAACACAACCCCAGGGGCAGCACAGTTCCAGGTAGACCCTCTTATAGGTGTCCTCACTTGGTAGAAAAAGTAGGAACTCCATATCAAGGATCCCAATGAGACTTTATCTACCCATTGGAATATAATAATGGGTAAACACAAGATTGATCCTTCTAATAAATATGAGCTCACGCTAAAAGATGAGTCAGATCCCACTATATTCTTCTTATTATCGGAGCCTACATAACACAAGAACCACCTCAGTGATTTCATGTTCATTCAATGACCTATGTTTGATGGTGCTTGAAAAGACCCAATTTCTCCTCCAGCAGGATAGAAGTAAGTTATCCTAGGATAGTTTCCTCTAGTTGATCTTGATAATCCCATGAATCCCAATAGATTATAGGTTAGAGTGTGTGAAAGGAATCCAAGCTATGAGTCTCCAATCCCTCTGGAGTTCTGTAACCACCTTCCCTGGGATCCAGCCCATTCTGCTCCACAACCCATTGAGCCAACATATCATATTGATGATCCTATAAATGCATTGGTGTTTAGGGAATCTCTTCAAGATTAGAATCATAACTAGGATTATTTGATAGCTGCTCTAACAACCTTCATTGAATCTCTAGATAAGTGACAATTGGTGATCCCACATGATGGAAAGATATACCCAGTATGGCTAGATGACATGCAGGAAGCCCCTAGATTTTGGAATCCATAAAATTTCCCTGTACAATGGGATGGGTGACCTGCTACAGCATTTGTACCACTTCATATCAATTTGTGGGCCTATATTGGGAACCCTATTGCAGTATGAGGATGAGAAGATTTGGTGTTTCATCCAGACATTAGAAGGATATACGTTCATTTGGTCCTCAAGTTACCCATTAGATCAATTACTAGCTAAAAATAACATCATAAAAAATTCATCTACCAACTCAGCTTAACCACATGCATGAAAATAATTGTTGACCACTTAAAGTGAAAACAAAATCATGATGAGGGAGTCATAGGATTCATCGCCCGGTGGAAGGGTGTCATGTATTAACTCAATATGCTGCTGATTCAAGAGTAGATTCTAACAATTTTCATAGAGAATGTCAAGAATAAGCTGGTCCATACCCTCATCAATCATAACATCCCAGGAATATTCTAGTATTTCTCTGACAAGGCCCAATTTCTATTGGAAGCTTTGAAATAGGATAATTGAGCATGTACATTTCCTCTTACAGCTCCTATAAGAGGGACTTTCAAGGTAGAAACCACTTTCTCAATGTAGGAAGTGGAACCAAATCCATTGGAATTGTTTACCTCTCTACCTAAAAAGGCTCGTAGATTATAGCATCCCTAATAGGGATATCCTCTCCTATTATAGAATATTCAAGTTCCCCCTCTCCAAGAGCATCCACCTTGACATGATAATGTAGCTATGAAAACCTCATAAATCTATATACCCTCTTCAATAAAAGGATCTCATAGTACCCTTCCTAAAGACAAAAAATCAGACCTATTCTTTCATGGATGTGTAGGTTCACAAATATCCATTAGTCCCCTAGAATAGGAGATTATGAAGCTGCCAGAAGGAAATAGGCACTTGGAAGTCAGACACGCTGACCACATTGATCAATATGCATACCACATGATCCTTGGACATACCATAAAATATTTTTATGTGTTCAAATATTTTCTCCATAACCAAGTTTATAATGGCCTGGTCATGTTGGTTGATGTTCTAACACTAGTAGCACATATGTCTACCAAGTATGACAATGAAAATGAGGAATAAAGTGAGAGGCAGTTGGTTTCTATTCATGGGACCATAATTATAATGACTGGGTGGTTCCGAGAGTAGTTTTTCATTCCTATGGAATATCTTGTTCCCATTTAGGCATTCCATAACCTCATGTGGTCATTCTACCTCCTTCATCTATTGATTATACATCTATATCATAGCCTCCCATGTCTCCAAAAAGCATGCATCAATGGATGAATGGAATGAAAATTCTCATATCGGTGTTGAATCCTTCTCGTACCCTTAGTGATTTTATGCCTCATAAGTTGGAAATTTCACCTTGGTTCTTCCCAACACAAGAAGAGTCCTCCAATGATGAGAAGGGGTATGCCTCTTTGAATTTCATCATGTTAGTTGACCGTTTCACACTGTCTAATGATGTGGAATTCCCAGAAAATCTCATGAATCCCCAGTCAACATCATCAAAGGGGAGGTCTAAGATATGAAAACCTTTGGAATACTCATTCCATCACATCAAACCCATTTGTGCATCCTATTGAGACCAGATATTAGTTTTTATGAAAAGCTCAATAATAACAGTCCTCCTAGATATATTCATTAGATGTGCTACCATAGATGACTTGGTTAACTAATTGGGAAAAGTGGCTGCATTCGCATTCTGATCGGAAACATCCAACTGATGCCACGCCCAAGTCAACTGAAAATAAATCCACAGTATTTTTGGGTGAGTTAGATGAATCAGAATAGGATAATGCTAGCACCATCCAGAACCTCGTGGTGTAGCCAATGACACCCATTGTGCCTCATTCACATTCACATTCCCCTATAGGAAGAAACATTTTTTTGGAACAGATGTATAAGATACTAAATCACCTTTCTATAATACGTTCCTGGATCTTGATTCTTGTGTCCCTCCTCATGCTGAAAGAAATGTGTGAAGCCCATATAGAATATTTGAAAATCACCCTCTAGTTCGAAGAAGCGGTAGCATCCATAGAGGCCTACTATGCAGAAAACATTGATCAAGTGGAATTCCATGTAATCAAAAAGCTCTCTAGAGAAGATGAAGGTTCCCTCATTCAGTGTCACATAAAACCTATGTACATTACATGTCGGTTCAATGGAAAAGAAATATAACACTTTTTTGTGGATAGAGGTTCTTGAATTGATCTCATCTCAACTCAGATGCTCCATAAGTTGGGGATAACTGAATAATATCTTATTCTGTCTGTTTTGATGATCCTGGGATATGATCGGACCAAGCAAATATTGTGTACAAGGATTTGATTGAATACCCAATTCGGAGGGTTGGTAGTAAGTTTTAAATTCATGGAAGTCTCATAGGATACCAATAACAACTTATTATTGGGTAGGACCTGGCTTCAAATTCATGTAATAGTCATCTCCTCATATCATCAGTGCCTCAAATACTCACTTAACAGTTAATTCGGGGTACTTTAAGGAGATAAATCTCCTTTTTACTCTTGTAAATATATCTACCTCGATGTTTCTTATTAAAAGGGAAGGGGAAACAAGTTTTTATCAGTGATATTGAGTGTGAAATTACCACAAAAAGTCTATGTATAGACTTAGATGATTCTTTTATCCACCCAATTCATCAGCTGGAACCCCAAAATCCAGATTTGGGATGTTTTTACATCTATGAAAAGAAGGTAGGTTATGTCCCTGAAGGGGGTAATGTCTGAATATTACCTAGTACTTATACATAGGATAGGATTGGATGAAACTAGAATCCCCTACTCTTATAATATACTATAAGGTTTGCACTATGGCTAATATTTGAATACATTCCCAACTATTTTGTAGGTTATGTATGAATCATCATAAGACAACTTGACACCATTCCATTGACATAAAACATGGACCTCATAGTCAAAGGCCAGATGGTATTGGTTTAACAACCTATTTTTCCATAGTTTTAGCTGAATAAGAATACCTATGTGGGGATTCTATATTCACCCAAGTTGAAACTAATGTTAACCTATAGGTATTAATCCTAAAAGAGATTCCTCCTCATACTAAATCTTCTACCTTAGACAATTAATGAAATTTGGATGAAGCTCCTCTTGTATTTGAGGAGGGAATCTCCACCACCATCATTGAGTTTATTCAGGATGACCTCAACACCATGGATGATCTGAGGCCGATGCTAGTTAATGCAACTATGACTCTAATGGATAAGAAGTAGTAAGTGGATTTATTTAAGTAACATGATGATGTATTTTCCAAGATCTATGACAATATTTTCGGGATATACCCTCCGGTCATCATCTACCATGTTGCCTCCTTGGATGAAATCCTAGATTTATCCTACCTCCCATAAAAATACACCCTTACTATGGTTCTATAGCCATGATGAGGTAGATAAGATTATCAAATCTAGCCTTATCATGGACGTTCAGTACCCCATGTGGATCTCCAACATCATTCTATTCAAGAAGAAGAAGGGGCATATCAAGGTCTTTATTGGCTTCTATGATCTCAATCGCCGTGATTTAAATGATGATTGTCCCCTTCCAGTGATAGATATATTGATTGATACTACAACCGTGTTCTAGGCTCACTCCTTCATTGATGGATACTCTATAATCAATTAGATCTGTATGGCCCTAAAGATGAGGAATCTACCAAATTTAGAGAATTAAAATTGATCTTTTTATATAAGGTGATTCCCTTTTTTCTAAAGAATACAGAAGGAACTTATCAAGGGCCATTCACCACTTCATCAAATAGAATCTCATGATGTTATTTGAATGAAACATTGATGTCTTAGTGGTATCATCCTGTCATGTTCATGACTATATTAGATACCTTGAGAAAGAGTTTGAATTCTTTCAGTCATGTAATTTTAAGATGAACCCATTGGAGTGTGAATTTGGGGTTAACTCTTGGATGTTTCTTGGATTCTATAATAGATATTGAGGTACCAATATCGACCCAAAAAATATCAAGTTCATCAACTAAATGCCTCCCCCTCCCATGAAACCAGTGGGAACTTCGAGGCTTCCAAAGCCACTTATCATATATAAGATGGTTCATTGCAAATCTGGCAGGAAAGTGTAATCTCATTTCAAGGCTCATGATGAAAGTTTCCCCCTACATAGGGGATGATGAGTGAAAATCATCTTTTGTGTAAATTAAGAAGTATCTATTACAGCCTCCAGTTCTAATGCCACTCATCTCCAGAAAACCTTTTTTCTTATACATGATAGACCTGTAACTTTCTCGTGGTTCCCTTCTTTCATAGAGGAATAATGAGGTTAGATAGAAACATTTGTACTATCTCATTATTATTCTCATTTATATACATACAAAATATTTTCCCTTATAGAAAATATTCCTCATGCTTATTTTCTCAGTGTATATGTTATACAATATCATCATCATCATGATATGTAGATGGTGTATCGTGTGGACCTAATAAAGTAGATACATAGTTTCCCTTAGGTTGATGGGATGAATAGAACCCTATATAGTGTTCTTTCAATAGTTTTACATTTGGTTCATCTCATATAGAGAAATCAATGGTCTGGCATTGGTAGACTTCCCGGATGCCCATCTGGCCCCTGAAGGGTTACCCCTAGATGTTGATATCCAAGACAAGGATACCCTCTCAGTGGACTAGGCTATTCCCTGCAGGAAAATGAATTCTGATGGTTCTTCTTGAAGAGTATATAGTAGAAATATTATCAACCCCAAACTCTATAGTAGTCAGGGGGATCATCTTCATCACCCCCAACAACGGCTCTCTATCCATACTCATTCTTGTTATCAGAATGCTGCACCAATAATGAGGTAGAATATTATGCTCAAATTACTATTCTAGATCTAGCCCTCTATATTGATGACCACCACTTACATGTGATGGGATACTCAAATATAGTCATCAAAAAAGATTAATGATGAATGCATCATTAGAAATCCAGAGCTCATGCCCCTGATGGAATGTACATGTTAGCTAATGGCCCAGTTCTGTTCTCAAATGGAAGTGACTCATGTCCCTATATCATAGAATGGTCCAGATGATGCCTTCTCTAGTTTAGATTCATCTATTTCGAAGCCCGTCCAGGATGACATATGCATTCAAATATAGCATTGAAGATTCATTGCACCTGTCATTTCAGACGATGATTATAGGCAGTAGGTAAACTAGGTGACTAATGGTGCTTCCATATAAAGACCCTTGGGTTCCCCCACAATATATTAATATTATAATTGGACAATTACTTTTTTTCATTATCTCTAGTATTATATTCATTGGCCATATCAAGCTGGGGATGATAAAATTTATCAATTTGTAGCATATTTTACCCTCTAGAGTGGGCCTAACCTTGACAAAATTCTATACAGATGTGGGATTGATAGAATTATCCTACATTTTATCCAAGGAGATGATATTCCATATGTCATAAATGAAGTTCATGTTGGATCATGTGGAGCTCATCAGGCAGGATTATGGCTCTCCGACCAAATTTAGTGGTTGGGATACTTCTGGACCACCATGGTCCATGATTTCATTATGTATTCCAAGAGGTGTCTTGCATTTCAGAATGATGCATGCTTTTTTAATTGACCATCATAACCTCTCCATACCACCAAGTATTCTTGGAAATTTAATAAATGGGGACTCAAGGTTGTGGGCCCATACCCACCACTGACAGCTCACCAGTGTAGTTGTATTCTGACCATGATAGAATTATTCTCCATGTGGGTAAAATCGATTCCCATCAAGTCATGACTATATCCTTGAATGAGTTCATGATATCCCAAATAATCCATTTATTTTATGTCCCTCACACTATTCCCATAGGCTACAGAACATACTTCCATGTTTCATAGCTAAAGATGTTTTCTCTAAGTACAATATCTGGTCGAACCATACTTCTCACTACTGTGCACAGAAAAACAAATATATCAAGACATTGAAAAACACCCACTCTAACATTATCCAGAAGAAGGTCTGATAGAATAAAAAAACCTAGCCATAAAATCTTCCCAGCACCCTCTATGATTATTATGAAATGACCCAAGATTCCACCTAGGCGACTCCATATTTTTTGGTGTATTAAATAGAAGCAATCATTCCCATTGATGTTCAGTTTCCATCTCCCCAAAAATATTTCTATGACAAACAAATTCTAGAAAAACTAGCGTAATTTCATCTAGAGGAGCTATAATACATCAAATTTAATAGGATATAGGACTTTAAAAATCTACATATGCATCAAAATATGATATCATGAATGTTCAATAAGAATTATTGCCTCCACTCTTTCCTCTTAAGTGATATGGTACTGGATCTCAGAACACTAATGATGTCTGTTAAGAGGCCACAAAAATTGGGGGCCATGTTGAATGAACCTTACATCATTCTAAAGGTCTATTCTAATTGTGCATATTCTTTGATCACTATGGATGGGGATCATATCACACCTCCAAAAAATTCCATGTTTCTCAAGTAGTATTTTTCATGAAGAGATTTTACAATCCTAGTAACAATGTTTTTAACATCATAATAACCACCATACTCACCATATAACGTTAAAATTCTTATCTACATCCTAATCACATGACATTAAACTGTGAAATTTATCTAAACACTGTGAATATAAACAAGAAGTCAGATTCCAAGATTCCTAACTTTAAACTATATGTATGTCTTCCATGGAAGTGTTTTTTGAAATAAGAGCCTCCTTGATCCTCATTCATGTTGGGTTATACCTATAACAGCATGAACATAACTTTTGGAATACTTTCATGGAGTAAATTCTATGAACATAAACTAAGATATTATAGCTCATGCATCGCAATCTTAAACTATGTACGAGATTTCTTATTAATGTGTTATATGGTGTTGGAACTCCTTGGTCCTCATTTACGTCAGTTTTATCATGCCACCATAATATATATACCCATTTGAGATACACTCCCATGGTTTGAGCTCTATGAAATTAAACTAGAAGCATCCCAACAGTTCGACTTTTATGAAATTAGACTACAATTCATATAATCCTCTTAGAATGAGGTTAAAATATTATCTTACCTTGAGTAATTTTTGGATGACTCTACCTCAGAGATGATTTGACATTATATCAAACTATGATTCCCCTATATGAAAAACACAAGATGAACAAACATCCTCACTACATGATGTTAAACTATGATTTTACATAATCTAAAACCAAGATACCTCTTAAATAAGGGATGATACATACTATATTTTAAATTGGGATGCCTCGTATGATAAGTATGGTATGGTTAAGAAACTTTAACTCATGCTATGAACATGAGATTCTCCATGACAACTATGGGATGAATTGATTCCATTCTAAATAGGATATACCCCATTGGTGTTGGACTCTTACCATGTCGAATTCTAAAACTAAGTGTGGTGTGATTCCCATACTCATGGGATATGTAGGGATGCTCAGACACCTCATCTCCCAGCCCAACTACAAATTCACCAACCCTTAAACCCCTTGGACTTAGTTATGGTTTAGGAATTATAACCATAAACTATATTCAGTTTTTATTAAGTTGTGTATGTGGTACGCAAGCCTCCTTAGATCCATTCATATTGTTTTTTATCTCCTTTGTTACATACATATACTATTGTAATGAACATCCCCCAATGGTCTAGATCATACGACATTAAAATATGTGTTACACCTTCCTGAACTACAAGTGAACTCATTCCCATCCTCTTGGGTATGTAGTTATGTTCAAATTCTTCATCATCAGGACCAGCCATAAACTCATCAAATACCTTGTCCCCATGGCCCCATCATGGTCCTTGATTTAATACCATAAATTAATATCTACATTATGGTCCATGAAATTTGACCATAATCTATTTATATCATCCATGTTTTAATCCTACTTCTCAATTTCCCCCCTTGGCATACCAAATGTATTGTTTCATTGAACCTAGAGCATTGAATCCCACATGTAAATTCCCTCATTCCATTCCAAACTTTGTGTCTTTAAAAGTTTGGATTTCCATCATCCATAAAATAAAACATTTCCTCCCAAATAGTGCAGTAACCTAGCCAAAATGGTTCACCTCCTATCCTGGTCTAGTGCCCTGATAGATATCTGGAAACAAATAATAGATTCCATCTTTAAAACATTATCAACAATCAATCCAATATTTTCTCGCCCCATTCATGACTAGTATGGTTGTAGTCCTTATATTTATAACTTTTTCAATATTTTATCAATTCACATCTCTTAACCTCTCATCCAAATATCAGAAGACTTAACTTACCTCCTTTCCACATCCCTATGTCTTGGTGGAATTCCAACACCCTTATTGTTACCCCTCTATGCATCTGCACACATTGAGTAGGTGGGTAAGTATCAATAAGAAGTTCCTACCTCGGTATCTCCTTACCCCAACTATGTCATTTAATGTATAATGTAAATAACCTTACCATTCTGTGTATCCCACACTGATCATGACTCATGTGGTATTTTGAGTCTTGGTAGGGTGTGTACAGACATGGTTAAGCTGCAAAAAAGATCCCACGGTAAAAACTCTACATCATTAAATTAGGAGTCTAAGTCCAAGAATCATGACATTAAGCTATATGAAATGTCTCCCCAGGAATATGTGGTGTGAAGTTGGGTCTCATTTACACTCATTCATGTCAGGCTTATCACTTCATTGTGCTAGATATATTCTTTTTGGAAGAACCCCATGGTCTAAACTCTATGATCATAAAATAAGATCATATAGTGAAAGTATCGTGACTTTAAAATGATTACCCATATTATAAGAAACAACACAATAAATTTGTTTTCCTATTCTATACTGTATTAACTTAACCTTTTTGAAACCGACATCAAGATTTCATCATGTGGTGTAGGGCCTCTTTGGATTATTTGTGATTGGTTTTAACATTTTTACCAATCAACATCATTTAAAAATCCTTCATTCCATTGTCTAGAATGTATGACCCTAAACTATACGTCGCCTCATAGAACAGTTTTTAGCTTGACTGCCATTCTCATGGGAAACATAGTGACACATAGACTTTCCATCTATGGTCTTAGTTATAGATTCACCTTAGTACTATATATTATCTATGGGGAAAGAACCCCAAACTATCTCATGAGCCTTTGTTATAACAAACCTGCTCTTTATTACTCACTTAAACATGATTTGTTACATAAACATTCACTTAGGAAAACATTGATGATTGATAGGTCTAGTGTCTTGGGAAATTGAAAACATTACATAACAACATAGAACACAAATCCAAACATCTTTATTGAAAACATCTTTTACAAGACCACAACATTCTTTCGTACATAGAAATGTATGGGATAACCAGAAGACATGAATAAGGAAAGGGTTAGATATAAAGCTCATTAAGGGAGTGAAGAAGGAATAATAAGAAAACTATTGTACATGTTAGTAAATTGGTATATCAATGGAGAACAAGAGAAAAATTAACCTAAAGGCCTACTATAACATGATTATCATAACAGTGAAATGTGAAAACACCATTTAACATGATATTAGCATGAGCCAAGGCTCATTGCACATGGATCATGAGTAAACCCTCATTGTACTTGAATTATAATGATTAAACACTCATTGTACTTGACTTATCATGATACTAATCTTTACCCAATGCATTGGAGTGCTATCAAGGCACACCCTTCTTAATCATTTCATTTAATGCATCAGTGTGCCACATGGATCATACAATATAGAATCCTTCAACATCAAAATTTATTCCACAATAAAGTAATTTATAATAAATACATGAAACTATATAATCAATAAATTAATTTGTGTAATGGTGAATACCCTTGATAGAGTAATGGGAACTGTATTCACTACACAATGACTTTGGCTTAGAAAATCACTCTGCAAATTCGAAAGTATAACAACGTGACAGAAAAATTCATCCAAATGTTTGATGATAGATAAAGGGGTATATAATAAAAATTAAATTAAATGTACAGTAAGAGGGTCATATATATTCATTTCCCAACAAATTTAATGGAATTTAGATGCATAATATAAAATAATTGGATGAATTTAAATGAGGAGAGAGAAATCACTTATGGAATTTCACCATGGTAACGGGTGTAAATGAGAGGCATTAATGAGAGATAAAGGGTTATCTCATAAATAAAAAATATGTTTGGCAGTATAGGTGAGGTTTGAAATCATACCCCATTGTTTTTAATTGAATATAAAGGGCATAACAACATAGACAAATTTGGAGAAAAATGAGAAAGGAAGAAATCCCTTAATTGGAAGTGTGATCCCAATGGCTTGGGAGAGGCTTTAGAGGGGAGTTTTGGGAGATTTGGTGACTTGGGAGGATTTTAGAGAGATTAGTTCTGTTGTTCGTCAATCTCCAAATGGTTTGAGTCAAGAGTAATGGGAGATTGAGTTGGTTTGTATAGAAAAGGATAGGGAATTCTTTATTATTTAGGTTTTGGACACTGCACTTTAAACTAATCAAAACCACAAACAACCCCATGGTTTTTTCACATGGTTTTTTAAAAATTGGAGTAGAAAATATTATTTTATAATGCCAATGGATGAACCTATTAAAATTTAGTTTTTCTTATGTTGGGATGAGTTACACTCTCAAGAAAATCATTTGGAAAAGTTAAAATATTTTATAAGTTTTGGAGGGTCCACTAAGGCACCATAAAATTAATAAAAAAAATATAAAATCAAATTATTTTAAAGTTAAAACATATATTGACCGAATATACAATTTATTTTATTTTATTACATCACTATTGGGTCATTATGATGTCATAAAACACATTATATATTTAAACGGTATACCATTTTTTACCCAAAAATTTGACTATCATAGAAAATTATTAAAAATTCACTATTAGATAATTTCGACGTCCTAAAACCAAAACTAATATTTGTTTCATCAAAATAATTTTCTAAATATGGTAATTTTAAATTTTAAAAAAACCATTAGTTATCAAAAATTCATGGGTTTTCACAAAATAGCTTTCAAAACATAATAAAAATAACAATTTTTTTCATAAAAATTTTATACAACCATTTATATTTAATAAAAAAAAATTAGTAATCATATTTTACTAAAATATTATTTATTTCATAAATCCATTAATTCCTCAAAATATATTTCTTACTTTATTATTAACTTAAAATACTATTTGTGCTTTAAAACCCATTTACAAAGTAACAATAATAAAATGAATTTATAATATTTACACAAAAAATAAAGCACGCATAATCATAGTGTTAGGGTCTTATTACATAAAACCTTATGAAACCCACATAATACCTAAGGGTATGGTGTGCACTGGTGATAGACTCTTGGAGAGACTCAGATAACATCCCTTGGGTGGAAATCTCTATTAACCTCCACTTCTCTTATAGGTGGTTATGTTTAATCTTAACGTGTTGAAGCTTGGATAGGGATTGGTCAAGAGGAATGACCAGGGACACTACCTACTTTACGAGCTGTAAAAAATAGGATTTGTGGAGAAATTATACTGGATGAGGCCTTCGACTCTTTTTCTGAGTAAATTGGATTTGTTAAAGCCATATATTTATACTAATCATGTGATCCCTATTTAATGACTATATTAGAAACAGTACCAATTCTTAATTGTAATAAAAAATCCAAAAACATAAAAACAAGGAAGTTTGTTTGTTTTATATTACCATTTTACATAATAAGACATTTAATTAGATCAGGATTAATTTTACTTAATAAATGTTTCTGTCATTGCAATCTTCCCCCCTTAAGAAATTTCATCCTCGAAATTTCTGTTTCCCACACTAAAACAGGTAAAGGAAAATCTACATAATCACTTTATTTAATTACCACATTGCATCCAAAAACATGTGGTTTCTCAACAACACCTTGATGAGGGACAATGTCTTATATTATAGAACATTTTCTCTACAGTCTAAGATCTTAACCGGTTTCTCTTTCTAATAGAGTTCATTATCCAATGGTACCACCACATTATTTAGTACATATAATGGGTCAGATATGTACGTCCCCAAGAGTGATACATGGAATACATCATGTACTTGATATAGGTTTGGAGGGAGTTCTAGTCGATAGGCCACTACTCCAATACGATCAAGGATATCAAAAGGGCCGATGTAGACTAAGAATTCCCTTCTTCCCAAATCTCATAACTATATTCCATGGTGATATGTAGAGGAATACCATGTCTCCAACATTAAACTATAGGTCTCATCAATGATTATCATCATATCTTCTTTGCCGACTCTGGTCAGCTTTAATTTTCTTCTTCATGTTCTTAACCATCTCCACCATTTCCGCTACCATTTATTGACCTAGGTTTTTTTCTCTCCCTAACATCATCCCAACATGTTGGGGTTTTTCACATCTTCCCATAAAGGGATTTATAAGGATCCATTTGGATGCTTTAATGAAAATTGTTGTTGTAAGAGAACTCAACCAAAGAAATATATTGATCCCATTCTCATTTTATGTCCTTGAGCTTGCTCTCAACATGTCCTTAAGTGTTTGGATAGTCTGCTCTGATTGGCCATTAGTTTGATGATGATAAGCCATACTGAATTTCAGCATTGTATTCAGAGCATGTTAGAGACTTATCTAGAACAAAGAGGTGATTCTTGGATCTCGATCAGATACAATAGATAGTGGAACTCTATATAGCCTTACAATGTATATGATGTATATCTGTGTTAGTTGATCCAATGAGAAATCCTATAAAATTGAAATTTAGTGTTCAGTCATTCTAAGATGATCCACAACAACCTAGATATCATTGTTTCTTTTGGATTTCTTTGGCTGTCCGATTAAATTGTCCATGGTGATGTTCTCCCATTTTCATATTGGTTAAGGTAATGGTTTCATCATCCCCTTATACTTATTCCTCTCAGCCTTCACTTGCTGACATACCAGGAACATTAATGTATACCCAGTGATCTCATTCTTCATGTTATCCCACCAATAATGATCTCATATATCTCAATACATGCTAGTGTTTCTTGGGTGAATGGAGAAAATAAAACTTTGTGCATCATCCAAAAGTTCATTCATTAACTTTGGATATGATATAATGCATATTCAGGACCCAAACCTCACAATTACTTCTTCATTAACATTAAAATATGAGGATTTCCCTCTTCTGATAGTTTCCACTTTCGTCTGAATTCCCACATCATCATTTTGAGAATCCTTTAACATTTCCAAAATAAGTGGTTGAACAAAAATTTGTAAAATTATTGATGATGTTCCATTATTTATGATTCCCACATCTATCTTCATCAAATATAAGAAGATTGGTTCCTATTCAATTTTCATCAATGATAGAATTATTGGGTCTTTTATACTTATAGCATCTTCCACCTTGTTCGCTTTCTCTGGGTTTTAATTGATTAAGCAGTCATAGCCTTTGATCAGCTCTAACCATATTTGTTGGAGAATGTTCAACTCTTTCTGTGTGAATATATATTTCAGGATTTTTTGATCTTTGTATATTACACACTTCTCCCCGAAGAGGTAATGTCACCAAATTTTCAATGTGAATATTACTATAGCTAACTCCAGATCATGTGTTGGCTAGTTTTTCACATAAAATATCAATTTCTATGAAGCATAAGCAATTAATTTTTCATTTTTCATCAACATACAGCCCCGACCCTTCTTCCAATCATCACTGAATACAACAAAAAGTTCTTCACTTGTGGGTAGTGTGAGAACGGGTGCAGTGATAAGACTCCTTTTCAACTCCTTGAAGATCTCTTCACATTCATCGCTCCAAGAAAACTTGACTCCCTTCTGAGATACCTTGGTAAGAGGTTTTGAAATTCATGAGAAATTTCTCACAAATCAGTGATAATATCCAGATAACCCTAGGAATCTATGGATATCCATCACCGATGTTGGCCTAAGCCATCCCTCTATTATAGCTGTCTTCGAGGGATCCACATATATCCCATTGCTTGTGATGATATGACCTAATATTGAGACATCCTTCAACTAGAACTCACACTTTTTGGACTTTTTATATATTTTCTCCATTCTCAAGGTCTCTAGTATAGTGTTGAGATTCTCCTCATTCTCCTCCTTGGTTTTGGAGTATATTAGAATATCGTCTATATAGACTACCACAACACTGTTAAGATAATATATAAAGACTCTATTCATCTATTCCATGGAGATTAAGGGAGTATTAGTGAATCTGAAAGGCACTAATATGAATTCATAGTGCCAATACCATGTACAAAAAGTAGTATTTGGGATATCCTCCTTCTTCACCCATACTTGGTAATATACCAACTGTAAATCCACTTTGGAGAAGTATTGTTCTATGAGTAGTTGATCGAACATGTCATCAATTTAGGGTAGAGGATAATTTTTCATTATCGTGATATTTTTGTTCTCACGATAATCAATGCAAAGGTGTATAGACCCATATTTATTTTTTACTAAGAGGACTAGTTCACCCCATGGTGAATCACTTGGGAATATAAACCCTTTATCCAGATTATCCTATAGTTATTTCTTCAGCTTCTCAAGCCACACAACATCTATTTTTTATGGAGTCTTGTATATTGGAAATGCCCTAGGTTTATGATCAATTGAGAATTCAACATCTCTTCTAGGAGGAATACTGGGAAATTCTTCATGAAACACTTCAGTGAATTCCCTCACAATAGAAATGTCTTCAAAAATGGTTGTTCCTTACACTCAATCATTTGAGAAATATTTTTATACTCATAGGGCAGTAATATTAATGCTTCAGATAATGGTTCTAAGAAAGATCCATCCTCCTCCTTGTACTTTTATATAATCGGGGGTCGATTATTCATATGGAGAGTGATTTCCCTATCATGGATATTTATGTTGGCTTTGTATAGGGAAATCCAATCCTTTCCAAGAATTGCATTAAATTCCACCAGTGGGAGACTGAAGTGGTTCACCGGGAAGTTCAATCCACAAATTTGGACAGGGAGTAGTTATATTCATGGGATGAAATTATTTCCCCATTTTTCGTTCTCACCAACATCTTTACTTCCATGATTTTTGGTGGTGTTGGGATTTTTCTACTAAACACTCGAGATAAAAAATAATGTGTAAAACCAAAATCAAAAAGTACATTCACTATTATTGAATGAATAACTAGCATACATTTCACCACTTCATTTTCGGGGTTCGTTTCAGTCATATTGATGGAAAAATATCTCCCTTAATACCTTGGAGGTTTTCTGTTTACTCTGAAAACCCTTGGCTTAGGGAACACATTTGCTAAGTTTCCTGGTAATTTTTAGTTGAAGTAATGAACAATGTGTTTAGGTTCATATAAATCATTCCTCTCCTTTTTCATAGAAGCAAGTTTTCCTATTCAATAGATAATATCCATGTTCCCTTCTCTTCCACACCTAAATAATTTCATCATCCCCACCAGGAAATTTCTATGGTGCTTCTTTCTATATCTTTGGAAAGTGTGGTGCTAGAATTTCTTAGAACCATTGGATTTATCCATCAGACCACCAAAATTAAAGTCCACCTTAAGCTTCTTATCCCCAGGATACCACTATTATTTTACAATCTCCATTTCAACATTGAGAGAACATTGGACAATTTCATCATAGATCTCAAAGTCATGGATCTCTAGGGATTTCATTAGGCTAGGAGTTATCCCACCAAAGAAGTGGGAAACCTTGTATTCAGGGGTAATGATAAAGTTGTAGGCATATCGTGAAATCCTTGTAACCTTTTCTTCATGCGCTCGGATCGATTAATTGTCTTCTTTATTGTGGTTAAAGAATTCCCTTTCCATTTTATGTCATAGGGTCTGAGGAAAATTTTTATTGAAAAAAAATTCATGAAATCCTTTCATTCTAATTCCGTGATCTCCTCCTCAGGATTCATATTTTTTATTAGTGTCCACCATTTCTCAGCTTCACCCTCTATATGATAAGTAGATATAAGTACCTTCTCTTGTTCAAAATATTGAAGGATTTAGAAGATCTTATCAATGGATTTTATCCATTGTTTGACGATGGAAGGATTGAATGATCCATTAAAAGTATGTGGCCTTTGTCAAATGAATCTCTTGATTGCAACTTTTTCTTTCTTGGGGGGAGGGGGTTGAACATTCCTCATGACCCATGATTCTATTCAAAACATGAGTTAAATGATAGATTATCATGACAAATATTGTGATTCATGCTCCCATTAGATTGAGCATCTCATTAGAATAGTCATTACATTGATCTTCTCATTGGTTGTTAGCCTGAGTCCTCTTATTACCCACCATTGGCTGGAATAAAAGGAATGTTATGGGTAACAGGTAAAGGGGAATCCAATGAAAAAAGGGCGAACTTATAAATTACATTGGTTTTCTTAACTTATCTATGTTATCCATGATCTACTTTACAACATATACTCTTAGGGTAATTTTTTTAATTCCCTTAATAATAGTTCATACTAAGATTATGAATTTACCAAATCATATCCCCCTAGAGTTTCATAACCAAGAGTGTAGTAAGGCTTGTTGTTGTGCACCCATTCCCATTTCAGTCTATATGAAAGCTGTGTATTTAGGTTTTACCCCTAGATACATCTATGCCAGAGCCACCTATACCTGCTCCTATCCAGACAGGGATGTATTTCTTTGATAAACCACTTACTCAATACTCAACAAAATTTTGGTATGTTTTTATTATACATAGTCATATCCCTAAGGATTTTATAATGCCAAAAATAACTAAAATTACCCTCTAATATCAACTATAACATCACTTCTCTTTATTACACACATAAACATGATTTATTAAAAAATGCACTGAAGACAACTCTGGGGATAAATAGGGCTAGTGTCTTTGAGAATTTTGAACATTACATAACTACTTATAACATAAAACAGAACATCTTTATTGAAAACATCTTTTACATGACCACAACATTCCTTCATACTTAGAAATGCATGGGATAACCTGAGGAAATTCATAAGAAAAGGGTGATCTATAAATCTCAATAAGGGAGTAAAACCACATTGAACTTGATGTATCATGATTATACCAAATTCATTAGAGCACTTCCAGAGCACACCCTTCTTAATCATTTCATTTCAGGCATAATTGTGCCACATTGATCACACAACATGGAATCACTAAACATCATCATTTATTCCATGATTAATGAATGGTTAATACATAGATGAAACTATATAATTGATAATTAAATGAGAGTAAAGGTGAATATCATTGATAGAGAAATGGGCCTGGTATTCCCTACACAAGGACTTTGGCTTGGAAAATCGTAGTGCAAATTCAACATCATAACTGTGTGACATAAGAATTCATAAAAATGGTTGATGAGAGAGAAATGGGTATCTCATCATATTTACATAAAATGGACAGTAAAGGGTTACATATATACCTTACCCAAAATATTTAATGGAACTTATATGCATAATATAAAATAATTTCTTGAATGTAAATGATGAGAGAGAAATATCATATGGAATTTTGGTATGGTAACGGGTGTAAATGGGATGAATTAATGAGAGAAAAGGGGTATATAGTCATTAAAACATAAGGAGGGAAGTATAGGGGATTTGTAAAATCATAACCTGTTATTTTTAATTGAAAATAAATGTCATAACAACATAAAACAATTTGGACAAAAATGAGAATGGAAGAAATCCCTTACTTGGATGTGTGATCCAAAAGGATTTGGAGAGGCTTGAGAGGGGATTCCTAGAATCTTGGTGTGTGTTGGGAGGATTATATAGAGATGAGGTTAGGGGTTGGTTATGATCAAAATGGTTTGAGTGGAGAGGAATGGAAGATTAAGTGTGTTTATATAGGAAAGGAGAGGGAATTATTTATTATTTAGGTTTTGGACACTACACATTAAACTAATCAGAACCACAAATCAACCCAGGGTTTTTGCCCATGGTTTTTGAAATGTTGGAGTGAAAAAAAAATATTTTATAAGTCTAATGGACGAAATTATTAAAATATTAGGCTTTCCTATGTTGAGGTGAGTCACACTCTCAAGAAAATCATTTTAAAATGTTAATATATTTTATAATTCTTTGAGGGTCCACTAAGGCACCATAAAATTAATAAAAAAAACATAAAATTACTTTATTTTAATGGTAAAACATATATTGGCCGAATATCCCTTTTATATTATTTTATTAAATCACTATTGGGTCTTTATGATGTCATAAAACACATTATATATTTAAATGATATATAATTTTATACCCAAAAACTCCACTATCTCTGAAAATTATGAAAAAATCACCATTAGATAATTTTAATGTCCTGAATCCAAAATAAATATTCATTTTATCTAATTTATTTTCTAAATATATAAATTTTATATTTTAAAAATAAAAACCAATATTTATCGAAAATTCATGGGTTTTGACAAAACTATATTCAAACCTTAATAAAAATTATAATTATATTCATAAAAAATTATACAATAATTTATATTTAATAAAAAGAAATTTAGTAATAATATTCTATTAAAATATTGTTTAATTCATAAATCCATTATTTCATCAACATATATTTATTATGTGAATGTTAACTAAAAATATTATTTGTGCTCTAAAACCGATTTACAAAGTTACAATAATTAAATAAATGTATATTATTTATACAAAAAATTAAGCACATAATCATAGTGCTAGGGCTGTTAGGTCCACAAGGCTCAATACCATGAGAGGGGGGTGAATCAGGGTAGAACTAATTTAAAATTAAATCTCGTTCTGATCTTCTTTCACTGTTAAGTAAAACACACTTCTCCCTATTTCCTATTGCACAATTTAAACAGAAATTAAAGCAAGCACACAACACATCAATTTTTACTTGGTTCACCGCTATGGGATATATCCAAAGAGCATATGCCGATAGGTTGTCAATCATACCAAATTCCACTAAAATTCACTAGTCGTGGATTACAAATTTCAGCCACAGTCACTCTCTCCCAGGCTCACTACCTTTACAAGTTTTAGGGCCAGCTCAGTGCTTTCCCAAGGGTCACTCCCTATTTCACTCTCTCTGGATCACTGCCGGTGGAGAGGATCACCTTCTTCCTCTTCCATTGTTCACTTCTCTGGAATGAATCCACTAACAGTTTATAGACCTTTAGGTCTATTCATTATCACTAATGAATGCATCCTCTGATGTATGTAGATGCTCTGTTGAAGTCTAACTTTCACTCGTAGATGAATTTCTCTTTACACTGAATGTATTGGGAAATCTTCCAGCCTTCACGCAGCCCTGAATAACCACTATGAGTCAACCTTACTTGGTGCATAGGTCTAACCCAGTGCACAAGTGTCAGCACACAGGTCACAACTGGCACGCAAGTCACTTCAAACACTTGTGTGGCACAATATTCTGCAACTCCAAACCTACACGACTCAACACCTTTTACACCCAAACCAATATTGGCGCACCACAACCAACCAGCATGCAACATCAAACACTGGTGAGAAAGTCCACCTGTGCGACCACACACCACTTTCGTGAACACCACACCATCACGACGGGAACTGTGATTTTTCTAAGTGTTGAACTCTATTGAAAATGAGGAGGGGTGGTCCAGTATTTATAGGCATTTGGTCAACCTACGCAGTGGCACGCAAGTCTCGACACACAGGTCTCTACCCCTGCAAGTCACATGAGTGACCCTCTTTCCTTTCCCATATTCCGATGATCTGATCTTGAAAAACATATGCCGCGTAGCTTTTCAATTCTCCTAGGAACCAGTACGTAGGTCCTTTCACGGCACGCAAGTCACCTGGGTGACCTCACCTAATACCTGCACAACCTCATTCCTTTTCCATATTTTGGCCTTCTGATCTTGAAAAAAAACTAGCCATGCAAGTTTCCTATCCTCCAAGTACATGGCATGCAAGTTCCTTTTCCAAAACCAAATTTTCTTCATTTGTTGATTTTCAGGCCCAAAAATTTGGCAAACAGTAGAAAATGAAGCCACCTAGTATCTTCTCTTTTCGTACCACCTCCAGATTATTCATTCCTTTGTCGTTGTTCTTTAATCAAACATGGATCATTGACCACAGCTCTTGAACATGACATTCCACCATGAAATCCCCTTTGTCAACAAATTTATATGTCATTGTTTTGATTTGTCAACAATCACCACACAGATGTCCACATTGTCAACAAACACAATCACCTCAAAAATGCTTCAATGATACCTTGAAGGATTTTTTTCCAACAAGGGTATTGTTACATAACACCTTATAACACCCGCACAAGACCTAAGGGTAAGGTGTGAAATGGTGATAGACTCTTGGGGTGGCTTGGATAATATCTCTCAGGTGGTAATCTCTATTAACATTAACTTCTATAGTAGGTGGTTCCGTTATAGCTTAACTTGATGAATATTAGCTTGGTCTTGGTCAAGAGCAAAGATAATTGACGCTACCTCCTTTCTGATCTCTGATAAATGGGATTCGTATGAAAAAATTTTATGGGATGAGGTCATTTCTTCCTTTTTCTAAGTAAATTGGATTTGATAAAGACCTATATTTATACTAATCATGTTATCACTATTCAACGAATATATTAGCAATAGTAAAAATTATTAACAATATCTTAAAATCCAAAAACATAAAACCATGGATGTCTGTATGTTTTATATAACCATTTTAAATAATAAGACATTTAATTAGATCAAGATTATTTTTACTTAATAAAATTTAGGTTCATTGCATATATCCATGTATAACCCTCATTTAATTACCTTGATCCATCAGTGACATAGGATGCCTTCATATCCTAATTTGAAGAAAGAGCATCCTTAGTGCATGATGTTAAACTGCATTCTTCCCTAAACAAGTTCGAGATTCCACAACCTTAGAGATTATTCTACCATATGCAGAACTAGGATTCCCCATATATAAAGGATGAATAAACACTAATATCCTAATGACATGACGTTAAATTATAGCATTAACCCATATGAGTTCAGGATGCTTCATATCAAGGTATTTAAAAACTCAATACTCTCATTTAAGAGGGTGGCCTTTTATTGGAATTGGTGTTGTATCACACCACATTTCATGGTTCAAGAAGCACAACCATAATTTATTTATAACCTTACCTTTTGTGCTTCGTATGAAACATGGGCCTTTCTAACCCTCATTTGTGTCAGTTTAATACTCATTTAGGACAAGTGGAACCCATTAGGACATCCCATGGTCTGAACACTATTAATATGAACTAAGAGAAGAGCTATATCATAATCAAAATTTCTTTAAAATTTGTGTGGTTTAACTTAGGGATGTTTTATGCATCATCAGGTGGCCTCTTAGGCCCCTCCATTCACATCGGGTAACTTTCCTTCGATGTTTTATACATCCCTTCAACACAAACTCATCATGTTCTATGAAACATGACGTTAAACTTTATGAGACTAGCCTAGGATTTTATTTCATGGTGTAGTGTCTCCAAATATATTATTATCCTTCACCCTCAATTTTGTGGTTATGTTGGTATTATTGGCACCGGCTCCCTACATACTTTTTTCATGATTTTTAAATATGACCATATCATATGAAATGAACATAGGATTACTTTTTGACCTAACATGAGTAAGAAATAATGGGATTCTGGGTGTATAATCCCCATATATTCCATGTCCTAACCACTTTAAGTTAAACTATGGGATGCATCTTCAATACACAATGTTAAATTGTGAAATCCCCCATCCTCACTATATGTCATTAAAATACATGTAAAATATATTCATTTAATGGAGTAAAACTGTAAGGAATCATAGTCCCTCACCCAATAAACTTTTTCTTATGGTTCTACTCATCTTCTATATTGTTCACTCAACCATTGCTCATCATCTAAGATGATTCTTCCCTTGGAAGAAGGGTTTTACTTTTTGATCGAACCAATATGCCCACACCAATGTACTTTAGGCCAAGATGGTGTAATTCCTAGTGTGTTGGAATCCATTCGAACATTCCTTCACTTCAAATCAACACTTCATTTTCCCTCTATTTTTATCCTCATCATCCTCCATTTATAAAGGGACCCCCTAATTTAACGGTGTGTGTTCATGGCCCACCTACTGTCTTGGTTACAAGCCTCGGTGTAATTTTGACGACATTTGGAGGAAATAAACATGTTTCAAACATGGTCAATAGTATAACCTCGTATGTTTCTCCCCATTATCAGCTAAGTGATATGGAAATTGTGTTTGAATCATGGTCAACAGTTATGATACATCTTGAATCCATGCCCATTTTGTTCTAAATTTTGTACACCATGAATCATAATCTCCATTCTCCCTTTGCTCGTGTAGACTTCATCATGCCCAGGCTTACCCCATTCATGCACTAGAGAACATTAGAAAATCATGTCGTCTATTTAGAGATCCCCATCCTCTGACCACATCCATCTTCAACTCGAACACTCTTGTAGGTCTATCAGCAATAACAGATCCCAAGTACTCAATTATCATTCAACACTCTTATATGAATGAGTGATCACATAGTCTTACCTAGTTTCTCACGATAAGCATGTATCGCATGATATAATGGAATTGTGATAATTAAAACCACTGAAAAATATGTTCAAACATTCAAATTAAACAATACAGTGTTTCAGAGGGTCATCCTCATTGTGTAGCCTTTCTTTTTTAAAATACTTCCCATTGCTCCACCTTGGTGATCAAGCACTCGATCTTGGACATCCTCTGTTATGTGGCCTCTAGGACCTGTTGTTACCTTGATAATTATTCTTTCCCTGCATCATCTTTTGATTAGAAATATTTATCTTTGATCCACTATTGGTTCTATTCATCCCAGCACTTATCCATAAAGGACATCACATCCACCACCTTGGCCTCAGCCACCACCAATTATGCCTCCAGCATATTGATAAACTTAGTTTGGGTAGTAAAGACCATCAAATTCTCTTGTTCTATCCCCTACAGGTAGGAAATATATTACTAAACCTATTTAAGTTCATGAGATCCTTCATCTTGGTTATTATTCTAAGATATATCAAGATCATGCCACTTTGCACATGCCCACTCGATAAATAAATCTAAGGACAACAAATGAATGTTTCTGGAGTTCAATCTACTAATCCCTAGGATAAAGAACCAACAGAAGAGGAATCCCACCCATTTTTAGATTTCATCTATCCGGTTTTAGGTGATGAAATTCCTCACAAAACTCTATTCCTTTCAGTGCACAATTCCGTTCTTCTCAGTAGCCACCGGATGGAACTCTTCAAAATATTCATGTGGTGTAGGCTCATATAGAGGAAATATTTCCTATATATTATCAGTTGGATCATCTAGGTGTAGGCCTTCATATGTGAGGATCTTGAAAACTATCCCAACATTGAGTGTAAGTGTCTGGAAACTAAACCAGGGAATAGTTCATCACTAGCCTCTTTTCTAATGATAGAATCCTCCATTACCTCTTGTGGCTCCACCAAAGTGGACGTACCTACCCCGACTCCATTATTTTACCCTATTGGTAGAATAATTTAATTTTTAGTCCCAAAATACATCAACAATAGTAAATTCCATGGTCGTTTCACCCAATGCATCCTCTTCCCCAGTCACCAACACAATTGATTCCTCTTCGATTTCAGCAGCTTCTCCTCGTGTTGCCTCCACTATCATATCGTCCAAAGTGGATCCTTCATCCAACCCTATCATGATGCACGTCTCATCCCCCTCCCTCTAGGAAACAATATCAATACTCCCTTGTAATTTTTCTTATGTTGTTGGCCAAACATCCATGGTCTCCCCAATTATCTCCACAAAGATATCAGCCTCCTTCATTGATAGAGGTTGGAAACATAAGTGTCGATGTTAGAGGATGATTCCTAAACACTGTCTTAACTCTCATTGATAAATGTTTCAATCAAGTATGGGATGAAAAATAAAAGGATTTAAATGGGTAAATGAGGAAGATACTTATATACACTATATATCCTATCATCAAAATATGGGATGTTCTTGTGTAATTTTCCCTCGAAAACCATTGACCTAGTTTCAGGAACTAATGGTTGGCCACCTAGGGATGTAGTGTTAGGGAGGACCCCTGCAATTTCCCATTTATGGGTTTCGGGTCCCTCTCCGACCACATGTGGCCTATTGAAGACTTCCCATTCTATATTACTTGTTGATTTCTAAATATATGATAATATTAGTTAGGCCACAAACTTAAGGGTTGACTGATGTTTAAGGGTTCACAAAGATCAAGGAATTTAACTAGTTGGTAGAAAAACCTATTTCCATCAAATATTTGGTCGGAATAATTCCAATAGGAGTCCTATGATTATTCACCCTAAAATTAATGACCCACAATGGCAATTGGATGGGAATACATGCCCCAATGATTCTTCTCCTGATTAGTAATGGGATATGTGTAACCGTGAGAATAGATTACATCATACATCTCAACCATATACTTTATCACATAATCACGGGGAGTGTGTAATCCAACCCATTCATGGACATTCCTATTGATTAGTATCCCCTTAGAGATGCAATATAGAAACACCCCCTGAGGGTTATTGAGATTCTTGTGAAGTCCCCAGGTCTCCTAGGAATTAGATAACATAGAGTCATTGGCAATATATGGGTAATGTACCCGCTTCCACAAGAATTAGATGGGTTCCCTCAGTGTCTCCCTAGAGATATCTCCTTCATCATACTATCTCTTGACTACTATATTTCGTCTTGGAGTTTCTTCTACCCCAGTATCTCCCACCTTTTTGGGGTCGCAAACAGCTAGACCCACCTCTGTTGCCCTACCTACTAGAAAAACTCTACCACTACAGCACCCTCCATTCACAACTCAACCTAAGCCCGAAATTTTAGTTGAGGTACAACCCATTCATTAGATTTGGTGTACCACCGCCTCAGTATATCCATACGATACACACTTTCCAAACTCTTTTCATGGTCATGGATAAGCCCACATGGATCAGTTGGTGGTGTCAACTCATTTTTTATCTTCCTGTATTCATGTGTAAACATGTTTTAGATATTCCTCTTCACCGTAGGATAGAATTATTACCACACCTTTAAGTTCATATTTTATGTTATCCTATATATACAACTAAATATTCTTATGAATCAGTGTGGGTTGAAAATTTCCTAGATCAGCTCGCAATTGACTCTTACCACTAGTACCCCACCTTAGAAGGACATAATGTACAATATATATTCCATGGTTCCTATGATTTCATCAATCACCAACCCCATTGGAGGAGGTAAAGGATGAAATATTATTTTATCTTTCTGACCGAAATTCTCCATCACTTTAATCAAACCAAACATCAATGTTAGACTTTCCATGAAATTAAATATTGTCGGATGAATGTTTGTAGATAGAGGATAAGTGGTGTTTGGAAACCCATATCCCCTGATGTGTGCAGCTACCAATCTATATTGAAATTGGGGAGGCCCACACACATGTTACAACATCTTCCCTTTTCTTACATGTTGAATAACCTTATACATCTTCACTGGTACTAGAACAACCATGTTGGTACACTGCCATATTTCCAACATCAACATCATTTTGAAGGTGTTCTGCAACACCCAGATGTGTGCACCCCTCATAGGGACAATCAATCTATAGGTAAGTGTTGCAATGAACCCTTCCATCCTAACTACATATAGACCTTCATTCTTGACACTATATCCCCAAATATTCCACTAGCACTTCTCTGGAATATTATAGTAACTCTGATCTTTTCCCCACTCGAATGCTATAAGACTTATGTGTGGTCTCATTGGTAGATTGTCCATAAGATTATTCAAGAAATGGTCAAACCACTACTTTATGGGGATATCTATCATCCCCAACTTCTCCTCACTGGTGTCCTACACCATATTAAGTAGTTCCTTCACTAGATTTGGAAGTTTATCTTTGTCTCCCAACACATTCTCTATGGGTAGGAACTAATAATACATCTCACCATGATCAAAATATTGGTTATTTGATTAAGGTCTCAAAAGATTAAACCAAACTCTCTATAGTGTAGAAGAAACTTGTTCATTACTGATTTCCATCTGATCAATAGCTTCGGAATTATTTCCTTAGGGTGATAGACATGGCATTGCAAAGCCCATGTTTCTTCATAAATCCCTACTTGGTTTAGCTATCCTTCAATCCCAATGAATGATGTGCAATCCTAGTAGGCCTAAGCCCACTCATTAGTGAAATTGACACCCTAATAAAAATACTATATGTCGTTCCATTCCTTGAGTGGGTTCACCAAAAATTCCATAAAGATAATCTCATACTATGGTGAGGATTCCTTTTCAACCATATTTTTTCAGTCAAAATTTTTGAGGTGGTTATAGAGACAATCTACTTTGATCAGTGCATGGTCACTCAAGATATTCCATGGGTTATCCATGTTCCATTGATATAGCCCCAGCTGTCCTTTAAAACAAAAATATACATCATCTCTACTAACTGCTGGGATGAAAACAGTGTCCCTCAAACCAAATCTATAGATCAAAAACTGCTTGCATAGAAAATAATCCCTCTGGGTGTCTTTAATAGTGCTAGAAGTGATCTCTGATATTATGTTCTTTGAAATATTTCAATCATCATTATGTGTTCAACCATTTCTTCACTCCTAGAAGTATTATTGACGACTCCCTGACCATCTATTTATTTTAGAACTTAGTTGTTTGGAGTCTGGTTCCCTAAGAGTGATCACGATGGACAATTGCAAAGAATTATCATAGAGCCCTAGTTCATAAAGATTTCTTCGTGAAGATTGGTTTTGCAGAGTTCATTTCACTGAGATGCATTCATAGATAAAAATATCATGAAGTTTGGTTCACTAAGAATCATTCACAGAGTGTGGTTCATGGGGATAGTGATCCTCATGAAAATAGATGAAATTTCATTTCTAGTCATAGAAGTCTAAGACTTTGAGGGCCCCCTCTTCTATTTATATTCATATGAACATCCCACTATTTGTGATGCTCTTTGTGTAACATCCATCGTATATGAAATCCATGAGTGATCTTCATGAAATTTAGTTAATTGATAATTTTCAATGATTCTACCTCAGAATATAACCCTCATTTTCAAGTAAAATCTTATTCTTAGGGGGGCATTTTTTACTCTAAAATACACTTGTCACAAAAAATTTCCATGAAGGCACAACTATTTTGGAGTTAATCTGATCCAAAAGGAACCAAAATCCCTCTTCAAGGCCTTATTCATGAAGATATAATGCTACAATAATGGTTGGCATTAATGAATCTCATATCTGATAAGTTTCCTTCACAAACACATGATGACATGATAGAATCCCTATGTTAGTCTGACAGCGCTTCGTGAATACATGAATGATCGAATGTGTCTTCATGTGTCTCACAGAATTGATCCCATTCTTGAATCTCATAATTTCTCCACTAAAGGCCTCCAATATTCATGAAACCCCTTTCCTATAAATACCCCCCTCCCCTTAGTTTGACTTTTTAGGGGTGGTTACCCAACTTTTTCACTTCAAAATTTCTCGCAATTCTTGAACCTACCGAGCTTCATGAACGAAAGAAAATATGGATTACCCAAGGTATTATAGATTTTTGAAACTCTTCTCCTTGTGTTGTTATAATCCTATACTAAGGTGGGGATGCATTTCATGATGGAATATTCCCTTAGTAAACTAATAAGTCCCTCATAGGATATTGAGGCTATGAAAAGTATTTAGCCTTTTTAAATAACTCTCCTCATGAACAGGGACATCCCTTTGAGGTAGGGTCACCCTTCTTCATGATGATTACTACTTCATGATTATCATGACCTCCATGAAGCTCATGAGATTCTTGAAACACCTATCTATAAGGACCCAATACTTGTGAAACATATCTCCTAGACCTCCCCATCATTACACCCTTTTGTTGACCCTTCTTCATGAAGGTTGAATACCTAGGGCCACCAAACTAATCCAATACCGATTCTACTACTCCTTGAGTCCCTATGTGACTAGTGCCACCCATTCCTGTGTACACCCACTCCACTCCAAGTGTGTTTAGAGCCTTCAACATTCTTTTTACTTCTCCTCATATTTATGACAATCCCTATTTCTTCTTATCATAGAGACCGTATTGTGGACCTCATGACTGGATACTCCTCCCATCATTGGTTGTTCCAAATTCTTGCCCCACCCAAAGGCGCATGATCATTAGTCACATATGCCTTATGAGTGAGGAGTGAGTCCCGCACATCTGAACTTGATGACGTAAAGCTTCTTTTTTCCATTTCCTAGTCTAATATTGATAAGATTCATAAAAACTTCATCAACAAATAATGTAAAACAATATTCTTACCCTATGAGATATGAATAGGATGATCCTTTTATGAGTTAAATGGGAAAAAATCCAATAGGATGACCTGTGTAACACTCATATGGAATGGTATCCGGCTCAAGAATATTAATTCAGAATACCCACACATTCTAAACAAGAGAAATCCTTTTGGGAAGGAAATATTCAATGAGTATGCCCCATACCATTTGAATTCAATGATCCATTCATGACATGGTCATCCTAACTGTTTGAGGTTAAACTACAAGAATCAGACTTGTCCCACACCCTTAAATTATGGCATCAAACTACATGGGTTTTGATCCTTATCTTATAAATATGGTATGTAGGATGCCTCCATTAGGTTCGGTCCTGACCAGCAGTAATCCTAGGTGATCTTTCCTTGGGATAGACCTCCATAATACACCTTAAGGGTTTTCCAAATTAACCATCCAAGTCTATCTCAAGGGGATTTATGATCTATCCATCCTAAAGTTTCCTTAAGGGGTGTTCTGGTTCACACCACCTGGATCCACCTTAAGGGGTGTTCTGATCAACCACCTTGATCTATCTCAAGTGGAATTCTAATCCATACATCTCATATCTGTCTCAAGGGACATTCCAGTTCACCACCTAGGTGTGATATATTCCCTCCTAGGGACACACCACCTAGATATTTCTCCAGGGGGATTTCTAATCCAACAAACCCATCTCCCCAATAATATTAACGTGTACTCTACTATTTCTTAACCAAACATCCTGATCCATATCCAAGGGATGTAGTACTTGTGACCAAATTCAAAATACAATCTGTATGGACAAGTATGGTATGCCTGAGGTAAAATTCATTTAATATTTAAGCCTTAAGAATCATTATCTCTTCATCAACATGGGATGCCTTGGGTTTCTCTCCTATGATTCCTTTATGAGATTCCCTCCTGAGAGGATATATATAGATGACCAATTCGCCCAACATCCAGGCATGCATAGTGATTCCCAACATGACTACACTCATGACTGAAGGTTTCGACCCTATCCAGATGAACATAGTATCTCAATATAGAAGTAGTGTAATTAATCATTTTCCACAAAGATATTGCACTAGGAATGAGTTCTATAAACCTGACTTAAATCTATGAGGTAGACCCAGACTAGGAAATGATATTTAAGGAGGAATCCATTGAAGGAGGAACTAACATCCCATTATCCCTTTCTTATCAAGGTGAAAACATCATTGTTGAATGTGATGAATGTATCTTAACCTAGGAAATCTAGATTTTAGGGAAATAGTAAGCTAACATCCACATTATCTGTGTTGACACACAGGAAGAACCTTGGAGAAAGCATTGGAAACATTCCCTTTCCCAGAGTGGTAAAGTATTGAGAAATCATAATCATTAGTAATCTTTAACTAACTAATTTGGAGCATGTTCAACTCCTTGAGTGTTAAAATCTAATTTTAAATTATATGGTCGGTATATATGTCAGAATTTCTTCCAGAAGGATAATTCTTCCATACCTTTAAATTAAACATTCCAGTAGGTAACTTTAAATCTTGAGTTGGGTAATTTTTATCATGAATTTCAATTGTCGTGAGGCATAACATATAACCTTATCATTATTTATATGAAAAATTCATAATACTTTCATGTATATATCATTATATATTACAAATACTTATCCACTATAGGTTAATGTAAGCACGTGTGTATTTTCTAATATTCTCTTCAGTTCTGTGAAATTTTCCCCACATTCATCCATACAGATGTACTTTCTCTCTTTCAAGTTAACTTAGTTAGATTATTAGACTTTCATAATAATTTCCCTAAAAACCATCGATAATATCTGGATAAGATAAGAAAAAAACATATCTAACTCATCAATGTTGGTCTTGGAAAACATTCAATACCCTCTTTCTTTTGTTGGATCTATTAATATACCCCCTCTAATGATTATGTGACTTGAAAATGAAACCTTTTCGAACCAAAATTCACACTTCGAAAATTTTGTATATAGTTTCTCATTTCCTAGGGACTTTAGTAAAACTATAAATTGATCTTCATACTCTTCCTTGTTTATTTAAAAGATAATAATATCACTTATAAATACTACCACAAACAAATCAAGGTAGTATCTAAAGACTCTATTAATTAAATCTATGATGATAGTATGGAAATTATTATGACCAAATGGAAGCAATATTTGTTCACAGTTTCCATACCTTGTATGGAATGTCATATTGGGTATATCATCCTTATTAAACCACAACTGATGATATATAGAATGAAGTTCAATGTTTGAAAAGGTATATATATCTGGGAAGTTGATCAAACAATTCATCAATATGGGGGAGAGGATACTTTTTGTTGATAATAATCTTGTTCAAATACTGATAATCAATGAAGACTCACATAGATCCATTTTCTTTTTCAAAAAAAAGAACAGGTACCCACAAGGTTCCACACATAGACAATTAATCCCCTGTCAACAATTTATTAGAGTTTTTCTTCAATTCATTCAACTCAATTGGGGATATTCCCTGGGGGGTCTTGGAAATTGGTGTGGATCTAGGTATGAGTTCTACTGAGAACTAAACTTCATGATTTGTTGGAAGATCAGAAAAATCTTCCAAAAATACATTAAAAATTCCTAAAAATAGGAATATCATTTATATTTTTTTTCTACCAAACCATCTGGGATAAATATTCATTCTCAAAAGAAATAATGTCCCATAAAACATGTGTGATTTCCATCGAATGTTCATATTTATCACATCACTAATAGATGATCATAGGCACACATGGAATTTCAAACATGAATTTCCTTCCTCAAAATTGATGTGATTCTTAGGTAAAGAAATCCAATCCATGCCTAAGATAACATAAAATTGATCCAGAGGGAGTATAACAAGATTTTTGGGAAGCATATTCCGAAAAGAATCAACCAAAGAGGAAACATAAACTTTTTATTTTATCATCGTACCATTAGGGGTTTTTACTACTAATTCAATATCTAATCAATATGGTGACATAATGGAACCCTTATAATATTATTTATATATAATTTAATGGGTATAACCATAGTCAAATAAGACAATAGTAGTTCTATAGTGAATGTTAAGTGTACCTTTCTCCATGTTGTTATCATTCCACTCTTACAAAATTGTAATGGGATGATATTATCATTTTTTCCCTTAGCATAAGAGGTTGATAAAATTGATCATCATCTTTACCCCTTTGATTCGGACACAGGTTAACATATTTCTCATGCTTCTCACACTTGAAGCACTGAGGTTGGGGAGGTGCATTCTGTGTATCTTTCTCTATATTTGAATCATTATCTAACTTTTTTCCACCACTTCAGTAGTGGGAAGATTGATTTCCATCCTTACCACACTTAAAACAATTTATAGTCCCCATAAAACAATTTTATCCATTGATTTTTCCACACATTGAGTATAAAGGAAAGGAAATATTCCTTTATCCCTGGTTTATAGATTTCCCTTTGAATTTCACCTTTCTCTTCTTTTCAAACCCATGAGATTGATACATAACTCCAACCTCCATATCCATCTTAATTGAACGTCATAATATTTATCGATATCTACTAAAGTCTCTAATAAGAAATTTCTTTTGAATAAATGACTTTATGGCACAAAATAATTGATCAATCTTATTTCTAGGTTGGATGATAATTTCATAGGGGTACCTCATATGTCTTATAAACTTAGCCTCATAGGTACCAATGAATTCATCATAACTTTTATTTAACTTTAGGAACTCCTTTTAAACCTTTGTATAAAGAACAATAGGGAAGTAATTATTGAAATATAAGTTCTTGAACATTCTCCAATATATGGATTCAATTTCATCATATTTCCTCGAATTCTCGATAAGAGTCCACCATTGATCTCCATCACCTTCCAAATGGTAGATATACTAATTGACTTTCTCAATTTCTGAACATTGGATGATGTAAAATATCTTTTCATTGGTACCGATCCATTACATAGCCACTGTTCGAATATAAGACCAACTGAATGAACGTGTATCTTTCCTCATAAAGGACTCAACCAAATGTTGTTCCCTTATTTTATTATTTGGGAGTCCATCATGATTGAAAACATAGAACTTTTTTGTGAGCGTATAAAAAATATTATTCATTCCATGACCCATAGGATTTAGTTTCTATGGAGGAAAATCATTGCACTATCCATCAAATTTAAAATTAATAGGATTCTTATGAGTTCTAACCTTTAGTAAAACCAAAAACATAAGTTAAGATATAATAATCATAGTGGGGAACCAAAAAATCATGAAATTCACTTATAGGTTGTCAAAACTATAAAAACGCCTTTAATATACAAAAAATTAGGTTTATAATAGGTCATTAATAGTCATCATCCATTTAAATCCTTCATGATGGTTGGTAAAATGTGTGTGAATTCCCA
Organism: Viscum album; assembly: GCA_963277665.1. Lineage (NCBI taxonomy): Eukaryota > Viridiplantae > Streptophyta > Magnoliopsida > Santalales > Viscaceae > Viscum > Viscum album. The sequence goes on along the minus strand of OY728130.1, from coordinate 1,192,171,521 downwards.
AATCACGTCACCTGGGAGTATCAAACTAGGTTTGTAGAAAGTCCCATTGTAGTAAACCAGTTCCTGGTTGATTTTAGATTAATACGGTGTTTTGGTGTTTTTATACCTATGTATATCTATTCTAGAGCAACATACACCTGTAGTATCTAGATATGGATGTAATTTATTAGAAACCACTCACCCTATTCTTTACCAAAATTCAAGGAAATTTTTTTATACTCTGACTCATCCTTAGACATCTCCTTAGTGATTACACTAATAGTTTCTCATCCTAGTTTAAAAATCATTACTAAAACATTACATGGATACCAACTATAGTGACTCAAGATTTACATACATAGATATTAGATCAATTTTGTAGAACATTTATTATATTGAACAAACACAAGCCCAAATACTATATTACTATAGTGACTTCTCCAACAAGGAATCAAAAACATTTTTCCATAAGTGAACTAAATTATCTCCTACTAGTTTATCCATGAATATAACCCTTTTCAGACACAACATAAATAATACATATATTCATAACCTTGGGAATGAAATAATTATATAGGGTGAGATCAGATGGTCATTAACAGTAAAAAAGGGAGATATATAAGCATAATCATCAACATAAGGGTATGATAACATGTTAATTACATTAAAAAATAATACCATAATATCTAATATCATAATTTTGAGTCATGAAATAATTATTGGAATTCATAATACATTAATCATACAAAAATCAACGATCATAATTCATGTTATCATAATATAATCTTATGATATGGAATTGTGGAAAACACATAACCATATAAAATTATTTACACAGTAGTCAAGGATCACTACCAAGATATTCTTATTGAAATGGGTCCACTCCCAAAACTATATTATTAGTGAAGTTTTACTCCCAAGAATATCTTAGTAAAAAAAGTCCTTTATTGAATAGGGTTTACTCCCCATTCTAACTAGGTCTAACTGATGAGATATAAATTTTTACCTAATGCCCTGGAGAGAGATATAAGCTTCACCCATAACATAATGAAACCATAAATTTTTTTTCCAAAAAATCATAAACATTCATCATATAATAACCCTTGAACAGAAATAGGTATTATCAACATTCCATCATATCATAACCTTTATAAAAGAGACATTTTTCAAAATCATAGAATCACCCTTGAAAAAAAGTGGGATTCATAAGAATATAACCCATGGAAGAGAAATAGGTTTCATAAGAATATAACCCATGGAATAGAAAAAGGATCCATATGTATGTAATCCATGGAAGAGAAACATGATTCATAAACATCATTCTATCAAATCATAAACCATTCAGAGAAATAATTCGAATGGTACTTTTGGATCATATTTATAGTAAGGAATGAGTAACACAAATCGATGTTATATTAAATAGAAAATAATTTGAAAATATCATTTAAAACATTTCTTGAGGAAAATATGATTTCCACTTGGGAAAAAACTTTTTAATACATAAAACATTTTGAAAACATTTTGATTTGAAAATAATTTTGAAAACTAACTATGGAATATTTGAGGTAGTTATTTCTCATGATGCCAAAATATTTCTTTCATGTCATACATGTTAAACTAAAAGTACATGTAAAAATTTTTCTAAAATAAAAATGATAATAATTATGAAAACATGACATGCCCGCACGTGTCATTGTATTCACACGGGATGCGGTAAGATTAGAATTTTTAATATTCCAAACATTATTTATTACTTAGGAATAGTATAGAAAAATTTCTAGGTTAATCCCATAGGAATATAAATGGTCTTATGAAATTAAATATCCTAAGAACCTTTGGATAAGAGTCCTTTATTTCTTTTTTTAGTTTGGGAAACACTAGATCTATGTTGATTTCTTGTTGCTTCAAGAATAAGAAATGGATCATGATCAATTTTGGGTATCTATTGAAAGGATTATCTCAATTATAACTTGGTAGGATCCTAAGGTTTAGGCTTCAAATAATGTGGAGGTCTCTAGTTGAGTTTGTTCAAGTCACCTTGTTCAAACTTGCAGTAAGTATTACTTGATTGAGAGATAGTGACAACTTAGATGCATTAATCATGGATTCTAAGGAAGAATGTATCTTAGGATATTATTCGTAGCCTAAGCTACTCCAATCAGGATAGGTTCTTTTACTTAAATATCTTGTGATCTAATATGTTCAAATGAATTGGATATTCAATTAACTTTTATCTTGATTACTAATCCTTAAGGTTACCAAGTTGAGAACTAAAGATTTAATAACATACAAATACACCTACAATCGATCCCCAACCAAGTTGGTTTTATCCACTCGTTGTTGGAGGACATGAAAATATTTAATTATTTAAAACCATACGGGACCAGCGAAGAACGTTTGAATTTAAATGATCCATAATCATTTAGTGGTTCAGATTCAAAAATTGGAATGAGGATGCAGCTAGGGTTTGAGAAATATATATCACAACTTAATTAAATACATACCTAAAATGAAAGTTGAAATGTATGAATGTGTGTTCATTAATGAGTGATGATGAACTATGGTGGTGATGAAAAAAGGTAAATTTATGTGATGTTGAAATCACGATCCACAATAATTGTATTAAAATAATATAATTTTAAAGGTGAAAACTTATGAGTTTAGGTGAGAGGGAGTCGAAGGAAACTAAAAAGGAAAAAATCATAAAATAATTTCGATGTAGAAGTTGTGAAATCCACTATCGAGATACTTTATTTATAGCTGAAATATTACACGAAATGTAATTTATTTCACATCATGTAATGTATAATCTATGTAAATCTTCCACAGTTTTTGAATCATACATGTATCTCACACATATCTCGTCTGAGATATGAGGTTTTACTAATTTCATGTCGTGTACCACTAACTCAAAATGTGTAATAGCCTTACATCTATATCTCTATAGAGGGTTTATCATTCAAAAGGTTTTGAATAATTTCACATCATTTATTGAACATTCAAAATGTATACTGGATTATTTTTTGAACTCTTCACAGCATGGTTAATGACTTGGCTCATGACATTCAGTATCTCGTGAGACACTATTAAACGACATGAATGGCGGTTTCACAACATGTAATAGGTAACCTTGCATAGAAAATCAGTCATGCCTCCATGTTCATTGCTTTAAAAAATTATAATCTTTTAATTATAATCTCTCAACGGTTCCTTATGTCCTATACTCATTTTCCAGCTACCTCACATTGAATGTTTTCTCATCACTCAGGGTAAAATAAAATGGGAGCACGGTTCATACCTTGTGTAAATTCTTCTAACCAAAGGTTTCCATTGGTTCCATTATCTCAACTTTTTAAAGACAAGTAGAAAATTAATCATGAGGGCTTTAGTAATAGGGTTATAATGACTCTGAGGATGTCGATAGGTGATTAAAAAGTAAAAATAAAGCTAAAAAAGTGGGTAATATCTGAAGTAAAATGAATCGATGTTAATAAAAGTGAGAAAAATTACTCATCCTAGATAATCAATTCCACTCTTCGAGCATCTCAAGTTGGAACCATGTATATATCAAGTATGTTCAAAAAAGGGTATCATGTACCTTTCCTTTTTATTTTGTATTTTCATTTTTCGAAAACCATGTCTAGGATAGATCTCATATCCACCCCCTGACCAGCTATGATCATTCAAGGGATTCATCAGTTAGGAAATGGTGGCTTTTGAACTTCCACATAAATAACCCATGTCAATTCTTCTTTTCTTTTGAATTTTTAAATGGAACCGAATAGAGGTGAAAAGATACAAAGTATAAATGGATTGTAACCAAATAGTTTGATAAGTAACATGATACATATCTAAAATAAAACCATTCCAACATTCTAAATTCCTCCCCCAACCTTTTTCTATAGTTAAATCCTACATTATACAAGTAACATTATAGGAAAGGGAAAAAATTGAATAACATCATCCTGTAAGGTCATTTAAGGAAACTATGGGCTATAAAATAAAAGATTTCAGGTGGTTATCATGAAATAGTGGCTGAACAAATATTTCCAGAATCATTTTAAAATTTTACTTATTTATTCATAGCCTCAATTAGATCTCAATAAAAGTTATAATAGGTTTACAAGTCCCAATTATCAATCATGAAATATGATCCGAAAAGAATATGAAACAATAGGATTAGATTCCTCTTGGGTAACAAAAGAAACTAGAATTCAAAATGGGTATGAAACTAAGTAGTAATTCAATTAACCATAATTAAAAAAATGTTGAATTTGAATTAAATTTCTAAGAAAAGAAATCGTTCTGAAAATATAACCATAGAAAAAACATGGCTTCTAACAATTATGACCATACATTTTTCTTTTATTTACATGGTAATAATATTTTTAGGATTAAAGAATGCTTTAAATTAAAAAATGACTCATGTACATATGATAAAATATAATAATTCAAGTATGTATTACGTGAAAATCGCAAGGAACTCTCCCACACATAGAAGGTGGCAGTGTTCTCACTATCCATGGAATTATTATTGGATTGTTATAGCATATAAAGTGTAGAACAAATGAAATGGAAGTTGAAAATTAGAAATTTGAGGAAATAAAGAGCTTCCTATATGTATTGGTCCTCTAGCTCATGTATTCACTTGAATAGATTCGTAAATTTAGGTGCATCAAGAGAATTAGTTAGATTGGGGGGATGGAATCATCGCTCTAGGTGGATACAACTCATCATGGATCTCTATGGATAGTTTTGGAAGTTGGACTTCTATTTTTGTGTAATGTTGGGTCACCCTCTAGACTAGAATATATGGTTTAATGGGTCCATCGACAAATATGGATGCTATAAATGAGTTATACATGGCTATATATAAATTTAAATAAATTAAAATCAAACCAAGTAAGAATGATGCAGAAATCTATTTCTATAAATAAATAAATTTTCATTAAAAAACTGAGGGCATATACAAATGAAAAAATGAAATGACCATCCCTATCAAATAAATTTTAAACCCAAAAATGAATCAAAATGGATGATTAGTAATCGGGACCAAAAATATACTTCAATTTCAACCTTCCCACTAATGGTGATGAAAAATATCTTGGTGGATCAGTGGCTATAGCAGTTATAGGAAAGGGTGGGTCTGTGATGGAGAGTGGAGTAGTAGTGTTGCAAACATGAGTTAGAGTGGGTGGTGGAGAGGTCTAGATCCTTAAATAGGTTGTGGGTATATTAGATAGATCTAAGAAACGTACCTATTTTGGATGTATCGGTGGACAACCGCTTTCCCCTCTTATACTTCTTAGTTTAATAATCTTGATCTTGGGGTAGGTCACAGTCAGATATGGGTGATGTGGGAATGGTAGAAGAGGAGGGGATGGTAGAGGTTGGTGGTGGTGGAGTGGTGAAATCTGATGTCTCAATGAATGGAAGATGAATATGAGTGGATATATGGTATAGATTCTCTGGGATGCACTTTTGTATATCTCATAACTCTATCAGGGTGGGATGGGTGGGTGGAGGTATGGAAGAAGAGGTGGTATAGGTAAGAGGATGATTGGGTGGTGGAGGTGTGGAAGTGGTGTATGGATCAACTAGTGGGTCTACTGTACCTGGTGGTGGTGCCTCTTCATGTGGTGTTTCCTCATACATGCTCGGTGCCCAATGATATAAATCATCCATTTTGACCAATAGCGGGGTTGTGTGTATGATCACAAAGTCAATATGTTTGATGGGTACCAGGTAGGTAAGTGGTAGTTCAGTATCAAAAACAACAAGCTCTCTGGCTAAGTGTCTAAAAAAGGATCCTCCCATCAAGTATTGTGAGTCCATTGTGCATGGTCATAGTAATATTGATAGAACTATGCATCCATGTTGATGGGTGGACCACCCATGTCTATTGCAAGAATAAGAACATCTACCTAACTGACACTGCCATGCGACTCAACCCTGGTGAACTATCCATGTGTCATAACCTTCTGTAGAATCTGTAGTGCTCGGCCCCATAACTGGGTAGACTTTATGATCTGTGGGTTATAGCGAAGTTGGGGGTCTTAGGAAAGTATATAACATATATACTATGAATTGGATTTTGGTGGCGCCAGCGGAAGTTTAGAGAAGACCTATGATGTGGAAAACTCATCTGTATAGATGTTGAGGCCAATACCAAACTTAAAAAAGGAAATCTAATGGTGTTGACCACCCAGGAAGAACTGAAGGCTATCAATGAATGTATCAAACATCGAGAGGAACTCTATAAAAATATCCCTTTAAGAGTCCTCCCGAACATATAAAATAAATTTGATATAGAGTGTCTTCAGGATGAGTGTATGGAATTGTTGATGTTCATCCTAGAAATGATAGGTAAGTACAATTTTTTGTTCATATGCATCATCTTTTCCTGCATCCTAGTTACGTTTACCCAATGCTTCGAGTTAGAAAAGAATAACACATGGTGCAGGTATAGGGTTTCATCACTTGAAGAGTCCTCAGAGGTGGTGAAGGATTCATGTTGGCCATTTGGTGAAGCACATACTGCTATAGGTGGTGCAGTAGGTGCAACATGGGTGGAAGAAGTGGCACTATATTCTAGCTTCAAAGGTGGTCGCTCGTTGTGGTCAGACAATGTGTTAGAAGTATACGAATGCTTCATTAAATCCATCTAGGAAGGTGGGTGAGGGGTGTGGTTTGGTGGAAACTGAGGCATAAGAGAGGTGTGATGGTGGTTGTGAAGGGGATGAGTAGGGTGTGGTGGTGTGGGTTCAGTGTGGAAGAGCGGAGGAGGGTGAAACGAAGGATGTGGAGAGGGAGGAGCTGAGTGGATGGGGGTGATGGTGCTCGGAAGATAAGAGGAGCTGAGTGCGAGGGAGGTGGGTTCTCATGAGAAGTGGTGTTCAAGAGGTAGGAGGAGGGTGGTGAGGTGTCCGGGGGTGCGGGTTGTGAACCTAGTTTTTATGACCTGTGATTATTAAAAATAGACTAAAAGAAAAAGACAGTGCGTAACAATGGATCACGGAGTGTACTGGTGTATTAAAATGAATTTTTTGATGAACGGTTACACATCATGTAATTTGGTTACAAAACGTGTAATTGATTTTTTTTTAATCATGATTTACACCTAACCTATAGGTATTATCTTATTCAAAACTTTTCTAAGGCTAGCCTAATCTTACATAGGCTATGATTTCCTACTTTGGGTTTCCTCCCAGTTAGTGGTTCATTTAAAATCAAGATCTTGCTGCAATTTGGGATCGATTAAACATGATGATGATGACACAGCCTTCCCATAAGGGTTCTGGGAATATTTTTAGTATTTGATAATTCCCAATGAATAGTGTTCCACCCTCTCTCTGAATTTCAATGGTCTCATAAAGAATTACATGAACAACATAAAAAGGGCCTAACCATCAATATTTCAGCTTACTAGGGAGTAGTTTCAATGTTGATTTAAATAGAAGGAAATTGTTCCCAAGTATAAAGATACACCTAGAAATGAATTGATCATGCCATTTAATTATCTTTCCTTATAGATTTTGTCATTATCATATGCATCCCTACCACTCTCTTCTAATTTAGTTATCTACAACATCCAAGTTTTTCCAGCCTTCTCAGAATCTAAATTCAGTTTAAATGATGATCCATTTGAACTGGATGATGACATGTATTACCATTAACCAGTTTGAAAGGTGTTGTTCCTATGGGAATTTTTTATATAATACAGTATTCCCATAGTACATCATCTAGATTTGGACTCTAATCGATTCTTGTAGTGTTCATAGTTTTTTCCAAAAATCTGTTTTGTCTCCTTGTTTGATAGTTCTAATTGACCACTTGTTTGGGGATGGTAGATAGTTCCTATATTTTATATAATTATATATTTCTATAGAAATAATTTCATAAATTGGTTTGTGAAATGTGTTCCTAGATAACTAATGAGTTATATTCTAAATCCAAATCTTGTAAACACGTTTCTTTTTAGAAATTTCATGGCCACTATCATTGTGTTATGTGATGTAGCTTTCGCTTCAACCAGTTTTGTGATGTAGTCAACACAAACTGGAATGTAGGATTTTCCATATGATGTGAGAAATAGTCCCATGAATTATATGCCCCAAATAACAAATATTTCAATTTCCATGATGGTATTATATAGCATCTCATTCATTTTTTTAATTATTCAAATCTGATGGCATCTATCACAACTTTTGTAGAATTCCCTCATGTCTCGGTGTATCATGGGCCAAAGAAGCCCACTTTGTAGAATTTTCACTACTATGAACTTTTTTCCATTATTTTTATTAGATAGTGATATATGACACATTTCAATTACATCCAAGATTTCAATTTCAGGGATGCAATGTCAGAGAAAACCATCATCACAATGTTTGAATAGTAATGGTTCATCCCAATAGCAATGTTTATCATCTTCCAGAAATAGTTTCCTTTTTTGATATGAGATGTATTCATATAATAATATTTAGGAATGATAATTAGAAATATCAGAAAACCATATTTTAACCTTTATTTTAAAAAGTGTTTAATCTGTAAAATATACTTCAACGTTAGCCTCCTCGTCTTCCTTGATGAATAGTAGGGGAATTCATGATAGATTTTCAGAAATTACATTATCTAAGGCCGTTGTTTCCTTGAATATAATCTAAAAATCTTATATCAAGAGTATGTGATGTATCATCCTTGGTTTTTTATCCTTATGATTCATCAAGTATCTTAGGGTAGCATGATCATTATGTACAATCACTTTGGAATAAAAGAGATAATAATATAATTTTTCAATGGCATATACAATGGACAAGAGTTCTTTTTTTGTAGTCATGTAATTGAATTGAGATTCACTTAGTGTGTGTTTTTCATAATAGATTGGGAAAAATATGTGTCCAATTATTTTTCCGAACATAGAACCAACAACAAGGTCACTAGCATCATACATAAACTCGAATTCATTATCTGATTTGGGTAAAATGATGATTGGGGATGCTATTACGCTTGTTTTCAATGTCTTAAATGCCATCCAACATTCCTCAGTGAATTATAAAGGATCTTATTTTGAAAATAACTTCATCAATGGATGGGTAACTTTTGAAAAAGTGTTTTATAAACCATATTTAGAATCTGACATGGCTTAGAAATATTCTTATTCCCTTAACTTTTGATGGTTTTGGAAAGTTCTTGATGGATTTTATTTTTTCTAGATTAACTTCTATTCCATCCATGGAGATTTTATTCATGTGTATTATTCCTAATTATGTGAAAAAATTGCATTTTTCCCAATTTAGGGCTAGGAATGTTTCTTCACAATGTTGTAAGACTAATTGTAGATTGCTTAAACATAACTCAAAATATCTTCCATAGACTGAGAATTCATTCATAAATATTTCTAGAAATTCATTGGTCATTCCATGAAAAATATTCTTCATGAATCGATGAATGGTTGATGGACCATTGCACATTCTAATTTACATTTTCCGATATGAAAAAAGTAATAAATGGGCATGTAAATGTGGTCTTTGGGTAATCAGTATGATCAAATGAAATAAGGTTTTATACTAAATATCCATATAATAAATAGTATAATTTGTGTCTCAAAAGTTGTTCTAGTATTTGATCCATGAAGCGTAGAGTAAAATGACCATTTCTTGTTGTTGTATGTAGGCATCTGTAATATATTCAAACTCTCTATCTAGTGATGGTGCATGTGGAAATTCATTCATTTACCTTAGTTATCTCTACTATGATTCCACCATTATTAGTTGAAACTTATAGGGGGCCACCGATTTATGATCTAATATGGAAAATATTATTCTATAATCCAAGAGTTTCATCACGTCCTTTTTGACGAATTCCTTAATCAGTGTTCTGATCTGCCTTTGAGGTTAGAATTTTGGTTCTGCATCCTAATCAAGTTGAATCTTTTGGTTGAATTCTGTAGGTTTTATTCCTTTGATTTCTGCCACTCCCCAGACAATTGACTTCTTATGTCTCTTCAAAACATCAACTAATTTTTCTTCTTGTGCCTGAGACAATTTGGAGTTGATAATTAAGGATAGATAGGTTGACACTCAAAATTGTAAGTACTTAAGAATACTGGGTAATAGATTTAGTTCCATATTTTGTGGTCAAATGAAGGAGGGGATGAAAGGTGGAAAGGTATACCTTATGAGAGGTTCAATGAGTATTTTTTCCAAAAAAATCATACTCCTCTTTCTTCTCTAAGAGTGAGTCTTCACTTTCTTCTAAAATGGTCATAGACTAATCTCATTCTTGCGTAAGATAGATGGAATTGTAATCAACAGAATTATTTGATTATTGGGAAGCCTTAACCAGGTTGAACACTACCTATTCTTATCCAACTCAGAAGATTATACTTCCTTGATTAACATCTATCAAATACTTTCCTATGGCTAGGAATGGTCCTCCAAATATAATTTTAATGTCACATTCTTATTCCATGTCCAGAACTAGGAAGTCTACTGGAAAGATGAATTTTTATTCTTTAACTAATATATCTTTAAGAATGCCTCTACAATACTTCATTGATCAGTCAGCAATTTGTATTTCTACTTGCGTTGTTTTATGTTCTTAGATCCAAGCTTGTGGAATACATTCATTTGTATTATGTTGATGTTAGCACCATGATCACACAGAGCTCTTCTAAACTTTCATTCTTCAATTGCACCAGTAATTGAAAAACTTCTGAGAACTCTCGTTTTTTGTGGGACTTTATACTAAAAAGAAGCAAATAATTCTTCATTTAATGAGATAAACCGAAAATATTCTATATTTCATATGTTGGATATTAGATCCTTGGGAAATTTTTCACACACTAGCATTTGAGAAGTGTCTTCTACAAATGGTATGTTAATGTGTAGTTTCTTGAACATCAATAGGAAAACTTTATACTGGACCTCCTATCTGACTTATATCACTCTTTCCTAAAAATTAGGAGGTGTATTTTATGGTGGTGGGGAAGCATAAATTGCTTCCTTGGGTTTCTTAGTAGTTTGGTCTCCTTCAACTAGTGATACTTCTTGAGGTGTGGGTTTATAAACTTATTCTTCTACTAGTGGTTCTTTTATAGGAACATCAAGTTTCCCTTCATCTCAATATCTAGTTTGTTGAAAGTCTAATATCTTCCTACTTATCAGAACTACTAATTTAGCTTCCTCCCATGGGTACATATCTATATTACCAGGTAGTGTACCTGGTAATCAGTCAGACAAAGTCTTCGATATTTGACCCATTTTAACTTCAAGATTCCACAAAGCATATATTTGGTTTTGAATTTCTATTTTTTAATATTTCATTCTATGAACATATTTTGAATGAATGTATCCAATAAGTTTTCTAGGATACTTTGAGGAGGATTATTTTGCTTCAGAGGTTAGGGATGAGTGGGTTGGAATTTCATCTGAGCTCTTTATGGGAAGGGTTATTATTGCGTCTTCCTTAAGGTCCAGGCAATGGGTTAAAAGGTGGATACCAAGGTTTTCCTTAATTTTTAAATGGTTCTTGACCAATTTATTATTTAAAAATCCATAGTTGTTACGAGGTTTATATTGAGCATGCATCTACTGGTAATATTGTTTTCACGATTGAAAAGGTGAGTTATTTTTATTGTAATTTACATAATTTGAATTATGATGGTCTTCTACTCCTTCCTTGAAATATGGGTGAAGATGTGGGTCACCACACATATCACATGATTGTATCTCCTTTATAGGTGTAGGAGGGGGTTATGCAGTATGAATTTGAAATGATTCAATATTCATCGTGACTTCTTCTACAAGTGATACTAATATTTTGTTTCCATCCTCCCAGTTGATACCATGCTTCGGTGGTCTATGATCACTTTTCCACATGCTATCATTGTGAGAAACATCATCCCGAATATCTATTTCGGCTTCTGGGTTTTTAAACATCAGGCCACCATCAGCTGTAGCATCAACAACAGTTCATACAGCTGGATGGAGTCCTCGGTATAATATATATCATAGAATACACATATATAGTCCATGGTGTAGACATTTCCTCATCATCTCTTTGAATTAGTCCCATGACTCTCATGTACATTCTCCCTTAGTTTGAGAGAAGTTATGAATGTCATTATGGATCTTCCATGTCTGGATCGGTGGAAATTATTTATCCATGAACTTCTTGGAATGATCTTACCATGTTTTGATTGATTCAGGAGCTTGAATTTGAATCCATTCCTTAACTCTATCTCTTATAGAGAATGGAACGACGCACAGTTTGATTTCATTTGAAGAGAATCCCCAGTTGTGAAATGTATCTCAAACTTCTAGGAAGTTGGAAATGTTCTCATGTGGGTCTTCTCTCTAGTGTCTACTGATTTCCCGATATTCAAGATCATATGAATGAGTCGAGTTTTGATTTTGAAGGTATGATCTTAGATTGGGGGAAGAACTATGATTATTGTTTCACAATGGATTGATGGAAATCCATAATCCATGATGGTTATCTCTTATTGCATCGAGTTCTATCCAAGAATAATTTGTTACAGGTTTTGTGGGTTCGTTGGGTCATCTCCCACTGGATTTTTGAGGTCATCTTTCGTAGACTAGCGATGTGAAAATAGAAAACTTTCAATATTAGGATCGAATTCTACATCTTCTTCTGTCTCGAGTCCCTTTGAATTATTCTAAGGACCTTGGTAAATGAAATATACTGTAATTTAGATACTCAAGGGTGTATTAAATAAAAATGATGAAAATGGGGTCTAGGAAATGTAATCCTAGGTCTTAATTTCCTGAGGCTTGTAAGCATAGCATCGCCTTCCATAGTAATGGTGCCAAAATTAGACATGCCCATACAAGTCATTGTATTTGTGTAGGCTACAGTCATATTAGAAATGTTGATTTCCTATACATTACATACTACTCTGGTATAGTATAACGACAGTCTGGGGTCGATCCCACGGGGAGAGAAATGGTAAACTAAAAGTCAATGGCTTACGACCCTTTGTGTAGGAGTCCATTCTAGTTTGATTTTCTTTGGGAGACAATATATCTATGTTGGTTGATGGTTTATTAAACAATGAGAGTGGGTTCAGGATTCATTTTGGGTATCTGTATAAAGGATGATATTAATTCTAACGTGGTTGGATCCTAAGGTTTATATTGTAAAGCAATAAGAGGTCGCTAGTTGACTATGGTCAGGTCTCCTAGTTCTACATATGTGTAACTATTCCTTGATCAAGTGATAGCAATAACCAAAATTCAATATGTTTGGCTTCTAAGGAAGAAATTATCTTAGGATATTTTTCATACCCTAATCTACTTCAATCAGGATAGGGTTATTTTATTAAATATCTTATTATCAAGTACATCCAAATTAATTGGATAGTTAACTTACCTTTATCTTGATTACTAACCCAAAATGTTACCAAGTTTAGAACTAAAGATTTAAGAATGTTCAGATACACCTACTCTTGATACCTACCCTAGGTGGTTTTATCCACTCATGGTAGAATGATATGAAAATAATTAATTAATTAAAACTATACTAGACATTCTTTAAACCTTTGAATTTAAATTTTACTAATCATGTAGTGTTTCAGATTCACAATTTTGAACAAGCATGCTGTTAGGGTTTGAGAAATATAAATCACAAATTAATTAAATACATACCTTGAATGAAATCCGAAATGGATGTGATATGAGTTTGATAATTAATGATGATGAACAATGGTGGATATACAAAATTTTACGTGAAGGCTATGTTGAAATAACAATCCATAACACCTTTCTTAAAATAAAATAATGAAAAAGGAAAGGAAATTTGAATTCTGGGGAGAGGGAGTCAAAGAAAACTCTAAAAGAATAAAAATCATAAAATAATTCCACTGTCGAAGTTTTAAAATATGTTTTTGGTATCCCTTATTTATAGCCTAAATATGACACGATGTGTAATTTATTTCACATTTTTTTAATATTGAATCTATGTAAATATTCTATGTATTTTTATTCTTACGGGTATCTCATGCATATCTCATATGAGATATGAGGTTTGACTGCTTTCACGTTATATACCACTGACTCATAATGTGTAATATCCTTCCAACTATAAATTTATATAGTGTATTTCTCATTAAAAATGGTTTTAATAAGATCACATTGTGTAGTAGACATTCACAGCATGTACGTGATTATTTTCTTTCACTCTTCATGAATTGGTTTGCAACATTCAACATCTTGTGAGACACCATTACATGACCTGAACTGATGTTCAACAATGTGTAATAGGTAAATTCTTCTATTTTTTAGTATTTTCCCCTTTGAAACCATGGGGAGCTATTTTCTGCATTATTCATCATAAACCAAGTGCATTATCCAAAATATCATTAAAAACCCTTAATTAAATGACATCAAAACGTATATATGATTTCAGCTTTTCAAAAATAAAGGAATATTCCTTTCAAAAATTTTTGTAAAATTCATACATGGGTATAAGTGTATTTTAAAAATTATAATATAGTAATAAGATATTTTTGAAAACATTTTTTTAAAACATTGTATTTAAGGAAAATAGATTTACGACCGAAAAGAAAGATAAATTCATATTTTCATAAAAACATTTTCCAACTACTTTTAAGTACCAAAGAGTGGAAGAAATTGTATTATTACATAAATTTATCATGAGTAAAAAAATTGTAATAATATTTTTGATAATTATTGATATATTTTATCAATAGAAGCATAATCATAAACAATCTCGATAAGCAATGAGATTGTAGTAATAAACTCTTACGACTTTTGTAACCTTGAATTATAATACCCATAAAAGAATAGCATTACATAAATCTTAAAATATCAGGAATATAAGTATATTCATTATATAACATGTCAAATGGGTATTGTATACACTTCATAAAATAATATTGATGCATAATATAACGTGTGTCTCAAAGAAGTAAAATTGAGAAAATATCCCATTACCGCTTTAGTAACATTGTAACTGTAACCACAAGAAAGATTTTCCCTTAAATGGATATGATAATCCATATATTTTTAACTGTAATAGTCATAAAATAAATCAATGAGATTTATAGAAACCACATACAAGAAATAGATTGGGAAGATGGATTGTGTCTAACAGAAAATAAAAGCGAGACAGAATTCTCTTTCTTTAAGTATTGAATTTTGTTGTACTAATTCAATAGTCATGTATAATAAATGCCAGTTTACTATTAATTTATTACAAAACCTTGTTCACTTATATCAAACCATATATTATTCTCTTATTAGATTTTATTACCCAACTAATAACAGTTCCATGTAAAATTTATGTTTTGGTTAATAACCACATTGTTTATTGTATATATTTTTATTTGTTTTATTTTTTGGTACTATTACTATGATCATGATTTAATAATATCCAAAATTATAACCATGATATAAATATAAGATATATTATATATATATATATATAATATTATATAATAAATATAAATATTAAATGAAATACACATTTCATGGATATGGTAGGTCGTACGTACGCATGAACATTATTTCCATTTTCTTATCATATTAAATGAAACCAAATAATATGAGATATTATCATTCCAAAAAAATATTATGTCATATATATCACATAAATTTATTAAATAAATCTATAATATATCCCATTTAAAGTGTGAACAAATCCCATCACTTCCCTAGGTGGTAGTCAACCGTTCAAACAAACGACATTATCTTATTCGCACAAAATGGAAAGCATGACAGTATGTGTGTTATAAAGGTAAAAAAATAAAATAAAATAATAAAATTAATAAATATAAAATATAAATATCACTTCTATCATTATTCCCAATGTTGATAGTTCGTAATGAAAAAAATGAACGATATCAGTTCGTGGGCGGTTGTCTGTCGTACAAACGAATGATGGTTTTTTAATCCATTTGATGGAAGTGTCCGTGGTTGTAGGTCATACCCTTAACATAAAAATCTAAAAATATTTATTATAATAATTTTATTAATTAACCATGATATAAATATAATTAATGGGGTTTTAAGATGAAATAAAATAAAAACTTTTGTTAATGAACGTTAACTCTTCTTCAGGTATCTCTTTTTGGTTTGCACCAAAGGACTCCCTTCAATGGATTTCTAGCCAAAGTAAGGATTATAATATAATATTTAGGAATTTAGGAAGATATTTGGACTGGTCTTATACAAACTAAATTTATTTATAGGTTTAAATATATGGAAATATGGTGAAACCTTTTATAAGGGTGGTGAGTGGAAAACTCGTAAATATTTGAAATACATAATTACACCCACATTAATTCATAAGAAGTGGCAATAATAATAGATATTTTTAGATAATAGAAATTATAAGGTTTAAATATATCCATAAATTGGGTTTTTGACAAGTTTCTAAGTCATTTTTTCACCTATGTTCAATGTTTATTCCCTTAGTAAACTCATTTTTCTCATATTAAATTTAAATATTTTCACTAATAATTATGGTAAAAAATAAATTTATATTTATTAGAAAATATGAATTATAATGAAACCAAATATTAAATCTATATTTATAAATTCAGTTCATAGGAATTGTATAAATTAATTTCAAATATATCCCGCATATGGGATGCAACAATGAGATTTTAAGGTGGAAATATTCAAAAGTTTGGAATATTTTTTTCTAATTTAAATGTGAAATTGATTATAATTACGAAAATTATAATTATGGATGTATTATTTAACTAATTATACTAGACAAAATATTAAAAATATAATTTAACTATATAAATAAATTAGATTAGAAGCAGTTTTCATTTTGGTAGTGTTCACTATTCATCCAAAATGAAATATTTTAGAAAAATTCAAAACAATTCACCCTAAGATAATTTTGAGATTATCAATTCAAAAATAATGTTTATTTTTTAAAATTAAATATAAAAAAGTTTTAAAAATAATTTTTTTTCTATAGAAGGACATAAAAATCAATTCTTTCGAGAAAATATTATTTTCAAAACATTTATACTTTACAGAAATTTATATATTTAATTATAAATATGTTTTATTTTTATAAAAACATTATAAATAATATTTATAAATTATTTATTAATATTCATTTTACTAGGTTTAACGACTAGGTTATAACTATCTTTTTAAAATAATTAAAATAATAAAATGATGTTTCATAGAAACTTTGTGTTGTGTTTAATGCAAGTAAAACCCAGTGTTGCATGTAGTGTAATCTTAACATGGTGAAATGTATAACTCAAGTTTATATTGGTGTATCATTCAAAAAAGCCCACCAAATAAATTTAATTTATTCATAAAAAAAGTTCATAAAACTCTGGGTGTTACAGATATTATATTATCAATCTGATTCCAATATGGGAAATTCTTCACTTTTATCAGAAGTGGTTGGTGGATTCATAGAACAAGTCCTAGGTATCCATGTTTTACTCACTAAATATACATTAATATGTTAATTCTTTTTTGTAAAATATTTGAAACTTATAATTTCTTTGATTTTATCTCATTGATATTAACAGATTCCACACAAAGATTCACTTCAATAGAAACATCTAAGATAGGTTTCTCTAGCCTTGAAAACTTCTTGGGCCTATCAATTGGTAAAATGTCCACACCAAGACAAAATTTAACATAATGGTTAATATAACATGACTTCTAGTTCCAAAATATCATTGATCACAAAGGATCTAAATCGGTACATGTTCTAAGACCAGCATAATAACCCAAGATTTTAATATAATTTTTCCTTTAATTAAGTAAAATTTATTTGATAGCTTTATCCACATGAAATAATGAAATAAAATGAAATAGTGAATTTTTTTAAAAAAAAATATTATATATGATCATTAAAACTAGCTATTTAATTAGCAGGTAAGCATAAGAGTAAATTAATTATGAAATATATATATAATAAATTATTTTAATACCCCTTTAATTAATTCCATTTTATGTATGATAATAAATAATTTTTTTCTCCTTATATTTTATAAAATAAAACTATGTATATTAATATGAAATTATTATGTTGATGAAATATAATATCAATTCATTAATGTTAGTTTTGTTAAATGTTTTAAAAAATAGTAAGAACAACTAGTATTTTTAAATGTATTTTTTCAAAAAATATCATTATATTTTATTATTTTACTTTAATTTTAAATTTATATATTTTAAAACATTATTTTAATAAAATGGAAATAATTGTATGATTCATCATGACAATATTATTTGAAGAAATGTTTTTTGTATTTTTCTAAAGTATTTAATTTATAAGGTGAATAGTAGAAAATATTGTTCTTCTGTAATTATTATAAGATAATATTAAAATAGAAATTTATAAAACATTAAATATGTATTTAAGGAATAAAAACAATTAATTTTAAAATATTTGAATAAATTTTTAAATCCTATTATCAACATTTTGAGGACATAAGTAATATTTTCCAAAAATACATGATAGAGATATTTCTATTTAATTAAATATTATATTTTTAAAAAATGAATTTATTTAAAATCCACATAAAATTTATATATTTTATAATGAGCAGATTTATTTTATGAAAATCAATGAAATTTCTAGTTATACCAAACACATAAATTTTAAGCTTAGAAATACACTTTAAAAAATGGTTGTTTACATGTTACATGCAGTAATATTAAAATTGAGTATTCTCACACACATATATTTTATCAAATAAAATTAATTTCATATTTTAAATCTGTGGGTATAAATTATATAACAATTCCCATTTTAAATTTATTACTATTAATTTATTTACATAGGTAAAAACCAGTCACAATGGTAATACCAAAAATGGTAAAAGTGAATATTCTAAAATTAATGGTAATAAAACATATTTAAAAAACGTGTGAAAATTAATTATTTAGGGATTATTGACCTTATCTAATAACCTAATAATTTATTTTCCATTTTTTGAAAAATGGGACATGTTTATCACGTCCTCCTTTTATATTAATTAATTATTATTACAAAGAAATCTATTATCACAACTTATAAAAGGTGCCTCTCACCACCCATTCAATACCAAATAAATAATTAAGTTTTATCTTTATGCATGTATATTTTTTTTACATCCATTATATTCCCCATTATTTTCTAGTGAATTGTTTCATGTGTGATTTTTTAGGGCATCTGTTTTTAAGGAATCCTCCATGGAAGAAAAAAAATATTTCAATTTTAGTGCTATTTTTTCTGACTTTTATTGCTTTCTATCTTAATTTTTCATTTATAATTATCTAATTCCTATAGAATTAAGTATTTTTTTATAATGAATTTTTTTTCTAATTTAAAAACAATTAACAATAATTTAAAATTTTAATTAATAAAAACAAAATTGTCATTCATACTTTATATGGACTACCATCTCCATGAGGTGATAACTTTATTTTATCTCCACTACCACTCATTATTGATTATAAAAGTGATATTGAGGATGAAATAAAAGATATATAACATAATATTGATTATTCCGAGAGAAATTATTATCCACCTTCGTTCCCCATTATATGTTGAGAAATGAAAACATTAACTATGTGTAGTGTAGACTAATTCCTTTGAGAAGTAATGAATCTCATTTTTTATATAGTTTCTCTATCAGCTTTTAAAAAACATAAAATATGATTCAAAAACTTGTAACTAAAAAAATATTAATATTATTCTATAAAAATGGAATTATTCTAAAAATAAACCACGTTTATATTCACAATCATTCATTAATCGTGGTATGTTTGTGTCTAGGTTGATAAAACTGCTAACATGAACAATGATATAAAATAATATCTTGGATGAACAAGAGAACTTAATTTATAATAATTCATGATACTAATAATAAAATATATTTTTATATTATTTTCTATAATGGTAACATTAATGTTAGACTCATTAACTAAGAAAGTATTGTTTTTTATCTTAAAATCACTAAAACATGCTTATTGAAATTTTTTTATATATAAATTGTAACAAAAAGGTTCATATAATTTAATTATATAATTATAAATAATTATAATTAATCTTTTAAATTACAATTTATGATCTTTTAATGACATTATTTGGGTTTATAATGGATAACAATACAGCAATTACAAATGTAATTCAAAGTGATCAAGATTAAAAAAACCTATATTAAAAATAGATAATAACTAACTAATATACATATAGTGAATAATATTAAATGATTATTATAACAGGTTATTTTTATTAAAAAGTTTTTTTAAATGGGTCTTCATGATTTTTTTTATACAATATATTTGTGTTCTTTAGTGGAATTCAAGAATTAAGGTAATAGTTTTTTATATCAATTTTTTTCACTAATATATGATTCATGTTCCACACTTGTTTATTAATTATTATTTATTAATTGGACATGTATTTCCTTTTTTAATATGGTTCATGAAATATAGGGTATTCTTTAATCCATCTTAGGTTCTACCTTTGAAATATTTCTAATATAAAGGATTACAATGTTGTAAGGGTTCGGTTTATCTAAAATCCACTTTGTTTGAGTTAATATTTTTCATCTTGAACATATAATTCTATACTCTATTTCTTACACAATAGTATTTTATTTTTAAAATTATCTCCCTATTCAGGAAAATGTATCTTTCAACTAATAGATCATACCTTGATGAATTTCTACACCAAAAATTATATCATCATTGAGAATATTTCTTATCTTATTTAATGAAAGTACCCCCTCTTTGTCCATAATTTACCTTCTTCCAGTTTTATCCTTTTCAATTAGAGATTAAATTCTTTTATCTAAATTGAAATTCATATTTTCATTCAGCTATTTTCAAAATAATGATTTATTATCCATTCATGTTATGGGATTTCAACAATGGTGTTTCAAATCATATAAACCAATAATATGAAAGCACCAACATTGAATTTTAGTCAATATTTTTATAAATTAATCTCAATATTATTCTCTTATATTTCATCAATATGTTTTATATTATTTCCTTACAAATATACCTGGTAAACTATATATCATGACCCGACCTCCTCTGATCACAAACCAGGTCATGTGACCCAAACATAAAAAAGGGATCTTATAAAACCGTCCTTGTTAAATTTAAGTCTAATTTTTATTCATTTTATACCAAAAAATTTTCATTTATTTATTTAATATATTATATATATGTTCCATACTCATATACCTAATAAACTATATGAAAATACTCGACCTCTACAGGCCATGAACATGTCCATCTTACCAATGGGTCTCTTGTAATACATTGGTTTGCTTCCCGACACACCACAAGCCATTTTCACCAATTTCACATAGCATATATATTATTATACCCACTACCCTACACATGTTCTTTAAGTGTTATTTTCTCTCTCACACACACACTATGGGAAAATTCCCAAAATGTATCTCATCCTAACACTACTCTAGGATAAGGGTTGGTAAAATCTAGAGTTCTAATTAGGTAGGATTCTTGAAAAGAATTGTGTTCCTTGTTTACATGGGTTGTAACATTTAGTCTTTTAAGTCTCTATTTTACATGGTTTTTATTATCTCCCATTATTTAATGCACAATGCCATCATTGTGGACACCATACCAAAAACACAGGTGGTGTTACTTACTCTCGGCTAGGTATTAGCTCTGATACCATATGTCATGACTCATCCTCCCTAGGCCATAAACATAATAATATGACCCCATAATTCTCTTGTAATAACATGTTTTCCTTCCCAACACACCACATATTGTTACCCACTAGAGTCTCTTATCAAACTAATGGATATCCCCACATACCAACACATGTACTTTTTGTGAGATTTTTCCCCACTCACACACTTCTGGGGAATCTTCCTAATATTTCACTATTCCTAACACAAATATTAGTGAATAAAAATTTGTCTATAGAGTTAAAATCTGGTATGATGCTGAAAATAAATGTGTACCTGGTTTACACGAGTAGAAAAATTTATTTTTCTAATTCTCACTTTTCCATGGGTGTTATAATTGATGATTTTTTAATTAATCCCTTTATATCATTGATATCAACCTTTATATTTGATCATTTCTTTGAACCCAAATAATCCATGAATTACCTTGATATTAAAGCCGCATTAAATCATATTTATTATTTATACCCCAATTTTGGTAATTTTTAATTGTTTAAAATTGATTCAGAATGGAGGTGAGTTTTCTCATGATATAAAGGGGTTTTTTTACTAAAAAAGTATAGGATATATGGTACAATCCTTGGAAAAAGGTATAAGTTTATAAATTATAATTTATTTTGTCCTATTGTTTACCCAACAAAAAAATAAGAAAAAAGAGGATGTAAAAATTGATTGAAAAATATAATTATTACTAAAAAAGAGGAATATTTAATTTTTTTTAGTAATCTTGATCCCTAAGTTAAGGAAGTTTATTTTAGGTATATATCATATCAGATGTACTTTTTTAGGGGGATATTTTTAATGAGATTTATGTTATTTATCATGAATTATACTTTATAGTTTTACTTACTTTTTTAATCATATTTTAAAATCAATTTCTTACCAAACCACCCCTTTAAGCAATTTAATCCTCTAATAGTTTTCCTCATGATTAATGTTGGAATTTTTATTTTTGGGATAAAGTTTTAGATTTATTTCAAGCCTATGGTAAGGATGAATGCACTAGATGTTAGTGAAAAAATCTTGTCAAATGTTCATTGAGCAATGAGAGGGGATTTTTTATGTAAATTAAATCACCATTAGAATTCATATAAATTATAAGTTAAAAATTTTTAAGGGTTTTTAGAATATAATCTTTATTTAACAAGGTGAAAAATTATTTTTGATTAATTTTTATAAAAAAATCATTTGAATATAAGATTCATGTGTGATGGTTTGAAATTTATTACATGTTGATAATTGTAAAATTTTATTTTATATGATATTTAAACTTTTTTAGGATATGATTTCATTAGGATGTTTTTTATATATTATGCATGAGGAAAATAAAGTGTTTATGTGTGGTGGATTTGATAGATGTAAATTCATGAATAATTTTTTCCGTTTAATTAATCTTATTTATTGAATGGAAATTTTTCCATGTTTTATGTGTATTTATTATATATGGATGGAAATTTATTTTTATACTATTTTTTATTATGAAACAATAGGCTATTTTTTAAGTATTGATTCATGAGGTTTCTAGTGATGTGATCTAGTGCTCTATGTAATGTATATTTACTTTGAAAATGTAGTTTATTAGATCCACTCATGAGACACCTTCTAAGAAGTAGGTTGAATTTTTGTAAACTTACTATAGGGGTTTACATGTATGAATTTTGAGTACTGGATCAAAAATATCAATTTTATAGATATTTATGTGATGTGTAATGGTTTTTTCCTTTTTCTCCAAAATGAATGTCATGAGAATGAATAATGGTTCATTGAGTATATGGATACATATGAGGGATTCCCTTTGAAACTAGAAAGTGATTTATATGAATAAATTGATATATTCATTCTTGTATAATGTGTGAATGAGCTATATAATGAGAATCCATGTTGTATAATAACTCACATCAAGTGAAGCTATGTATGATTTAATATAAACATGGTTGTTTTAATATATTAAATGGAAGAAAAGAACCATTAATGATGTAACATGTTCCTTTTCATTATCATTTTCATGAAAGAGATATGTCAAAGGGTATATAAACCAATTGAATCATTATGGATGTAGTGAATTTCATGGAGAGGAATAATAGGTGGATACAAAATATAATTTATGACTCATGCGGTACGTGTCATGCCAAGGATATGGTTTGTTCACCACAGTTTTTTGATTTTTATAGTTGAAAAAGATGGTCATACTAGTAAGTGAGCCATGATGACATTGATATAGATATAAAAATTGTATGATAGATATAGAGGAATATGTTTTAGTATGGTTTCTAATGTTCCACTTTTTAAATGAATAGATAGTGGTAGGTAATAAATATGACCTTAGGTCCTACCAAAATGGAAATAGTTATTTCGTGTAGTATATATCAACACTAGAGGTATCCTATCGAATATTTTTGATCCTTCACATATTTTTCATGATATATTTTGGGAAGAAATATTTTCCTTTAAACGTTATTTTGAATCCAATCTAATAATATTTTGATTTATATAATAATGAAGAATTTAATATTAGATACACAGATATTCATGTAGAATTTTTGTCGATAAATTAATGTTTTTGAAACCACGTAGAATTCATCATTCATCTTAGATTTTAGGATCTAATATCTTGAATAATCATAATAATTTTTATATTTTTTGAAGCTAAGGATAGGACCTGTTTTAAAGCATGCACTCTCCCATGACCAGTATGAGGTTTTAGTTCATTAGTCTGATCAAAATGAATGAGGTATATAATTTTTTTTATTGGATGAGTTTTAATTTTTTCAATAAGAGTACATACTTGATGATGTCACCATGTGTTGATGGAGAAAGGGTAGAGTATTTTATGACATAACACAAGGAGATTTTCAATGAAATTACCCAAAACGTCCATTACCACATCATTTTACATGGTTTGGTGGTTGGGAGGTTTCCCTATGCAACACTGGGAAGGCCACAATGATTATAAGGAGATCATAGTGAATTTGTATGATGTATTAATGATTTAGATGGTCAACTTGGTTATATAGTGGATATAACATCATGTAACTACGCATGGTGATTGATGAGAACCATATTGAAGGAACCAAGTCAATTTCTAGGGTGGAGGAGTTGGATTTTCAAGGCCTGGTGATGTGTGGGATATATAAAACGTTGAATGCCATAATGGGAACTATCTCGCTTCATTAAAGGCCCAATGGATCTTTTCTAGCATGTATGGAATAAACGGGCCTTTTATCTAACTTATTCAAGACCAAATGTGATACTTAATGTTTGGCCCACACAGCTGCACAAATTTTAAAATCCTTTCCCACATGGAGAATTATAGAATGGAGTATTTGGATAAAAAATTAAAATTAGGTGGGTTATGAGTGGAAGTACATGTGCTAGTTTTCTCAAAAGTCTTTGTAAGAATTTATCATTTTGACATTAAGGGGACAAGGTAGATTTAGCCTTTATGAATTTAGGTTATTATACCCTTGAAAATTGTATCACCCCTTGGAAATAAATTTCCACCCCATGACATCATATTTTTATTCAAGATTTAAATGAGATATTATGGGTTTTTTCTCTCCGTTGTGTGAGGATTATTTCGAATTTCCCCCTTGCTCTTATGCATTCTTGCATTGTAAATATATAATTTATATTGGTGAACCAAGATCACAAAACCCCAATTAGGTGCCTCAACCCAAGTTCATTGTTGTGTGGATTGGCTAGTGCATCCCTCCATTCAGTGTGTTGTCTAATTAGGAGGTCATGCTTCTTTTAGCGCTGATTGACTACATTCATCCACTATTCAAACCCATCTTTCGCCACCTATCCTCAAACCACATCCTTCATCTTCCACCCTATGCCGTGAAGATTGGGCCACCCCGTGAGTCTCACATCAATTTTAATAAGAACTCTGGTTGACACGGTAGGAATATATCATTGTTTTTATCCCATGTGTCTACTACCCTTCTTATCCTTTCTTGTTATCCACCTATTAAAAAAACAAAAAAACATTTTTTCTTTTAAAGCTTCTAGTTTTGGAATATGTTGTGAATGATTGAAATATTGTTACATTGATCCAATTATTCATACACCTTATTTTCACATTTAATTATCTATATGTGGTTTGTATCTAGAAACAAACAAACAAGCTAAAATTATCTCAACTCATCATTTTGTAATTTTCAAAATTAAGAACATCCTTTATTCGGGAGATTACCAAAAAAAGTGTCTTACTCTCCATTCAATCATTTTGTGCTAGAAAACTCTAAGCACAAATATTTTTAGGGATAATTTCTCAAAAAATTGATATAGTTAGTTCTTTATGATTTACAATATCAACACTTTCCACTTCCATACATCACTCTCCCCATCATTTTACCTCATCCCCATTTTATATTTGGCTCATATTTTTATTCATTTATCCTATCTTTCACAATATGAAAAACACAAATACCACCACTATACCCCATTGTAATCCATCTTATATCCATTTCAACCCTCCTTTTCACCCTTTAACCATTACCCCACTCAAACAGGTTGTGTTAAACTATCCTCCAACACAATATTGGTATTGGAAGGATTGGTGGCACATGATCATCCCAAACAAGGTATTATATTTCTTAAGATCTTGGAATTTTAATTGAGTTTTGATAGTGAAGAGAGATAGAAAACAATATCATGTGAGTGTGTACTTATTGTTGTGTGTGTGTGTACATCTCATGTGTGTGAGTGTGTATCCTTAAGAGAGTTTGTTTGTAAGATCGTTTTTGTGAGTGTGTATCCTTGTGTGCATGAGTGTGTACACCTTGAGTGCGTGTGTGTGTGTCTGTGTCGCATTTGTGAGTGAGTGTGTATCATTGTGTGTTTTTCCTTGTGTGTGTTTGTGTTTTCGTAACTTATCATGGAAGAAGATCGTCGAAAGAAAAGTGATCATCTTATCAATGAAGGAAGTTGAATTTGATCACCCGCACCCAAATCTACACAAATCCAAATGCAAGATTTCATGATCCCCAATGATAAGCTTCTTTATAGAAATTTGGAAGTGTTGCATGACAGGATTTATGAATTGGAGAGTAAAACAAGCCCAAGGATGATCCATGATATCCCACAACGTGCCTCGGCACCACATCATCCCTACATCGTGGAGGAGGATATGGTGAACATTGATGATAACATTGATGATGTCCCAAAAAGTAGGAGGTTATAGTAGAAACCTATAAGAGGAAAACTTATACAACATGATGATGACCTACTTGGTGGGATCAAGGTGAAGGTTTCTTATTTTCAAGGAAAAAAGGGACCTGAAAGCATACATTGAGTGAGGGATGAAAATTGAGGAAGTTTTTTCAGGACATGTGTATTTTGAGGAGAAAAGGGTCAAACATGCTTCCTTGGAATTTTTTGATTATGCTATAATTTTTTGGGATCAAATTCAAAAGGAAATGGGTAGATATGGTGGGTTTCCCATCAACACTTGGTATGACATGAAGTTTTCCATGCAGAAATGGTTTGTCCCCTCACACTACCATATATATCTCCACAAAAAACTTTAGTGGATCACCCAAGGGATTAAGAGGGCAGGATATTACTATAAGGAGATGAAGATTTATATGATTCAATCAACTATATAGAAGGATCATAAGGCAACTATGGCATGGTTTTTACATGGATCAATTGGGATATTGTGGATCAAGTGGATATGTACCTTCGTGTTGAGATACAAGATATGATCCACCAAGCCACCAAGGTTGAGCAAAAAAATACAACGGATGAGCAACATGAGGAAAACCACTACCCCTTTTACTCTATATAGAAATTAGAGGAAGGAGATTGGAGAATCATTAAAGTCAAAAGATGTGGTTGATCAAAAAAGTGACAAGTTAATTCTTCCACCTAGGAAATGAATTTTTGAGGCTAACAAAACTTGGAATCGGGATATTTGGTGTTTAAAATGTTAAAGAAGGGGTTACATGACTAGTGAATTCCCTAATCAGTGCACCATGACCATCATCAAGCATGGAGAATGGGAGACTGATGGAGAGAGATCAGAGGAGGAAGATGAATAATCCTGTGAAAATGATAATGGAGAATTTGTAGAAGATGGTCAGATTATTTCCACCAGTAGAGTTCTATGCACAAAAATAACCATGGGAGAGAAGTAACAGTGGGAGAACATTTTACGTACATGGATATGTATCCATGGGAAGGTATGTAGTGTTATTATTGATGGAGGAAGTTGTAGTAATTAAGTGAGCACCGATTTGGTGGCGAAGTTGGGACTTCCAACATTGAGCCTTCAACATCCATATCAGCTTAAATAGTTGAATGATTGTTGGTAGATGAAGGTTAAAAAATGATTGAAGTTATTGTTCTCCATTGGAAAATATAAGGATGAGGTATTTTGCGTCTTTTTTTTAAGGCATTCCACTTTATGTTGGGTCGGTCGTGGCAGTTCGATCGGTGTGTTACTCTTGATGGTTTCTTGAAACATCACTCTTTTATAATACAAGGGGAAACTATAACCCTCAACCCCATGACCCCAAAATAAAATTTGGAAGATCACATTTTGAGATAAAATAAAAAAATTTATAATGAGGAAAAATGATCACAAATGAAAAAGGAGAGAATGACAAGAAAATAGAAAATGAGAGAAGGAAGTAAATCGAGAGCAAAGAACAATTAAGAGGGTAAAAATATTTGATAGAGGAGAAAAGTGTGATGTTGGAAAAAAAGAGTGAGATTAAGGAATCTTTGATTTCTCAGATAACCCTTTTAGTACTTATGTTCTAAGAGGTGATGTTGAACACTAATAACTTAACATATCATTTTCCACATATTGTTGAGTCTTTATTACAGGAATTTGAAGACGTGTTTTCCAAAGAGGTGTCACCTAGTTTATCACACATTAGAGGTATTGAATATTTAATTGACCTCATACCCATATCAACCCTACCAAATCACCCTACATATCACACCAACCTAGAGGAGACAAAATAAATTCAAATTCATGTCCAAGATCTATTCAATGTGGGGTATGTTGGAGAGATCCTTAGTCATTTTGCGATACTAATGCTTCTAGAACCAAATAAGGATGGGACATGGAGAATGTACATTGATTGTAGAGCCATAAATAACATCATGGTCAGGTATCATATTCCCATCACCAGGTTATATGATATGATAAATTAGTTAAATGAATTTAATATTTTCTCAAAAATTTATATAATAATTATCTACCATCAAATTTGGATGAAATAAACAGATGAGTGGAAAATAGCATTTAAGATAAAATGTGGAATTTATGAATGCTTAGTCATTCTCTTTGGTCTCCCCAATGCACAAAGAACATTTATGAGGATAATGAATCATGTATTACATACATATATTGGAAAAATTTTGGTAGTTTACATTGATGATATTATGGTGTATAGTAGTACATTTCATGAACATGTAGATCACTTATGAAAATTCATAGTGGAGTTGTAGAAAGAAAAATTGTTTGGAAACATGAATAAGTGTGAATTTTTCCTTGATAATATTTTTTTCTTTGGATTTTTTGTTAGAGGCAACGGATTTTATGTTGAAATTGGGAAGATCAAATAAATAAAATAATGGCCAACTCTGTCCTCTATTGGGAAGGTAAGAAGTTTTCATGAAATTTCTCGTTTTTATAGGATATTTGGGAAGGACTTTATCACACTAGTAGTGTCCTTGAATGAGTTGAAAAAGAAGAATGTTCTATTCAAATGGGGGAAAAATCAATATAATTCTTTCTATACTCAAATAGATTAACCCACCCATGCCCCTCTACATTCACTCCCAGACTTAGGTAAGGCCTTTTATATTGAATGAGATGAAAGTGGAATTGGTCTTGGTTACTCATGCAAGAAGGTTATCCCATTGATTATTTTAGTGAGAAGTTAAATGGCCCAACTCTAAACTATGCTACAAAAGATAAATTTTCTTATGCATTTTTTAGAGTAATAGAGACATGGAAGCACTCTATTTGGCCTAAATAATTTTTAAACCTGGAGTTAGATGGGAAAAGTCTTATTTAAATGATGTATTATTATTCCAAATTGATAAGATTTGTATTCATAATTTCCTTATCCATTTATTTTTACTAAAGGATTCATATTTGGTGGGTTAATGGGACATTTTGGTGTTGAAAAAACGTTACGTGTTCTTAGTGAGAATTTTTATTGGGCTAGTATACCTAGATATATTGAAAAAATGGTGGGAAAGTGAATTGTTTTCCATAAATCCAAATCAAAATTGAACCCACATTAATTATGTCTTCCTCTCCTAATCCCTAAAAATCAGTTGAAGGACATGTCAATGGAATTTACTATGGGGTTACCAAGGACTGAGAGGGGGTAGATTCCATTTTTATTTTAGTGGATTTTTTTTCTAAAATGAAAAATTTTATTCTTTGTCACAAAAAGATGATTCCACTAGCATTACAATAGGTTTGTTTCATGAAGTAGTCAAACTCCATTGAATTCCAAGGATGATTGTGTCGTATTGAGACACAAAATTACTTAGTTACTTTTAGAATACCTTGTGGAGAAAACTGGGTACAAAGTTACTATTTTCCACTATTATTCATCCAAAAATCGATGGGAAATGGAGGTGGTGAATTGGAAACTGTCATCCCATTTGAAAACAATTGTCAATAAGAATCTCAATAATAAGAATGAGTGTCTCCCACATGTGGAATTCGTATATTACAGGGCCAAGACCTCAACTACTCAATATTCTCCAGTTGAAATTGTTTATTGTTTTAACCCTCTTTTCCAAATTGATCAAGTTTCTTTTTCTTTTGTAGGAAGCAGCTAATATGGATGCAAAAGGGAACGCAGAATTCATAAAAAAAAACTCCGTGAAAAGGTAAGGAAAATATTGAGGGGATGACCCTGAAATATGTTGATCATGCAATCAAAGGTCACAAAAAAGTGTTGTTAGATCCTGGGGACTTTGTCTGGATTCATATGAGAAAGGAGGTATTTCTTGAAAAATCAAAATCAAAACTCATCCCATGAGGAAACAGACCTTTCTGAGTTCTTGATAAGATTAACAACAATTCTTACAAGATAGATTTTCCAGGTGAGTACGGTCTAAATTCCACTTTCAATGTTTCTGATCTTTCTCCTATTTTGGGTTTAGAGGATGAAGAATCAAGGACGAGTCATTTTCAAGAGGGTGAGGATAATGAGAACCATATCAAAGGCACCAAGTCAATTTTTTAGGGTGTATGAGTTAGATTTTCAAGGTCCGATGATGTGTGGGAGATTAAAAAAGTTGAAAGTAATAATGGTCTCCAATCTCACTTCATTAAAGGACCAATGGATCTTGCCTTTCAGGGATAGGTAAAATGGGCATATTATATCACTTATTGAATCCCATATATGATTTTTAATGTTTTTCCCACATGGTTGCAGGAATTTTATATGCCTTTCTCACATGGAGAATTCTAGAATGGAATCTTTGGACACCAAAGTCAAATCTAGTTGGCCAGGTACTCAAAGTCAAATCTGGTGATCTATGAGTGGAAAGGCATGTCCTAATTTTCCAAAAAGTTTTTGTTAAACTTTATCTTTTTTACTTTAAGGGGAGAAGGTATATTTAGCCTTTTTGACATTAGGGTATTATACCCTTGACCATTGTATCACCCCTTGTATATAAATAGCACCCCATGGAATTGTATTTTCCTCCATGATTTAATTGACAACTTATTATTTTTTTATCTATATTGTGTAAGGATTGTTTTGAGTTTCCCATTTATCTTTTGCATTCATTCCCTGTCAATATACAAGTTATATTGGAGATCGATGATCATGAAGCCACCAATTTCATGCCTCAACCCAGTGTATTATTGTGTGGATTAGAAATCACATTTCTTCAGTCAGTGTGTTGTCTAAATAGTAGGTCATGCTCGTTATAGTGTTGATTGACTACATGAATCCACTATCAATACCCATATTCCACCGCATAGCCCCAAACCACATCCTTCATCTACTGCCTTACACCATAAAGATCAGGCTACCTTATGCATCTCACATCAGTGATATAAAATAGGCTAGGATTATGTCATTAATATATAGACCTATATTTTATTATTATAGGCTCTATCTTTGAGAAATGTTTAGCCAAAATGTGTGAAGTTCTTACCATGGTAAGGGAAGAGATTTTTTTTATACCAAAAATGAATGGAAAATGGCTAATGGTAAGTAGAGTAGAAAATTTCGATGATAATTTCATATGGAGATTGATTTTACTAGGTTTTTGTGTTTTGAGAAATTCATAATAGTGGGAATGTTAGTGGGAAAAACCTAAAATTGGGAGATGTGGTATAAGATGATTCTTGAAAAAAAATTAGTGGTTTTATAATAATGGCCCTATATTTTAATCCATGATTCTATCGGTAATCAGAGGTAGTTTTCTTCAATTCTTTATGTGATTAAATTGGGAATTAATTCACTCTATAATAGATATATAAGTAGAATATGATTTCATTATGTTCTAACATTGGGAGTTATGGAATCATTGAGAAGATATTATAAAGAGTTATGGGACTTTTTCTAATTCCCATATTTTTTTGATAGGAGGACAAATTATTTTTCTCATGGTCTCCTATTAAATAATTATAATTGGTACCTGTAGAAGAAAAGTGAGAGCACCTTCCAGAAGAATAACACTAGCAAAACCCAGTACACAAATATATTTAGGGGAGAAGTTAATTTAAGGCTTGGAGTCACTAAAAGAGATCTACCAATTTATTTTAAGAATGAGTAGAATATATATGGCAGAATATCTAGAAATAATTTTGACACCAACTGTCTTAGGATCATCATCATAAGTCGAAGATCATGAATATAAAACACAATTGAAGATCTATGGACTCATTTATTTGTAGAGGAGGAAATTCGTCCAGTGCAAAGATTGATATATGGATATGTATTATATTATTAGATTAAATTTTTAGATTAATTTTATTTTTTATTAGACTATAGAAGTAGAAATAGTACAATGGATGCTATTTTGTAAGAATTTATTTAAATAGTGGTGAATCCTTGTTGTGGGGACTGTCCAGCATAGAAAGGAGTGGGAACTATTAACTTAATCTTAAAAAATTTGTGTGATTTGATGATTATTTGTTTCTATATATTATATAAGGTTGAGAGATTATATTTAGGGGGTTGATAAACTTCATAGGTTTAGTAGTTTATGTTTAAATAGAATTCCACATAAAAATAGATCACATATTCACCCTCGCCCCCTTTGAGTGATCTAATCGGATCCTGGACCAATGATTTGTATTAGAGTGAGGTTAAAACATAATATATAAAGAGAATTGAGAATCTAGAATCAGTGAATATACATGGAATACTAATATTTTATGGAAAAAATACCATAGTTAGAGGAATGGGATGCTACCCCAACCTTATTTTTCATATACTAGTGGTTAGATATACTAATACAGCAATATTTCAACCCATTTTTGAAAGAGATTATGTGAATCAATCATATACATAGTAAATAAAGATATTTGGAAGGGTATAAAATTATATTTTTATGTATTTATACAAAAACAATTTACATCATCATAATGGGAATTGTAACTTTAAAATAGAAATGTGCGAAATTGAGAGTCATCCTTGAAAGAAAAAATCAATGTGTAGGATGCCATAAAACAAGTTTAGAGGAGTATATATGAGAACATTAAGATGGTTTATGATTAATAGAAAATAGATAATTCAATTAGGTAAATAGTATACCTATTAATATTCATGGATTATGAGAGAAACAAAATCCTAAACTATTGTGAAAAATATTATGAGGAATTTCTCATAATTGTTTGATCCAAAAGTATCATCCTTAGAAGATCAATAAGACATTTGATTCAATAAAATCAACCTTATTCTAATATAAAATTAAATAATTAAAGTACAAAGTTTTAAAAATAATTCAAATGTTGAGATAATTTTTTAATCTATGGGAAAATTTCAAGGTAAATTGGAAAAATATTTCAGTGATTCAGATACTAATTATGAAGGATATCTCAAAATTATTGGTTCTCTTTTATCAAAGTATTCATAAAGTATATTTATAAGGGAAAAAGTATACATTTAGTTAAATAATTTAGTTATTATTAAATCAGTTATATTTTAAAAAAACTTCTCAATGAAATATGATTGATAATTTGAATCAAATTAGAAAAAGGTGATTCCCCATTGGAAAATAGAAAATTAAATGGAGAAGGAACATTCTAGTACCAAAAGAAAAAACTTTTCAGTAAGGTTGATAACTCATCTTTCAATTCGGATAAATAAGTCACTCTATTTTCTTATTTGTAGAAATATTTGACTCCTAAGTTAAATATGATGATGGGGAAGGGAGAACCAAGATTTATAGGGGTTAAAAAGTAATTTGGAATCTTCTATTGAATAATTTACAAAACTCACAAAATTATAAAAGTCATTTCTAGAGGAGAAAAGGAAAGATTTTTAGGAAAAGGATGAACTAAATAAGAATTAATCATCTCGTATTGATGATATTAATATACCCTAGTAATTTATTGTTGAAAAAGAGAAGATGGTGTGTGAACAATAAGGGAAGAAAACTCATAAATAAGAACTATTTCAAACATGGGTAATAATTATTACTATTCAGAATGAATTTAATAGTGTTAAATAAGACTTCTCTAATGAAATTATGGTTAATGGTGTATCTTCACATTCTAATGATATGGAAAACTTCAACATGTAAGGTAAAACAATTTCAAATCTTTCCTAAAATAGATTTTCCTTTTCTAACTATGTAGGTTATAAAATTATGCTTGAACCTATTCAATATAGGGATAATGAGTGTAAATATTCCATATTAAAGGAAGAAATTATTTCCATAAAACCATAACCACGTATGAAAAATGTGGTTCAAGAAAAAAATAAACACAACCATTCTATAAAAATCTGGAATCTCTATAGAAGCTATCAATTTAAGGGTTAATATTTTTGTTGTATAGGATATAGACATTAATCATTTTCATGTTGGTTCAATGTGTATTTACTAATAAATGAGAAATAAAACAAGGAGGTTTTTTATGAGAAAAGTTGTATAAACATACTATGATTGAAAGATTTCCCCAAAATAAGAAGTAAAGAGTTCATGAGAATTCATACAAATGTGATGATTTTAAAATTTGTATGTTATGTGAACAGTACAAGAAGATAGGTATTTACTCAATGAATTGAAGTAATATTTTTATTTACCAAGAATAAATAATAAATAGGTCACTATAAACATCAGTCGGTAAAGTGGTCCTAAAAACTAATTCTCTCAAGGAAGTTCTTCATGGGAAGAAAGAAGGAAAATAATTTTATTATGATAATTATAAGAGAAAATGTGATGAGTTTAGTAGGAAGGAATGGACTAGGATGATAAGAAACCATTATATTTAATATTAACTCTAATGCACCAAGAATTCCCTCTTTATTCATAATTATTTATTCTATATATGAAAAGTTACAAATAAATGAAATAAAATTTTGAGTACATCACTTTTGGATAGAAAATAATATGACTAATGAATTGATTAGTTGTACATGGAGTATTTCTTCATGATGAAGAGGATAAAAGGGTATCCTTTTAGGGGGATCTCACATGAAGAGGAAAATTATCTAAACATGTATTATAGTATACCATGAATTTTTGGACTAGTTACAGATTCTACGGAGTGTGATATGAAAAACTCATTTAAACCACTTTATTATGAATATTCTTAATAAATTTACTAAGGGTGATTTTTTTTGATTGTTGGGTGAGAAAATTTGGGATTTACCTTGTTATAATTAAATTCATTTGATGTTTTTTGAATTTTATATTGGCTTACTCATATTTAGAAATTTCAACTAGAATAAAATCCTAATACTGTCTTCACATGATAATTTTTTATAAAAATCTTCAAAAACCATAGTTATATCACTTTTTTTAAAACTATTTTTTTCTATATAGAAATACATTGGATTAATAAAAGGATCTTTTTAAATATAATAGTTTGATTTAATCCATATACTTATAATTGAAAATAAGGAGTATAAGTTGATTTTTTTATGAAATATGAAATGATAATAACACATTCATTACCTATGTATTTATTTTCAATAAGGGGGATAATAATTGAGAATTCACATATAAACATTCTTAGATATTCATTATTGAGGTATTGGTATCAAATCCCTGGGGGTTCTATTTGGGACCATTGGATGAGTTGTATTTTTTCTAATAATATAATGAATTTTATAATTTTAATATGTGTTGATGGATATAGGGTATACCAGACTATGAACACTTCATTGCGCTAGGAATGGTGGTTGAGTAGTTTCCCTCAGTAATGTGGGAAGGGATAAAATGTTAGTAGATAATTCATTTTGAAGTTTTAGCATGTATTGATGATCGATATAGTCAACATGGTCATAAGGTGGTGACGATGTCATGGAACTAGGAATGGTGAAGGAAAAACAACTATGTTTTTGTAACTATGTTATGGAACCTTGGAATGTTAACTCATGGTTCCACCTGTGAGACACGGTGAGCACAAAATAAAAATATTTCTCCCCTTGGTGAAAGAAATAACCTCTCATAATCTAACATAAAAAATAAATATTAGGTAATAAGACACTTATTAGGGTGTTAAGAAGGATGTTTCACCTGAATATTATTTTATTATCTTATGGAGTCTTTGTGAAAGAAGTAATGGTTGGCATGTTTATATGATATTAGATAAATTTGAAGATGGTAATTCTATTGATGCTTGAAAACTAATGCATTGATTCCAAAATCATAATCCTTAATTATTTTTCCATGATTATAGAATGGAATTATGGTTTTTTGAAGTTATTCATAAGAATAATTAATTGATAATTAATTCATGCTATAACAGATAGAAAATTGGGGTCGTTACATATTTAATGAGACTGTTATAGAGTCAAATAGACATTATTTTGAGGATTAATGTTTGGTTTTTTTATGGCTCAAAATGGGGATATACTTGTGAAATTTATTTCCCTCATGGTATCATATTATATAAGAATAATTAACACCTATAGAACAAAGGTAAGAGAACATGTGTGAATAAGAACCCTTAGAGAACCTAATACAACTAAGTATAAAGGAGAAAAGTTTAACTGAATTCAAAAGTTCCTAAAAGTGATATACTTATGGATATAATGAATGATTAAAATATAGATTTAACTATATCTATAAGGATTTTTGAAAAAAAAATTGATCATCGTCTATTGTTTAATATCTTGAAGATAATGTACATGTGTATATCTTTTTATCCTCAGTTTATGGAGGAGGACTTTAATCAAGAGGTGAAGATATCACTATATGAAGAGGTAATTTTTTAAATAATATATATATAATATGTGTATCTTATAGAAGAATCCATAAGTTGAATGAAAAAGTGGATACATTATTGTGATGAATTGTTAAAATAATAAACATTCTATGTTGGAGGGACTAACTAACATGAAAAAGAGTAAGCTGGGATAAACTAACCTTTTAAATTTCATGTTATTTGTCCATTCCATGTTTCTATATATGAGGAATAATTAATGGCGTATATTTAGTTGATCTAGAACCCTCATAGTTTCAATATTTTGATTTTATATTTGATAAATCATAAAACAAAAGACATCACTAATCACCCCTAGTGATCTAGCTCGGTCATGGATTAATGATGTTTTCTGATGATATTTATTTATAATTTTCCTTGTTATTTTTTTGAATAAATTTTTTATTCATATTCTATACTTCTTTATTCATGGAATTTTTATTCTTGATAGGTGATACTAATTATAATATATTAACTATTCAATTTTATATATGAATGAAAATTTTAGGAGTTAGCATGATTATGTATAAATAAACTTTTAGTTCACCAGTATTTTAAATTAACCAAACTACATGACTATAAGAAAAGGTTTTTTATGAGATATATCATGAATTACAAGACACGGATTTTAATAGTCTCATCCCCAACAATAAAATGGATAATTAAATATCAATTCTTCTTTACTAATACATATCCCATATTTACAAATCTTTATGTGCTTTCAATAATTGGGATTATCAATTTTCATTATTTTTTCATTTTAATTTCTCTTAGTTGTTTTCTGAAGATCATATCTGTATGTTTGAACTCAAAATACCAACTTTATAAACCCTTTTTTAGTATTTAATATGATTAATTTATAAATTCCAAACTTGATAAACCATAGTAACTAAGTAAATTCTATATCCATACTAGATTTTTTTAACGTCATATACACATAGATTTTGTTACATGTTCTAACCTCTATATCACATTTCCCCTTCACTCTAAAATATCCAAATCAAATGATAATAAGTATACTCTGATAATAAAACATTATTTTTGAGGTGTGTGATAAAAATAATTATTTCCTAATTTAAAAATACATTAAAGGGGTTAACTAAGTCTTTCTCTAGAGAGTATCATACAACAATCACGTTGTCACTTTTAATTAGAGGTAAAATGGGGTGTTTTGAGTTTTTTTATTTTGAAAAGAAATAAATCTAACAAAGAAAATAAATTAAAGAAAAATATTGAGAAAAATTGAAAAAGGGTGATTTAAAACAATTATATGATAATGGTGAACAATTCAGGGTCTGTTTTACAATTTTAATTCTATCCTAATTCCAATTTATCTAATTATTTTCTACTAAGTCAATAAAATTGTGATTCCAAAATCACCTCATATCACTCCTTCAGTAAAATGGTAATGGTGAGAAAAAATATTTCCCAAAAATAATATTGGTCTACACTCCTTCCAATGTGTGATATAGTTGTATTGAATACCCCCAATTTACTTAGTCAGTTCTCAATTGGGTCTTCTTTATCCTAAACAATTAAGAATTTAAACTTCACATAGTTCACGTACTGGTGATCACTAAGTACATCACTACAAAGACTTAATATATTGAAAATTATATAAACTAAACCCTAGTATAGGGATATATTGATCATTGACCAAAGAAAAAATAAAAAAATAATCTAAAAGAAAATATGATTGCAGAAGATAATAAAAACTGCTATTAGAATTTAAATCCAACTTCGTAGAATAGAGAAAAATATCTTAAATCATTAAAAGAAATAACTCAAGAATTAAATAGGTAAAACTTATCATTACCCAATAACATATACTTTTACCCTTCCATTTAATAGTTATTCATAAATAATGGGGAATAAAAATCCATTGTAAAACTAAGAAGAACAAAAGAGAGAAAAGAAAGAACAAAAAAATTTACCCTCTAGAATATGTCTTCCAATGGTTTACTTTAGTTATAACCACCATATTTCCAAAAATAAATGGTTTCCCTTCTTAAAATATCTTCATAATTCATTTTTATATTTACCTGCAAAATTTAAAAGCTTTATTATATGTTGACCAAACATTATGTCTGCATTAATGTAGATGAATTTTTCTTGTCGTTGAATATTGTTCCATATACTGTACTTCGACTCAAACAAAGGCATCCTAAATTATTGAATTTATCAATGAAAATTTAGTTCTAAAACTTCCAATACTCTTTTTAACCCAAATATAAGCACCTCATTTAATGGTCGGTATCCCAATATATAACTCATTTAATGTGTTAGGAGTCATTCTTTTAGCCAGAATAATTTTCCATTATGATTTATTTTTTAGGGCCTATTGGAGTTCCTATAGGATCTAGGTCTAGAATAGTGTGTTGAATCCAATGAACATAGGAATAATAAAAAACAATAACTCTATTTGGATTAAAATTATAAAAATTATTCCTGAGAAATAGAGACTCTTGAAAACATCTAATTTTATAGAAAATCAATTTTCACAATTACATCCAAGATTCACCAAAAATGATAAATTAATGAAAATAACCTCAAATGGAGTAATTTATATCATTGAAAAAAAATAAAAATAATGAAAACATTAACTCTATCAATTTTTCTACACTTATCACTTGGACTCCTAGACAAGTAAACATCAAAATCAAATCAAACCAAATATAAAACACATATCTATGAGATCCACCAATTTAACTCCATGAATTAAAATATAACATGCCTCCTCAAAACCCATTATTTCAAGTTCTTCATTCATATCAGTCAATATTTTTCCTCTTTATTTCTCAACCCATTCACACCAAACCCTTACCTCGCATAAAGTTTCTCTCATTACATAAATTTTAATTCTCAACAAAGAATTTCTCATCCAAACTCTTGCAAGGATCATCATAGGCTGGGTAATTTCCTAAATATCCACCAAATGTGAGTAAAGGACATATTTTTATCATGAGTACTTTTAGGGTATGTCCTGTGGCATTTTTTGGTAGGATTTATATATGAAATGTTTTTCCCCAATGAGGAGGGTTTGGATATTTTTTAATCACAAAAGAAATATTGGAATTTTCACACAAGTATGGTATCTTTCTCACTCTTATTAGTAGAAAATAAGATCTAATTAACTTTTCAAATATCATGGATATCCCACACTATCAGAATTTCAGCATAAAAAATGTCAATCTTCTTATATATAATTTTTCTTGAAATATCCAAATAGGAACAACTTTATTTATCCTTTGGAAGCTTCATAAAGTCCAACCTTTTCTTTTATTGAAATATTTATAATAGATTTAAATAGAATGTTTTTTAGTAGAAAAATCATCTCTTTAAGATTTTAGTTCCACCCAAAGTTTCACCAAATGTGGTAACATAAAAAAATACAAACTCCCCCCACACTTATGTTCAAATAGATCATGAAATTTCACTTCCATAGTAGGTTGGACAGGGATAATTAGTATGTAATGTGGTTAAACTAGTTTTTTATTCAGGGATTATAAAGTATAAAAGGATTAATTGTGAAATATATTCCAAAATTAAAAGGATTGTTTTAAAATGGGGGATTTAAAATCAAATAAACTCTTAAATAATTTAAAACACAATTTCTTAAAACCATAAAGTTTTGAAAGAAATAAATCATATTATAGTTAAATAAATAAGGGTGTGGATCTCTCAAAAAGTGAGATTAATATAAATATTATGAAAAAAATGGTTCAGAAGCCTCATGAGAATTTGATTTTATAGATAAATATAGTGATTTGTGGCATGGGATTCAAAAATTAGTGTAATTATTATGAAATTCCCAAAAATTTGAACGTGAAAAAGAGTCATTTTTATCATTAATTTAAGCTTAGTTTCATGAGATAAATTTCATCACTCATTTAAATTGGTTTCAAAAATTTCAATGATAGTCATTTTAGCTCATAAATTTCCAAAACACATAAAAATTTGAAAAAGAAACACATAAAATTTTAAAAAACACATATTTTTTTGGAAAGGAAAAAAAATAAAAATCGTAAAATAAAAATTTTCCATACCCACACCTAAATGATGAAGTTTCCTTGATTCATTCATGTATATTTTAACATTTAATCATATTTGAATATGATTCACATCAACAAAGTAAGTGTTAAATAGAGGTACGACCTGATAGATTTTAGTGATAAGATTGTTGGAGGAGTGTGATCACATTCATCAACTCTGATGTCATGGAACTATGGAATTTTTTCATCCTGTGTCTATTAACAGTGAAGGTATCCTACAGACCATTCTTCACAATCTTCACATCAGAGAAATGATATGCATGAGTAACTAAAAATGGAACTTCCCACCTGGAATGAAGTTTACCTATCATCAACTTAATACTTGATTATAATAATAGAACTTTCTATCTTGGATTGAAGTCTACATATTGCACCATATTATCATGATACACTCTTGCTTTGTCTTTTTAAATCCTATAATTTTCAAAATAATCCCTTCTAATTTTATCCAACACCTGTAAATAAAATATTCGATCTATACGAGTTCTTTCAAGATCCAAATTCAACTTCTTCAAAGACCAATACGTCTTATGTTCCAAATCCATTGTAAGATGAAATTCTTCCCATAAATCAACATATATTGACTCAATACAATCTTAATTTTTTAGGTGATCCTCTAATCCCATAATATTTCTTCCAACCTTTAGCTCATATCCTTCCTATTTGGCTTACCAATATTTTCCCAAATTCTTTTGATTTCCCTATTGGAAAATTAAGCTTGACCATTTTTTTGTGGATGATAGAGAGTTGATGTTTTATGATTCATACCATAATTATTTTGAAAAACCTATATTATTTTATTGAATAAGTGAGTCCCTTAATCACTAATTATGGATCTAAAAACTCCAAACCTACAAAATATGGTACCCCTGATAAAATCCCAAATAAAAATAGCATCGTCAATCATGGTGGATCTTGATTCCGCACACATGTAAATATAATCAATTTCAAGAATGATATATGAATTTACAAATGATTTTTGGAAATTGGTCATGAAATATATCCACCAGACATCAAAAATGTCTGCAAAATTAATTTTCTTTTGGAGCATTTCTTGTCTCTTTGAAATATCTCTAGAAAACTGACATTTTTTACACATTTTAAAAAATTCATGAGAATATTTAAAATGGGTGGGATAATAATTTATAGATTCAAAAACCCTTTTTAATGACCTTTTCAATCCGAAGTGACCTCCAAATGATAATGAGTGACAAAAATCAAAGACATAACAAATTTCACCCTCATGAAAACATCTTATTATTACTTTGTCATTGAAAATATTTAAAAAAATGGATCATACGAAATTTAATATATAGATTCATCTTTTGTTTTCGAAATTTTCTGAGAATTTAAATGATATAGGACCTAATATGTCACCACATAATGGACTATTTCATCATACTAAGGAATGTATCCTTTAATCAAGTACAAATTCTGAAGCATCCCATGTAATAATAAAATAATAAATTTTCATATCTATTAATATTTATGAATTATAAAGTTGTTTTTTCTTAATGGTTATGCACTCTATGATATCTTACTCTACATGCAAAAATTATTTTCTCCAAAATCATATATTCTATACCACATAGAGTCATATCGAAAAATAATATATTATTGTTATTATTGTTTTAAATGGTAATTATTTCATAGTTGTTGTATTGGTGATAATGAATAGAACTAACTATATTATGATTTCATATGTTTGTTAAATTTTTTTACATGTATCCAATAATATTTAGAGGCTTAAAATTAGAATGAATCTAATTTTAACCACAAAATACTCTAAAAATTTTAAAAGGTAGTTTTACTGCCTTTGATGGAAAACATATTTTAAATCTAGTTTTTTACACTTGTATATGATTTTTTTGAAAA
Organism: Viscum album; assembly: GCA_963277665.1. Classification (NCBI taxonomy): domain Eukaryota; kingdom Viridiplantae; phylum Streptophyta; class Magnoliopsida; order Santalales; family Viscaceae; genus Viscum; species Viscum album. The sequence continues at coordinate 1,192,128,551 of OY728130.1, read as the reverse complement.
ATAATCATCTTCTATTGAATCGGGATATCAAAAAAATTGTTTAAAATTTTGGTAATTTTATGACAAAGTTCGTTTTTAATGAATAGTAAAAAATACTGCATTATAAGTCAAAACTTCATTTTCATTTAATTTATTTATGTTGATAGATTATATGATTTTGTGGTTCAAAATTATTATTGTATTTTTTTTATCATTTAATCCAATTATGTTCGTTGGAATTAATTTCACATTTAAATTGGACATAAACACATGTCAATTTTTTGACAGTTTTTAATTCCTAAAACCCCGCTTTCTTTTTTGATAATGGGAATTAATTTTAATTTAATTTCATAAAATTCTATGTTTTTAATATGGAAAAATGGATTCCTTATTTGAAATAAAAAAATCCAAATTATGTAAATATGTACCTTTTATTTTTTCACATTATGAATAGTAACTTTAGTAATTATTTGTATTTACCATGGTTAAAGGGTAAATCAGGTAAATAAAAGTAACAACAAATATTATGATAATATAAAACTAATCTAACACTTTTCCTAATCATATTGGATAAGATATTTCCAACTATGGGAACCATTGGGGCGATTTTAGGACCCCATGTAACCATTTGGGTGTGATATTGATAATTTATAATTTCTATTTTAAAGAAAAGTGAAATATAACATAAACATGCATCTCCTAAATAAAAAAATTAATTTGGTTTATATAAATGACTTATTAGAGTATAAATAATCATTATAAATATAAAAATATTTCTTACATAATGTTATTTTATTTATAATTTTTAGACATAAATAAATAAATTTATTTATGACACAATGATTATGCAATGATTGGTTTATTAAGAAAATATTAAAATAAATGATATTTTAAATATTTATATAAATTTAATTATAAATTTTTGATAACATTAAAAAAATTTGGATGAAATTGACATATGGGAAATGATTTAATTCATTTGTCATGAAGTAATCAAGTTGTTATGAATTTAACAATAATCATTTACTAAATAGTTTCAAAATAGACATAAATGAGTTTTTAAAAGAAATACTATTTTATTAAATGATATAATAGACCTAAAATATAATATTATTTAAAATTACTTATTTAATGTTAAAATTTTATTTTATGATAAAATTTTGTTCCAATTGGAATTTTATAGTAACTATTGTAACCATATATTATGAAAATACAAGAAAACATGTTAAGAGTTAATTTATTTAACTATGTGTTAAACCCAAAACATAAGGTTAAATTTGTGACCTAAATTGTATAAAAAATATTTTTTTAGAGGATTTACACCCATATTCATCATATCCCTTAAATTTATTGCTTTAGAACTATTATAATTCTAAAATTAATTTATAATAAAATAATATTTTAAGACTTTCCTAAAGTGCCTCTCATCCCTCTTATAAAAGTCCACCACCTCTCCCCACTTACTCACACCTCTAAATACCATTGTCTCATCCAAATTATACTCAAATAAGTTCCAAAAATACCTCCATTTCACCTAGAATCCTTACCTTTGGCCTAAGGAAATTCAAGAAATCCTTTTGGCTCAAATCAAAAGGAGTTACCTGGTTTAGAGGTAACGTCTTCTCTCAAGATTCTTTCATTTATTTTCTTTATCCAAACCTGTAACGTCTATTTATTCCATTATTTTACAAAAAAACCATTATAATCAATATAATATGATGTTTTGATACTATTTTTTAAACCTACACTTACAAATACCTCCATCTAATGGATATATAACATATTGTTTTTGTGTACGGAGAACTACTTCCTCATGAAACGATGATTGTTAAACTTTCTACTACCACCATTGATGGTGGATATTATTATGCCACGGTATTTATATATTATATGTATTATATTTTTATTTTCTATATTCCTATATAATTTTTATTTACAACATACCTCTATGCTTTCCATAATGTGTTAATGCGATAATTTTATTTCAAGAAGTGTGGACTACCGCCCCCCCCCCCCCCCCAAAGTGATATTAATCATTAATGCCATTCATGGAACGTAAAAATTATACTGTTAATGAGCTTATGTAGCCTATATAAAATATATATTATACAATAATTTTAATATACCTATTAATCATTTATTTTTCTATTCTTTTAATATGAAAAATAAATGAATGTTTTTTACATACGTATGTACGGTCTACCATCTCCGTGAACGGTGCATTTCATTTCTTATATCCAAAAGTTATGTACTATTATTATTAAATATAAATTTGATATTTATGATATTTAAATCAAAAATTGTCATTCTTGATATAATGGACTTATGAAAACATGGATAATTTTCATCAAAACAAGTTCATTTTTGACTCAAGTACTGAATATCAATAAAACGACTAATATAAACTTAAATAACAAAATAATTGTTGTAACATGTTAATAAGGGATATAAAATGAATAATAAACTTTAAAAACAATCTAAAACAAGTAGAAATTAACCTATGTTTGTTCTTCAAGAAACTAAAGAACGAACGAGACAAGTCAGACTCAGGGTAAGCGACTTCATCTCAATCTCCATTCATTAAGGAATTTCTTTATAATAAGCACCTTTATGTTTTATTAGTTGTATATACATCAACTATGAAATTTCATATCCATATTTTATCTATACTAGTTTTTTTACTAAATCATGGATATTGATATTTAAATGTTTAAATTGGTATGGGACACCTTGAAAATTTAAATACTTAATTATAAAATCTTTTTCATCATGATATTAAATTTCATATTTATTTGTATGGGTATAAAATAAATATATGAGAAATTTTATGTCAGTCATGAATTTCAATCTATGTTTTCAAAAGTAATACTTTTATATGAAGAATTTTAATTTCTTTAAAAAATGTTAAAACGAATTTTTTTTAACGTATAAAGCGAAAACAACTTCTCTGCCACCATTAACATTATTTGATATTTGGATTCCTCTATAAGCCTTAATATCTTTTAAAATGAAAATAAATCCTTTATTCCTTTATTTGGGTATCTTTTTATTTAAAATGTGTTCTAAAATGAAAATTTTATTTTTATACAGAAATTTTATTCATATGGGATTACAATATGAATTCAAAAAAGGGGTTTTGTGATGAATGTGTTTTATTCATGAAATGGTACACTAGCATTATATGAATGGGGTGAGATTTTTTAGCTTACAGGAAGGGTTGAGCTCCATTATAGCTCACATGTAAACCCAATAAATCTTATATGTAGGTTTGATCCCCATTATATCTCACGGGTTATCCTAACACAGCTTATACGAATGGTTGAGCCCAATTATTGCTCACAAGTGAGCACGATATACCTTATATGAAGAGTGATCCCAATTATAGATACCCAATATATAATTAAACCATATAGTTATTAGAATTGTAATATGTTTGAAAGGGTTTTATGTATATGATTCTCTAATTTTCCCAAAGGACATTTAATTACTTGCTACTGGTTTTAGTGTTTTTCATTGAGTAAAAAGTATGATTGTTATTCAGGTGAAAAATGTTTTGTTTCATCCACTCAATGAACATTGATTGGGTTATTAGGTTATAACTAGACCAATGGGTTTTCATTATTTTTATGTCCCTTATTGAAATTTTTGTTCTCATCCCGTGTTTTTAGATGTTTTCATGGGATTTATGGGATAATATAGTTAAGGAAAGAATCAAGGAAAAGTTATAAGAATTAAACATGAAAAGAAACCATGGTTCTTTTTAAAAGTTTTTATGGTATGAAGGAAACAGATACAATTGGAATTTTTTACTTTGTATCTATATTTTTTTGTTATGTAACAGTTATAGCCTAATTATCTAACTCTCTAATCTTAAAAATATCCTCAATTTGAATTTTTGATATAACCCAGTATTATGTAACATTTAAGACATGGGCCTTGTAGTTGGTATCATTGGTCAGTTTAGACAACTTGAGAGATTATGATGTCTTCTCAAGTGATAGGGAAATCATATGAGTTTTTAATTTCTAGGTTGAACATATGTCCAATGTCCTAGAAACCCCTATTAAGGATTTATGTTACAAAATTTTAAGGTGATTAATAGTATTTTTGAAGACATTGACCATTGAGGTCATTATGGGATATTTATTTTTGGGATGAAAAATGAAAGGTATGAGACAACATTTGAAGTTAAAATATGTTTTGGTTATTTTAGAGGATTTTATCTCATTTTTTTAATTTTATAAAATTATATAGATTTTGAAGAAGAACAACACACATACCATGTGACAACCCATCACGTCAGACAAAGCTGTAGGAATCAACCCACAACCAAAGTGTTACTGGGATTTATCGCCTACCAATGGAATATGTAATGTCCTTAGTCAGTATGACTTATTCATTTTAGTTAAATGATTCTATGGATTCAAATAAGTTGATTTTGGGAACTTATGTTTTATCATATGTATATAATCAGTATAGTAAAATGACTTGGTGATTAAGTGATAAATGTTATTTTGGAAGACGTTCGCTCTTTTGGGAACACTATATACCTAAGAAAATAGAATACTATGTGATTTCATTTGAGGAGTTATGGTTGAATTTTATTTTGGATGAATCTATGTTTTTATTATGGACATTTGGTGATTTCGGTTATTTATGGAAATGATTATCCTGTCATAGAGAATATGTGATTAGGTTAATTATTTTTTGTATGAGACATTTAGAGTGGTTGATGTTATTTTGGGATAAATGTTGGAATTTATTTTGGAAGACTATGTGATAAAATACTTCTTAATTATGGATTTCAATATTATTTTTGATTATTAAGATGAATTTTAAGGACTTTTTTGGTACAATGGTCTTTTCTGAACTTTGGGTATTACTATTGAATATTGGAGATTAAAAGAATTTTTTCTTTATCCAATGGTTTATTAATTTTGTAGAATTATCTTATCTTGTACTAACTTTTTTTTGGATAAGGTATAATGATAGGAGAAATATATAGTTCAACTTTTGGGGATTATTTGATTCCATACAATTTGATAATTGTGCTTCAGGAATAACAAATTCATCATAAATATTTATCTTTTGGACAAAAAGATGAATTTGGGGTGGAATTCAGTTAATGGTTAAAACATTGCATATCAAGTAAGTATGTTTCTTTATGTTATTCATCTAGGAAGTAAATGTATTCCTCAAATCTATTAAAATGATCTTTAAACAAAAATGTTATCTATTAACATTTATCAATGTTCTTTTTTCCCATCACATATTTATGGTTTTCTTGTGGATAACTTTCCAATTATTATGATCTATATCACTCTCTATTAGTCTATTAGAGTTAGTTTTTATCATCTATGTCCATGTATTCCTACATGGAACCCTATTATGTGTTATATCATGTGAACTTTGTACTTACCATTATTCATTTTAAAGTGTGAGTTTTGTTGACACTTTTACAATGTGGGATTTTAATGAAGTTACCAAGACCAAATTTAAAATTGCAAGGATGCAATTACCAAAAGGGGGTGAATGATGTAACATCCCATATAATTATATAATAATAAATTTTATATCTATTAATATTTATGAATTATATTGTTGTTTTAACTTAATGGGTATTTTATCTATGATAGCGTACTTGACAGGCAACAACGGTTCTCTCCAAAATCTTATGTTTCACACAACAATGAATCATATTGAAAAATAATAAATATTATAATTATTCTTTTAAATGCTAGTTAATGACCAATCGTTTTATTACAAGGAATGAACAAAAAAATTATATAATTATTTCACATTTTTTTAAAATATTTTTACATTTATCCAATAAAATTTAGAGGCTTAAAATGAGAATTAATCAAATTTTAAGTATAAAATAATATGATATTTTAAAAAGGTAGTTTTACTGCATTTTGGTGGTGAACCATTATTAAATCTAGTTTTTGTCACTTTTATATGTTATATTTGAAAAAATAAACTTATTATATATAAAATGGACATCAAAATTTACTTTGGTTAAATTTTTGGAATTTTTTTGATAAAGTTTATTTTTTTTAATGAGTATTGAAAAATACTACATTTTAAGTCAAAATTGTCTTTTCATATAGTTTATTTATATAGTTAGATAATATTTATTTTAAGTTTCATTGGGTTATGTTTTTATAATTTAATTCTATTATGTTCATTAGATGTAATTTCACATTTAAATTGGACATAAACACATGTCAATATTTTGATAGTTTTTACTTCGTAAAACACATCTTTCTCTTTTTGATAACATGAATTATTTTTAAATTAATTTCTAAAAAATCTGTATTATGAATTTGGAAAAATTAATTCCATATTTTTAATAAAAAATTCTAAATTTTTTAAATAGTTACCTTTTATTTTTTGACATTATGAATAATAACTTCAGTAATTATTTTTATTTACCATGGTTAAAGGGTAAATTAGGTAAATAAAGGTAAAAATAATATTATAATAATATAAAACTACCCTAAAAATGCCGTAATCCTATTGGATGAGATATGTCCAATCTTGATCACCCTTGGGTTGATTTTAGGACCCCATAGATCAACTTTGGTGTCTGATGACCTTTTATAATCATTATTTTAAAGAAAAGGGAAATATAACATAAACATGTATATCCTAACTAAAACAATTTTAATTTGGTTTATATAACTGATATCTTCAAATATAAATATTAATTAGAAATACTAAAAAAATTATATATCATGGTATTTTATTTATAATTTTTTTACATTAAATAAATAAATTTATTTACAGCACAATGGTTATTCAATGATTACCTTATTAATGAAATATTCAAATAAATGATATTATAAATATTAAAATAAATTTAATTTGAATATTTTTATGACAAAAAAGTATTTTATGAATTATATTTACATGTTAGGGATTATGTAATGACTTTTTTTCGAAGAAATCAAGTTTTTATGACTAAGAAAATCAACTACTAAATAGTGTCAAAACTGACATAAATGAGTTTTTATAACAAATACTATTTTATTAAATCATCTGACAGTCCTAAAAATATAATATTCATACAAATGACTTATATAATGTTACAAATTTCATTAATGATCCACTTTTTGTTCTATTTTCACTTTATAGTAACTATTGTAGCCATATATTATGAAAATACAAGATGACATTGTAAGAGTTAATTTATTTAACTAAGGATTAATGCCTAAATATAAGGTTGAGTTTGTCACCTATACTTTTATAAAACATACTAGTTAAAATTATTTAAACACATAATCATATTATCCTATTAATTTATTAATTTGGAACTATTATAATTCTAAAATAAATTTGTAATATAATAATATTACAAGGTTTTCCTAAAGGTCCCCTCCTCTCACTTATAAAAGGCCACCACCTCTACCCACTTACTCTAATCTCTCAAGAGCCTTGGATCATCCAAATTTTTCTAAAATAATATCTCAAATTACCTCACTTATTTCTATAATCTTTACCTTGGGAATAAGTTACTCAATAATGCCTTTTTGGCTCAAATCAGTAGGAGTTACCTGATTTAGAGGTACTGTCTTCTCTCAAGAATCTTTCATTTATTTTCTTTCTCCAACCCCCTAACATATATTAATTATATTATTTTACAAAAACACTAGTATACTCAATATACTATTATTTTTTTATTATAAGGGTTAAGCCTACACTTACACACACCTCCATCTAATGGATATAGAACATATTATTTCTGTGTACAACGAACTATTGCCTCACGAAATAATGATTGTTCAATTTTCTCTTACCACCTATCATGGTGGCCATTATGATGGAACTATATTTATATATGATATATATTATTTTATTATTTTATTATTTTATATATTCTTCAGTAATTTTTCTTTACAACATACCTTTATTCTTTCCATAATGTGTAAATATTATAATTTACCGCCCCCTAAAAGTGATATGAATCATTCATACCAGACATGGAACGTACAAAGGATAGAGTTAATGAACTTAGGTAACCTATATAACATAGATATTATAATTGAATTATAATATACCTAAGTATCATTTATTTTTCATTCCTTTAATATGATAAATAAATGAAAGTAGTATTTATGTGAATATAAATCCTACCGTCTCTATGAATAGTGCATTTCATTTATTATCTCCAAATTTTATAGACTCTTATAAATACATATATATTTTATAAATATGATATTTAAATTGTCAATATAATTCTATAGATAATGGACTTATGACCACATGGATAATTTTCCTCAAAACAAGTTCATTTTTAACTCAAGTACCAAACATCGACAAAACATCTGATATGAACTAAAATAATTAATGAATTTATATAACATAGAAATAAGTGGTATAAAATTAATAATAACCTTTAAAAAGGTTCTAAATCAATTAGAAACTAACAAAAGTTTATAATTAAGTAAATTAAATAACGAACAAGACAAGTCAAACTCAAGGTAAGGGACTTCGTCTCAATCTCCTTTCATTGAGGCATTTCATGATAATAAGCACTTTATTCTTTTATAGGATGTATATAAAGGCACTAGGAAATTTAATATCTATATTTTATCTATACTAACGTTATTTATTAAATCATATAGATTAATATTTATATGTTCAATATTGTATGGGACACCATGAACATTTAATGATTTAATTATCAAATCTTTTTCTTAATGATATTAAATTACATATTTATTTATATGGTTATAAAAATAATATACAAGAAATTTTATGTCAATATTTAATTTCATTAAAAACATTAAAAATGAATCTTTTTATACTAATCATTTTACTTTCTTTACAAAATGATAAAATGAATGTTTTTTTAACATATACGGTGACAACAAATTCTCTATTTCCATGACTGTTATTTCATATTTGGATTCCTATATAAGCCTTACTAAATTTTAAACTGAAAATAAATCAATAATTCCATTATTTGGGTGTCTTGGTTTTGAAAACGGCTTCTCAAATGAAAATTTTATTTTTATATAGAAATGGTTTTCATATGGGATTAGAAGAAGCTTTCAAGAAAGGGGTTTTGTGATGAATGTGGTCTATTCATGAAATGGTACATGAGAATTATATGAAATGGGTGAGCATGATATATTTTATACAAAGGTTTGATCCCCATTTTAGCTCATGGGTGAGCCAAAAAAAAACTTATACGATTTTTTTATTCCCATTATAGCTTATTGGGGAGCCTGATATAGCTTATATGAAGGGTGATACAAAAAAATCTTCAATTTGGAAGTCTACTATATGGTTATTAGAATTGAAAGATGTTTAAAAGAGTTTTATGTATATGATTATAAAATTCACCTATATTAGTTTTATTTTATTTCTATTGGTGTTAGTGTTTTTCAATGATCAAAAAGTATGGGTGTTATTCATGTGAATTTTTTTCATGCACTCAATGAACATTGAATGGTTTATCAGGTTGTAACTAGACAAATTATTTTTCATTAATTTCATGTCCCTTACTGAGATTTATGTGATCATACCAAGTTTTTAAATGTTTTAATAGTATTTAATGGAGAATATATTTGAGGATGGAATCAATAAAAAGTTATGGTGATTAAACATGAACAGAAACCATTTTTCTTTTTAAATTTTTTTATGTTATCGAAGAAAAAGATACTGTTAGAATTGTCCACATTGTATTTACATTTTTTATGTAATAGTAATGGCCTAATTCAATAAATATCTAAACAAGAAAATATCCTCAATTTGAATTCTTGACTGAACTCAATATTTTGTAACATTTAAGGGTGGGTCCATATAGTTGGTATCAGAGGTCAGTTTAGACAACTTTTGAGATTAGGATGGATTTTCTAGTGATATGGATATCATATGAGTTTATAATTTTCTGATTAATCATAAGATCAATGTTCTATAAACCCCTTTTGAAGATTTATATTCAAACATTTCAAGGTGATTAATGGTATTTTTGAATACATTCACCTTTGAGGTCATTATGGGTTATTAATTTTTGGGATGCAAAATGAAATGTATGAGATAACCATTGAGGTTAAAATATGTTATGGTTATTTTTGTGGATTCTATCTAATTTTTGGGGTTGATATAATATTATAAAGTTTTTTTAAAAAAGGACATCACATAGACTGGGTGAAAACCCATCGTGTCAGAAAAAGCTATAGGAATCGAACCCACAACTGAAGTAAGAATGATATTTATCTCCTACCACTAGCCTACATGAAGTATCTGGTCAGTGTGACTTATTCTTTTTAATTAAATTATTTTATGGATTAAGAATATTTTTATTTCAGTAACTTATTTTTTATCAAATAGATATCCTTTACATATGAAAATGACATGGTGATTAAGTGATAAATGTTATTTTGGAAGACATTCGCTCTTTTAGAAACACTATATTCTTACAGAAAATAGAATACTATGGGATTTCATTTAAAGAGTAATGGTTGAATTTTATTTTGTAATAATCTATGTTTTTATTGTGGACATAAGGATATCTGGGTTATTTATGGAAATTATTAACCTATCATAGAGAATGTGTGATTAGGTTAATTACTTTTTTTATGAGACATTAAGAGTGGTTGATATTATTTGGGGATAAATGTTAAAATTTATTTTAGAAGACTTTGTGATAAAATACTTTTGAACTTTGGGTTTCAATATTAGTTTGGATTACTGAGATGAATTTTAAGAAAATATTTCTGTTTAATTTTCTTTGTGTAACTTTTTGTATTCCTTTTAGATATTGGAGATTAAAAGTAGCTTTTCTTCATCCAATGGTTTATTCATTTTGGATAATTATCTTACCTTGTACTAACTATTTTAGTTTTGGATAATTTCTAATGTTATGAGAAATAGATAGTTAACATTTTTGGATTAAATAATTCTATATAAGTTGACAATATTACTTCAGGCATGAAAAAATCATCTTAAATACTTATCATTTTTAGAAAAAGACGAGTTTGTGGTGGAATTCGATTGATGGATGAAACTTTACTTCTCAAGAAAGTATGTTTCATTATGTTCTTCATATAGGATATAAATGTCTTCCTTAAAACTATTTAATGGATCCTAAAACCAAAAAATTATTTATTTAAATTTCTCAGTGGTATTTTTTCCCCTCACATATTTATGTTTTTGTGATGGATAAATTTCCAATGATTACGTACTCTATCACTCTCTATTTGTCTATGAGAGTTATTTTTATCATCCATGTCCATGTTTTCTTAAATGGAACCATAGTATGTGTTATCTCATGTGAACTTCACACTTCTTTTTATTTATTTGAAAGTGGAAGTTTTATTGACTCTTTTACAATGTTGAATTTCAATGAAGTTACTAAGCCCAAATTTAAAATTGCGATGATGCAATTTCCAAAAGGGGGAATGATGTAACATCCTAGGTAATTATAGAATAATATATTTTCATATATATTTATATTTATGAATTGATAGTTATTTTACCTTAATTTGGATTATATATATGATATCATACTCGACATGCAACAACAGGTTTCTCTGAAATCTTACGTTTCACAAAACACTGAGTCATATCAAAATATTATATGAGAATATTGTTATTATTTTAAATAGTATTTAATGTATCGTCATTGTATTAGAGAGAATGAATATTTCTAACTATATTATAATTTCACATGTTTTATAAATGTTTTTACATTAATCCAATAAAATTTGGAGAATTTAAATGAGAATGAATCCAATTTTAATCTTGAAATACTCTAATATTTTTAAAATGTAGTTTTACTGCCATTTGAAGGAAAAACCTTTTTAAATCTAGTTTTTGTCACATTTATATATTATATTTGAAAAAGTATTCTTCTTATATAGAATCAGTACATAAAAATTACTTTCGCTAAATTTTTGGAAATTTTCTGATAAAGGTCATTTTGTTAATCAATAGTGAAAAATACTACATTTTAAGTCAAAACTTTTTTTCATCTAATTTATTTTTATAGATAGATTATCTTTTTTATTTGTTTTAATGTTTTATTGTATTAGGTTTCTATAATTTAATTCAATTATGGTATTTGGAAGTAATTTTACTTTTAAATTTGACATAAACAAATGTCAATCTTTTGATAGTTTTTACCTCTTAAACACGGCTTTCTGCTTTTGATAAAGGGAATTAATTATAAATTAATTACTAAAACTTCTGTGTTATGAATTTCTAAAAATTTATTCCATATTTTTAATCATAAAATATAATTTTTGTAAATAGATACCTTTTATTTTCAGACTTTATGAATAGTAACATCAGTAATTATTATTATTTACCATGGTTAAAGGTTAAATTAGGTAAATAAGGGTAAAAATAATATTATAATAATATAATATAACCCTAACACATGTCCTAATCCTATTAAATGAGATATTTCTGACCATGGTCACCCTTGGGTCGATTTTAGGACCCCATGGAGACACATGATTGTGATAATGACCTTTTATTATATTTATTTTAAGGAAAAATGAAATATAACATAAAGTTGTATCTCCTAACTAAAACAATTTTAATTTGTTTTATATGAATGATCTTTTAAAATAAAAATTGTATTAGAAATATAAAAGTATTCTATACATCATGGTATTTTATTCATATCTTTTAGACACTAAATAAATAAATTTATTTATGGCACAAGGATTATGCAATGATTACCTTATTAATGAAATATTCAAATAAATGATATTATAAATATTAAAATAAATTTAATTTGAACATTTTTATGTCATAAAAGAATTTAATGGAAGATATTGACATATGAGGGATGATTTAATTCCTTTTTTTTTATGGAATCATGTTTTTATGATTTTAACAAAAATCAATTACAAAATAGTAACAAAATTGACAAAAATGAGTTTAAAAGAAATATTATTTTATTAAATGATATAATAGTAATAAAAATATATTATTTGGAAAACTGACTTATATAATGTTAAAATTTCATCCACTATCCACTTTTGGTTCTATTTTAATTTTATAGTAACTATAGTAACCATATATTATGAAAATGCAACAATACATTGAGAGAGTTAATTTAATTAACTAAGGGCTTAAAGCCAAAAGATAAGGTTAAATTTGTGACATAAATTTGTATAAAACATAATCGTTGAAATTATTTACAAACCTCGTCATATTACCCTCTAAATTTATTACTTTTTAAATATTATAATATGAAAATAATTTTATCCGAAATTAATATTTCAAGACATTCATAAAGTGACCCTCCTCCCTCTAATAAAAATCCACCAACACTACCCACTTACTCATACCTCTAAATCCCATTGGATCCTAAACCTTATTCTAAAATAATATCCCAACATTACTCCCTTACTCCTAGAATCCTTAATTTGGGAATAATGCAATTCAAGTAAGCCTTTTGGCTCAAATCAAAAAGATTTTCCAGATTTAGAGGTAACGTCTTCTCTTAAACTTCTTTCATTTATTTTCCTTATCCAACCCCATAAACTCTCTGTATTACATTATTTAAAAAACCATTGTCCTCAATATACTATTATTTTGTTATGATTAGGTTTAAACCTATACTTGAACACACCTCCATCTACTGGATATAGAACATATTGTTTCTGTGTATGGTAAACTACTGCCTCACGAAACGATGATTGTTCAATTTTCTTCTACCACTTATAATGGTGGCCATTATGATGGAATTATATTTATATATTATATATGTTATATTTTTATTGTCTCTATGATAATTTAAAGAATAACTTTATTCTTTCCATAATGTGTAAGTATGATAATTTCATTTAAGTAAGTGGAGACTACTGCCCCCTCAAAGTTATATGACTCATTCATGCCATACATGGAAAGTATAAAGGATAGAGTTAATAAACTTATGTAAAATATATAACATATATATTTTATTGTATTTATAATATACCTATTTATCATTTATTTTTTATTCCTTTAATATGATAAAGAAATTAAAGTAGTGTTCAAGCATACGTACCACCTACCATCTCCATGAATGGTGTATTTTGTTTCTTATATCCAAATGTTATGGACTCTTATAAATAAATATATATATTTTTTTTATATAATATTTAAATCACTAATATCATTCTAGATATAATGGAAATGTGTCCACATGGATAATTTTCATCAAAATATGTTTATTTTTTACTCAAGTATTGAATATTGAAAAAACGTCTGATATGAACTGAAATAATTAACTAATTTCAATAATATGGAACTAAGTGATATAAAATGTATAATAAACATTAAAAATTTTATAAATAAATTATAAATTAACCTAATTTTATTATTTTGGATATTAAATAAAAAACAAGACAAGTCAGATTTAATGTAAGAGACTTTGTCTCAATCTCTTTTTATTGAGGCATTTCTTAATAATATGAACCTTTATTCATTAGAAGGTGTATATACATCCACTATGACATTTAATATCTATATTTTATCTATAATCATGTTATTTATTAAATCATGTAGATTAATATTTAAATGTTCAGTGTGGTTTGGTACACCTTGAACATTTAAATATTTAAATGTCAAATAATTTTCTTTGTGATATTAAATAACATATTTATTTATTTGGGTATAAATAGAATATATATAAAATTCTATAACAATATTGATTTTTTTTCAATGATTTTAAAAGGAATTTTTTTATGCAAAGCATTTTAGTTTCTTTACAAAAAAAGTAATGTTTTCTTAATTTATTTGGCAACAACGACTTCCCCACCGTCATAACCATTATTTGATATTTGGATTACTCTATAAGACTTAATAACTTATAAAATTAAAATAAATCTATTATTACTTTATTTGGGTATCATGATATTTAAAATGGGTTATAAAATGAAAATTCTAATTTTATACTCAAATTTCTTTCATATGGGATTGGGATTAACTTTTGAAAAAGGGGTTTTGTGATTAACGTGTTTTATTTATGAAATAGTACAAGGGAATTATTTAAAAGGGGTGATCTCAATATATCTTATACAGAGGTTTGATTACCATTATATCTCATAGGTGAGCCTGATATAGTTTATACGAAGGTTTGAGCCCCATTATAGCACATTGGTGATCCTAACATAACTTATACAAAGGGTTTAGCACCATTATTGTTCAATGGTGAGCTCGATATAGATTATACAATGGGTGATCCCCATTATAGATCTAAAATTTAGAAGTCCACCATATGTGTATTCAAATTGGAATATATTGGAAAGGGTTTTATGTATATGATGCTCAAAGTCTCCTAAGAGAGTTTTAATTTCATTATTTTGTTTTTAGTGTTTTTTATTGATAAAAAAGTATGAGTGTTATTCATGTGAAATTTTTTTCTTACATTCACTAAAAGAAAATTGGATGGGTTATCATTTTGTAACTAGACTAATGGTTTTAATTTATTTTTATGTCCCTTACTGAGCTTTTTGTGATCATCCCAGGTTTTTAAATTTTTTCATTGGATTTATAGGAGAATAGAGTCAAGGATTTAATAAAAGAAAAGTTATGATGATTAAACATGACAAGAAACCATGTTTCTTAATAAATGATTTTATGCTATGGAAGAAACAGATTATGTTGTAAGTGTTCACTATGTATTTTTATGTTGAATATAAAATAGATAATTCAATTGTGTAAATAATATAACTATTAATATTCAAGGATTATGAGAGAAAAAAATCCTAAACTATTGTGAAGAATATTATGAGTAATTTCCCATATTGGTTTGATCCAGAAGTATCATCTTTATAAGATCAATAAAACCATTAATTTGATAAACTCAACTGTATTCTAATTTATAATAAAATAATGAAAGGACATAGTTTAAAAAATAATTCAAATGTTGAGATACTTTTTCATTCCATGTGAAAATGTCAAGGGAAATTGGATAAATATGTAAGTGTTTTAGATACTAATTATGATGGATATCTCAAAATTATTGGTTCTCTCTTATCAAAGTATTCATAAAGTAAATTTTTAAAGGAAAATTTATGCAATTAGTTAAATAATTTAGTTAATATTACACGAGTTAAATTTCAAAATATTTCTCAATGAAATAAGATGGTTAATTTGAATCAAATTAAAAAAAAAGGAGGTTTTCCATTGGATAATAGAAAATTCGAAGGAGAAGACATATTACAGTACCAAAAGAAAAAACTTTTGAGTAAAGGTGATAACTCATATTTCATTTCAGATAAATAAGTCACTCTATTTTCTTATCTGAAGAAAATATTTGACTCATAAGTCAATTATGATGATGGGGAAGGGAGAACCAAGATTTATGGGGGTTGAAAGGTAGGTTTTAATCATGTATTGAATAATTTACAAAACTCACAAAATTAAAAAAGACGGATCTAGAGGAGAAAAAGAAGGATTTTGAGGAATCAGATGAACTAAATAAGAGTTAATCATCCCATAGTGATTATATTAATATACCATTGTAATTTATTATTGAAAAATAAAAGATGGTGTGTTAACTATAAGGGAAGATAACTCATAAATAAGAACTATTTCAAACATAGGTAATAAGTCTCACTTTTCAAAATGAGTTTAATAGTGTTAAATATGACTTCTCTTATGAAATTATGTTTAATGGTGTATCTTAACATTCATATGAGATGGAAAACTCCAACATGTAATGTAAAACTATTTCAAATATTTCCTAAAATAGATTTTCCTTTTCTAACTATGTAGGTTATAAAATTATGCTTGAATCTATTCAATATAGGTATAATGAGAGGAAATATTCCATATTAAAGGAAGAAATGATTTCCATAAAACCATAACCACGTATGAAAAATATATTTCAAGAAGGAAATAAACACAACCATTCTATGAAAATCTATAATCTCTATATAAGATATCAATTTAAGGGTTAGTTTTTGAGTTGTATAGGATATATACATAAATAATTTTCATGTTGGTTCAATATGTATTGACTAGGGAATGAGAAAAAAAACAAGAAGGTTTTTTGTGCGAAAATTTGGATAAACATACAATGAGTGAAATATTTCCCAAAAAAAGGAAGTAAATAATTCATGAGAATTCATAAAAATGTGGTGATTTTAAAATTTGTATGTTCTGTGAATGGTCTAAGAAGATAAGGATTTACTAAATTAATTGAAATAATATTTTTATTTCCTAATAAGAAATAATAAATAGGTCACTATAAACATCAATAGGTAAAGTTGTCCTAAAAACTAATTCTCTCAAGGAAGTTTTTCATGGCAAGAAAGAAGGAAAATAATTTTATTATGATAATTATAATAGAAAATATGATGAGTTTAGTTGGAAATCATGGGCTAGGATGATAGGAAACCATTAGATTTAATATTAACTCTGATGCACCAATAAGTCCCTCTTTATTCATCATTATTTGTAATATATGTGAAAAGTTATAGAAAAATGAAAGATAATTTTGACCACATCACTTTTAAATAGAAAAGAATATGACTAGTGAATTTAGTATTGTACATAGAGTATTTATTCATGATGAAGAGGATAAAAGGGTATCCTTTTGGGCGGATCTCACATGAAGAGGAAAATTATCTAAACATGGATTATAGTATATCATGGATTTTTCGACTGGTTGCAGATTCTAAGGAGTATGATATGAAAAAACTCATTTAAACCACTTTTTTATGAATATTCTTAATAAATTTACTAAGGGTAATTTTTTGTTTATTATTGGGTGAGAAAATTTGGGATTTCTCTTGTTATAATTAAATTTATTTGATGTTTTTTGAACTATATATAGACTTACACATATTTAGAAATAGCCACTAGAATTAAATTCTAATAATGTTTTCCCATGATAATTTTTTATAAAAATCATCGAAAACCTTAGTTATATCACTTTTTTTCCAAAATTATTTGTTTCCATATAGAAATAAATTCGATTAATAAAAGTATCTTTTTAAATAGAATCATGTGATTTAATCCCTATACTTATAATGGAAAATAATGAGGATAAGATGATTTTTTTGAGAAATATGAAATGATAATAATATATTCATTACCTATGTATTTATTTTCAATAAGGGGGATAACAATTGAGAATTAACATATAAATATTATTAGATATTTTTTATTGAGGTATTGGTATCAAATCCATGGGGTTTCTATTTGGGACCATTGGATGAGTTGTATTTTTTTAATAATATAATGAATTTTAAAATTTCAATATGTGTTGATGGAGATAAGGTATACCAGACCATGACCACATCGTTGCGCTAGGAATGGTGGTTGAGTAGTTTCCCTCAGTAATGTGGGGAAGGATAAAATGTTTGTAGATAGTTCATTATGAAGTTGTAGCATGTGTTGATGATCGATATGGTCAATATGATCATAAGGTGGTGATGATATCATAGAACTAGGCATGGTGAAGGAAAAAGAACTAAGTTTTTGTAACTATGTTATAGACCTGGGAATGTTAACTCATGGTTCCACCTGTGAGACACAGTGAGCCCAAAATATGAATATTTCTCCCCATGGTGAGGGAAAGGACCTCTCATTATCTAATAAAAAAAATAACTATTAGGAAATAAGACACTTATTAGGGTGTTAAGAAGGGTGTTTCACCTGAATATAATTCTATTATCTTATGGAATCTTTGAGAAAGATTTAATGGTTGGCATGTTTACATGATATTCTATAAATTGGAAGATGTGAATTCTATTGATGCTTGAGCACTAATGCATTGATTCCAAAATCATGATCTGTAATTTTTTTCCATGATTATAGAAGGGAATGATGTTCTTTTGAATCTATTCATAAGAATAATTAATTGATAATTAATTCATTCTATAATGAATAGAAAATTGGACCATGGGGTCATTACATATTTAATGTGACTGTTATAGAATCAAAGAGACGTTATTTTGAGGATTAATTTTTGGTTTTTGATGGCTCGCAATGGGGATATAATTGTGAAATTTGTTTTACTCATGGTATCATATTATATAAGAATAATTAACACCTGTATAACAAAGGTAAGAGAACATGTGTGAATAAGAACCCTTAGAGAACCTAATACAAATAAGTATAAAGGAGAAGAGTTTAACCGAATCTAAAAGTACCTAAAAGTGATATACTTATGGATATAAAGACTGATTAAAATACAGATTTAACTAGATCTAGAAGGATTTTTGAAAACAATATTTTTGGGATCATCATCAGTTGATTAATATCATGAAGAGAATATGCATGTGTATATCTTTTTATCCTCTGTTCATAGAGGAGGACTTTAATCAAGAAGTGAAGATATCACTAGATTAAGAGGTAATTTTTTAAATAATATATATATAATATGTGTATCTTATAGAAGAATCCATAAGTTAAATGACAAAGTGGATCCTTTATTGTGATTAATTGTTAAAATAATAAATATTCTATATTGGAGGGACTAACTAACATGAAAAGGAGTAGGCCTGGATAAAATAACCTTTTAAATTTCATGTTCTTTGTCCATTCCTTATTTCTATATATAAATAATAATTAACAGTATATATTTAGTTGATCTATAACCCTCATAGTTTCAATATTTTGATTTTATAGAAAATTAATCATTAAACAAAAGACAACACTAATCACCCCTAGTGATCTAGCCAGGTCATGGATTAATGATTTTTTCTAATGATATTCATTTATAATTTTCCTTGTTATTTTTTTGAAATAATTTTTTATACATATTCTCTCCTTCTTTATCCACGACCATTTTATTCTTGATAAGTGATACTAATTATAATATATTAACTATTAAATTTTATATATGAATGAACATTTTAAGATTTTGGGTGATTATGTTTATATAAAGTTTTAGTTCACCAGTATTTTCAATTAACCAAACTACATGACCATAAGAAAAGGTTTTTTATGAGATATAACTTGAATTCCATGACAAGGATTTTCATAGGCCCATCCACAATAATAAAATGGATAATAAGATATCACTTCTTCATTACTAATACATATCCCTGATTTACAAAGCTTTATGTTCTTTAAATAGTTTGGATTATCAATTTACTTTATTTTTTTCATTGTAATTTCTCTTAGTTGTTTTCTCAAGTTCATCTCTGCATGTTTGAACTCAAAATACCAAATTTATACTGCCTTTTTTAGTATTTAAGATTATTAATTTATAAATTCCAAACTTGATAAACTATAGTAACTAAAAAAATTCTATATCCATAATATATTTTTTTCACATCATATACACAGAGATTTTGTTACATGTTCTTACCTCTATATCACCTTTCCCCTTCACTCCAAAATATAAAAATCAAATGATAATGAGTATACTATGATACTAAAACATTATTGTTGTGGTGTGTGATAAAAATAATTATTTCTTAATTTAAAAATGCATTAAAGTGGTTAACCAAGTCTTTCTCTGGAGAAGATCACACAACAATCATGTTGTGACATTTAATTAGAGGAAAAATGGGTTTTTTTGAGTTTTTTTGAATAGAAAATAATCTAACAATGAAAATAAATTAAAGAATAATACTTAGAAATGTTGAAAAATTTTGATTTAAAACTATTATATGATAATTGTGAACAATTCAGGGTCAATTTTACAATTTTAATTCTATCCTAGTTCCAATTTTTCCAATTCTTTTTTGCTAAGTCAATAAAATTTTGATTCCACAATCACTTCAGCTCACTCCTTTGGATAAATGGTAATGGTGAGAATAAACCTTTCCAAAATATAAGATTTGTCTACACTCCTTTCTATGTGTGATAGAGTTTTAGTGAATGCCTTCAATTGACTTAGACAGTTCTCAATTGGGTCTTGCTTATCCTAAACAATTAATAATTTCAACAACCCATAGCACACATACTGGTGATCACCAAGTACATCACTAAAAAGCCTTAATATATTTCATATTATATAAACTATAACCTATTCTGGGGATATATTGATCATTGACCAAAGAAACAATAACAAAAGAATCTAAAATAAAATACGATCGCACAAGATAATAAAAACTGATATTAGAATTTAAATCCAACTTTATAGAAGAGAGAAAAATATCTTAAATCATTAAAATAAATAATTCAAGAATTAAAAAAGGGAAAACCTATCCTCACCCAATAACATAGAATTTTACCCTTCCATTTAAAGGGTATTCATAAATAATGGGGAATAAAAATCTATTGCAAAACTAAGAAGAACAAAAGAGAGAAAAGAAAGAACAGAAAATTTTCTCCTCCAGAATATGTTTTCTAATGATTTTCTTTAGTTATAACCACCATATTGAAAAAAATAAATAGTTTCCATTCTTAAAATATCTCATTTAATCCTTTGGATACTTACCCAAAAAATTTAAAATCTTTATTATATGTTGACCAAACATTATTTCCACATTAATGAAGATGAATTTTTCTTTTCATTGAATATTGTTACACCTACTCTACTTTGACTCAAAAAATGGCATCCTAAATGAGTAAATTTATCAATGAAAATTTATGTCTACAACTTCCAATCCTCATTTTAACCCAAATATAAGCACCTCATTTAATGGTTAGTATCTCAATATATAACTCATTTAATGAGGTAGCATTCAGTCTTTTAGCCAGAATAATCTTCCCTTATGATTTATTTTTTAGGGACTGTTGGAGTTCCTATGGGATCTAGGTATAGAATAATGAGCTGAATCCAATGAACATAGGAATTATAAAAAAATAATAACTCCATTTGGATTATAATTATAAAAATTCATCTTGAGAAATAGAGACTCTTAAAAATATCCAATTTTAAAGAAAATAAATTTTTACAATTTCACCAAAAATGCTAAATTAATGCAAATAACCTACAGTTGAGTAATTTTAAGTGATTAAATCATTGAAAAAAATTAAAAATAATGAAAATATTAACTCTATCAATTCCTCTACACTTATCACCTGGACTCCAAGATATGTAAATATCAAAATCAAATCAAACCAAATTTAAAACACATATATATGGGATCTACCAATTTAACACCATGAAACAAAAGAGATCATGCCTCCATAAAACTCATTATTTCAAGTTCTTCATTCATATCATTTGATATTTTTCCTCTTCATTTTTTCACCCATGCTCACCAAACCCTTACCTTGCATAAATTTTCTCTCATTACACAAATTTTAATTTTCAACAAATATTTTCTCATCTAAACTATTACAAGCATCATCATAGGCTTGATAAATTACCAAATATACACCTAATGTGAGTCAAGGAAATATTTTTATCATGAGTACTTTTAAAGGATGTCCCATGGAATTTCTTGGTAGGATATATATGTGAAATTGTTTTCTCCAAATGAGGAGGGTTTGGCTCTTTTTGAAGCACAATTGTAAGATTAGAATTTTCACTCAAGTACGGTATCCTTATCACTCTTATTAGTAGAAAATAAGATCTAATTTACTTTTAAAATATCATCTCTATCCCACAGTATCAATATCTCAGTATAAAAAAATGTCAATCTTCATATATATAATTTTTCTTGAAATATCCAAATAGGCACAACTTTATTTCTCCTTCAGATGCTCTAGAAAGTCATAAAATTTCTTTTCATGAAAGCATTAGAATAGATTTAAATATAATGGTTTTTTTAGTATAAAAATAATTTCCTAAAAATTTTATTTCCACCCAATTTTTCACCAAATGTGGTTACACAAAAAAATACAAATTCCCCCTACACTTATGTTCAACTAGATCATGAAATTTCACTTCTAGAGTAGGTTGGATTGGGATAATTAGCATGTAATGTGGCTAAACTAATTGTTTTTTCGTGTATTATAATGTATAAAAGGAATACTTGTGAAATATATTCCATAATAAAAATGATTATTTTGAAAAGGGGGATTTCAAATCAAAGAAACGCCTTAATATTTTAAAACCCAATTTCTTAAATCCATAATGTTCTGAAAGAAATAAATAAAATTATAGTTAAATAAATCATGGTTTGGATCTCTCAAGAAATGATATTAATATAAATAATATGAAAAAAATGGTTCAGAAGCCTCAGTGGAATGTTATTTAATAGATAAATACAGTGATTTGTGGCATTGGATTCAAAAATCAGAGTAATTATCATGAAGTTCCAATAAATTTGAACATGAAACAAAGTCATTTTTATCATTAATTTAAGCTTAATTTCATGGGATAAATTGCTTAACTCACTGAAATGGGTTTCAAAAATTTCAATGACATTAATTTCAGCTCATAAATTTCCAAAACACCTAAAAATTGGAAAAAGAAACACACAAAAATTTTAAAAACACATATTTTTTGGAAAAGAAGAAAAAAATTGAAATTCATGAACTAAAAAGGTTACCTACACACAAATAAATGATGCAGTGTCCTTGATTTATTCAGGTAGATTTTAACATGTAAGAATATTTGAATATGAATCACAGTAAGCAAGAAAGTGTTAAATAGTGGTATGACAAGATAGATTTTAGTGATAAACTAGTTTGAGGAGTGTGATCACATTCATCAACTATGATCTCATGGAACCATGGAATTTATTCATCCTGTGTCTATTAGTAGTGAAGGTGTTCTACTTACCATTCTTCACAATCTTCACATTAGAGAAAGGATATACATGAGTAACTAAAATAGACTTTCCCACCTAGAATGAAGTTTACCTGTCATAAACATGAGACTTGATTATAAAAATAGCACTTTGTATCTAGGTTTTAAGTATTTATATTGGACCATATTATCATGAGACACTCTTGTCTTGTCTTTTTAAATCCTATAATTTTCAAAATATTCCCTTCTAATTTTTCCTAACACTTGCAACTAAAATATTCGATCAATACGAGTTCTTTCAAGATCCAAATTCAACTTCCTAAAATACCAATACGTCTTATGTTACAAATCCATTGGAAGATGAAACTTTGTCCCATAAATCAATGTATATAGACTCAATCCAATCAGGATTTTTTAGGCTATCCTCTAGGACCATATTATTTTTTCCAACCTTTAGCTCAAATCCTTACTATTTGTCTTAACAATATTTTCCAAAATTCTTTTTATTTCCCTATTGGACAATTAAGCCTGACCATTTTTTGTGGATGATAGAGGGTTGATGTTTTATGATTCATCCAATACTTCTTCTGAAAACCCTCTATTATTTTATTGAAAAATTGAGTCCCTTAATCACTAATGATGGATCTAGGAACTCCAAACCTACAAAATATGTTACCCCTAATAAATTCCCAAATAACAATAGCATTGTCAGTCATAGTGGATCTTGCTTCCACACACATGTAAACCTAATCAATTTCAAGAATGATATTTGAATTTATATATGACATTAGTATATTAGTAATGAAATATATCCACTAGACTTCAAAAATGTCACCAAAATTAATTTTATTTTGGAGCATTTCTTGTCTCTTTGAAATATTTTCAGAATACTGACATTTTTTACACATTTTACAAAATTCATGAGAATATTTAAAATGGGTGGGATAATAATTTCTAGAATCGAAATCCATTTTTAATGTCCTTTTCAATCCAAAGTGACCTCCTCAAGATAATGTGACATAATAATCAAAGACATAACCAATTTCACTCATGAAAACATCTTATTATTACTTAGTCATTGAAAATATTACAAATAAATGGATCATACCAAATGGAATATATAGATTCATATTTCGGTTTATAAATTATCTAAGAATTAAAATGATATAGGACCTAATATGTTAGAAAATAATAGACCATTTCATCATACTAAGGAATGTATCCTTTAATCAATTACAAATTCTTTAACATCCCAAGTAGTAATAGAATAATAAATTTTCATATCTATTAATATTTATGAATTATATAGTTTTTTTTTCATTAATGGATATGCACTCCAAGATAGCGTACTCTACACGCAACAATGAGTTTCCCCAAAATCTTATGATGCACACAACACCGAGTAATATCAAAAAATAATAATATATTATTTTTATTATTTTAAATTTTAATTATTTCATAGTTGTAGTATTCATTGGAATGAACCAAACTAACTATATTATGATTTAATATGATTTTTAAATGGTTTTACTTGTATCCAATAATATTTAGAGGCTTAAAATTAGAATGAATCTAATTTTAACGATAAAATACTCAAAAAAATTTAAAAGTTAGTTTAACTTCATTTTGATGGTGAACACATATTAAATCTAGTTTTTGATACTTTTATATGATTTATTTAAAAAAAATAAACTTCTTCTATTGAATCGGTATATCAAGTAAATTAGTTAAATTTTTGGTAATTTTCTAATACAGTTCTTTTTTAATGAATAGTAAAAACTACTACATTTTAAGTCAAAAATTCCTTTTCATTTAATTTATTTATATAGTAAGATTATATGATTTATTGTTTTAAAATTATTATTGGATTTTTTTATCATTTAATACAATTATATTCATTGAAAGTAATTTCACATTTAAATTGGACATAAACACATGTCAATCATTTGACAGTTTTTAATACTTAAAAACCCGCTTTTTTTATAACGGGAATTAATTTTAAAATAATTTCGAAAACTTATTTGTTTTTAATTTGGAAAAGTGGATTCCTTATTTGAAATCAGAAAATCAAAATTATGTAAATATGTACCTTTTATTTTTTGACATTATGAATAGTAACTTCAGAAATTATTTTTATTTACCATGGATAAAGGGTAAATCAGGTAAATAAAAGTAACAAAAAATATTATAATAATATAAAACTACTCTAACACTATTCCTAATAATATTAGATGATATATTTCCAACCGTGGTCACCATTGGGTCGATTTTAGGACCCCATGTAGCCATTTGGGTGTGATATTGATATTTTTTATTTTTTATTTTAAAGAAAAGTGGAATATAACATAAACCTGCATCTCCTAACTAAAAATAATTAATTTTGTTTGTATAAATGATCTATTAGATTATAAATACTAATTATAAATATAAAAATAATTCTTACATCATGGTATTTTATTTTTAATTATTAAACATAAATAAATAAATTTATTTATGACACAATGATTATGCAATGATTGCCTTATAAATGAAATATTAAAATAAATGATATTTTAAATATATAAATAAATTTAAATTGAACATTTTTCTAACATAAAAAAATTTGATGAGATTGACTTGTGGGGGATGATTTAATTCCTTTGGATTGAAGTAATCAGGTTGTTATGAATTTAACAATAATAAAAAATTTAATAGTGTCAAAATTAACATAAATGATTTTTTAAAACAAATACTATTTTATTAAATGATATAATAGACCTAAAAATATAAGATTGGTAAAAATGACTTCTTTAATATTAAAATTTTCTTTTATGATAAACTTTTGTTTCAATTGGAATTTTATAGTAACTATAGTAACCATATATTATGAAAATACAAGAAGACATGGTAAGAGTTAATTTATTTAACTATGTGTTAAAGCCAAAACATAAGGTTAAATTTTTGTCCTAAATTGTATAAAAAAATTGGTTGAGAAGATTTACACCCATATTCATTATATACTCTAAATTTTTTACTTTAGAACTATTTGTATTTTAAATTAATTTACAATAACATAATATTTTAAGACATTCCTAAAGTGCCTGTCATCCCTCTTATAAAAGGCCACCACCTCTACCCACTTACTCACACCTCTAAATACCATTGTCTCATCAAAATTATACCCAAATAAGCTCAAAACATACCTACATTACTCATATAATCCTTACCTTTCTCATAATAAAATTCAATAAATCCTTTTGGCTCAAATCAAAAAGAGTTACCTGGTTTAGAGGTAACGTGTTCTCTCAATATTCTTTCATTTATTTTCTTTATCGAACCCCGTAACGTATATTTATTCCATTATTTTACAAAAAAACCATTATACTAAATATAATATAATGTTTTTCTACTATGTTTTAAACCTACACTTACATCCACCTCCATCTAATGGATATAGAACATATTGTTTTTGTGTGCGGGGAACTACTTCCCCAAGAAATATTTATTGTTCAATTTTCTACTACCACCTATGATGGTAGATATTATGATTGAACTCTATTTATATATGATATGTATTATATTTTTATTTTCTATATTCTTATATAATTTTTATTTACAACATACCTCTATGATTTCCATAATGTGTTTGTACGATAATTTCATTTTAGGAAGTGTGGACTACCGACTCCTCAAAGTGATATGACTCATTCATGCCATACATGGAATGTAAAAAATATAGTGTTAATAAACTTATGTAACCTATATAACATATATATTATACAAGATTTATAATATACCTATGTATCCTTTATTTTTTATTCCTTTAATATGAAAAAGAAATGAATGTATCTTTCATATGTACGTACAGTCTACCATCTCTGGGAATGGTGTATTTCATTTCTTATATCCAAAAATTATGGAATCTTATAAGTAAATATATATTTTATATATATGATATTTAAATCAAAAATATCATTCTGGATGTAATTGGCCTTTGACCACATGGATAATTGTCATCAAAACAAGTTCATTTTTTGACTGAAGTACTGAACATCCACAAAATGGACGATATAAACTTAAATAATTAACTAATTGATATAACATGGTAATAATGGATATAAAATAAAAATAAAATTTAAATATAATCTAAAACATGTATAAATTAATCTATGTTTGTTGTTCAATAAATTAAATAACGAATGAGACAAGTCGGACTCAAGGTAGGGGACTTCGTCTCAATATCCCTTCATTGAGGAATTTCTTGATAATAAGAACCTTTATTTTTATTAGTTGTATATAAATCCACTATGAAATTTCATATCCATATTTTATCTATAATAATTTTATTTATTAAATCATAGATATTAATATTTAAATGTTTAAAGTTATATGGGACACCATGAAAATTTAAATATTTAATTATCAAATCTTTTTCATTATGATATTAAATTACATATTTATTTATATTGGTATAAAAGAAATATACGAGAAATTTTATATCAGTCATGAATTTGAAACTATGTTTTAAAAATTAATACTTTTATATGAAGCATTTTAATTTCTTTACAAAATGATAAAAGGAATGTTTTTTAACATTTACAGTGACAATGACTTTTCTTCCACCATCAATGTTATTTGATATTTGGATTCTTATATAAGCATTAATGACTTTTAAAATGAAAATAAATCCTTTATTCCTTTACTTGGGTATATTTTTATTTAAAATGGTATCTAAAATGAAAATTGTGATTTTTTTTGGAAATGTTATTCATATTGGATTAGAATAAGCATTCAAAAAGGGTGTTTTGTGATGAATGTGTTTTATTCAGGAAATGGTACACAAGCATTATATTAAAGGGTGAGATTTTTGTAGCTTATAGTATGTTTTGAATTCTATTATAGCTCACATGTAAACCCAATAAAGCTTATATGATGGGTTGATCCCCATTATATCTCACGGGTGGTCCCAACATAGCTTATACGAAGGGTTGAGCCATATTACTGCTCACAAGCGAGCACGATATAGCTTATATGAAGGGTGATCCCCATTATAGATATCCCATATATAATTCAACTATATGGTTATTCGAATTGTAAGATGATTGAAAGGGTTTTATGTATATGATTCTCTAAGTACCACAATGGACTATTAATTGCTTGCTACTAGTTTTAGTGTTTTTTATTGAGTAAAAAGTATGATTGTTATTCAGGTGAAACATGTCTTGTTTCATCCACTCAATGAACATTGATTGGGTTTTTAGGTTATAACTAGACCAATGGTGTTTTGTTATTTTTATGTCCCTTATTGATATTTTTTTCTCATCCTGTGTTTTTAAATTTTTTCGCAGGATTTATGGGAAGATATTTTCAAGGATGGAATCATGGTAAATTTATAATGATTAAACATGAAAAGAAATCATGGTTCTTTTTAAAAGTTTTTATGTAATGGAATAAATATATATTGTTGTATTTTTTTCACTTTGTATCTATTTTTTGTTATGTAATAGTTATGGCCTAATGATATAACGCTCTAAACTTGAAAATATCTTAAATTTGAATTTTTAACATAACTCGGTATTAAGTAGCGTTTATAAATTGGGCCTTGTAGTTGGTATCATAGGTTGGTTTAGACAGCTTGGGAGATTATGATGTCTTCTCTAGTGACAGGGATATCATATGTGTTTTGAATTTCAAAGTTGAACATATATCCAATGTCCAAGAAACCCCTTTTTAGGATTTATGTTCCAAAATTTTAAAGTGATTAACAGAATTTTTGAAGACATTGACCCTTGTGCTTATTATGGGTTATTGATTTTTGGGATGAAAAATGAAAGGTATGAGACAAAATTTGAAGTTAAAATATTTTTATGGTATTTTAGAGGATTTTATCTCATTTTTTGTAATTTTAAAAAATTATATTGTTTTTGAAAAATAACAACACGCATTCCATGTGACAACCCATCGCGTCAGACAAAGCTGTATGAATCGAACCCACAACTGAAGTGTGGCTGGTATTTATTGCCTACCAATAGAATATGTAAATCCCTTGGTTAGTATGACTTATTATTTTAGTTAAATGAATTTATGGATTAAGATTAAGTTGATTTTGGGAACATATTTTTTATCATATGAATATAATTAATATAAGAAAATGACTTGGTGATTAAGTGATAAATGTTATTTTGGATGATGTTCACTCTTTTAAGAACACTATATACCTAATAGAAATAAAATACTATGTGATTTCATTTGAGGAGTAATGGTTGAATTTTATTTTGGAAGAATATATGTTTTTATTTTGGACATATGGTGATTTGGGTTAATTGTGGAAATGATTAACCTATCATGGAGAATATGTGATTAGGTTAGTAATTTTTTGTAAGAGACATTTAGAGTGGTTGATGTTATTTGGGGATAAATTTTGAAATTTATTTTGGAAGACTATGTGATCAAATACTTCTGAATTTTTTATTTAAATCTTTGTTTTTATTATTCAGAGTAATTTTAAAGACTGTTCTTGGTTTAATGGTCTATTTTGAACTTTGGGTATTACTTTTGAATATTCAAGATTAAAAATTAGTTTTTCTTTATCCAATGGTTTATTAATTTTGGAGAATTATTTTATCTTGTAATAAATATTTTGGTTTTGGTTAAATTATAATGATAGGAGAAATATATAGTTAAACTTTTGTGGATTATTTGATTCCATATAAGATGATAATTGTGCTTCAGGCATGAAAAATCATCATAAATATTTATCTTTTGGATAAAAATATGAGTTTGTGGTGGAATTCGATTAATGGATAAAACTATACTTATCATGTAAGTATGTTACCTTATGTTATTCATCTAGGAAGTAAATTTATTCCTCAACTCTATTAAAAGGATCTTAAAACAAAAAATTTATCTGTTAACATTTCTCAATGTTATTTTGTCAAATCACATATTTATGGTTTTTTATGGATAACTTTCTAATTATTATGCTCTATATCACTCTCTATTAGTCTATTAGAGTTAGTTTTTATCACTATGTCCATGTTTTCCTACAAGGACCCCTATTATGTGTTATATCATGTGAATTTTGTACTTACCTTTATTTATTTTAAAGTGTGAGTTTTATTTACACTTTTACAATGTGGGATTTCAATGAAGTTACCATGACCAAATTTATAATTGCAAGGATGAAATTACCAAAAAGGGGGGAATGATGTAACATCCTAGATAATTATTTAATAATACATTTTACATCTATTAATATTTGTGAATTATATTGTGGTTTTAACTTAATGGGTTTGTTATCTGTGATAGCGTACTTGACAGGAAATAATGGGTCTCTCCAAAATCTTATGTTTCACACAACACTGAATCATATCAAAAAATAATATAATATTATAATTATTCTTTTAAATGGTTGTTAATGACTAGTCGTTGTATTAGAGAGATTGAAAAATAATAATTATATAATTATTTCACATGTTTTTTAAATATTTTTACATTTATCCAATAAAATTTAGTGTCTTAAAATGAGAATGACTCAAATTGTAAGCATAAAATACTCTAATGTTTTTAAAAGTAGTTTTACTACCTTTTGGTGGAGAACCCTTTTTAAATCTAGTTTTTGTCACATTTATATGTTATATTTGAGACAATAAACTTATTATATATAACAGGGATATCAAAATTTACTTTGGTTAAATTTTTGGAATTTTTTTGATAAAGTTCATTTTTCAATGAATACAGAAAAATACTACATTTTATGTCAAAACTGACTTTTCATCTAGTTTATTTATATAGTTAGATAATATTTTTTTAAGGTTTCGTTGGATTATTTTTTTCAGATTTATTTCTATTATGTTCATTATATGTAATTTCATATTTAAATTGGACATAAACATATTTCAATCTTTGGATAGTTTTTACTTCTTAAAACCCATCATTCTCGTTTTGATAACATTAATTAATTTTAAATTAATTACTACAAAATCATTATTTTGAATTTTTACAAATTAATCCCATATTTGGAATAAAAAATTCCAAATTTTTTAAATAGTTACCTTTTATTTTTGGAAATTATGCATAATAACTTCAGTAATTATTTTTAATTACCATGGTTAAAGGGTAAATTAGGTAAATAAGGGCAAAAATAATATTATAATAATATAAAACTGCCCTAAAACACCCTATTCCTATTGGATGATATATTTCCAATCATGATCACCCTTGGGTTGATTTTAGAACCCCATGGATCCACTTGGGTGTGTAATGACCTTCTATAATCATTATTTTAAAGAAAGGGTAAATATAACATAATCATGTATCTCCTAACTAAAACAATTTTAATTTGGTTTATATAATTAAAATATTCAACTATAAATTTTAATTAGAAATATTAAAAGATTTCATACATCATGTTAATTTATTTATAAATTTTAGACATTAAATAAATTAATTAATTTATGACACAATGGTGATTCAATGATTACCTTATTAATGAAATATTTAAATAAATGATATTATAAATATTAAAATAAATGTAATTTAATAATTTCTATGCAAAAAAATAATTTTATGAAGTATATTTACATGATAGGTAAGCTTTAATGACTTTTTTTCGAAGAAATTATGTTTTTATGACTTTAACAAAAATCAATTAATAAATAGTGTAAAAACAGACATAAATGAGTATTTATAACAAATACTATTTTATTAAATCATATGACAGTCCTAAAAATATAATATTCTTCAAAATGACTTATATAATGTTAAAATTTTCATTAATGATCCACTTTTGGTTCTATTTTAATTTTATAGTGACTATAGTATCCATATATTATGAAAATACAAGAAGACATGGTAGGAGTTAATTTATTTAACTAAGGATTAATGCCAAAAGATAAGGTTACATTTGCGACATAAAATTTTCTAAAACCTACTAGTTTTGAGCATTTAAACCCATAATCATTTTATCCTATAAATTTATTACTTTGTAACTATTATAATTCAAAAATAAATTTGTAATAAAATAATATTTCAAGACTTTCCTAAAGTTCCCCTCCTCCCACTTAAAAAAGGCCACCACATCTACCCACTTACTCTCATATCTCAAGCCCCATGGATCATCCAAAATTTTCTAAAATAATCTCCCAACATTCCTCACTTATTTCTATAATATTTACCTTGGTAATAAGTTAACTTAATAAAGCCTTTTGGCTCAAATTAGTAGGAGTTATCTGACTTAGAGGTAATGTCTTCACTCAAGCTTCTTCCATTTATTTTATTTCTCTAACCCCCTAACATATATTTATTATATTATTTTACCAAAATACTAGTATACTCAATATACTATTATTTTTTAATTCTAATGGTTAAACCTACACTTACACACACCTCCATCTAATGGATATTGAACATATTATTTCTGTGTACAGTGAACTATTGCCTCATGGAATGATGATTGTTCAATTTTCTCTGACCACTTATCATAGTGGCCATTATGATGGAACTGTATTTATATATGATATATATTATTTTATTATTTTATATATTCTTCTGTAATTTTTATTTACAACATACCTTTATTCTTTCCATAATGTGTAAATACGATAACTTACCACCCCCTAAAAGTGATATGACTCATTCATACCATACATGGAACGTATAAAGGATAGATTTAATGAACTTAGGTAACCTATATAACATAGATATTATACTTGAATTATAATATACCTAAGTATAATTTATTTTTCATTCCTTTAATATGATAAATAAATGAAAGTAGCATCCATGTGTATGTACGTCCTACCGTCTCTATGAACAGTGCATTTCATTTGTTATCTCTAAATGTTATAGACTCTTATAAATACATATATACTTTATAAATATTATATTTAAATATTCAATATAATTATATAGATAATGGAATTGTGACCATATGGATAATTTTCCTCAAAACAAGTTCATTTTTGACTCAAGTACCAAACATCGACAAAACATCTAATATTAACTGAAATAATTAACTAATTTCTATAACATAGTAATAAGTGGTATAAAATCAATAATAAAGTTTAAAAAGGTTCTAAATAAATTAGAAAATAACCTAAGTTTATTATTCAATAAATTAAATAATGAACAAGACAAGTCAGACTCAAGGTAAGGGACTTCGTCTTAATCTCCTTTAATTCAGGCATTTCTTGATAATATGCACTTTATTCTTTTACAGGGTTTATATAAGGAACTATGAAATTTCATATCCATATTTTATCTATACTAACATTATTTATATAATCATTTAGATTAATTTTTATAATTTCAATATTGTATGGGACACCTTGAACATTTAATGATTTAATTATCAAATCTTATTATTTGTGATATTAAATTACATATTTATTTATATAGTTATAAAAATAATATACAGTAAATTTTATATCAATCTTCAATTTCATTAAAAACACTCAAAATGAATATTTATAGACAAATCATTTTAATTTATTTAAAAAATGATGAAATTAATGTTTTTTTAACATATACAGTGACAATAACCACTCTGCTTCCATGAACGTTATTTGATATTTGGATTACTATATAAGACTTATTGTATTTTAAAATGAAAAAAAAAATCCATTATTCCTTTATTTGGGTATCTTGGTATTGAAAATGGCTTCTCAAATTATAATGGTATTTATATATAGATATTTTTTTCATAAGGTATTCGAACAAGCTTTCAAAAAAGGGGTTTTATGATGAATGTGGTTTATTCATGAAATGGTACATGAGCATTACATGAAATTATTGAGCATGATATATTATATACAAAGTTTTGAGCCTCATTTTAGCTCTTGGGTGATCCAAACACAACTTATATGAAGTT
Organism: Viscum album; assembly: GCA_963277665.1. Classification (NCBI taxonomy): domain Eukaryota; kingdom Viridiplantae; phylum Streptophyta; class Magnoliopsida; order Santalales; family Viscaceae; genus Viscum; species Viscum album. Next base: position 1,192,094,166 of record OY728130.1, on the reverse strand, counting down.
TTGATCCCCATTATAGCAAATTGGGGAGCCCGATATAGCTTATAGGGAGGGTGATCCCCAAAAATCTCCAATTTGGAAGTCTATTATTTGGTTATTCCAATTGGAAGATGTTTAAAATTGTTTTACATATATGATTCTAGAAGCCACTTAAATTATTTTTATTTTATTGCTATTGGTGTTATTTTTTTTCATTGATCAAAAATTATGGGTGTTATTCATGTGAATTTTTTTTGTTTCATGCACTCAAAGAACATTGAATGGTTTATCAGGTTGTAACTAGACAAATTATTTTTCTTTAATTTCATGTACCTTACTAAGATTTTTTTGATCATACCAATTTTTTAAATGATTTCACAGGATTTAGCAGAGAATATAGTCAAGGATGGAATCAAGGAAAAGTTGTAATGATAAAACATGAATAGAAACCATTTTTCTTTTTAAAAGTTTTTATATTATAGAAGAAACAGATACTGTTATAAGTGTCCACATTGTATTTCTATTTTTTTATGTAATAGTAATGGCCTAATTCTATAATGATCTAAACCTGAAAATATCCTGATTTTTAATTCTTGACTGAACTCAATATCATCTAACATTTAAGGGTGGGGCCTTATAGTTTGTATCAGAGGTCAGTTTAGACAACTTTGCAGATTAGGATGGCTTCTCTGGTGATATGGATATCATACAAGTTTATAATTTTCCGATTGATCATAAGATCAATGTCCTTTGAACCCCTTTTTAAGATTTATGATCCAAAATTTCAAGGTGTTTAACGGTATTTTTTAATACATTCACCTTTGAGGTCATTATGGGTTATTAATTTTTGGGATGTGGAATGAAAGGTTTGATATAACCTTTGAGGTTAAAATATGTTATGGTTATTTTCGAGGATTTTATCTAATTTTTGGGATTTTTATAATATTATATAGTTTTTTGAAAAAGGATATCACATAGACTGTGTGAAAATACATCGCGTTAGACAAAGCTACAGGAATTGAACCCACAACTAAAGTGTGAATGAGAATTATCTCCTACCACTAGCCTACATGAAGTATCTGGTCAGTATGACTTATTCTTTTTAGTTAAATTATTTTATGGATTAAGAATATATTGATTTTGTTAACTTATGTCTTATTAAATGGATATCCTTTATATATGAAAATGACATGGTGATTATGCGATAAATGTTATTTTGGAAGACATTCTCTCTTTTGGAATCACTATATTCCTATAGAAAATAGAATACTATGGGATTCCATTTGAGGAGTAATGGTTGAATTTTATTTTGTAATAATAAATGTTTTTATTGTATACATAAAGATATTTGGGTTATTTATTAAAATTATTAACCTATCATAGATAATATTTGATTAGTTTAATTACTTTTTTTTATGAGACATTAAGAGTTTTTGGTGTTATTTGGGGATAAATGATAAAATTTATTTTGGAAGACTATGTGATAAAATACTTATGAACTGTGGGTTTCAATATTATTTTGGATTATTAATAATAGTTTTATGCAAACTTTTTTGCTGAATTTTCTTTGTTGAAGATTAGGTATTGCTGTTATATATTGGAGATTAAAAGTAGCTTTTCTCCATCCAAGGGTTTATTCATTTTGGAGAATTATCTTACGTCATACTAACTATTTTGGTTTTTGATAATGTCTAATGTTATCAGAAATATATAATTAAATTTTTTTGGATTATATAATTCTATAAGTGTTGAAAATATTACTTTAGGCATGAAAAAGTAATCCAAAATACTTATCATTTGAAGAAAAAGATAAGTTTGTGGTGGAATTCGATTAATGGATGAAACTCTACTTCTCAAGAAAGTATTTTTCATTATGTTCTTCCTATAGGATGTAAATTTCTTCCTCAACTCTATTTAAAGTATCTTAAAACCAAAATATTATCTATTTACATTTCTCAATGGTAGTTTTACCCATCACATTTTTACGGTTTTGTGATGTAAAATTTTCCAATGATTATGTTCTCTATCACTCTCTACATGTCTATGAGAGTAAGTTTTATCATCCATGTCCATGTTTTCCTACATTGAATGCTAGTATGTGTTATCTCATGTGAACTTAACACTTCCATTTATTTATTTTAAAGTGTAAGTTTTACTAACTCTTTTATAATGTGGGATTTCAATAAATTTACTAAGACCAAATTTAAAATTGCGAGGATGCAATTTCCAAAAGGGGGAATGATGTAACATCCTAGGTAATTATAGAATAATATATTTTCATATCTATTAATATTTATGAATTAGATAGTTATTTTACCTTAATAGGGATTCTATCTATGATATCATACTCAACACGCAACAACAGGTTTCTCTGAAATCTTACGTTTCACAAACCAATGAGTCATATCAAAAAATTATATGACAATATTGTTATTATTTTAAATGGTAGTTAATGTCTACTCATTGTATTGGTGAGAATAAAAATTAAAAACTATATTATGATTTCACATGTTTTATAATTTTTTTTAAATTTATCTAATAAAATTTGTAGGATTAAATTAGAATAAATCCAATTTTAAGCATAAAATACTCTCATATTTTTAAAATTTAGTTTTACCACCTTTTGATGGAAAACCTTTTAAAATATAGTTTTTGTAAGTTTTATATATTATATTTGAAAAAATAATCTTCTTATATATAATCATTACATCAAAATTACTTTGGCTAAATTTTTGGAAATTTTCTGATAAAGGTCATTTTGTTAATGAATAGTGAAAAATAATGCATTTTCAGTCAAAACTGTCTTTTCATCTAATTTATTTATATAATTAGATTATATTTTTTATTTGTTTTAATGTTTCATTGTATTATATTTCTATCATTTAATTCTATGATGTAAATTGAAAGTAATTTCACATTGAAATTAGACATAAACAAATGTCAATCTTTTGATAGTTTTTACTTCTTAAAACCCCGCTTTCTGGTTTTGATTATGGGAATTAATTATAAATTAATTACTACAACTTTTGTGTTATGAATTTTTAAAAATGGATTAAATTTTTTTTAATCATAAAATTTAGATTTTGTAAATAGATACCTTTTATTTTCAGACTTTTTGAATAGTTACTTCAGTAATTATTTTTACTTACCATGGTTAAATATTAAATTTGGTAAATAAGGGTAAAAACTAATATTATAATAATATAATATAACCATGAAACATGTCCTAATCCTATTAAATGATATATTTCTAACCATTTTCACCCTTGGGTCGATTTTAGGACCCCATGGAGGCACTTGTTTGTGATAATGACCTTTTATTATATTTATTTTAAGGAAAAATAAAATATAACATAAACTTGTATCTCCTAACTAAAACAATTTTAATTTGGTTTATATGAATGATCTCTTAGAATATAAATTTTATTATAAATATAAAACTATTTCATATATCATGTTATTTTATTCATAATTTTTAGACACTAAATAAATAAATTTATCTATGAAACAATGATGGTGCAATGATTACCATATTAATGAAATATTCAAATAAATGATATTATAAATATTAAAATAAAATTAATTTGAAAATTTTTTTGTCATCCAAGAATTATTAGGAATATATTGACATATTTGGAATGAGTTAATTCCTTTGGTTTTATGTAATCAAGTTTTTATGACTTTTACAAAAATATTTTACCAAAATAGTATGAAAATTGACATAAATGAGTTTTGAAAAGAAATATTAATTTATTAAATGATATAATAGTAATAAAAATATAATATTTCTCTAAATGACTTATATAATGTTAAAATTCCATCCATTATCCACTTTTTTTCTATTTTAATTTTATAATAACTATAGAAACCATGTATTATGAAAATACAAGAATAAATTGAAAGACTTAATTTAATTAACTAAGGGCTTAAAGCCAAGAGATAAGGTTAAATTTGTGACATAAATTTGTATAAAACATATTGGTTGAAAGTATTTGGAACCCTCATCATATTATATTCTAAATATATTACTTTTTTAATATTATAATATGAAAATAATTTTATCTTAAAATAATATTTCAAGACATTCTTAAAGTGGCCCTCCTCCCTCTTATAAAAATCCACCAACACTACCCACTTACCCATACCTCTAAATCCCCTTGGCCCCAAAACCTTATTCTAAAATAATCTCCCAAAATTCATACCTTACTCCTATAATCGTTACTTTGGGAATAATTTAATTCAAGTAAGCCTTTTGTATCAAATCAAAAAGAGTTACCCGATTTAGAGGTAACGTCTTCTCTCATACTTCTTTCATTTATTTTCTTCATCCAACCCCATAACCTATATTTATTACATTATTTTAAAAAACAGTGTCATCAATATACTATGATGTTTTTATGATAAGGTTTAAACCTATATTTGAACACACCTCCATCAAATGGATATAGAACATATTGTTTCTGTGTATGAAGAATTACTACCTCACGAAACAATGATTGTTCAATTTTCTCCTACAACAAATAATGGTGGCCATTACGATGGAATTATATTTATATATTATATATGTTATATTTTTATTGTCTCTATTATTATGTAATTTTTATTTTTATCATACCTTTATGATTTCCCTAATGTGTAAATATGAAAATTTCATTTGAGGAAGTGTAGACTATTGCCCCCTCAAAGTGATATGACTTCTTCGTGACATACATGGAAAGTATATAGGATATAGTTAATGAACTTATGTAACCTATATAACATATATATTTTATTTTAATTATAATATACCTATGTATCATTTATTTTTTATTCCTTTAATATGACAAATAAATGAAAGTAGTGTTCATTCGTACGTACGACCTATCATCTCCATGAATGTGTATTTCGTTTCTCATATCCAAATGTTATACACTCTTATAAATACATATATATTTGATATATATAATATTTAAATCACTAATATCATTCTGTAGATAATCTAATTGTGACCACATGGATAATTTTCATCAAACTATGTTTATTTTTTACTCAAGTAGTGAACATTGAAAAAACGTCCGATATGAACTGAAATAATTAACAAATTTATATAACATGGAATTAAGGGATATAAAATGTATAATAAAATTTATAATTTTTTAAATAAATTATAAATTAACCTAATTTTATTATTTAGGATATTAAATAATGAACAATACAAGATGGATTTAGGATAAGATACTTTGTCTCAATATCCTTTCATTGAAGCATTTCTTGATAATAGGCACCTTTATTCTTTAGAAGGTGTATATACAGCATCTACGACATTTAATATCCACATTTTATCTATAATCATGTTATTTATTAAATCATGTAGATTAATATTTAAATGTTCAATGAGGTATGAGACACCTTGAGAATTTAAATATTTAATTGTCAAATACTTTTCTTTGTGATATTAAATTACACATTTATTTATTTGGGTATAAATAGAATATATTCTAAATTTTATACCAATATTTATTTTTTTAATGCTTTCAACCAGAATTTTTATATGTGAATTATTTTACTTTCATTGCAAAATGAAAATAAAAGGAATTTTTTCTTAATTTATATGGTGAAAAAGACTTCCCCACCGTCATAACCATTATTAGATATTTGGATTCCTCTATGAGCCTTAATGACATTAAAAATTAAAATAAATATATTATTCCTTTATTTGGGTATCATGATATTTAAAATGGGTTCTAAAATGAAAATGGTAATTTTATACTCAAATTTCTTTCATATGGGATTAGGATAACTTTTAAAAAAGGGGTTTATGATTAAAGTGTTTTATTCATGAAATGGTAAAAGAAAATTATTTGAAAGGGTTTAGCTCAATATATCTAATACGAAGGGTTGATCCCCATTATATCTCATGGGTGAGCCTAATATAGTTTATAAAAAGGTTTGAGCCCCATTATGGCACATTGGTAATCCTAACATAACTTATACAATGGTTTTAGCCCCATTATTGTTTAATGGTCAGCCTGATATAGCTTATACAATGGGTGATCCCCATTATAGATCTAAAATTTAAAATTCCACCATATGTGTATTCAAATTGGAATATGTTGAAAAGGGTTTTATTTATATGATGCTATAAGTCACCTAAAAGAGTTTTAATTTCATTCTTTTGGTTTTAGTGTTTTTCATTGAGAAAAAAAGTATGAGTGTTATTCATGTGAAAATTTTTTGTTCCATTCACTAAAACAACATTGGATGGGTTATCAGTTTGTAACTAGACTAATGGTTTTTATTTATTTTTATGTCCCTTACCAAGCTTTTTGTGATTATCCCAAGTTTATAAAATGATTTCATAGGATTTATGGGAGAATAGAGTCATGAATGAAATAAAGGAAAAGTTTTGATGATTAAACATGAAAATAAATCATGTTTCTTTATAAATGATTTTATGTTATGGAATAAACAGATTATTTTGGAAGTGTTCACTGTGTATTTTTTGTTTATTTTTTGTTATATAATAGTTATGGACTAATTCTCTAAATCTATAAACCTGAAAATATGTTCAATGTGAATTCTTGAATTAACTCAAGATTATGTAACATTTTAGGTTGGGGATATATAAATTCCCTCCTAGAACGTGATTATTTAATTGTTCTTTTTCTATAATTTTAGCATCAGCAATGCTAGGCAGTCTTCTTAAATGAATAGCCACTGTGTTCTCAGATCCCTTATTGTCCTTTATTTCTATGTTGAACTCATGCAGTAATAACATCCATCTCACTAGCCTTTTTTTAGCTCCATCCTTCTTCATCAACTATCTAAAAGATAAATGATTATAAAACACAGTTACAATAGTTCCAAGAAGATAAGATCCAAATATTTATAAAGCAATTAAAACTACTAAAAACACTTTATAGTGGTTGTTTAATTGAATTGTATTGCAAATAAGGATTGTGAGGCATAAGAAATGACATGTTTCCATCCCTCAATTCGATGATAAAGTATTACACTAACTTATTTGTTGGAATAATCACAAAGTAGCACAATTAGTTCTTCCCAATTTGACACTATTGGGGAAATCAATCTTCTCTTCATGTCATCAAAGGATTCCATAAAATTACTATTGAAAACAAAATTAGCATCATTCAAATTTAAGCTAGAAAGAGGGAGATAAATATTTATAAAATCATTGATAAACCTCCTATAAAATCTTGTATTCCCTAAAAATGATCTAACATGTTTCACAAAAGTAGGTTCAGGTAATGAAAATATCACATAAATTTTTAATTTAACCACTTCAATTAAATTATATGAAATGTCATGACTAAGGAAAGTTCTTCTTTCAACCATTTAATTACACTTTTCAAAATATAAAATAAGAGTCTTTTCAATACAAGTTTTCAAACCATTTTCTAGATTTTTCAATCAATGGTCAAAATAATTTCCAAAAAATGTGAACTCATCCATGAAAGCCTCCATGTAATTTTAAATGTGATCAAAAAAATACTTATCATGAAACTTTGAAATGTTCCTAAGGAATTACATAATCCAAATTTCATCCTTTTATATGATATTTTTCTAAATAGAAATGAAAATTTTGTTTTCTCTTGATCCTCAAGAGCAATAAGTACCTAAAAATACCCTAAACATCTATCCAAAAGTAAATAATGAGTTATCCCTTCCAATAATTATAAAATCTTGTCAATGAATGGGATGGGAAAATTATATTTCTAAGTGACTTGATTTAGCTTCCTAATATCAATGCACGCTCTCTATCTATTCTGAATTCTCATATGTATTAATTTATTATTTTCATTCTTTAAAGTGGTTAGGATATTTTTTGGAAAAAATGAATGGGGCCAACCCATTGTGAATTTGAAATGGGATAAATGATCCTAGATTCCAAGATACTCTCAATATCCTTACTCAAAACCTCCATAATGGTGGGATTCAGCCTCTTTTGGGTATGTCTGACATGTTTGGAATCTCCCTTAAAAAGAATTTTATGTGAGAATATTTTTGGGTTTATTCATGGGATATCACATAAACTCTCCCATATTTATTGTAAATTCTCTCTCAAAATCTCAATACAATATTTTTAATGGGTGTTAGATAGGTTATTATCAATTATCATAGGAAATTTCTCTCCCTCTTTAAGATACACATATTTGAAATCAGTGTGGTGGGGTTTTAATTACAGACCAATGGGTTTCTAAAGGGTTGAAATTATAATGATGTTTTCTACTTCCAAATTTTGGACCACCTATACACAAGAAACCATATCATCTTCTTAATCATTTAAAAAAATATCAAAGAAATCATATTTTATCACTTCTTTCCACATGAAATCAGAATCTCTATAATTTTAGGTATCCACATGTTTAGTGATATTTTCAATGGAAAATTATCTCTTAAGGATAATAAGTCATGGAACATACCTAATTATTTAAATAGATTTGTACCAAATTCATGGGAGAGTGAAAACAGTGAGTGATCATATGATGGGGACCTTATAGAATCAAAAATATTGAAGTAGATATTGCAATATCCAAAATCAATGGTGAGTATCCATTCATGGATATTGGTGATGGTTTTGGTTGTCTACAATAAAAGTCTCCCTAAAAATATGGGTGAGTGTGATGGGATCTAATCTTCTTCCATATTCAGTGTTGGAGTTGGTTTTCTAGAATAAACTTATTTTTAATTTCTAATAATCTTGTATAAATGGTTTTTAATATTAATAAACTTATTATCACATCATGATTTTTCTTCTGTGTAATATAATATGTGATAATGTTCTAAGAGTAGCTGCCGTAGTAAACATTCATAGAAGTTTCCCACTATTATGTGAACTTGGAAGTGCTATGACACTATTCTTAAATGTATGTTCTATATCTATACAATATCATTTAAGGGACACAAATGATACAGGATATCAGGGTTGGAGACTCATAGTAATTAGAGGCACCTTCTCATGGTGTATGACCTTGGTAATATCATGTTTTGATATAATGATAATGATACCCAGTAGTATAAAATCCACATTTCTATGTGTCGTTGGATATTCTTGTCTACGGAAATGTGTATTAGTCCTTATACTTTAATACTATTATTAATGGTTATTATGAGTACCACACTTAGATGTATTGAAGAAAACCATGATGACAGATGTTTGCAGTGAGGAAGGATATGTTGGGTGTGTCATAAGTAATATTTCATTAACAGATAATGCGAGATATTATTTATCCATTCTATTAATTAATGGAATTTAATATATCATGCCATTTTATGGAAATTATATAGCCTGAATAAATCCATGTCCATGGTGTTCTATAGGAGATTTTTGTTTCTAGAATGTCAAAGAAATAAATATGGAGAATATAGGTTGATGGAACTGGCATACAACCTACTCAATTTGAGATATTGTGATAAATGGATTATATTAAATGGTATGCTTTCGTATGAGGTGAAATGTCATTGCAACATTAAATTAATTAACTATGGGTGCCTTAGAGAGTTTCCATATTCTATCCTTGGACATGAGGATGATTCGCCTAATACCACTAAGAAAGAGGCCAAGAGGGTCACAAAATATGTGTATCTAAAATCTCAGTTAAATAATATATTAGTATTTATTATTTAATAGAATGAATAAATATTATTCCCATTTTTGGGTTAACAGTTATTCGTTTATTCTTGTTTCATTTATTCCATCACTAATTATTTAAGAGAATATATTGTCACATGAATGTTTAATAAATTTTTATTTGATATTTAGTGAATATGATATTTATTTATTTATTATAGAATAATGCAATGATATTTACTAAAAATAACTTAGCCATGGGTTGAGGAACCCAAACCCATGGACCTAAAAATTTATTAAAAAAACATAGAAGTATAGAAGACCTGGAGGAAATTTTTACATGTGAAACACTACACCTAGATAAAAAATGAAACATACACATTAGATAACCAAGTGTTACCTTTTTATAGGCCGGCCATGACCCCGAGATCCTCCCCAATTAGTTGGAAGGCACCATCTGCCCCTATGCATCATTGGTTCATCGTCCATAACCATAACCTCTATAGTGTGAAAGTCGGTCTCTTCATGAGATGCTTCCCTATGAAACCTTGAACGCACAGCCCCAATAGTGGTAATATCATCCTGGTTAGCATTCACATGGATAGATTCTTCATGCAGATCTTGAGGAGCTGCATGTGCATCCTTGGATCCATACCCATCAACACAAGATTATGATGCATTTTGAATAGGTTATTCCAACTCCTTTGAAGGCTCCATACCATCAAAAAAGTATGTTTCGATGAGGATCTCATCCAGTCACTACATCCTGCATTCTTAAGGCCTTCAAGATTAATCAAATCAAACTGAGGTGTATTAATTGACTCTAACATTGAAAAGAAATTGACATTTGGTGTTTCATGTCCTTAAAACACCACATTACTAGAGGCATCCATTGAAAAAACACCTAGATGAGCCCCCTCCTTATCCTTAACCGTGGGAGGATACCGTATGAGGACCTATACAGCACTACGGAAAACATCTGCAGTAGCTGCCTCTAATTTAACAGGGGTATATCCTTCTATAGCAGCACTATGTTGAGTTACAATAGATTTGAGCACCCCCCCCCCATAGTACCATACTGATCACCAAACTACTCAAAAGAGGTAGATCCAACCACCTCCATACTATCTGGAACCCCTTGTTGTACATAAATAGCTCCTACTGCAACATTTTCCACCATTGGAGACACTATTTCCATCCAAATTTCAACCTTGGCCACCTTCTCCTCCTCATGACAATCCCAAGACATAGCAGGATATACCCTTGGATTCTTATCCATCACTAACTGGAATCCATCAACATCAAAAACCTTCACCTTACCCTTCCTACAAGTAGTATCTAGTACAGTACAATCTACTCTTGATTGAATTCGTTCTGGATAGTAGCCTCATTCTCAGATTGATTCTCTTCCTCCTCCTCAGCCACATCAACCTAGGACTTGTTATCCAGACCCCCAATGACTTCAATGGTAGCCTGCTCCAACAATCCACGATTAACAATAAGAGCAATAGCATTAGTAGGTTGTTGAGACAATCCAGTAGGCTTTGACAGACCTTTTTTGACAGCCTCAACAAATGGGGATGTTCCAAAATTGTTAGGATCCTTCCTCCTGAAGACATTCTTACTAACATTAATGTCAAATAGTTTCTTCTTGAACTGATCTGGGGCATGTCCCAAATATTTACAAAGAGTTCATTTTATGTTCCTACGACATTTCTCAAGATCATGGCCAATGCATAGAAAATACTTACAGATACTAGGTAACCACTAATATTGTACATCTATTTCTAACTTAATATCATCTTCAACAAATAAAATTGTGTCAATCCGAACATGAGCTAAATCAATCTCTACCAATACACAAGAAAAGTGACCAAACCTAGGTCACTCCATTTCTTTTTCAACCGTAATTGGACAACCAATAGTAGAAGAGACCTTTAAAAAAATTGATGGATTCCAAAAAAAACCAATTCAGATCCCTAATTTGAATCATATTTGGTTGTAGGAGTGCCTAATTGTAAAATAGTGTTCTAACAGATCCCACTATTGAACCCTGATATAACCAGGTTTCAGAAAAATAGTCTAAATCTCCATGAAGCATTTGGAAGTTCCTTTAATGGAAAAACAATATGAAAACTACCTATCCTAATTGAGATTAAGCACTAATCAGTGAAGCCCCAACTCTGAGATAATCAAGCTTGCACTTCATGCACCCTCAACGGGGTATCACCTTGAATACCCGATGACCTGGCGAGGAGGGGGAACTGACATTCTTCAAGATGAGCTTCCAAATTTTTTGGACTCTCTTCCACGAATGCAATAGAGTGATTCTTAGTAATATGTTTATGTAAAGAAATAGATTCATACAGATGTTCAGAAAAAAAACATATTCCATGAATCAAAAACCTCGAACCTCTTTTTAAGGTTCTTCACATCTTCCTTCACCACATCTACATGATCCGAAGAGATCTCACCACCCATTATCACTTACTTCGAGGGGGAATATAGACATACTTAGGATCAAAGAAAAAACCAGTGGATTTGACAAGGATCGGCAGCCCGAAGATCCCCAGAGAGTGGTCATGCAAGATGTCTGCCGCATTTCCTCCCCCCTTGATGAAGTGATATTAATTTGATAAATAAATAAAAATTATTCAAGGCTCGATAAATATTATAGAGGAATGGAGGACTGAGTTTAATGGGCCAATAAGAAATTATAATATCGGAAGTATATTAATTTAATAAAATTTAATTATAATTCTAATGTTCAGATCGTGTTGAGAAATAATAATATTATTATTATTATTTGATATGGGGTTTTATAGGATTAAATAAATAAATAATGGAACTTGGGAAATTATTTTATTTTAACCCTAGCAATATAAATGCCCAATTATGTTATTTTCTCAAGTATTAATTCAGTTGTGCACAGTGAATCTTGGATGATCCTATCAATCCTAGAGAGCTCCCTTCTCTAAGAATGATCCCAAGAACGATGAGAAATCCTCCTCTACCAGATGAAGTAGAATGCTTTGGAAGTGATTCGTGAGGTGATCAAATATGATGATGTGTGTATAAGGTTCTTTTATGCTAGCACCCAGAGACTCTTTTGGCAATGTCTGTAGATTACTAGAACATGTGTGGATCAATACTAAAGGAAATATACATTTGGTTTTTACAACGCAATGGTAGTGCACCATGGATCTATCACCAAATTCATTAAAGAAGAAATAATTCCTTAAATGTGATTATTTACCTAATTAAATTAATTATAAACAATATGTGTTGATTTACTCTATCTTGTTTTCAGTGTCATTAATGTTTTCTATCCTTGATTCAATTCCATTTATCACATTGATTAAACATAGTATAAATCTTGGATTTATAATCAATCATGACAATAATAAATGTTTGGAACCGCCCATTTCATGCTTCTATTGTGCCCAAAACCAACATGTTGTATCATATTGGGTGCATAATTGTTTATAATTATTTAACGATTATCGAAGACTTATAAATTTTAATTTATTTTTTATTTCAATTTTAGTAATTATTTTAATATGAATTTAGATATATATTTCTTCCTCCTTAATTTCCCATAGATTTAATCAAGAATTTTATTTTTATGATTAAAATAAAATTGAGGAACTCATCTAAAGGAGCCAAGGATTCTGTCTGGATAACATAGGAGTATATGTCATGTAATAGGAATGAAAAACTATGTACTTATAGTCAACAAACCATGAGTTAATATATTAATTATTAAAATTATGTTCATTGATGACATGCAGTGTAGTTAATTCTCACATTGCATATTTACCAGGACAGACTGTGTTGTACCTCTCGTACCCCTCGTGGTTTAATTTTCATGATCACAATCACTCTCTTATTTATCTAATCTTGTTTTAAGTGTTTTTGGATGAGAGGAATGATTTCAGGTTGCCAAGGAATTGGGCCAAGAAAGCCAGAAGGCAAAAGTGCACTGATTTCAGTCCACCGGCCAACCGGTGGATGACCACCGGCTAGCCGGTGGAATCTTGACAGAAGGCATCCCCTCTGCCTAGACCACCGGCCAACCGGTGTCCCATCACCGGCCAGCCGGTGGAACCCAGACAGAAGGGACACCTACTGTCTCACCACCGGCCAACCAGTGACCTCCTCACCGGCCAGCCGGTGGTGCCTGGGCAGAAGGCCTCTCCATTTTCCAAAGCACCGGCCAACCGGTGGCCAAGCACCGGTCAGCCGGTGGAGCCAGTCAAACTAGCCGTTGGGCTTTGACCAGCCTGCTCCCAACGGCTCCGAAGACTTTTCCAACAGCTCCGAAGACCCCGAACGGCCATATGAGGGTTCCCCCTCTATAAATAAAGTACTAGGAAGCCCCTGAATAGTAGTGGAACAATAACAAAGCCAACGGACACATTTTTCATCATTTGGAAAACCTTCGGCGGATTCCTTCAAGGAACCTCAATTGCTCCAACCCATTTCCACATCCAAGGAGCATCACCATAGAATCTTGGGAGCGCTCTTCATCAACTCCAATCAATCCATTGGCACCCAAGACTTCTCCACATTACGGTTTTTCTTGTTTTATTCTTTTTGAGCATCAATTTGGGTTTGTTCCTACAAACCCCTCTTTCTCTCATCTTCCTTTTGTTTGGGTTTTCACACCACCTTCAAGGTGTGAAGTGGTTAGTCAAGCCTTCCCTTTAAAAGGCTTGAGTCATAGGTGAGCTATTCTTCACCTGTAAGAAGGCTAGTGGGTTCTTACTCAACCATTAAAAAGCAAGCTGTAATAGGTTCTAGACTACCTTAAATTCTAGTGGGTTTCTTGCTAAAACCATTAAAAAGCAAGCGGTAGTAAATCTCGCAACGGTTGAGTTGGGAGCGGAGACGTAGGCTTTGGTTTAAGCCAAACTCCGTTATCAAGTTTTGTGTCTTGCCTCTTTTATTTCCGCTGCACTTTTTACTTTGATTTTAAATTGTTAATTTTTTTTTAAAGGCAATTCACCCCCCCTCTTGCCATCACTCTCCGCCCAAAAATTGGTATCAGAGGAAAATCTGAGTAATACCTTCACCGGTTTCAAATTCAAGATCCTTTGTGATGGCTTCAACTTCTTTCTCCCCCGAAGGCTATTCTTTGGGTCGTGCTCCATTATTTGATGGAACCGACTATACTTATTGGAAAACCCGCATGACCACTTTTCTTAGAAGTATAGGTTATCCTATTTATAAAATTGTAATGCATGGTTACTCTCTTTCTTCTCCCGATGAATCCAAATGGACTCAAGCCGATATTAAAAATTTCGAGCTTGATGGAAAAGCCATGAACGCTCTTCATTGCGGCCTTGATCGTAATGAATTCAATCGAGTTTCCACATGCACTTCATCTCATGAAATCTGGAAACTTTTGGAGGTTACCCATGAGGGGACCAACAAAGTTAAGGATACTCGATTGGATATGTACCATCAATATTTTGAAAGTTTCACCATGCACCCACACGAATCAATTACTGAAATGTTTACTCGTTTTACTGACGTTTGCAATGGGAGAAAGTCCCTTGGTGATGATGTGTCTGCAGAAACGATGGTCAAGAAGATCCTTTGGATCTTACCAAGATCATGGGCACCGAAAGTCACGGCAATTCAAGAAGCGAAGAATTTAAAAGAAATGCCGGTCGAAGAGCTCATCGGATCCCTCATGACCTACGAGATCACCATGAGGAGGCAAGCTGAAAAGGAAGGAAAACCGATCAAAGTTCCAAAGAAAATCGCCTTCAAAGTTCAAAAAGAAGAAATCTCCTCCTCCTCATCTTCATCATCTTCAAGTGGCGATTCAGAAATCGAGAACCTTGCCCGCAAGATGCACAAATTCATGAAGAAGAACAAAAAGAAGAAATCTCACAAGGCTCGAAAGGAAGAACTCGACGAAAAATTCGAGCCCGAGGTAATATTCTATGGGTGCGGCAAGAAAGGCCATTATAAGCCCGATTGCCCACTCCACAAGACAAATGCAAAGCAAAAGGAAAAGAAGAAGGCATTCAAGGCCACATGGAGTGATATCTCCACATCCTCCTCCTCCTCCTCCTCAAGTGACAATGGTAAAAAATGTCTAATGGAATTTCATGAGGTATCCTCTTCCGACTCCTCTTCCTCTTGTTCTTCAAATTCTTTCAATCATTTATCCTACGAGGATCTCCAACATGCTAGAGATCAATTGGAGGAAGTTTTTCACAAACTTTCTTCCAAATTTATTGCTTTGAAAAAGAAAAATAAAATTCTCATTTCTGAAAAAGAACAACTTCTCAAAAAGAATGAGGAACTTACCCTTAAGATCCAAGATATTCCAAATGTTGATTCTTTGAATTCAACCATTAAAGATCTAAGGGAGTCTCTTTCCAAGTTCACCGAAGGTGAACATAACCTCTCGAAGCTCCTTGGTTCCCAATGCGTATCTAGAACCACCCAAGGGCTTGGCTATTCCAATCAAGCTTCCTCTTCCCATGCTCCTACTATTTTTGTAAGGGGGAGCTCCCAATATAAATTTTGCAACTATTGTAAAAAACCCGGGCACTTAATTTATGAGTGCAATTGCAAAAATGCCCGGTATGGAAGGCCCAAAACTATTTTCTTTAATGATGAATTTCATAGGAGAAGACCCGCCACTAGACAAGTGTGGATTGAAAAATACCTTTTAGCAAGTCTCTCCGGGCCAAAATTTGTCTCGGTTTCAAAAACCTCTCCCCGGTGATTTGTTGTTTTTATTTAGGGGGAGTTAGGATTGTTTAAGCCTTTTTTCTTTAATTTCAAAACTTTCAATTTCAAAAATTTCATTTCAAAACTTTCAATTTCAAAACTTTCAATTCAAAACTTTCAATTTCAAAACTTTCAATTTCAAAACATTCAATTTCAAAACTTTCAATTTCAAAACATTCAATTCAAAACATTCAATTCAAAACTTTCAATTCAAATTTCAAAAATTTCAATTGGTTTAAAATCTCTATCTTGTTTTTCAATCCTTTCCCTCAATCAAGTTTTATGCCCCGTGCTATTTTGATAATCACAAAAGGGGATAAATTCTTGGTTGATTGGGGGAGAAATCTTTCTCTC
The DNA here is from genome assembly GCA_963277665.1 of Viscum album. NCBI lineage: Eukaryota > Viridiplantae > Streptophyta > Magnoliopsida > Santalales > Viscaceae > Viscum > Viscum album. The sequence continues at coordinate 1,192,077,512 of OY728130.1, read as the reverse complement.
ATGCTTTGCTTTACTTTTCAATTTATCCTTTATAGAATGCCTTTCATTTCAGTCTTTTACATTACTTGTTTTGGTGATTGTGATCATCAAAATAGGGGGAGATTGTTGTACCTCTCGTACCCCTCGTGGTTTAATTTTCATGATCACAATCACTCTATTATTTATCTAATCTTGTTTTAAGTGTTTTTGGATGATAGGCATGATTTCAGGTTGCAAAGGAATTAGGCCAAGAAAGCCAGAAGGCAAAAGTGGACTGAATTCAGTCCACCGGCCAACCGGTGGATGACCACCGGCCAGCCGGTGGAATCTTGACAGAAGGCATCCCCTCTGTCCAGACCACCGGCCAACAAGTGTCCCATCACCGGCCAGCCGGTGGAACCCAGACAGAAGGGACACCTACTGTCTCACCACCGGCCAACCGGTGGCCTCCTCATCGGCTAGCCGGTGGTGCCTGGGCAGAAGGCCTCTCCATTTTCCAAAGCACCGGCCAACCGGTGGCCAAGCACCAGTCAGCCGGTGGAGCCAGTCAAACTAGTCGTTGGGCTTTGACCAGCCTGCTCCCAACGGCTCCGAAGACTTTTACAACGGCTCCGAAGACCCCGAATGGCCATATGAGGGTTCCCCCTCTATAAATAAAGTACTAGGAAGCCCAGGAATAGTAGTGGAACAATAACAAAGCCAACGGAAGCCAACGGACACATTTTGCATCATTTGGTAAACCTTCGGCGGATTCCTTCAAGGAACCTCAATTACTCCAACCCATTTCCACATCCAAGGAGCATCACCATAGAAGCTTGGGAGCGCTCTTCATAAACTCCAATCAATCCATTGGTGCCCAAGACTTCTCCACATTACGGTTTTTCTTGTTTTATTCTTTTTGAGCATCAATTTGGGTTTGTGCCTACAAACCCCTCTTTCTCTCATCTTCCTTTTGTTTGGGTTTTCACACCACCTTAAAGGTGTGAAGAGGTTAGTCAAGCCTTACCATTAAAAGGATTGAGTCATAGGTGAGCTAGCCTTCACCTGTAAGAAGGCTAGTGGGTTCTTGCTCAACCATTAAAAAGCAAGTTGTAATAGGTTCTAGACTACCTTAAAGTCTAGTGGGTTTCTTGCTAAAACCATTAAAAAGCAAGCAGTAGTAAATCTCTCAACGGTTGAGTTGGGAGCGGAGACGTAGGGTTTGGTTTAAGCCGAACTCCGTTATCAAGTTTTGTGTCTTGCCTCTTTTATTTCCGCTGCACTTTTTACTTTGATTTTAAATTGTTAATTTTTTTTTTAAAGGCAATTCACCCCCCCTCTTGCCATCACTCTCCGCCCAACAGACTGGCGCATGGTCATTCGAAGTACTTGTCGTGTAGCCCGCATACATGGTGTGTAGTCCCTTTGAATCAAAGATAGGCCAAATATTTAATACACAGCCTACCTAAATTGTGTCTATGTAACATGAAGTCAATAGGCATGTTTCCCATTATAAATTTCATGTACTTAAATATTTTTAAAGTACATTTTACACCGCATGTACCTCAAATATGTGGTGAAGGGTGTATATTCATTGAAGATTAGATCTACACGCCATGTATATTGACCAATTTATGTAGATTTAAAAAAAATTATGTAAACCTAGAGAGATTAACTTGCATGTGTTCATAAATATAGGACACACCATGTGATAAGTTTTAATATACATGAATATTTAAACGTCTAATTAATATCCGTATAATGTTCATATATGTATATCATGTATTAGTAGTATTACAGAGTTGTTACTATACATGCATTGAATCATAACACGTGATAAAGAATCATGTATTTTTGTAATCATCCAGGAAGTAAATATTTTTAAATTATATGATAAGTGATGTATTCCATATTTTACAAGAGTAAAACAGAATACGAGTATAATATATATTGCGTAGAATCGGATGGGTATACACCATGTTACCTCCATGGTACAAGTTATGTATATAGATAATTTTATATGAATATATTAAATTTGTTTACCATTATAATGGGTGATAATCTCAAGGAAATTTGGATAAAAATTAAGGTAAAAGGATTGATTAATTATGGTTAATAATTAAATGATTTGAGTGAGATTTATCTTAAATAAGAATGATTAAATAATTTAATTATGGTTTTATTTAATGTGTAATTTGTATCATACATGTGGATGATCATGAGCTAGACGAGACCTTTTTATTTGATTGGTTTTATTTAATTTATTATTAAATTAACTTGGTATTCTGTGTAAATTATCTCTTCTCATTATATAGGGTCAGCGTTCCAATGGTTTAATTTATGTAAACCCATTTTCCCCCTCACTTATGTTTGAGTAAAAGGCATATGTAATTAATATAGCTCCAAATCTAGTGGAGGTGGTTTAAGTACGAAGCCAAGGTGAAACTAATCCAAGGAGATACAAAGGTGGACAGGTGCAAAGCTATAAACATGAACCTCAATTGGTTAAAGGTGTTTGTCCCCTAGGTCAATGGTTAGTTCATCAACAACTAGATAAAATAAACATTAGTATAAGCTCATTATCACACCATTTGTTTTATTTATTTTAGTTTCATGTTTATTTCATTATGGATTTATTTTCACGATAACATAATTAATGAATAAACAAGCATGAAAGATGGAACTAAAAAAACTGGAATATTCATAAAATATTATCTAAGACATAGTTAATAACTTAATTAATCCCATATAATATTAACAAGAATGTGATAAAGATAAATATTTCCAATTCATGCATAAATGGATAAAATCACTCGACAAAATATTATGTTGTTATTTCCTTCAATTAATTTAGTTAGAATCAACCCATAGTTAAAAGTTACTGACCAGCCAATGTTAGGGAGATTTCAATTATTGGGGAATTCTAACTTGACGTTTTGATTTGAAATAACTTTGTTGACATCAAGGGTTGACTACCAGAGTAGGACTTGATGTAACTGAGAGGCAAAGGCTGAGGAAATATAAATTAATGATTTCAGGATTGGGGATTCCACTTAGCATATCAAGGAACTATGAGTTAATGCAGTTGAAATTTGAAATGCCTACCTAAACCCATTCATGTTTCTTGACCAACCATATTTATAGTTATGAGAAGGGTAATATTTATTATTTCCACATGAATGTCCAAGAAATAGAATACTTTGAATCCAATGGTGAGAGATGTTGGGTTTCTATAAAATAGTGTAAGACTAATAAATATAATATTAATGTTTTTTTCTAAATTTTATCGGATAAAGTACTAAAATTCAGCTTATCAAATTTTTTCAAATAAAATTAAAATTACATCAAACATATCATTGTGATCCATACCTGAGAAGGAAAACCTTCTCACTAGAACAAATTTACAAGACTATAAAAGGATCCTACATATCAGCATTTTCCATGAAAAGAAATTGTATGTGATAGAAGAACCATTACCACTTGTTCTTGGAAAAAGGTAAGGGATAAAGTACTATATCTCTATTAGAAACTTATAAATAATTCTACATATGTTCAATTTTTCATGCTATCATCCATGTCCACTATGATTTTGAAGAAACATGAGGATATGGATGCCTATAGCATGATGTATCTCCTTCAAGATATCTATCTAGAGAAGAAGAGACAAGAGAGGTACGAGATCTCCAATGCATTGTTCACAACTAAACATGGAGAGTCTATGCCAGCTGGGCCTCAAGTAGTCAATCATATTAGAAACTTTGAAAAACTGGACATCTTAAGGATTAAAATCCTAAATTAGTTTTATACAGCTCTAAAACTTTTATCACTTCCCAAGAACTTATTCAACTTTATTATTAATTAAAATATGACAAATAATGAGAAGTGTATTTCTGAACATCTTTCCTTGATTCTCCAAGTGGATAAGGAAATGGTGCATGGCAAACCCCCAATCCTTATAGTGAACAAGAAATAGAATAATAAGGAAAATGGGCCCAAGACTTATAAATATTCTAAAGCTCCTGAACATTGTCATTCTATGAAGAAGAATATCTAGGGGCAGGGTAAGGAAAAGTAGGTAGTATGTTTTTTATGTAGAAATCCAAGACACTGGAAGAGAAATTTCACCCAAAATCATTGGGCAGCTAAAGGTGTGTTCATTATTTGATGAAATATTTCCATTTCTAAACATTGGGTATTAGATACAGTTTATGGTTCTCACATTTGTATCCAAATTGAGAAACCAAGTATATTTTTGACAGATTTCTAGAGGATAGGTGGATCTGAGTACTTCCAAAGGAGAAAGGGTCCCTACCCTATCCATTGGTGACTTCCACCATTAATTGTGAATAGAAATGATTTTGGGTGTAAGAGATTATTATTATGTACCTATATTTACTAGGAACATAATTTCTATGGCATTTTTAGATATATTTGTGTTTAATTTAAAATTTTGAAATAAAATTTGGTTCTTTTATAAGTAATTTTTTTATTGTATGGAACATTTAAATAATGGTCTTTATGAATTAAATTAAAAAAACCAAGTGTTTGAAATTGATAATGAATCATGTTCACAGAAATCATATAACACCCCATTATGGCATCGACGTCTTGTTCATGTAAATTAGAAGAGTTCGACCAAACACTATCAAGATTCTTATTTAGAATATTCAGAGCTAAAACCTCTTAAAATATGTCACGCTTTTTTGAAAGCAAAAATAACCAAACCATTATTTTGTGGATTGGGTGAAATTTCCATAGAGATTCTAGGATTAAAACAAACTAATGTGTGTAGACCATTTCTATTAATATATAGAGGTGGATATTCATACATCATAAATATTATTGATGACTTGAGTAGATAAGGTTATTTCATGTTAATGAGGTATATGTTTTTTTCCCTTTGAAAAAATCAAGGAATTCAAGAATGAAGTAGGGAATTAGCATGGTAAGAATATAAAGAAGCTTAGATCAAATCTAGGTGGTGAATATCTTAACCAAGATTTCATTGAATTTCTACGGTAGTTTAGGATTCTATCTCAACTCACTCTACCTTATACACCATAGTGGAATGGTGTTAGTGATAGGAGGAACTCTACCTTGTTATACATGGTATGGTTGATGATGAGTCATGCAGATCTTTCATTATCCTTTTGGGGATATTTGTTACAAAATTTGGAATACACATTAAACTAAGTACCAACTAAAGCAAAAAATGGAATTCTCTTAAAGTTATTTAATTGAAAGAAATCCAATTTATTAGATACACATGTATGGGATTGCAAGGATATTTTTAAGGCGTCATCAGTAAACAAACTAGAACCTCGGGGTAGTAGGTGTATCTTTATAGGGAATACCAAGGTAAAATATAGATACTACTGATACAAACCCTATGAAAATAAAGTGAATGTCTCTAGACAAGTCATCTTTCTTGAGAAGGAGTGCATACTCAAAAAAATATAGTGGTAGGAATATTGACTTCGATGAAGTTGATGTTTAATATACACATGAGTTTTTATAGAAATGGATTCCATAGATCTCCATGGAATAAGTCATTCCTGGAACACAATTACTGCATAAGAGAATTAGAGAGGTAAGATAACTAAAGAGATATAGTTTTCTAGTCACCAAGGATGGTGACTCATTATTGGTTAACAATGATTAACCTCTCTCTTACAAGGAGGTATTAGAGAGATCAGAAGTTGCAAGATGGCTAGAAGCTAGAATTATGAGATGGATTTAATGTATTAGTACCATGTTTGGGATCTAGTTAATGTTCCAGTTGATGTAAATCATTTTAGATTAAAATTGGTATTCAAGAGAAAACTGGACATGGAAGGTAAATTAACTACCTATAAAGAAAGGGTAGTGGCTAAAGGGTTTAAACAACATCATGGAATTGGATATGATGAAACATTTTTTCCATTTTAAATGTTTAAAACCATGAAAATCATACATTATATAGTAGCATACCATGACTATGATATTTGGAATATGGATTTAAAAACTACATTCATTAATAATAATCTTCAGGGAGATGTCTACATAACACAACCAAAAGATTTTGTGATGCTGAGTGATGTTAAAAGGATTTTCAAGTTACAGAGATCATTTTATGGATTGAAGCAAGCATTCATGTCATGGAACATTCAATTCGACGAAGATATAAAAGAATTTGGTTTCATTATGAATAAATGTAAGCCATATGTTTACAACAGGTTTAATGGGAATTCATTCATTATCCTAGTACTATATTTTTATGACATATTACTTATTGGAAACAATGTATCAATCTTACAGTCACTTAAGGACTTGTTGAAGAAGTGTTTCTCCATGAAGGACTTAGATGAATCATCCTACATTCTAGGTATCAAGATCATTCATGATATATAAAAGAGGCTACTTGGACTAAGTTAATGTATATATATTGACCAGATACTAATGTGATTTTTTTAGAACAATCCAAGAGGGTATTTCATCCATTGTCACATGGTTCACATGTTTCTAATAAAATGTGTCACCATAAACAATAAGTAGAAGAGAAAATGAGTAATATCCCATAATATTCATTGATAAGATCAATCATGTATTACATGTTATGATCTAGACTTTATGTTTTCTATGCATTGACCATGGTATGCAGATTTCAAATAGATCTACGATAATAGCATTAGACTACTGTTAAGCCTATCCTTAAGTATCCAAGAAGAACTAATTATATTTTCCTCGTGTATGGAGGAGATAATGAGATGGTTGTTAGGGGTTATACTAATGTTGGTATTCATATAGAATAGGATGATATGAAGTCATAATTAGGATATGTTTTCTATATCACCAGAGGAGATGTGGGCTAGAATAGTTCAAAGAAGCCAGTTTTTTTTATTTTGTAGCAATGTTAGAGTATATAGTGGATTCTTATGCATCCAAGGAAGACATTTCAATTAGGATATATTTTCAAGAGCATGATGTGGTTCCTAGTAGTAAATACCCTATCACATTGTATTATTATAATAATATAGTTGTGGTTCTTGAAAAATAACCAAGGTCACACCAAAGACAAATCATATAATCTGAAAGTATCACCTCATCAAGAATTTATACCATAGGGGAAAAGTTATAGTAATCAAATTACCCATGAATGAGAATGTGTCACACCCATTAACTAAAGAATCACAGTAAAATCATGGGTATCATGTGAGATCTAGTAGAATAAAGTTTGTTAGCAGTTGGATCTAGTGCAAGTGGGAGTCTATTGAAGTTCTTGCCCTATAACTAAATTCTTTGTACTTTATAATAAACTGGTATTCATGGTTTTTAATATTAATAAACTCATTATCAGATCATGATTGTTTTTCAGCATATCATAGTATGTGGTAATGTACTAGGAGTAGTTGTTGCACTAAAAGTTTATATAAGTTCACCGCTATCGTGAGAACCCATAAGTTCTAGGAAACTATTCTTGAATATATTTTCAATAAACAGATGATATCATTTGAGGGACACAAATGATACTAGATACCAAAGGAGGAGACTTATAGGATTTTGATGTGCCTTCTCATGGTGTACACCCTTGGTAATATCCAATATGGATATTATGAGAATGATACTTATTCTTAAGAAATCAACATTTTTGTGTTTCATTGGATGTTTCTATATGCGGATGTTGTGTATTGGTCCTTAGACTTTAATATTATTATTGATGAGTATTTTGAGTCAAGCACATATATGTATTTTCCGAAATTGTGATGACATATGTTCGTAGTGAGGTAGGATATGTTGGGTGAATCATGAGAAATATTTCATTAGTGAATATTCTAAGAAAGAATTTATTCATTCTATTAATTAATAGAAGTTAATATGTTAGGCCCTTTTTATAGAAATGATATATCCTAAATAAATTCATGTCCATGGTGTTCTATAGGCATGTTCTTTTTTTGGAATGTCAAAGAGATATCGAGCATATAGGTTGATGGTACTATCATGAAACATGTTCGATTTGGGATATTGTGATAAAGGGATTATATTGAATAGTAAGTATTTTTATGAGGTGACTTGTCATTGCCGCATTACCTTATTTCTCTATGGTTGCCTTTGCGTGTTGCTAGATGTTAACCTTGTAATTTTGGCTGCTTCGCCTAAAGCCACCAAGAAAGAGGCTTAGAGGGTCACACACTAAGTGTATCCAAAATCTTAGTTAAATAATATATAATTATTTGTTATTTAACCGGTTGAATAAATATTATTATCATTTGTTGTTTAAAAACTATTCATGTATGATTGATTGTATTTAATCTATCACTATTTGTTATAGAGGTAATATTATGAGTGGAATATTTAATAAATATATATTTTTTATTTTGTGAATATAATATTTATTTAGTCATTAGAGAATAATGCAGTGAAATTTATTTAATAAATAAATAGATTTTAGGCATGGCCCAATAAATATTGTAGAGGAATGACAGACCAACTTTAATGGTCTGGTGAGAAATGATAATATTAAATATTATTTAATTAAATAATATTTAGTTATAATTCGGATGTTCTATGAATGTCAAGAAATAATAATATTACTATTATTATTTGACTTGGGGTTTTTTCCTAGATTAAATAAATAAGGGAACATGTGAAATTATTTTATTTTAACCCTGGAAATATAAATACCCAATTATTTTATTTTCTCAAGATCTAATTCAGTTGTGCATAATATATCATGGAGGATCCACTCAAGCCTAGAGAGCTCCATTCACCAAGAATTCTCCCAAGAATGATGAGTAATCCTCCACCATCGGATCAAGGGTAAGACTTTGGAATTAATTCTTGAGGCGATCAAATCAGATGATGAAAAGACAAGGATCTTTTGTGCTAGAATATGAAGACTCCTTTGGAAACATCTAGAATTTCCTAGAATACATCTGGATCTAAACTAGAGGAAATATAAACTTGGTTTCTACAATGAAATGATGGTGCATCGTAGATCTATCACCAAATTCATCAATGAATAAATAATTAATTATAAGTAATTATTTATCTAATTAAATTAAATATAAACAATATGTTTTGATATCCTCTCTCTTAATTCTGGTGTTATTTATTTTACCTATATTTGATTCAATTACATTGATCATAGTGACTAAACATCATATATATCTTGGATTGATCATCGATCCTGAAAAAATGAAATTTTGGGAACCACTGATCGCATGCTTTTCCGGCGCCAAGAATCCACATTATGCACATAGAATTCGTCTAAGAATAATATATCTTTTACTTTGACCATGACATTATACCCAAATCTAGATTGGAAGAGTATGGATATGTTTAAAATATTGATCTATACTCAAAAATGATTGAATTCCCCCATCTGTAAAGAAGTGTATAAAAAGTCGGGAAATATATTAATTTAAGCACCTAGATAACACAAACTATTAGAGAAAATCAAATAACCAATAGTGCATTGAATGGAAAACATCCCTATATATTGACCTTTGGTTAGAAACTATGGTTTGATAAGATATTAACCACTTCTTCCAATGTTAGTCCTCTCATTCTCGTAAATTATCTTCTTCTTGGTGAAAATATCCTTCAAAAATTAGGCTTACATTAGAATTTTTTTGAGTGATTCAAGAAGGTGGGTATGGACATCAACTTTCTATAAGGTGTCCATAATATCTGTTTGAAGCACTTATTCCTATAATATTTAGGATTCTACCCTCCCTGGTTGAAATTGTGTAGGTAAGTCTTTCTTCTAACCTTATTAATTTTTCAATGTTGTTTATTATCTCTTCTTAAACATCCAATCCTCCTCCTTCTCATCTTTCTTATCTTCTTCTAGGAGAATTTTCAATGAATTTTTAAAATCCCCAACTTCATTCTCCCTCATCTCATGTGGTATTATTTCTGGTTCATGGGATGTTGGTTGTGAGAGTTCCTTTCCAATTATTTTTGTTATCATGATAAAATTATCTTTAGGGTTTGGAATGTTTGGGGTAGTTACTTTCCCTAGATTTTTAGTTATGAATTTCATGAGACTTTTAAACTTGTTCGAATATATTTTATACTGACTTTCAGCCCCTCAATATCATATATCTATTGGTGATTTTGAATTGGAGGTTGTGCACTAGCAGATGGTTGTTTATAGGGTCATTAGAATATGGTTGTTTGGTGGTAAGAAGGATGGTTATAAGATTGATTTTATTAAAATGGTTTTGGGTTTTGGAATTGTTGTTGGGATGGGGTTTAGTTTTGGAACTGGTTTTCATATAGGGGACTATATTGATTCTATTGATTTCCAAATAAATATTGCACTTGTTTAGGCTCACTCCTTAACTGATTTTTTTATAATTTATTCTATTGAAAGACTTCCACAAAAATTTTAATTCCTTTTATTTCAACAAATTTTTCAGTGAAATGATCAGATGATGAGCATAAACCACATACCTAAGATGGTGCTTGTTCATCACCCACTTGTTTTAAGGCCATCTGTCTCACCATACTGGTTCTCTCATAAATATTAGTTTCCCATAAAGGTAATGGATAAGATGTTATTACCTCATGAATACCTATTGTTCTAGTACATCTTGTACCAAACTATTGAAATTTCTAAGAAATATTCTCAATTAGGCCATTGGCTTCTTCTATTGACTTGTCAGTCAGTGTTCCTCTAGATGATACATAAATAAGGTCTCTTTCATTATCAAGTAATCCTTGGCAAAATAATACAAGAAATTTATGCTCCTAAATTTATTCATGTGGGAAGCTGGCACACATCTTTTTAAACCTTTCCCAGTACTCATAAGGGGTTTCTCAAAAAGGTTATCTGACGGCATAGATTAATTTCTTGATTGTTGTATTTTTTGAGGCAGGGAAGAATATTTGGATGAATTATCTCACTAAGTCATCCCAATCATTCATATCCCCGCTTTATAGTCCATGAAACCATTCTTTGGAATCTCTTTCCAATTAAAATGGGAATTCCTGCCACTTTACCTAATCCTCATTCACTCTTCATGGTCTAATGGTATATTAAACATGTGTGAACTCTTTAATATGTTTTCTTGGGTCTTCTCCCACCGAGCCATGAAATTTAAAATGTAATGGAATCATGTTACGGTTCATCTCAAAATCATTTTGAAGCACTTTCATGACATGTTGATTGTTTTTATTAATAAATTGTGATGTGCATAGGACTTTAAGGGTTTGGTCTGATTTTCATCCATGATGAAAGGCTCAGATTGAACATTTGAAGCTTTATTTGAGTTTTCAAGAGAGATTTCCAAAAATTGAGATTGAAATTTAATGTTTCTATATCAATTCAACAATATTAATTCTATTTGAAGATATAGGGGGAAAGCTTCAGTGTTGAGGTTCTAGTCACACAGTTTTAAAAAGAAAAGAAAAAAAGAAAAAAAATTGGCACCACCTCCCCTACAAAAAATCCATGTTTTAACACATGCCTCTCATGTGGTGTGAAACAAAAGTATTTAATAATTTTAAAATTTAGTAAAGTGGATTAAATAGGTTGTCTCATGATATGAGAACACAATAATAAAACAATCACCTTTAATTAGAAGGAAAATGGGTTGTTTTTTTATTTTTTTATTTTGAAAAAAAAAACCTAATAAAGGAATTAAATTTAAGAAACAATTTTGAAAAAAATTTAAAAAAAGTGATTGAAAACTATTATATTATAATGGTGATTAGTTCAGGGTTAGTTTTTTGCAATTATAATTCAATCCTTGTTCCCATTTATCTAATTCTCTTTCGCTTAGTCGATAAAAGTGAGATTCTATAATCCCTTCATCTCACTCCATTGGTTAAATGGTAATGGTGAGAATAAACCATACCAAAATCTTATCTTGGTCTACACTCTTTCCCATGTGTGATATAGTTATAGTGAATACCTCCAATTGACCTAGGAAATTTCTAATTGGGTCTTTTTTGTCTCAAACAATTAAGAATTTCCACTTCCCCTCATACATGTACTGGAAATCGCTGAGTACTTCACCACCAAGACCTAGTCTATTCACCATATATAGACAAGAACCTAGTGAATGAAGATATTGATCATTGAAAAATTCAAAAATGACAAAAGAATCTATAATTATATACAACCGCACAAGATAATAAAACCTGCTATTAGAATTCGAATCCAACTTCATAGAATAGGGAAAAGGATTTTAAATCATTAAGTGAAAGAACTCAACAATTAAAAAAGGGAAAACCTATCTTTCCCCAACCACATAGAATATCAAACTTCCATGTAAAGTATGTTAATAAAGAATGGGGAATAAGTAACTGTTAAAAACTATGATGAAAAAAAGAGATCAAATAAAGAATAGAAAATTTTCTCCTCCAAAATCTTTCTACTAGAAATTTTTTCATTTATGCCCAACAGATGTACACAAATCAAAAAATTCTTTTCTTAAAATTTATTATTAATGAAATTTTCTATGGACCCTCAAAATTAGAATCGTTTGGATAGGTGTGTAAGAAGTTATTGCTGCATTAACGAAGATAACTTTTTCTGGCCATTGAATATTATTCCACTTATTCCAAATTGACTAACACAAAGGCATCATTAATGAGAAATTTTATCCATAAAAATATTAATAGAACCTTTCCATTATAGTCATATTTCAAACCCTACTAAAAGAACCTCATTTTAAGGTCATTATCCCGAGATATGGATCATTTAATGAGGTAGGGTCCATTCTATCAGAAAGAATAATGTTTCCACATGATTGATCATTTTGGGATTGTTGGAGTTCGAATGGGATCTAGGTCTACAATAAGAAGTTGAATCCCATGAACAAAGGAATCCTAAAAAAATAAACGCTCCATTTTAATCACAATTATAAAAGTAATTCCTGAAAAACAGAAGCTTATGAAAACTGCCAATTTTTCAGAAGTAATAAACTTTCATAAATAAGCAAAAAATTCACCAAAAATACTAAATTAATTCAAATCACCTCAAATTGATTAATTAAAATGGATTAAATAATTTAAAAACACATTAAAAATAAGGAAAATAATAACTCAATCAAATATTATATTTTAATATTCTATCATGACATGATTATACCTTTGAGGATAAATTCTCCAAGGCTTCAACTATATATTTTGATCACAAGATGCATGAAAATAGAACAAAGGACATTTAAAATAATTTAGTGAGTGATTTACACATTGATAAAAAATAATAAAAACCTATAAATAAAAAAAATTAACCAAACATAGTAGAAATGAAACATTCATAATAATATAACATCTAAAAGTTTTTAAACAATGATAATAAATTTCATATAGTTATAAATATCCACATTCAAATTCCAAATACAAATTTCAATGTGAGAAAAGAAAACAAAACAATATAGTAAAACAATACTATTGTAAAATTATATAAACCTCATAAATCAAGCTCAATGTATATAAAAAACTATTAATCTATATAATATATATATCCATTTTTTTCATCGAGATTAATAAAATATGTATGCATGTGAGATGTGTATGTGCAGGTTGTGGGAAATAAATTCATTAACATTGAACCAAATGGACTAAAACTTTTTTTGAAATTTAATTTGTTTATATAAGTACAATGAAAATAAATTATATGAATTTACAATATTAAAATTTTTAAAAATAGTAAGAATACATGTTTTTTGTGTACTTATGAGGGCACAAAAATGCTTTATTTTATCTTATTCAACTAATGCTTCAAAAAAATTATTATAAAAATATTATGTAATATTACCTTAATAATTCAAAAAAAACACATCATATCTAATCATGTACCAATGTATAATCTAAAAAATTAAATCCCCAAATATTATCTCATCACCAAACTTCAACAGTTAATGCTTTAATCAACTCTAGAAAATGCTTTTAATGGTGCTAGAAAAGTTCTATTAATCTCAGTGAAGATAAAGGGGGTACCCATTGAAAGCATTAACAAATCATTAATAAAGGGTTTCCTTTATCTTTGATAAAAAGGCACTAATAAAGTCCCCCCTTTATCAGTGTTATTTCGAGCACGGATAAATTGTGTTTTTATTAGTTCTTGAAATAGCACTTGTAAAGGGTTCCTTTATCAGGGATCGAAGTACCGCTGATCAAGGGGGTATTTATTTGCCCTAAAAATAGCACTGATAAAGGCCTATCTATCAATGGTGTGATATTTATAAAACATCACACCCACTAGCAACACCTCCACCTGCATAGAATACACACACCACCTACACAAAATAGAACTTGCACAATATAGACCAGAAAACAAATATTATGTTAGTAATAGTATAAACAAATAAATTAATCATTAACATGAAAAAATACATTAATAAAATGAAAATATTAAAAAAAATACACATGTGGAGTTATACAGGTTACATAGTGCATCATATTGAGGTGGGGTTGATTCCTACACATCACAAATGAGTTATGGATCATTTTCCTGAAATATCAAAACAATATGAATGGTTTTTCTTAGTTTTGAGTGTATCCCTTATTTTATTACTAAAATTAATATCAAATTTAAATGACATGATTGGATTTATATCGGTCGAATTGTATGTCATATTAAGCTGTGGATGATTCATAGGCATCAAAAATGATTCATGGATCATTTTTCTAACATATCAAAACAATCCGAATGGGTTTTATTGGTTTTCATTATGATAGTTGTGTTTTTTTACTGAAATATCTTTTCAAACTAGAAACACCCATTTTTAGTCATATCATTACTATCGTGTGTCAGTTTGAGGTAATAATTCTTCATACATGTCACAAAATACTTATGAATAGCTCTCTTAAATTATGAAAAAAAATCGGTGGGTTTTTTCTTGGTTTTCAATGAGTGAAATGTTTTCAGCAAAAATATCAATTTTTAACTGATAATGGATACTTTTAGTCATACTTGTCACATAGTGCATCAGATTGAGGTGCGGTTGATTCTTACATATCAAAAAATGACTCATGTATTATTGTCTTAATGTATAGAAACAATATAAATGTGTTTGCTTAGTTTTCAGTATGTCACATGTTCTTTTTACTTAAATTAATGTCATTTCTAAATAAAAACTAATTTTTATTTATACTGGTCACACCGTTCATCAGATTGAGGTGTGGTTGATTCTTACACAACATAGACGACCCATGGATCATTTTTATTAGGTATCAAAACAATAAAATGCATTTTCTTGGTTATTAGTATGTCAATTATGGTTTTTTCTAAGATATAATTTCAAACCTTAAACATGATTTTTATGTCATACCAGTTGCATCGTGAGTAGATTTGATGTGAGACTCCTTAATACACATCAAAAAGGACTTAATAATCACTTTACTAAATTATGATGATAATCGTAATGTGTTTTCTATGTTTATAGTGAGTGATATGTTTTGAGCTAAAATGTAAATTTTAAACTAATAACAGAAACTTTTAGTCATACTGGTCACACTAGGCATCAGATTGAGGTACAGTTGATTTATACACATCATAAATGAATCATATATAATTTTCTTAAAGTATCATAATAATATGAAGGTGTTTTCTTGTATTTCAAAATGGAATTTGTTCTTTACACTTAAATTAATGTCGATTTTAAATAAAAATACACATTTAGATTTATGTCAGTCACATCATGCTTTGTATTGAGGTGGGGTTGATTTTTTCACATAAAAAATATCTCATGGATCATTTTTATAAATTATCAAAATAATCCAAATGAATTTTCTCAGTTTATAGTATGCCAGATGTGTTTTTTTACTAAAATTAATGTCAATTTTAGATAAAAAGAGACACTTTGAGTCATACCAGTCACACTGTGCATCAGATTAAGGTGTGGTTGAATCCTAAATGTCAAAATTGACATATAGATAATTTTCCTAAAGTATAAAAAAAATTAATTCATTTTCTTAGTTTTAGTATGTTATTTGTGTTTTTTTTACTAAAATGTCATTTTAAACTTGTAACCCGCATTTTGCGTCATACTGGTCACATCGTGTGTCGGTTTGCATGAAACTACTTAATACACATCACAATGAAATTTTGTATAATTTTATTAAATTATGAATAAAATTGGACTGAGTTTTCTTGGATTTCAATGAGTGACGCATTTTGAGCTAAAATGTCAATTTTAAACTGATAACTGAAACTTTTAGTCATATTGGTCACTCTATTCATCGAATTGTGGTGTGGTTGATTCCTATACATCAAAAATAATTTAAGGATCATTGTCCTAAAATATCAAAACAATTTGAATGTTTTTTCTTGGTTTTAGTATGTCACTTGTTCTTTTTGTTAATTTTTTTGTAAATTTATTATAAAAATACACACATAAAGTCATTACCGTCACATCATGTGTTGAATTTAAGTGTGTTTGATTCCTAAACCTCAAATATGACTTATGGATCATGTTCCTAAAGTATCAAAAAATTACTAATGTGTTTTCTTAGTTTTTATTATGGAACATGTTTTTTTACTAAATATACTAACAATTTTAAATAAAAATAGACAATTCAAGTCATACCGGTCACATATTCATGATATTTTTATATATTCATCCATCAAGTATGATTCCCATTAGTTTCTAAAAAAATATATCTCGTCTTGTGAGTAAGATTCTTTTCAAAAATCATGATAGAGCTGAAAAAATATAAATAGAAAAAGGATTAATAAGTATTTTAAATAAAATAGTAATTATATTTGAAAATTACACTTCAAGGATGATATATTTTTCATGGAATATGATCTATTTCATGAATTTACAAACATAATAACCACAGTATTTTTCATTTTTTTGTTTCAGACACTGCAAAAACATTGAGAAAAATATTTAATTTTTTATATGAGTTTGGATAGTGAAATATTATTATATCTACCATGATTTTTATCAATTCAAAGTAATTGTGATGTTTCTTATCCTTTTTCCATTGGCCTTATTCTATGATGTAGACGATATTCATGCACCACTCAATCATAACAGAATACTCTTTAAAAGATAACATAAATTATATAACTACATATTTAGTTTAAAATTTTTGGATCTAGTGTATTAAAAATTGACAAATTCCATCATTTATGGTCAGTTTTTTTGGATATCCATGTATTGAATCCAAGAAATAAATATTTTTAGTATTCAAATTGACCGTAATGAGCATCCAATACTACCCAAAAACCAAAAAAAAAAGAATAATTAATGAAAGAAATTAAAATATATTTGATATGATTAAATTATACAATTTTACCCCAATATCATTGGTATTAAGAAGATTACACCATTCAAAAAAAATTTGTTAAACGATTTGAATAGAAGTACCACTATTTTAACCTATATCTTGGATTCTATATCTTTTTGTTCTATAGAGGTGATGTGAGCATAAACAAGTCCAAATTTTTGTTCGTGGGGAAATATCTTCAAATATTTTTTCATACATACATCAGTGAAAAATATGAAATGTATTTTTTCATAATTATCATAGTATATCAGCTTTTGGAAAATAAAACCTTGAAAAAATATCTCGTATATACATTTACAATTGAGTCACCTAACCAGTCATACTCTAGGATTTCACTTACATTGTCAATACTAATGAAATCTTGATCATCCCCATTGTACATATTTTCATCAAAAAGAATTGTGTGAAACTCAAAATCTTTCAAATTCTTAGTCACATGAGTCTATAATGATAATAAGTGTGGATATTGAATGGGAAGGATTTAGATGATTTGGTAGATCATTTTGATCATTTGTTTGATCCTTGAGACGGTTTTGAGCGGTTCTTTTTTTCCACCCCCTTAACTATGTCTTTCTATAATAACATTCATTGGTTTAGAACTTTTTTCAATAAATTTTAATGGTTTATCTTGAAAAAAATTGGAAATAAATACCTCCTTGTTGATATATTTTTTTACAAGATGTGACGACCATGTGATAAATGTTCTAAGAGATTGTTTGAACTTATGAATATATTCATAATCAATTAGATTAGGTATCTCTATACTAATATCATGGGATACATTAATCATCAAATTGACATAACTTGATGGAATTGGTTTGTTGTGTAACATGAAATTCTCAATTTTGAACCTCATATCCCTCACTACAAAGTGATGGATGGGTGTTGATAGATATAAATCATAGTTGTTTTCACCCTACGCTATATTTGTACCGGAAAAGTGCCAGTGTCTATCTGATTTAAAATTCATAGAAACAAATATTATAAAATTGATTATTTCATTTGAGGTAGGTTTTTGATGGGAATGGATCACCTCAAAGCTAGTGGGGGTGGGGTGGGATATTCACACATTGGTTTTTCTTGAGTTGTTTCTTCTCTCCCCCGCCCTAACATCATATTTTTCATGAAATAAATATGAAATTTCATATGTTATTCAAGTATATATATTATTTATCTCATCAATTATATTTTTGTACTTTGATTCTCCTCTTTTTTTCTCAAAAAATGTTTGGGGTGTCAACCCAAAACCAACACCTCAAACACGACAATACTTTTTTAGTTTCTTTAGGGACACCAAAAGTATGCCTGCATCTAGTTTGGGTGTTGCTGATTCTTGTGAATATGTTAGATAGAAAATATAGGAAAATAAGTAATCATTATTATATAATATCTATTTAAATAAAAACAAATATTTATTATTTAATACTTATACATGTTTCCCACACTTTTTGTCTTTCTTCATCTATTTGTATCCCCTTTTAATTTACATGTTCCCCCATCTATAGCACATGGTGTGGGATGGAAGTGAAATTGGATTTGGATTCATTAATTTGAATATAAAAAGAGGAACATATTTATGGTGTTGTTTTATATCACATAGAAGTATTACGTTAGATTTAAAATATGTACCATCTTTTTTTTCAAGTGAAGTGTACCCCATTCTTTCTTTACAGTAGGGGTACATTGGTTTTTTTTCTCATTCCTTATTTTCCTTACACATTTTCTGTTCCATAAATAAAAAATTGTCAATCAAAGTGATGAATACACTTATCATCAAACAATGTATTACCCAACACAATGTACCTGAAAGACTGCTCCTCATAGAGGCTAATAAATTCATCCCACACTCCTTGGGTTATAAGGTGTGCATTAATAGAAGGTGGGTGCAGGATTATTTTACATTAAGCATCATTAAGGTAACATTTCATTAAAATTGTGTGAGATCTTATATGAATCCTTCCAGAAACCCTTAATACATAGTATTTGTCAGAGTCATCCACTATAAATGTAATCTACAAGGGATAATGAAGAGTAAGTCAATGTTTCATTACTTTATTTTTTAGTAAATTAAAGAAATGATATATCATAATGTTTCTGTAATATCTCCCACATCAGTATATTATGCCAAGTGGCAAGATGGTTGCATGATTGTACATCAATCAGCATACATTATTGATTGACTATTCCAATTTAACTACTGAACATGGACATCTTGGGTTTAACATGTTGTCCCCACTTAGTATATCTGACCTCATATTTTAGTCCGTTTTCTTTTTCCTTTAGGGTTTTTTATAACACCGTCAAACTACGATGCTCCTATTTTTTTGGTGCCTCTAGTTTTTTAGTGCATACCATTTCCTTGGTTTCAACATCATCAATATATTCCTTCGTAGTGCTAACATCGTCATGTGAATATGTAATTTTTACATCCGCACTGGGAGAAGCAGCGGCCATAGGATGAGAAGCATTTTGGTCCTCAGCACTATGAGCAAAAAAAAGTTGAGAGACATATTTTTCTTCAGGATTATGAGAATCATCACGTGAATAAGTCTTTATCTTCAGAAGTAGTTCAAATTTTAATTTAGATTATATAAAATCGGCAATGAACATAGAATAACATAAGGAAACACGATGTATATTATGAAAAAATATAACTTGATTATTGAACTCTTTCTTAAGGCTAAAGGGATTTGATCCCTCTATCTAATATCCAAATCCATTCATTATAGTATCTTATAACATACAAAATGTTGTCTACATTAGGACCATTGAAAAATTATTGTGATGTCCCAATGAAAGGTTCATCTTATATTGAATTTTCATTTGACCCTTCAGTGGTTTTAGTGGATAACAGAACAATTGACCTGTTTTGGTTAGTGAGATCTGAAACATAAAATAATTGTACTTCTTGTGATTCCATTATAAATAGTTTTTCTTTGTACCCTGCCTTACTGAAATCAACTTTCACAAATCCAAACTCATCTATTTTAACATCACATTTCTTATCAACCCACTTGCATTGAAAAATTAGCACTTGGATGTTTGTATAATTTAACTCCCATATTTGTTTGATGATGCCAAAGTATTACATATTCGCATAAATTGGGTTCTGTCCTTAGCACCTAAAACATGTACCTCTTCAACCACAAGTGTAAATCCACTATTTTTCATTGTACAATCTTTTCATGTTAATTAGTATAGAATTTATACTTTTTAATTACATAAGAATTATAAGATAATACATACACACGTGGTCCTTCATCTATCCATCAAAGTCATTCTAATACTGAGTCTGGATTTTCATCGGACTCCATAACTATATGGTCCGGAAACCATCCTAAAAACTATCAATTATTTTTATTTGATATCCATTTTTCATCCCTTTATGGATTCAAAGACCGAAGAATTTATTTTTGGGTTTCGATATATTGATCGACCTCCAAACTGTTATAAAAAACATAATGGTGGTCCTGCTCCTGATCTGTAATATTGATTGTAACATCATCTCTTCCATAAATTCCTTCAACCGCAAGCCACTTAGTGTGATGGTAATTTAGTAAAAAAATACTTTCCACACTGGATAGGTATTCAGTACAGAATATAATGGCTTCCTCATCAATAAATTGCTCCAAAATATAACCCTCTAGCCAACATCGATTTTTGACATGTCCTTTCAAAATATGCATATATCGTTCAATGGGGTACATCAATCTATAGTGTACAAGACTACATAGTCGAATCTCTCTCACCAAGTAAAATATTAAATGAACCATAATATCAAAGAATTTTAGCAGGAAGAACATTTCTAGTTCACATAATATGACGACAATTTACCATTCCAAACTCAACATTTTTATCGGGTCTATAACTTTGTGACATATAACTTTGAAGAAGAAACAGAGCTTCATTAACATATTACAGTCATTCTTGGAAGAAATTCAATGTAAAGCTATAAGAATTATATCTGTCATCAAAAAGTGGTACTCATGTGATTTTAGACCATTTAAAATTAAATCGGTCATTGACATAATTTACTTGATATTTGATGAATACCAAACTGAAACCTTTACATTATTCAAGAAGTTTAAAAATAGATATCTCTCTTTCCTGGAAAGAGTGTAATAAGTTAAAGGAAGAAAAGTTTTTTTCACCCTTCATTGGTGCAATCTCTTCTCATATTACCATGTCAACCATGTCCAACCTAGCCTTAATTCTATCCTTTTCTTTGTGGGGTTCATTTAGGAATGTGCCTATGACACTGTCACATACATTTTTTTCAACATGCGTAACAACATGAGAGTGTCTAACATACATACAATTCCCAGTATAGTAATTCAAAAAAAATTAAACTCTTCTTCCAACTAGTTTTCTTGTATGTTTATTCAAAAAAAAATTAACAAAATAAGTGTCCATCCATCCAAATATAAATTTTTATTAATCCAATTTAAGGGAAAGTGGGAAACCATAGTTTGAAAAACAAAGACTATTATGTGCTGAAAGAGCTCACAAAATTATTAAACACAATACTGAGATTATTTGAATCAGAAACTCTATATAATTCCTTGTTCAGATTACTAATCTGGGTGTTTGGATTCTCCTTGATATGTTCTTCAATGTGAGAGACCATTATTTCCATTGTCTGGATGAATTCCGCCAGGGTGATTTTTCCTTGGTTAAATCCACTGGCGATGATTTTGTCTTGTATGTATATTCATGCCTCTATCTCCTCAGTGCCCTCAACCTTCAACCATATTTCAAAAATCCTTAAAATATCCTCATTTGAGGCATTGGTCCATAGGAATTTGTCAGAAATTTCTTCTTTTTAGTGGAATATGAGCCTCATGCACTCCCCTACCTCTTCTTTCATCACTATTGGTTCTATGCTTTGATCTCCACTTTCCCTGCCTTGTGAGTCTTTTCTTTCCTTTTTTCCACCTTTCATGGATGACCTGGTTTCCATTGGTTTAGGTATGTGATAATAGTCTTTGTGTCCCTTTGGTTTTTTCCCCTAGACCACAATGCATTTCCCAGAGTTATGCTTTCCTTTTTCCCCTTCTTTTTTCTTAGTCTATGGGGACCTTTCACTTGGAAACGGTCTAAACTGTCCACTGAAAATTGGCTACAACTTTCATCACTTGAATCATCTTACTCATGTGGAAATGATTTTTCTTGAACCACCAGACCTTCAAAATGGTTTTTCAACTCAACCCCTAGAGCCTTCTTTAAGATTCCTCTGCCTGCACATAGAGTCTACCTTTCCTGCTTTAATCTCCATGCTATTATTCTTTTTCTACTCACTCCTAGTATTTTAAAAAGATGAGGACTTATGAATGCGAATGTTTGGGTCCAATTGTCCCAATACACTCGCCCCATACTACCATACTTGTCTATTAAAAGGTTCTGTATCAGTGAGAAAAAAATACTTCCCTTGCCACATTACTGGTGGCTCGGCCTCCTTTCTGTAATAACCCACAAGAGCACCCTTGTCACTGCTGTTTTTATCCAATGCCACCAATAACATAACCCCTTGATCAGTGGCTGCCTTGGGATGAGGTGAAAGTAGCCTAATGTCTAAGGACTCATTGACGTGAGCCTCTTATGCCTTCCTTGAATCCATCGGATCATGCGCATTCTGCTTGTGATCACCTAAATCATTCTTCAGTGGGGAAAAATATCGACAACACTGATTACAAAATAAGGTTGATCACATCTTTTACTTTCTCAAATAGTTGATCACCAGTTGGTGGAGACAGTTTTGTACATTCTTCTGAACCTCCCCTGAATGATGTCTTCTAAGATCATTACTTATTTCAATAGGGTAGAAATATGTGAAGTCCTAGAAACATGATTTTCAATTAATGTTTCAACCTAATTGATTTTGTACCTTATTAAAACTGGGACACCCATAACATCCTTTAATGCTATATCCTGAAAAATTCCCATAAGAAGAAAATTCATTTATCATTCCATACAATATTCCTCTCAATGTGAAATCAGCATTTTTATAATAAAAATAAAACATAACACATTAATCTCACAATAATTTCAAATCTTCAATCAATTGATCCAAATAAACATCAATATCATTACCTGGTTGTTTCAGTACTGATATAACAATAGATAGCATGATGTTTTTTTGTCTCATGCATAACCATAGTGGAAATTTATAATTTACTAACATAACTGGACAGGTACTATGAGTGCTACTTTAAAAACAAAAAGGAGTCACTCCATATGCAGATATCATAAGATGAAGGTTTCTCGACTCATTTTCAAAATTAGGATACTCATGATCAATTATATTCCACTGGTGAGTTTCTACCAGGTAACATAGTTTCCTATCTTTATTTATTATTTCTACATGCCACATCAATTGCCCTACAGTCTCCTCACTTTTATATAAGAACCTAAACCTTTGATTGATTGGAAGGTACAATACAAATTTCGTAAGACCTAATTCATATTTCTTGTATTGAGAAGCACCACACTTTGGGAATTATCTAAGTGATTTTTGGTCCTTACGAATGATTATACAATCATTTTGGCAGGTGTGTATTCGTTCTGAGATCATACCCATCGAATGTAGCATTCATTTGGCGTCATCTATTTGGCTCAGGAGCTCATTATCTTCTGGGAGCATGCCATTCAAGAGCCCTAGTAATTCTGTAAAACAAGAATCAATCCATCTATTGCCTACTTTCAAATTATACAGCTTCAGTATCGCTGACAATGATGTATATTTAGTGCAACCCATATACAAAGGTTTATTTACACAACTCTTTAACTACTCAAGAAATTCTGGTAAATCATGAAGTTCATATTCACCTATCCTTATCATTTCATCAATACGATCTTCATTATCATTCACATCTGTAATCACATCCTCAATATAGTCTTCTTCATTTTCCCCAAATGTAATCATATTAGATGATCAATAAAACACAAATTTATCTGAGCCACTAGCTGTAATCTCTTTTTCCACATGTTTATTCCAACATTTATCCTATCCTTTAGTGGCACCACACATAAAATGCAAAACTGAGTCACACAAAATCAATGAAAAAAATTTAAAGAGGAACAGAAACCAAGATGCAATTCATTTACAGTGCAAACAAGGACCACCAATAGCCGCGATTTTTAGTGGGGTGTTTAGACCATACGATTCACAGTATACTATCAATATCAAATTTTAATTACATGAAAACAAGATTAAATGGATGAAAATGAGGATAAAATTCACCGGAATAGGAGAGGCACACATCGGAGGAGATGTTCATGGCGGAGGTGTGGCACACGATGAAGGTGTGGAGCACGGTAGAGGAGAGGCGTACAACGGCTAGTTCACACACAGTGGAGGAGACTGTTATGGTAAAGGAGACACATGGTGGTGTGGCGAGTAGCGGAGGTGACGGTGCATGGTGGAGGTTCGGTTCATGGTTGAGGAGAGTCGGTAGGAGGGGAGGAGGAGGAGGGGGAGGAGGAGGAGGAGGAGGGGTTGCGGTGCAAAGGTCTTCTTCCACGAGAGCTTGAGGGGTGCAAGAATGAATGAGACTATTAGGGCTTTTTTATAAAACTCGGTGAACCTTTTATCAGCACTAGCAAAAAAGAACTAATAGAAGACTCTTTTATCAGCGCTAAAATAAAAAGCACTAATAAAACCCACCATTATCACCGCTTTTTTGTGCTGATAAAGATATTTTGTTAATAATTTGTTTATATTAATATATATTTTTATAAAACTATACATATGATAAATATATATATATATAATTATTTATAATTATAACTATAATTAACTATATATATATATAATTATAAAACTATAATTTAAATAATTATAAAATTATAAGAAATATACTTATTATATTTATAGTTTTGGAATATATATAATAAATATATTAATTATATATTTCTATAAGATTATAGATATATACAACAATATTTCTTCTAATTTTATAATTATTTATATGAATATATATTTATTTATTATATAAATATATATTTATTTATTATATAAATATTTATTTATTTATAATTATAATTATAATTGAATATTTATTTATTTAATTATTTATTTATAAAATTATAAAAAATTAATTTTTATAATTTTTATAATTTTATTAATATATATATGTATTATATTTATTATAATTTAATAATTATTTAATTAAATTTGTATTTATTTATAACTATAAATATAAATATTTTTATTTATTTGTCAATATTTCTATATATTTATTTAATTATATAAAACATTATATATTAAAATAATAAGTATATTTTTAATAAATTGATAATTATTTAAATAAATATATATTTATTTATATTTATAACTAATAAATAAATATTTATTTATTTTTAATTATGAATTAAAATAAATATTTATTTATTTATTGTTGTAATTTTAAATATATATTTACATATATATTTAAATAATTATAAAATTATAAAATATATATATTTATAAGTTTATAAAAATATAAAAATATATTTATTATAACTTTTTAATTATTTAAATATATCAACATTTATTTAGAATTATATTTATAACTATTTGTATTTATTTATAAATATTTTTAAATAAATATATATAATTAATATATTTATTATAATTTTTAAATTATTTAAATATATCTATATTCACTTAGGAATTATAATTATAGATATTTGTATTTATTTTAAATATTTGTATATATTTATAAATATATTTATTTAATTATATTATAACTTTATAAATATTATAATAAATATATTTATTATAATTTTATCATTATTTACATATATATAGTAATTTATAGTTGTAATTATAACTATAAATAAATTTATTTATAAATATTTGTATATAATTATAAATATATATTTACATTTATTTATTTATAATATATGTATTTATTGTAATTTTATAGTTTTTTAACTATATATACATATATAGTGTTAATTATAATTAAAAATAAAAATATTTAAAAAAGTATTTATATTTAATTAAAATTTAATAATTATAAATATAATAAGTATATTTATTATTTAAATATATTTAATGTAATTTTATAATTATTTTTTAGAATATAATAGTTTATATAAGTTACATGAATTAATTATATACCCAGTAAATATAGATAATAATAAATGAGTCATCAATGGACAACATGAATAATAAGAAATGGTGTAATGTATAATTGAACATTATGATACATAACATATGCACATATGATTAATATATTTATTGAGAAAAGTCATTCAAGCATATATATTTAATAATTAATATAATTATACATATTTAAAAAGGAGTTTATATATATATATTAATTATAAATAAAATAAATATATTAAATATAACAAATAAAATAAATAAAATAATATAAAATATCTAATTAATTAATACAATAAATATAATAAATCTAACAAATCTAATAAATCAAATAAATATATTTATTATTTACTAAAATTTATTATAATCTTATAATTATTTAAATATATATATGTATAATTATATTTTTTTTAAACGTTATATATATATATATGAATTATTAAAAAATAAATATTAATTATAAACATGTGTTTTTTAGTTAATGTATCCAAATAAAAATTATTTTTTAACATCAATTATTGAAAACTTTTATCAACGCTTTTATCTAGTACTGATAAAGTCACCCCCTTTATCGGTGCTTTCTTCTTAGTTCTTATAAAATTAGGCGCTTCCCTTGCCCTGTTTTGTGGAAGTGCAAATCTCACAATGCATATCCCCATTTAGTGTCTCATTATATACTAAAGTCAAACATATTTGTTTCTATTGGAATTCTATGAAACACCCTGGAAAATTTAAAATATTTTGTGACTTGTTTTATAACATTAAATAAACTATGTTATGAAAATAATTATTGAAATTAACTATTAGTAAAAATAAAATTTTATTATAAGTTAATTTAAATATTTATGAAATAATGATATTTAAACAACTATGATTGTATGAAAAACATATAGATTTCAAATCTTCTGTTATAATCTTTTTAAATAAATTATTACAATTTGATTTTAAATTAATATTATTTTATAGTATTATTTTTTTTTTTGAAAAATATTTTAATATAAATATATTTATCTGATTATTTTTGAAAAAAAGTAAGATTTGCATAAATAGATTTGTTTAAAACTTTAACAAATTATTAAAGAAATACATTTTAAAATAGAGCATATATATATAATGAAATGTATATATCTAATGTACAAATTAAAAATAAAATTATATCCTTTTTTGAATTAAATATAATTTAATATATTTTTACAATAATTATAATTTATTTTAAAAATATTAAAGGTAATAATAATACAAGTCATAGTAATAATTAAAGATAAAACTTATTTTTTTAAGTGAAAATTATAATTATTTTCAAGCTAGTATATATTTATATATATAATTTTTATTATTAAAATTTTGTTTTATAAAAAGTATTAAATTATAATTATTTTTATTTTAATTATATTAAAATGAATAATAAAATGGAATTATTATATTATAATTTTCATTTATTTAAATTAATATAGATATATTAAGAATAATAAATTATGATTATTAATTATTATCTTGTTTAGAAATTGTTTTTATATTAATAAATATAATTATGATAATTATACATTAAGAAAATGATGAAAATGAATAAATAAATGAAATAAATATATATTTTTTAAGAGAGAAATTGAAAATAATATTTAAGTGGAGGGGTTGTGTTGTTCGGTCTGGAAAAAAGGATCTATGGCTGTTGTTTTGAGGGGAGGGTTTCGACCAAGGGAGAGCTGAGCTGAGTCGAGATGTGGGTCTCTAATGAATAAGGAATGGGATTCAGTTGCAGGTATGACTTTATCTGCAAGGTCTCGACTATAGATGAGTATGGAGATTGGACACCAATGAGAGTGGATCAAGAGATGTTGAAAGGTTTCGTTTACAATTATCAGTTTCAATGTAAGAATCAAAATATGGATCTAAGTGTTTTGATCTCTGTTATACTTAAACCAAATAGTGGTGGGTGTTTTTGTTTTCTTTTTAGTGTCTAAATCATCTTGAGATTAGGTTATTAAATATCTTCTAGTCTAGTTTTCTTTCTTTCATCATTTGTTGTCCCATGGTCGTCTTTTTTCTGAGGTTCATTCAATGTATGTACAATTTTTTCAACAATTTTAGTTTCTTGTTCTGCATTTTTTATTCATTAATATATTTGGATTCCATTACTCTTTACATTCAATTTATATCAGTATCAATCTTGAAAATATGTCTCTGTTTAATTTTAATGATCTGTATATTTTTTCTAACGTTTCTACGGGCTTCATCTCGATTCTATGTAGCTTCTCTAAGAAGCTTTGAATTAATCCGAATCCAAACAAGATGATGTAACCATTATAATTAATATCTTTTTGGTTAAAAAATCTGCAAACATTGATATACATATATAATATATATATTATTTAAGTTAGTTTATGCTTTCTTGAAAAGTGTTAAATTCAAACCACACATTTTGTGAAATCGATAATACTCGATTATTCTCTTAATTGTATACAATTATTTGAGTCAACTATATAAATCCATCTCTTCCCATTGTAATTTTATATTCCTTGTGTGAGAAGAGTGACTATAGAGGTTTTCTGGTAAGGGAGTCTTCCAAGGAAGCCTGCTTGAGGAAATAGTGGTGTCTTTCTTCCATTTTTTTTGTTTTACAGTCAAGAAGAAATCATCTTCAGTGTTAAAAAAATTTAAATCGATGAGTTCCATGTGAAAAGAAATAAAAATAATTATAAAGGTAAGGAATCTATATTTATTATTTATTTTTCAATTATGATCTTTAATTCCTAAATTTGTAATAAGAATTGAGTTTTAAAATTTCCTCCTCTATATTAATTTTTAGAAAAAACAATTTCGAACATAATTTTCTATTCTAATTTCTTAAATCTATGTTTTATAATACAGTAAAGGATTTAATTTTAAATAATATAATTTTATGAATTTATGGTTTATAAAAATTATTATTTCGGGTAATAAAAAATTTTATATTATGTGAAAAGGTTAATATTTTTCAAAAACAATTATAATATTGGGTTTCTAAATTTATTTTACCAAATCAAATTATGTATTCAAGTTAGTAATTTATATTTTTATATAATCTATGATTAAGAAGAATAATTTTATTTTTACTATAATTAAAAAAATATTATTTTATAATTATAATTTTATAGTTGTTATTTTTAAATTACTAGTAATGATAATAAGGTTTATTAAACGATATTATTATTTTGAAATTATTGATATTATGGATTTTTCATTTTCATAGCAACATGGACATGCATTATGCATATCAATAACATTTTATTCAATGAATAAAATTAGTGTTTTTAATTTAATTATGAGTTGTGTTTTGTTATAGACTTTGAAATTATTAAATTCATGGATTTATCTGAATTTGAATAGTGTTTTATGAAAAGATAGGTTTGACAAAGACTCAAGGTAGTATAATTATTTTCTTTTTTGTAAATAATTTAAGTAGTTTGGAAAAGTGTTTTAATGGGTTATTTAGGAAAAATAGAGATCTTTTAAAAACAGTTCTTTAAATTTTCATTCAGAACTTGGGTATTAGGTGGAATAATGTGGAATGGGGAGTGATCCCAAAACATCACAAGAAATTTTCCTACTAATAATATTGGTTTTGTCCAAAAGGATTTAATGTGATCTATTGAGAAACAGTTTAATCCATAAGAAATATTATTATTTTCAAATTATTTTTCAAGATAATTTCAGTGGTTTTTGAAAAAAGTATTTTTGAAATTTATTTTCATGATATTAAGTATTTTTTAAATTTTTCAAAAATTACTATATATATATAAAATTTTTATATTTGATATAAATTATTTTTTAATATTTATTTAAATAATTATTTATTAAAATTTTTTCACTAATTTTAAAACCTATACTAGGAAACTTAATACTCATCTCATGTTTTAAAAATATTTTCACATGTCATTTAGAAGTTTAATGCCAGATGACCTGGATTATGGAGTCTGTGCACATGAAGCGAACTATTTTTTTTACTTTATTTTTATATGAATCTATAAAATTTTAAGTTATTGACTAGTTCTCCAGAACCTAGACTGTAAAAGTTCATCCTTTGTATAAATGTACTATAAAAGTTTTAGTTATCTTTTATAAGGAAAAACATACCATAACGGCTCCTCCATGGCTTAGGATCCATGATGCCAAAATTTATAAAATAAAAGTAAAGGTACATAAGGAAAAGGAGGAAATTTTCAAAAAGTGATAACATTAAAACAAAAGAAAGATAAAAATTTCGGAACAAATAGTAAATATCACCACTTCCAAGGTCGGCCCCAAACTCGAGCTCCCCCCCCCCCCTGAGGCACTAGATGACGCCCTCTTCGCAATTGAATTGGCTGAAAATATGGTGCCTCGCCTTTCATTTCTAAGGAATCCTCCAATTGAGAATTGGAATCCATGGAATATGTTACCTGCACATGATCATCCTGACCAGCCTATTCACCCTGGACCGCTACCTCCTCCTGTGCAACCTGGGTAGCCCCCTTATCACCAGCCTGTTGTTGTACATGTTGGACAGCCTCCATCTGTTGTGAACGGGAAATCACCTTCAACTCCTCTTACTGTGAACCCTGATAATATTCCTTCTACACAATCTCTTTTAGGAATAGTACACCTTCATTGCAGGCATTACCAACACCTTTATCTAGGGTTAATCCCTTTAAAGACACCTCTCCAACTGTAGAATGTAGTAAGTTACCACATTTTCAGTTGCTACAACCTATACTTTCAAGACCTTCAATATTGATCAAGTCAAATTCAAGTGTATTAATAGAGTCTAACATTGCAAAAATAATTAAATCTAGCCTTATCCGGCCCTTGTGATAGTTTGGTGGACATTTGCAGTGTGACTTCTCCATCCAATGTGTGAAAATATGAGACTACATCAGCTTGTACATCAGCCTGTAAAACAGGATGCACAATACTCTTGATAGCATGTTGCACCTCACCATGGAGAGGAGCTATACCATCCTGTACAGTAGGGTCATAGGGCCCAATATGGGCAACTGTTTTTGAATCAATATGAATAACAGGCTCAATAAACCCCTAAATGGACTCAATTCTCAATAGTGAGATCTCAAAAACATTATCCTTGGCCACGGACACCCCTTTTGTCCATTCAACAGAGGGAGCTCTCGGTTTTCTAGACATCACCAGCTCAAAGCCAGCAGCATCAAGCTATTTTAGCTTTCCGTTACTGCGATAAGAATACACTACTACCTGACCCATCTCAATATTTACTTTTTTCTTGAATGACTTCATCTCGGTTAGAATTGTTATCATCCAATTTGGTGTAGAATTTATTTGAATCAGTTGATCCCCCAGCACAAACAGTAGCAATATTCAGGGGAGGAAACAAACCATCACCACTACTTACCACAACATCAATGTGCTACGGTCGGTGAACAAGATCCCCACTAATAGTGGCCTCAATAAAACCTTGTTTGAGTACATCAGCAAATGAGGAATTATCCTTCTTTATAAAAACATTATTCTCATCTGGCCCATTAGTGGGTTGTATCCTCTTACACTGATCAACAGAGTGCACAAGTGATTTACAAATTACATAATTTATGTTCCTTTTGTATTTATCATGTGGTTGACCAATGTAAAGACAATATTCAAAAAAATCAGGTATTCATTCAAACTGAATTTAGAGTTCAATATTAAAATCACCTGCCACAAGAAACACATTATCAATTGGCTTATGGGCTAGACAAACCACAATAAGAACACAGCCAAAGTGACCAAACCTAGAGCGTTCAGTTTCTTTATCTACATTAATAGGAGATCCAACATCATAAGAAATGTCCCACCGGATTTCTAGATTCCAAAAGAACAAACTAACCCACCTAATTATAATTTATGATTTTGTGGACGTGCTCTTAATTGTGAAGTGGTCCGATAAGGAGTCCCATTGCTAAAGAATAATAAACTCAGGATTCAAATGAATTAGACTAAATTCACAACCAAATCATTAATGTTATTTTGATGGAAAAAACGATATATAAATTTCCCAAGAGAAATCAAGCACCAGTCACTGAAACCCCGGCTCTGAAGCAACAGATCCTTGAAATTGTCAAGATTCAATAGAGAGTCCCTCCACGAGCTCGAAATCTGAGCAAGAAGAGAAAACTGACACTCCTTAAGACGGTTTTCAAGAATTTTTGAATTCTCTTCCACTAAAGATATAGACCCATTCTTAGTGATTTACTACTTTAGGGACTCCACGGTCTAATGAATATTTGAGAAAAGCCTACAGTGAGACATGAAGGATTTGACTCAATAAATCTCCACATTAGGGTTCTATTCATACCCCTTTTCTACCTCAATAGTAGAATATATGATTCTATCACCTCTAGAATCCTTCACTGGAGGGATGAATACATCCTTGGTTTTAAAGAAACAATCATGTGGATCTACCATGAACCATGTCAACACCGATTCAAATCCCCAGAAAATCTATATATAGGGATAGCCCAAATTTAATCCCTTTATAAGAGAAAACATACACAACAAGCTTTAGTGCTGAATCTAGAGGCATGAGTTCAGGGCTTTACATTTTTTATCATAGGAACAGTCGAGAAAACTTTTGATATTAGGCGTTGACTTTTATAGAAAAAAATTATGAATATGAATTTTCTTTAGATAATTATATTCCCTTAAAATTTTTAGTGTTTCATAATTCTAAAGATAGAAATTCAAAATTTTCTAAAGTCTTACGAATTAATTAAGAAGGAAAATTCATTTAGGGGTGGAGGGATTGTTACATTTAAGAAAATTTAAAATATTTAGGGACTTGTTTTATAAAATTAAATAAACTAACATATGAAAAAAATATTGAAATAATTTTTTAATAAAAAAATTGATTATAAGTTAATTTAAATATTTAATAAAAATTTATATTTTATCAACTATGATTTTATGATAAATTTATATATTTCAAATCTCAGTATATAATTTTCTTCAATAAATTATTAATATTTGATTTGAAAATAATACTATTATTCTATTTAAAATAGTTTTTTAATATAAATATGTTTTTTGATTATTTTTTAAACATATAAATTTGAATTAATAAATTTGTTTGAAAATTAAAATGATTATTTAGGAATTGCATTTTAAAATGGAGCATATGTATGTAATGAAATGAACATAACTAATATACTAATTATAATTAAAATTTTATCATTATTTGAAATAAATAAAATTCAATATTTTTTTGACAATTATAATTTATTTTGAAATTAGTAAAGGTAATGATAATAATAATCAAAGTGATAATTAATGGTAAAACATATTTTTTAAGATAAAATTATTATTATTATTAAGGTAATATATATTTTATATATATAATAGTAATTATTATAAAAAATTTTATAAATAATATTAAATTATTATTGTTATTATTATTATCATAAAGATAAATGATGCAGGGGTATTTTGAAATTATAATTTTCATTTAATTATAATTTTATAGAAATATTAAATATACCATGTTAGCATAATAATAAATTGGTTATAAATTTTCAATGTGATTATTTGGCAAAGTGATTATAATTGTTTATAATTCCCAAAGTGAATATTTTTTTTCATCTAGTTTATAAATTGTTATTATACAAATAAATAAATTTATCATAATTATATATTAAAAAATAATGAAAAATACTAAAAAATGAAATGAATATATTTAAAAAATAGAGAGAAATCATGAAATGAGGTATTAGTGGAGGGGTGCGTCGTTTGGTCTAGAAAAAATGGATTTCTAGGCATCATTTTTTCTGAGAGGGATTTGATCGAGGGTGAGCCAAGCCTATCTGAGATGTGGGTCAAATCTGAGTG
Source organism: Viscum album (assembly GCA_963277665.1). Lineage (NCBI taxonomy): Eukaryota > Viridiplantae > Streptophyta > Magnoliopsida > Santalales > Viscaceae > Viscum > Viscum album. The sequence goes on along the minus strand of OY728130.1, from coordinate 1,192,043,383 downwards.
AGGAATAGGGTTCATCTATAGTAATGGATTCATCGACAAGGTCTCATTCATAGGTGAGGAAGGATATTGGCTGCCAATAGGAGTGAATCAAGAGATGTCGAAAGGTTTCATTTACAGTTAGGGGTTTTGAAGCAAGGATCGAAATCTTGATATGAGGGTTTCAATCTTGGATCAAGTTTAACCTAAGTGAGGTATGTGTTTTTATTTTCTAGTTAGTGTTTGAATCTTATTGTAATAGTCTTATTAAAAATTCTCTTGTATATTTCCCCCTTTCATCATCCGTTGTCCCGTAGTCATATTTTTTCTGAGGTTCCTTTAATGTGTGTTCCATTTTGTCAAAAAGTTTGGTTGTCTCTTTCTGGATTTTTTATCTCTTAATCAATTTGGATTTAGATGTTTTTTTCATTAAATTTATATTTGTATCATCCTTTCAAATATACTTTTTTTAATTGTAATGATCTATGTATTGTTTTTCAAATTTTCTATTGACTTCATCTCGATTTTATGTAGCTTCACAGACAAACTTTGAATTAATCATAATCAAAGCATGATGATGTAACCATCAAAATTAATATATTGTTATTCAATGAATCTAGAAACACTAATATACATATATAGTATATATTCTCAAATTTAGGTTATGCATTATTGGAAATAATTAAATCCAACCCATCTGTTTTTAGAAATCGAGAATACTCACTTCTTCCCTTAATTTTATATGATTATTTAAGTTGGCTATATAAATCTATATCTTCCCATTCTAATATTAATTTCCCTATTAATAATGTTTTATGATCTTGGGAAAATTATATGAATTAGTTATGATTATGTGGATATTGATTCTATTATATCCCTATAATGCATTGGGTAAGGTGATATTGATATCACTTAAGATGATAATGATAAGGATAAACATGATTATAAATAGATCTGTTCACATATTAATGCATGATTATGATTTCTTTCTATCATTTATCATAGGAAAATGTGTGGAAATGATTATGAATATCATTATTTTCATTTGTATGTGCTTGTATGATGGTATTATATCTATTCTCACAATATTATGTGGGGTAATTATTTCAATTATTTATGTTCACAGGATTATGATTTCTTATATTTATGATGGTACTTTATTATATTATGACTTTTGGATATAGATTACTAATTTGAAACCCTTATTGATCATAATATTTTACCCATGTTATACACTCATGGATCATGTTATTTAATTCATTTATGATTCATGTCTAATGTGAAAACAATATTGATGTCATGAATCAGGATTGTGGTCTATGTTATGAGGGGTATGTTATTCAAATTCTAATTTCATTTTCTCCTACCGATATTGAATACTTAATTAATCATTTATATCTCCCTTGTTTACCCTTACTAAGTATCTGATCTCTCCTTTATCATGTCTATCCTTATCGTTATCATCTTAATAGATATCAATATCACTTAACCCAATGGATACTAGGGCTATAATAGACTCAACTATTACAGAATCATAATTCATTCATATTAATGTCATATGATCATTAAACATTCTTCATATAATCATAGAATTACTCATCAAAATTGATAATGTTCCCAAAAAAATATAATAATCATAACATTAGACTATCTAGATGAGGAATATGGACGGAATCATTGAATCATAAACTAAAAGAAACATAATAAGAATTAAATTTTGTTATCACATTAAAAAATTATTTTAAACCAATCAGTGAAATGTTTCTTCAATAAAATAAACATTACACATTCAAAGTAATTTTTAAAATCCAATCATTTCCAAAATATTAAGGGAAAAATTAATTTAAAATAAAATTGAAAACTGTGATATAATAATTAATTCCTTTAGCAGTTATGATGTTAAATTTTTTTGTTAATTTTATATATGTTAAAAAAATCCTTTCACACTTTTTTAAAAATTCAAAAAGTACCTTGTTTAGAAAATGAAAAAATAATAATTTTAATCCATATTTTAAAAATTACATCATCAATAAAATGGAAATTTAACTGTCATATTAAATATTAAAAACATTTCTAAAAACATTTATTGAAATCATGGGCATGTATGACAAAGGATTTTCAAATGAAGAGAGAAATAAAGTCTATGTTCGATGAAAACATTCTTTTGGTCTATTAAATATTTAATGATTGGAAATGAAATGAAAAAATGTAATCTCTAGAAATAACCAAAGGATAATAAAATTCATGAGTATTATTTATAGGTAGATCAGGAAATCTTATCATCATAATCTTAATCATAAACTATCTTAGTAAACAATTTGATTGTAACATAAAACCCTTACTAATTAAGTCTAGTTTGAATTATAATTCCATGAAAAGATTACATGAAATAATACATTAAATATAAAGAAAATAATAACATTCATTATATAACATATAAATGTTTTTGTATATACACTACACAAAATAAATTACAGGTAAAAATTGTATATGTCTACCAGAAATATAAGTGAGAATATAAATTCCATTACCTAAACATTGGATTACATTGAAGGCACTCTAACCTCGTTTATAATAAATTTTGTTTCATTATAATTATTTAACATAATCATTTAAATAATTAAAATATCATATATGATCCACGTAAAACAGTTCAACACCCATTTATTAAATATTTCTAATTAAAATCATGGTTCCTAGTGTTAATTGTTTCATTTTTCATGAGAATTTCAGTATGGTGGTTTAAGTCCATAAAAATTGATCATTTTTACAACTTATATAGAATTTTAATCCTGAAAAAAATATTATATAAATTCATAATATATATATATATTTATAGTCATCTGTAAAATATATTGAAAGAAAATTGAAATACACTCTTCTTGGAGATGGTAAGACATGTATACGCATGGGCGTTGTTTTCAGTTTTTGACAGGTGGAAAGAATGAAAGGTAAATAATAATTCACCATAAAAGAATCATTTTAATATAATATATATCTTATATATTCATCAAATATATCCTTGTCACCATATATGTAAATCAAAAAGGAAAAATTAACCACATTGCTTCAAGGAGGTCGTAGTCCACACATACTCATGAGAGACACTATCATTTTCCAATGGATTCATTAGAAAAAAGGTAGACATGATATTATAATCATAGAAAAATAATAATTTCATAAATATAATATATAAAAATTAAAAAAAATCATAATAATGGTCCATTAATGATAGTGATGGAAATTTAATTGCATCGTTATGTGGAGACGGAAACTCATACGTCTGCACGAGCAATACTTTGACTTCTTATTCAATTGAAAAGAGTGTGAATAAAGGTATTTTTATAATCATAATAACATTTAAGTATATTTTTTTATATATAATTAATTATTTTATGAATAATATTATATATTTACTTCAATTATTATAATAAATAAATTGTACAAGGTCTGGTCAGATGATTACCTCTTCTTCAGTTGGCCTCTATTAGATCCCCTCTTAAGGGTCCATATAATGGTTTGTAAAGAATATAAGCACTGTTAAATCATTAATATGGAAGTGTAAAATAAAATATTCTGTGTTTAATCAATCTATATGGATTAATGTTATATAAATAAGAGAAATGAGGGGTTCCCTTTTATAAGTTATGGGAGGGGCACTCTTGAAATTTATTAAAATATTAAAATATAACAAAGTCATTGTCAAGAAAAATGCTTTAAAATGGCAAGATATTTAAACGTAATATAGGATATGGTTGAAATATCATCAAATAGAATAATCAGTATTGGTTTAAGTGGTATTTTAAAACTTATATTTTGGTATAACCCCTTAGTTCACATATTTTAACCTTAACTGTGGTAACTAATTTTTCATAGTTAAAGGGTTAGAATTTAAATTATAATATTACAATAAGATCATAAATGAATAATGGATGAGATTTTAGACCATATATTATTCACCATATCCTATTTCAATATATTAATGTTTTTTCAATAATTTATCAAAATTTTATTTTCATAATATATCATTATAGCCATTTTTTACACTATTTATTTATTTTGAAAATAAAGAAAATAATAAAAATATTAAATTAAAATACAATCATTTAAAAGATCCCTATATTTTTATTTTTTTAAAAAAAATCATAGAAAAAATGGTTCATCCAAACTATATTAGTTTTAATATTTTTAAAATCATTTATTCTTTTTTTCAATTAATTGAATAAATATTGTGTCGGTGGTGCGTAAGAATTTAGGGTAATTATTAAATTAATAAAAATTAAAAAAATATGAAAAATAAAATTAATTTATTTTTCAAATTTACATTTATAACCAAGCATTACCTCTATTTACAATTATGATAAAATATTTGAGATATTAAAGTCGATAGGGTCTCAATTTTTACCTTATCTATCACTTAAATTAATATAAAAGCCATAATCAAAGGAATATGCACCAATTAGACATATATTGGATACATGAATGTAAATTTACTAATTAAACTAATAAAATAGGATAAATTAATGTTTTATAGAAATTGTAAGGTGATATCCCAATTATTTAACTATATTTTACCATTTTTAACCTTACTAAGGGACAAAAATTTACTGTGGTTACTATTCATATTGAAAAAAATAGAAGGTCCTTTTTATGAAATTTATAAATCATGATTAAATTATTGGATTAAATTTTTCAAAAATTGATTTCTATAAGGGTTAGTGTATAATATATGATAGAAACAAAAAATGTGAATAAATACAATTTTTCAAATAATTTTCATTTTAAGTATATAAATATATTTTTGTTCCAAATTCAACCAAAAAAATGATTCCAATGAACATAAATAGATTATTCGTAACAAAAAAAACTAATTTTACTTTTATAAAATTTTAAAACAAATGGTATCTTTTAAATATCGTTTAAAATTTTATAGTTTTCAATATAAAAAATTATTTGTAATATTCATCAAAGAACAAAAATTTCAGAAAATTATTAAAAATTCACTCTGATCTAATTATTACATGATGATTTTGAAAATTAATTTTATTTTATAAAATAATTTTTCAAAAAGTCTCAAAAAATAAATATAATATTTTCTCACAAATAGCGATAAAAATCATGTTTGAAGAAAAAAATTTTAAATCATGATATGATTTACTAAAAAATGAATTCTTCTTTCAAAAGACTAAAAATAATTATATTGAGTAATAAATTTATATATATATCATAATGGGTTTATTCATATTTATACCCTCCCATTCAACATCTTGTTTAAAAATATCATATTTTAATTATAATATTCTATGATTCTTTTAATTTGGATGTTTCGTGACGTATATCCTATAAAACATATTTTTATTATTTAAAATTATTGGGGTGTTAAATTCTCCCAACATTCAATAATTTTAACCCTTTAATTTTAGATTCACCTTGGTAATCAAGATTTTTACACTTAAAAATTCTTTTTTGGAACACCCACATCATAAAAAATATTTAATAAAACATCCTCTAAAAAAGGAAATGGAAATATGAATGTAATATATAATAACAAAAAACCAGATTTGTAAATAGGATGACATTAGTGGTAAGTGAAAATATAGACATAGATGGTAAGGATGACTCCCAAAGACCAATGAAGATAGATAGTGAACCTGTTCAAGAGAAATTTAATAACCACTAAACCATAAATCAGTGATGGCTAAAAGGATCACTAGTTCATAAGAAATGAAGGTAAAAGTATTAAATTTTATTTCATTATTCATTTTCTATATTTGAGGGATTATTTTAATACCTATATTATAAACATGAGAAAATATGTGTACTTGATTTATTTCAATATCATATGAACAATTTAATCATTTAGTTGTCCTTCGATCAATTTCCACTTCATCTCTTACTATATGAAATGAATATTCAAGATAAATCTCCCCTAACCAAAGAACTAAAATTAACTTTTAATAGATTATGTGTTCTATAATAGTATACAATTCCTTCAATCTCATGATAGTTACCAAAACAATTTTTTTGAAGAGATTATCCAATATGATAAATAAAATTTTAACCACAATTAATAAGACTCAAAGTTAATAATAAACCATTCCATAAATAATTAATAATAAAAACCCTCTAATATAGGTCCAACCAAATTCAAAATCCAAAAAAATTAAAATAAGTTGATTAAATTAAAAAAATCAATTTAATATTAATCTCCCAAACAACATAATGTATCTCTAAATTTTACATACCAAATATGTGAACAGCTTGATCATATAATCTCCTAAAACATATTAATAACATGACTTGTCATCTAACCTTAATTAAAACATAATTTCTTCCAAAAATTAACTCTCTCATTATTATGTAAAAATATAATAGATTATATTATATATTCCATAAATCCAAAAATAATTTAAAATCTATTAAATATAAAATAATCCACTTTTTCTTATGATCAATAATAAATTCCATGGTCATCAATACTATCTTATTTATTTTATCAAAAATATATTTATCTCCAATAAAAATTATTATTTACACTTGTGGAACATATTATATTTTATATTTCCCTCAATTGGGTGTTAATCTATAAAATATCACTATACCATTAATTCTGTTTTACAGTTCATCAATATCATTCAATATATTCTTGAAAATATTTTAAAGAAAACTACTAAATAATCATCCTTAAATGATTCCTGATTCTTATATCTAGAATACCATATATAAAAATACTTCTGCAATATATTTTAGGAATTACAATCCAAAAAAAACATTACTCGCTCCCCTTATTTTTTTAACCATTAATTTTGATCTTTATCTTATTCCCTAATACCTATTTCATTTCATATTTCAATTGTTGTATCCTTATCATCATCAGTAAAACCATTACTCATAAAATCTCTCTAATTCACTGTTTGAGCATTCCCCTTTAGACATTGATTTGCATAATACCCATATTTTCCACATCTACAACATTCAACCATTGATCATACATTATGTAAACCATTATTCTCATCTATTGTGTTCCCTAAAATTTTCATTTTTCCTCAAAAAAATACTTACCCAATTTCTTTTTTTTCCACACCTAAGAGATCTTCTTATTCCTTTGATACATTTCCATTGTTGTTTCTTTTAATATACTTGACAAGTAAGAAACAAAATCTTCTTCCCTCTATACTCTTCATAAAACTCTATTTTTCTTTTATTTGATGTTTTATGGAACTCGCCCATATTGATATTGTTTATCATATAATTAGATTCCATGTTAGGCATTATCAAAAGGTTTCACATTCCATCTCAAAATTCACTGGGCTTCTCATTGGTAAATTCATTACATTACTTATCACATTGTGTGTTAATAATATTCCTCATGTTTCCAAACATTAACTAAAACCAAAAAACATAATGTGAGTAATAATAATCATAGTGGTGAAATACAAAATCTTGAAAAATAATTTATACTTTATTTTTAATCTATGACACCTTAGTTTAAACATATGTTATTCATAGTTATCATATATTCAAATCATTCATAATTGTTAACAAATAAAATGTAAGATAACCCAAGAATGTATCTCAGGAGTGTTAAACTCGGTTCATTGTAAGGTAAAACTCGCTATAAACCAGAATGATGGTTTACATATACTCAACAAACACTTTTCAGGATTATTACCCTATGATGAATTTATTCCAAAAATAACATCCACTTGTAGTAACTAGAATAGGATTTTTTTTAAGAAAGCCACACTATATTATTTACCATAACATAAGACATTATATTATACATAGGAATATAGTAAGTGTCTTCACTAGTGTTTTTTCATCTTAATTTCCAATGTATCACTAAACTTTATTATGATACCAACTACAGACCCCCCATAATTTCCATATATAAATGTTACATATTATTAGAGAAATGTTTACTAAATAACATCACAATTCATTCCAGAATCATATAGTTTTACAGTCTTTGATAACATGGATACATAAACTACTATTTCATAAGAGATATACATCATCTCCCATTAAGTTATCCAAAATTATTAACCTTCTTAGTTGTAGAATAATTAAAATCTTTCTTTATAAATTGGGGAAAGGAAACACACGAGAGAGTGATCTCAATTGACCAATAAGGGTAAACAAGGTAGATATCAATTATTACCAAATAATATCATAAGGGTATGAGAAAATGAGATTAACATTTGAAATACATACCATTAATATCATATATCATAATCCTAAGTCATGAAATATATATTTGCAGTTCATAAAACATTAATCATAAAATAATCAAACAACATAATCTATAAGAATACAACATAGACATAGGATCATGATCAATAAGGTTTTTAAAGCAGTAATCAACATCCTAGAGTCGTAATATTGGCATGTGGAATCACAATAATAATAAATCATAGTCAAATGAACGTAGCTAAATGAAATTATGTAGATGTGTAATCCTATGATCATATATCTAAAGTGACCTTATTCATTCATCAAAATGTGAATAAAGGTATTTTCCAAAATGTCGACAAATGTTCTAGGGAGAATAACTAGAAATAAAATATACTCATGTGTCAATATATAAACAATCATATTTAGAATCATGTAAACTCTTATCATCATCATATCATAAGATAAAAATATAATATTACTGAATAAATTAGATATTATAATGGATTCAACTATCATATAATAATAATTCATTCATATATAAATGTCACAATAGCATCAAACATTCTTCATATCATTTTAAAATTTCTAATGGAAAATAATTAGACTTTATAAATTTATTGTAATCATAATCATTGATCATACATAGAAAGAATAAGCATGGTATCATTTAATCATAACCCCATTAAAAGACAATTAACATCAAAGGATGCTATCATAGATGAAAATTCATTTAAAATAATTATTGGACTATTTCATTTGGAAATACCATTTTAACATTGAAATATATTATTTAGAATAAAAAAATACAAATATTAATAAAAATATTTTATTTTAAAGTAACCTTGAAAATTGTAAAGTAATATTCAAATCATTGAGAAATCGTGATGATGGTAAATTCCATTCATTCCTTAAAATTTAAAAACAACCTTCCATTCACACTTTTATTAAAATTAAAAAGGCACCTTATTCAGAAAAACCCGTAAAATTACTTATAAAGAATTAATACAATACAGTAAAGGGTAAAAATGACTTTAAAAATCATATTAAGTATTAATAAAATTTTGAAAATATTTTCAGAAAACATGGACATTGAAGGAAATGGATTTTTGTCCGAATAGTGAAATCAAGTCGGTTTTCATTAAATAAAATATTTTCGTGTATTCGATATTTAATTTGAGAAATTTTAAAGTAAAACATGTAATATCAAAAAATTACCATATGATAAGATAATTCATGAAAATTCATGGGATGTAGATCCTGAAATTTCCTCATCAAAATATTAATTATAAACAATCCCAATAAACAATGATATTATAAAATAAAACCCTTACCACAATGGTAAATTTTGAATCATAACACCATGAAACAATAACATCAAATTAAAATTAAAATATCATTTAAATAAATATATTCTTGATGTATCATATCAAATGTAAATTATATAAACCACGCAAAATAATTTCATGGTGAATATGGTATATGCCTCCCAAAAATTTACGTGAGACTTGGAATCCCCTTACCTCAAGTCTAACTTGATTTTAATGTTATATAAACTAATGTGTAATGAATTTTAATTTTGTATAGGTATATAAAATATCATTTACACACATAAGAATATTATATATGATCCAATAATAATATTTAAATTTCTATTCATTAAAAATTTCTTATTATAACAGTTTTTCTAGGTGTTTATTGTTTCATTTTTCATGAGAATTTTGTTTTAGTAGTTCCAATCCTTATACTTTGATCATGGTTACATCATCTCTAGAAAATTGATATCGACATAAATATAATATATGTATATATATATTATATATATATAGTTTCATCAATAAAATTTAGATATAAAAAAGTAATTAGACCATTTATAAAGATGGTAAGTCATACGTATGCATGATTGTTGTTTTCACTTTTTGATGGAATGAATGAAATCGAATTAAATAATAATTCACCATTATAGAATCATTATTATATCATATATTTCATATATATTAATCAAATTTACCCTTATTAAAATCCATGTAAATTAAAAATGGAAAATGAATCACAGCGCTTTGTGGATGCGGTAGTCCACACGAACGCATGAGCGATGTTATCATTTCTCAACAGATTTTTTGGTATGAAGTGAGATATGAAATTATAATTAAATAATATTAATAATTTCATAAATATAATATATAAGTATAAAACAAATCATAATAATAATCCATGAATTGTTTTGATGGAAACTAAATTTTATCGCTATGTGAAGATGATAAGTTGTACATATGCATGAGTGATACTTCCACTTCTCATTTTATGGAAAAGAGGGGGAATAAAGTTTGTATATTATAATAATAAAAATTAGTTATATTTTTGATACATAATTTATTATTTTTGTAATAATATCACTGATTTATAATAACTATAATAATAATCAAATTAAATGTGGTCTGTTAAGAAAATTACCTCTTCTTCAGTAGGCCTCCTTTAGATCCCTTCTTAAGGACCCTTGTAATGGTATATTAAGAAGATAATAACCTATAAATAAAGTGAATTAAAGTTCATAAGATAATTTAAATGATTTTTTTCCTGATATTTCTCCCAATGTGGACTAAAAAAGAGAAAGGAGGGGTGCCCTTTTTCAGTGAGGGGGGGTACTCTTAGAATTTCAGAAAATATTAAAATATAATAAATCCATTCTCAATCCCAATGCTACTAAATTGAAATATATTTAAATATTAGTTATTATATAGTTTAAATAGAATCAAAAAAGTAATTTTTTTAATGGTTTATGTTGTATTTTATACCTTATCGTTTGCTTTTACCCCTTAGTTAACATTTTTTAACCATAACCGTGGTGACAACTATTTTAGTCTTAAAGGGTTATAATTTTAATTATAATTTAAAAATTGGATCATTTAAGGAAAATAAATACTATTTCTGACAATAAAATATAAAAAATGACATATTTAAATATTTTTAACATTTTTAACTAATTTATTAAAATAAAGTTTTCATAAAATGTCATTAGTGTCATTTTTGACACTATTCATTTAATTTGACATTAAATACAAAAATATAGAGATTTAATTTTAATGCAATCCATTTAAAAGTTAAATAAATATCATATTTATCTATAAAATTCATGGAACATAATAATTCATCCAAATTGTAATACTTTTAATATTTTTCAAATTTTTTATTAAATTTTTATTTGAATTGAATTGATATTGTATCTCGTTGCGTAAGCAATTAGAATTATTGATCAATCACTAAAAATAAAAATAAATTAATTTGATAAATAAAATTAATTTATATTTTAAATAATAAATTATAATATACAATGAATTATTTTACACTTATTAAAAAAATAGATATGTTAAAGTCAAGATTGTGGAATTTTTTATTTTATCTTTTACTTAAATTAATATAAAATTAATAATCAAATAAATATTGGTAAAAGTGGAATGATATTTGATACTTTGATGTAATTTTATTGACTTCACCTATAAAATATGATAAAATAAATATTTAAAGATATTTTAAAGAATTATCCTGATGTTTTAACCCTTTTTACCCATTTTACCCTTACCATGGAGAAAAACACTAATATGGTAACAATTAATATTGATAAAAAATAAAAGGTTATTATATAATAAATTTAAACATATAAATTTAAATATTAAATAAATTTTTCATGATTAAATTTCAAGAAGTGGAAGAAATTAATTTAATAATGAAACACATGATACAAAGGAAAAAGAATTTCATAAAAATGTGTTTTTAAGAATAAAAAAATATATATACCAAATTTGACCATAATATTTATGAAAATGAACTTAATTTTATTATTTTTAATATTATATATTTAATATTACTTTTAATCCATTTCAAATATAAACTTAACTTTCTAAAATTTTGAAACAAAAATACAGTTTTCAAAAAAAAAGATATTTTTTACTATTCGTCAAAAAAATAAATATTTTCAAAAAATTATTAAAAATTAACTCTAAGACAATTTTGAAAGGTTTATTTAAAAATTAATTTAATTTTATAAAATAAATTTTATAAAATTTTCAATAATTAAATATAATATTTTCTCCCAAAAAACATTAACATCATGTTTATAGAAAAGCATATTTTTAAAGCATAATACGACTTTACTAAAAAAAAGAATTTCTATTTCCTAATAGTTAATCATAAAAATTTGTATTGAGTGGTAATTTTATATATATTTAGTAATGTGGTTATTCCTATTTATACCCACCAATTCAATGTATAAGTTGTAATGATCATATTTAAATAAAAAAATGTGATTTGTATAAGTTTGATGTTTCATGTCATATAGACTATAAATCATAATATTATTCATTTAAAATATCTTGGATTTTTATGAAGTTTATTTCATTTCCATTCATCTAATACTTGTAGGGGTTTTGGGATTGAAGCTCATAAAGGTGTCCTACATGGAATATTTCAATAGGAATCAATTCCCTTATGGGTGTAGTTTCATAGTTTTATAGTCATTTGATAGGACTAGTCTATACAGTTTGAAAATATGTATTAAGGATATATCATTGAATTTTAATATTTGTTAATTAGAAATACTATGTGGGAAGTTGCTATAAGTGGATGACATGGTAATTATGCATAATAGTACCATTCTAGTTCATCACTCAAAGAATATGGACCTTTATAGAAGGATGGTTGTGGGGAATATAATCCTTTGAGAAAGACTTCATGGGAGACATGAACATGTGGTGATGAGTTTGGGATTATATAAGGTTTCTTATCGGTGTATGGCTCACCAACTAATCGTAGGATTTAAATCATTAATAATAGAATGTTTGGGTATTACCCCTTATAGAAGGCCCTCTATAACCAACCACATCATTACAGGTTTATGAAAGTATAGGAGGAATTGAATGTTTTAAAATATTATTATTCATAAAATATCATTTGAATTGATAATTAAGTTCTTATTGTGTTCGAATAGTAGATGGGTGTATAATTATAATTACAGTGTTATTATATGGTTCTATTTTTGATAAAAAAGATCAAATGTAATTAATTTTTATATAATATATATACATATATATTTTGACATATATATATAGTTTTAAGAGTTATTATAAATTTTTCAATAATAATATTTATGGGATGGTTTTAACATTATTATTTTGAATTTAATTATTGTGGTTTAGAAACCAAAAAAATCAAAAACGAGAAAAAAATATCTAAAAAACTGTAAATACGGAGTGGTGTAAAGGGAATAGAAAAATTTTGTGGGAAAAAATGAAAAAAAAAATAAATGAAATTAATTTAGAGAAATTTTGGAAGAGGGAAATACATGTAGCGTATATCAGGTTTGATCGGGAAATATTATTCCCACTTAACTTTATCTATCTCTATTCTATCTCACCTCTCTTTGATAGTATTTATTATTTTTTCTCCAATATCATCATTGATGTTGATCAGAAAGATGTGATTTCAATCGCATTAGATTTTTCTTTATGAGAAGAAGGTAAAGAATTAAGTTTATTATAGACATCATAATATTTTTAACATATTTAATTAATTATTATTTATTTTATCTTCGTTGTTAAAGATTGAGTTTCATAATATTAAGGCTTTGATTGAAATCACCTTAGTAGTGTATTAAATTCTTGGTGTATTATTTTTTAATATTAAAGGTATGTTTTCCCATGTTATTTAAATTTATTGAAAAACCATGTGTGCATGTAATTTTTAAATAATTATTTTTATTAATATTATCCATGTTTTTTAATACTTATGAAAATTAAAAAATAATTTCTTATTAAAAATATTATGGTTTCATTGTTATATATAAATGGGTTTCAATAATTTATTACTCTAATATTTTTTCATAAGAAATTATGTACAACAAGTTTTTTTTATAATGCTTATAATGATTTTTTAAATTAATTTTTTTCCAAATGATGTTATAAATTTTTTAATGATTAATGTGTCATGTTTTATGAGTTTATGTTATTTTATGATTAGGTTTCCATTGTTATTATACGTTGTTCGGTATTTTTCAATATTTTCATATTTTAATTATAATCAATTTATTATTATTTTTATCCTTTAATTTTTTTGATGATGATTTGTTTCAAATATATGTGTTTTTGGATTCTATTTAAATCATCTTTATTCTTTAAATGATTTTTAATAATTTTTTATTCCTTCAAGAAAATTTATTTAAAGGAATTTGTGTTTTCAAATTCATAATTATAATATAAATTATCTTTTGATACCTTTCAAATTATGTTCATGAGTGAAATTAATTTTCCTAAGTGTACTTATAAATTTATTTGGGAATAATATTATTAGAAATTGAAAAGGATAAGGCACGTTTGGAACTTTACACTAAAATTTTGTTTTCCATAAAATGAGATATAACCTTATTCTAAGCCCCATTTTATAAGTATATATATGAGATTATGATTTTATATTATTTAAATATCCTCTTATTTGTATTTAAGAGGGTATTTTCATTTAAGGGTGTATGGAGGTCAGATGAGGGGATGTCATTGAATTTAATTTTTTTAATTGGTATTTTTCATGTGATTTAAATAATAAATACTACCTCACCTACATTAGATAACATTATGTGTATCCTAGACCTTATAGTGAGAGATTTAAATATGTTTTCAATGATAGTTATCTTCACCTACTAACTATAATCCCTTATTTATGTGTTATGATCCCATTAAGGGACTTCCACCAGTGAGGTTGGGTAGATCATGATGAGTGTTCACTATCTAGGGATGTATTTATAAGACTATATATGTTCTAACCATGTACATATTGTATCATTTAACTAGTTTACTAGGTTTTTTCCATGTTCATTTATGATTTATCGATCACTTCTTCCAAACTTCTATGTTAATACGATGTTAATTCTATTATTAGTTATATTCCTCTATGGTTTATTCTGTTTTTTTCACTTTTATGATATGCTTTTTAACATCTTCCTCCTGTATTATTTATTACTACTCCATTTACTCTATCAATATCCTAGAACATGACTTTCCCTACTTTTTAAATTTTATACTTTTTTATTTAATTTATTTACATACTTATTGTTTCTTTTAATTATATTTGAGTTCTTTCTTGTATGGTTATGATAGTAAATTTATAAAAGGTTATTTGAAAGATTTTTTTTAAATGGATTTTTTTGAATTTAATTTTTTTGGTTCTTTATAAAAGAGGGTTTCATATTTAAACAGGGTCATAATTAAGTTCAATTTGTTATAAAACATAGAAACCTTATTTTTAAATAGTGTATTTCAGCTAGTAATTATGGTCTATTTTATTAAATTAAATTCATTGACAATTTTTTAGTATCCTATTATGATGTAATTGCCATTCCCTATTCATACCACTATATTTTGGTATAGCAAGATTATTTTTTAGGGTTAGGTTTATTGGGATGTTTCTAATTTGGAAACTTCTTTTTCTCATCCACTCTCACAAATGTTCTTTTCGGGATATTGATCATGACCTTTGGTGTCACATGGTGATAATTTTTTGATATTTTAGGATTTTTTCAGTATTTATATATTGTCCAATTTAAAAAATGTGTTTATCCCATTAAAGTTTATTGTAGTTTATTAGATGCTTATTTATTTTTTCACCTCATTAAATACTATTTTTAATTATTAAAAACTTACTTAGATAGTCATATAAGTAAAATATTTAGAAATTCATTAAAGAAATAATGGTATATTTATGTACTATTTTTAATATTATCATTATTTTAAATCATCCCCCCTCACATATATTTAAAATCAATACACTATTTCTCACCTACTGTAGATCAAAAACGCCCTTTACGGCTTGCCACATGTTGGATCAGGTGCCCAATGTAAGAGTTGCGTTGGTTAGTTTTTTGAGATATCAAAGTTCCATATTTTTTCATACTAATATGGGAGTCAAGGTAGAAACCTGATAGGATTTTTGGAACTAATAAGGTAGGTTTCGAGTGGTTTCATAATCACTATATCTCGTATTGAACCTTGAAATTCAAGGGTACGATAGGTATGTGTAATACTATTTTAAGCTTTACTTTATCCTTTATTATGGATACAATTGGATATTTAAAATAATTTAGAATAAATAACCAATTCATTTCATTTATAGGGTGCACATGATTCATAGTTTTCATACAAATGATTTATTTTAAAATTGTTTTATTTTTAGGAGTTAGCATTCTTAATTTTTTTATTATTTATGTTAATCTCTTGGATTAATTACAATTGATATTAATGATGTCTATATGATTTGGAGTTTATTTTTCCATGGATTAATTTAAATTTAGAATGAGTTGATATTATTTTTTAGGTATAATTTTTTATTAAATACTTCTGTTTCTCCCTTATGTTGTCACTTTTCATCTTAAATTTTTAAAGGTTGGTATAGAAAACCAAAAATGGGTTTCTAAATTCTGTTTAATTTCACTATATGGTTTCCTTTTTATGTTAATTAATTTTTGAAAGTATTTTTAATGGTGTAAATAGTTAAAATATACATTCAAGAATTTTTTAAAATTTTATGAGATCTTGATGAAAAACATTCTCTCTCATACTATGTTTGGTTTTTAAACTGAAGGATTCATTGATTTTATGTGTTTTTAGGGTAACAAAGGTTTTAGTGGGGAGTTTTAATTAGGATGACTCAAAATTTGGTAAAATATTATATTTTTAATTTATGTTATGTTATTGTTTATAAAATATAATATCTTTCAAGTAGTGAAAAACATTTTAAAAAATATGAAAAAAATAAATAGTGAAAAACTTTTTTCAAAATCAGAAAAATTGTGTTAGCATTACTAATTTTTTTATTTAAAATATTTTTACTTATATTTATTTTGCATTGGTGATTGGTTTAAAATTTTAAAATTTCTTGTTATTTTGTGTGAGGACATAAAATGGGGCAGGACATGTGTTAATTAAATTATTACTAAATAATTTTATAGCTCATATAAAATGACTAATTTATTAGGAAAACAAATTGGAAAAGGGTTTCCAGGTCATTTTATGGACTTATATATTTTAAATCATGGAGGCTAAATGTTTTTGAATTTCATGTTTATTATTCGTTTATCATTATTATTCTTTTATTTTATTCATTGGTTGAAGTATATAAGAATTAATTTAATTTTTTTTGTAAACATTGGCTTTATAGAAAAAAAATTTATAGAAATATATATTTGAATTTTTTTATAGTAAAAAAATTTAGTATTTGATATGGATATTTATTTCTATTGTTTATATATTAATTTTAGCCTTATATTTTTTATATTAAATGTTTGGGTTTCAGTTCTATTTTTATGTTCTTCAATGCTTGGTTTTAAAATGAGTAACTCTTTTGTTTCTGAGAAATATGATTTATACTACATATTTATTGTATTTATCATTTTCTATGTAAATTTTAATAAGTTTATAATGGTTTATATTTTCTATGGTATGGAATTTTTATGATGTATTTTTCTTAAGGAAAAAAATTATTTGAAAATGTTTTTTTATCATTGATTACGGTTTGGTTTTCATTTCAATTGTATTTGATTTTGCAAAATGGGAATGTTCTTTTTGTATAGTGGGGATAAATCCTCCAAAGAATAATTTTTTTATACATTATATTATGATATTTAATATATAAAATTTTAGTATATAGCATTATCAATTGTTATTTAGGTAATTTTCTTCTAAAGGATGTATATGAAACTATATAAGGATAGATATTTTTATAATGGGGAGATTATAACTAACCACATCATTATGAATAGATGAATTTATTTGAATTTTATAGTATTAAATTATATATAATAATTAGATATTTTTTACATTAATATTGAAGTCATGTCTTTTTTAATAGTTGTTGTATATATATTAATAAGAATAGTTTTATTATTTTTATTGTTATTAGCGTTAAAAATTTTAAAATGTAATTCATTTATAATATATATATATACACCCACACACACACACAAACACACACATATATATATATATATTCTAATTAGTTTTAAGAATTATTATTAATTTATTTCTAATAATGATAATTATGGGGTGATATTATTATTGTTATTATTTAAAATTTAATTATTTCAATTTAGAAAAAAATATTTTAAAAAAGAAGAAAAATATCTAAAATGTGTATAGTATGAGTCTTGTGGGAAGTTTACTCGAGTTTTTATCAGTTAATAAGAAAAAAAGGGTAAAAGGAAATAGAACAAAATTGAGGAAACAGAATAAGAAAAAAAATTAAATAAATTAAAAATGAAAATATTTAAAGTAATTTCAGGAGGGGGGAGGTACCATAGCCAATAGTATGTGTGAGTAGGGAATTTTATTCCCTCTCAACTCTCCTCCCCCCACCCTACGTTTCCCTCCTCTATACATATCTTAATCTAATCATCTTTTTTCTTCAATATCTCTAATGATATTAATCAAAATGATGTGTCATTGGTGGTGTTTCATTTTGCATGATGAGTAGAATGTAAAACCTTTGTTTCTTTTAATACACATTTTTTTATTTTATATTTATATAAATAAACATAAATTAATCATTTTAATTATTGAAAATGAATTTTCAAATGATTGAGGCTTTGATTGACATCTCTCTAATGGCGAATTGACACCTCGGGTTACGAGTTCAGTGGATTTGAACTAGGTGTTTCTATAGAATTTAATTTTCTTAACAAACCATGTTTGATTATAATTTTCAAATTAATTTTTTTTTATTATGATTATATGTGTATAGTGGTCCTTAGAAAATATAAAAAAATATTTTAAATATTTAATGGTTTCATGGTTGGATGAAAATGTTTTTTCATACATTCTTATGCCTATACTATTTAAGAAAAAATTATGTACACTAAGTGTTGTCTATAAATATTATAAGTATTTTCTCATGTAATTTGGTTTCAAAGTGATTTATTATATTCATTAATATTTTATATGTGATATTTTATGAGTTTAGGTGATTATGGGTCACATTTCCATATATACTAGACTTTGATTAGTTTATTTAATATGTTTTCATATGAGTTGTAGTTATTTTATGATTTTTATCCTTTAATATCTTTGTTAATGATTTGTTTCTAATATATATGATATACTATTGTGTTTAATTATTTCATTATCTTCAATGGATTTTTAATTATATTCGATTATTTAAATATAATTTATGAAAATAGATTTTATGTGCCAGCATTCAAAATTGCAATTTAAAGGCCTATTTGTAACCTCACAATGCTGTTTTGTGAGTAACATTGGTTTTTTGAAATTGACATTGAATGTGTTTTTGAAATATAAATCTTACGAATTTAATGTCCCAAGGCCCATTTGTCCCTTTCCATTATAAAAGGTTCTTTTATAAAATGAATAGAAAACTTATGATAAGACCCATGTTATGAGATTATATATGAGTTTTATAATTTATATGATTTATTGATACACTTAGGTTTATTTAAAATTTAATTTGCATTAGATGATGTATAGATGTGGAATGAGAAGATTTCATTATAATGTACTTATGTGAAAGTAGATATTCACATGACCTTTCAATAAAAGATGTAACCTCAACACTATAAGATAACTTCATAAGGATCCTAGGAATCATAGTGAATAATTGAGATATGTTTTCTATACTAGTTATATTAACATACTAACTTGAATCCCCAGTTGTGTGTTATGGTTTCTATAAGGTGAGTTCCACTGTTTAGGCTGGGTAGAGAAATTTGAATTGTTATTCCATAGAGATGTCTCAAAATTCCAACATATGGTTCCACATATGAAATTATATTATCATCATTGTGGTTGTTTAAGAGTTTATCATGATAATATATAATTTATATATCTCTTATTCCACACTTCAGTTTTAATATGTTTTTACATTTACTATTATCAGAATTAAACTATAATGTATTTTGTTTATTTTAACTTTATGATATAGTCTGGTTTAACCAAACTCAATAATCATTTATTATTGTTCCATTTGATTTAT
Source organism: Viscum album (assembly GCA_963277665.1). NCBI lineage: Eukaryota > Viridiplantae > Streptophyta > Magnoliopsida > Santalales > Viscaceae > Viscum > Viscum album. Next base: position 1,192,023,214 of record OY728130.1, on the reverse strand, counting down.
GATTATCTAATTTTAATTATTGACATGTTTTTTAGATTTTTTTTATTTTCTTTAATTAATTTATTTTGTAAGTTAATGTTTTATATGATTAAGTTTTAGTAATTTCATGTGTGTTTCTCATAGAGGATTTTCAAAACAGGGATTTCAATTAAAAAAAATTATATCGATTAATATTAAATAAATTTCTTATGGTTTTTATTAAATACGGTTTTAGAATGAAAAACGATACTTGAGAAGGTTTAATTTTTATTTTCCCCTAAAATATATATGCCTTATATATAAAGAGTATAATTCAAAATATCATGTATGGTTTTTTTCTCAAGAAACTAAATATATTATATATTTATATCATATTGATCTATTATGATTACTCCCTCACTATAGAATATTATATCGAAAGAGATGGTGTTTATTGTAGGTTATGATTCAATGGGAAGTTCCTAGTTTGAAAGTTTCTCTTAGTGGCTCTCAGGGAGTGTCTTATCGGGATAAGTATTGTGACCTATAGGGCCACATGGAGATCATTTTTTCTCATTTCATGTTCTTATATTATTTTTTACTTTCTATATGTTGGATGTGTTGGATTTTGTTATAACTTTGATCTTGATCAATTTTTTCTCATTTTATTGGAACTTTATTTATCATTATCCTTTGTTTGGAATGATTTTAAATTTTAATGTGAATATTTGTTTATAAGTGGAATTACAACATGTGGACATGTCATGCTAGAGTTTTGATATAATTATGCTTCATGTTTAATATTCTTTTTTGAGGTAAATCATTACTACTCATGTATATTTTGAATCTCAACACTATTTTCTATTATATATAGATCAGGAATACCCCTTAGAGCTTTCGTGTAATGTCCTGACCTGGGTTCCACATACCTATTCCTTGAGATGGTAGGTTAAATGACCTTAAGAGTTCCTCCATGTACACCATATGTTGACGACTAGTAGCGAGGGTTTAATATAAAACATTATGAGACTATACCTTCTATATTATATTAATATAATTGTTGAGATAGAACAATAATGAACAACTGATATAACCAATAATAAGAAAAACTAGAATCACATCACGACCAAAACATGAATACAATATCCAAAACAAAATAGTAGTCATCTCATGTTAAACAAGTTTCAAGTGTCAAAATGAAAACCCAAAATGAAGCCACTAACAACTCCCCCAAGAAGATCTTGAAACCCAGTATGGTTATTTCATCTATGTTCTATCCCAAATCATCTATATAGAATAGGGATCTATCTATTTTCCTATCATGACAACATATTTTTTATTCAGGTACTAATCAGGAAGCTCGATTAGGGTGTGAGTACAGCTCAGAAGGCCACCACCAAAGGAATCTAAAACAATTTACTTCTAATAATAGTGTATAAAGTTATATAAAGAATAAAGTAAAATTCATAATTAAATAATAATAACATTTAATTATTATTTAATTAACTGCTTAAATCCCCAGGTTCATGATGACACTCATGCTATCAATACATTCTTCAACATGTTTCGGATTCTTAACTATCTTCAATGGATTTCACATATCAAAATACCATATTTATCATTTATCATTTCATTTTAATTCATATCATGGCAATTTGGAACCATATTTAAATTTCAATCTCAGGGGAATAGAATATTGTGTATACCACCCCATGGGTATTTGGAGCCTCGGTCCTTGTACCGCACTTTCAATCACACATGGGTATATGGAGCCTCAAACCTTATCCCATACAATAATAATTATATATGGGTATTTGGATCCCCAGTACCTATCCCACACCTCGATTTCACATTTAGAACATATGTCACATTTGACCAAGATAATCAGCATTAACCCTCTCATCAAAATTTCACATCATGGTATACAATTTCAATTCTCAAAACAATCAATATACATCACTATAATTTACGTAGAATAATATGAAAAAATCCCTATTAAATAGTTTTTCAACCTTAATCATATAATTCATCAACCATTTATGGTTAGTTCAATCACCCCTTACTTCCTATTAAACAATTAATTCTTCATTCAATTAATCATTCAATTCTATAATCCCATTAATTGACCAATTACACAAGCCCATTAATTGACTAGTTATATAATACCATTAATTGGCCAATTATATGATCCCTTTAATTGACCAATTATACAATCCCATTAATTTACCAATTTTCATAACCTCAATATTAAATCAATTTATTATCTCATTACCCACCAATTATATAATCCAAATTACCAAATTCAATTTTCCCATGTTCAACTCATTTCATATTCACATAAAAAATAAATTAATCAATTCCATGATTTCATAAATTAATTAACCAACTAATAAATTCAATTAAATATTCAATTGCTAGAAATTTAAATTTAAATTCTAGATTACTTGCACATAATTAGAATTCAAGACTATGTGAATTGAATTTGGACCACCAACCTCAATATCATTGATATATTATCACCAAAAAAAATCCCTAAATTGATGTGGAATGTTCAATTTCACAACAAGGAATAAGATCATGATCCAAAACCTACATCCATGATTAAAAATTTTTGATCTATCAAAACCTAGATCTAGATCCATTACCAATGGAGTAAAATATCCCTTCAAAATATGGAAGAAATATTAAAGAGAGGGAGAAAACCAATTGAGATGAGATATCTTACCAGGAGAAGTTTAGATCTATAAAATAGATCATTGATTCACCTAGAACAGGGTTTGAAAGCCCTTGTAATCCATATGTGGTCTTCCAAAAATGATAGAAACGAGTTATGGTCAATCAAGGGTGTCAATGGACATACGACCTGGGTTTGGTTTTTTATAAATTTTTATGTGTTTATTTTTCAACATGCATGTTTTCTTTTACAGGGTGCATGGTTTTTCTCTATTGTTCACCTAATCATGCTCCTCCTCCCATGTGACGCATTGTTACTACTAAGGTGGTTCATGGTGTGAAAAACCATGTTCCATCCATTTGAATACCCAATGTTTGGTTTTTTACTGTTCACTAGCCTGGTCGCACGGTTTGGGAAAACCATGCGCCAACTGTACACTTCCCCTCTTCCTTCGAAAATTCTTCAATTTCACCCCAAACCTCCCCAAAGTAATACCCAACCTGAATACACTAAAAAATTGTAAACTAGTACCTATAAATGAGCCTTATACATTCTCAAAAAAGATATGGATCTTACAATCTCCCCGCCATATAACAGCTCGTGCTTGAGATATACTCCCAATTATCTCTAAGATTCCGAGGTAAAATGTTCAGGCCAATAAGACTAGATATCTACTTCTCTCTCCAATGTGCTCTCCTGAACATTTTCATTTTTTAAAATATTCAAACTATCTCCATGGTCTTTCCCTACATTAATTTCTCACTACAATCCAGCACACGTATCAGATGCTCGTCAAAGGACGCATTGGTCTCAAGCTCAACATCAACCATATAGATCACATGAGAATGATTGGGGTGATACTGAAAAATTTACGACGGATGAAAAACATCGGGCATAGAACTATACCTTTACGGAAGATCTAATTGGTATGCCATCATCCCGATTCTCTTCACAACCTCAAACTATCCAACAAACATGGGAGATATATTACCCTTACTCCCAATCCTATGGTGACCCAATATAGGTGGAACCTTAAGGAATACATAATCACCGTCCGTAACCTCAAGTGATCATCAACATCTATCATCATACAACTTCTTCCTACTCTTAGATGTATCTATTCATTTTTGAATCAGCGCAACTTGCTCTGATGTCTCTAGCATGGGAATCAGTCCCAATAACTCTGACTCACCAACCTTCATCTAACATATAGGTGATCTATATGGCCTACCATAAAGAGCCTCATATAGTTCCATATATATAGTTCATAATAACTTTTTTTATAGGATAACTCCACCAATTCTTGGTTCTTCTCTCATTAACCACCAAAATCTAAAATTCATGATTGAAGCATATCATCAAGTACCTATATAGTATGCTCTAACTACCCATCTTTCTATGGGTGGATTTCATGCTCCATCAAACCTATGTACTAAGTTCCTTCTACAAGACCTGTAAGAAGAGAGAAGTAAAATTTGAATCACTTTATGAAACAGTACTTTATTTAACCCCGTGAAAACATAATATCTCCCAATTTTATATGTCTCATAAGTAATCCCCTGATAAAATATATTTTATATTCAATAAATGAATTACCTTAGTCAAATAGTCCAGAATCACCCAAACAACATCATTCTTCTGAGCAGTCCTTGGGAGAACCACCAAATAATTCACAGTAACATCATCCCACATTCATTCTAGAGTGGGAAATTATTTTATTAAACAACTAGGTATTTGATGATCATACTTCACATGTTGAAAATTATAGCATGATGTCATAGACCCGACGGTATCCTTTTTTATTCCTAGACTTCAATATTTCCACTGTAGGCCATGATACATTTTGGTCAAATCAGTATGTACCTCCCACTTCAAAGAATTAAATTTATACATCATCTCATCCCTCATTATTGTAGGAACAACAAAACGTTTCATAAAATAGATGATATCACTCTTATTTATGATCCAATCAGAAGGTGAGTCCCTATCTTCAAGGATTTACCTAAAGGAAAAAACATTTTGGATCCTCATACTTCCTCTCCTTGATCGAGCATAAAATTATAAAATCCATTGAAACATATATGAGATTTATCATCTCCTAACCCTCATGAACCACAACATGCTTCTCATCCAATAAAGTCACTATCCTCCACTCAAAACTGGACTCATGAATTTTCTAAGTCTGAGTTTTCATGCTCAAAGAGTCAGAAACATTGTTTTCTTCCTTGGGATTATATTCCATCTAAAAATAAAATAAATTCATATAATCAACCTACCTCTGCTACCAGAGATTCAAATCTCACTATGAAATATAGACATTATGCTCTTGTGATCAGTATACACGGTGAAATTTTTAATCAATATATAATGTCATTATTGACACCCCATTTTATCAAAGAGTCTAAATATATGACAAAGGGAATCCATTAGAAATAAAAAGGGGAAAAACATAAATAAAAGTCATTATTTTCAATGTCATTAGTTTTGGATGCCTTAGTCTAGAAAAAACACTTTCAGCATGCAACCTACTTCTGCACCTCCAATATGTGACGCAGCCCACTTGCACACCCCCCATATGTCACGCAGCCTACTTGTGTTCCCACATCCTTTTTTTCCTAGGGTCCAATATTTTCCTATAAATAGACCCTTGGATCCCTCATTTATATGGACAAATTTCCTTGAAGCTCAATTACTAATCTGGTCACCCTAGTACTTTGCCCCAGTCTTCTGAAACATTCATTGCAGTTTTTCAAAACCTTCAATGGAGGATTTAAGGGAGGATCATTGGACTTAATTATGTTTAGTGTTTGAAAACCATAGCACTAGCATGCCTATAGCACCCAGCCTCCACAAATCAGAAATACTTGTGCACCGACCATTCCTCCTATAGGTACGTGAGTGCCCCACTTCTGGGATCACCTGTTAATAAACTTAAAGGGTTGAGCAAGGTATCTCCCAAGTATTACCATACAGGTTTTTCATCGTTTAAGTGAACATTGAGTTGCCCAAGCCTACTTATGTGCCCATACTTGGGTGCCCTTACTTAATTAGGTATCCCTTTTGATTCACTTACTCTATTCAGTCTATAAGCCACCAAGACTTCTTTAAATCCATTCAAGGAAAAGATTATTCTTCTTGGGATCCTTTTTTTTAAAGGGATTATGTTGATACCATTACCAAAACCTCTTGACTTATCAAACCTTTGGGAAATACATGTCAGTGTGTCTCCTATTTGGGTTTGTATTTCCACAGTCATAAGTTTCTCACATTTTTTTTACAATGGGGTTAGGGTTCATAGAGTGTCTTTGGGTTTTCATATCCGTATTCACATGGACCTTTCTCCCAGGAACAGTGTTCGAAAGTTCCCAGTTATGATAATAAGGGTTTGGGCCCCGACCTCACCCTTCTCAAAGAGCTGGAAACATCAAATTTTTAGTAGTGAAGGTATGGTTCACACCTACTTTTCTTCCTTTTAAATAAAGTAAAAGTCTCCCTCCCCTACCAAGATAAATTCATGGGAACCCATCCTGGTGTAATCCCCTAACCTTCATCCCTTCCTCCTAACATTAGACCCTTGTCCAATGTAATAGAATAAAGGGAAGGATCGTTACCTCTTCCTATTCCATAGTCACCTCGACCTCGTCCACCCTCACCGCCATAGGTGTACCCTCTTACACCAGCAGAGGAAGAAAACTTTGAAAGTTCATGTGTCATTGTTGAATCTTTTACATCCTATTGTTTCTCATACCAAGCAATACTCACGTGGGATTAGATATTCATGATGATTACAACATGTACACAAACACTCACTTGAATGAACTAGGAAAACTCTAATTACTATTCAAACAAGGATACATATGAAGCCTTTTTAGGGCCTGATCTCATTGGATATCCTCCTCATGAATCCAACCCAAATTCCTTTAATCTGAATATCCTCCTTAATAATAGCCCCAAATTAAACCCCAAATCATCAAGACATCCATTTCAGGAAGTAATCCCAAACTCATCTCTCTCAAAGGAGCATACTCTCTTATGAGACTTATCAAACTATGTGGGACTGCATTCCCATCCATATGGGATACGTAGGAAGCCTCATTGAGGGACAAACCCAACACTTCAAATCAACCATGTTCTCCTTAGGCCATATTCCTAATTGGGTTTAATCGTACTTGGAGATACATATCATTTCCAAGTTCCTAGGGATGCTTTAGCATAAGTCTCACACTATGTTTTGACCAAGCACCTTCCTCTTAGAGGCCCTTATCACATGACCTTCAAAGGTATGATGTGTCCCATTAATATGCACCAAACTACAATGGTTATTATTCTTTTCACAAGGATACGTAGGTAGCCCATTTTATCGAAATGATCTGAAGATCAAAAAAATCATCTATCTCCCTAGATGATAATATATTCCAGAGTGCCCTGCTAAGTGGATTAAAAACCAGTATCATCATAATGATGATTAAAATAATATCTAAGTAGTATATGAGAGGATACCACTAATGGATAACCTCGAATACATGTGATTGATTTTTTAAACATTGCACATGATAAATAATTGATTGAAAATCCTAAAAGTTTCTTATGATACAATTGGTGAATTAATAAGAATTAATGAAAATATCTTAAATTCACAAATAAAGTCTCAGAGTAGAAAATAGTTCCCCCTAAAAGGGTGTGATGAGTCTGACCTCCCATCCTCTCGACCAATGCACGTTCTTAAGTATCGTTAAGTTCAAACTTAAAGAACTTCTACCTTTGGAAAGTAGGTCCCCATCGAATAATGAATTGTTGGAAGTTTCCAATTCCATAAATAAATCAAATGGAAACTTTCTAGAAATATTTATTCTTAAAACTAGAATACACATTTCAAGGAACAGCGAAACAAAAATGGTGAACCCGACATGAATCCTTAACCAAGTTAATAATGTTACCCACCTATTAGTCCCCTATCAATTGATAAAGGAAGGCCAAAAAATAATCAATCACGCATGTATCCATATAAAAAGATGTTTCTTTAATGGATTTTGTTGTTGTTTTCAAGTTTTTCTTCTCAGAATTCCCTTCACTCCAAAAATGGATTTCTCCAAGACAACATATGTGAACTTCCCGAATGCTGCTCAAGCTGGATCTCCATCCATGGAAAGGACATCATCACCATCCCAGAGTCTTCAACATTGGGTCTCTAATGTGCTAATAAAGGAATATTTTCAGCACAGTACAATCCCGACTTTGGAGGCTACCTGTTAGGTCCTCCAGGTCAATAACAATACCTAATCATCTGGACAACGATGACCAATGATAAAGAATCAGACGGTGCCACCACTGTATTTAACCATTTCAGGTTCTTATCCCTGGAATGAAATAACCAATCCCTCTCATACAATAGGGAGGTATATCAAGAGGCCACTCAAGTCCTCAATTCACGAATGAAAGATTCCTTCCACGGGACTCCCACCAGCAGTCGCTGCCAGTATAATCGCACGGTAGTAAACCCCCAACATTATGGGGGTGTTGACTATAGATGTTCAGCCTAGGTCTCTTAGACCAAGGAACGCAAGATGAACCACCAGGGAAAATGTCTGGTCAACATGGAGCATACCTCTACCCTTTCCAGATAATTTCATCAACTTAATTTGATGGAAAACGATGAGCGGGCACATACACCCGTCCGTCCTAATTTTTCTTCTCAGTAGACTTGTCTGGCAGCAACCCACCAATCCCACTAGATAAATCTGTTGGAGTACTGTGAACAGGTATATACACCTTCTTAGAAGTTATCAACCAGTCATAAGGCTCGTTTGACTGTATTTAAGGAAGCTCGCCAAAATAATGTGGTGGAAACTGGTAAACAGTAACATACACCTATTTACAATCACCAATTCTATCAGCAGTATCGTTTTCCAGTATTGAAGGAATTCCATCAACCATACTTGACAAGAAATAACTAGTAGGCACATACACCTGCCAATGTTCATTAATCCTGCCAACATCCTCATTTGGTAGCACCCAAAGAAGTCAGTCGAAAAGCTCCGACATCAAATTTGGGGCAAACCAACTCTCAGTCGACATGCATGAGTACTGTCAATATCCATTGACAGGGAAAAAAGAATAGTAGCAGGAACATACACCTACTCCAGATACAGAATGGGTGTATATTCTTATTTCGGCTGCTAAAGTATCCAAACACATCTTATCAATGGTGAATGGGAAGACGAAAATCCTTGTCCATATTCTGGAAGCATGCTAGGATATTATAACAACTACTTCAGTAGTATCAGAGAAATAGACACCTAAATATTATCCCACACATGGGATGACACATTTTCAAGCCATCCCAGAGCAGATACGTGCCTCTTTTCTAGTCTAGGAGTGTCATGGGGCATACTTCCCCATATCATACAGACAACAAGATCAGGAACATACACCCTTTCCAATTAGAGGTAATCGGTCTGTTCTAGTAACCATTCCAAGTCAGGCACATAAAATTTCCCATGATAACCACTTTTCGCAGAAAGTGGCCCCAACTAAGTATAAGAGAACATATAAGAAGATGTCTCATCATGCATTGTTGGAAAATCAAGAGTCAAGATGTGATTTTTCTCCTCCTAATGTTGGAGTTCTTGAAGCCCTCAAACATATATCTATTTAATCTCAAGATTATACCCTGCCATTACCAAATTTTTGGAGTGGTAGTTGTAATTCTAAATTTCTTCATCTGAAAATTCATCATGAAGGATTTCTTCATGAAAATTTGTTCAATCCAGAGTGCTTATCTCCAAATGAGATCTACAGCAACCCTTCATGTGTCCAGAAGACAATGGAGCGAGTAGATTTATCCCTTGATGTAATCCATCATGGCGATCCTCCCCATGATGGAATTCACAGCTAAATTCCTCTTCGCAGTCTTATTTCACATTGTCAAAACAATTTCGTAATTGACAATGTAGCGACAAGAAAGCCCTCTTATCTTGAGGCACTTGCAAACACAAGGCCCATCATGTATGATGCCTTGTTATTTATGGGTGAAACACTTTCTCAACCAGAAGACATCTTAAGGGAACATTCAATCTCCAAACCTCCCTTAGTCATTTTTCTTCTAATACAGAGCATCCACTTTGGTCAGACCAAGTGGAGAAACCTCTAGTGAAAGACAATGAAGAAATGTTAAACATGAGAAAACAATTGGCCAAATGAGAAATACCAATCATGTTCTGGACTTTGGAAAATTATTAGTATAACATTCCAGAATTGATGACAGAAGATTGCATTCATGAAATCTACCTCAACTTACAGAAAAATCTTCATCATTTGAAATACATAGTATTACTATATAATGAATATCAAAATAATATAGTGGTAAGAGAAGGGTTATAATGCCAAATTGAATTGGCATCTCTCTCAGTTTCCCAACATCTAAAGGTTGAAAAACAACAAAGAACCCTATAGTGCGCATGTCTCAATGCTCTAAAGAGGCTATGCCGGTTAATTTTAGATTCCCCATATTGTTTTTTTATCATAGGATGGGACGCATATGGAGAATTGAATTTCACTACACTCCAAAATCAGAAATGTCCGCCAAAAGTGTTCTCATCCAATGTTATTGTCCACGGTCGACCCCTATCAGTAGGTTTTGTATGTAATAAAATGTACGCTCAAGAACAGTCCTCAACCAGTTCTCATCAAAGTCGGGCCTAAAGAAAATAAGTTGTAGAGACCCGAAGCTTGATGTACATGGACGTTACATTACTTTTGTGGAATACTTAATACATAATAAAAACAGACACACAATGACCATAATAGTTTAGTGTCTTTGGAAACTCGAAATATAATCTTCTAATCATTGTGAAAGATCTTCAACATCTCCCATAAAGATCTTCCCCTTTATGTTTTCTTACCTAAAACCTTTCTTTAAATCCTGGGGAAAAGAAAACATATAAAGGGTGAACTCAAATGCTCAGTAAGGGTAAGCATGGATAAAATAAAACAAATCATATACATTTGAACTTAAAAACATGAACATAATGTTTAAACATCAAAATCTTGAAAAATGACATAAAACATGGCAATACATAAGGCTTAGATAATAAAGAAACATTAATAATGATAATATAGCATGTGAATAAAACGTGTAATTTTGGAAAAACAATAAGCACATGATATGATTTCCATACTAGCCAAGGCATTGCTGCCAAGACCATCTTAGTGGACAAAGTCCCTTACTGAACCGGGTTTACTTGCCATTCCAGACCTGTATTACTGAACCGGATTTACATGTTGTTTCTTCCATGTCTGTCTCATGAGATATAATTCTTTACCCAATACATTGGAGGGAGATATAGGTCCCACCCATCTCATAATGAAATCATCCTTAATTGTGCCACAAATTAAACATAAATCATTCATCATAACCCAAAGAATAAAATGGGTTTCATAATCATCATCCTATCATAACATAATCTGTATAAAATAAATGGATATCATTTCATCATAAGATAAGTGAAACCATGTAAACCATAGAGACATTATACTTGAAACATACACATATGAAATAATTTCATCTTAGATGGAAAATGGTTTTGATAAAACACTTGAAATGGATTCTTGATAAAAATATCTTTTCTTCTTCAAAATCATTTTCTTTTCACAAAATGAAAAGAAATTTTAAAAGAAAAGGATTTTGTTGAAAATAGTCATGAAATATTTTGGAGGAAGCTTTATGAAAATAAGGCTTTATGAAATCTTAAAAATCCTTCTATGCCGTATAAGATAAAAAAAAGTATTCTCGTACTTTTGCCAGAAAAGTCAAAAAGGACCTCGTAAAAGAAAGATTCATTACATACCATGTAGTAAAAGTCAAAAATGGGTAAAAAGGAATTTAAACATACATGAAACCATTTTTATAAAATTAGGGCATGGATGATAAATATAACCCCAGTAAATATTTACGTATAAGCAATCTCGGATAAAAAACGAGATTGGAAAAGTTATCACTTGCCTTAGGTCTGATATGCTGCGTACGTATCCGAACATCCTGTATAATGATTTAAATAATTTTATTGACTTATTACAGAATCATATTCATTTTTATGATATCATATATGGTTCACTTGTGAATTTATATTACCCGTTCTTTTGTAAATCTCATGTTAAAGCAACGTTTTGGGTAAAATCATCTTATTTATTTTACATGTTTGGACTTGTTGTTCTTGATGTTATTATTACTTATATCATGATTCACTTACTTCCAAAATGTAAATCATGATTTATAAATAATATATATTTATTATATATCTAGAATATACATGTATTTATAGTAGTACATAACATATGGAGGTAAGAAATGAAATGCACCGTTCATGGAGACGGTAAGCCTTACATACGCATGAAAGCTACTTTAATTTATATTTATTATTTTAATGCAATGGGTATATTATAATTACAGTATAATATCATATATAATATCATTAACTAAATCCTTTATACATCCCACATAATGCATTAACGAATCACATCACTTTAAGGGGGTGGTAGTCCGCAATTACCCAAATGAGATCATCGTATTTACCCACTATGGAAACCATAAAGGCTTGATATAATTGGGAATTAAAGAAGAATAAGGAAATCATAAACATAATATATATCATATATAAATATAGTTTTATCATAATGGCCACCATGAGAGGCGGTAGGAGAAAGTTGAACAATCATCGTTTCGTGAGGCGTTAGTTTTCCATCACAGAAACATTATGTTCTTCATACATTAGATGGAGGTGTGTGTTAGTGTAGTTCTAATATATCTCATAACAACATCCTAGTATTTTTAGGATACTGTTGTTGTTACAAAATAAATTATTAAAAAGATTTTAGGGGTTGGAGAAGTAGAATAAAAGAAAACAACTTAAGAGACACTATTACCTTTAATTTGGGTAACTTCCTTTGGTTTAAACCAAAAGGACTTCTTGAAGTGCCTTCTACCTAATATAAGGCTTATAGGGGGAGGAGAGAGATGTTTGGAACTTATTTGGGTAGAGTTTGGATGAGCCAAATGGCTTGAGAGGTGTAAGGAATTGGATAGAAATGGTCTCTTTTTATAAGGGGGGGAGGGGCTCTTTTGGAAAGTGTGAAAATATTATTTTATTATAAACTTATCTTCGGTTTAAAAAGGTCAAAAAATAATTAAAGATAAATATAAGATGACTCATGGTCGAAATAAAATAATCCAATCTGAAGTGTACATGTTTTGGATAATATTTTAATCATTATAATCTAATTTATTTAAATCATTTATTAATGAGGTAAATACTGCATCATTATTGTGTCATTAATAATTTAATTTATTTGATGTCTAAAAATTATAAAGAAAATACAAACATGTAATAAATCTTTTTATCTTTCCAATGAATATTTATAGTCGAAAAGATAATTTATATAACCCCTTATAAAAATTAATTACTAAAATATTTTTGTTAATGTCAATTTTGTCTTTACATTAAATTAATTAATCTAATGTGTCATTGTCTTTCATAAGTGGCTCTATGGGGTCCCAAAATCGACCCAAGGATGACCATGCTCGGCCATTACTCATCCAATAAGGTTTGGACAAGTGTTAAGGTAATTTTTAATTATTATAACATTCTTTTAACCTTGAATTACCCTATTAACTTTTAATTATGGTAAATAAAAGTTAAAAAGTTACTATTCACCAAAATTTATTTTTAACTAATTGAGCCACATTTTATTCCTTTTTATTAACCGTGTCTCTCATATTTTCAAAATTCAACTCGCAGAAGCAGTAAAATTAAGTTTTATGAACAATTGAAAAAGCTCCTAGGAGGTGGGTAAAAGACAGTGAAAAGTTCAATACAATTTTTATAAATCTAAATTTATTATAAAATGATTCCAATGAATTTCATTGAACATATATAAGTATTATGTATCTATTTTGACCTAAAATAAATTTAAATCAAATAAATGATTATTTAAATAAAAATTCTCTTTTAACCAAAAACTCAGTGTTTTCATTATTCATCAAAAATTGAAGTTTTTCAGAAAAATACAAAAAAATCATCCTAAGATATATTTGATATTCTGAATTCAAAAATGATGTCTATTTTTTCAAATTCAAAACAAAGAAGTTTCATTAATTAATTTTAAAATTAATTCTCGTTATCAAAACAAATAGCGTGTTTTTAAGAAACAATAACTATCAAAAGATTGATACTTATTTATGTCCAATTTCAAAGTGAAATTAATTCCAATGACCAGAATTGGATTAAATGGTAAAAATATATTCTAATTAAACTTTAAACCCAATTAAAAAAATAATCTAACCATATAAATTATTGCGATGAATAAAGTTGTTTTTAATTAAAATATAGCGTGTTTTTACTATTCGTCAAAATATGAAAGTTATCAGAATAATATGAAAAATTTATCAAAATTAAATTTTTATATCCTGATTCTAAGGTAGAATTTTATTTTGTCAAATTGAACTTATAAACATGTAAAAAAACTAGTTTTAAAGTGGGTGCGCGATCAAAAGGCGATAAAACTACATTTTTTGAAAAATACTTCTTTTATCCAAAAAACTGATTTTGTTTTCATATCTCATTCTTAAAATGTGTAAGATGAATTATAATGTTATAAAATTCAAAATTAAGTTAATACTATTCATAACGGCTAGTTTATAATATTATAATAATATATCGCTGTTTAGTGAAACCCGGTATTGCGTACTACACACGCTATCGTGGAAGGTCGCGATTGCGTGTAATGCAAGCCAAGTTAGGGTTGCGTGTTGTGAAAGACTCTATTGTTTCGTTAAAACCGAATCCAACCATTTTTCATTTATACATTGAATATATATATATATATACACTCAATGTTTCGTAGAATGACTATTATCAAACGAACTTGAAATTGTGTGTAACAAAATCTAAGAATAGTGTTGCGTATACTGTAAGCTAATACGGTGTTGCATATAGCACAAGATAATCTTGGGGTAGCAAAAAACACATGACATAAAATAAATTAAAAAGAATACTTATCATAAAATCTCAGGTTGTTACAGAAGTTGTTGAGTTAATTTTACATCAAGCATCTGAGAATCCTGAGCAGGAATCCCGTTTAGAGGATATCAGCCGTCAGAGAATGAAAATTTTTGAAATAGCACAATGATCTTCAACAACAGGTGATTTAAGTGGTTGTCAGATGATGCACCCAGCTAATGTACGAACCAAAATCTACAAAATCAAAAGAGAAATTGCATGAATTTTAGCCATAGTAGTTAAAGAATCACCCCAACTTGCAAGTCAGGGGGATCATTTAATTTAACCTTCAAATTCAATTAACAAAGATCAATGGTTTGAAGAAGAAGAATATGAACAACCCCAACCTGTAGGGCTAGGGGATTTTTCACATCTACAATCCCCTCCTCAACTAAAGTCAGTTTTCTTCTGATTAGGAAAGAATCCACAAGGAGAGCATACAACTAAAATATCTGAGGGTTCCCTTTGGGTTGCTGTCCGCTAAACAGTTCCATGTAATTTATCATATAGGAGAACAAAGTCTCATGGGGGAAAAAGGAAGAAAATCTCGCAAAAACACTGAAAAAATACCTTAGATACATTATGCGTCAATAAATGTCATTAACACCACTACAGAACATCCTCAAGAAAATGAGTCCAGTTCAGGGGAATCAGAAGATGATGTTCGTACCCATAATATGGTACACCCTGAGGCAAATGAAGAAGGTGTGCACACCTGAAATCAGAGGCTTACCCAAAATATAGGTATGCCTTCAAATAACCAACTCCCCCCTCTCCGAAAGGCATCTAACAAGGGGAAAAGAAAAATTCAGATCACATCTCACTTTTCCACTGGAGAAGGTCAATCACATTCGCTTGAAGAGAGATTTTCATTGCAAGAAGAGGAAATGAAAGAGTTGAAAATACTCAATACATATTTACTTCGAAACCGCATTTTTTCTAGATATACTCCTTAGGTAGGTCCTCAACTTGAAAATCATGTAGGAGCTCTTTATCAAAGAAGATTTTTAGTAACTACAAAAGTGGATAATGATTTCCCTCTACTGGGTACACAATCAAGGAAGGATCAAACACATCCTGATAGGTCTGTTCCCATGGGTTATCCGAGGCAAATATTTGCACCACCATCAGCGGTTTTTCCCATCATTGCACCAGCTCAAGTTCTCGTTGCTATACCTACAAAGAATCCAGCTCATCTGGATATTCCCCAAATGCTTATGAACATAATTGAGGCATTAACGACTCTATTGGAAGCTATGGAGGAATGACATGTACCAGTTCAGATGGAAAAGAGAGCTTATGCTGAATGGGTGGATGCATTCCTCACCCAGCAAATTTTGTGAATACCACATTCTCAATCTTTAATGGTTCAGGAGATCTAGAACAACACTTAACACATTTTGTTTCTCATTGCGATCCCATGATGGGAACTTCTCAACAACAAGAAGTAGTAAAGCTTAGGTTTTTTGTGATGTCGGTACAAGGAACAACTTTTGTCTGTTATACAAGTTTACAATCTCGATCAATTATTAGATGAGAATATCTCCCTCAAAAATTTATTCTACAATTTAGCTCAATGCTACCAAAAATGGAAGTTTTTTATCATACCAATTGTAATAAAAATGGAATGAAAGAGTTTCACATTTCATTTCTCGATATAAAGGATTAACATATTCCTTAAGTCTAGCACTCCCTCAAGAAGAGTTGTTGCCAATTTGTGTAACAAATCTACATGACGCATTATGCACACCATTGATCCCTGTCAAATACATAGGAGGTTTTCAAGACAATACTTCAATCACTCAACCAATAGAAGACTCTATTATAGAAACTAAGGCTAAATCTCATGTAATTCCATCATCTTTAGTGAGGAGGATAGGAATAGTATAATATACAATAGTCACACTCAAGAATGAACTTGTACCCACTTCTACTTCAAGACCTTCATCATACCAAAGGGTTCCACCTCCGGAGCATTAGTAGAAATGACCACTATCTCAAGATGATCAAAGAGATCAAAGGTGAAACAATTTAAGTAATTAAAGAACAATGTTTATTCTTTCTGGAATGAACAAGTTCCTAGTTACTTCATATCAGCTCTGGAAAACAATTTGGTTCATTTTCCAAGGCTGAAGAAACCAAATAAATAAGGAGATGAAGATCTTATGAATTATTGTACCTTTCACTAGATGTTAGTACATCCAATCCAGGAATTTTCGGTTTTCAAGGATTTCTTGCAAAAGTTGGTAGACTCTAGGCAAGTAAATATGAAAAGTTTATCAGCTCAAGTAGCATGTGTTACTGCAACTGATCCAGGGAGAATGGAACGAGGTCAAAAGTAAAAATTTGCAGAAATATGATGATTGGATGATTCAGAAAATGATCAATTGGGCTCATGCCATTTTATGAACCCTGGTGAAACAATTGATTGTATCTTCTGCCACTCCTACCACAGTAAAACCACCTTCATCAAAAGGTAATTCCTCAATAAAAAAAGTGATTGTAAGGATAAATAGCTGTCAGAAGAATATGAGACCATGTCAAGGACAAAGTTGTCCTTAACCCTAGAAGATTTTATTCCATCTATTTCAAAATCATGGGAACCGCCTCGCAAAACAACACAACCAGAATTAACCTATCAAGAAGAATCTTCCTCATATGAAGAACTAATCTTTGGTTCTATTAATGTTTTTCATTTAACAGATCATTATGGAAATGGTGACTCTAATTAAAAAGAGCCATAATTCCTTATACCTAATTATGGAACTAGAGGAAGAGGACAAGGTCAAGGATACAGAGGAAGAAGTGGGAATTCTAAAAATCACCATTTCAACTCTACCCCTATTCAAACCATATATGCGGAAGAAACTCATGGAAGAGCCCTACTGTGGGCTCAAGAAGAACAAGGAGTTTCTTCCAATCATGAAAAGTTTTGTTTCAACAAAATTATTTTGGAATAATGATTAGAAGTCACACCATCTTTCTCTTAGCAAGTAAATAGACCTAGTTATTCTAATTTACCAAATCCAGGAGTATTTCCAGCTTCTACTCCGACACAGAGTACATCTACATTAGAAGCATCAACATCTAAAGAACCTGCAAAATTGTATCTCAATGTTGGGAAACAAAGACCTTTGGACCAAAGGTATGATTTCTTGAAACAATTGGCCTAAGTGACGACCAATTTTTCACTTATGGATGCTTAGAATCTATCAAAAGATCTTCTAGAATCACTCATTGAGGATTTGTCAAGTCATTAAGAGTTTGAAACTAAAGTTATTGCTGCTAAGGATTACCGTATAGAGAATGATCATGCAGAATGCCATGAATTCATATCTTTTATAGATGAGGATGAAAATGATGTTTTACATGGACATATCAGGCCTTTCTATTTATCTAAAAAGGTCAATGACATAGACATCTGGAGGGCCTTCAATGATAATGGTTCTAGAGTCAACCTCATTCCTATCTATACACTTCGTCGATTGGGCTTGACTGAATCTGATTTATCTCCTTCCACTTTAATGTTTCAAGGGTATGACAAGAATGAACAAGAACCTATGGGTGAGATTACACTTAGAACTCAGTTTGGAGATCTTGTATCTAATTCAGATTTCATGGTTGTTCGTCAGGACACACCCTTCAATATTCTTCTTGGAAGGCCTTCACTGCATCAAAATTCCGCCATACCTTCGTCATACCACCAATGTCATAAGTACTTTTTCAATGGTCAAATCGATACATTTTATAATGATAAGTATCTGTTCAAAAAATGTGAATCTAAATGAATTGAGGTAGAGTTTTATCACACAAAAGGAATGAATTCCTTTAAAAAATAAAATAACCAGAGTTACTGATCTAAATGGATTGGAAAAGATCCTAGCAAATCCATTAATACATTTGAGTACAGATTATATGTTACCTATTAATCAAATTGAAAGGGTAAAACAAAATCGAATCACTCATCCAATAACTTCCATAATGTCAATTATGACAACTAAGCCTAACAATATGGGATAAGTTATTGATCCACCATCAGTGATGGATGTTTAAATGGATGTGTCTTCATTTCATCCACTGAACTACAACAAGCCCCTGCTTCGTCAACCAGAGTAGAAGAGATTTCAGTAATTCTAGAGGAAGACAAAGATGTTTATTCTCAATCCATTATTCCCTATTTATTACCCCAATAAGACCATTCATCATAAATTGAGTAAGATATGGTGACCTCTTCTTCGGGATGTTCAAATATTGACTCCTCTGTTAACTCTGGAATTTATGCCTCATCATCTACTATGAAAGTAGAAACAGAAGAGGTAACATGTAATGAAGAAGAAGTGGAAGATCTCAGGGATGCTCCTCCAGTATTAGAGGAAGGTTTCTCTACCACTGTAGATGAGCTCAAAGAAATAAATCTGGGTATATAAAAAGATCCATGCTCCACTATAATTAGCTCATCCATGACCTCTGAAGAGAAAGAGGTGTATACATTATTTATAAAGCAACATCGAGATATATTTTCTTTGAATTATACAGAAATTCCAGGTCTTAATCTTGATGTAGCCACCCATCATTAGGTTTTTCTAGAAGAACATCATAGATTCAAGAAGGTAGCAAGAAGAACACACCCAACTCATGCCTCTAAAATTGAAGATGAAGTTGATAATATTATAAATGATAACTTTGTCAGAGAATTTCAGTATCCCAAATGGCTGCTCAACATTGTCCCAATAAAAATAAAGAATCAAAAAATTAGAGTTTTCATTGATTTCAGAGACCATAACTGGAATTGTCCTAAATATGATTTTCTAGTTCTGATTACAAAGCTTTAAATTGATGCAATGGCTAGATATAAAGCTCTTTACTTCATGGATGGATACTATGGTTATAATCAAATATATATATCCCCAGAAGATAAAGAATATACAGCCTTCAAAGCCCCTAAAAGTGTATTTTACTATCGAGTAATGCCCTTTTGATTAAATAATTCAGGTGCAACATACCAACGTGTCATGCACCATATCTTCAAACCCTTCTTAGTGAAATTTGTTGAATGTTCTGTGGATGATTTAGTAGTCAAATCTAGACAACATTCCAATCTTTTGGCTGATTTGGATACTATATTCAATTAACTTCAGCAACACAATTTGAATATGAACCCCTTAAAATGTGATTTTGGGGTAACCTCATGAAAGTTTCTTGGCTTCATTGTATACCATCATGGTATCAAGGTCGATCTTGAGAAAACAAAATCTATCCTTGGTATGTCACCTCCTCGAAATTTGAAATAATTAAGAGGAAACCAAGGAAATCTTTCCTCTATTCAGTGCTTTATCGCCAATTTAGTAGGCATGTGTTTACCCTTCACCAGATTAATGAAGAAGGGACTCACCTACCAATGGACTGAAGAATACTAAGAATCATTTGAAACCCTCAAGAAATATCTCTTGAGTGCACTAGTATTAATGCCACCTATTGAAGGAAGACCACTTATTCTCTACATGATAGATTTAGAGTGATCACTAGGTGCCTTCCTCACCCAAAATAATGATGTTGGGAATGAAAATTGCCTTTACTATCTTAGTCTAACTATGCTTGATGCAGAAACGTAGTATTCATGTATTAAAAAGTGATTCCTAGCATTATTTTTTTGCAGTTTATAAATTGAGGCACTACCTGCAATATCATGAAGTCCAATTGGTGTCTCGCAATAATCCTCTCATATTTATCCTCAGTCATTCTATGCTTAGAGGGCTTTTGGAACGGTGGGCGGTTATTTTTCAACAATTTTATATCCAGTTTTTGCCTCAAAATGCAATAAAAGATGAATCTCTAGCTGAATTTTGGGCTGAGAATCCATCTATAGAAGATACATCATTTAATAATGATTTTCCAGATGAAGACGTCCTTTGTATTCATGATAATTCCCAAACATGGGAAATATATTTTGATGGTTCTTCCAAAAGTCCAATAGGGAAAAGAATGGAAATCCCTAAACTTAAAAAAATTTCGTTAGAAATTGACCTTATTTTCATAGAAAAGGTAGTATTTCCTTATTCCTTCCTATTTTCAGAAGGTGGTACCAACAATGAGACAGAATATCAAGCTCTCATCACAGGTTTGTAATTATCAGTTCAGGTGAAAATGGATCATTTAAAGGTAAAAGGTGATTTAGAACTGGTAATCTAGAAAATCAATGGAGAATATTATATCAGAAAAGAAGACTTAATCCCTTTGTGCGATTATGTCAGAGTGTTAATGGATAAATTTTCCTAAAAGATGAGATTGTCTTATGTCCCGCGATCACAAAATTCTGAAGCAGATGCACTGGATAATTCAGCTACAGCCTTGGCATATCCAAATCAAGACAATATAGTCATCACCATATCCCATCATCATGTGTTTTTACCTTTTTTTCAAACTAGAATAGAGGAAATTAATGAAATTGTCCCTATTTATGAACCATCTCGTCATACCATGGGATGGATAACATCCATCATGGAATATATTCAAAATGGGATACTTCCACCAGATAGAGCTGAAAAAGAACAAATATGACAACGAGCATCCAATTTCACTCTTTATGATGGTCTAGACCACCAAAAGATCCTCTACAAGAGAGATGATGATGGAATCCTCTTCAGATGTATAGATGGAGAAGAGACTATAGCTGTCATGATAGAAATGCATTCAGGAGTTTGTGGTTCCCACCTATCTAGGCACAAACTATCTGATCAGATCTGAAGGATTGGATACATTTATACTTTAAAGACATAGGATTGATCATATTTCACTAAAATATTTCATCCCTATCAGGTGCATTCCAACTTCATTCATCAACCCCCAGAGTTACTACATATAGCTAAATACTTTTGGCCATTTGGAACATGGGGAATGGATGTAGTAGGGGCTTATCCTTGAGCCACATCTAAGAATATCAAGTATATTCTCACTACTACTGACTTCTTATCTAAATGGGATGAGTTAATACCTCACAAGGATGTCAGAGCCAAAAGCATTGTTAGTTTTTTCAAAACTAATATCATCACCAGATTTATTGTCCCTCATACTATTTTGATGGAGAATGGCACCAATATTTTTTCTACTAAGGTAAAAAAGTTATATGAGGAACATAATATCAAATCCAACCGTTCAACTTACTATCATGTGGTGGCCAATGGATAGATAGAGGCCATAAATAATACCTTAAAAATATTATCTAGAATATAGTGGATAAAGATAAGAAATCATGGCCTGATAAACTTTTGAATGCTTTATGGGATTATTAGACAACTACTCGTACTGCTACCCAAACAACTCCTTATTAATTGGTATATGAAACCGAAGAAATTTTTCCAATTAAAATGAAATTGGCTTCACTCAGAGTTACAATCTGTGATTTGTTGTCTACAAATGATATGTCTCAGAAGTGGTTCAATGAGAAGGAATGATTAAATGAGAAAAGATTGCATACTTTTCATCATTTAGAAGTCTATTAGAATAAAAAAGCATGATCTTTTAACAAGAAAGTTTGCCTCTGGTCATTTATTCAAGGATAAGTGGTATTGGTCCTTAGAACTCCAATGATACCAGGAAAGAAACCTCCAAAACTTGAGCCAAAGTGGGAATGACCGTATTCCATACATAAAGTCTATTCAAATGGATCTTATGCCTTAATCTCAATGGATAGAGAGCTTATTATAACTCCAAACAATGCGATATTCTTGAAGAAATACTTTGTGTAGTTGTGAAAATTCATCCTCACTGCAAGACTTTAAACTACATAGTACAACGTCCTCACTACAAGACATAAAACTACACAATACAATGTCCTCACTACATGACTAAAAACTGTGCAACCCCATGTCTTTACTACAAGACTTAAAACTGCATAGTATAATATCCTAGTTTCTAAACATTAAAATTCATAACAACTATAATAACCCATGCTACATGATGTTAAAATGTGTAGTATCTTTGTCCTTATCACATGACTTTAAACTTCATGACATTATATGTCCTTGTTGGATGACATTAAACTGTACAACTAACGTTTTCTCTATTTGGCATTAGAATCTTCCATAAGCAAACATCATTGACATCATCATTACTCCTTAGTAGCACATGAGTCTGTCCCTTTCCTATGTCTGAGTCTGATCTTCATAGAGACCTTATTTCATGAACTATGTATGGCTTGATTCTCATTTTCCAATGAGATACTTAGAGATGCCTAAATCTCCAACTTTGGGCCTATCCACAATCACAAAATATTTTTATTTTATTTTATCCTCTTGTATATGAATCCGATCTATACAGAGTGTTTCTTTAAGATATATGATTTTGTCCTTATACCATTTTATTTCTTAAGATTTACTGTTCTCTAAGAATGTGTCAAAATCCCCCATTCTTCATGTCAAACTTGATTAGCATGAGGAATGATTGTTTAAAGAACTATGTATTTCTTGATTCTCATCTATTTGAGATACGTAGAGATGCCTAGATCTCTAATATTTGTCCCAAATGTGATAAAAAAAACCTTTATTTCTTGTATAAGAATCAAATCTACATAGGGAATGTTTTAAGAACTTTGTTTGACTTGATTCTTTCCCCAGCAAGACACATAGTGACACTTGGGTTTTATCCCTTAATCCAATTACAATATGTATTTCCTTTCACATAGGTTCATTTTCGTCCTTACTGCATGACGTTAAACTGCATTGAAATATAGCACCCCTATTTTTCACTTATGTCACTTTTGCACTAAAAAAGAAACCCTTACTAGTCCTTGTTTCTCACATTGAGCATAGCTTGTGTGGGCTTAGGAATTGGGTAAATGGATTCTTTATATACATAAGGTGTTTCAATTTCTTATGGGGCTATCAATGTCCACACTGCATGACTTAAAACTTCATAGTATAATATCCCCACTGTATGACTTAAAACTACATAGTATAATGTCCTCACTGCATGACTTAAAATTGCATAGTATAATATCCTCACTCTATAACATAAAACTATATAGTATAGTGTCCTCATTTCATGACTAAAAACATCACATACCAATATTAATTCAGAGGAAAAAATAAATAAATTCTCTATTTCATATATGAGTCAAATCTATGTAAAGGACGTCAAACTCATAGCCAATATTGATTCAAATATTTCTCATGTGCATTGAGAAATATCCCCTTTCATATTTCAAACTCTTAATCTTGAATATTTCTAGATCCTCATAATCATTCTTATAGTTTCTAGTGATAGAGTTTATAATATTTAAGGACTCTTTTTTTTGACTATGCAACATGTGCCCTTAGGCGGCCATGCATAAGTTTCCTACATAACCAGAATGTCAGTCAAAAGATGCCACTATTTGGCTATGTAGCATATTCCCTAGTTGGATTTGCATAAGAAATCCTCCATAATAGGTTTTTCAAGTAATGGTAACTTTTTTCATGGTTATACTATCTTTTTACCCTTTAATATTTGATGATAATATACAAGAATTTGTATTTTAAAACAGTCATTCAAGTATACTTGTCCCATTATCTTTCTCACAATCTGAAAGTCTTCAAGACCATGGGTTACAAATTTCACTCACCATGTGTTCAATACAATATGAAATAAACTTGAAATCACTTTTCCACATATTATATATTGTTTCTATTTATGGTTCTAGTTCTATGACCTAAAATTAAATACACCATAATTCCTACATTTGGGTCAAACCATTGTAAGAGTCTTATTCCTCCGATTCTTTAGAAATATTTAATAGAAATACCCTCTCCATATTTAGGTACATTTCCCTTTAAACCAAACTCTGTGCTTCATAAAATCTGAATCTCCATAAGCTTTCTTCATCTTTTAGCAAAAGAATGTCAAACTTCAAAAAGCTCTTTTGTTTGACAATGCAGCACGTGCCCCTATGCGGCCTTGCATAAGTTTCCTACATAAAAGGCATGTCAGTCAAAAGATGCCAATATTTAATTATGCCGTAAATTCCCTAGTTGTCCCTACATAAGATAGTCATCATAATGGATTTTTCAAATAAAGGTAACTTCATTCTTAGAAGAGACTTCCTCTAATTCCATTATCCCTTTTTCCATATCATCCTTTGAATTCAAAAAAAAATTCCAAAATCATATTTTACCATTTTCTCTTCCATATTTGAACATGATAGTATATTTCCAAACAAATTTTCATGAAATTGGGAGAATTTCATACCTTTGGTCAGAGATAAAGACCATGAGTTAAAGTCACACATTTTCCTTACTGCATGACTTAAAACTGCACAGCACAATAGCCGTATTGCATGAAATAAAACTACACAATACAATGTCCTCACTACAAGACTTAAAACTACACAATACGATATCATAAATTCCCCTTTCTGATAAATCTTAACCATTCCTCATACACCAAATTTTTATATAAATGGTTTTCCTATCCATGACATATGTCAGTGTAAAATAGCCCTTGCATTATTAAAATTCATTTCCTTGGAAAAACCACCCATTGTGGTCTTGAGTCACCCAAATCTTATTTTCCTTAATCTATCAATAGCAAAATGTTAAAATTCAAAGAGATCTTTTGTTTGACTATGAAACATGTTCTCTTAGGCATCCTTGCATAAGTTTCCTACATAACAGGTTTGTCTGTCAAAATATGCCACTATTTGGCTATAAAGCTTATGCCCCAGTTGTCCTTAGATAACACAGCCCCCATAATGGGTTTGTCAAATAATTGTAACTTCGTTCCTGGAAGAGACACACCTTAAGTTGATTTAGGTTTTAATTTTGGTGACCATAAAATCAAGGTTCAAGATTCTCCTTGGAAATATTTAATGAATACTAAATCAATTATTATCCATAGAGTTTTGTTTAGGATCTAATTCAAAGTTTGTGGTCAAAGCTATTCAACCCTAAATATTATCCCATTGTAGTCCAACATGCATGACACTAAACTGCCAAACAACAAAAGACTTGGTACTCATTAGATTGAGAACCCGCAAAGGGCACTCTAAAAAAAGTAAATTCCCAGTTCACTAAACGTGCATTTTGTATGGTTTAGGTAATATTGAGAAATAAAAATTCAAGAGATATAATGTTTGTGGGGTTATTTATATAACCCTACAAATAAAAATAAAACTATGCTTACTAGGCCCAATGTCCTAGGTAAAACAAAATCAGTTAGTTAAAGTGAAAACACAAATGATAAAACACAAAATACTTTTAATTTATGAAAAAATTTCACATAGGACCATCCACAAATTGGAGTCTCTCTCTCATATATTAAAAAAGGATCTCTACGTAATTCCTAATTTGTTTGACATCCTCTTGAGCCCCATCAACTGCATGTTAAAGTTTTTTTATTTGACCAGCCTTGCTCTCTTCAGCATGATGAATTTCTTCTCTAGAATCTGTAATGGATTTTTCACCATACTTCTATGCTTCTCCTAATAAGTTATGAAGTTTTAAAAGCTCCCCTTTAATGATCTCTAACTCCGGTTGATGGCGCTGTTGCTAAACTCTCTTTTCGTTAATTTTCTGGTTTAGTCCCATCAACTTTGCATTATTATTTTCCTTATCCTGGGACAGTGCTTCTTGGAACTCTTAAATATTTATTGATAGTTTGGATTTTATCAAGTATTGTCGAATTTGTTTCTCTTGCTACCTCCTCCAGATAATCTCTTTCACCACAGTATGAATTTAACCGTAGTCAAAATAGCCAAATCCAAGTGTGATAAACAGAGATGAAATTTTTGGAATTGTTGAAGGCAATTCTTCATGGGTCATCTCTAATATTATCTTCCAAATGTTTTTCTATGCTTTGCGATGAGAAATATTAAGAGCCTTCTTTAATTCTGGGTTTGATCCAGAATCACCATCATAAGAAGGGGTATATTCTGGGACAAATGCACTTAAAGAAGTTCCCTATTCTGTTCCTTCTTGAAAAATGGTTGCTCCACCTTCCAATGTTGTTTGGGCTGACGTAGAGGCTTCGCCTCCAGACCTATCCATTGATGCTGATATCCCTATATGGTAAATCAAGAATTATGGTTATGATTAGATTCCAGAGATAAAAAAATAGAATGAAATCACAATATCATTATATCTTACCTAACATTAGGTTAGCATCTTGAGAAGAATCCTCACTAATGTTCTCAGTTTCAGCAATTTTGTTTGATGTCTCTTGATGAGGAGTGTTATCTTTAATATGATCAAGATTTTCAGAGTGAATCTCAGGAAGACTTGATATCTCAAGATACACCTGAGCCAATGTCTCCATAATTGTGTGGTTGACTTTAATATCAACACTTCCATCAAGTACCATTGCAGCAATAGTTTCTTTATATGGAATTGTATATTTCAATCAACCATGGTTAGCAGGTTAATCATAAGAAGATTAAAATGATGAATAATGAGAACTCATGTTCAGTTGATTCTATAAAAGGAACTCCAAAATATTATAAATCCTTTGATATATTAACATGTTCTAATAGTTCTTCAAAAGACGTTCCATGGTTCATCACATCATCCAGTGATATCTCAGATCCCAGGATATTCTCACTCGTGGGAGCACTTGGCGTGTTTTCTTCACAACCTTCCTCTGGAAACATTTGAACCCGAGTAGCTTCTTCAGGAACAATTGTGGGGTCAACATCAGTTATTTCAAGATGTTCTAGTCCATGTGATGAACCTAAAAGTATTATAGAATTGAATTTTCTATTTTATTCATTTGATACCTTATGAAGTATTATCAATTTACCAGAATCTTCTGCTCCATTGATAGAAATAATCATAGCATTGTTGGGAACAGATGTTCGTTCCTTTGGCTTCAATGCCTCTTCAGGAACCAATGGATTTGTAGGAATTTGCGTCTTCTCAGGATCACTTTCTACAGCTCCTTGAATCTTATCAGTAGTTTCTTTCAAAGAAGAAACATAATAATCCCCTATAATCTTTAAAAGTTTAAACACTTTTTCATGAATAAAGACTAAAATTCATGATTATCAGGGAGACTTACCACTTCTAGGAAAGTGCTTAACCATGGCCTTCTTTCTTCGGTGCTTTTTCTTCTTCACATTTTTGGGAGGGCTTGTATCATCATCTATGAAGACAAGTATAATAGATTCTAGTACCCTCTCTATTTCCCCCTCCATGGCCTGTTGGCCTGGAGATATTTCTCTCGATTCACAGGGTGACCCAATAGCTTCAAGAGTAGTGCCTCTAAGGCTTTATTGTGGTGAAGGAACTTCATTTTTTTTCCTTTACCCAACTATAAGTTAAGATGATATTTATCCTAATTAAAAAAATTGACTAAATTTCAAGTTTCAAAATGGAAGAGGATGAAAGAGAAAGGAAACTTACATCCTCAGGATCTACAAAGTCACACCACTCTTCATCTAATAAAGGATTTATCTCTTCAGTGGTACCATGATCTGTCATTTCCTTTAACCGTTTATGGTAGTAATAGATTCATCAGTGGAATATGTGAGAATTTCTAGCTCTTGAATATAGGTCCTTACCTCATTGGGATTATCCTTAAAAATAATTTGAAAAGAAGCCTGCAAATCCCCTACTCCTAGAATATGCAGTCCTTTCCACAAATCCATCCACATGGTTTCATCATCAAAGTATATATTCTCCCATGTTCGAATAGCCTTTGGTTATATATATTCATAATTCATGTCCAAGGGTTGTGAGGAGGATCCTACAACATTGGAATTGAGTTTATTCCAAGCACCCACAGTCACGGATGAAGGATTAGAAGATGGAACTCGCCACTCTTCAGAATGATGGAAACCAGATCGCCTTGATACAACTTCAGTAAAGATTGATGGAGATACTCTTTAACTTTTAGTAGGAAGATTATATCTGGAACAAGGTATCTTTGGTGAACTTGGAGCATCGGCACATCCACCCTATGATTCTTACAAGTCGGACCCTGATGACGAAGAATTATCTTCCAAACAATGGGATTCCTTACTACTACTTCTCTTTATCCCCAGTCATGGGATGGCATGATTTAATACCCCTTCAGGGTAAGATGCAACCCAGTTTTCAGCATACTATATGGTCAATCTTCATACTACGTCAGCGATGGGTAAATTAAATACTGCCCCTTTCTTCTCTGCAGGTGTCAAAAACCACAGTTGTTGGGAAAACATTGGGTGTTTCTATAATATGACATGCATGGGAGGGGATTTAGTATTCTGGTGTAGACATTTGAATTGATGCAAAAATCTATATGGAGTATATGCCTCACATATGATTTCTCTGTCGATTCTGGTGGCCAACATGCCATCTCTACAAGCTAGAATATATGCCCTCAATTGAAAATTGGAAGTACCATCATCAACGAATATCCTTGTTGGTGGATTCCCATAAAGAAAGAAATGGAATTCCTTATGCATGCTCAATCTATCCTTGATGTCATAAGCATTCAAAGACTAGGGTGAAATACTGGAAAAGGCCTGAACAGATGGTCGGAAAGAACGTCCAAAAACCTATACTCCACTTCGTACAACATAAGTTCTAAAGTGAGTATAAATCCATCCCTACAACACTTGGAACGGTCCCATTATTCTAAAGGGATACTTCCCTTTGTAAATTTGCAGCAAACTCCTATGAATCTTGGCCAAAATAAGAGTAGCCAACCCTATCATCCTTTTCTCTGCAAACTTAGCTGCAATAAAAAAGTTTCCCACCTGCACGCCTCCTTTGGAGTCTCAGACTGGTAATAAATACACAATAAGACACATGGATAAGAAACCTTCTAGATGTGTCTTTGCAGGAATTTTTGTGTTTATTTCATATCCCCATTTATCAAATTATCCTTTCTCTAATGTCGACCAAAAGGTGTCAGGAGTGCCTCTCTTCTCTTCCCTTGTAAGCTTGTCAAATGGGTGTGAGTGGGACCCTTTTCCTTCTTCTTTACTAAAAATGTTTCCATCCATTCCTCTGGATGAATATACCTCCTGGTGTGAGTATTCATGGTGATTGAATTCTTGAGTTTGTTAAATATTTTCATCAACTCACAAACCAAATATGTTGTCTTCTCTGAGTCATTCCATGTCACCTTGGGAGGAATAAACTCATCATACATGTCTCCAAGGATTAGAGATTCAGAAATCTTATAAACATCCCACATGTTGATACCTACCTCTCCATGTATTAAATGGAAGGAATTAGTCTCTAGGCTCCGTCGAATTAATAATTCTGGCATGAAATCATAATTCCTATACACATAGGTTTTCCCAACCCAGACAGCCTCATAAATCCTAACGAATCTAAAATCATCTACAAATTCTACACATGTATTTTGCAACCAGTATGCCCACATCCATGTAGGTTTTACACCTCCTCCTGGTCGAAAGTCCCAATTTTTATTCCAACCCTTGGACTGATATGTCTGAGAATCTTGAAAGATGGATGAATAGTAGTGTGGTTGTATCTCGGGTGTGTGTGCCTTCAAATCTGGAGCACACTGTCTATGATGCATAATATGAGCTTTCTCTACTATCCAAGCATTAGAAAATGAGACCCCAACAGAAACATTGGCCAATGAGAAGTTATTATAATCTTGAAACCAATAATGTGGGACACAGTTCTTTGGATCTGGAATGTTAGCATCTTGCAAATGTCCATATCTATACAAAGGCTTGTAGGTGCTTCAAGGAAAGTTGAAATTATACTTATTCAAATTTTTTTCTATATATGAGAGGTTAGTTTCACAAATGTCAAAGTAATCATGACCAACGACATTCATCATGTCATCAATCCTCTTTCTAGTGAGCTCATCAGTGGTTCCAATTCTTTTAAGAGCTAATGAACCAATAAAAAGATAGATATCATCTTTTAAAAGTAAGTTTATTTTTGGTGTTTTACAAAAAAATGGAAAAGGCATTAAGGTGTGAAAGTTTAAAACTTGGCACACAAGTATAAGTAGGCACATAATTATGGTGCCCCACTATATCGCACAACTAAAAAACATACAGAAGAAGCATTACAAAACAGAAGCACCTAAATAGAAGAAAACTTGAACACTGAGATATGAGAATTTGGAGATTGCGAGACTTTTCGTGGAAATCAGGTCATTGTATATAAGAGACACATGGCACGCTTCACTTCAGAATTCTTATACATGGCAAACTTGCACGCCTAAGTCTACTTCAGCACCAAAACTTGTGCGACCCAGTGCTCTTTTTCTTTCTCCTTCATTACCTTACCTCAGTATAGGATCCTCCTTTCATTTTGAATATAATACTGAGGAGGGATTTTTTTTGACACCATATTCCATCAAAGAGTCTAAAAATATGACAAAGAGAATCAATTAGAAAGAAAACGGGGGAAAATACATAAAAAAAGTCAAGATTTTCAAAGGCATGAGTTTTTGGACACCTTAGTCTATCCAAAACATTGTCAGCGTGCAGCCTACTTGCGCGCCTCAAATATGTCACGCAGCCCACTTGAGTTCCCCCATATTCTATACAGCCTACTTGCGTGCCCACATCCTTTTTCACCCAATTTCAAATATTTGTCTATAAATAGACCCTTGGGGCCCTCATTTTCATGGATGAATTTCCCGGAAGCTCAATTACTACTTTGGTCACCCTAGTACTTCACCCCAGTCTTATGAAACTTTCAAGGTAGTTTTTCAACACCTTGAGAAGAGGATTTAAGGGAGGATCATTGGAATTAAGTCCCTTTAGTGTTCGAAAACCATAAAACTTGTGTGCCTAAAGGGCCCAACCTCCCCAAATTAG
Source organism: Viscum album (assembly GCA_963277665.1). NCBI lineage: Eukaryota > Viridiplantae > Streptophyta > Magnoliopsida > Santalales > Viscaceae > Viscum > Viscum album. The sequence continues at coordinate 1,191,991,764 of OY728130.1, read as the reverse complement.
AAATACTAGCGCGCAACCCATTCCTCCTATAGAAACTTGAGCACCCTACTTTGGGGATCACTTGTGAAAAATATTGAAGGCTTAAGAAATGTCTCTCCATGTATTACCATATAGGTTGTTCATCGCTTAAGTGAACATCAGGTCACCCAATCCTACTTTCGCGCCCATACTTGCGTGCCCTTTAACTACTAGTGTGCATCTCTTTGATTCATTTACTCTATTCATTTTATATTACATAAAGCCTTCTTCAAATCCATTCATGGAAAGGATTATTCTTCCTTGGCACCCTTGTTTGAAAGGGATTATATTGAGACCTTTACCAAAACCTTCTAACTTATCAAACCTTTGGTAAAGGCACATCATCATGTCTCCTATTTGGGTTTGTATTTCCACAGTTAGAGGTTTCCCACATTTGTTTCACAATGGGGTTAGGGTTCATGGAGTGTATGTGGGTTTTTATATCCATAGTCACATGGACCATTCTCCTAGGAACAGTGTCGGAAAGTTCCTGGTTCTGAGAATAAGGGTTTGGTCCCTGGCCACACCCTTCTCAAAGTGCTGGAAACATCAAATTTCTGGTAGGGAAGGTATGGTTCACACCTACTTTTCTTCCTTTTAAATAAAGAAGTCTCCCTTCCCTACCAAGATCAATTCATGGGAAGCCATACTAGTGTAATCCCCTAACCTTCATCCATTCCTCCTTACATTGGACCCTTGTCCAATGTAAATAGAACATAGGGAAGTCTTGTCGCCTCACCCTCTTCCATGGTCGCCTCGACCTCATCCACCCTCTCCACCATAGGTGCACCATCTTCCACCAGTATAGGAGGAAAAATTTGAAAGTGCATGTGTCATTGATGAATATTTCACATCCTCTTGTTTCTCACACCAAGAATGACTCATGTTGTCTTAGAGATTCGTGATTATTACAATATATACCAAACACTCACTTGACTGAACTATGAGAAGTTTGATTCCAGTTAAATCCGGGATATGTAGGAAGCCTTTTCAGGCCCCGAGCTCAATATATATCCTCCTAAATAATCCAACCCTAATTCCCTTGATGTGGGTATCCTCCTTAGGTATAAGCCCCAAATTAAACGCCAAATCATCAAGGAATCCTTTTCAAGAAATAATCCCAAACACATCTCTCTCAAATGACCATACTCTCTTATAAGACTTGTCAAACTACATGGTCTTTGATTTCCATCTATATGGGATACGTAGGAAGCCTCCTTGAGGTTCAAACACAACACTTCAAATCAACCCTATACTCCTTGGTCCATTTTCCTAATAGTGTCTAATCTTACTTGAAACCCATATCCTTTCCATGTTCTTTGGGCTGGTTTAGCATATGTCCCACACTATGTTTTGACCAAGCACTTTTTTCTTAGAGGCCCTTATCACATTACCTTAAAAGGTATGATGTATCCCATTATGTGGAACCAAACTACGAGGGTTCTGATTACTTTCACAAGGATACATAGGTAGCCCATATTATGGGCATGATCCCAAGATCAAAACAAACATTCGTCTCCCTGGATGAAAATAAATTCTAAAGTGCACCACTGAGTGGCTTAAAAACCAGTATCATCATAATGATGATTAAAAGAATCTCTAAGTAGTATATGAGAGGATACCATTGATGGAGACCCTCGAATACATATTTATTTTTGTTTAAACTTTTCACATGATAAATAAATGATTGAAAATTCCAAGGGATTCTTATCATATACATGGTGAATTAATAAGGATTCATGAAAATATATTAAATTTACAAAGAGAGTCTCGTAGTGGACAATAATTCCCCAAACAATGGTGTGATGAGTCTGACCTCCCATCCTATCAACTAATGCACATTCTTAAGTATTGTGAAGTTCAAACATAACGAACACCTGCCTTTGGAAAGAAAGTCCCCTTTAGATAAATAACTCTTGAAATTTCCCGGTTACATAAATAAATCCAATAGAAACAGCCTGAAAACAGTGATTCTTAAATCTATAATACACATTTCAAGGAACAATGAAACAATCACTAACACTTTGAAGCATAAACTGATGTAACCAACTCAAAGTCATGTGTAGTGTAATTATGTTCATGTGGATTCAACCAACATGACCCATACACTAAAACTCAATATCCTTACACCAACCCTGATCCATTCCCAATCCTACAAGAATCCGAAAACACTATCTAATCCTCCCCTAGAACAGTTAGTATCAATATTGGTGTTGTTTTCAGTGCTTCTTCAACTCCTAGAAAATATTCTCACATTATCCCAACCATTCAAACTTAAATCCATTCTTGGTCAAGACCTAAAGGGGTTCTACCAACTAAAAAATTCCCTTGATGAAACTCTTATAATATCCTGCTAATCAAAGAAATATATTGATATCAAAAACATTCTTGGGATGCTCCCAAGAAACAACATCATTGTCCTTCTCTGGTTCCACTCACACACCTTCCTCTAAGATAGTGTAACCCAATAAATATACTTGGTTGATCCAGAATTCACACTTTGATAGCTTGGTGTATAGTCGATTCCCTATTGGTGTACTCAGGATGATGTCAAGATGTTGACCATGATCCTAATGATTCTTAGAGTACACTATGATTTCATCCACAAATACTACCACAAAATGATCCAGGTATGGGTAGAATATTTTGTTCGACAAGTCCATAAATACTTTTGGTGAATTAATTAGCCCAAATGGAATCATGAAAAACTCATATAGACTATACCTACATATGAAAAAAATTTGAGGTATGTCATAAGGTCTAAATATCAACTGATGATAGCCTGATCTCATGTCGATCTTGGAGAAAACACAAGACCATCTCAACTGGTCAAATAGATCATTGATATGTAGAATAGGATATTGGTTCATTAATCACATACATTTCAACTTCTAATGATCAACACAAAATAAAAAAATCACATCATCCTTCTTTGAAAACAACATTGGAGAACCCAAAAGTGACGTACTCAAATGGATAAACCCATTATCCATTAACTATTCCAACTGAGTCTTGATCTCTTGAAACTCAATTCATTTCATTATATATGGTTGAATAGAAATCAACTCATTCCCCATCATGAGCTCAATCATAAATTTAACATCTCTTTTAGCTAGAATCCGTGATAATTCCTCATAAAACACATCCTAGAATCTATACACTGTAGTTATAAAGACACCAATATTTACACCTCTGAAATCTTGTAACAAAATTTTATCTTGGGAAGTTATATACCTTGGTTTCTGATTACTTTTCCCTACACATCCCACTCTTCATGATGAACATTATTTTCACCTCTCAGGAGATGTAGAATTCATGCTTCTGTAGCAACAATATATATAGGATCGGTACACCACTAACCAGTCTGTATCCATAATTATGTTAAATACTAACATTTCAAGGATGTAAATATCCCATAAAAATATTACTGACAAAATTCAAGAGAACACCCCTTTGAAAAATAGATGTCCCTACACCATGCTATTAATGGTGTATAGATCATCATAACCCAAATCAAAAACTCCACTACTAGACTCCACCCATTAACAGGTTGTGAAGATATAAAATAATCAGGGGAACTGGTATCAAATAAGTTACTAGATAGCACAGAATCTATATGAATACTACCTCTAACCTTCAATGGTCCAGCCTCTCTATCCACCAATATAGGTTAAATTACATGAAATATTTCTTCTCCTCTTCTTTGTGATACTATTTGAGTCCCTTGAGATGCACCACTCAGCTGATATGGGCGCTCAATACCAGAAGTACCTCATCCACTACCCCAAACACCACATTTAGTATAACTACAACCGCCATATTGATATGGTGTGGATGGTCCCCTTTCCACAGTTTAGTTATGCCTAGCTGCCCCATCATTACCTATCTATCATGGGTGCCTGCAGAACAGTTGTATATTTCTCGTCATACAAAATCTCTTCACACTACCATTGGTTGGGGAAAATGTCTTTGAAAATGTCTCATTCTACCAAACTAGTGGAAAAGTACTTAGGTACGATCCTGAGTAACTGATCCTTCCACTTGGCCACTCTTCATTTCACTACTTTTATCAACATTAACATAGTTACACTTCAAACTCTCAAAATATGTACCTCCTGATTGTCTAGTGGAAACCACTTTTCTTTCACTGGAATCCTCCTTTATGTTCCCCAAAGATATGATAGATTAATCTACCACCTTGTAAAACTTATATAATCTAAATATATTGGCCTAGGACATAATCTCAAATGTAATTCCATCCTAGAAACACATTGTTGTAGTTTTATCATCCCCTAAAAGTGCTGGTGAAAAAAATGCCAGTTAATAAAGTGAATATCATTTTCCATTATGGATTTACTCCCATGCTTCACCACATGAACTCATCTTCCCTCTCCTGTCTCAGTGTCTCTAGATAAAAGTACTATAAGAAATTCTCTTAAAATTCCTTTCATACCACACCATATGCTTGTCAAATCTAGGTCTGAACATACCTATATCACTTCACTAATCCCCATAACATATAAGAAGCCAAATTGACCATCTTCTTAATATTATTTTATAAATTTTCAATTATATTCTAGATCATCTCAATTCAAAACTATGTTGCCTCGCGTCTACCCTCCCCAGTGGGTGTCAAAGGGTACTATAACTGAAACTACCATGTCATGTCATAAATTCTCTTCACCATGATCTCTATATCTCTCTCCCTAAACTAAATTAATTGATCATATCACATAACTGATCTTCAGCTCCATCACTAGACAATATCAGAGCCTTTACTTCCACTACAAGATCCACATATCTACCCATGTTCTGCTATCATCCTATTAACAAAATTTCTATATAGAAATGTCTCTAAAATACCGAACACACCTATTAGGACACATAAAGAAACATTAAAACATTTAACAATATGCATTCACATATAGCCATAACAATTCATCCCTCTTTCCCACTACAAGGTCAAAATCGAGGCACTATCACTGCCCTTAACCATACTACAGTTAGTTTATAGTTAACAAATGGTAAATAGACTTTCATAACTCATGTTTCTCATTAAAAACCCATTTTACACATTTTTTATCATATTATAATTATCAATTTCATATTAATCAACTTTATTGGTTTAATTACACAAGCAAGGAAAAACATTTAAATTTCATCATCTACCGAGAACCTGCTCTTTTGTGTGTGCGTACAAATGATGCATGTCACAATAAATCACGAGTGACTAGAATGATGCATGAATAGTCAACTCTTATTCCATATTATTTTATGAGTAAAATATCCAAAAATATAATAAAGAAATAACATCATACAATAAGTGCATCACCCAAGGAGAAATAATATTGAACTATGACAGAAAACATCAACAACCACAATCCCGCCCGGGCAACTTGGGTTTTCGCCCAAACATGGGTTAGATACTCCCATGAAAGAGATCATGTCCAAGTAAAAACTCTTATTAATCTCATTTACACCTTTACCAAATTGGATGAAAAATTAAAAGAAAAGAAAACATGGCCTTGATACAACTTTGTAACATCTAGACATGGGTACCACATATTGGTTCCCCGAGCCGATCGGTTACATGACCTCAAATACACCTACCTATATGCCAGAGTCTACTGACTAGCACTGAGTGTCTAATATAAAATATGGGGATAATATACACTATTCATCAGAATAATACAATGGTGTAAATAGAATATAATAAAAAATGATATAACCAATAACCAGACAAGCCAGTATCACATGATGACCAAAATAGGAATACAATATCAAAACCAAAATAGAAGATATTTTATGCTAAATAATTTTCAAGTGTCAAAATGTAAATATAAAATAAAGACACTAGAAAAATCCACCAAGAAGGTATTGATTCTACTTCTAGTTCTTTAATCTGTGCTCCATCACAACTTAAACATCTAGCATAGGGATTTTCCCTTTTCTTTTCTAGCAAACATGGAGTCTATTCGGTTACTGATCAAGAAGCCCAATTGGGGTGATAGTAAAACTTATTAGGACACCACCAATGATGTATAAAACATCATCTAGTCAATAATTCTATATACAGTTATATAAATAATAAATTACAATGAATAGGTAAAGAGTTGTTACATTTCATTATTCTTTAATCAGCCACATAAATCCCAGGGTCCACAGTGATTCCCATGTTATCAGGACATGATTCAACCTATTCTAGAGTCTAAACTATCCACAAGGGATATTTTATATCATAATATCATGGATATCATTTATCATTTTTTTCAATTCATATCATGGACGTTTGCAACCATAGTCTAATGCTAATATTATGGGAATAGAAGGTCATTTCTATCACCATGGGGGAATCTGGAGCCTCTATCCATGTCCCACACTAGAATTTCATATGGGTATTTGGATCCCTTAGTCCCTATCCCACAATTTCTATCACAAATGGGTATTTGGAGTCTCATCCCTATCACATAAAATAATAATAACTAATCAGTATTTGGATCCTCACTCCTTGTCCCACACCTTGATGTCAAATTTATCACATATATCACATTTGACAAGGTTAATCATTATTAACCCTCTCATAAACATTTTACATCATGGTATACAATTAAAATTATAAAAACAATCAAGATCCATCACTTTAATTCACATGGAATAATATGAAAAACCCACTATTAAACTATTTATCAACCATTAATCATATAATTCATCAACCCTTAAAGGTTAGTCAAAACATCCCTTACATCTTATTAATAATTTAAGTCATCATTAAATTAATCAAAAAATTCCAAAATCCCATCAAATGATCAATTACAGAATCCAATTAATTAACTAATTACACAGTCTCATTAATTGAACAATTATATAATCCCATCAATTGACCAATTATACAATCCCATTAATTGACAAATTTTCATAACCTTCATATTAAATCAATTTTATTTTCCATAATTCACCAATTTCATAATCATGATTACCAAATTCAATTTTCCAAAGTACAACACATTTCATATTCACATGGAAAATCATTTAATAAATTCTCTAATTTAATAAATTCATTAACCAATTAATTATTTCAATTCAAGATTAAATTTCCAAATGTGCCAATTGAAATTCAGCAACAAATAAAGACAATTGGAATCCAATAATCTTGGAATTTAATTTACACCACCTATATCGAGATAATTGATGGACACTTGCCAACTGAAATAAAAAAATTGAAGCAGAATGTTCAATTTAAAAATGAGAAATGAGATCTAGATCCAAAAACTAGATCCATGATCAAAGATATTGGATCTATGAAAATGAAGATCTAGATCCATTACCAACTAACGAAAACATCCCTTAAAAAGATGATAGAGATATGGTATATAGGGAGAAACCCAATTAGGATGTGTTCTCTTACCGGGAGAGGTGGAGATCTATAAAATAGATCATTGATTCACTAATAAAAGGGTTATAAATCCATCTTTGATCCTCCAAGAATGGGAGAAACAAGTTAATTGTTAGCCAGGGTGTTTAGGGATATAAGAGAGAAGTTCATGAGTTTTTTAATGAATTTTAGGGGGTTATTTTTCCATGTGCATGGTTTACTGTATAGGGAACACAATTATCCCTAAACAGACAACTAACTATGAACCTCATCCTAGGGGTCACATAGTCACTACTATGTGGTTTTATGGTTTGAAAAACTTTTCACCATCAATGTGAATCCCCTCTATTTGGAATTTCATGGTTTTTTGTCCTGGGCACGTAGTTTGACAAAATCATGCACCAACTATGCACTACTCCTATTCCTTCCAAAATTTTCTAGTTTTACCGCAAAATTATCTAAAGTAAAAAAACAACCAAAATAAATTAAAATAAGGGTAAAATAATACATGTAAATTATCCCAATACATCTCCAGAAAAGGATGAGAGCATATATTTCCATATACACAATCGTGTGCTCGATTTATGAGTGAACTGGGTTGTCTCATGACAACGTCATTTTATCTCACTAGGTCATTGAGTGGACTAAAGGGGTGATATAATTAATTAGATATTCTTGAGGCTTAAACCTATTTAAGAGGTCCTTATAAGCGTATACATTCTAGCGATTTATGGCTGTAAATTGAAGAACAACTTGTCACATGAGGAATATAACTCGATAAAAAATATTTTGGGTTAATACAAGGGCATCCTTAGGATATAGAGGCTCACTTAATTTCTAGTGAAATTAATATTAGGTAGGATGATTGTAATCATGGGGAATTGTACCTAATGAGTAATGAGGTTCTAGATTATGCATAGTCTATTTGACCAGTGCTTAGTATAAATATCCATGGATGCTCCTCTATGAAAACCATCAGATAATGGGGTTAAGAAAATATATGTTTTATGGTATTACACCTTATAGTTATCCTTTACTATATGTACCTATCTCATTGATAAGTTATAGTGATTAAATCATCAATGAAAACATGCCTATGGAATATACCGATAGAGGGAAATCTAGCATGCATGGATCATTGAGTTGACTAGGGAGGAAATCTCAAAAAAAAGGGTATCTAAGATGATCAATATGAACCATGGGATGATTCATAGGTTTATTGAAAATAAATACTATCTTTATCAAGGGGATACATGTTTGTAAACCCCTAGATAGGCCTATTCTTTTATATGGGCAATCTAGAAAGTCCCATTATCTAGAGATTACATGATAAATGGGGTGCACAATAGTGTGCATGGAATGGCCATTTATTTCATTATATTATTGAGGGGAACATAGTAAATAGGTTCCAAGGTAGGAAACCTAGGTGAGGGCTCACATATCCACAAATCTAGAGGGAGTTATGTAACCTAGTATAGGGACTAGTTTTAATGCATGCTCTAGTTGCATGCCTATGTAGTGGTTTTCTGTAATAATAGGGTAGGGTGAATGTGATTCCCTAGTTGTAGTCCTGGGTGAGGGATCACCATAATATATATTTATGGGATCAATATCCCAATATTATATAGTGGGGTAAATTTATCTCCCTTATAATGAGTGTTGAGTGAAGGCTCAACCTAATGATAAGGCATGTTGGGTTTGACTTGGGTGAGTGTCATATTAGTGTATCATATAGTATGTGGTTCTTCACTAAAATTTTATAGAAGTAGAGAATAAGTGGTATTTCATGAATTTTTTAATATTATGAACCATTAGGTTATTAAATTTCATTCAATTCATGAATAATTTCCATGGGATTATTATTTATTAAGTTACCTAATGGAGAGTTGGAGACTGTTGTTCCCAAATTATCTTTCAATCTCAATAATTTAGTCTTCCTCATCTTAAGTGCATAAAATAGAGACCTTAGTGTGTATGTATAGTCTGGAATGGGTTCTAGATCATATCTACGTTGGTAATGAAGTTGGATTTGAGGAAGTTCCCAAGGTATGTGACATAATAATGTGGATGAACGCATGAAACTAGTTTATAAAAAGTGATCATGTGCATAGGAACCTTCACATGAAGAGATAAGAGTGTGATATCAACTATACTAGGTTAATAGAACAAAATCAAAATAATGTTTATAGGGTATAATGAAATGGATACTGATTGAATTAAAATGGGTGAATTTTCTTAGGTGAATCGACTAGAATAAAATGGAACCAAGAATTCTCTCACTCAACCAATGTGTCTATTATTTACTAAAAAATAAGCACTAACCCCCCCCCCCCCACCACCACTACCATAGAATTGTATATTATTAGAATTTGGAGGATCAAATTTTATGTAATAAATGACACTATTGTGAGAGTATATTTAAAGACAAATTATTATACTTAGGTAAGAATGTTATAATTCCATGTGTAATGGTACCTAAGATATCTACACATGATAACACCTAAGTGAAATATATGGAATTACTTTATAAATATTTCCCCCTTGTTTACACTCATCTTACCTGAGATGACACAGAAGATTCACACACTTTATTTTCTCAAATCATTCATGCTACCCAAGGTAAGTGTAATTTCATTCTATATCAGTTTGGCTTCTAAATATTGAGTTATGAACATAAAAGATTAGAAATTACCATTACCAAAGATAAAAAACCTAGATAAATGTGGTCAAGAGAAATAACCACGGTTATGTTCACTAAAAAAGTGAACATAGTGGAATGTTATCATTTTCTAATGTTTTTCATTATATTCTTCAAACATGGATCATCGTCATTGGAGTTTATGTCCTTGAACCAACTAGTTTTTATATTATATTAACAAATATAGTAAAATTAGTCAATATTTAATATATATTACCAAATCATGATCATTATTATTCATAAATTTAATGTTATAATTTCTTAGGGAATCTATCGCATAATAATAGGTCTTAAATGTTACATTATATGATGAAAATCTTGAGATTATACAATGATATTTCTTAAATACTTTTCATATGGTTTTCATAGTTAAGTACAATATGGCACAAAATTTTTTTAGCTATCAGGTATGAGTTCTCGTAAGAGGATGAGGATTCATCTCATTAAGTTTTCACTTAGTGATGTTGAATATGGAGACTATGAGGACAATCCTACTAATAAAAATTACTTTTATTTGTGTTTCATTGGATATTTCTATCTTTAAGAGTGTGTAAGGGTCCTTAGACTTTAATATTATTATTCATACAAATCATGAAACTAATACTTTAATGTTTTCATGAATCTTATGAGTCACTATGATCACACTAATTAGGATACATATGATATGTCATGATTTTTAAGTTATTAATCAGTAAGTCAGGAAATGATTTTCTCTATTTCATTTATAGAAGTTAATATCTCATCCCTTTGATTAGAATAGAATAGTAGAAATAAATTCCAAGGACATTGTGATATAGACATGTTTATTCTATCTAATTAATGAATGGAATATCAAGAATTAAGGTTCATGACATAAAAAATCAACTTTTAACGAGATATCAATAAAAGGTATTATATTATATAGATTGTGGTCATATGTGTTGGTGATGTTTTGACCTTTACTTATTCCTCTTGGGTTCCTTGACCCATTACTAGATAGTAATCATATAATTTAGGATATCCCACCTAATTCCAACCACAAATAAGCCTAGAATGTTACACACTAAGTGTTTCCTCTAACCATAATAAAATTATATTTGAATTTAATTATTGGAATAAATATTATTATCATGTTAAAGGAAAATTTTTATTTCCTATTTATTAATCATATTAATTAAATAAATATTTAATCACATGGTAATTATTTAATTAAGTTGATATATAGTAATTATATATTTTTCTATCGAATGATTAATTATTTAATTAATCATTTATAAGGAAATTAAATAAATTAAAAGGTGGATAACTGGTCCAAGATGAGTTATAGTGAAAAATATTAATTATTAATTTACTAAAATAATATTTATCATTATAAATTCCATGTGAAAATAATATTATTATTATTATTACTCTCAATGTCGTTATTTAAGGATTTAATATGTTTTTAAGGGAACAGGTTCAATTTAATTATATTTTACCTTAACATATAACACTATAAATAGATTTTTATGTTTATTATTCTAATTTGATTAGTGTGGAGAATCATTATTCATAAGGAAATCTAGAGCTATCTCTCTCTCAATCCCGAAGAATGATCTAGAATTGTGTCTCTCAGATCCAACATATTGATCTCCCTACTATATATTCTAAATAATGAGATTGAAACACTAAAATAAAATGAATTATTTCTGATAGGTAATTTCCAATGATATCTCATCATAAATAGTCTATTACGACAAGGTCCCATCACAAATAATGTGTTACTGATAATGGTATTGCAAAAATACTTTTTTGTGATGGGTCATCACCAAAAATATTTATTTTCTAAAGGTAGGTATCTCATCACCAATAACCTTTATTGATATATAAAAAATGAACTATTGTGTTGAGAATATTGAAACATCTCAAATAATTATTTGTAATGAGTGAATCTTACCATTTAAAAAAAGTAAAAATAAAATTAAAAAATATATATTCGAAATAATATAAAAAACTCACTATATAAATTTGTAAATATGTGAATTAATAAAAATATTACAAAAAATATGTTCATTCAAATTTTTTAAAAAATAAATGTGATCAAAAAATACATAAATTGTTGAGGGGGAAGGTCATTTGGAGGAGGTAGTGGTGAGAACTCAATCCCTAAACATTGAGTCAGTCATCACTTGTTCTCAATCATCTTCTCATGTTTCTACTATAACCATCTACATATCTCCTTCTACTGCTACTATTTCTACTGTCGATGGAGCTCTTATTTCTCTCTATGCATGGTCTCTATAATTTTAAATTGTTCTCATAGATGCTGCTCATACTATGAAACAAATGATTATGAATCTCCATGATCTCACTTTGAGTTAGACAATGATATAGTAGTGGTACCATAATAACTCACATGCATAAATCTTGAGCCGATATAAACAACTCATCTATTCTCAAATGCATACTGAGTCACCTGCATCCATGATGCGTCATAAAATCCTATTGCACTGGTTATTTGATCCTTAGTCTCAACTTAACTCTCAATCTATGTTTAAGAATTCATGGCCTCCTATGACTCATTCAATTTCAATTTAAAATTAAAATTGTTAAATTGTTATTTGTAGTTAATTTTAAACTCAAAAAAATTATATTGGCCATACTATGATGTTAGGGACCACATGTAATCTCTCAGGTGATATGATCTATGTAAATCCTATTATAAATGATGAAATATTTAATACTGGTATGTTCAAATTCCTACATGAGTTTAAGATAACTAGTTAACATTTTATGTTTTATAAGATATTAAAACGTACTTACCATATGTCGTCAATGCGAACTAAATATATGATGACCAGATCGATGTGTGACCTCCTACCTCCCTTGATTCATCCAAACAAATAATTCTCTCCTCTGAAAACTATCTCCAATATAGTATCAACAAAATCCATCCCAGACTTGATATTATATGTAATCAGGTTGGTAGGTGCATCAAGAGAGATCAAAATCTATGATTCCCACTTTCTGCATTGTTGTCTTTCTTATGTTGTGCAAAAACTGATGGCAACACTCACACATACAGACCTCTTAGGGCTTCCAAATAGTGGTATGTATGGTTTCATTCATGGGATATCATAAACCCTATAAATTATTTGCACTAATAAGTTAATAATTAAATAAATTTTGAAATAACTTTTATGAATTTATATTGCATCCAATGATAAAATATATGATGTCAAACATAAATGGTAATATAATCCAATATCACCCATTATTCAGAAAAATAATTGTGCAATATACCACCCCTTTCCCATAGCTATATGAAAAAATCTGTAAAAATAGAATAAATAATGAAACAATTAGTATATAAAATCAGACTAATATGGAAAATCTGAACAAAAAATTCATTTTATCCAATTGTGTTCTTTCTAAAATTCATCTATTTTTTGTTAGTTTATAGTCAGTCTAATAGTAATGGGAGGTAATTAACACATAATATATTTTATCTCAATACCTGAAATCATTTTTAGAGGTCTATCTCTTTCAATTGTGCATTTATAAAAATGATATTTGTTCCTCTAAAAAGGATGACTGGTAAGAAGAAATTTTTGTTGACAATAAAAAAATATGGTTTTCTTTCAATGATAATCATAAACTCTTTCCTTTCACTAATACAATATGGAAATGATTTTGGACCATGTGTACTCTAGCCAGATAATATTCTATATGTTGAGAAGTCAGTAACTATCCACATTAATGAAAATTTCGTTATGATATTCTATTTCGCAACAACATCATATGTAATATAACCATTAGTCCATAACAAATTCAAATCATCAATCAATGGATTCAAATATGCATAAATATTATTTTTTGGATGTACTATAATTAATAATTTCAAAAGGATATATGTCTCATTCATCAACATCCAAGGACGTAAGTTGTACAAAGTTGTAAAAATGGAACAACATGATTATTGACTTCTGCAAGAACCAAATGAAAAAAACCGTTAGAAGAAAGACCCAATCACACATTATGGGATTTTGAAGAAAAAGAGAGATGTACCTAGTCAAAATGATTTCTTTAATCACTTTTATATTGGTGATTTAGGTATTTACCAGTTGAAATATTGTTTTTATACTATGAAATAAATTAATTTTTGTTCTAAGACATAAATAAATGTTTTAATTTGGGTATAAGTGGGGAATTCCTCAACTATTTGACAAGAAAAAATCCAGTCATCCCTTATTTATCCTCCTTGTACCTTGATTTTCCACATGTAGAAAAACTAACTAATGAATCATTTTCACCATAATATAAGATGCAATCATTTGAACATGTATGAATCTTATGATAATCAAGAACAAAATAATAAACCATCCTCTTGATCTCATATAAATTTATAGGAAACACATTTCCTTCAAGTGATGGTGATTTAACCAAATACAATATCTGATCATAAATACCATTTGATATTCCATTATCTGATTTAATAGTCATAAATTTCTCAACGGCTTCAAATTTTCTTATCTTGCAACTAGGAAATAACAAATCCTCAGTTGACATCAATGAATCATAAAATTGAGATGGTTTCAACCCAAAATTTAATTCAATATCATCCTGAGTTTAAGTTTATTAAAAATAAAGAAAAGCTACATCATGTAATAAATTTTAAAACCATGATGGATATGGAACCAAATTATTATTATCTTCTCTGTAACTATGATCACAATGTTGATATCAAAAAACATAATATTTTTGAAAACCAATACTCAATAGATAACCCACAACATTTTGAAATGTGTTAAATCACCTCAAATGAAATTTCTTACATAGACACTTAAATATCCCTTCTCAGAAATAAATCTGGTTTTGATGATGAAAATGATTAAAAAGATTTAACAACCACAATATATACAAGATTTATACCAGAATTGTTTAGAATCATATAATGATTTATCAAATCATGATACTATGATAAAGACTAGTTTATACTTCCTTTTTCAATTTTTATCTAAAAATATTGCTTATGATTAATTAAATATAATTAAATTCTGATCTAAAAAATATTAAAAAATTAAAAAATTACTAATTAAATTTAAATATTATAAATTATATCTAATTATTAATGATTTTTATAATTATGTACTACTAGGTTTTTTTAATTACCATTATTTACTAGTAAGTGAAATAGAAGCTCAACCAAGGGGAATGAGGGAATCATTAGTGGGGGATTCAGCCAATGTTGGAGGGAAATAATTCTAGTTCCCTTGTGTTGAGATGGTTTGGAGGAGATAAAACCATTCATAAACTCATAGGTTTACTAATTCCAATATCTCCACCAAATGGACTTAATGTATGGGCACTAGAATTCTTTATGTCTATCCTCACCTTCATCACCGCCACTCTAGGCTTCCCTCAAGGGAAGTGTGTAATGGAAGGGATGGAGGCGACCACATAGGGAAATAATTTTATAATTTATTGGTTCAAGGTCACTAAAATTTATTCACACTATCATTCCATTCATTTTATTTGTTATATTCTTCCCTCATTGCCCTTGGTCATCCTTATATTACTAATTGTGGTTGATTATAGTCAAATGTGTGTAGTTTTGGTAAATTTTCACTAATTTTCTGTTAATTTTTACTAATATTTCTTAATTTACTACTAAATTTTTATATTTTTTACTAATCACCGCTAATTTTTAATAATTATAGCGATTTATCACTATTTTATACTAATTACCATTAATTTTTAATAAATATAATGATTTAATATTCATTTCTTCTAATCTATGCTAATTACTAGTAATTTTTACTAATTTAGACTAATTATCTCTAATTTTTACAAAATATAGTGAATTGTCATTAATTATTACTAATTACTTCCAATTTTCACTAGTTATAGAGATTTTGTGTAAATTTTTACAAATTTATTGAAATTTTTTCTACTTTAAACTCATTATAACAAATTTTTAATAATTATAATGATGTAACATTATTTGTTACTAATTAATTATAATATTTACTTAATTATATTGATATAATGATAATTATTACTAATTTTTTATAATTCCCTCTAATTATTAATAATTATAGTGTTTTATCACTAATTTTTACAAATTACAGCTAATTCTAACTAAAAACCATTAATTGTTTACTAATATTAGTGATTAATATTAATTTATACTAATGTTTAATAATTACAACTAATTTTTACTAATTAAAACTAATTTCTAACAATTATTTTGATTTACCATAATTTTTTCCAAATTTATGCTAATTTTCACTAATTATAGTGACATCATATTTTTGTTTTCTAATTTTCTGAGATTTTTTACTAAGTTTTACTAACTACTACTAATTTTTATTAATTATAGTGATTTACCAATAATTTTTACTGATTAACACAAATTGTTAATAATTATAGTGATTTATCACTAATTTTTACTAATTACTGCTAATTTTTATGAATTACTATTAATTTTTACTAATTAAAGATACTTAATGTTCATTTTTACTAATATTTACTAATTATCGCTAATTTTTACTTATTTTTACTAGTTACCAATAATTTTTAATAATTAGAGAATTTTAATTTTAATTTTTAATAATTCATGCTACTTTTTACTAATTTTAGTGATTTTACTTTAATTTTTACTAATTAATGACACTTTACTAATAATTGTTAATAATTACCACTAATTATTATTAATTATAGAGATTTACTGTTAATTTTTTCTTATTACTACAAAGTTTTAATAATTATACAGGTTTACCACTAAGTTTTACAAATTTTTATTAATTGCTACTCATTTTTACTAATTTCTATTCATTTCCACTAATTTTTACTAAGTACAAATAATTTTTAATAATTTTTAGTCGTTACCACTAATTTTTACTAATTATAGTGTTTTACCAATAATTTTTTTAAATTAACACCTATTTTTTTCTAATTTTAAGCCATTACCACTAATTTAAAATAATTATAGTGATTTATCAGTAATTTTTACAAATTACTTTTAATTTTTCTTAATTATTATGATTTGACATTCATTCTTACTAATCATTACTAATCATCTCTATTTTGTAATAATTTTTACAAATAACGATATTTAAAAAAATATAGTGATTTACCGTTAATTTTTACTAATTGCTGCTAATTTTTACTAATTATAATATTTTAACATTCATTTTTACTAATTAATATTATTCATTAAAAATTGTTATAAATAATTTTTACTTATTGCTAAGAACTATAAATTATTACTAAATTCTATTAATTAATACTATTTATTTATCAATTATAAGTAATTAGTGTTAATAACACTCACTTACTGATAATTTAAACTAATTATTTCAAATTAAAACTATTCAATTTTAATTAAAAAAATTACTGTTAATTAAAACTAAATATTTCTAATTTAAAATAACTACTTCTAATTATAAATATTTACTTCAAATTATAAATAATTACTTCTAATTAACATTAATCACTACTAATTAATAATATTAAATTCTAATATAAAAGAAAATAAATAAAATAAGAATAAAAAATATTACATAAAAACCTCAAAAATGAAGCCTTTGTTCGATGCAAAACTCAGAATTTACATCCCTGTAAAAATTTAAACTTTTAACTGAATAATTGAAGAGAAGAATTGGAAACTTGAGAAGAGGAGAGCTCAAATGTTGAATGATTGAAAAAAATTGAGGGGGTATATATGTTAGATTAGTAGTGAGAGTGCTATTTATGATGGGATTCCCTTTGAAAATAGTACCCACCATAAATAAGTGAGGCGATGCTTAAAAAATTATTTGTGGCGTTTATTAATGACATGTTTCAAATAACTATAAATAAAAACGTTTATTTGTAACATGAACCTTCTCCCATCGTAAATAAATATAAATGACAAACGGTACTTGTGATGGGAACATACTTTAGTCACAAATACCCTTTACCGCATTGTGGTGGGAAGTCACACCAAAAGTAATTGCGATGGAAACCTTTTCTCATCACTAATAAGTGTTTATTTAATATTATTTACAACGATATTTGAATCTCATCGCAAATAGTCCTCCGGAATGGACTATTTGCAATGGGTGTTAGGCCTGTCACAGATAGCCCGTCACAAAAACTAATTTATCCCATAATGAAAGGAAGATTCATCAAGATCAAAGCAATCATCATAGTGATCAAGGAAAACACCTCAAGATTATCAATCTATCATGCTAGCACATAGAAATCCATTAGCATTGTATGGATATCAAAGTATCACATATGGATCACCTCTATACCACACTTGGATTCTATAAGCATAATGATAATATACTGAAAGATTTTTGGATGATCAACATCTTTATCCAACAAATATCTCAAGAATGAGGGGTTCTTTCTTCTCATCAATTTAAATTAACTATAAATTTAGTGTGAAAGATATTATTTCTTCCGACATGTTTCTTAAGTTTATTCAAAAAAAATCTTTTTCATGGCCCCCTTTTTATAAACACGATTTAATATCCTTTGAATAATATAATTTATGGGTCATTCTTGGCCTTCATAAACATGTTTTCTATACTCATAACCTAGAAGTAGTATCAATGAAGTTATTTGGAATTTAAAAATAATTATTTACTTTTAATCATTTATACATTAAAATTGTTTAAATAAATTTTATTTTTTTAATATTATTGTCAGGATTTCTTCTTCTCTATTTCATTTTATTGTAAAGGATATTTTTTCCCATATATCTTCATGTTATGTGTTTTAATGACTCACAAAATCCCTACTTTTATACTAAAAAGTTCATGCCAGGTGTTTTAGGTTTTGTTAATCTTATAATGTGTGTCCAAGTGTTTATCTTATGATATGCAAGCATTTTATATTACATGAATTAAATAACATATTAAGTTTCTCAAAATCAAAAAGTGTATAAATCTTTTCTACTAATTAAAACTTCATCATATGAAGTACAAATGAGTTTTTCAAGAAAAATCCTTTAGTTGAAATGAAAATATGAAAGTAAATTATCCTCTAAAAATAATTTTTATAGTAAAACTATTTTGAATAAACTAAGTGCTACATCATAATAACATTTTATCTTATGCTATAAAATTATCTTACGTTATATAGAAGTTATCTTATCTTACAAGTAAGAGCTACTATATCTTATGGATGTTATCTTATGATGAATAGTGCTCCCATTATGAATCATATGAAGATATAGTATTACAGAATGTCATGATTACTTTTCTAATATCTCAATAACTCACTTCATATTTTTAAAACACATCAAAAGGAGATTATCCATTTAAGAAAAGATCGGTCTGTAGAACTCGTAACATGAATAGGATGATTCGAAGAACGAGAAAATCTATGTCCTCACCACTTTAAAATAAATTCATTAATTTGGAAAGCTTGGTCACATATCATTAATACCATGTCATATCAAGGTCATTATACAAGATTGATCGACCGTTAGAATTATCTCACCCTCAATTTAAAACAATATATAAAAGGATAAGTTATCCACCATAATAATACATGAAAATAAATTTATTGAACCTAACAAAAATAAAGACACCAAAGAAATGTACATAGAGGAAACAAATCATTCTTTTCATGCTTATTAGTTATATAATTTTCACTGAACAATATCCAAAGATATACCTTCATGTCTATCATTCTCTTAGGATTAATCTTCATCTACTATCAGTTGCTTCTTGCAACTATATTTTACATACATTCCTCTAAAATATTCTATTCATTTTATCATGATTATACTCATTGTAAGAGTGTGATTAATATTGTGCGTTGGTATTGTAAAGGTATATCTAGGTTGAATGTTCTTGGACCTTTCTATTAAGTAAAAACTGCTTTTACTCAGCTAGGATCCCCCAATAAAATGGTTGTTATAATGAAAATCACCAAAATCATGGAGTAGTGTATTGGTGGAGTGGACTAGGAGTTTTATGTTCCTCAAACCACTATAAATATTTGTCTTCAATTTTCATTCTATATGTATTCATATTTAAATTACATATATTCTTAAGGAAGTAATTCAACTCATATACTTTGAAGAGGGTGGTATAATATTCAAGAAAATTATAAAAACTTAATTCACCCCTCTCTTGAGTTATTCAGTCTATTGCTATCTAGGAAAACAATCATAATCAGTGCTTGTGACTCTCGAGTTCAAAACAATCAAATATTGAAGTCCAACTGTCCATATTAAAATGGATACTATGGCATATAATAGATAATGTATGTCAATGGTTATATCTATGTACTTAAATGTTGAAAACTATGGTTGCTGGAAATCTTGGAAGATCATTTCTCTAAAAACTATTGTCCTAAAAGTCTATATCAAAGTAGTTAATACTTATGAAATCCCTAAGCCAGAGCTTGAAACATGGAATCTTATAGCTGAATCAAATTATGATTTGAACTCCAAATCTATGAACACTATTATATGTGGGTTAGGACAAGATTTGTTTAACAGGATCTCTCAATGTCATACCGCACATGAAATGTGGACCACTATAGCAGTTGCATATGTAGGCACTGACAATATGAAATCTATGATATATTATATAGCTACGATTAAGTTAGATACGTTCAAAATGGTAGAAGGAAATAGTATTACTCAACTAAATGGAAGACTCATTGAGATTGTGATCAATATTCCTACTCTAGAGATGCTAATCAGTAATCCTGAACAGGCATTAAAAGTTCTCCTAATACTACAACCTAAGTGAAGTCTTATCTCATCTAACATCATACAATATATAGACATAAAAATTTTCAAAAAAAAAAGATATCATCAGGACTCTCATGATGTATGAATTTGAAATGAAAACCAGAATTGAAGAGTAGAAAATGATCAAGAAAGAAAATGTTTCCCTAGATGTTCCTACTTCTAAAGATAAAATAATGATAAAAAACATAAAAATATCTAAATCATCTGAAGATGAACATATCTCAATAAAAATTGAATCAAATGATTAGATCAATCAATTTTATCAAAAATTTCAAAAAGTTATATAATAGGAGTCATGGTTTAATAAGATCCTTCAGTAAGCATAAGAAGTGTGGTGAAAACCCTAATGACTTGAGATTATATGATTTAATAAATTTTAGATACATCAATCCTAACTATCCAAAAATTAAAGACAATAAGAATACAAAAAAAATACTTCTAGAAGACTGTATATATGTAATCTAATAAAGATATGAAGCCTAACATGAGTGCTTCAGAGGATTATAGATAATGCACATCATCAAAATCAAAGACTAAATCTACAAATTAGAATGCCCATATATTTTTTATGGTATAATTGAATGAGGTGCATTATTATTACCCTTATAGGCCAAAACGGGAATCATAAAATTAAAATTTCTCATATAAAGATCTAAATGAGTATTGCACCATGTTGGAAATCAAGTATGAAATCCTTAAAAAATCCCTTCAATTTTATTTTAATAAGATGTTCTGTGAAGAAAAAAATCTGAAAAATCATATTTTAGACTTGAAAATATGCTGACAAAATATATTGTCTCAAATACTAAGCTAATAAAAATAATTTAGAACCTATAGAAGGAAGTTCAAAATTCCAAAGATGCTATAAGTGTCTTTACCAAAGGGGAAGACTATATAAAAAATTTATTGGTCAAAATAAAATCAAAAGGAAAATTTTGAAACTGGAAGCCAAGTTGAAAGGCACAAACTATATAGAAAACCTTTTGTGCCTTCCTCTAAAAATAAACACCTTCCCAAAGTTACTTTTTTCATTTTGGTGAAATAAAAAAAACTTTTCCAATACATTTTATTTGAAAAATCCTCAATTTTATTGAATCAAAAATATTTTTCCTTCAAAATATTTTTCAAAATTATATGAAAATATTTCATGAATAAAACAAAGTCATTATTTCTAGATCTCATATTGCTAACGTTTATGAACCCAAAATAATTTGGGTACCAAAAAATTCTTTTGTTTGTTTTGTCATTATAGGGAACTAGACACATGAACCATATTACAAAATGGTTTATAGATAATGTTTGTTCAAGGAATATGAGTGGTTATTACTCCTGTGTTTATTCTCTATCAAAATTATATAGGGGATATTACATGTTTTGTGATAATGAAAAAGGAAATATAGGCGACATTGGATTAGTTGGAAACCCTCAGTTAATTTTCATCAACAAATTACTTTATGTTGAAGCCTTAAAGAAAAACCTGAATGGTATCTCTCAACTTTGTGATGATGGATTTTCTATTAATTTTTCTAATAATTCATGATTGGTTTTTATATATAAATGTATCATGTTTAAATCACCCATAATAGACAATGTTTACACACATGATCTTAATTCCTTATGTAGAAAAAAATTAAACATTTTAAATCTTGAAAATGATGAATCATGGATTTGGAATAGAAGGATTGGACATTAAAATTCCCACTCTTTCAGAAATGTTTCAAAAATACATTTTATTTCTGACTTACCTGATCTCAAGATTGATAGAAATAATCTATGCAATGAATTCAAAATTGGAAAGAAACACAAGGTATATTTCAAACCAATTAAAGAAGTTTCTAATTCTATAACTATTGATCTAATCCATATGGATCTGTTCGGACCTTCTAGAACTTCAGTTATTTTTTGTAAGTCGTTTTTTGTGCAAGTTTATGATTTTTCAAGATTTAAATGGGTTTTATTTTTAAGAGTCAAAAGTGAAGCATGCTCTATTTTTATTGATTTATATAAGATTTTTCAAAATGAAAAGGATGTAAAAATTATGTATTTGATTAATGATCATGGAGTTGAATTTTAGAATAATTAATTTAATTATTATTTCTATAATAAATGAATTAAACATACATTCTCTTCCCTTGGGATACCTTGACAAATTGGCATTGTTGAAATAAGGAATGGGACTTTTCAAGAAATTTATAGGACTATGTTATATAAATATAACATGCAAACACATTTATGGGATGAAGTTATTAACACAGCATGTTATATCATTAACATAATTATAATATGGCATATTTTAAATAAAATTCCATATGAGCTATGGAATAGTAGAAAACCAACGGTAGGATACTTCAAAATATTTGGATGCAAGGCTTACATATTAAATACCATGGAAAATCATAGAAAGTTCGATCCAAAGGATGATGAAGGTAACC
Organism: Viscum album; assembly: GCA_963277665.1. Taxonomy (NCBI): domain Eukaryota; kingdom Viridiplantae; phylum Streptophyta; class Magnoliopsida; order Santalales; family Viscaceae; genus Viscum; species Viscum album. The sequence goes on along the minus strand of OY728130.1, from coordinate 1,191,968,524 downwards.
TCTTAGGTTATTCTACTACTTCTAAATCTTATAGAGTTTTCAATAAATGGTTGAGGATCGTTGAAGAATTTGATCATTTGAGGTTTGATTAAAGTGATCATTTTGGGCCCAAAATGATTCAAATTAATGGTCAAAATGATTAGTAAAAATTATGAGACCTAAAACTTTCTTTAATGATGATAAGGATCATTATTTGGAACTTGATTACTATAAACAAAATCCAATAAGTATAGAAAATCGTGAACCAGAAATTGTGTTTCCTTGAATATTTAGAAACCTTAAAGACCATCCTTTAGAAACAGTTATAGGAAACATATATGAATGGGTAAGAACTAGAAGAAATATAGGAAATCTTATATAATTTTATGCCATCCTATCCCAATGAGTACCTAAATCTATAGAAGAAGCTTTATTTAATGAAATTTTATTCTTATATATTCAAGAGGAGCTATATCAATTTAAAATAAATAATATATGTAAAATTGTTAAATTTCCATCAAAATATCATATAATTAGAACCAAATGGATTTTTAGAAACAAATATAATTTTCACTATGTAACAACTAGAAATAAAGCTATATTTATTGTCAAAGGATATAATCATGAAGAATTAATAGATTATAAAGAAACCTTTTCTCTCATATCTAGATTAGAATCTATTAGAATATGTATAGAATATGTATTGTATATGAATTTTAAATTATATCAGATGGGTGTTAAATATGACTTTATAAATGATTTTTTAATGGAGGAATTTTACATAGAAGGACCTTGTGGTTTTTGAAGATCCTCATTTTTAAATTTTTGTGTTTAAACTTATCAAATCTCTATATAGAGTTAAATAATCTTCAAGGGCAAGCTATGAATGATTAAGTTCTTTTCTTTTAAGAAGTGGTGTTACTTTAGTAATCATAGATCCTATATTTCTTTACAAAACGTTGTTATTTGATATTTTAGTATTACTAATATATATATATATCTGATGTTATTCTCAGATCAACAGCCTAAAAAATGTGCAATTAATTTTCAAAACTTATTTTAAAAAGAATTTGAAATCAGTATGATGGGTAAAATAAAAAAAATTGGGGATTAATTTTTATCAAAAAAAAATTGGAAATAATTTAAATCAAAGAAAAAACATAATTTATTTACATAAGAAGTTTGTACCTGAAAAAAATAAGACCAACTCAACTCTTACAAGTTCCAGTATCAAACTTGACTCGAATGAAACTCGAAAACTAGTTGACAAAAAGTTGTATAGATGAATCATTATAAGTTTGTTGTACCTTACTACAAGTAGACCATACATTATGTTTTTATTATTCCTTAGTGTAATAACACAATATAATCCAAAATAATTGCATTTTAATGACACTAATATAATCTTAAGATATCTAAAAGGGATTGTGTTTCTTTCTATTTTTTCTGAAAAAACTCTAATTTTAATTTAAATTCATACTAATATGCTAATTTGAATGGATATATATTACATAGAAAAAGCACCTCAGGAACCTGATCATTTCTCAGTGAATCCCTATTGTCTTAGTCAATAAATAATCAACACTCTACAACACTATCTATTATTAAAGCCAAATATATTTTCACTAGAAGTTGTTATGTGTAAGTGTTGTGGATGAAACAACCATTAATGGATTTCGAATTTAATTTTAATTATATTCCAATCAGACGTGATAACATGAGTACTATCAATATCTCAAGGAATCTAGTAAACCATTCAACAATGAAGCATATTCCTTAAATAAATCCCTTATTGATAGATCATGCAAAAATAATGATATCTCTTCAGATTTTTTTTATAAAGAAAATCAATTAGTAGACATTTTTACAAAACATTTTCCTGCCGATAGATTTAATTTCATTAAATCGTAAATAATAATGTTAAATTTTAATAAATGATATTTTATATAATTTTTATATTATTTAAATGAAATACAATATTTTATGTTTTTAAATTTATTTTTTTGTCACTTTTTTGGGTATTGGTCATATCCAATCAGTCGTGTCACATATTCTTATTAATAATTAACCTATAAATCACTCCATGTCCCCACAATTATCATGAATGAAAAATATTTTGTATCAACTCTATGAGATAAATGACTTGAGAACCTTTGAACACTCTTTCTCTTTTCTCAAAACATTATTAATCCAACCTTCTGGCCCTCCAACCCTTCAAACCCTCTACAGATAGTTAAAATGAAAAAAGAACATATGGTTCTTATCTAGTATAATAAAACATCAAGTGATCTAAAGGAAAGTACTAAGTGTATAAGCTGTTGTTTTTTAATGGCTAGACAAGACGAATATGATGTTGAAGAAATTTATCAATCATTAGGGATGGGAATATATCTTTGGTGATTCTCATTCCATGTTTTTCATAAAAAGGAGTTCTATCAGTTTTACAAGTCATTAGTCATTCATTTTGGTATGAATTCTTAGTTACTTCAATGGTCAACTAGAAAAAATATCTCAATAACCACATTTAAGTTAGTGGAACACTGAAACCCCCTCAAAAACGTTACCCATTCTTTACCACCTCCTTAGCTACCATTGGTGGATTCACCCCTTTGGAAATCATCATGCCTCTCTTTGGTATAGCGGTTGTTGAGAATAATAAAGTTAAGAGTTTAGAACTGCAAATAAAAGCACTAACCAAGTTCATTTAATCAGGGATAGAACAAAAAATGGTGATTTTAAAAATATTTTTTTCAATATATCATTTTTATTTATATTTTTATGATAGAAAAACCTGTGAATCTATTACGAAATATTCTATAATTTATGTGTCTTTTTTAGAACAAGTCTCTAAATTTTTATCCTTTTAGGTGAATTTTAACCCTCATTTTGTTGAAACACTAGAGTTGTCTTGGATAATCATAATGAAACTACTTTTTTAGGTTGACCACATTAATTGAATGTTTGTTAAGGAAAAGTGGTTTTTTGGGGGAATTTTCATTATGTAAGTTTGTTCCCCTGTCCTCAAGTGTTCAGGAAAACATTGCATCAACTCAAGGGGATTCATCTCATTTACATGAGATACCGGTGATGGTTAAATAATTGTCTCATAACACTAAGATTAAATAAAGTCAATATACTGAAGAAACTCTTCAACTAAGGTGAAGGAGAGTAAGAGTTGGCATTAAAACATGCCAACCTACTAATTTTCAAGAGTGCTTCCCTCCTACCCTTGGTTCTGTAATAGTGCATGTTCAAAAATAAAGGATTTTTGCAGCTATCACTCACATATTTTCAGTTTTTAAATACAATAAAATTTCCATATGATCGAGAATGTCTCCTCTCATAATCAAGTCTCATTCTCAAGAGTTAGAAAGGATAGTTGAAAGAATAATTGGAAGGACATAATCATAAGAATGGCATCATGTGGACAAAGTACCTGATGTTTCTGAAAAAAAAAGTTCGAGAAGAAAGAATTGAAGTCTTCTAGTATAGAAATACCCAAGTTATTCATGAAGATGAAAATGAAGAAGTAGGAGAAATTGATAAAAGTATTTCTAAAATATTTCACATGTGCTACTCAATGTTATTAACTAAAGTCTAATATCTAAAAGCTCAAGTCTTTGAATATAATACATCATTAAAATTTCTTCATGATGATATGGATTCAAAATTTAATGTTCAAGAAGAGAAAATTTTGGTTCAATCTATGATAGAAAAGTGTTTAGAACAACCCTTTGTATGTGCTACACATGGTTCTGTTGTTCAGTTGAAGATAATGGAATTATCTAATGTTATTGATATGATGTATGAAACAGTTGGGTCTCTATAATGTGAAATAGTATCAAGGGAAATGTTTTGAGATCTTAAAAAATAGTTGATGAAGTTATAAGGATACAAGTTCCTCCAAAGGAAACTATTGAATCAATTGATAAGTCAACCAAGGATATTGATTCTATGATGAAATAAAAGTTTTAAAAAATACAAGAATGTTCTATTCAATTCAATAAAAATTTAAGTTTCATTATAAAAGGGCTATAAATGATGTTTGTCTTATTATTAAACAACTTTGAAGTTCTAGATAATAAAGTTGAAGAGTTAGATATTGTAGTTGTTAATAGTATCAAGTCAGATATCACATATAATGAAGATGATATAGAGGTAAATGATTTTGTGGAACCATATGAACAAAAAGTTTCTACAAAATAAATGAAGATATTTTTATCATTGGTATGACATAAAACCCATAATAAGTGTTATGAAATTTGATATCAGACTGTGAAAAGAAGGGAGACTTATAAGACTTTGTTGGGAATTTCTCTCAATGCGTGTGGAATAGTTTTACAATTATTTTGTACTATTAAAAAATTGATATGGTGAAAATAATTAATGTTTTTACTAATTTACTTTTTCAAATTCATGGAATAAGGCTACCTGGACCCTATATTGTTGATCAAAACTTGTCTACATATCTACTCCTAAATGAAATATTTAATCCTTATGAGGTTTATCATATAGAAAATCTAAGGTTTTATAATGAAGTATATTTATTATTACCCAGTACATCCACAAAATTAGCCTTTACCCATGCAGATAAATTTGATTTGGTGAGGGAAAATCAAGATTTTATCAACATATAATGGACACCATTATGGTTTTCTCAGGAATATCAATATATTCTTGGAGCATCTCTACTGATGTTAGCTGACGTTCTTAGTATGACAGATGATGATCATTTGTCTTCATCCTTGTTACCTCATGATCATCCCTTATCCTTAAAGAATCCATCTCCAAAAATTCATTTCATGATATGAAATTGATACACTCAATAATTTAGTGATTGGAATGGGTTTTCAGAAGGATGTTAAATATTTTTTTTTCATTTAAATCATGCCAACTTTATAGAATTATTCTCATCCATTTAAATTAACTATATTTTTAACATGAAATACCCTCTTTGTTTTCACATCACTCAAGTTTATTCAGAATTTTTTTCTTTTTTAATATCCCCCTTTTCATGTACATCATTTAATATCCATTTAATCATTCAATTTATGGGCCATGGTCGGCCTTGATAATAACTTCTTTTATAATCAGAACCAATAAGTAGTATCAAACCAGTCATGTGGAATTTAAATATATTTATGTATTTTTTATATTTTTTATAATTTTTGTATTAGAATAATGTTTTTCGTACCATACCTATTCATCTCTACACAAGACAGCTATCCAAATAGCCATGTGAAGGTGGAGAGCTGACATCAAGATATAGACTTTGGGGAGTATTAGTTCTATATAGTCATATTCTGTGATAAATTCTTCTAAGACCTTCGAGTTTGGTAATGTTTTGCTAAGCCTATGGTCCATGTAAGGGTCCCCCTCAACCCTTAAAAGGGGGATTATCAGAAAATGAATAAAAATATAAAGGCCTTTAATCTATTCAGGAAATATGTTTTCCAATATTTCTTATTCTCTGCTGCATTTTATTGTAAAGGAAATTTTTTTCTGATATATCTTTGAATTATTTATTTTTATGACTCATTAAGTCCCTAATTTTATTCAAACAAGTTCATCTAAATTTTTTCAGATCATGTTAATCTTAAGTTATGTGTCTAAGTGTATCTTATGATGTGGAAGCATTTTATATTATGATAATTGAATAACATCTTTAGTTTCTCAAAATCAAAAAGTGCGGAAATATTTTCTACTACGTAAGACTTTTTCTTATGAATTAAAACTGAGTTACTTAAGATATATTATTTAGTTAGAATAAAAATATGAGTTGAAAGTATCCCCTAAAAATAATATTTATAGCCAGAATAAGTTTAAGAAACTAAGTGTTACATTATAGTAACATTTTATCTTACACTGGAACATTTTATTGTGTTGTATGGAAGTTAGGTTATCTTTTGAGAAATATCTAATCTATTTTATTAATGTTATATTATGAACAATATTTATTATAGAATATATTTTAGGAATATATATTATTAGATAATTCCATGATTACTTTCTCAAATCTTGATAAGTCACTTCATAAATTTAGAGCACATCAAAAGGAGATTATCCATTTAAGGAAAGATCGGTCTGCTCAAGACATGTCACGGCCCGTCCTCGGGACCCGTGCAGTGACTACCCCAAGCCCGCCTTCCATGGGCCAGGGGCTGGTGACTAGCACCAAAGGCCTAAATCCCGATATAAGGGAAGGCATTGCCTTTATGTAAGAAAACAAACACCACAAAGTATGCAATCATAAGTAAACACTAAGTAAACTGAGTACAAAAGTAAGTGCTGGAAAGTAAATGGGCCAGTATATAAACCCAACTGAAAGTAAAGTACAACTGAAAAGAGAGTACAACAGCAGAAAAGTAAAGCAGCAACACTGGGTCATCCACTGGTAATCCCACCTGAAGGGTGGGTACAGATAGTCTCCTCCACTCCTCGGCTCCAGTTGTCTGCTTCGTGTACGTCTCGTCCAGTGATCCACCTCCAGGTACCATCCAACTCCACGAGCTCCTACCTCGGTAAGCGATGTCTTCCATCTGCATCCAACACAACGTAGTGTGGGCATAGCCCGTGCAGTGGTGAGTATACGCTACTCATTAGGGACCCCGATACCCTGAAGGTCTCCCAGAATCCAAGAAGGATAAACCACAAGGAATGATACAATCATGAAGTAACGACCGAATCTACTTAGGTATATGTCCATACATATACCTAAGTCATCAATTCCAGTTCGGCTCCAATATCCGAGCCTAAATTCGATCTAGTCCACACAGGAAAGCACAATCCAATCCACACAGGATAACACAACCTAATCCACACAGGATAGCAAAACAATCATATCGAAGATAGTGATTTAAAGTCAAGACTCAGCTCACATAGGTATACTTATTTGTAAGACGATAGAGATGATCAGATGTAGCCACTGATTCATCTAATTTGTCGGACCCACATAGGATACAAGACCAGCTAAGCTGTCGGACCCACAAAGGATACAAGACCAGCTACTCTTCCGGACCCACATGGGATATAAGTATGGAGTCAAATATTGATGGACCCACATAGGATACAAGAATAGTAGTCAAGTACTTTCGGACCCACATAGGATACAAGAACAGTATTCATCGCCATCAAACCCATGGAGGATTCCAGTACGGTCATCGTCGCTGCCGAACCCACAGAGGATCCCAGTACAGTCGTCATCGTCGTCGCAGTCGCAGCCAGATCTAGGGTTCCTGCACATAGAATGCTCGATTCTGGGAGGTTCTACTCCACGAGCCAAGGGGGATCGATACATCAACTGACATGAAGTCCGGATTTGATGTATCCCAAAGTTCTGTCTCGTCAATAGGAACTCAACGCGACAGACAGCGCGTCAATCGGACGCCCGTTCTGAGAGTTATTGGTTTTTCGTCCTAGGGGCCCGATTGGTTTTTAAGCTAAAACAAACCTCACCATACTCCAACTGCATCCAAACCTTGAGAATAGTAATTCAAAAGAACTGTCTCACTAAGAGGAATCCAAAAAAGTTGACGGCACGTCATTCGGACGTCCAGAGCTCAAGTTATAAGTGTTTCCGCTCCGAGGGCCTAGTTTGTTTCGTGTTCGAACCAACCTGGTCATACCCAAAGTTTTTGGAAACATTGATTGTTACATAACGAAATGACCATCTCGATCCATGGATTGCTACACAATAAATGATGCGTCATTCGTAGGTCTATAGCCCAAGTTATGGGCGTTTGAATGGATCTGTCCGAAAACAGGGGGTTTGGGCCCAGTCCGACCCGGCCCAATACCCCCTGGGTCGGCCCGAACTGGGTCGACCTGACCTGGGTCCAGGTCTGACCCGTTGGGGTGCAGATGGGCCCGGCGCGGGGGGTCCAGCCCGGTGCGGCCAGTCCGGCCCTGTGCGGGCGCCCGCGTGCTGAGTGGACGTGGAAGGGGGGGCGCTGCCCCCCTTGCTTTTGAAACGGTGCCCCCCACGTGGAGGGGCCCTCCCTTTGCCAACTGCCAGGGGTTACAACCCCCGAACTTCTCGGATCGAGCCAGTCGTAATGGCCGGCCGGTTGTGTCGCGCGGGACCTGCTAGTCCTGCCTCTTAAAGCGTTGGTGGCCGGTGGAGTTCGACCGCCCTCCTCAGCACCGCTGTGGCCTTAGGTTGCGGCCCTTGTCTGACCGGCACGACGCAACGGCGTCGCGCCCCTCCACCGCTGCCCGCCCCGGCTGCAGCCCTCCATGGTCCTCCAACGCGGCATGATGGCACCGTGCCCCTTCGTCATGCCCCGGCTGAGTTCGCGGCCTCTTTCGTCCCCAACGGCGCTGTGCTCCTTCGTCGCGGCCCGCACCGGCCGCGGTTCCCTCATTCTCGCACGGTGCGACGACACCGCGTCGCCTCCGTTCCAATCCACAATGAGTACAACAACAATGGGGTGTAGTTTCGGCCATGTTGGTGCGGTTTGACCTACTCCCGTTATACCGATATCAAGCGTCCAAGAACAAGTAATCACAACAACAATTAAAGCTCAATTTTAATTGAATAAAATTAAACTTAACCCCTACCTCAAAGAAGTTGTCAAACGATGATCGTTGCGGGAAATGGCATCGCAAGGTGAAGCTTCGTATGTGTTGACGGAGAACGTTCGAGGAGGGAGTGGCATCTCCCTTCCTTTGACACGGGGAGAAGATTGAAAGAGGGTGCATCGTCGTTCTTCGGGAAAGGCGTCACACACCGGCTATGGAGAGAAGAAGAGATGACACGTCGATCTCTGCTTGCAGTGATAGCGTTCTTTGTCAAAGTCTTGGCGTTCTTTGCGAAGAAGATGGAGTTCTTCAGGAAAACACACAAGAGCTTTATCCTCAATTATCCTCACACAACAACCAACCCAAAATAAAATAAGGTTTATCCTTATTTTATTAACTCATTCCATGAATTCAAAAATTCAAACTCTTATCTCACTTAATTGATTAATTGTATTGGCATAATTAAAGTGTGGAGAGGGGAGAGCTACAAATTAAATAAAAGAGGGGGGTTTAATGGGGAGTTAGGGAATTTGAAGGGGGTGGGGCTCATGTGGGCCCCACCTCACTAATATCCTAAAAAGAGGAGTTAGGATATTCCCTCACATGGAAGTTAAACCACATAGAAAAATAAAGTTGTGACACAACTTTATTCACGTAACACTTAAACCAAATTTTTAAACAACTCTTCCCGAGAAAATAGAACTCTAGAAAAGGTCTTCTTAATTAAAAACCAGCATTGTGGTTTCATCGGTGCCCTCGGATTTTGATTCAGAGCATCGGTTCAAAAGTTAGAAAAACCCGCTCGTTCGTTCACTGAACGTACCCGAGCTAAACTTAGGAAATTGATTCTAGGCACACCGGGCCTTAGAATCAGGTGTTGTCAGAAACTGTGTACTCATAAAATCCCAAAGAATTTAAGAAAAAAATTTCCTTAAAATTTATGGGTCTTTACATTACTCCCACCTCAGGAATTTACGTCCCTGTAAAGATACATCACAAACTAGGGAAACAAATGCGGGTACTGAGCATGAATCTGAGCCTCCCGCTCCAAAGTGCACTCCAGGAGGTTCCCGTGCTGCCACCTTATGTGCACTAGAGGAATCAACCGCCCACGTAGGACCCGCTCCTTTTGATCCTCGATCTCCACCGGGACCTCTGCAAAAGTCGCTCTGTCATCGATGTCCAGCTCCCCATGGGTGATTATATGTGTCAGGTCGTGCACGTATCTCCTCAACTGAGATACATGGAAGACGTCGTGCACCCTGTGCAACTGAGGAGGTAGATCCAGGCGATAAGCCATCTCACCTATCCTACTGAGAACCTGGAATGGTCCTATAATGCGCGGAGATAACTTGTTGCCCCAGCCAAATCTCTGTAATCCACGTCGTGGTGAGACCTGCAAGAGAACGTGGTTGCCATCCTCGAACTCTAGTGGTCTCTACCTCCTGTCAGCATAAGACTTCTGTCGGCTCTGAGCTATCCTCATCCACCCCTGGATGACCTGGACCTTCTTTGTCATGGCCTGGACCATCTCTGGTCCCACAAGTGTTGACTCCCCAGGGTCTATCCACCACAGAGGTGACCTGCAAGGTCGTCCGTACAATGCCTCGTATGGTGCCATCCCGATGGTGGATTGGTAGCTGTTGTTTTACGAAAACTCCACCAAGGGTAGGTGATCCTCCTAGCTGCGACCAAAGTCGAGGACACATGCACAGAGCATGTCCTCGAGAGTCTGAATGTTCATCTCCATCTGACCATCCGTCTGAGGGTGAAAGGCAGTGCTAAGGCGTAGCTGCATCCCGAATGACTCCTGCAACCCCTTCCAAAGTCGGGAAGTAAAGCGAGCATCACGATAGGAGATGATAGATGATGTCACAAAATGAATTAGTATGATCTCTTGAACGTAGAGGCATCCCAAGCTCTCCACTGATCCCTGCTCTCTGATGGGTAAGAAGTGGGCCGACTTGGTGAGTCGGTCGACGATCACCCAAATGGAGTCATTTCCTCTAGAAGTACGTGTAAGTCCAGTCATGAAATCCATATATATCCCATCCCACTACCACTTCAGGACCTCCAAGGGTTGTACCAATCCTGCTGGTACATGGTGCTCCGCCTTCACCTGCTGGCAGGTGAGGCATCGAGAAACGAACTCTGCCACAGCCTTCTTCATACCCGGCCACCAGTGCTGTCGTCTGAGATCCTGGTATATCTTCCACACTCCTAGATGTACTGCTAATGGGGAAGTGTGAAAATCCTTCAGCACCTCCTCCTGTAAAGAAGCTTGTACCATGGTACGTCCTCTGAAAGGGACGGCGTGCTCTCCTCCTATAGAGAATCCATCAGGTGCCTGTCCTGAGGAAATCTGTGCATGCCACGTCTCACAGTCAACGTCCCCACGATGTACCTCTATGACCCACTGAATAATTGTAGGAGTGACTGTGAGTGACTGAAGAAAGGCTACTCCATCTCTATCTACTAAGGATATCTGCAAAGCGGCTAGCTGTTATGTCGCCTCTCCAAGTAGCTTAATGTCCATCCTCCTACTGAGAGCATCAGGTACTACATCACCTTCCCAGGTGTATAGACTATCTCAAAGTCATAGTCCTAGAGGAAATCGAGCCATCATCGTTGTCTCGGGTTTAGGTCCTTCTATGAGAATATGTACCTGAGACTCGGCTGGTCAGAATATATTATAAAGCGCTCTCCCATTAGATAGTGTTTCCATATCTTCAAGGCGAAGACCACTGTTGCTAACTCCAGTTCATGGGTAGCATAGTTCTGCTCATGATTCCTCAACTTTCATGTTCCATAGGCGATCACTGCCCGCTCCTGCATCATAACACACCCGAGTCTGGTACCTAATGAATCATAGCAGACTACGTACCCTACTCCCTCCTCCGGTAGCCTCAAGATAGGTGCACTGGTCAATATCTATCTAAGCTCCTGGAAGCTCTGATGACATCTATCTGACCACCTGAAGGGTCTACCCTTCTTCGTCAAAGTTGAAAGTGGTGCTGCAACTCTAGAGAATTCCGGCACAAATCTCCGATATTACCCAGCCAAACTTAGGAAACTCCGCACATCCATCACGCTCCTGGGTGGCTCCCAAGCTAGCACTGCCTCGATCTTCAGAGGATCCACCACAACTCCCACCTCAGAGATGACGTGTCCTAAGAAGTGGACCTCACATATCTAGAACTGACACTTAGAGAGCTTTCCATAAAGCCGGTGATCTCAGAGTGTGTCCAGTACAACCCACAAGTGGTAGGTGTGCTCCTCCTTAGTAGTCGAGTATATCAATATGTCATCGATGAAGACTATGACAAATCGATCGAGATAAGGCTGGAAGATCCTTTTCATGAGACTCATGAACACTGCTGGAGCGTTGGTTATACCGAAAGACATAACCAAGAACTCATAGTGGCCATACCGACACCTAAAAGACATCTTCTACACATCCTCATCCCGAACTCTGAGCTGATGATAGCCTTACCTGAGGTATATCTTCGAGAACCATTGTGCTCCCTTGAGCTGATCGAAGAGGTCATAAATCCTTGGAAGCGGATAGTTGATCTTCACAGTCACCTGATTTAGCCGACGGTAATTGACACACAGTCACAAGCTCTCGTCCGCCTTCTTGGCGAACAAAATCGGGGAAGCCCAGGGTGAAACACTGGGTCGAATGAATCCCTTTCCCTGCAAGTCCTCCATCTGTACCTATAGCTATCGAAGCTCAACGGGAGCCATACGATATGCTAGAGTAGATATCGGGGTTGTCCTAGGGTACAGGTCAATATAGAAGTCTACCTCTCTACGAGGAGGTATTCCTGGAATGTCGTCTGGAAAAACGTCTATATACTGATCCACCACTACAGGAAAACTTGGACTCTGCACGTCCACTACTCCTAGGATGAGGCTAGTCAACTGATGAGTGATCATCTGTCCTCTCCTCTGCATGAGTCCATCCTACGCTTCAAAGGCTCCCTTCTCGCCGGTGAAGGTGAACCTGCTCCCATCGGTACGGACACACCGCACCTTGTGCCTAATACAGTCGATCTGAGCATGGACTGCAGATAACCAATCCATGCCGAAGATGACGTCGTAAGGCCTCGACGCCACTAAAAGAAGATCCCAGCTGAATCTCTCACCTCATAGAGGAGTCTCACACTGCCGGAACTAGTGTGTAATCATCGAGTCTGCTCCCATAGGAGTCTCTAGCCTTAAGGATCAAGCCAACAGCTCCATCGGAATCTCTGAGCGCCAAACAAGGGAAGTGGAAATGAAAGAATGACTCGCTCCTATGTCTATAAGAACTGCAGCAAGGGTGGAGTAGACATAGATAGTACCTCAAATAATCTCTAGGGTTCCATGGTCATAGGCCTACGCTGCCTGAAGATGAGCCTGCCTCTATCTGCTGGCTCCCTATGGTCGGGGTGGACCTCCTGGTGGTGGTGGTGGTAGAGCCTCAAAGCATCGCCCACCACCTGATGCTCGGCCAGCTCCTCTGCTTCATCCGCCTGCTCCCTATGGACCACCACAGTCGAACCTCTTCCTCTACCTGGGTGGTCCCCCAATAGTCTGTTTCTCCTCTGCATGGAGGGTCGTCCAGTCATGAGCCATGTGGCCCTACCCGCCGCATGCATAGCACTGTCTGCTCCTCGGAAGGCTAGCTCTACACCGTGTGCCCCGCACCTCTGAGCCAGTATCCTGAGGTCTTCCACCTAATGGTTTGGTCTGCTTGGACCCGTGAGTCATCCGTTGACTGCCAGCTGTAGAAGACTCCACTACATGTCGCCCTGTGGTAGGTCTCCCTACTGGTGTAGGCTCAGCAAGAAAGATCTCTACAAGAAGGGCTCACTCCAGTACTCATACCTGTGTCGGAATACTGAGGGAGATCATCGATGCCCTAATCTCATGCCTCAGTCCCTGCTCGATTGTCCGGGCCTGGAATAATGGTTCATGTACCATGTATGTGGAATAGCGTGAAAGATCGGTAAATCTTGCCGAGTACTGGGCTACCGTCATGCTGCCCTGCCGCAGTTGCAGTAACTCCTGAATGTGCACCGCATGGAGGGTGGCTGGAATGAACTCTAAGCGGAAGAGCCTCTCGAAGTCAAACCAAAGGAGAGATGCCTCACTGTGAACTTGGAGCATCAGGATCCACCATATACATGTTGTCGCGTGTAGTACACTCGCTGCAAGGATCACCATGAGGTCTGTCGGTGTCCCTACTAACCTGAAAACTCGTACAACACCCACCATCCAATCCTCAGCTGCCTGAGGGTCCATCTCCCCATGGAACCCGGGCAGTCTCTAATGCTGAAACTTGTGTAATGCACTAAGTCAATGTTCACTCTCAGTGGCTGGGGCAGGTGGCATCGGTGGCTCGGTGGGTAGAGGTGCCACTGGTGCCTCCGCTGTAATAGGGCCCTACATCGATGCCTCGTCGCTCGGTGGGCTCTCGTCTCGCACAAAGCTCAGAACCCTAGCTGGCTGCCGTCGTGGGGCCATCCTAAAAAGACACAGGTGTGCCACAGTCAATATAGTATACCTGGTGAGTTGACACAAGTAATCACAAAGAAAACTTTGAAACACACATGGAATCAATGTTTTCATGCATTGAGTCAGAAATCAGAAGTCAGGGTCCTGGTGTATGGATACGTCTTCCACCACACCAACACTGGACTCCTTGGACAGATAACCACACTCAATACCCTGAACATTATTGCTTCACATAGAAGAAGATCAGAGTCCTAAGTTCTGTGGTATACCTGAACTCCTCTTATACCAATTTGTCACGACCCATCCTTGGGACCTGTGTCGTGACTACCCCAAGCCCGCCTTCCATAGGCCAGGGGCTAGCGACTAGCACCAAAGGTGTAAATCCCGATATAAGGGAAGAAATTTCCTTTATGTAAGAAAGAAAACACCACAGAGTATGCAAGCAGAAGTAAACACTAAGTAAACTGAGTACAAAAGTAAGCTCTGGAAAGTAAATGGGCCAGTATAAAAACCCAAATGAAAGTAAAGTACAACTGAAAAGAGAGTGCAATAGCAGAAAAGTAAATCAGCAACACCAAGTCATCCTCTAGTAGTCCCACCTGAAGGGTGGGTACAGATAGTCTCCTCCGCTCCTCAGCTCTAGCCGTCCGCTTCGTGTATGTCTCGTCCAGTGATCCACCTCCAGGTACCATCCAGCTCCACGAGCTCCTACCTCAGTCAGTGTTGTCTGTCATCTGCATCCAACACAACGTAGTGCGGGCATAGCCCATGTAAGGGTGAGTATACGCTACTCAGTAGGGACCCCGAGCCCCTGAAGGTCTCCCAGAATCCACAAAGGATAAACCACAAGGAATGATACAATCACGAAGTAACAACCAACTCTACTTAGGTATATGCCCATACATATACCTAAGTCATCAATTCCAGTTCGGCTCCAACATCTGAGCCCAAATTTGATCTAGTCCACATAGGAAGGCACAATCCAATCCACATAGGATAACACAACCCAATCCATAGAGGATATTAAAACAATCATATCGAAGATAGTGATTGAAATTCAAGACTCATCTCACACAGGTATACTTCTTCGTAAGACGATATAGATGATCAGATGTAGCCAGTGATTCATCTAAGCTATTGGACCCATATAGGATACAAGACCAGCTACTCTACTGGACCCTCATAGGACACAAGTACGGAGTCAAATACTATCAAACCCACATAGGATACAAGAACAGTAGTCAAGTACTGCTAGACCCACATAGGATACAAGAACAGTATTCATCGCTGTCGAACCCACATAGGATTATAGTATGGTGGTCGTCACTGCCGAACCCACAGAGGATCCCAGTACAGTCGTCATTGTCATCACAGTCACAGCTAGCTCTAGGGTTCCCGCACACAACATGCTCGATTCTGGGAGGGTCCGCTCCATGATCCAAGGGGGGTCGATACATCAACTGACACGAAGTCCAGAGTTGATGTATCCCAAAGTTTCATCTCGTCAATAGGAACTCAATGCGACAAACGGCACGTCAATCGGACGTCCAGTGTGAGAGTTATTGGCTTTTTCGTCCCAGGGGCCCAGTTGGTTTTTAAGTTAAAATAAACCCAAACGTACTCCAACTGTGTCCAAACCTCGAGCAAAGTAATCCAAAAGAACCTTCTCACTAAGAGGAATCAAACAAAGTCGACGACACATCATTCGGACATCCGGAGCTCAAGTTATAAGTGTTTCTGCTCCGAGGGACTGGTTGGTTTCATGTTCGAACCAACCCTGCCATACCCAAAGTTCTCTGAAACCTTGAGTGTAATATACCAAAACAACTGTCTCAATCGAAAGATCTCTACACAATTGACAGTGCATCGATCGGAGGTCTGTAGCCCAAGTTATGGGCATTTGAACGGATCTGTCCGAAAATAGGGGGTTTGGGCCCGATCCGACCCGGTCCAATACCCCCTGGGTCGGCCCGAACCGGGTCGACCCAACCATGTTCCGGGTCGACCCGACCCAAGTCCGGGTCCGACCCGTTGGGGTGTGGCCCGGCCCAGCGCGGGGGGTCCAGCCCGGCGCGGGCGGTCCTGCCCGGTGCAGGCGGTCCGGCCCTGTGCGTGCGCCTGCGCGCTGAATGGACGCGGAGGGGGGGGGGGGGATTTCCCCCCTTGCTTTTGAAACGGTGGCCCCCACATGGAGGGGCCCACCCTTTGCCAGGTGCCGGGGGTTACAACCCCTGGACTTCTCGGATCCCGCCGGCCAGTTGTGCTGCGCGGGACCTGCTGGTCCTGCCTCCTGAAGCGTCGGCGGCCGGCGGAGTTAGGTCGCCCTCCTCAGCACCGTCGCGGCCTTAGGTCGAGGCCCTTGTCCGACCGACGTCGTGCAACGGCGTCGCGCCCCTCCACCGTGGCACGGCTCTAGTCGCGGCCTCTTTCGTCCTCAACGGCACGATGTGATGGCGTCGTGCTCCTTCACCGCGGCCCACACCGGTCAGGGTTCCCTCGTTCCCACATGGTGCGACGGTACCGCGTCTCCTTTGTTCTAATCCACAACGAGTACAACAACAATGGGGTGGAGGGTTGGTCATTTTTGTGCGGGGCGACCTTCTCCTTTTATACCGATAGAAAGCGGCCAAGAATGAGTAATCGCAATGATAATTAAAGAAAAATTTTAATTGATTAAAATTGAACATAACCCCTACCTTGAAGAAGTTGTTGAATGATGATCGTTGCAGGAAATGGCGTCACGAGGTGAAAATCTGTATATGTTGACGGAGAACATCCAAGGAGGAAACAGTGTCTCCCTTCCTTTGACGTGGGGAGAAAATCTAAAGAGGGTGCATTGTCGTTTTTCGAGAAAGGCGCCACACACCAGCTGCGGAGAGGAGAAGAGATGACACATCGATCTCTCCTTGAGGTGACAGCGTTCTTCATCGAAGTCTTGGCGTTCTTCGCGAAGAAGATGAAGTTCATTAGGAAAACACGCAAGAGATCTCTCCTCAATTATCCTGACACAACAACCAACCCAAAATAAAATAAGGTTCATCCTTATTTTATTAACTCATGCCATGAATTCAAAAATTCAAACTCTTATCTCACTTAATTGATTAAGTGTATTGGCATAATTAAAGAGGGGATAGGGGAGAGTTACAAATTAAATGCAAGGGGGGGTTTAATGGGGAGTTAGGGAATTTGAAGGGGTGGGGATCGTGTGGGCCCCACCTCACTAATATCCTAACAAGAGGAGTTAGGATATTCCCTCACCTGGAAGTTAAACTACATAGAAAAATAAATTTGTGACACAACTTTATTCATGTAACACTTAAACCACATTTTTAAACAACTCTTCCTGAGCAAACACAACTCTAGAAAAGGTCTTCTTAAGAAAAAACTGGCAATGTGGTTTCATCGGTGCACTCAGATTTTGATTCTGAGCACCAGTTCAAAAGTTAAAAAAACCTGCACATTCGTTCACTGAACGTACCCGAGCTAAACATTGGAAATTGATTCCGGGCACACCGGGCCTCGGAATCAGGTGCCATCAAAAACTTCATACTCGTAAAATCCCAAATAATTTAAGAAAAAATCTTCCTTGAAATTTATGGGTCTTTACAAGACATTCCATGAATAGTATGATCTAAATAATTACAAGATATCTATCATTACTTCTAAAAAATCAATTCCTTTATTTGGAAAATTGGGCCACATATCCTTAATATCATGTCTTATCACGGTCATTGTATAATATTTCTCGACCACTAGAAGTATCTTGCTTTCAAAGTAGAACAAGATATAAAAGGATAAGTTAGTCTCAACAGGAATACATGAAAAGTAGTATATTTAATCCAAACAAAAATAAAAATATTATTGACCTATACATGGAGGGAAAAAATCATTTCTTGCTTATTAGTTATATAAATTGCACTGAAAATTTTTCTTATATATACATTGAAGTCTATCATTTTCTCAGGACAAATCTTCATCTAATTTCAGTTTTTTATTACAACTATATTCTACATATGTTCCTCTCAATGTTTATATTAGTTTTATCATGTTAATATTTAGTGTAAGAATGTTCTTAAGACCACAGATAGGTCTTGTAAATGAATATCCTATTTTGAATCTCTTGGACCACTGTATTAAGTGACAGCTTCTTATACTCAGCTAGAAGCCCTTGTTAAAAGGGTTGTTATAGTGAAAATCACCAACTCATGGAGTAGAGAGTCGGTGGAGTGGACTGTGAGATTTATATTCCAAAAACCACTATAAATCTCAATATTCAATTTTCATTCCATGCATTTTCATATTTCCACTGCATATATTTTAAGGAAATAATTGAACACGCATTCTTTGAAGAGGATGGTCTAATATTCCAATAAATTTTGAAAACTCAATTCACCCCCTCTTGATTTATTTATTCAATCATTATCTGGGAAAATAATTGGAATCAGATATTGTGATTCTTAACATCACGACTATCAATGGTTGAAGTCCAAAGATCAATATTCAAATGGATGTTACGGATGATAACCAAGAATGTATGTCAGTGGTTAGAGATTCATACATAAATGTTGAAAACTATGGTTGATGGAAAGATCACATGATCTTTTCTCTGGTAAATTGTGGCATGAATGTCGATCTCAAAGAATTTAATCCCTTTTAAATTTCTAATACATAGCTTAAAACATAGGATGCTAAATCTGATGAAAATTATGATTTGAGCTCTAAATCTATAAATGATATCATCTACAAGTTAGGACCAGATGAGTTTAACATGATCTCTCAATGTCAAACCGCACATGAAATGTAGACCACTGTAGTATTTTCATATAAAGTCACTGACAATTCGAAAGATATTAGATATAATCCAGCTAATATTAAGTTCAATATATTTAAAATGGCTGAAGGATAGATCATTACTCAACTAAATTGAATACTCACTGAGATGGTAAACAATATTTCTACTTTATGAATGCTTATCATTGAACCTGAATAAGAATTAAAAGTCCCCAGAGTACTACCACCTATGTGGAGTGGAATCTTAGCTTCCATATGATAATATATAGAAGTAAAAAATTCCAAAATAAAATATCTCATCAGGATTCTCATGATTTATGATGTTGAAATGGAATCTAAAAGTAAAGATAAAAATATGATCAGAAAGGGAATATTGACTTTATGGTTTCTACTAATAGAGATAAAATAAAGAGAAAAATTATTCAAATCTATGAAGAATATAAAGAATAATACTTCTCAATAAAATTTGAATCAAATGATGATATCTCTCAATTTTCCCAAAAAATTAGAAAAGTTATATAATAATAGGTGTGGTTTCATAAGATCCTTCAACAAGCACATGAATCATAGTGACAACCATAGATAGTGGAGATTATATGAGTGAAAAATGTTGGGACACATCAATCCTGACTGTCTAAAAATTAAATATGATAAGAAGATATAAAATGAATGCTTCTATGTTACTGTATATAAGAAATCTATGAAATCTATGAATCCCACCTTGAGTTATTATAAATTTTATAGCTAATGAATTTAATCAAAATCAGAGGCCAAAGATAAAAATTAGAAGGCCAATATATGTTTTATGATATAGTGAGACGAGGTACATTGTTATTACTCTTATGGGTGTGAACATGAATTGGAAAATGAAAATTTCTCCCAAAAAGAACTGAATGAGTAGTGCACCATGTTGGAAATAAAGTATGAAATCCTAAAAAAGAAAAATAAATCCCTTTGAATCATTTTAATAATATTTTTAGTGAATAACAAAATTTGAAAAATCAGATTTTAGACATAAAAAAATTAGCTTCAAAATAAATTGTCTTGAATACTCAACAAATCAAAACAATTGAGAACATATATATGGAACTTTAAAATTTCGATGATGCGACTATATTTAATAAAGGGGAAGATTATTTAAAAAATTATTGGCCAAAATAAACTCAAAAAATTAAAAATTATAATTGGAATCCATGGTGAAAGGACCAAACCTTATAGAAAACATTTTGTTCCATGCTCTAAAAATAAACACCTTCCTAAAGATACCTATTTTCAGTGTCGTAAAATTGAAAAAACTTTTCCAATATTTTTGAATTGAAAAATCATTAATCGTTTATAATCACACAAAAATCCATCAAAATATTTTTCAAGAAAATTTGCAAAGTGTTATGGAAAACAAAAGAAAATATTGATTCCTAGATCTCTTATATCTAACATTTGCAGGAATAAAATAATTTGGGTACCAAAGAACTCTGTAGTTTGATCTTTCGTTGTTGGTAACTAGTCGCATGAACAAAAATACAAAATTGTTTATGTATTGTGGTTGTTCAATGAATATGAGTGTAGATTACTCAAAATTTCATTCTTTATCCAAACTAGATGGAGGATATTCCATGTTTGGTGATAGTGAAAAAAGAAATAGAGTTGGAATTGGATCATTTGGAAACCCCAAAAATTCTCATTAACAAAGTACTTTATATTGAAGGATTAAAGAACAACCTGATTAGTATCTCCCAACATTGTGATGATTGATATTTTGTTAATTTTTATAACAATGCATTATCAGTTTTTAAATATAAATATATCAAGTTTAAATCACCCAAAACATAAAATATTTACACACGATATCTTAATTCCATATGTAGATAGAATGTAAAATATTTAAACTATGAAATTTATTAATCATAGATTTGGAATATAAGGCTTGGAAATTACAATGTCTACTATTTAATAAATTTTTCTAAAATTTATTCAGTTTTTTACTTTTTGAATATCATTGTAGACATAAAGAAGTTATGTGATTCATGTCAAATGGGTAAGAAACACAAGTCATCTTTTAAAACAATTAAAGAGGATACTACTTCCAGACCTATTGATATATTCTATATGGTCGTGTTCAAACCTACTAGAACTGAAAGTCTTGTTGGTAAGTCATTTTTTATGTCTTAGATGATGGTTTTTCAAGGTTTACATGGGTTTAATTTTTATGACTCAACATAAAAGCATGCTCTATTTGTATTGATTTATGTAAGATTGTTAAAAATGAAAAGGATATCGAAATCATGTCATTGAGAAGTGATCATGTAGGTGAATTTGAGAATCATTAATTAAATTCTTATTTCCCTATGAATGGAATTAATCATTCATTCTCTTACCTCATGAAACCTCAATATAATGGCATTTTCAAATGAAGTAATAGGACTTTGTAATTAATTTCTAGGACTATTTTATGTGAATATAACATTCCCACTCATTTCTGGGCTGAAGGTGTTAATAAAGTGTATTATATCATTAATATAGTTCCAATAAAGCATGTTTTAAATAAAATTCATTTTAAAGTGTGGAATAATACAAAACCAAAGGTAGGATACTTATAGTATTTGGATAAAAGTTTTACATTTTGAACACCAAGGATAATCTTGAAAAGTTTGATCCCAAGGGTGATGAAGGTATCTTTCTAGGTTATTCTACTACTTACAATAGTTATAGAGTTTTCCACAAAATTTCAAGGATTATTAATGAATCATATCATATGATGTTTGAAGAAATTAATTCTTTCAGTCACAAAATAATTCAAATTAATGATCAAAATGAACTAGTAAAAAATACAAGACTAGAGTTATTCTTTAATAATAACTAGGATGATGATTTGGAACTTGATTACTTTAAATCAAATCCAATAAAGGTAGAAGCTAGTGAAACATAAAATGTGTTTCCTAGAATACCTAGAAACATTAATGACTATCTTTTTGAAATAGTTATAGTAAACCTAGATGAAGGATAAAAAACTACAAGAAACATAATAAATCTAGTATAATTTTATGTCTTTCTATCCCAAATAGAACCTAAATTTGTAGAAAAAGATTAATATAATGAATATTAGTTCTTATCTATTCAATAAGAGCTAAATAAATTCAAAATAAATAAATTATGGGAACTAGTTGAAAGACCCTCAAACTATCCTCTATTTGTAACCAAAAGGGTTTTTAGAAACAAATTAGATGGCCACGGTTTAATAACTAGAAATAAAGATAAATTAGTTCTAAAAAGTATATAATGAAGAAGAAGGAATATATTATAAAGAAACCCTTTCTCTTTTATCTAGATTATAATATATTATAATCCATCTATCATATGCATCATATATGATGTTTATATTATACTAGATGGATATTAAATCTTAATTTTTAAAATGTTTTTTCACGGTGGATGTTTACATAGAACAACCTCCTAGTTTTAAATATCCTCATATTCAAAATTATGTGTTTAAACAAACCAAATATCTATGTGGACTTAGACAATATCCGATGATATGGTATGACATATTAAGTTATTTTATTTTATAAAATGGTTTTACTATAGGAATTATAGATCCGACATGATTTAATAAAACTTCTTTATTTGATTTTTTATTAATAAAAATATATGTAGATGATGTTATTTGTGTAAAGAATTTTTAAAACTTATGTAAAAATAATTTAAAATGATTATAATGGGTGAAATCAACTACTTTATGGGATTTAAAGTTTATCAAAAAGATTTTGGAAACATTTTAAATTAAAGAAAATACATACTTTATTTAAATAAGAAGTTTGGACTTCAAAAGAGTAAGAACTACTCAACTCCTATGATTTCCAATATCAAACTTGAATCGGATGAAATTGGATAGCTAGTTAATAATAAGTTATATAGTGGAATCATTTTAGGTTTTTTGTACCTTTCTACATGTATACCAAACATTATTTTTTTAGTATGCCTTTGTGAATTATTTCAATCTAATCTAATAGAATTTAAATTTAATGATGTGAAAATAATCTTAATATATCTAAAAGGGACTATGTATCCATTCTTCTTTTTCCAAAAATCTAATATTTAAATTTAATTTCATATTTGGATTCTTATTTTTTTTATGTATATTAGATAGAAAAATAACCTTATGAACTTTTCATTTTCTTGGTAAATACCTAATGTCTTGTTCAAGTAAGAAGAAAAAAATTCAACACTATTAAGTACTGAAGCCAAATATATTTTAATAGTAAGTTGTTCTGTGTACTTTTTATAGATGAAACTCTAATGACCTGAACTGCTATGAATAAAATTTCACTTTTTTATTTAATTAAATGTCTTATGGTTATAGAAAACACATTCACTTATTTTGTTTTTTTATATCCAACTGGATTTAAATGACTATTATGTATCGTTACAATTGATAATATTTCCATTGAATAGTGATCACATGACCAGTATAAATATAGGGTTTTAAAAAAACCATTTCTCTCGAAAAAAAGGAAGTGATTGCCACAACCAGTAGGATAATAACCTATAAAGACAATTTATCAGAGCTTTCGAGGGAGGTAGAATTTTTGGTATTTTCTATAGACTAAGATTAATATGATATCCAACAACTTAAGCATGAGAGAAACTATTATAGGAGAAGTACATGCTCATCGATATCACATCCCAAACCATGTTAGCTGAATGCCCACATTGTACCCCCACCATCTCACAACTTACTCTTAGGGTGTATTCTAGTGTATTAAATATATATGTATCAATACCCTATAAATAGGAATATGGACATTATTTTGTATAGAATAATGAATATATTTTAATCCTATTATTATTACTTTATAAATTATTTTATTTTGATTCAATAAAACACAAATAATATTTTTAGTGAATTAAGATATCTATTTTGATGAATTAATGAACTATTGAAATAGATAATATTTTAAAAAAATATTATTATTTAATAATTTTTATTAAATATAAATGATCATATAGATTTTAATGATGTCAAATGTAATTTTAATAAGGGTTCAGAAAACAATTGTTGTCAAAAACATGAAATTTTCAATAATAATTGTTTTAATTTTAGAAGTGAAATGTACATATTTATAAAATTATTTATATAAAATTAATATCATTTTTGGAATCATAATATCAAAACTATCCAGCAGTTAATTTTTCATAATTTTTTGAGATAGTTAAATTTTTGGGTAAAAATTAAATACCATATAAAAATACCTTGTGTTTTATGATATCACAATGACCTAAAAGTGATGTAATAAATAATATAAATAGTATCCACACAAAAAATAAGTTTTTCATTTAATATAATGTTATTTTAAGTTTATTTTATTTATTTTTTACAGCCATTATGAATTCTCCAAGACTTATAATATATTTTAATATTTTAAAATCATTTCTTTAAGAGTGTGACTTACATCCATATCACCAATGGTAGTATTTTAAAAAGTTCATCCCTTCTAATTTTAAAATAATTCATATCACTCCCATTTTTTAGAAACCACAGGAAAAATCATGGGTTGTTTCTTGGTTTTGGATATTTTATTATGCAGTGTACAAAACCAAAATAACAAAGAAATCTCCCTATTTTCATATACCAACCCACCCACGCTCCCATTTCTCTTCAATAAAAATACTTGTAGCATATCAATAATCTTCCATATACTAAATATATTCCTCCCAATGATCCACTAATCTCTCAATAATCCCCTCATAATTTTTTGGAGTCACGCATTCAAGTAAGGGTCTTCCACCCTCCTCTTTTATCAAGCTCTCTATTTATGTTATGTCTTTCACTTACAATTTACTATGTTGGAATATTTTCATAAATATATCCATTGTTTTCAATTTAATTTTAAATGATTATACCCATTTCACTCTCATTCATACATCTTAATAATTGTTATGTACACTCGTTACCATAACAAAATTATATAAGGGACCTTTCCTTTATCCTCTTTCTTCAAGTATATTATGCTTTCTATATCCAATTCCTTATGTTGGGAAATTCAATTACATGTACTCCTTACTATCCATTTCATGTCTAAATTATGAGAGACCGCTTTTTATCTCATCAACCCAATTTATGAAGTTTTATGTGACATCGCTATGCTACTGAAATGGAACCACTATTTTTCATTCCAAAGCAATTATATAGTGAATATCATGCTCGTTTTCTATCATGGGTGTATACCTTTATACACAGATACTTATTTGATTGGAGAATTAAATTTATTTCTTCTACACTCCTTGATCATCGAATAAATTATCATTATGAATGAACAAATCCATGTTGTTTGATCTATGTAGCGCACATAAGAATGAGAATGAAATGAATATAATGGGTGAACTTGGGATTATATAGCACTAAAATGCATTGGGTAATGGTTAGTATCATGATACGTCACATTGGGATTGGGGGTTTTCATACATCTATTATGGGACTTTTTCCACCGTGACGTATTGGCAGTTTTATCCTTGACTTATGTTTATGGTGCAATGTTTTAAGTTGTTGACACACTTCCCATGTTATGATTATCATGTTATCCATGTTCCTTTGATGCTCCATTGATAATATTATTTTCTAACATGTGTTTTATTCTTCATGTTATTCCTTTTTTATTCCCTTAATGGGTTTTATAGCTCACCCCTCTCTTATATATGTCCTCATGTTATACTATGTAGTGTTAAGTATGAAGGAATGTTTTGGTCATGTTAAAGAAGTTTTCAATAAATATATTGTCTTTCATGTTTTAATTTGTTTTGTAATATACCTAATTTCCAAAATACGCTAGACCTATCGATATTCTGGGTTGTATTAATTATAATTTTATCTTATAAATCTTGTTTAAATGTGAAATAAAGAGCAGGGTAGTTATAGCTCGTATTAAAGGATTGGTTTAGTTATTTTTTGGATTATCATTAGAAAACTTTATTAAAAGCCTTATGATTAGATAACTCTAGATAAACCCTTATGGATAAGAATAATTATAAGAAAAACCCCCAAAATTTTGGTAAGTATAGAGTAATTATTTTATCATAAAAATATATCCATATTTGGATACTATATGTAGATATCATTTTGGAACAGATGTACCTAGGGGTAACAACTATGATAAGAGTTTTCAGTCCTAACTCGGGGTAATCTTGTAGAGAACCAACCCCAGAAAGCCTGAATTCAGTTTCTTTTATCAATTACATTAGCATGATTACAAGGAATCAAATGTCTAAGGACCAATAATTTAGTATTATTGGTAAACTAGATACATAATGGGTCTTGTATTACAAATTAATAGACTAATTACAACATAATTTTTTATTCTTTCTAAATAAATAACTTCAAGGATAAATCTAATACATCTAGTAAAAATAAAAATATCATTCATAGTATACTTATTGGATTCTTTGGGGAAAAAAAATAATAAGGTTGAGCTCAAATTCTTAGAAAGGGGAAAATATTTTGGAATAAATAATGAATCAATGATAATCATCAAGATGGAAAGGTAAATAACTTAACACGCATTACATGTAATCAATAAAATTAATGTAAGTGAATAAACAATATGAAAAGTTAATAAATAGAAACACATTCCATTCAATAATTGGATAATGGAAAAAAAAATATGGCAAGGTAAGAAACTACAACACATTCCATCTAAATAACAGAAAATGAAATGTATTCATAGATATTTCCATACAAAATCTCATGGATGAATAATAAATGAAACTAATATTTGGGAAATTCTTGATTATTGGATAACATGTTTTTTAGGTACACGGTACCTTTACCATTAGGAACTATCACAAGATGGTTTACAAAATATCAGGTAAACTCCCATCTAAGGTAGCTAGGAAAATGACTCATCCCATGAGACTATTGATGCATCGAGGGGATATCTATAACTGAGCCCCACCCATGTTATACTAGTCCAAAACATTCCTCATATTGAATAATAAAAATAAATAATATGCCTTGTCAAATGATCATATTGAATAAAGAATATGGAATTATCAATATTTTCCCCAAATAATCAAATAACTGCAAAAGTAGACACCATATGTAAAATGGAATATGGATTAAGAAATTGTAATATCCATGATAAATGATATGGATAATTAGTGTAAATTCAATGATCATTTAAGATTGAATATTTTAAGTGGACAAAATGAATCAAGTATGTGAATTTGAAAACTATCCTTGGCCAAATCAATCAGAAACCATCCATAGGAATATTAAATATGGTATCAACACAACATTTCCCAGGTAGAGTAAAATGAAGAGTTATTGTTGTTGATGAATGGAAATATTATAAAAATAACTTTTACAAAATATTATTTGGGAAAATATCCTTTATTTTAACCTTTGGAAAAACTATTTACTTGAAAATAACATTAAAAAAATTCTTTAAAAATTAACCATTTAAACATGAAAAGGAAGCTTCACAAAAACAATGGTGGTTAAATCCATACAGGTCATAAAAGAACATTCCATTTTCATAGTAAAATGTTAGAAAAATGACTTGTTCAGAAATAGACATGAATATTCCATTGAAAAAATTGGTAAAACCCAAAAAAGGTAAAATGTATTTACCAAATTATTTTAAAAAAACATTTTAATAAAACATGATTTTTAGTAGAAAACATTTTCTCTAACTAAAGCAACAAATGAAGTCAGGTTTTCGAAAAAACGTTTTTAAAATATTTTGAGTACCAAAGAGAGAAAAAAATGGTACTAATAATTGAAAAATTTATTAAAAAAATATAGGATAATAAAATTAAAGGTTTTATTGAAAAATGGTCATATAATTTCCTCTAATGCAAATACCATTTAATGATCTTTACAGTTATTCTTGAGGAAAATGATCTTTAATCATTTCAAAGTGTCACATACCACTTTGAAACATTTTAAACCATACTCCTCATGAAGAAATAAAATGATATAAAAGTTATATTATCATGATAGTAAGTAGAATCATGATATATCATGTAAAAGTTAGTATATACACTATATAAAAGAAACTAGGTGCATGAGAAACATAACCCTCAATATAATGTAAATTGAGACGAAATCCCTTACATAGAGTTTCCATTTTGGTGAACGTCCTTTAACATCCAATATAACAAAATTATATTTATTTTATACCTGTTTGGTAAAATTTTTCATGATTTTCATTACATTTATTTCAATTTTTACTATGTCGTATACAATTATGTAAACGATTGAGTCTACATTGGTTTTTTTACCAAATCTAGTTTATATGTCAAAAATAACTTTGGTAGGTAATCTATGGTCAACGACTCTATTATATAACATTTATAGAATAATAATAATGAAATAATTATTATATTTATACATAAATTATAATTTTAAAATCAATAACTAAATATGAAAAATGAATCAATGTTACAATCATGGCGATGGTAGGTCATATGTACGCATGAGTAACATTCTCATTTTTCAATGATCGTTATAGAAAGAAGTTAAGTAACATCATATCTTTCCAGAATTATAATTATATCATAAATACCTTTTTATTTAATCTTATGTACTTATATATATAATTATTTTGATTTAAAAGGAATCAAATCATTTTGAGGAGGAGGTAGTCCACACGTCTATAAATGATGTTATCACTTTTTAAGCGTGTGAAAGGGTAATAACAAAAATGATATAAATATATAGTATATTTCCATAATGGTAATTATTTCATGAATATAATATATATTTTTTATTTCATTTATTTTTAATTAAAACCATCCTTTATGAATTCCATGTACAGTGTGAATGAATCACATTTCTTTGAGGGGGTGGTAGCTCACACTTTGTCAAATGATGTTATCATACTAACATAAAATGGAAATTATTAAAGTTATGTGTAATAAAAGGATTAAATACATATAAAGAAATAATAAATATCATATATATAATATATAAATATATTTTCCATCATAATGTCCACCATGATATGTAGTAAAGGATAAATGAACAATCATCGATTCATGAGGCAGTAGTTTTCTATACATAGAAACAGTATGTTTGCTACCCATTAGATGGTGGTGTGTGTAAGTATAGGTCGAAAAAATTTCATAAAAACATCCTAGTATATTTAGGATATTGTTTTTGTTATATAATCATGTAATAAATAGAATTTATGGGTTATATAATAAAAATTAAACTAGAGAGCTTGAGAAAAGATGTTACCACTTAATATGGTAAATTCTTTTAGTTTATACCAAAAGGCTTCCATGAAAGGATTTATTCCAAAATAGAGGCTTCAAGGTCAAGGGGGTTATTTTGGGAAGATATATGGGTAGATATTGGCTTAACCTAAGTGGTTTGAGAGGTGTGAGTAAGGGGGCGAGGTGGTGGGCCTTTATATTGGAGAAAAATGACTAACTTGGTATTTTTAAAATAAGTTAAGAGTACCCACATTTTTAACTAAAATAGTCCTCTAAAACCAACCAAAATAAAAAATAGAGGTTTCATGGCCTAATTATGTAAATAAAATTGATGTTGGATAATTCTATAGTTCATTTGGGCTCTAAAGGTAAAGGTTTAGTCCTTGATTAAGCTTAATTTTTCATTAATAATTATAATTAATTTTAATTACTTTCACTAATCATTTTTGTCCAAAAAATAGTTGATATTTTTAGAAATTATAAATTATACTGATTCCAAATCTGAAATTCATTTTTTTAAATTCTAATCATGTAAGTGTCAAAAAAATTATATTTAATCTCACGGGCGGGATGATAATGAGGGTTTTTAAAGTAAAAGCGTCTGAAATTTTCCCATGTTTTTATAATCTTTTTCAAAGTGAAATTTATTAAAATGGAATAAATTGTATTAATTGATAAAAATATTATATAATTAAACTTTAAAACCATTTAAAATTATAATTTAACAATATAATAAATTTATATGAAAACGTAGTTTTGAACTAAAATTCAATATTTTTAACTATTCATTAAAAAATTAAATGTTTTAAAAAAATGTCCAAAATTCACGCTAACCTAATTATTATATTTATCTTTAAAATATGAAGTGGATTTTGAAATAATAATTCAATTAAAGTGTCAAAATTCATATTTAAAATGGGTTTTCCATTAAGATGCAGTAAAATTGCCTTTGTAAAAATATAGGTTTTTATATATAAAATAGAGTTTGTTCTTATCTTATGTCTATCAATCCTAATGGATGAATATAAGAACAATTTTATTGAATATAAAATTTATATTATATTATATTAATATGACTCATTTTTTATAATTAATTTAATCTATTAGTGTAAAATATGTTTTTTAGCATGAAAATAGTTTTCTATAAAAATATTCACTTTATATTAAATTTCTTATTATATTTAATAATAATTAATTGGTAATAAATTATCTATTTATATACTTTTATAAGGCATAATTTTTTATAACTATTTCATTACTATTAATAACTACTAATTTAACCACTAGTTTATATCTCGTTATTTTTTAATAATAAATTAGTGTTCAATAAAACATGGTCTTGTGTGTAATGCAAGCCATCGAGGAAGGTCATGCTTGCATATAATGCATGATAACTCAGTGTTAAATACATTTAAATATACAGAATATATTATAAATTTTATAGATATTATATTTCCTTACGCACTTTGTGTCATGTTTCGTACATGCTATAGAATACAAGGTTCTTAATTTAGATTTTTGGGGTGTCACATTCTCCGCACCTTATTTATATTGTGTCCTCACAATTTAAACATGATCGTGGTGATAGATTGTTTGATACATCATATTTTTGAAATCCCGCATCTTGAGAAGGGTTTATAAGGCATCCTCTATAAAATAGAAAATGGAAAGTATAAAGGTCACATGGACTACCATGTAACTAAGTCTCTAAGTAGGAGAACATCCTAGAAAGTAGAGATATGTACATGGAAGAAAATAATAAATATTTATAGATATTGAATGAGGTTATCAATCACAAACAAGTGAATGATCAATATAAATTTTAGGGCCTCAAAACTATAAATCTATGATGATTTAATAGACCATCAGTTCAAAGGAAATTTAGGCATTAAGACAAAATTTTATTTTGATTTCATTATCCTAAATTTGGGTAGTTATTTTGATTACCTAGATTATGAGGAAATATTTATTCAAAATTTAAATTTTGTTTCAAAAATACTTACTTTTGGTTGTTCTTTAATCAAATTCTTATTAAAACATTTACTACCAGAAATTAACTACCAGTAATGAATTTTTTATTCTTGAAACACTAAAAGAAACTTTTAAACGATCATAAGGACTATAAAATAGTGAAAAGTATAACTATTTTTCTTTAAATATCTTCAAAAACCAATATAGTTGATATGTTAATCTATAATCCTCAAAATTTATACTATTAGTTCATAATTAACATTTATTCATCAAATTGTTTAACTAAAAATGGTGAAAATTTAACCAGGACATTGTGTAGGTCAGTGGTTGGCATGGAACCCTTATCATCCTTCTATCACTGGATTCAATATCCATGCCTTTCTAGAAATGATTGTTTTTTACCAACCATACAATTTTTCCTTTTCTAAAACCAAACTAATATAATTTAAATTATAAATCCAATTGATATCCTAGAAATTTAATTATAAAATATACTCTTAACTGTGGTTTTAAATACAACCATTTTTTAATAAAGTATCATAATCTTATTTGACTATTATAATGATTTCATTATTGAACATATGAACCCTATATTTTATCAATACCTTTAAAATTACATCTATATAAATTTAAAGTCATTATTCCTCAAATAACCTTTTCCTCTAAAACATATGCTTCTAAAATCATTCATATTCCTTAGATGTTTCATTATTATTATGTCCAAAATACCATTAGAAAAATATTTCTAAAATTTAATTATTTAATCCAAAAAATACTTCATATAATTGGTCCTTCTTAAGTCTAAGGTTTAACCATAATATCATTTATTATATTTCTTAATCATAACACCTAATTTTTAAATCTAAAACACCTTAGGTTTAACCTATATTATTCATTTTCCAAATCGTTCCTGTAAATAAAATGTGAAGTGTTTTAAGAATACCCCCTAGGAGTGTCAAACCAGATGCATAGTGAGGATCATTTTCATGTTCCAAGTTACCTCAAGTTAGGCTCAGAACACCTTTTTGAAGATATTACTCCTAGGTATATATGTGCTAGAACCAAATCCACTTATAATATCTAGATAGGGATGTATTGCTAGTAATACACATATAATATCTAACTTACCAAAATTATAGGATGTTCTTCTATACTAATCCTTAAATTCTACCTTAGGGTTATGTTTTATAACTAGTTCTTTCTTAAATATAGTTCCCAAGGTTTCTACAAAACTTCCTATGATACCAACTATAGCAACCCGACCCCAGAAAGCCAGGAGTCGGTGTCTACTATCAATGAAAATGGCATGATTTCAAGGAATAAAATCATGAAGGACTAAGAGTTTAGTAGTATTGTAGACCAGATATATAAATGAGTCATCTATTACAAACGAATATACTAATTACAACAATAAAAAATTCCTTATTTCTAGAAAATAACTTAAAGGAAAACTCTTATCAATCTAGTAAATACCTACATATCTTTCATAGTATGATTCTTGGATTATTGGGGAAATAACATAATAAGGGTGAGCTCAAATGCTCAGTAAGGAAAAAATATAGTGGAAGAAACAATGAATCAATAAGGCTAGTCAATATGGAAAGGAAAATAACTAAACACACATGCCATATAATCAAAAAACTGAATGGAATTTCATTGACAATATAGAAATGTAATAAATTTAAACACATTCCATTCACTAACTAAATAAGGCAAAATAAATATTAATAGGTAATAAAATGAATCACATGTTATCTAAATAACTGAAAATGAAATGTATCCATAGGTATATCAATGAAAAATATAATGGATGAATAATATTTGAAAAAAGTATGGGGGAAATTCTTTATTATTGGACTCCATGTTTCCTAGGTAACCTTTTACTTCGAGACCTTTCACAAGAAGGTTTACAAAATATTAGGTAAAAATTGATCTAAGGCTACTATCCAAATGAATCATCCCATGAGACTATTGATGCATCGAGGCGATTTCTATAACCAGGCCCCACCCATTTCTTACCAGTTTAAAACATTACTCATATTGAATAATCAAAACAAAATATAAGCCTTATCAAATAACTGTATTGAATAAAGAATACAGAATTATCAATATATCTTCCAAATAATTGAATAACTTTCAAAGTAGAAATCCTATGTAAAATGGAATGCGGTTTAGGAAATAGTAATATCCATGATAGATTATATGGATAATTAGAATAAATTTAATGATTATAGAAGATTGAATATTTAAAGGGGACAAAAGAAATCAAGGAAGTGAATGTGTGATGGATTAGTCTTCATAGGTCTATTACTCTGTGAAAATCTGGTGTTTGAGGTGTTTTGGGAGGTCATGGTGACTTATTTCAACACTTTTCCAAAATTTCCAGTTTTTTGAACATTATTTCCCGAACAGTGAGTCATTCAGTGGTAGGTTGAACAGTGTTTTTAGAATGGTGAGTTAGGACTAGTGACTTATCCAACAGTGAGTCATCTGACGGTGACTCATCCAATAGTGTCTCGTCCAATGGTGAATCGTCCAATATTGAGTCACCTAATGGTGACTCATCTAATGGTGATTCATTCAACATTGAATCTTCCGATTGTGAATAATCCAATGGTGATTCATCCAATGGTAGGTTGAACAGTTTTTCCAGAATGGTGAGTTGGGACTAGTGACTCGTCCAATAGTGATTCATCCAATGGTGACTCATCCAATGACGAATCATCTAATGGTGAGTTATCTAATGGTGAATCATCCAACAATGGCTCATCCCACAATGACTCATCAAATATTGATTCATCTAATGATGACTCCTCCAATATTCAGTCATCCAATAGTGACTTGTCCAATGGCGGCTCATCCAATGGTGACTCGTCCAATGGGGAGTCATCCAATGGTAGGTTAAATAGTGTTTCCAGAATAGTGAGTCACAACCAGTGACTCATCCAATAGTCATTCATCCAATGGTGACTCTTATAATGGTGATTCATCCAATGGTGACTCGGCCAGTAGTGACTCATCCAATGGTGACTCATCCAACGGTGACTCATCCAACAGTGAGTCATCTAATGGTGACTCATCCAATGGTGAGTCATGAATAGTGTGTTGGAGCCAAGGGTATTCTTTGCTATAACTAGAGTATGGTTTGTGTTTTTTGTCAATCTATGTTGGGTTGATCAAGGTATTTTCAAGATAAGGACTCTTAAAGTATATTCCAAAGTTAGTTTTTAAGGTGGTGCAATTTCCCATTGTTTTCTAAAATGTTTGGCCTCAAAATCGAGAGTCTAGTTTTTGTATTAGAAAGATATTTTGCGTAAGAGTGGAAAATAAAAAGAACATGAAGCACAGTTTATAGGTTTCAAAGGAGTTACGTGGGAATTGTTTTTATAATCCAAATGGTATGTGGACTGCATAAGAAAAATGGTTCACAGGATGACTACGGTTCGCGGGAGGTGCATAGTATGCGGTAAAGGTGGTGTCATACAAATATTTGGTAAATCTTAGTTTAGAAGATTATGTAGATCTATTTTACTATATAAGGATCACTAATCCCTTCACTATCTAGTGGAATCATGATTAAAAAATTTGGAAGGAATTCAGTGAAGTCCAGAATAGTTCACAGAAGAGGTTCGTGAGGAGGATTCTGCTAAAGGAGAAGTGGTCCATGAAGACAGTCCGCAGAAAGGGTTTTTGTAGGGAATTGAAGACCGCAAAGGAAAATAGTTGTCATAAGTTGGTTCAAAGAACATGGTTCATAGAATATTATTAGCATAATTGGAGTTTGTCCATGGAGAAGCGGCGGTACGTGGAGGCGGTATGCGGAGGCGGTACGCGGAGGCGGTACGCGGAGGCGGTACGCGGAGGCGGTACGCGGAGGCGGTACGCGGAGGCGGTACGCGGAGGCGGTACGCGGAGGCGGTACGCGGAGGCGGTACGCGGAGGCGGTACGCGGAGGCGGTACGCGGAGGCGGTACGCGGAGGCGGTACGCGGAGGCGGTACGCGGAGGCGGTACGCGGAGGCGGTACGCGGAGGCGGTACGCGGAGGCGGTACGCGGAGGCGGTACGCGGAGGCGGTACGCGGAGGCGGTACGCGGAGTCGGTACGCGGAGGCGGTACGCGGAGGCGCTACGCGGAGGCGGTACGCGGAGGCGGTACGCGGAGGCGGTACGGGGAGGGGGTACGTGGAGGCGGTACGGGGAGGGGGTACGTGGAGGTGGTATGCGGAGGTGGTACGCGGAGGCGGTACGCGGAGGCCGTACGCGGAGGCGGTACGTGGAGTCGGTTGGAGAAGGTGGTTTTCAGAGGCAGAATGTGGAGGTGGTTCACGAAGCACTTCCATTAGGCTATGCAGTGTAGTATGTGGAGGAAGAAGGACTGTTTTTTGGGCAATATTATGAATGATTAGTACATGGAAAAGTATATTACATCTATAGGGGAAAATGATACTTCAACAGAGCATCTATCTAGAGTTCAGGATGATCATACAATCATATAACATATTTTATCACCCTTATACTTGTTTATTGCATTTTTTATTTATTTAAGGATCCTATTATTAAAACCTTTTTCACACAATATTTGATTTGAAATCATTTGTTAAAAACATTCTCAAAATATGCAATTTCACAATGGACCAATTTGACAATTGTTCAATATTACTATAAAAACATTAACTACACATATCCAAATGTTAAAATTCATTCTTTTAGGATTCTATGGTCATGGGTCTTTAATTCATCTAACTCGGCCAAAATATGAATGTGAGAATAAGGGTCCCAAACTTATCCTACAAGTGAAGATATTTTGGGTGATAATGATTGGATGACCCCTCTATATTTGGAACATAACGTGGTTATTGGGGATCTAATTAGGCTTATTCTACCTCACTTGGACCGCTAACTTGAATAGACACCTCTCCACTTAATTTCATTACCATTGAACATGTTTTGGTTAGTCAACCAGCTGGATAAAGAAGGATTAAAAAGTCTACCATGAATAGTGACTTATTCCCTTAGGCACATGACTTATTTTGTGGAAAGTGTGATGTATTTGTCCGTAAAATCACTCCTCAAACTCATTATCTAAAATTTCATGACTAGGGATGAAGGTTAGTCTAATTTTATAACTCTCTTCACCCATTTTAGTTTGCTTCTCCCTCATGTCCTTCTAAACCTCTTAGTGATCAATTTAGAGGGGTGTCCTTTGTTATAATTTGGAGATAAATGCATGCAATCTTTGTAAGGTAATATATTTTCTTGTTTGTTGTAAATTTTTCTTCATTTATACCTTATAAATTTTTGTTGATTCTGTTATGATAAAATAAAAATCAAAGGAACAAGAATCCTCATACTTTTATGCATAACCCGGATCTTGTGATGATTTGGGTGTGGTTGACTCTTTTCTAACCCCTACCCTTTCATGAGTGTTCAAATGGATTATGTTAATTGATAAAATCTAGGAGTGTGAAACCATGAATATGATTGTTCTTTTCTTTTGTAATATTTTATCATTGACATAAATCTGTTCATCTCATCATGTGGTTGATGTGATGCCTTGATTGAGTACCATTTTTACATTGATTCATGTTTTTTGATTTTAAGTGGTCACAGATAATCAATATCATTGATAAATAAAATACTAGGTGGTAACCTAGTAAAATCTCACATACCATAATATTTTTAGTGTGTATAAATAAATTAATCAATTATCCTTCCTATTTCCTTCAGGGCGATGATGGATTGAGCATCAAGGAACACTAACTCGGGTTGATCACGATTTCTCCATCTTGTTTATCTCACTTAGTAGTATAGTTTAAATTTATGTTTTAAAATCAATAAATCCCAAGTTTTATAAATTAACATTACTCTTTTATTCTAAAAATCATAACCTTATTTTTAAATTAATGATCTAAGGCTCTGACGAGCGACGACCAAGGGTTACTCTTATACAGCATAAATTCTAATAAAACTAAACAACTAATTTGATGTGATTTATAGTGCGATCAGAGGATGCGTGATTTAATTACAACCCATTGAAGCGAACATCAAGTTAATAAAATTAGTTCAGATTCTTCCCATTGTATTGAGCATGGGGGAGTCAATGAAAGTGATCTGAGGGACAAAATGTGTTATCTATAATACCTTGTAAAGTTAGTTCCTCTGGAAGAGAGTGATTGTGAAAACTATTTTAATCTTTAACTAGTAAATATTAATAGACTTCAGTATGAATAAAAACTTGTTGGAATTTCATCCTTATACTATCCCTTAGTGGTGAACCATGTAAAATTTTTGTGTGGTCCTTCTGTGTGTGAATTCATAAATTACAGCACATTACAAATATAAAGATTTAACAAGTTCCTACCAATGTGGGAACAAGATTTGTCACTTTAAAATAAAAAATTGACACCCTGATTCACCCCTCCCATCTTAGGGTATTCTATGGTCCTTCAAGTGGTATCAGAGGGTAAAAGTATCTAGTGTTAAATATCCCCTTTATTTCTATCATGGAGAATACAGTGAATTATAGGGGAGTCCCCCTCTTTGATGGAAGAAAATTTCAAATCTGTAAGAATAGGATGATATCTCATCTATGGTCTCTTAGAATGGAAGTCATGTTTTCAACTACACAACGAATAAAATCTATTGATCCAAATAGGCTATCTATGACTGATACAAATAGGAAATTTCTTAATAGAGATGGTAAATCATATAATTCCCCCATTGTAGCTTTTTGTGATCAAATATATCTATAGGTGATGAGTTGTACTTATGAAAATTCTATGTTGGAAAATGGAGAATATATATGAAGGCGAAAAAAAATTGAAGGATTAGAAACTACATGTTTTTCACATTAGGTTTTATGATCTGAAGATGCATCATTATGAAAATGCATATACCTTTTTCAATCGAATTACTAAATTTGTTGGGGAAATAGGAGGAATTGGTAAAGAAATAAGAGACATTTATATTGTAAAGAAAATATTTAGAAGGATTCCATCTCTTTAAAATAAAAAGGTTTTATCCCTTAAGGAAAGGGATCTCTCTAAACATTCTTTGGATGTTCTGCTGAGTTTTCTAGTGGCTTATGAAATAAGATTCAAACATGAAGATGCAATATTTCATGTAAGAATGGAAATGGAATTCAAATCTATGGAAAAACATGAAATTTCAGGAGATACTTTTGATGAATATAATGATGAAAAAGAACTTGTTTCTCTCATTTCTAAGAAATTAAATAAAGGGAAATGGAAATTTGAATCCAACTTATCTCTCGCTTGTTTTTGTTTTGGTAGAGTTGGGTACATTGCCTCTTGGTTCACAATAAAGTTTGATACTGAAGAAAGTGATGTTAGAGACATATATATGCCTCGAAAAATGTTTTTTAAATATAGAGACGTCAATTCACATAATAAATTATAGATAAATAGTTTTATCTATGAATAATAAGATGATTATATTGAATTATTTGAGGACAAAGTACTGTGATTTAAATATGGAACCCATGCATCAATCATGGATATCATTCAAAATAAAAAACCATCTGGAGATAAAGATGAAGATAATCAGTTGACCACTGTTGTCAATCTCAAGTTTCATCCTAATTATTAGTTTGGTAAACTTGAGAATCAATTCAAGAGTTGAAAAAAAGTGAAGATAAATGATAGAAGAGTCATCAGAATATGTTGATATAATGGAATCTAAAATTGATTTAATTGACTAAGTAGTAAATGAGCATTCAGAAAAAATGAAAGCTCAAAATATATAGTTGAACTAAAGCTTAGAAATTAGGAATAGACAATGGTCATTTGATACCTTACATCTAGACTGGAGGAGAAGTCCAAAACTATTGAGAGACTTAATAAAGAAGTTGTTACTATTAGGAGAAAACATGAATGGGAATCAAGTTCAAAAGAATCAAAGAATAAAATTCAGTTTGGAAAATTATCATATGTTGATCTACTAGAGAGAGCTAAGAATGGCTCTGATGGAGTTGAAATGGTTCTAAATGATCAAAGTCCCTCATTCATGGGAAAATTAAGAGTTGGTTTTGATGTTGAAACATCAAATTCTAGAAGTAAAACGGGCCAAAATAAAGGCAAGCTAAAAGTCGAACATATCATAAAGACACCTGATGTGAAAAACAAAGAAAGTCTCAAATCAGACTGAAAGGAGGACTAAAAACTATCTTCTAGTTTCCCAATATTTTATTCAATCAAACTATCCTCTTAAGGAATTTTACATGGGTAAGAATAGAAGTGAGAAAAAATTCACTTATGAAATGTCAATTTTATGGATATGTAGGCCATACCATGTGATATTATGAAGAGAAAATGAGCTATCTGAATGGTTAAGAGCTCAAAATTCAACAAAGGATAAATAATTCATATCCTAATTCCTATAGAAGAAAAGTTTCTATGGATATTATTTTCATTGTTCTAACTTTTTCCATAAAGTTATTAATTGCAGGCAGAGGAAGGGTAAGAACAATTCATATAGAACTCAAAGATAGGTCAATACTCACCAACCAGATGGTTTTGTTCTTAAAAATAGGTTCTCTCCTCTATAAGAAGAGTGTGAGTATGGTGAACCTATGAACATAGAAAAAATAGTTTAAAATCCATCTTTATCCTTCACTGAAACTAATATTTCATGGAAGGAAAAGAAGAAAATTGAAAAATAAAACCTTGAATAATTATCTATCAAAGCTACCAAGAACAACAACACTTGGATTCTTGATAGTGGATGTTAATCCCATATGATTGGAAAGAAATTCCTATTAACAAATTTCAAGAAAACGTTTTATGGAATATTGAGATTCAATAATTATGGTTATTTGAAGAACAAAGGTAGTGGAAGTACTAAACTGGCCAATGGAGAGTTGAAGAAGACTAAAGTTCTTTATGTGGAAAGGTTGTGTCACAATATCTTGAGTGTGAGTCAACTCTGTGAATCAGGACTTATAGTGACATTATATCAAAATGGATTCTCTATAAAGGGAACAACAGATAATTCCCTAATTAAGGGATATAGAAAAAATGGAAATCTATATCAGGTTGACAGTAAAGAGAAAATTCGTTACATGACAATTGATGAAGATAAAACCTTGTGGCACTAGAGGTTGGATCAAATCAATTAACATGATAATGAAAATATATCCAAACAAAATATTGTCATGGATATCCTAAATCATAAGTGTTGACAGGATAATCCTTTTGATGCTTGCATACAAGGAAAGTTGGTGTGAAGTTCACATCATCCAAAGAAAAAAATAGAATCCAATCTTCTTGATCTCATTCATACAGATGTATGTGGTTAGATAAATGTTACCGGAACATATAGAGAAACATAAATCATCCTTTTCATTTATGATTATAGTGGAATAGATTGTGTGATATTTATACATAGGAAATGACGAGTTCTTAATTGCAAGAAAAATTACCACCGAATAACTAAGAATAATATTGGACATACAATCAACATTATACGGTCTAATAATAGAGGGGAATACACATATATTGAATTTAAAAATTACTTGGAGAAATATGGAATACAACTTGAGGTGGATGTTGTGATAACTCCATAGAAAAATGGAGATATTGATTTCCAAAATCGACTAGTGAATAATATGGATAAAACTATGCTGATTGAGAGTCATATCTTTTTTCATTACTGTATAAAGTCTATTCAAGATACATTTTATATTCAAAACCATACGGGGATTTATATGGGAAAAACCAAGACACCCTATGAGTTATAGAATGGAAGTAATCCCACTTTGAAGCATTTTTGTGTTTTCAGAAGTAAATTTTTTATCTAAAACAAATAAAGAAATTAAGGAAAGTTTGGAGATGCTATAGATGAAGGAATATTCCTCAAATATTCAATGAATAGAAAAGCCTAAAAATGTTTCAATAAATGTCTTGGAAAATTTTTGGAAAGTAGTGATGTGAAGATCATTGAAGATAAAACCAAAAATTCATCAATAAATTCATCTACTAATGTGACAGACGATGAGTAAGAATTTGTACAAAGAATGGATCCAAATACAAATGTAGAGGACGGCATGAAAAAAACTCAAGAATAACATCATGATGTTGACTCAGAAGAATAATCTGAAGAGTAAACCATGGATGAAGAAAATTCATCTGAACCTCATCGAAGAAATCGAAGATAAAAAATTGATCAATCCAACATCATTAGGGATTGGAAAGCTCCCATGTAGACAAGGAGAATGAGGAATAATTCACAATCTGCATTTTTGTCAGTTGTGGAACCATCCTCATTTAAATAAGCTACATAGGATGAATACTGGGTTAAGGCCATGAATGAGGAGTTGGATCAGATCAATAAGAACCAAACATGGTATTTGTTTATGAGACCCGATATAACGACCCATACTTTACATACATTGTTATTATTTCAGATTTGAAGCATACTTATTACAACATATAACAAAACCATGAAATGACCGTATAGGTATAGTGTATTTAGAAACTAGGAAACATAAACAACTGGTTCATAAAATCAACTACATTGTCTCCCATTTATTTCATCATATCTAGAGTCCCTTTTTGGCATATCCTACTTAATATCCTTCTTCCTGACTTGTGGAAAAGAAAACATACAAAAAGGTTATCTCAAATGCTTAGTAATGGTAAACAAAAGAAATATCAATCATATCATATTCATGAGAACATAACATGTTGAAAATCTTAACCTACAAAAAAGGTTATAATATCATGTCATGGGATAAATCATAGTAATGAAAAGTAATCCCAAATAATCATAACTTAAAACATGAAACCTTTTGGCATACACAAATAATAATAGAAAATTATTTCATATTAGTCAATGCTCATTGCCAAGACCATCATAAAGGACAAAGTCCATTACTAAACCGAGTTCACTCCTCGTTCCAGTCCTGTATCACAGAACTGATTTAGCTTTCCGTTCCATCCATGTCTATCTAATGAGATATAAATCTTTAACCAATGCATTTGAGGGAGATATAGGTCCCACCCATCTCATAATGAAACCATTCTTATGTGTGCCACAAAATCAAAAATCATACATCATAGCATAAACTATGTAATAAAAATGGGATTCTTAAATATCGTGACATCATAAAACAATTCATATAAGATAAAGGACTTAATAAAAATAATTTCATCATAACATAATCAAATCAATGTAATAATAGGGATATAAATAGAACCCTATATTATCTTAGATGGAAAATAATTTTGATAAAACACTTGAACTCCATTCTTGAGGAAAATATCCTTTCTACTTCAAAAACAATTTTACTTTATTAAAATTTCATACAATTTTAAACTAAAATAAGTTGATTAAAAATAAACTTGAAAACTTGTAAATGAATCTTCTTGTAAAAAATATTCTAAAAATCCATTCATGCCGTATAAGTTAAAAAAACATTCTTCTCGTACTTTTGCCGGAAAAGTCAAAAAGTATCTCGTAAAAGAATGATTCCTTACATACCATGTATTAAAAGTTAAAAATGGGTAAAAATGACTTTAAACATACATGAAACCATTTTTAGAAAATTGGGAAATGGATGATAAATATAACCCCAGTAAATACTTACGTATAAGCAATCTCGGATAAAAAAAATGAGATTGGAAAAGTCATCCCTTACCTTAGGTCCGATATGCTTTGTACATATCCAAACCTCATATATAATGATTTAAATAATGTCATTGACTTATTACAGAATCATATTCATTGTTATGATATCATATATGGTTCACTTATGACTTTATATTACTCATTCTTTTGTAAATCCCATGTTAAAGCAATGTTTTGTGTAAAATAATCTTATTTATCATACGAGTTTGGACTTGTTGTTCTTGATGTTATTATTACTTATATCATGATTTACTTACTTACATAATGTAAATAATGATTTATATATTATATATATTCATTATATATCTAGCATATACATGTATTTATAATAGTACATAACATATGGAGGTAAGAAATGAAATGCACCGTTCATGGAGACGGTAAGTCATACATACGCATGAAATCTACATTAATTTATATTTATTATTTTATTGGATTAGGTATGTTATAATTCCTGTATAATATCATATATAATATCATTAACTCCATCCTTTATACATCCCACATAAGGCATTAATGAATCACATCACTTTAAGGGGCGGTAGTCCGCAATTCCTCAAATGAGATCATCGTATTTACCCACTATGGAAACCATAAAAGATTGATATAATTGGGAAGTAAAGAAGAATAAGGAAATAATAAACATAATATATATCATATATAAATACAGTTTCATCATAATGGCCACCATGAGAGGAAGTAGAAGAAAATCGAACAATCATCGTTTCGTGAGGCGTTAGTTTGCCATCACAGAAACATTATGTTCATCATCCATTAGATGGAGGTGTGTGTAAGTTTAGTTATAATCCTTCTCATAACAAGATCATAGTATTTTGAGTATACTGGTGTTGTTACAAAATAAATGATTAAAAAGAGTTTAGGGGTTGGAGAAGTATAATAAAAGAAAACAACTTAAGAGAAACTATTACCTTTAATTTGGGTAACTTCATTTGGTTTGAACCAAAAGGACTTCTTGAAGTGCCTTCTGCCTAATTTAAGGCTTCTAGGGGGAGGATAGGGATGTTGGGAGCTTAGTTGGGAAGATTTTGGACGGTCCAAATATCTTGAGAGGTGTGAGGAATTGGATATAAATGGTCTCCTTTTATAAGGGGGAGGAGGGGCTCTTTTGGAAAGTGTGAAAATATTATTTTATTATAAACTTATCTTCAGTTTCAAAAGGTCCAAAAATAACTAAAGATGAATATAAGATGACTCATGGTCGAAATAAAATCATCCAATCATAATTTGACATGATTTGGATAATATTTTAATCATTATAATCTAATTTATTTAAATCATTTATTAATATGGTAAATACAGCATTATTATTGTGTCATAAATAATTTAATTTATTTGATGTCTAAAAATTATAAAAAAATACCAACATGTATGAAATAGTTTTATCTTTCCAATGAATATTTATAGTGAAAAAGATAATTTATATGTCCCCTTATAAAAATTAATTACTAAAAGATTTTTGTTAATGCCAATTTTGTCTTTACATTAAATTAATTAATCTAATGTGTCATTGTCTTTCATAAGTGTCTCCATGGGGTCCCAAAATAGACCCAAGGATGACCATGTTCGGTCATTACTCATCCAATAAGTTTTGGACAAGTGTTAAGGTAATTTTGAATTATTATAACATTCATTTAACCTTGAATTACCCTATTTACTTTTAACCGTGGTAAATAAAAGTAAAACGTTACTATTCACCAAAAATTATTTTTATCTAATTGAACCACATTTTACTCCTTTATATTAACCGTGTCTCTCGGATTTTCAAAATTCAACTCACAGAAGCGGTAAAATTATGTTTTATGAACAATTGCAAAATCTCCTAGGAGCTCGGTAAAAGACGGTGAAAAGTTCAATACAATTTTTTTTATAAATCTAAATTTATTATAAA
Organism: Viscum album; assembly: GCA_963277665.1. Classification (NCBI taxonomy): domain Eukaryota; kingdom Viridiplantae; phylum Streptophyta; class Magnoliopsida; order Santalales; family Viscaceae; genus Viscum; species Viscum album. The sequence continues at coordinate 1,191,923,997 of OY728130.1, read as the reverse complement.
ATGATTCCAATGAATTTAATTGAACATATATAAATATTATGTATCTATTTTGACCTAAAATAAATTTAAATCAAATAAATTATTATTTAAATAAAAAGTCGGTTTTAACCAAAAACTCGGTGTTTTCACTATTCATCAAAAATTGAAGTTTTTCAGAAAAATACCAAAAATTCAGCCTAAGATATATTTGATATTCCGAATTCAAAAATGATGTCTATTTTTTCAAATTCAAAACATAGAAGTGGAATTAATTAATTTTAAAAGTAATTCCCGTTATCAAAACAAATAGCGTGTTTTTAAGAAACAATAACTATCAAAAGATCATCACTTGTTTATGTCCAATTTCAAAGTAAAATTAATTACAATGACCAACATTGGATTAAATGGTAAAAATTTATTCTAATTACACTTTAAAACTGACTAAAAATATAATCTATCCATATAAATTATTGCGATGAAAAAAGTTGTTTTTAATTAAAATATAGTATGTTTTTACTATTCATCAAAATATGAAAGTTACCAGAATAATATGAAAAATTTATCCAAAATAAATTTTTATATCCTGATTCCAAAGAAGTATTTTATTTTTTCAAATTGAACTTATAAACATGTCAAAAACTAGATTTAAAATGGGTGTGCCATCAAAAGGCCGTAAAACTGCATTTTTTTTAAAAAATACTTCTTTCATCTGAAAAAACTGATTTTGTTTTCATACCTCATTCTAGAAAATGTGTAAGATGAATTATAATGTTATAAAATTCTAAATTCATTTAATACTATTCATAACGTCTAGTTTATAATATAATAATATATCGTTGTTTAGTAAAACTCGATATTGTGTACTACACACGCTATCGAGGAAGGTCGCGATTGTGTGTAACGCAAGCCAGGCTAGTGTTATGTGTAGTGAAAGATTCCTTTATGTATAACATATAACATAACAAAAATATATACTTCTCATAAAATATCAGGGTGTTACATTATACCCCCCTTAAAATGAATTTCTCCCTCAAAATTCGTCACTTCATAACAAACAGATGAGGATACCTCTCCCTCATCATATCCTCAAGCTCCCATGTAGCTTCTTCTAATTTGTGGTTCCTCCATAAAACTTTCACCAAGCGAGTGGTCTTGTTCTGTAGAACTTTTTCACTATGATCCAGAATCTCTATCGGTTTTTCTTCATAAGAAAGATCTTTCTCCAGCGGTACAACTTCTGAGCTTAGTACATGTGAAGTATCAGGTATGTATTTTCTCATGAGAGATACGTGGAACACATCATGAACTTGAGAGAGATTCGGTGGAAGTGCCAATCGATAAGATACCTTCCTAAAACGATCTAGTATTTCAAAAGGACCGATATACCTAGGGCTCAGCTTTCCCTTCTTCCCAAATCTCATTACTCTCTTCCAGGGAGATATTCGTAAGAACACTTTATCACCCACTTCAAACTCTAGGTCTTTTCTTCGGTTGTTGGCATAAATTTTTTGTCAACTCTGAGCTGCTCTTATCTGTTGTTGAATAGATCGGACTTTTTCTACCATCTCATCAACAAGATCATGTCCTAATAGCTTTCTTTCCCCAACTTCATCCCAGCAAGTTAGAGTTCTGCATTTCTTTCCATAGAGAGCTTCATAAGGATCCATCTGAATACTAGAGTGAAAGCTATTCTTAAAGAAAAATTCCACCAAAGGTAGGTGTTGATCCCAACCACCTTTGAAATCCATAGAGAAAGCTCTTAACATTTCTTCTAGAGTTTGAATTGTCCTCTCAGACTGACCGTCTGTTTGAGGATGATAAGTAGTGCTGAAACTCAACTCTGTTTCTAGAGTATGCTGAATAATTTTCCAGAACATTGAGGTAAACCTCGGATCCCGGTCAGATATAATGAAAATTGGTACTCCATTCAATCTTACCACTTCCTTTACATATATCCTGGCAAGCTGATCCAGAGATAAATCTTCCCTAATAGCAATGAAGTGTGCCGACTTCATAAGACGATCAACTATAACCCAGGTAGCATTATTTCTTTTGGATGTTTTAGAAATTCCACTGACAAAGTCCATAGTGATGTTTTCCCATTTCCATTCTGGTATGGGTAATGGTTTTAACATCCCTTTAGACTTCTGTCTCTCAGATTTAACTTGCTGACAAACCAAGCATCCAGAGACATATTCAGCAATATCTCTTTTCATGCCATCCCACCAGAAGTACTATTTTAGGTCCCTATACATCTTCGTGTTTCCAGGATGAATAGAGAATGATGAACTATGAGCCTCATACAGTAGCTCCTTCTTTAATTCTGGGATGGGAGGAACACAAACCTGATTCCTGAACCTTATTATCCCATCACAATCAAGGTTGAATTCAGGAACATTTCTCACCATCTTTTGTAACTCTATATCTTCTTTTTGTGCATCTTTAATCTTCACATGTATAGATGGTTGAACATTCATTTGAGAAAGATAATATTTTTCCCCTTCTATTATAATTCCAAGATCCATCCTTTGTAAATCCATAAATATTGGATCTTTTGTGATCCTCATCATGGATAATCTAGCATGGTCTTGTCGACTTAATGCATCTTCCACCTTGTTTGCTTTGCCAGGGTGATAATGAATTGAGTAGTCCTAACCTTTAATCAGCTCCAACCATATTCTTTAGTGCATATTCAGCTCCTTTTGTGTGAAAATATACTTTAAACTTTTGTGATCAGTATAAATATCACACCTTTCACCATAAAGATAGTGCCTCCAAATCTTTAATGCAAAGATTACCGCATTTAACTCCAAATCATGAGTTGGGTAATTTTGCTCATGGATTTTCAACTGTCGTGAGTCATAAGCTATCACCATATTGTTTTTCATGAGAACACACCCCATCCCTTCTTGGATGCATCACTATAGGTCACAAACCTTTCTCCACTACAAGGCAGTGTGAGCACAAGTGCACTGGATAACCTTCTTTTCAATTCCATGAAATTTTCTTCACACTCCTCCATCCACACGAACTTAACTCTTTTTTGAGTCAACCTGTTGAGTGGATTAGATAATCGTGAAAAATATTTCACAAAACATCGATAATATCCATCCAAACCAAGAAAACTTCGGATCTCAGTTATTGTTGTTGGTATCATCCATCTTTCGATAACCTCTATTTTTGCCGGATCCACAAATATCCCCTATTTTGAGATTATGTAACTCAAAAATGAAACTTTTTGAAGCCAAAATTCAAACTTGGTAAATTTGGCATAAAGCTTCTCCTTTCTCAGGGTCTTCAATACAATTCTCAAGTTATTTTCATGTTCTTCCTTGCTCTTTGAATAGACAAGAATATCGTCTATAAATACTACCACAAACTGATCAAGATAGTCTCTAAAGACTCTATTCATTAGATCCATGAATATATCAGGGGAATTAGTAAGACCAAATGGCATCACTATAAATCCACAGTGTCCATACATCATACGGAAGGTCGTTTATGTGGCCTTATTTTTACTCAGTTTGCCACATCTTTTTATTACATTTTATATAATTTATTTAATTATTTTAACACTTTTTAATAAATAAATGCACTTTTTTATTTATATAAATAAATTTGTCAATTATTCACTTTTTATAACATTTTATGTAATTTTGGACCTTAAAATAATTGATTTATTTTTTATGTGTTTTTAATATAACTAATTTTCAATTTGTTTTGTTAAATCTTTATTTGTTTATTTTATTTAATTTATCATTATTATTAATCATTGAGTTTGATAATTAATTTACTTTTAATTTTCTAAAGTTATATACAACTTAGCTCAGATTTCCAGACTATCGGTATCTTAGGTACCGATAGCAGGTTACCGGTACACTCTATCGGTGACTCTGCCTCTATCGGTGACCCTTTTCACCGATACTCACTTCTATCAGTAAGCGCTTTAATTTTATAATCAACGGTGAGTTTTTAGTTAGGTTAATTTAATTCTGCTTAACTTTATAATAGTCAATTTCTATTTAACCAATTATTTAATCAACATAATTCTAATTAATTAACTTAGACTTTGTTTTTATAATTAGTCTTTTATTTTAGTTACATTAGAATAGGGTTGAAAAGTTATTTTATGTGTTTTGTCATCTTGCAAATTAGTTAAGTAAATAATTAGTGTTTTAAGTTAAATTAAGTTGTTCGCCCTTAATTTTATGTGTCAAATAATTAATTAATTAATTAATTAAGAGTTTTAAAACATTAATTATATTATTTTATATATGCAGATTGGGTTTTAATTCATTTTTATTTTGTTTTAGTCTATCGGTAAGGTAGACGAGCACTTGCGGTCACCGAGGCTTTTTATTTCTATTTGTTGCTATCCTTTAACTAATTTATATAGTTAATTTAATTTAAGTATTTTATTAGTTTAGTTTAAAATTTTATTTTGTGTACAATTTTAGTGTTTCTAATTAATTATTTTAATGTGTTTAAGGTTGAATAATAATTTTGTTATGAATTAATGGTATTTATCATTACATTAATTAATTATTTCAAGTCTTTTCATTTAATTTATTTTAGTTTTAATTCTATTTTATTTCAGAAAACTATTATTTTATGTACTTATGGTGGACTTTTATTTATCTATTTATTTTTTTTCTCTCTATCGGTAGCTTCAGCTACCGATACCCCTCATACACCTCCAGCTATCGATACCCTCTATCGGTAGCTCTTTTTTTTACCCCTGTTCTCACTGTTACCTCCCTTTTTCTCCTTTTATCCGTAGCTGCCCTCACCGATATTTGCTTGTTTTTTTTCATCTATCGGTAGCTACAGCCACTGATACCCTTCCTCACCGATACGGGCTTTTAATTTTTCTCACCGATAGCCAGCATATTCTTTTTTCTTTTGTAGCTACCGATAGCCTTTTGTTTTTTTTCCCTTAACCTCACCGATACTCAATTTCTCTCACCCTCACCGTTAGATTTTTCCCCGCTGCACCTCACCGTCAGCACACCTCCTTACCACACCGGTAGACCTTTATCTCTTACCTCACCGTTACTGCTGCATACCAATGACCTTCTCCCTTTCTTTTTCCTCTGTTTTTTTTCCATTCCTCACTGATACTTAATCCTCACCGTTATAATTCCCCACATGCTGTTCCTTTTTCTTTTTATAAAAACAATAACCTTGAATTCATTCTATCAATGACCTCTTTATTTCACTCTACCGGTGACCCTGCGCTGGTGTTTCATTCTACCTGTGACTTCCTTGCTTCACGCACCACTGCATTTCCTTCCTCGTCACATATCCATTCTATTCCACGCCTTCTATTTCTCGCATCCTCCATAACAACTGACTTAATTTCAATTCAAAAAAAATCCAGTAAGATAGCCGAGGAGGATTGTGAACTTGAGTCATTGTCGGACCATTCTGTACACCACTGCTGAGAGACTCGGCCATCCGAGGAGTCACCGCCATTCGGTTCTCATGATGTAGAGTTGCACTGTCTCCTAAGGGAGTTGCTGAGAACCGCCGCTGGTGTCTCAAACTTGAGGCAAGGATAAAGCAGGGCTTGTGCAGGAGCTCTCCTGCTTTCAGCTGAAGGTATGTCACCACAGTTTGTTGAGATCGGTTCGAGGAAGAGACTGCACCGCGCTGGAAGCAAGGGAAAGTCGTGCCACCATGGGAGCCGAACCAGAGGAGATCTCCGCATCAATTTGAAGCTATTGTTGCACTACCTTTTGGAGCCGCCGCCGATGCTGGTGGAGAAGAAGAGGAAACCCTCCCCCTCCTGTGCGCCGAATTGGGGGAGGATGATAACACTAAAAAAAATAATAAATGTATAAGTAATATAAAACAAACAAAAGATAAGTCAAAAGGAAAAAAATAAAATTAAAGTAAAAGTAAAAGAAGAAAAAAAAGACAAAAGGTAAACTTAAAGTAAGCAAACTTTACATAAAAGTTAAAGAAACTTTAACATAGACAAATTAATAAAAAAATAATTATTAAAATTAATATAATAAGTAAATTATAAATTAAATTTAAAACTAACTTAATAATAAGTTTTAATAATTAATCAATATACTCTTAATATTATAAATTATTTAATTAATAACAATTATAAATAATTAATAAAAAATACTTTTTAATTTAATTATATTTATAACTTAAGTAATAATTTTAATTACTTAATTAAAATTAACTATTTAATTAATTAACCTAACAATTTAATTTCTTTAATTGTAATAATTAAATTAATGAAACAATCTTAAAATATTTATTTATTTAGTTAGTTATTTATGTTCTTATTATTTAATAACTTAGTTTAAAAATGGATAAAATTAATAACTTAGTAAATATTTTATAAACTTAGTTAAATTAATAACTTTTTAATAAATTATGTTTTACCATAGTATTATTTAATGGATAATTTTATAAATGAATTAAAAGTAAATAATAATTAACAATTAACTTATGACTAACTTTCAAAGAGTAATATAACACTCGACTTTAAAAATAACCATGTTTTCTTTCTTTGGGTCCTTATTTATTTACCCTTTTTATTTATTTATTTATTTGTGCAGGTTCATACCAAAGTTGTAGACACGTCCAGGTACTTACAACTAACTTTACCAAAGTTAGTTACGTGAGAAAATATTGCGCGACGTGCCGATCGCGAAAAAATGCACATTTTGCAGTGCGTGGGTAAAGAACATTTGAAGTCGGTGGAGATTGAGCAGTGACGTGTAGTGGATGACAGAGAGTACTTAAGCAGAACAAGCAGCTTTTTTTTAGGGAGCAACACATTCATTGACGGAGAAATTCATACATTTACCCGGGGGGAGACAATCAGGAGACGATGCTGAGCAGTGCAGTCCAGGAACTTAGGAGCAGAGCAATTTTAGGGAGTTCCTTCTCCCTCATGATTTAAACTTGTGTACTCTGTGAATGTTTCCTATTACTGCTGTGATAATGAATAGTATAGTTAGCTAAGTCTTTTAGTTCGGGAAGAGTTCTAGCTCTACTGGTTTCTTTTTCATCCTTTTCACTTTTCATCTTAATGTGATTAGAATTGATCGGCGAGATCAGTTCTAATTATATATTCAAGATGCGGACCACGAACACTGCAATTTCAAAACTCTATAGTCATTCGGAGAGTTTGGTTATAGAGTTATCTTTTTAGTAAACAAATTATAATGAAAACTTCAGTACTTACGGCAAGTTTGTACTGTTGTTCATCTTAAGACATCTTCCTGGAATTGTACTTCTCGGAGTGGCGAACTCTAGTTGTACAATATCCACGACTTAAATCCTGGCGAGGGAAGTAATTCGTCTCTTTAATCCAGTGGTATGAAGCAGTACTTTACATGAAAAGGAGAATCAATTCAAGCCAGTAGACTAGAATGAACCCGAATATTCTTTACTATTGTCTTTTATCATCATTTTGTATCTGTTGTTGCACCTTGCTCCCAGTTGTACTTTGTTTCAGTATTGTTCAAACAATTTTACTATAGAAGTGTAGTTTCACAGTACTTAAAACCATAAAGAAATTAAAAGATATAAAAATTTAAAAAGTGATAATTAGAAAAGAAAAACACTCCGCTGCTGAAAATAGTGGAGCTTTCCAAGTTTTTAGTTTAGTAGTGGCCAATTTTACCTTCCCTGTGGGTTCGACCCTGCTTGCCACATATACAGTAGTTAGTAGGCATATAAATTTTAAACTTTGACCGACTACAACGACAATCTAGGTCAAGTTTTTGGCGCTGTTTCCGGGGAGGGCACGAGCCATTGCTAAAAAAAACTCTTAAAAAAACACATATATAAAATAAACCTTAAAAAATTGAAAATTTTGAAAAACTTTAAAAAAAATACTTTTATTTCTGTGTGGTTACTGTTAGAAACTGTCTACCACGGTTTGTATGAGCACAAGAACATTTGCTGTTATTTTAGAACCTCTAAATCCTGAATTAGATAAACACTTAGCTGCTCTAAGAAGGAAAAATAAAATTGAAATGGAAAATCCAGAAAATAGAATCCCTGAGAATAATAACTTTTGAAATAACCATCCAGAACTCTTAGATGAACACGAAAGGCCTAGGATGAGGGAGTTTCAACTCCCTCAAGTTTCAAGCAACCCATCATCCATTAGATTAAGTCCTAGAGCCAGAAATTATGAGCTGAAACAATCACACATTTCTCTGCTGCCTGCATTCAATGGGCTCTCTAATGAGGACTCTCTGGCCTTCATTAGAGACTTCTACAATACTGTGCAGCAACTTCCACTTTTAGGACTCACTGAAAATGAACTAAGGTTGAGAGTTTTTCCCTTTTGCCTTAAAGGGAATGCGAGAAATTGATTTTTAATTCTAGATGAAAATATTTTTGAGAATTGGGATCAAGTGTATAACTCATTCATTATGAAATTTTATCCCCAAAGATTAAAAGGAGAACTTAGAACTAAAATCACATGTTTTTATCAAGATGATGGAGAAGCCTTCCATGAAGCTTGGGATAGATTCAGGGATCTGCTTAGGTAGTGTCCCCATCATCAACTCCCTTCACATCTCCTTATGGACACCTTCTATGAAGGGCTTTCTTCCTCTGGTCAGAATTTAGTGGATCAAGCTGCTGGGGGTAATTACAATGATAAGACTGATGAAGAGTTGAGACAAATTTTCAATAATCTGGCCCTTAATTCTCAACATAAGAATTCAAGAAGAAAACGAGTTAATAGAACTATCAATTCAAATACTGGTTCAGTGAATGAAACTCAAGCTCAACTAGCTGAAATCACTAACCAACTTCAAATATTAATGAACCAAAATTCAAAACAATCTGTTAACCAAGTTGAAAACCAGAATCAGTATCAATCTCTTAGGCAACAGTGCAATCAATGTGGTATGTTTGGGCACTCTGAATGTTTTTGTCCTAATTTTGATCTAACTACCCAAAAACATGAAAATTTAAACTTTGTCAATTACGGTCCTAGGATGCCTCAAAAAGATGATCCATTTTCTAATAATTACAATCAAGGCTATAGGAACCATCCAAATATGTCATGGAAAGATCAAGGAGTCATTAAGCAACCAACTGTCCCTAATTATCAGAACCAACCAAGACCAAATTTTCAAATTCAACAAAGGGGAGATTCTTCAAGTGTTCAAGGAAGTAATGATAATCAAATGTCTTCTAAATTGGATCAGATCTTGAATAAAATAAACTCACAAGAGGAAAGATACATGTCTTAACTTAATAAATAGAAAAGTCAATATAAGTTAGACAAGATGCAAACTGATGTGAGAATGCAGAATATGGAAACACAGCTTGGACAATTAGCTAGAGATTTGACTTATAGGGATAAAGGTAGGTTGCCTAGTACCACTGAACTAAATCCTAGGGAGAATATCATGGCTGTTGTTACTAGGAGTGGACTGAATACTCAAAATGTTGCTGAAAAAACTGTAAAAAATGCTCAAAATGAGAAACTGTTTGAATCTGCAAATGAAAATCTGCTTTGTTCACAATCTGGAAATTCACAGAAAGATGTCGAAAATGATGAGAATATGAACCTTTCACCTGAAAATCAAGATGAATATTGTTTTAAAAATCAAAAAAAATAAAGGAAAAGAAAAGGTTGTTGAAGAGGTGAGGGACATGCCTACTGTTCTGAAAAAATTTTCCCCACCCATCCCTTTCCCTAAAAAACTGAAACCTCAAAGTAATACCAAGGCTGAACTTCTTCAGTTCCTTGGTCTTATTTCTAAGCTTCAAGTGAACATCCCTTTTATCCAACCCTTAATTCAAATCCCATCCTATCTGAAATCTTTAAAGAAAATTGTTTCAAATAAAAAGACCCTTGAAGAATTTGCTACCTACAGCCTCACTGAGGAGTGCAGTGTTGTGCTTCAAAAGAAAATCCCACCAAAATTGAAAGACCCAGGTAGCTTTGTCATCCCCTGTACTCTAGGTAATTCAGGTCAGCTGAACTGTTTGTGTGATCTAGGTGCCAGTATTAATCTGCTCCCATACTCACTGTTTCGACAGTTGAGGTTGGGTGATCTTCAACCTACCACGGTCATACTACAGTTGGCTGATAGATCCTTTACTCATCCTATAGGTCGAGTAGATGACTTACTAGTTGGAGTTGGGAAATTGTTCTTACCTGCTGATTTTCTTGTTCTAGATATGGAGTGTGATCAAGAGGTACCTATCATCTTGGGTAGGCCATTCTTGGCCACAGGTGGTGCTGTCATTGATGTGTCTAAGGGTCAACTGATCTTCAAAATTGGTGAACAAGAAGAAGATTTCAATGTTTTTAAAAATATTAAGGAACCAATTTATTCTGAAAACAGTTCAAAAATTGAGTCTTTTGAAGCTGAATGTTCTTATAAGAATCAACTTGAACTTATTGAAAAATATGAAAATCATTCCTCTGCTGAAGAAAATAATAGTGAAGCTGAAAATCTTTGCGAATCTGTTAATGAAACTGAAAATTCTTTTGTAACAGCCAAACTGGAAAATCTTCCAGAACTGGACAACTTTCCAGTTTCTGTTGTAGGAGAGTCTTATGTTTCTAAACATAGGAGTTTTCTTAGTGAAATTGAGGGTGTTTCTGTTAACACCAACACTTCTGAATACTTTGATGATACTGAGGGAGAACTGTTAAGACAATTAGATGATTCTTCTTTGATTAACCTACTGAATTCAAATTTGGAAAATCTGGACAGTGTACTGCCTATATTGGACAGTAGCACTGTTATCTCTGAATCTGAACTGGAAATTGAAAATCTTTCATCTTTTAATACTCCTTACAAGAAATATGTTGAAGATCTTGGACCTCCCAGGCCTACGAGTCTTCCTTCGAGTGTAGTACCACCTGATCTTGAACTGAAGCCTATCCCTGCCCATCTTAAATATTCATTTTTAGGTGAGAACTCTACTTTTCCTGTAATAATCTCTGCTGAACTAAATGAAACCCAAGAAGAAAAACTGTTGAATGTTTTGAAAAAGTTTAAATCTGCCATATGCTGGACGATAGCTGATATCAAGGGAATTAGTCCTTCATTATGTATGCACAAAATTCCTATGGAACCTGATCATAAGCCTAGGGTAGAATGTCAAAAAAGATTAAATCCAAACATGAAAGAAGTTGTGAGAGAGGAAGTAATCAAGCTGTTAGATACTGGAATGATATATCCCATCTCAGATAGTGCTTGGGTCAGCCCTGTCCAGGTTGTCCCCAAGAAGGGAGGTTTCACTGTAGTAAAGAATGAAAAAAATGAAGAAGTCCAAGTTAGGAAAGCCACAAAATGGAGAGTCTGTATTGATTATAGGAAGCTTAATGCAGCCACTAGGAAGGACCATTTTCCTATGCCCTTCCTTGATCAGATTCTTGAGAGGCTTGCTGGAAATGAATTTTTCTGTTTTCTGGATGGGTATTCTAGTTACAACCAGATTCCTGTTGATCCAGAGGATCAGGAGAAGACTACTTTCACATGCCCCTTTGGAACATTTGCCTACCGCCGGATGCCCTTTGGGTTGTGTGGAGCTCTAGCCACCTTTCAAAGGTGTATGATGGCTATCTTTTCTGATATGATCGAGAGAATCATTGAAGTTTTCATGGACGACTTTTCTATAGTGGGGAGTACTTTTGATACTCGGTTAGGAAATCTTGAGTTAGTCTTAGAGAGATGCATTGAAACCAACGTTGTTCTTAATTGGGAGAAATGTCAATTCATGGTTACTGAAGGTATTGTGCTAGGTCATAAGGTGTCTAAAAAAGGTTTAGAAGTCGATACTGCTAAGATAGAAGTTATTCAAAAACTGCCGCCTCCTGTTAATGTTAAGGGTGTTAGAAGTTTTCTAGGGCATGCTGGTTTCTACCGGAGATTCATATCGGATTTTTCTAAAATCACTAAGCCCTTGTGTTCTTTGTTGGTAAAGGATGCGCCTTTCAATTTTGATGAAAACTGGTTGAAATCATTTAATCTGCTTAAGGAGAAACTCACTACATCACCTATCATCACTACACCTGATTGGAAACTACCATTCGAACTTATGTGTGATGCTAGTGACATGGCTGTAGGTGCTGTCCTTGGACAGAGGAGGGATAAGAGATTGCATGTGGTATACTGTGCTATTATATTGCTAGATGATGCTCAAAAGAATTATACCACCACTGAAAAAGAGTTGTTAGCTGTTGTTTTTTCTTTGGAAAAGTTTAGAAAGTACTTATTAGGTTCAAAAGTCATAATTTTCACTGATCATTCTGCTTTAAAATACTTGCTGTCTAAAAAAGAAACTAAACCCAGACTGATTAGATGGATCTTATTATTACAAGAGTTTGACTTAGAGATTAGGGATAAGCAGGGAGATGAAAACTTAGTTGCTGATCATTTATCTAGGCTTCATGTTACTCAACTTGAATCTGAAAATTATAGGGAGATTAACTCTTACTTCCCTGATGAAAAACTGCTCACTGTTTCAGTCAGGCAATCTTCTTGGTTTGCAGATTTTGCCAACTTCTTGGCAGTAGGTGTAATTCCCAAAAATCTGTCTAATAACCAAAGAAAGAAATTCATTTCTGAGATTAAATATTATTTGTGGGATGATCCCTTGCTGTTTAAGAGGTGTGCTGATGGTATTCTTAGGAGATGTGTACCTGAGGAAGAGATGTTGTCTATTCTTGAAAGTTGTCACTCTTCACCTTGGGGAGGTCACCATGGGGGTGAGAGGACCGCTCAAAAAGTCCTGCAATCTGGTTTCTATTGTCCTACCCTCTTTAAGGATTCTAGGAGTTTTGTGGTCGGGTGTGATAGGTGTCAGAGGCTGGGTAATGTGGGTAGGAAATAGGAGTTACCCCAGAAGGGTATTTTGGAGGTAGAAATTTTTTATGTTTGGGGATTAGATTTCATGGGTCCATTTCCATCATCTCATGGGAATGAGTATATTTTTGTTGCTGTAGATTATGTGTCAAAGTGGGTTGAGGCAGTAGCTCTGCCCAACAATCAAGCAAATAGTGTGATAAAATTTGTAAAAAAGAATATCTTTACACGATTTGGAGTACCAAGAGCTTTTATTACTGATAATGGAACACATTTTAAGAATTACAAATTTAAAACTTTGATGGAAAAATATGGTTGTGTTCACAAAACTGGTACTCCATATCATCCACAGTCCAGTGGACAAGTGGAAATTTCTAACAGAGAACTAAAACAAATTCTTGAGAAAACTGTGTCAAACTCTAGGAAAGACTGGTCTCTTAAACTGGATGAAGCTTTATGGGCATATAGAACTGCTTTCAAGACCCCAATAGGTATGTCTCCTTACAGGTTGTTGTTTGGTAAATGTTGTCATCTACCTGTGGAGTTGCAACATAAGTCATATTGGGAAGTTAAGGCTCTGAACTTTGAATTTAAGAGTGCTGGTGAGAGGAGATTGCTTAAGTTGAGTGAACTTGATGAGATTAGGAGAGAGAGTTATGATAATTCAAGGATTTACAAAGAAAGGACTAAAATTTTTCATTATTCTATCATTCAAACTAAAGAGTTCAAATCTGGACAGAAGGTTCTCCTCTTTAATTCTAGACTTAAACTTTTTCCTGGGAAGCTGAAGTCCAAGTGGTCTGGACCAATTACTGTTGTGAGAGTTCTGAAGAATGGAGCTGTGGAAATAGTTGGTGAAGAGAATAAACCCATGTTGGTTAATGGGAAAAGACTGAAACTCTATTTTGAGGGGAAGCCAAAGGGTTTGGCTGTTTTCACTGTTCTTGAATGAAGTCTGGTTGGGGACTGTAAACCTAGCGCTGCATGGGAGGCAACCCATGGTTTGTGTTTTGTTAATAAATAAAAAATTGTAATTAAATAAAGTCTAACTGAAGACTTTAAATTCAGTGCTTCATGGGAGTCAACTCATGCTCTTTCTTTGTTTTTACTTTTGTTCTGTTCTTATTTTACTTTGAATAAAGCGTTGCTTTGTATGCTTATATATGCTCTGTTTTTGCTGGATAATTGTTCCTGGTCTATATACTCTGTGTTTTTAGGAATGCTGCTTCTGTCATCTAAGGAGTGGAATTCCTATGGTCATTTTTGGACAAGAGCTTAGTCAGGGAAGTACTTCAACTTGCTGCACTTATTTTTCTGCTCCTGTTTTTGTAAATAGAATTCTACTTGCTTAAAATTCTGCTTGTATTATAAGATTCTACTACATGTTGTGTGACTAATGAATTAAAAATCTTCTTGAGCTTCCATGCTTTAAAAAATTGAATTTCACTATTGTGATAAAACCTTTTCACTGCATGAAACTAAGTGTGGGGGGGGGGGAGTACATGCTGCTGGTCATTTGAATCTGCTTGTTTCGTTGAGGTGTTTAGCATGAACTTTGTCTACTATATTGAACATATTATTGAACTTTTTGTTTAAAATGCTTACACCCAGTTTATTGTGCACCCACACATTATATACTTCTTTTGTGCTTTAATGAAAATCTTTGTCACTGGACTGAATGTTAAAGCATGTGTGTGTCTGAAATGAACCTGCTTTTATTTAACTATTGTGGCAAACACTATTTTTGAATTTCATTGAGACCCTTTATACATGTCATATAGCTACTTAATTGAAAATCGGTTTTGAACCATAATTGATTAAATGTTCTTCTCCATATTTAGAAGTCAACTTTGGGGACAAAGTTGGGTTTTAAGTGTGGGGGATAGGGTCAATTCTTGACTATGCTAAACTGTGTTTAATTGTAATTCTCATCAATTCCCACTGCTTTTAAACTTTTTGTCAAAAAAATGGTCAAAATTTTTCAAAACTTCTTCACAATTTTAGGCTTTACACTGCACTCAAATGAGTCTTGCCTTAGGATGGTGCTTGATTGGAAGTTGAGTCTTTCTTTGAGTCTGAAATGAGTGTTGGTGGATGATTGCTGAGTGGAACTGTTTAGTGGTTTAATGAATTTTGTTTAGGAACTTGTTTTGAGAGTGATATGGGAAACCTTTTAGTGGATTTAAGATCATAATTTTAGGTACGGGAAGTTTGACTTTTATCCGATGATCCTTTTCATTCTTTTAATGTATAAAAATTATCATTTTTATTGAGTCAATGTAAATGGTTTTTATATAAATCCTTTGTAACTGGAGTAATACTGGGCATCTGGGATCCCACAGTGAATCTCTGAGACCTTAGATACTGGGTGCGTTTCTGTTTACAATAAGCCCTCTGTAAACCTTTAATAAGTGCATTGCACAGTGCTTGGCACAAATTACATGGCTTGGGAAAAATAAATAAAGTGTATAAGGTCAAAAATGAATTCATTAAGGTGAGGGGAATGATGAACTCCAGATGAAGAAGGGGACAACTGGTTTATATGGGAGTCATTTGGGTTGTATCAATAAAGTGATTTAAAAAAAAAATTATTTATGTTTTAATTTTGGAACCAAGGGGATTAGTCAAAGTACAAAGTTCCTTTTGTTAAGGTTTTGATTCCACTTTCATTTTACCTTTTATCACTCTTGAATTTAGAAATTGAGCTTGAATTGAAGTGAGTCACTAGACAGAGTCATATATGAAGCAGGACACCTTCATTTATGGATGATTCATGGTTTACTTGAGTTCCATTTGAGTAGTGGTTCTAGGCGAGACATTATTTGAGGCTACGTTTTCAATAGCCTAAGCACACTTTTTGAGTCCTCTGTTGAAACTTCTCTAAACATTGCTGATTTGTATAATTCACTTTTTTTTGAAAGATGATAAAACATGGGATTGTTTGAGGACAAACAATGTTTAAGTGTGGGGGAATTTGATGTGGCCTTATTTTTACTCAGTTTGCCACATCTTTTTATTACATTTTATATAATTTATTTAATTATTTTAACACTTTTTAATAAATAAATGCACTTTTTTATTTACATAAATAAATTTTTCAATTATTCACTTTTTATAAAATTTTATGTAATTTTGGACTTTAAAATAATTGATTTATTTTTTATGTTTTTTTAATATAACTAATTTTCAATTTGTTTAGTTAAATCTTTATTTGTTTATTTTATTTAATTTATCATTATTATTAATCATTGAGTTTTCTAATTAATTTACTTTTAATTTTTTAAAGTTATATACAACTTAGCTCAGCTTGCCAGACTATCGGTAGCTTAGCTACCGATAGCAAGTTACCGGTACACTCTATCGGTGACTCTACCTCTATCGGTGACCCTTGTCACCGATACTCACTTCTATCAGTAAGCGCTTTAATTTTATAAGCAACGGTGAGTTTTTAGTTAGGTTAATTTAATTCTGCTTAACTTTATAATAGTCAATTTCTATTTAACCAATTATTTAATCAACATAATTCTAATTAATTAACTTAGACTTTGTTTTTATAATTAGTCTTTTATTTTAGTTACATTAGAATAGGGTTGAAAAGTTATTTTATGTGTTTTGTCATCCTGCAAATTAGTTAAGTAAATAATTAGTGTTTTAAGTTAAATTAAGTTGTTCGCCCTTAATTTTATGTGTCAAATAATTAATTAATTAATTAATTAAGAGTTTTAAAACATTAATTATATTATTTTATATATGCAGATTGGGTTTTAATTCATTTTTATTTTGTTTTAGTCTATCAGTAAGGTAGACGAGCACTTGCGGTCACCGAGGCTTTTTATTTCTATTTGTTGCTATCCTTTAACTAATTTATATAGTTAATTTAATTTAAGTATTTTATTAGTTTAGTTTAAAATTTTATTTTGTGTACAATTTTAGTGTTTCTAATTAATTATTTTAATGTGTTTAAGGTTGAATAATAATTTTGTTATGAATTAATGGTATTTATCATTACATTAATTAATTATTTCAAGTCTTTTCATTTAATTTATTTTAGTTTTAATTCTATTTTATTTCAGAAAACTATTATTTTATGTACTTATGGTTGACTTTTATTTATCTATTTATTTTTTTTCTCTCTATCGGTAGCTTCAGCTACCGATACCCCTCATACACCTCCAGCTATCGATTCCCTCTATCGGTAGCTCTTTTTTTTACCCCTGTTCTCACCGTTACCTCCCTTTTTCTCCTTTTATCAGTAGCTGCCCTCACCGATATTTGCTTGTTTTTTTTTCATCTATCGGTAGCTACAGCCACTGATACCCTTCCTCACCGATACGGGCTTTTAATTTTTCTCACCGATAGCCAGCATATTCTCTTTTATTTTGTAGCTACCGATAGCCTTTTGTTTTTTTCCCTTAACCTCACCGATACTCAATTTCTCTCACCCTCACCGTTAGACTTTTCCCCGCTGCACCTCACCGTCAGCACACCTCCTTACCACACCGGTAGACCTTTATCTCTTACCTCACCGTTACTGCTGCATACCAGTGACCTGCTCCCTTTCTTTTTCCTCTGTTTTTTTTTCATTCCTCACTGATACTTAATCCTCACCGTTATACTTCCCCACATGCTGTTCCTTTCTCTTTTTATAAAAACAATAACCTTGAATTCATTCTATCAATGACCTCTTTATTTCACTCTACCGGTGACCCTGCGCTGGTGTTTCATTCTACCTGTGACTTCCTTGCTTCACGCACCACTGCATTTCCTTCCTCGTCACATCTCCATTCTATTCCACGCCTTCTATTTCTCGCATCCTCCATAACAACTGACTTAATTTCAATTCAAAAAAAAATCCAGTAAGATAGCCGAGGAGGATTGTGAACTTGAGTCATTGTCGGACCATTCTGTACACCACTGCTGAGAGACTCGGCCATCCGAGGAGTCACCGCCATTCGGTTCTCATGATGCAGAGCTGCACTGTCTCCTAAGGGAGTTGCTGAGAACCGCCGCTGGTGTCTCAAACTTGAGGCAAGGATAAAGCAGGGCTTGTGCAGGAGCTCTCCTGCTTTCAGCGAAGGTATGGCACCACAGTTTGTTGAGATCGGCTCGAGGAAGAGACTGCGCCGCGCTGGAAGCAAGGGAAAGTCGTGCCACCATGGGAGCCGAACCAGAGGAGATCTCCGCATCAATTTGAAGCTATTGTTGCACTACCTTTTGGAGCCGCCGTCGATGCTGGTGGAGAAGAAGAGGAAACCCTCCCCCACCTGTGCGCCGAATTGGGGGAGGATGATAACACTAAAAAAAATAATAAATGTATAAGTAATATAAAACAAACAAAAGATAAGTCAAAAGGAAAAAAATAAAATTAAAGTAAAAGTAAAAGAAGAAAAAAAAGACAAAAGGTAAAGTTAAAGTAAGCAAACTTTACATAAAAGTTAAAGAATCTTTAACATAGACAAATTAATAAAAAAATAATTATTAAAATTAATATAATAAGTAAATTATAAATTAAATTTAAAACTAACTTAATAATAATTTTTAATAATTAATCAATATACTCTTAATATTATAAATTATTTAATTAATAACAATTATAAATAATTAATAAAACATACTTTTTAATTTAATTATATTTATAACTTAAGTAATAATTTTAATTACTCAAGTAAAATTAACTATTTAATTAATTAACCTAGCAATTTAATTTCTTTAATTGTAATAATTAAATTAATGAAACAATCTTAAAATATTTATTTATTTATTTATTTATTTATGATCTTATTATTTAATAACTTAGTTTAAAAATGGATAAAATTAATAACTTAGTAAATATTTTATAAACTTAGTTAAATTAATAACTTTTTAATAAATTATGTTTTACCATAGTATTATTTAATGGATAATTTTATAAATGAATTAAAAGTAAATAATAATTAACAATTAACTTATGACTAACTTTCAAAGAGTAATATAACACTCGACTTTAAAAATAACCACGTTTTCTTTCTTTGGGTCCTTATTTATTTACCCTTTTTATTTATTTATTTATTTGTGCAGGTTCATACCAAAGTTGTATACATGTCCAGGTACTTACAAATAACTTTACTGAAGTTAGTTACGTGAGAAAAGATTGCGCGACGTGTCGGTCGCGAAAAAATGCACATTTTGCAGTGCGTGGGTAAAGAACTTTTAAAGTCGGCGGAGATTGAGCGGTGACGTGTAGTGGATGACAGAGAGTACTTAAGCAGAACAAGCAGCATTTTTTTAGGGAGCGACACATTCATTGACGGAGACATTCATACATTTACCCGGGGGGAGACAATCAGGAGACGATGCTGAGCAGTGCAGTCCAGGAACTTAGGAGAAGAGCAATTTTAGGGAGTTCCTTCTCCCTCACGATTTAAACTTTTGTACTCTGTGTCTGTAATGTTTCCTATTACTGTTGTGATAGTGAATAGTATAGTTAGCTAAGTCTTTTAGTTCGGGAAGAGTTCTAGCTCTACTGGTTTCTTTTTCATCCTTTTCACTTATCATCTTAATGTGATTAGAATTGATCGGCGAGATCAGTTCTAATTATATATTCAAGCTGCGGACCACGAACACTGCAATTTCAAAACTCTATAGTCATTCGGCGAGTTTGGTTATAGAGTTATCTTTTTAGTAAACAAATTATAATGAAAACTTCAGTACTTACGGCGAGTTTGTACTATTGTTCATCTTAAGACATCTTCCTGGAATTGTACTTCTCGGAGTGGCGAACTCTAGTTGTACAATATCCACGACTTAACTCCTGGCGAGGGAAGTAAGTCGTCTCTTTAATCCAGTGGTATAAAGCAGTACTTTACATGAAAAGGAGAATCAATTCAAGCCAGTAGACTAGAATGAACTCGAATATTCTTTACTGTTGTCTTTTATCATCATTTTGTATCTGTTGTTGCACCTTGCTCCCAGTTGTACTTTGTTTCAGTATTGTTCAAACAATTTTACTCTAGAAGTGTAGTTTCACAGTACTTAGAACCATAAGGAAATTAAAAGATATAAAAATTTAAAAAGTGATAATTAGAAAAGAAAAACACTCCGCTGCTGACAACAGTGGAGCTTTCCAAGTTTCTAGTTTAGTGGTGGCTAATTTTACCTTCCCTGTGGGTTCGACCCTGCTTGCCACATATACAGTAGTTAGTAGGAATATAAATTTTAAACTTTGACCGACTTCAACGACGAGCTAGGTCAGTCGTCTTTGGTATATCCTCCCTTTTGAACCTTAATTGATGATACCCTGAATGAAGATCAATCTTGGAAAAGTATTGAGCTCCGCGTAGTTGGTCAAATAAGTCATAAATGTGCAGGAGAGGATATTTGTTCTTGATCGTGATCCTGTTAAGTTCTCGATAATCAATGCAGAGTCTCATTGATCCATATTTATTCTTAAAAAACAGAACAGGTGATCCGCAAGTTGACGCACTAGGGCATATGAATCCTTTATCAAGATTATCTTGGAGTTGCTTCTTCAATTCCTGCAACTCAATTGGGGCCATTCTATAAGGTGTCTTTGAAATAGGCAAAGCACCCGGTATGAGTTCTATTGAAAACTCAACTTCATGATTTGGTGGAAGACCCAAAAATTCCTCCAGAAAGACATCATCAAACTCCCGTAAAATGGCAATATTATTAATCGTGAGTTTCTCTCCAACCATTTGAGATAAATAACCTTCATTTATTAGAATCAAAACCCATAAGATGGAAGAAATTTCCTCTGGAAGGTTATATTCATCCTTTCATCGATAGATGATCATAGATTGATCTGGAATATTAAATGTGATTTCCCTTCTTTGTAAATTGATATGAAATCCGTATAAAGAAAGCCAATCCATGCCAATAATCACATCAAACTTCACTATTGAAAGGATCACAAGATTTGCAGGAAGCACTTTCCCACAAACTTCAATCGGAGAAGAATTATAAACTTTTGATGCGACCGTTGTGCCATTAGGAGTTGTCATAGCTAACTAAACATCTAATTGTTGAGGTAATACGGCGATGCCCTTAGAAAATTCTCTAGAAATAAAAGAGTGGGTGGATCCAGAATCAAATAAAACATTTGCTACTTTAGAGTGGATGGTAAGTGTACCATTCACCACTTCATTATCGTAGTCAACATCACCGATAGTAATTACAGGTGACTTTCCTTTGTCTTTGGCCTTAAGAGTTTGTTGATGTCGATCATTATCAACGACCCTTGGATTTGGGCATTGATTGGCATAATTCCCCATCTCCTTGCACTTGAAACATTGAAGTGTAGGAGGTGCATTCTGTGTATCCCTTTCTTTGTTCGCATCATTAGACATCTTCTTCCCATTATTTCGACATTCAACTGCCCGATGACCTTCTTTTACACACTTAAAACATTTTCTTGTCCATTTAAGACAATTCCCTCCATGTTTCTTTCCACAATTTGAGCATATAAGGAAAACTCATCTTCTTTTCAGTGTGGTCTATAGATTTTGTTTTTGAATTACATTTTCCGCTTCTTATCAAACCCATATGACTGATGGGTTACTCCAATCTCCATTTCAACCTTGAGAGCACATTGAAAAATTTACTTGTAGCTATTTAAGTCCCTTATGGCTAATGCCCTTCAAAGACTTGGTTTTAAGACACTAAAGAATCGATCGATTTTACTCTCAGGTTGGATAATAATCCTAGAATCATACCTTCCAATCCTTGTAAAATTTTCTTTGTAGATTCCAACAGATTCATCATCCTTTTTCTTTAGTTCAAGAAACTCCTTCTCCATATTTGTTCGAAGAATACGAGGGAATTACTTATTGAAAAATAAGTTATTGAACTCGTCCCATTCCATGGACTCAATTTCATCTCTTTGCCTCGTATTCTTGATAAGATTCCACCATTGATCAGCATCACCTTCCAAACGATACACTGCTAAGATGAATTTGTCATGTTCAGAACATTATAGAACTGAAAATATATTTTCAGTGGTATTAATCCATTGTTCAGCTATTAATGGATTAGAGGACCCGTTGAATGAAAGTGGGCGTTGACTCATGAAGGATTCAATGGAATGTTGCTCCTTCCTTAGCTCGTTTGGAAGTTCTTCATGGTTCATAGCTTGAGAAAGTTGTGTGAGCATGGCTACAAGATTTTGCATTCCATCTCTCGTAACATTTGATTGCTCAGGGGGACAATCATTGTATTGACCATCACATTTAGTATTAACATGATTCCTTTGAGTTCCATCCATTGACTAAAACCAAGAAGAATAGTGTGAGAAACACTAATCATAATAGGAAAACCACATAATCAAGAATAAAATTTCACACTTAAGGCCTTATAATAGGTTACTCATGGCCATTTCTAAAACACTAATATTTTGTTTTGTTCTTATACATATCCTTAGGGTTCTTACTAAGGCTTTCACTTCCTAGTTTCTAAAGGTTGACTATATCATTCCTCTAATACCTACTATAACGACCCATAATTTACATAAATTGTTATTACTTCAGATTTGAATCACACTAATTACAACATATAACAAAACCATGAAAAGACCGTATAGGTATAGTGTATTTAGAAACTGGGAAACATAAACAACTGGTTCATAAAATCAACTACATTTTCTCCCGTTTATTTCATCATATATAGAGTCCCTTTTTTCCATATCCTACTTAATATCCTTCTCCCTGACCTGGGGAAAAGAAAACATACAAAAGGGTGAGCTCAAATGCTCAGAAATGGTAAACAAAAAAAATATCAGTCATATCATATTCATAAGAATATAACATTTTGAAAATCTTAACTTGCAGAAAAGGTCATAATATCATGTCATGGGATAAATCATAGTAATGAAAAGTAATCCCAAATAATCATAACTTAAAACATGAAACTTTGTGGCATACATAAATAATCATAGAAAATCATTTCATATTAGTCAAGGATCATTTACAAGACAATCATAAAGGACAAAGTCCATTACTGAACCGAGTTCACTCCTCGTTCCAGTCCTGTATCACTGAACAGATTTAGCTTTCTGCTCCAGCCGTGTCTATCTCATGAGATATAAATCTTTACCCAATGAATTGGAGGGATATATATGTCCCACCCATATCATAATGAAACCATTATTATGTGTGTCACAAAATCATAAATCATACATCATAGCATAACCCATGTAATAAAAATGGGATTCTTAAACATCGTGACATCATAAAACAATTCATATAAGATAAAGGACTTCATAAAAATAATTTCATCACAACATAATCAAATCAATGTAATAATAGGGATATAAATAGAACCCTATATTATCTTATATGGAAAATAATTTTGATAAAACACTTGAACTCCATTCTTGAGGAAAATATCCTTTCTAATTCAAAAACATTTTTTCTTTCTTAACATGTCATAAAATTTTAAACTAAAAGAAGTTTATTAAAAATAAACGTGAAAACTTGTAAATGAATCTTCTTGTAAATAATGTTCTAAAAATCCATTCATGCCATATAAGTTAAAAAAACATTCTTCTCGTACTTTTGCTGGAAAAGTCAAAAAGTACCTCGTAAAAGGAAGATTCCTTATATACCATGTAGTATAAGTCAAAAATGGGTAAAAAGGTCTTTAAATGTACATGACACCATTTTTATAAAATTGGTACATGGATGATAAATATAACCCTAGTAAATACTTACGTATAAGCAATCTCGGATAAAAAAAATGAAATTGGAAAAGTTATCCCTTACCTTAGGTCTGATATGATTCGTACGTATCCAAACCTCCTGTATAATGATTTAAATAATGTCATTTACTTATTATAGAATCATATTCATTGTTATGATATCATATATGGTTCCCTTATGACTTTATATTACTCGTTCTTTTGTAAATCCCATGTTAAAGCAACGTTTTGGGTAAAATCATCTTATATATCGTACGTGTTTGGACTTGTTGTTATTGATGTTATTATTACTTATATCATGATTTAATTACTTCCAGAATGTAAATCATGATTTATATATCATATATATTCATTATATATCTAGCATATACATGTATTTATAATAGTACATAACATATGGAGGTAAGAAATGAAATGCACCGTTCATGGAGACGGTAAGCCGTACGTACGCATGAATGATACTTTCATTTATATTTATTATTTTAATGGAATAGATATATTATAATTCCAGTATAATATCATATATAATATCATTAACTCCATCCTTTATACATCCCACATAAGGCATTAACGAATCACATCACTTTAAGGGGGCGGTAGTCTGCACTTCCTCAAATGAGATCATCGTATTTACCCACTATGGAAACCATAAAGGCTTGATATAATTGGTAAGTAAAGAATAATAAAGAAATCATAAAAATAATATATATCATATATAAATACAGTGACAAAATAATGGCCACCATGAGAGGCGGTAGGAGAAAATCGAACAATCGTCATTTCATGAGGCGTTAGTTTGCCATCACAGAAACATTGTGTTCTTCATCCATTAGATGGAGGTGTGTGTAAGTATAGTTCTAATACTTCTCATAAAAACATACTAGTATTTTGAGTATACTAGTGTTGTTACAAAAGAAATTATTAAAAAGAGTTTAGTGGTTGGAGAAGTAGAATAAAAGAAAACAACTAAAGATAAACTATTAGCTTTAATTTGGGTAACTTCCTTTGGTTTGAACAAAAAGGACTTCTTGAAGTGCCTTCTTCCTAATTTAAGGCTTATAGGTGGAGGATTCAGATGTTGGGGGCTTATTTGGGTAGAGTTTGGATGAGCCAAATGGCTTGAGAGGTGTGAGGAATTGGATAGAAATGGTCTCTTTTTATAAGTGGGAGGAGGGGCTCTTTTGGAAAGTGTGAAATATTATTTTATTATAAACTTATATTCGGTTTCAAAAGGTCCATAAATAATTATAGATGAAGATAATATGACTCATGGTCGAAATAAAATCATTAAATCAGAATCGGACATGTTTTGGTTAATATTTTAATCGTTATAATCTAATTTATTTAAATCATTTATTAATGAGGTAAATACTTCATCATTATTGGGTCATAAATAATTTAATTTATTTGATGTATAAAAATTATAAAAAAATACCAACATGTAGGAAATTGTTTTAGCTTTCCAATTAATATTTATAGTGCAAAAGATAATTTATATAGCCCCTTATAAAAATTAATCACTAAAATATTTTTGTTAATGCCAATTTTGTCTTTACATTAAATTAATTAATCTAATGTGTCATTGTCTTTCATAAGTGGCTCCATGGGGTCCCAAAATCGACCCAAGGATTCTCATGGTCGTTCATTACTCATCCAATAAGTTTTGGACAAGTGTTAAGGTAATTTTGAATTATTATAACATTATGTTAACCTTGAATTACCGTATTTACTTTTAACAGTGGTAAATAAAAGTAAAAAGTTACTATTCACCAAAAATTATTTTTATCTAATTGAACCAAATTTTACTCCTTGATATTTACCATGTCTCTCGGATTTTCGAAATTCAACTCACAGAAGTGGTAAAATTATGTTTTATGAACAATTGCAAAAGCTCCTAGGAGGTGGGTAAAAGACGGTGAAAAGTTCAATACAATTTTTTTTATAAATCTAAAATTATTATAAAATGATTCCAATTAATTTCATTGAACATATATAATTATTATGTATCTATTTTTACCTAAAATAAATTTAAATCAAATAAATTATTATTTAAAAAAAAGTCGGTTTTAACCAAAAACTCAGTGTTTTCACTATTCATCAAAAATTGAAGTTTTTCATAAAAATACCAAAAATTCAGCCTAATATATATTTGATATTCAAAATTAAAAAATGATGTCTATTTTTTCAAATTCAAAAAATAGAAGTGGAATTAATTAATTTTAAAAGTAACTCTTGTTATCGAAACAAATAGCATGTTTTTAAGAAACATTAACTATCAAAAGATCATCACTTGTTTATGTCCAATTTCAAAGTGAAATTAATTCCAATGACCAACATTGGATTAAATGGTAAAAATATATTCTAATTAAACTTTAAAACCAATTAAAAAGATAATCTATCTATATAAATTATTGCGATGAAAAAATTTGTTTTTAATTAAAATAT
This sequence comes from Viscum album, assembly GCA_963277665.1. Taxonomy (NCBI): domain Eukaryota; kingdom Viridiplantae; phylum Streptophyta; class Magnoliopsida; order Santalales; family Viscaceae; genus Viscum; species Viscum album. The sequence goes on along the minus strand of OY728130.1, from coordinate 1,191,898,062 downwards.
AGCGTGTTTTTACTATTCCTCAAAATATGAAAGTTTCCAGAATAATATGAAAATTTATCCAAAGTAAATTTTTATATCCTGATTCCAAAGAAGTATTTTATTTTGTCAAATTGAACTCATAAACACGTCAAAAACTAGATTTTAAATGGGTGCACCATCAAAAGGCGGTAAAACTTCATTTTTTGAAAAAAAATACTTCTTTTATCCGAAAAACTGATTTTGTTTTCATAACTCATTCTAGAAAATGTGTAAGATGAATTATAATGTTATAAAATTCAAAATTCAGTTAATAATATTCATAAAAGCTAGTTTATAATATAATAATATATCGTTGTTTAGTGAAACTCAGTATTGCGTACTACACACGCTATCGAGGAAGGTCGTGATTGCGTGTAACGCAAGCCAAGCTAGTGTTATGTGCAGTGAAAGATTCCTTTGCGTATAACATAATACATAAAAAAGTATATACTTATCATAAAATATCAGGGTGTTACACCTGATAACCTCAATCTTATTAGTACGAAGGGTATTTTTTAAAATAAATATGATGATCATGGAAATGTGATCAATAATGAAGTGTGGTTGGTGTGTAAAAGATATTCACAAATTGAATGTGTTGATGTTGAAGAAACATTTTCTCCAATGCCTAGATTGGAGTCAATCAGACTGTTTCTTTCCATGGAAATTCAAATAGTATATGAAGTGTATTAAATGGATTTCAAAATAGATTTATTAAATGTTTTTCTTGAAGAATAAGTCTACATAGAACAACCATTGGGTTTTCTACTTGGTAATGATGAAATGAAGGTCTGTAGATTAAAGAAGACACTCTATGGATAGAATCAGGCATCACAAGCATGGTATTCACAAATGGATTCTAATCTAAAGAAGCATGAATTTAAAAGATGTGGAGAGGATCACAGTCTCTATGTGAAGAATTTTTAAACAGATCAGTTCATGGTATTGGTGTATGTATTTCAAATTATATTTGGTGGGAAAAGGAAGGTATCAGTGGATGAATTTTCCAATCACATGAAATCAGATTTTTAAATTTATATGATTGGTGAACTCACCTACTTCTTAGGGCTGAAAGTGATTCATAGAAAAGACTACACTTTTATGTCTCAATAAATTTATGTAAGAGAGTTGATGAAGAAGTTCACAATGCATGAATCCAAACCAATTTCAAATCCGATTGTGGTTGGAACTAAACTTGCAAATTATTAGGATGAGAATTCTATAGATCCCACCATATATAAGAGAATAATTTGAAACTTGAGGTACTTAAATACAATGTGGCTAGATATTGTTTTTGAAACATGATTAATGGAACACATTCAAAGTAATCCTATGGAAGAAAATATGGAATTAGTTAAAAGAATCATGAGGTATATTCAAGGTACTCAAAAGTATGTATTATAATTTTCTGTAGGAAAAGATAATGAACTACCAGCATTTTAACAAGCTGGATCGATTGGATATTTTGTGGATAGAAAATCCAAAACTTCTAGACCACTCTTCATTGGAAATAAATGTGTGGTATGGTTGAGTAAGAAATAGGAAAGCACTTATCTCAGTACTGGTGAAGTTGAGTGTAACACCCCAAGATTTCATAGTGTGTTATTTCTTCAAAATAATTCAATAACTTGCACTACACGCAACACCGAGTTCAAGCGCACCATGAATTACCAAACAAGCCGTTCAAAAAAGGTTATGAATAGTATTAACTAAATTTTAAACTTTATATAATCCTTATAATTTTAGAATCCATATTATGAGTTTCTTAGACATAATGCAAGAACAGATTCATTTTCAGTATTGCACTTTTATCAACTTTTAATAGTGAAAAATTTTTAAATACAATATTTTAAACTTTTTGACTAAATGGGGACATCAAAAAAAAAATTTAAAATGAAACATCCCAAGCTTCCATGGTACGCTTTCCTTTGAATAATACAGTAGTGTGTGTTGTACGCAACTTCGAGTTCTAACACACACCACAACCAATCAAACCAGCCGTTATGAATAGTAATACCTACTTTTTGAAATTATATATATTTTATATTTCAAAATGGACTTCATTTTTGGATTCGGAATATCGAATTTTGCCTAAGATGAAATTTTGGTACATTTCGGATAACTTTCATATTTTGATGAATAGTGAAAATTACTAAGTTTTAATTAAAAACAACTTTTTTAATCAAAATAATTAATAGTGATAAATTATGAATTTGAGTGGTTTTAAAGTATATTTAGAATATATTTTTACCATTTAATATAATGTTGGTCATTGGACATAATTTTACAATTAAACCGAACATAAACGAGTGTCAATCTTTTGATAGTTATTATCTCTTAAAAACACGCTTTTTGTTTTGACAGCGGGAATTAATTTTAAATTAATTTCTGCCACTTCTGTGTTTTGAATTTAGGAAAATGGATTCCATATTTGGAATCAGGATGTTCAAATTGTGTAAATAGGTAACTTTTATTTTTAGACATTTTGAATAATTACTGCGGTAAATATTTTATTTACCATGGTTAAGGGTAAATCCGGTAAATAAGGGTTAAAAAATAATATTATAATAATACTAAATTACCCTAAAACGTGTCTTAACCCTATTGGTTGATACATGGTCGACCATGGGCATCTTTGGGTCAATTTTGGGACCCCATTGATCCACTTGTAAGTGATAATGACACTTTATTTTAATTAAGTTAAAATGAATACAAAAATGGCATAAGCTTACATCTTTTAAAAGAACAATTTTTACATAGGGTTATAAATGTTGGATTTTCGATTATAAATATTCATTAGAAAGCTAAAATGATTTCCTACATAATGATATTTTATTTATAATTTTTAGACATCAAATAATTTAAATTATTAATGACACAATAATGATGCAATGTTTACCTCATTAATAAATCATTTAAATAAATAAGATTATAATGATTACAATATTATCTAAAACCTGTCCAATTCTTATTGGTTAATTTTATTTAGAATATGAGTCATCTTATCTTAGACCTCAATGATTTTTGGACCATTATAAACCGAATATAATTATATTATAAAGTAATACTTTCACTCTTCCCTAAAGAGCCCCTCCTCTCCCTTATAAAAGGAGACCACTTCTACTCATTCCTCACACCTCTCAAGCCACTTGGCTCGTCCAAACTCTGCCCAACTAAGCTCCCCACATCCCTCTCCTCCTCCTTGAAGCTTCCCCTTAGGCATAAAGCATTTCAAGAAGTCCTTTGGTTCCAACCAAAGTGAGTTACCTAAATTAAAGGTAACATTTTCTCTTAAATTATTTTCAATTATTTTGCTTCTCCAACCCCCAAACTCTTTTTATTTCCTTTCTTTTGTAACAACACCAGTATCCACAATATACTAGGATGTTGTTATAATAAGGATTCAAACTACACATTCACACAACTCCATCTAATGGATGATGAACATAATGTTTCTGTGGATGGCAAACTAACGCCTCACGAAACGATGATTGTTCAAATACATCTTACCGCCTCTCATGGTGGCCATTAGGATGGCACTGCAATTAAATATGATATTAATGATATATATTTTATATATAAGCTTCTGTAATTCCATTTTATTTCATACAATTATTCGTTTCATGTTGTATATACATACGATAATTTATTTGAGGAAGTGCGGACTACCGCCCCCTTAAAATGATATGACTCGTTCATACCACACATGGAATGTATAAAGGATGGTGTTAATGAACTTAAGTAACATATATAGAATATTATATTTTACTGGAATAGTAATATACCTATGTATCATTTGGATTCGATTCTTTTAAAATAAAAATTAAATGGAAGTAGCATTCGTGCGTACGTACGGACTACCGTCTCCACGAACGCGATGTGATTCATTCTCCATCGTATCCATTCAAGTATAATTATCATTTGATGATTTAAAAATGATGTTTAAGGAATTGATACCATTCTGGATATGAATAATATACATCCCATTAATAACGAATATGGCTCACATAACAAAGAATATAAAGTAAAATGAACCCGTTAACACCTGAAATGACGATAATTCTAAGATATTATTAACAAATCAATGTTAAAAGATCATATATGATATCATATTAAAGTAACTGATTCTTGTATTATTCAATAACAATTATTTCACCATTATACAGGAGGTAAACCTACCATCGACCAAGGAAAAAGTACAAAGTAAGGGATTCTCTTATCTCACTTTCAATTCCGTGAGATTTCCATTGTTCGCTACTAAATTATTGAAAGTGGTGTATTGTGTACTTCCATTTGATATATATTATCATGATTCACTTTATATTCATGTTATTCTGTAAATCATTTGGTGGTTATTAACTTTTGTCCATGCGACTCAGTTGATTAACGTGGTAAGGGGTTTCTTGTCTCACTTTTAATTCCGTGAGAATTCCATTGATCACCACTTAATTATTGCATGTGGTGTATGTGTACTACCCATGATTGTATTCATTGTGTAATATACTTTATTTTATGGGTATTTACATCATCATGGTATGATCTTTCTTTCATGGGTGTTTGTTTCTTAAGTTACCTAATCAATAAGGGAATTTGAGATTTCAATTTCCACTCATTTGGCTTTACGCATATTTCATTGATTATATTACCCCAAGATTATGTGTGGAATCACTATTCATTTGATTATGTCATAATTTCCACTCCCCTTCCAGTGGATATACTTATGATACACATAATCACTCCATTGAAAATTCTCAAGTCATTGATATGAATTTGATAAGAGTAATTTTAACTCTTTCACCATTTGTTGAGTTAAACATCCAATTCGTTGGTATTGTTTTTACAAGAATATGTGTGAATGTCCTTTGATTGTTTTACACTGAATATCCAATCATATTTAGTGTATTTATATTTTTCACACATAATTATGTCATTGATTTATCCTTAACCTAAGGATATGGCCTTTATGAGAGATTTCATCTCAACTTACATTCCATTGAGACTTCTTTGTTGATATACACCAAATCACTTTTATGTGGTGTATATAATGTACTTTGACATAGTAGGTCATGAATTCCCTTTATTCTCATGATATTACAATGTTTTGATTACCTCAATTATTTTCATTCAAGTGTCTCTCTTTTGGTTAGAATCTCTAACTGAAATACCATTTTTAAATGTTTTAAAGACTTATTCATCTAAATCTTTCTCATTAATGTCCATGTTTTAAAAATGGTTTTAAGGATTTATTTATATGGACATTAAAGTTTAGAAATTAAAAATCCTTTTAAAAGGTTTCATAGTGGTATGGGACACTTTGATTCAAAAATCTATTTTTAAATGGCTTCTTGACAAATAGTGTGACTTTTAAATGTTTTCAAGAAAAGGGGGATATTTCTCTCAAATAGTTTTGATGATTATTTTCATCTATGTCAACATCCTTCATTATTCATGATTGAGGTTAATGTGATACAATACAATATTCCATATTGTATCAAATGAGTTATATTTGACTGTGGATGTTCTATTTTTATACCATTCATGGTTTGTGGTTAAAGTATTGACATTTCGTATGCTAGTTTTAATACGAATGTTTATTTTATGCTTAAACCTATTCATATGAGGAATGCATTGGACTTAATAAGTGACGGGTGGAGCCCGCTATAGCTCCTCGATGCATCGGTAGGTCTCATGAGACAAACTAGTGTCTTGGCACAAGGCCTTGGCAAAATCTTATTTGTAGTCTTGGCACGAGGCCTTGGCTATGTGGTTATGATAGTCTGGCATTATGCATTCCATCATTATGAAAGTGGTTATTGATATTGCATGTGATCATTCGACTAGTAGAATATCCATGTGAGTAAGTAAATGGAATTATTTCATTTTATTTATGTCATACCATGTTGAAAGTTCAAGTTTCAAAGGCTTTTGTTTTAGTTATAAATTGCCTTAAGTGTTTATGATTATTTATGAAAGCTTCTGCTATAATGTTATCCTTACTGAGCATCCGAGCTCACCCCTTTCAATGTTTTATATTTTTTTTTTTCCAGGATTATGAAGAAGTAATTTATGAATGACCTGCAGGGATAGTATGAGGGGATATGAAGACAAAATGTTTTTTTTTATGATGTAATGTAAAAATTTATGGATGTATCTAGTTATTCCAAGGCTACTAAACTAATCGGTCTTTCGAGACTTGATCTTTCTCATGATCATGCCAATGTTATGTAATAATGCACCGACTCTGGGTAACTAGTGTCGGGGCGTTACAGTTGGTATCAGAGGAAGTTTAGTACAAACCTTGGTAGCTAGATTTAGATAAACTCTGATTAGAGCACGTAGACCTAAGATGAACTTTGAGGATTAGTATAAAATAAATTCCTAGAATTTTGGTATTGTAGAGATTTTGTGAGTTTTCCGAGAAATACATCCCTGTCTGGATACGAGCAGGTAGAGGCGGCTCTGGCACAGATGTACCTAGGGGTAAAACCCGAAAACACCGCTTTGAGCTAGACTCGAACGGGAACTGGTGCACGACAACGGGCCTTGCTGCACTCTTGGTTACGACACTCCCGGGGGATATGCTTAGGATAATTTACATTTTCTTTACAAACCAATTTAAGTAATATATACATAAGATGAGAGTAAATGACCTTGGTTAATCCTAATATGTTTCAAATTGAGAATATGGTGACATTTTAATCTCTAAATGATTTTACGACTACTATTACTCACACAATGCTTTCTGGTTTTAGTCAATGGCTGGATTCCAAGGAAGTCATAGTGACTTTGAGAATGATGTACAAGGTGGGAACGGTGGTGGAAATGAGCAACAAAATGGAATGTTGATAGGCGTAAAAGATATCGTCTTTATGCCAAATCAGTTTTCCAAAAATATGATCAACAACATATATATTAACCAACTCCCAGACTCAACAAGGAAGAGAAAGGTGATAAATGATAAGATCTCCAGCAATGGAGACCATGGAGAAAAGAAACCTCAATTTTCATCATGCAGGAATTGTGGAAAGAGACACCCAGGAAAGTGTCTCAATGGGACAACGAAATGTTTTACGTGCAGGAAGGAAGGACATAAAGTGAAGAATTGCCGAAGAAAAATGAAGAGTACTATGGAAGAAGATAAAAATGGTCCCAAGAGTCCATTTACAGTCATTTGCCATAAATGTAGGGGACCTGGCCATTACCCGAGTGAATGTCCTATTTTATAGGATATTTTCTTGCTCAAAGAAGAAGCTATGCGGAAATAAATGGTTGGAGAAAAATTTAAAAAGTATTAGCACTCCTTGTTGATGGGTTTACTTTGGAATAATTTTCTCTTGTATTTGTAACCCCTCAGTTTGCCATGTGAGAATGATATTTGAGGAATAATTGTCTCTTCTCTTGTGGATATAGGTATAAATAACCATTTGGTTTTATATGATCATTGGGGTTTGAGAAAATGATAAGTTATTATAATTTGGGATGAAAATGCAAAGTATGATATAACATTTGTGGTTAAATTATGTTATTTTGAAAAATTTATCTCATTTTGGTAATATTATAGAATATAGTTTTTGAAAAAGGACAACACGTAGACCGTGTGACAACCCGTCGCGTCGGACAAAGCTGTGGGAATCGAACCCACAACCAAAGTGCGATTGGGATTTATCGCCTACCACTGGACTACGTGAAGTCCCTGGTTAGTATGACTATTTTTTTTGTTAAATGATTTTATTGATCAATAATAAGATGATTTGGGTTCTTATGTCTTATCAGATGAATACCCTTGGTATAGGAAAATGATTTGGTGATTAAGTGATAAATGTTATTTTGGAAGATGTTCGTTTTGTTAGGAACACTATATGCCCAAGGAAAATAGAATACAATGAGGTTTCATTTGTAGAGTAATGGTGGATTTTTATCTACTTTTTTATTGTTGATTTATAGTGATTTGGGTTATTTATGGAAATGATTAACCTATAACAGAGAATATGTGATGATGTTAATTACTTTATGTATGTGACTTTAAGAGTATTTGATGTCATTTGGAGATACAATGTAACATGGGAGACTACATAATCAAATTCTTCTATGTTTTGGGTTTCAATATTAGTTTGGATTATATTAAAGGATTTTAAGGACAATTGGTTATTGAATGGTATCTATTTAACTTTGGGGTATTGTTGGTTTAATTTTAGAAATTAAGATTAGTGCATATTTATCTCAATGAATATCCTTTTGGGGGATCATTAGATCATTCACTAACGATTTTGGTTTTGATTAATCTTCAAAGACAATGTAAATATATGGTTTATCCTGCGTGGATCATGTGATTCTATAGAAGTTTATTCTAGCTCTTCCGGTGTGACCAAGTCTTCTTGAATACTCATCGTTTAAAAAAATTGAGTTAGTGGTGGAAATTTATTAAAGAATGAAAATCTACTTAAAATTTAAGTATATCTCATAATGTTCTTAGTCAATATCATAAATGAATTCCTCTTCCTTATGTAATGTAACTTTAAAAAAAATGTTGTCCTAGATGGTACCTTAAATCATCACTAATTTATGGCTTTGGGATTGTTGGCCTTTTCATAGCCATGTTCTCTACCACTCTCCATCAGATAATTGATGGTTAGATTTCTCCTCCATATCCATATTTTCCTACATGGAACCCTAGTATGTGTTATTTTCGGTAATCTTCATACTTTCCACTCTTTATTTTAAATAGAGGCCTCATTAATTCATTTTTCTATGTGGGATTTCAACTAAGATATTTTGAAATGTCAAAAATGTGTGATCCCAATACCCTATATTTTGTTGAACCGATGGTACTTCAAATCATCATAGATTGATGAGTTTAAGGACCTCAATTTTATACTTGTTTGTGATTGATGACCTCAACCACTACCTATAAATATTTACATTTTTTCTCCAATTATATGTCTCTAATTGCCACCAATGTTCTCCTAATCGAGATCATAATTTAGTGGTGACCCTTTCATTTCTCTTTTCCTCATATTAAGACTAAATTTTAGTAAACCAATTTCCGATGTGGGTTTTCCCACAAATATATTTTCTATTTTCAACCTTTTATTTTCGAAGAACAATTTCAAATTGCGAGGACGCAATTTATTGAAGGAGGGGAGAATGTAACACCCCAAGATTTCATAGTGTGTTATTTCTTCAAATTAATTCAATAACTTGCACTACACGCAACACCGAGTTCAAGCGCACCATGACTTACCAAACAAGCCGTTCAAAAAAGGTTATGAATAGTATTAACTAAATTTTAAACTTTATATAATCCTTATAATTTTAGAATCCATATTATGAGTTTCTTAGACATAATGCAAGAACAGATTCATTTTCAGTATTGCACTTTTATCAACTTTTAATAGTGAAAATTTTTTAAATACAATATTTTAAACTTTTTGACTAAATGGGGACATCAAAAAAAAATTTAAAATGAAACATCCCAAGCTTCCATGGTACGCTTTCCTTTGAATAATACAGTAGTGTGTGTTGTACGCAACTTCGAGTTCTAACACACACCAAAACCAATCAAACCAGCCGTTATGAATAGTAATACCTACTTTTTGAAATTATATATATTTTATATTTCAAAATGGACTTCATTTTTGGATTCGGAATATCGAATTTTTCCTAAGATGAAATTTTGGTACATTTCGGATAACTTTCATATTTTGATAAATAGTGAAAATTACTAAGTTTTAATTAAAAACAACTTTTTTAATCAAAATAATTAATAGTGATAAATTATGAATTTGAGTGGTTTTAAAGTATATTTAGAATATATTTTTTTCATTTAATATAATGTTGGTCATTGGACATAATTTTACAATTAAACTGAACATAAACGAGTGTCAATCTTTTGATAGTTATTATCTCTTAAAAACACGCTTTTTGTTTTGACAGCGGGAATTAATTTTAAATTAATTTCTGCCACTTCTGTGTTTTGAATTTAGGAAAATGGATTCCATATTTGGAATCAGGATGTTCAAATTGTGTAAATAGGTAACTTTTATTTTTAGACATTTTGAATAATTACTGCGGTAAATATTTTATTTACCATGGTTAAGGGTAAATCCGGTAAATAAGGGTTAAAAAATAATATTATAATAATACTAAATTACCCTAAAACGTGTCTTAACCCTATTGGTTGATACATGGTCGACCATGGGCATCTTTGGGTCAATTTTGGGACCCCATTGATCCACTTGTAAGTGATAATGACACTTTATTTTAATTAAGTTAAAATGAATACAAAAATGGCATAAGCTTACATCTTTTAAAAGAACAATTTTTACATAGGGTTATACATGTTGGATTTTCGATTATAAATATTAATTAGAAAGCTAAAATGATTTCCTACATAATTATATTTTATTTATAATTTTTAGACATCAAATAATTTAAATTATTAATGACACAATAATGATGCAATGTTTACCTCATTAATAAATCATTTAAATAAATAAGATTATAATGATTAAAATATTATCTAAAACCTGTCCAATTCTTATTGGTTGATGTTATTTAGAATATGAGTCATCTTATCTTCGACCTCAATGATTTTTGGACCATTATAAACCGAATATAATTATATTATAAAGTAATACTTTCACTCTTCCCTAAAGAGCCCCTCCTCTCCCTTATAAAAGGAGACCACTTCTACTCATTCCTCACACCTCTCAAGCCACTTGGCTCGTCCAAACTCTACCCAACTAAGCTCCCCACATCCCTCTCCTCCTCCTTGAAGCTTCCCCTTAGGCAGAAAGCATTTCAAGAAGTCCTTTGGTTCCAACCAAAGTGAGTTACCTAAATTAAAGGTAACATTTTCTCTTAAATTATTTTCAATTATTTTGCTTCTCCAACCCCCAAACTCTTTTTATTTCCTTTCTTTTGTAACAACACCAGTATCCACAATATACTAGGATGTTGTTATAATAAGGATTCAAACTACACATTCACACAACTCCATCTAATGGATGATGAACATAATGTTTCTGTGGATGGCAAACTAACGCCTCACGAAACGATGATTGTTCAAATACATCTTACCGCCTCTCATGGTGGCCATTAGGATGGAACTGTAATTAAATATGATATTAATGATATATATTTTATATATAAGCTTCTGTAATTCCATTTTATTTCATACAATTATTCGTTTCATGTTGTATATACATACGATAATTTCATTTGAGGAAGTGCGGACTACCGCCCCCTTAAAATGATATGACTCGTTCATACCACACATGGAATGTATAAAGGATGGTGTTAATGAACTTAAGTAACATATATAGAATATTATATTTTAACGGAATAGTAATATACCTATGTATCATTTGGATTCGATTCTTTTAAAATAAAAATTAAATGGAAGTAGCATTCGTGCGTACGTACGGACTACCGTCTCCACGAACGCGATGTGATTCATTCTCCATCGTATCCATTCAAGTATAATTATCATTTGATGATTTAAAAATGATGTTTAAGGAATTGATACCATTCTGGATATGAATAATATACATCCCATTAATAACGAATATGGCTCACATAACAAAGAATATAAAGTAAAATGAACCCGTTAACACCTGAAATGACGATAATTCTAAGATATTATTAACAAATCAATGTTAAAAGATCATATATGATATCATATTAAAGTAACTGATTCTTTTATTATTCAATAACAATTATTTCACCATTATACAGGAGGTAAACCTACCATCGACCAAGGAAAAAGTACAAAGTAAGGGATTCTCTTATCTCACTTTCAATTCCGTGAGATTTCCATTGTTCGCTACTAAATTATTGAAAGTGGTGTATTGTGTACTTCCATTTGATATATATTATCATGATTCACTTTATATTCATGTTATTCTGTAAATCATTTGGTGGTTATTAACTTTTGTCCATGCGACTCAGTTGATTAACGTGGTAAGGGGTTTCTTGTCTCACTTTTAATTCCGTGAGAATTCCATTGATCACCACTTAATTATTGCATGTGGTGTATGTGTACTACCCATGATTGTATTCATTGTGTAATATACTTTATTTTATGGGTATTTACATCATCATGGTATGATCTTTCTTTCATGGGTGTTTGTTTCTTAAGTTACCTAATCAATAAGGGAATTTGAGATTTCAATTTCCACTCATTTGGCTTTACGCATATTTCATTGATTATATTACCCCAAGATTATGTGTGGAATCACTATTCATTTGATTATGTCATAATTTCCACTCCCCTTCCAGTGGATATACTTATGATACACATAATCACTCCATTGAAAATTCTCAAGTCATTGATATGAATTTGATAAGAGTAATTTTAACTCTTTCACCATTTGTTGAGTTAAACATCCAATTCGTTGGTATTGTTTTTACAAGAATATGTGTGAATGTCCTTTGATTGTTTTACACTGAATATCCAATCATATTTAGTGTATTTATATTTTTCACACATAATTATGTCATTGATTTATCCTTAACCTAAGGATATGGCCTTTATGATAGATTTCATCTCAACTTACATTCCATTGAGACTTCTTTGTTGATATACACCAAATCACTTTTATGTGGTGTATATAATGTACTTTGACATAGTAGGTCATGAATTCCCTTTATTCTCATGATATTACAATGTTTTGATTACCTCAATTATTTTCATTCAAGTGTCTCTCTTTTGGTTAGAATCTCTAACTGAAATACCATTTTTAAATGTTTTAAAGACTTATTCATCTAAATCTTTCTCATTAATGTCCATGTTTTAAAAATGGTTTTAAGGATTTATTTATATGGAAATTAAAGTTTAGAAATTAAAAATCTTTTTAAAAGGTTTCATAGTGGTATGGGACACTTTGATTCAAAAATCTATTTTTAAATGGCTTCTTGACAAATAGTGTGACTTTTAAATGTTTTCAAGAAAAGGGGGATATTTCTCTCAAATAGTTTTGATGATTATTTTCATCTATGTCAACATCCTTCATTATTCATGATTGAGGTTAATGTGATACAATACAATATTCCATATTGTATCAAATGAGTTATATTTGACTGTGGATGTTCTATTTTTATACCATTCATGGTTTGTGGTTAAAGTATTGACATTTCGTATGCTAGTTTTAATACGAATGTTTATTTTATGCTTAAACCTATTCATATGAGGAATGCATTGGACTTAATAAGTGACGGGTGGAGCCCGCTATAGCTCCTCGATGCATCGGTAGGTCTCATGAGACAAACTAGTGTCTTGGCACAAGGCCTTGGCAAAATCTTATTTGTAGTCTTGGCACGAGGCCTTGGCTATGTGGTTATGATAGTCTGGCATTATGCATTCCATCATTATGAAAGTGGTTATTGATATTGCATGTGATCATTCGACTAGTAGAATATCCATGTGAGTAAGTAAATGGCATTATTTCATTTTATTTATGCCATACCATGTTGAAAGTTCAAGTTTCAAAGGCTTTTGTTTTAGTTATAAATTGCCTTAAGTGTTTATGATTATTTATGAAAGCTTCTGCTATAATGTTATCCTTACTGAGCATCCGAGCTCACCCCTTTCAATGTTTTATATTTTTTTTTCCCAGGATTATGAAGAAGTAATTTATGAATGACCTGCAGGGATAGTATGAGGGGATATGAAGACAAAATGTTTTTTTTTATGATGTAATGTAAAAATTTATGGATGTATCTAGTTATTCCAAGGCTACTAAACTAATCGGTCTTTCGAGACTTGATCTTTCTCATGATCATGCCAATGTTATGTAATAATGCACCGACTCTGGGTAACTAGTGTCGGGGCGTTACATTGAGTATATCTTTGCTACAAAGGATTGTAGTCAACTACTATGGATGAAGAAACAACTGATTGGTATTGGTGATGAGGTGAAATAGCCAATGGTGATTCACTATGATAACAATATTGAAATTTACCTTAAAAATAATCCTATTCAACATTCTTGTAAAAAACACATTGAAATCCGATATCACTTTGTCATGGAAAATGTAGAATGAGGCATGATTAAAATGGATCATGTTGGAAATGATGATCAAGTGGTTGACATACTAACCAAACCATTGTCAACAAATGTGTTTGAGAAACATCAATTAAACCTCAGTGTTCAACCACCTCCAAGTGCATGAGTAGGTTTCAGTTGTTACCCTCTTCCTGTTGTATTAACTATTTTAATCTATTTGTAAATGTGATACAGGTTTATGGGGGAAATATGATCCATAGGGAGTGTTCTTTGAGCTCTACCTTGATCAAATACTAGTCTTTGGGTTTATTTCCAATGGGGTAGAATTGATAAATTCAATAATAAAAATAATTTAGAATGTATAAATGAGGAGAATGAATTTTATTTTTGGAATTTATTCTAGTTACAGGAGGAAATAAATGAGTTACAATGGGGGAGAATGAAAATAGAGAAAATAATTCGGTGTAATGAGAAACAGTTGGAGCTTACCTAGACATATTTAAATAATTCCAAGAAATTAAAATCCAATTCATTATTACCCCCTTATTTTATAAAAAAATAATTTCTCACATATATATAGAGTGTTTTTGGCTATGTTGTTTCTTGTGCATCAGGTTTTGATTGTTGCAGGTGCTTCATTTAATTTATCTGCAGATTTCCAACAAGCACAAATAGGGGATTGTTGGACAAGAGGTGTTATTATCTAGAATTAGAGTATGATTTTTGTTTATCATTAATCCTCATTGTGTTAATTAACTGGATTTCAAGACAAGGAATCTTATAGTACAGGACGAATAAGGTGTTTGAGGTGGTATAGTTTTCTATTATTTGCCAAATTTTTGGGCCTTAAAATCTAGAGTTTGGTTTTTATCTAAGGAAGATTTTCTTCATAAGAGTGGAAATTACATGTACCATGAAGTGAGTTTTACATTTTTAAAAGGAGGTATGTGGTAATGGTTCAAATAATCCAAATGGTATGCATACCATGTATGGAAAATGGTTCACAAGACGATTGTGGTTCGCAGGAGATGCATGGTATGTGGTAAAGGCAGTGCCCTATTGAAGATTAGGTAAATCATGGTTTAACATATTATATGGATATATTTTATTATATAATGAGAAATAATCCCTTAATTATGTAGTCTAATTAAGATTAAAAAATAAAAGAGTAATTCAGTGAAGTCCAGAATCGTATGTGGAATAGGTTCATGAGGAGGATTCTACAAAGGAGAAGTGGTCAGCGGAGATAGTTTGTGGAAGGGGTTTTTGTAGGGAACTAAATCCTACAAAGGAGAACAGTTCTTTTAAGTTGGTTCGAAAAATACAGTTTTTGAAAGATAGTTAATGGAAGAGGATTTAGTCTGTATAGAAGAAACAGTATGTAAATGTAGTATGCGAAGGTGGTTTAAAGAGGCACTACACAGAGGTGGTTCGCAATGTACTTGCAGTATGCGGTGTAGTGAGGTATGTGGAAGCATAAGGATAGTTTTCATAGGACAAGTTCACAAATGAACAGTACTTGGAAAAGTAGATTACATCTATAGGAGAAAATAAGACTTAAACAGAGCATCTATCTATAGTTAAGGATGCATGATTAAATTCAAACCCATTTAAGCGACCCTCAGGTCGATAAACTATGTTCATATTATTCCCAATGCAGGGATAAAGGGGGAGTTAATAGAAGTGATCATAGGGACATAGTTTGTTATCCCTAAAACCTTGTAAAGGCACTGCCCCTAGTACAAAGTGACAGTGCTAAAATTTTTCAATCCATAACTATTAAATATTAGTGGACTTCGGTATGACTGAAAACCTGTCATCATATGCTCCTTCGGCTAACACTTAGTGGTGAACTGAGTAAAATTATTGTGTGGTCCTTATGTGTTTGAATGTTTAAACTACTACACATAACCAATATAAATATTTAATAAGTTACAACTAATGTGTGAATATTATCCTTCACCTGAAAATAAAAATTTGACACCCTGATCACCCCTCCCCTCTCAAGGTGTTCCAGGGTCCTTCATAGTGTTTCCAATTTCCTATAGTTTCAAATCTTTGACATTATCTTTGATGTAAAATGCATTCAAAGACTTAGTTTAAGGGATATAAGTATTATTTAAATCCCATAACTCCTATCTAAATTTTCCTAAGGGTTTGGGTGACTTTACTCATTCAAAACACATAATCTTGACTAGATCCTCCTTTAATGGAAAATATAAATTGTATCTAAACTGCTGCTCCATTACGATTTTTAAAAGGTTGAGATACCTTACTCCCTTATTATTCCTTCTTTTTTCCCTTATTATAGGACGCCCAAAGTTCTTTATCCTATAGAATTCATGGGATCAAACTGCAATCCTTGGATTGTGTTCCCCTTAGAGTTTTCCCTCCTGTATGTGCACCCCCTATTTTGGTGCAACTAGGATGTGTTGATCTATCTTTGATATAAGGTATGTTATACCTCGGTTCTTCTAGGTTCATCAATATATTTCCTATATTTTTTCTTTCCATTTTATGTAATTTTATCTCCATGTTTTTAATGTATATTTCTCGATTGTTGGTTGGAACGGTGGTGTCACAGCGTCCTTGGGTGGATGCAGTCATTGTAAGAGAGGTGATCATGATCCATTGTGTTGGTAATTCTCATGAAAAGAATTCTAGAAACATTTGGAGGTAGGGGATTCAATACCTATCTATTTATTTACATTAAATCATATATCTATCATGATTTAGCCCTTTGTATTACATTGAAATTGAAAAAATAAATATTTTATCCATATTAAATAATTGGTATCGATCATATATTATTGCTTTATACCATGATAATGGATTGCCTCTTCTTTTTATAGATAGTGTGATATCTATTCCTTTATTGGTTATCATGATGTTCTTAATGGAAATTGATAAAGAACTTAAAGCCTGAATTAATTGGTAATTAATTTGATAAAGGCTTAAAGAGGCATGTTTAATGAATCAGGTTTTTGTTGTTGCTTAGATTGACTGTTGTTTGAACCTATGAATAATGAATTGGTTAATTACATATGGAATAAATAACTTCTTGTGTGATTAAATATAATTCCTTTGTGGGAACCAAGTTTCCAATTTTCTTGTAAGACTGAGTGTCTTTTTCTCTAGAGCCATGAGAGCCCATGGTATGAAAGATGGATGCCTTGTTTAGGGCCAAGAGACCAGCTAATTTATTTTTTTCCAACTACTTGTGATGTGATGTGAACCTAGTATGGATGATCCTGGATGACTATTGTTGTATATGGGGTTTGTAGGTCCAGTTTTTGTGGTATTAGTTGACTCCTAGAGTTGTGATATTCACCATTTTATGCATGTGGGTGTCGGGGAGGAAACTAGGGATGATTGAATGGGTTGAATCTTGGCTTACCTATTGATATGAAAGTTGGATTATTATTAAATCTATTGTTTGTTTATCTACTTTACACTTCCCACTTCTTGGGGTAGCTCGTTTTTTTACTATCCTTCCATAAGAAGTGAATATTTATGGGGTATTCCACATGATTTCTATGTTTGGCTTCTCAAGGATGGATGGGTCAATACTCCTACTATAGGTGGAAAAACTCGAAGGGCATCTCATCTACTCACTATGTTGATCCCCTTGTGTTTGGTAGCTTATAATTCTCTCCTAGAATTCCTATAAATATGGAAATATAGAAAGTGGTAATGTTGTTAATAAATGAATGATTGTTTTAACCCATGGGGTTGGAGCTTGGTAGGATGCAATGTTGAGGTAATATTTCTAAGAAGCTCTGGACTCGGATTCGTTATTCATGGGGTCATAGATCTTGGTTGGATTAATAATTGAATGTAATTTGGAATTAATAATGGTTAATTTTTGGTTAAATAATTAATTAACATAATTTTCAACTTATAAAAAGTTATAAGTAACAGAATGTATCTATTTAAATGGTTGTGTGCTTATAGGATATCTAGTCATAGCTGTGGCATTTGGGAGTTCGAGAGACGTTATCTGCACTTGATTCTATGACTAAGTTTTTCTCATAGTGTGGTTATGAGCTATATCATATCCTATATTTTTTGAGTTTCTATACACTACTTCACACTATAGGTTAGGGTGACTGACACCCTGGGGATTCGGAGCTCTGGGGGTATTCTCCCCAACATCCTAGTGGGAGGATAGATGGTTGGCTACCCCCTTTGACCCTACACTATTCTCTTGGTAGTTACATGTATTGGTATGAACGACGGTTTGTTTTCCCCATATACGTGTGTAGAGGGATTTAATTGATTTTGGTTATTTTACACACAAATATTCTGGATATAGTTTCTTATGGAATACAATAGGTATCATGTGTATAGGATGTGATGGATTGAGAATCCTTACTCGATGTATGGGCTGTAATGGTTTGAGGTATAATACCCAATGTATGATACATGTTATGAGAGCTGTGGTGGCTCCCAGAAACAACCTAGTTACTTTTGGCTATGTGGACGTGGTGGTTTTGTTGCACGAGGTGTATGTTGTGGTTCTTTTCCTGGGTGTCTTCAGGTGAGCATTTTTGGAGAGATATGATCAAGATGTGCGATGTTAGGGAAACGCAGAAAACTAGTGGAGAATTGGTAGTGGGGTAACCTTGATATTCTTTATTTTATTATATAATCTTGTATGTGATACTTTGTGAGAGTAGACATTGTAAGGTTGGGAACTTAGTATGCCTATTTTAGTGATGGGTTAGTTTCACTTATTGTTCATTGTACCTTAGCATGCTTACTTAACTTTTTTCATGAGTGGCTCTAGGGAGGATCCTACTGAGTATACTGTTATATGCACTCTACAATATATATAATGTTATTCAGGTCAGTTTAAGTAGGTTAGAGATCAGGTTGGATTCTAGTATCTTGCGGTGTTATAGGAGTTGTTTGTTCTTTGTGTCCGTTGTCGTTTTACTTTCTATTAGTACTTTCATTTTTTCCTTTTAGCTTTAGTAGTTCTTGCATGATAATATATATGTTCACATGGGATTCTTTTACTTTTTGGTTTGATCAAGAGTTGGTTGGTGTCTATCATATCTCTCTCTTTTGCATGTCTTCTCTTAGAGACTAATGCCACCCATATGTGTGTTTATTGTACCCTCAGTGCTAGTCTCCAACCCAAGGCCTACAGGAGGTAGAAATTGGGTGTCATTATATCTCTTCTCCCATTGTCGACCCATGAGGGGTACACTTTATGGGGATTGGATCATGAATGATTGGTATTAGAGGCTTTGGTTGAAGGATAGGATGGTGTTTGGAGTTAGGCACAAGTTAGGATGCATGGGTTGGTAGGGAAACGATGTCAGCTAGGTTTAGAAAGCATTGTAAATACAGGATAATGGCTGAGAAAAAGGTATTTAGGGCCCCCTGTGATCTGTTGCTTGGACCTTTAAGATTACATTGGCTACTAGATGATGTGATACTATTTTTAGGGTAGAGACCTAGGAAAGGATCACGTATCAACCTTCCTTGACTCTATGTTTTAATGAGTAGACCACGGGATAGGTTAATCTAAAATGTATAAATAAAACAATTAATTAATGTTAAATTCATCCATATTCCCTGTTTAGGAACTCTAATTGTTTGGTATTTTGTAGGTATGGCTCCAGGTTGACATCCTCGTTAGGTGCACACATAATATGTTCAGTAGGTTGTGCCAACAGATTGACATAGAGTAGAGGTTGACGATGATTAAATTTGGAAGAGGATACTTCGAGAGTTTGTGAGCCAAATTCTACAGAATTACAAGGGATATATTTTAGATGTAGTCAAAGAAGACTATTTGTAAGAGAATGAGATTGTTGAAATAGTGGGTGCCAAAGACCCACTGTTCAGTTAGTTTGATTACCATATCATGTATACAGTTATCTATATGTGATTTCATTTTACCATTATAGTGTAGACTTTTCTGCATCCACTATTGAAATGGTAATGTCCAAAGATTAGTTTTTGTATCAAGATTTTATAGCAACTCCCAGGCTATAATGAGAACCTCAATATACTATGACATTAATCTTAACTATATGTTCTATGGTCTAGATACATATTACTGATTATGAATAGTAGATGTTTGACTATCAGGTGTTGAGGAGTCATAAGCATTGAAATTTATTCTCATGAAGTTTGCACTTGGTGATCTCTAGTAGTGAGATCATGAGGACTGACCCGCCAATAGAAACACCACATGTTTCGTGTGTCATTGGATGTTCCTATCTACGATCATGTGTAATGGTATACTGACTTGAGATTATTACCAATCTATGTCATTTGATTTCGTACTTTAATGAAATACAAAAACCATGGCAATGAAGTCATGTAGAGGTAGTTTGCGTTGGGTGCGTCGTTGGTGGCATGGAATTGGTTAAATGGTCAAGAAATGATTTTTCGCTTCTGGGTTATAGAAATAATTTATCTCAGGACATGTTAATATGGATAGAAGTACCTTTATAAGACCATGTCCATGGTAGTCAAAGGTAAATCCATCCAGTTAAATCAACAAACAATAAAGAAAGAAAAGGGTGATGACAGGAGAGTGCATCCTGCTTTATGAGATATTACAGAAAAAGATATTATATTACATAGTGTGTCTTTATAGGTTGGGTGTCGCTGTCGTGACAATCCTTAGCTCTTTAGCGGCCATGATGGGTTGCTAGATTCTGCTCTTGGTCTATGAATATAATTCACTACTGTCAATATAAGGGAATAGAGGGTCATACACAATATCTTATTCAAGAATCTTCCCTATTCAGTAAAATTTGAGTTTTGGACATGGTGGTCCCCACCATAGGGGTTTTTAATTTTCCCAAGGAAAACATATCACCAATGTAATAAATAAATTCATATTATTCGAGTTTAAAATAATGAGCGTTGAATTTATTTATTAAATTTATTTATGAGTTTTAAGTAAATACGTGAAAAATATTAATTAAAGAATATTAAATTATTCCAAGTTCAATTAACGTTCATGGGAGTGATGAGTCGAGGCTAATGACTCAATTATAATCGTGTAATATATTTTAATATATTACAAGTGAGTAATAATAATAATTATGAATCATATTAGTAGTCATAATATGTCGTTAATAGTGTGTTGATTATTTCGGGGGTCGGGTTGGCATTTCCAGGTAATTAAATGACACTATAAATATAAGAGGATAGGAGATTGCCAAACACTATTCATGGCACTTCTCTCTCCTATCCTCTCTCCCGGATCTAGAGAGAGGCTCTGGATCCAAGGATCAATGATTGATCGCTCTCTCATTCGTCGTTAGAGAAGCGATGCGATGATCGATGGAGCATCGAAGGCTTTGTCAGAATTCCGTGCTAGCACCTGGATTTTGACGAATGATGTTCTCATGGTTTCTTGAATCATGTTTGGGCGATCTAGAGGATTTTGATGTCAGATTATTCGAGCAATGATTTCCAATTAAAAGAAGACATTGTGTGCGGCTTTGGTTTTAAACCAAGTATTTTACGGTTTTTTATTATACTTAAAACCCTTCATGAAAGATCCTCAGCTTTATAGGGTTGCTCTCCATCGACGTTGACAAGATGACATCGATAATTAGTGGAAAAATTTTAAAATTCCACCTGTTTGGGGATTCCAGTACATGATCAGATCCAGCAAGTGGTATTAGAGGGAGAACGTGTTGATTTTAAGGAAACTAAATTAAGCATTAATTGATTTTAAAATAGGTAATTGCCACGGTTCCAACGCTGTAGACGGATTGTGAATCCAATATCAGATGGTCAATCTAAGGCCATCCAAAGTTTTAAAATTGGATGAACTCCTACCGAGTGGACATCCTATTATAATAATAGTATTTTCCGATGAATCCTAATGATAAATATTATTATTATAATTTAATTATAATAATATTAGTTTGATTATAAAAAAAAATTATTATTATAATATTTTATTATAATAATATTTTATTATTATAAGTTTATATAATTTCTAGTCTAATTATAGACTATAATGAATCAATAAAATTAAAGGGAGGGGATACCAGCTTTGCAGGTATCCAACTTTACAAAAAAACGGGGGCTAAAGACTTACAAAAAAGAGGAGGAAGACCTTCTTTTATGTCTTAAAATTAATAATAAAAAAGGGAAGGGGGTGACCTCAAAAAAATAAAAAAGGTGCAGCGTGCGGTGGCCCTACGAGGTTGCCACATTCCTTCTGACATGCTGCAGAGGGCACACCAGCACCCTTTCCAAGACATCCCCAGCGGTCCCACCTGCTCCCCAGGCACCCCTCGCTGCAGCGGAAAACGTCACCTGCACTGTCTCCAATGTTGAGTCCTGCGCCTCTCGGTCTGCTGGTCTCCCTCCCTTTGAGAGTCGTCGCTCCCATCCCTTGCACTATTTCTCTCCAGACCCCACAGCACACCAGGCAGCGCCACAGAGGCCCTCCCTCCTTCTCTTTGTGGCAGGCTGCATGCTAGGCACAGTGCTACCCCACGCCCTCAGCCAGCCCCTTCTCCTTGTTGTAGGTGCCCGTCTGAATGTGTCCTCCTTGCTTTAGGAACATCACACCCACAGGCCGCCCCGGTACTAACACCTCGTAGTCTCCCAAACCAGGCGCAACGGCACCCCGACAACCCCTCTCCCGACTAGACAAACTTCCGAACCGGGCCACCCTACGCCACAGCACAGCCACCCCGACCGGCCGCTGCTCTAGCGTGTCACCCACAGTGCCCTACAGGGCAACCAACTTGCAGAATACAACACAAGACACCGCACCTAGGCCCCAGAGGGTGTCTCCCTCACAAAGTGGCGCCTTCAGTCACCCCTTTCCTACGACCATCACCCTTGTGCTACTGGAAAGGAGCCTCCAGGACAGCCCTCATCCTGGCTGCCTTCTCTAATTTGACGAGCTGCATCCTGCCTTATCCTCCTCACACACCCAACATGAGCCACCTCTGATATCGTGCACGGTTTGGATGTGGTGACTATTCTGGTGAGGTAATCCCTTGCTACTCCACACAGATCATACCGGCTCTGAAATGGATGCGGGTGTGTCTAGTCCTGAATGGAATTGGATGGACTTTCTTGGCTTAGTTAGATCACCCTGCATGTGGTTGGTACACCCTGTACTGGGCCTAAGAAGGTTCTCCCTGACCCACATAGGCCCTTCCCATGATTTCAGGGGCTTGGGTAATTTAATTTCATCAAAGTTTAATTAAAATAATTAATTTAATTTATGTTGATAATTAAATTAATTAAGTATTAATTTTTTGTTATTAAAATTTATTAAGGCTTTATTTAATTTAATTGGGAGATTAATTAATTTAATTAATTAATTTAATTTTTAGTTTTAAAATTAAATTAATTAATCGGACCAAACGACAATATTTCTTGAATTAATATTAGAGTGAATTTTCAATTTAATAAATAATTCCATTAGAATTTATTTAATGCAAGTTTAATTTTATTCTTCATTTAGTTTATATGTGTGAGTTAAAGAGTATACCGATCATGAACCATGGACCTACCAATGTATGTTTGGTGTGTTTATTTAATTTATTTATTTAATTATTGTAATGTTATTTTTTAATAATTAGTTTAATTAATTTAACGGTGATCTGTGTGTCGTGTCAAATTCGTTATATGTATAAGTGCATGCGCACCCATTCTAAGAGTTGTATAAGGGAAAGGTGAGCCGTGGAGCACTTTGTGCCAAGTGATGGAGATGCACTAGATATGAGTTGAATGAATTGGATGAGCAGACGTTGTTATTCAAGTTGCAAGCCACGCGACTAAAGGTACTTACCCCTAGGGTTTCAGTTGATCTGTTATTCACTCAACGAATCATCCAATAGTACCATCTCATGATCAGGTTTTCACTTTATTTATTTATGGTTTATTATTTTGTGAATGTGTAATTAGAGCATTATCACATAGAATAATAATAAACTAGCATGAAATATAAAATGAACATGTGACGCAGTGATTTTTCTATTTCTTGCATGGTCAGTTGTGAGTGTGATCACAGAGTACATGCTTATAAAAGTAGAAAATGGTTTCTTTCATCACATTAAAAATAATAAAACCCTAAAAAATATATTAAGTCATAACTGCCTTCTGTTATTTAAATTTGGGCAAAACCAGCTTTGTGAGGGGCCGGTCATGCCATAGCTAAGGGTACCTCTTACTACCAGGGAGTCCTTATAAGAATGATGGGTTGACTTAACTAAAATTGTAGCAAATAAATATCCATAGATAGCTTGTTGTAATTTTAGAGGCAAGTGTTCAGTAAATCAAGTTTTGATTTTATAAGTTGAGACTTCACCCAACATATCAAGGAACTGCAAGTTAAAGCAGTCGTCCATCCAAAAGTGAACCTAGAACTATCCAAGTAGTGGCGTAGCCATAGCTAGTAAACTATTAGGGGTGATTCTTGGATCCTTTCCATTGGAATACTCTAACGATATAGTATTCTGATTCTAGCATAGAGGGTTCATATAATCTGATAAAATAATGGGATACATTAACTGATTTAATTCATTAATCAAAATGTCTAAACTGGTAATCAAGATTAAAGACACTAATATGCTAAAATTAATTTTTTTAGAAAATGGAATGATATACCACAAGTTTAAAAACCATGATTTTATATTGTACAAAGTAAATTTCCTCACTGACAAGAGTATCAATGAATATTATAGGCACTTGCGCATAGTACTATGATATAGGAAAATCAGGGTGCCAGTGTCCCCAATACTGTTAACTAACTTAAGAAGTTAGGTTGAAACTGCTTACATTAGACTAATGCACAAAGAATATGATGGTTATATCATTATTATTTCATCAATGTCTAGTTTTAGTTGTGGTCGCTACACCAGGAGATGGATGATATAACATGAAGTCTCATCTTCGAGATGTTTGCAAGGAGAAAGATAATCAATGATATAAATAAGGCGATGTTACACCAACATGTGTGAAGTGAAAGATTGATCATTATATTTAAATGGATCCATTTCGTATATCATTCTCACCCCTTTACTCAAATTTCGTTACAAAATGAACAAGAATTGAATAAATTGTCCATTACCAATTTAGGTAAATTTTTCCAAGATAATATCAAAGATAATTTCATCTTTAATTATTATAGTGAATAAATGGAAAAATAATGCAAAAATTCCAAAAGACAAGTAAATCCAATGGCACATTCGCGATTTCCTTCAATTAATGAGGTATTAACAAAGGTTTTTTTCATTTCATACTCTAAAATAAAATAATGGAAGCTTAAAATGAATGAAAATATTTAGAGAAGCAAGTTTTTGCTTCTACATCAGGAATATTCATCAATGTAATGTTTTATATTTACTACTTGGGTATTTAATAATATATTATTTTTATATATGTGTATTTAAATTAAGTTACCAAGTAAGTATAGATATATTACTAGAATTTAATGGTATTCTCCAAGTGGCTTTGAAAGGGTGATTGCTAAGCTAGTGGTGAAAAGTACACGACTTCTTTAATTTCCACATCAAATATTCATGTTGAACTATTGTTGAGGATAACCACAAACATTAATCTCATGTGTCCTTGGACACAAGGAGACATTCTTCCAGTTTTGGAATGAATGTGGTTTTTGGTAAACTCAATCACTAGTTCAGTGATACATGAATCATAGGAAATTAGTGATGAATATAAATGTAAGACTTATACAAAATTGTCACAAGATAATTATTTATCTAGTAATACTAAATGTGGACTTCATTAATATACCTAGTGTGGTATTTAGGCTTGGCACAGCTAAATAATTTTGGTATTATAGACATATTTAGTTTGTACAAATGAGCCTTTAGAAATAAAGTCATGTCACAAAGCTTTTGGAAACAGTTTAACAAGTAAGAATAAACTATTCCAAGTATAATCTAGAGGTATGTATACTTCATAAGATTTATTTAAGTAAATGAGGAATGATAAAATGAAGTATATGCATGGTCGGAAGATATGAGTTTCTTCGTGTTGGGATACCAAAGAATATCTTGACCAAGCATTCATCAATCATGATAATGTAGTGTAGAGAAATTACAAAACACACAATACCTTATCAATATCATGAAATTGATGTTATTGAGGAGGATTGATGATGAAGTCTTACATATCAAAATTTATCAACAAACATGATGCATGGAGAAATTCATAAACGCATATGTTATACATAAAAATTATGATGTAAGCAATATCAATGTTAGAACTTAGAGAAACTTACATTGTATTTTATGAAATGATTTACAAATAACAGTGATATCCCACAACCATATTCCAACTATAATGTCAAATGGATATCATATGAGTCATAGTATTATTTAAATCCATTATGTCATAAGGACATATGTTTGGATGCAAATAGTTTGTTCGGATACAAACAAACTTGTATCAATATAAACACAATGTTCAACTAAGGTACTTATCCTAACGATTGCTTATGATATTACACAAATCCCTAAGATAGAAAAGTTATAGTCAATTGATAGAATACATTCTATAATAGGGTTCACATATCTATTAGAGATAGTGGGAGATATATTGGCTTGTGTTTAGTCAATGCTCAAGATGCACAAAATAGTTGGCATAGGAATTGGTTCCATAAGCGTATGTGGAACAGAGTATGTTCTAGAGGCACATACTGCATAGGAAGTATATAACCATAGTGATGGTTTTTATATACACTGTGGTCAGTGATATATTATTCAATGTGAATAATATTTCTTATATGTAAGAAGTGTATAGAAATTATCTAAAATTGATAAGACAAACTAAATTAAATTAATGGATTCCATGTATCAAAGTGGAAAGAGGATTATTATTTTGAATAATGTGGTGGGTATTCAAGTCAGTTGATACATGGATGGTACAATTGTAGTACTGATAAGGCTCGATTTATTTATCCAATTAATTATGCCAAAATCTGTTATAATTTTTACTTATCATAGCTAATATCTATGATCAAATTATTTAGCATTGGATTTCATGTCCACCAATCGTGGATGGTGTCTATACGACACAAACCGAAGGGGATGGTCATTACATGTAATGCTAATAAAGGTTGAAAGTTACTTAAATCCATTTGAGGATTAAAGTAAGCAACATGATCATTGGATATACATTTGAAACAAATGATTTCCATGTGTCTATGAGAGGTTAGTGGGAGTGCCAATGTTTTCCAAGTAAAGTATGTTTAGAAACATATAGAAAATAGATGTTGGTCTTAAAATTAGTTAATACCAAGATGAAATTTATTATCTGGTGATTGACTTAAAGTAGCAACCTAAGTTCTAGGGAACATGATCTACTGAGGTAGATCTATAGGTTTCTTGGTCCAAGTCAATCATACATATAGTGACATTGTATTGAAAAATAAAAGTTGGAAAAATTCAAGAGATAAATTGTTACTTATGTCACAGGGAATAATCTTTTCATGTTGACATGTTCGTGACATGGAAAGAGATAAAGGTGGTGAGTTACAATCCATACATCGAAAATATGGATCAATCATATATGACATGATATGTAAAAGAACTGATATTTCCAAGGTATATTTTATAATAGGTAATTATCATTTATATCCAATATCACTACAAGGGGTGTAGTCCAAACTATTTAATTATACTTCGGAAAGTACAAAAGATATGTAACTAGTAAGTGGATAAGAAAGAATACTAGTTTCCCGGGATACAAACTAGTCTTCTATAGATCAATGTGATCTACTATTGTAGTTAGGATAAAGATGATGAGAGAGTCAATATCATATAAGCCAGTGGTAGCCACACCTATAAAGACCAAGTAAATTGCAGATTCTAATGCAGCTAAAAAGCATATAAACACAATGATTTTTTCCCGTTCTTGGAATTTCACCTAGTGAGAAAAGTATTATCATAATGTAAATTATGATATTATTACTAGCCAAGATGTCTTGTTATGAAATTGGAAAAGTGGGATATACACGGGATATCATATCTTGAGAAGTTTTACTCAATGAGACAAGGTTGAAATAGTATAATAGCCATGTGGAAGAACCATGGAGGACCTAGTAGCAAAAGTTGTTACTCAGCAGAAACATGATGTTAATAATGTGACTAGCTAACAAGTTTGGATAGCAAGTTCACTCTAGTGCAAGTGGGAGTACTGAAATAGTGGGTGCCCTGGACCCAACTATTCAGTACTTTTTATTACCATATCGTGTATACAATAAGATATACATGATGTCATGTTACCATTATAGTGCAGGATTTTTTGCATCCACTGTTGAAATGGTAATTTCCAAAGATTAGTTGTCGTATAGAGAGGTTACAGTAGATCCTAGGCTATAATGAGAACCTCAATATACTCCGACATTAATCTTAAATATATGTTATATGGACAAGATACAAATTACTGATTAGACACAATAGATTTTTTAATATCGGTTGTTGGGGGCTCATAACCATTGATACTTCTTCTCATGAAGTTCTCACTTGGTGATCTATAGTAGTGAGATCATGAGGACTGGCCCGCCAATAGGAACACCACATGTTTCAAGTGTCATTGGATGTTCTTATATATGATCATGTGTAATGGTCTCCTGACTTGAGATCATTACCAATGTATGTAACTTGATTGTGTACTTTGATGCAAGATGAAAACCATGACAATGAATTCATGGAGAGGTAGTTTGTGTTGGGTGAATCGTAGGTGGAATGGAATTGGTACAATATTCAAGAAAGGATGTGTTTATTCCAGGTTATGGAAGTAATATATCTCATGCCATGTTGATATGGATAGAAGTACCTTTATAAGACTATGTACATGGTAATCGAAGGTAAATCTGTTCGATTAAATCAAAAAATAATAAAGAAAGAAAAGGGTGATGACATGAGAGTGCATCCTACTATATGAGATATTACAGACAAAGAGATTATATTACACATTGTGTGTTCGTAGGTTGGCTATCAATATTGTGACAATCCTTATCTCTTAATGGAACATGATGGGTTTCTATATTCCTCTCTTGGTTTGTGAATACTATTCACTGCTGTCGAGATAAGGGCCTAGAGGGTCACACACAATAGCATATTCAAGAATCTGCCCTATTTAGTTGAATAAGACTTTTGGACATGGTGGGCCCCTCCACAGGGGTCCGGGATTTTTCCAAGGAAAAATGATCACCAATGAAATAAATAAATTCATATTATTAAAGTTTAGAATAAAGAACATTGAATTTATTAATTAAATTTATTTACGAGTTTTAAGTAAATGTCTGAAAAATATTAATTAATGAATATTAAATTATTCAAGGTTCAATTAATGTTCATGGGAGCGACGAGTCGAGATAAATGACCCAATTATTATTTCATAATATATGTTAATATTTTACAAGTGGGTGATAATAATTTTTATGACTCAAATAAGTGTTCATAATATGTCATTAATAGTGCGTTGATTATTCGGGGGTCAAGATGGAATTTTTGGGTAATTAAATGACACTATAAATATAATACGAGAAGAGATTTCCAAACACTATTCATGGCGCTTCTCTCTCCTCACCTATCTCCCACGATCTAGAGAGATAGGCTTTGGATCCAAGGAGAAAGGACTGAGGACTCTCTCTGGCATCGCTAACGAAGTGATGTGGTGATCGATGGAGTGTTGAAGGCTTCGTCGGAATTCCGCACTAGCACTTGGATTTTGACAAACGATGATCTCTCAATTTCTTGAAGTGCGTGTGGACAATCTAGAGGATTTAGATGTCAGATTCTTTGAGCAGTGATTACCAATGACGAGAAGACATCATGCACAACTTTGGTTTTAAACTAGGTATTTTATGGTTTATTCTTATGCTTAAAACCCTTCTGGTGAGATCCTTGGCTTTGACCGAGCTTCTCTTTAATGGCGTCCACAAGTTTACATCGATCGTTGGTAGAAATTTTTTAATATCGCACTTGTTTGGGGATTCCTCTACATGCCCGGTTCTAACAGAAATATATTTTAGTTTGATTCGTGCTCATAAGGAGCAATGGGTGTTGTTTTTTTGTGACGATGCTATGTGGGTAAGTGAGGAAGTGGTGGTTCTTGTTCCTCAATGATTTTGAGGACTATGAAACCTTGTGGGAGATGTTTTGAGAGTAGTTAAAATCCAAGATTCTTTCTTCGAACATAAAGGTTGCTAGTCTCCAAGATCTACTTACCATTCAACAGGGGATCTCTGGTGTGTGGGATTTTAGGATCTATTTCAAGAACCTTCTACGGTATTCTTCGAATCTATTTACAAATGAGGAGGCCACAGTTAGGCATTTCACAGAGGCTTTACATCCATATATCCAGTGCCAGGTCACTCTATTTATGTTAAAGGCATATAATGAGGTGCTGGTAAGGGAATAGGTCATTGAGAGGATGTTAGCCATCACCAGGTCATCATGAGAGGGGAGTCATTAGGATTCCTACTAAATCTTACTTGTGGTCTATAGATCCCAGTTTTCAGGGCAGAAGAGTTTCTGTTTGATTGGGGGTAGGTCCCAGCCCTCAGTGTCTCATTTCTCTAGGGGTAGTAGATCTCAGGACTATGCTAAGGGATCATACACTTGTTTTTATTATGGAGGCTGAGGTCATCAACATCATGAGTTCTTGGCCTTTCTAAGTAGTCAGCGTGTTCTAGTTGTTCCTATCTTGGTGCCTCTATTGAGGTAGTTCCAGCTAAGGAAGCAGAAGCAGGTTGCACCAACTTTGTATCAGTAGAGAGAAGATGTGGAAGTTAAAGGATAGCCTCAAGATGCTCCCCATCCGTGAAGATAAGATCAATTCCATATAGGTGGTTGTTATTAGGGTTAGAGAGGTCGTGGAGAAGGTCACGGACAACTTCTTTCATTAGCATTGCCAGCGCCAGGTGAGACAGACGACGTTCGAGGTACCCTTTTCTTGTTTTCTACTTGGGTTCATGCCTTGTTTTATTCAAGAACGATTCACTCCTTCAAATCACCTATCCTTTGACATGACTTGGGACTTGAGTTAGAGAGTCTTCTAGTTCCCTTGGCATTGAATATGCTAGTTGGAGGTCAAGTTGACTTATTTGAAGTATGTAGATACTGTGAGCTAGTGCTAGGGCAGCACCACTCTTGGGGATATTCCTATGTTTATGGATTCAAACATATGATTTCATACTCATTGTGGATTGGTTGTATTCAGTGTAGGATGCTAGGGATTTCTTTAGGGGAATGTTGTCTTCATCGATGTTGATGGATATCCAGTAGTGTTTTTTGGCAGGCAAGACCCTTAGATGGGTTAGAGTCATCTTCTGTTCTTATCATCCTTGGTGGCTAAGCTAGCATTGAGTTCATTTTAGTTTCTGTATTTGGTGTTTCCTAGGATTGTGGAATATTACCCTAATTTATTTTTAAAATAGTTTATAGCATTACCCCCATGATGGGAGATCGAGTTCATAATCGAGCTACAATTAGGTGTATCTCATATATCGATGTCTCTGTATAGGATGATGCCTTATGGGTTTCTATATCTATATATATAGCTCAATGGTCTATTCTATTGTGGTTTTTTTCTGGACAAGAGTGTCATCATGGGGTGCACCAATTTTGTTCATGAAGAAGTTCGATGGAATTTTTTGGTTGTATATTGGTTATCATCGCTCGAACCAAGTGACAGTGAAGAACTGTTGTCCTCTTCCAGGGATTGATGATTTATTTGATCAAATGAAGGGTGAACGTTGGTTCTCAAATATCGATTTACGGTCAGGATATCATCAGATGTGTGTGAAGGATGAGGATATCTGGAAAACTACTTTACATTGTCATCATGGGAATTACGAGTTCATTGTGATGTCATTCAGTGGGAC
The DNA here is from genome assembly GCA_963277665.1 of Viscum album. Lineage (NCBI taxonomy): Eukaryota > Viridiplantae > Streptophyta > Magnoliopsida > Santalales > Viscaceae > Viscum > Viscum album. The sequence continues at coordinate 1,191,866,172 of OY728130.1, read as the reverse complement.
AAATTCTCCAACTGTGTTCATTGTGGTTTTCATTGACGAAATCCTTGTGTAATCCATGTATGAGGAGGATCATACAAGGAATCTACATGCTATTTTTCAAGTGCTTCACCATGAGAAGATATTTTGGAAATTATTGAACTAGGAGTTTTGGGCTCGATAATTCCGTTCATTGGGGAATGTTATATCCCAGAAGGGAATAGATGTGAATCCATAAATGATAGAAGTATTTGTGTCTTGGGTATCCCTAAAGATAGTGGTTGAGGTGCGAGGTTTCATTGTTCTCACAGGCCATTACTGAAGGTTCATAGTCAATTTCTTTTAGTTTGAGACTCTATTAAAATCATTGACTAAGAAGTATTAGGTATTCATGTGGACTGATTAGTGTCAGGAATCTTTCAAGTATCTGGAGGAGAAGTTTTTTAGTGCTTCGGTTATTTTTCTTCATGTATTAGGAGTTTAATTTGAGGTTTTTTGTGATGTTTTGTGTCTTGGGGTTAGGTTGTGTTCGGATGTAGTAGAGATTATTCATTTCTTCTGGGTCTCAATAGTGGTGTCCCCACAAATGTAATTATGCCACCCACAATCTTGAGTTGGTAGAAGTGGTGTATTCCCTAATGTTTTAGATACATTACCTCATTAGTGAGTGTTTTGTGGTCTTCACTGATCATAATAGCCTAAGGTACGTTTTCTCCCAACAAGACTTGACCTTGAGACGGTGTCGGTGGATGGAGTTATTATAGGGTAATGACTTTAAATTTTCTTATACACCTAGAAAGGTGAATGTTGAAGTTGATGCGTTGAGAATTAAGTTGCACAGTGATACCATGTGTGAATTAGGTGATTTTTGGAGAGTTAAGGAATAAATTTTAGTGTTACATCTAGATATGGGAGAAGTCGAGGGAAGAGGTTTTATTTTTCAGATGACAGTGCAGTCATCTCTAGTGCATCAGGTAGAAGAGTCTTAGTTGAAGGATCTTGAGGTGGTGGTCTGGAGAGACTAGGTTGTTTGTGGTGAGGCTTCTAATTGCTGGTTTGATGATGAAAAAAACTAGATGTTATTTCAAGGGAGGCTTTTCATTCCTTTGGCATCACATGAGATGGTTTCCAGAGAGTTCCATAGTTCACCATTAACAGTACATCCTAGCATGACAAAGATTTTCCAAGATTTGAGAGGTTAGTTTTCGTGACCTATTTTGAAGTGTGCAGTTGTAGAGTTTGTGTCTTGATGTTTGGTCCTCTAGAAGGTGAATTCTGAACACCACATTCTCAGTTGTTTTCTCCAGCCATTATATGTTCCTCAATGGATGTGGGAGGACATCTCAATGGAATTTGTTACCAGTTTACCTCAATATCATAGAGTCCATTACACTCTATGGGTATTAGTTGATCATTTTATAAAATCATCCCACTTTACAGCAATCAAGATGTTGAGATCAGTGGAGGTTTTGTTGAGGTAATATCTATAAGAGGTGGTGAGACTCCATAGAGTCCCCAAGGATAATCATTTCTGATCGAGATCCTCATTTTAACTACAGGGTGTGGAGAGGTCTCCAGCATTCTTTTGGTTCTCAGATATGCCTTAGAACATATCTTCATCCATAGATGAATGGTCGGACAAAACGTACCATCCAGACTCTTGAAAACATGTTTTGATCTTATGTCTTGGATTTTGAAGGTTCATGGATGAGGCACTTTCTCTTAGAATAGTTCTCTTAAAAATATATTTTCCACTCCACCATTGATATGGATCCATTTAAAACCTTGTATATCTGACCTTTCCATTCTATTTTGTTTTGGACTGGGGTTGGGGAGTCATCAATTCTTGAGCCGGAACTAGTATAGAGTACGATATATATGTTATAGGTGATTCACAAGTAGATGAAGGAAGTGAAAGGTCGTTATAAGTCTTATGTTGATCATTGGAGGAGACCTTTGGATTTTGACATTGGGGATCACATGTTTTGAAGGTGACCCCCATTGTAGGCAGTGAAGGTTTGGTCGTGGGAGTAATCTTTCTCCCCTATTTTTTGGGCCTTTTGTGGTTTTGGCTCATGTTGGAGCCATGGCATATCAGTTATAACTTCCCCCATAGATGAGTCAGATACATAATGTTTTTCTTGTGTTTTAGTTCCATCCATACCTTTATAATAACTCTCACTTCATTTATTGGGGTGAGATCAATGTTGATAATGATGCAACCTTCGAGGAGTATCCTGTAGAAATCTATGACTATTAGGAAAAGGTGTTTTGCGGTCATGATATCCCCTTATTTCATGTCTTGTGGAAGCATGGTGGTATGGAAGAGAGTACCTGGGAATTTGATTTGTAGATACATGCTCATTACCCTGAGTTGTTATATGTTTAGCTCTACTCTTATAATGTTGTTCGTTTGGTGGTTGTAGAACCTTTTCATTTATGAGATGACTTTATCTTGTTTCTTATTGTGGATTTCTCTCTTTTGAGAGGTATCTCTCCCGAGAGAGTGTTTAAGAGTTTTTTTATTGTCATTGGGTTTCATGTTGTTCCTTTTATGAAGTGGTTGATCTCCTATGGTGGTGAGATCCCTGAGAGGTATCTTGTATGGTGGATGTTCAGATGACCCCTTTTATGTTTCCTATTTGGGTTGGTTTTGGATTATCGAGGGTGGGAATAGTTTGATAGGTATCTGATGTAATGTTTTATAACTCTTTGGTCTATTAATTTTTGAAAATCTGGTGTTTGAGGTGTTCTGAGAGGTCAACGTGACTTATTTCAACACATTTCCAAAATTTCCAATTTTGTGAACATTGTTTCCAGAATGGTGAGTCATCTAATGGTAGGTTTAAAAGTGTTTCTAGAATGGTGAGTCAAGACCAGTTATTCTTCCAAAGGTGATTAATCTAATGGTGTCTCATCCAAAGGTGATTCATCCAATGGTGGCTCATCCAATGGTGGGTCATCCAATAGTGACTCCTCCAATGGTGACTCATCCAAAGGTGACTTTTCCAACATCGAGTCATTGAACGATGACTCTTCCAATGGTGAGTCATCCAATGGTGACTTGTATAATGATGACTCATCCAACATTGACTCATCAAACAAAAGGTTGAATGGTTTTTTCTAAATAGTTATTGAGTACTTGTGACTCACCCAATGGTGAGTCATCCAATGGGGACTCGTTCAACGGTGAGTCATCAAATGGTAACTCGTCCAATGTAGATTCATCCAACAGTGACTCATCCAATAATTAATTTTCCAATGGTGATTCATCTAATTGTGACTCATCCAATGGTGAGTGAAACAATGGTGACTCGTCCAATGGTGACGCATCCAACGGTGAGTCATCCAACAGTAGGTTAAAACAGTGTTTCCAAAATGGTGTGTCAGAACCAGTGACATGTCCAACAGTGAGTCATCCAAATGTGACTCATCCAAAAGTGATTAATCCAATAGTGACTTGTCCAATAGTGACTCTTTTAAAGGTGAGCCATCCAATGGTGACCCATCCAATGGTGACTCGTCCAATGGTGATTCATGAACAGTGTTTCCAGTTTCCTATAGTTTCACCCCTTTGAAGTTATCTTTGATGTAAAGTGCATTCAAAGCCTTTTATTAAGTGATTTAAGGCCTATTCAAATCCCATAACTACTATATAAATTTTACTAAGGTTATGGGTGTATCTACTCGATCAAAACATGTAATCTTGGCCATATATGCCTTTTATGGAGAATCTAAACTGTATCTAAACTGCTACTCTGTTAAGATTTTCAAAAGGCTGACATAACTTCCTCCCTTGTTGTTCCTTCTTTTTTCCCATTTTACCAGATTCCTATATTTCTTCCTCCCATAGTATCCATGTGATAAAACTAAAATCCTAGGATTTTTCTCCCCTTGTATTTTTTTACTGCATGTCCACCCCCTATTTTGGTGAAACTATAAAGTGTCGATTCGTCTTCGATATAATGTATGTTCTACCTCTGTTATTCTGGGTTCCTTGATATATTTACTCTCATATTTACCTTCCATGTGATGGAATGTGATCTCTATGTTTCTAATGTATCTTTCTTAATTGTTGGTTGATGTGGTGGTGTCGCGGCATCCTTGGGTGGATGAAGTTGTTGCGTGGAGGTGGTCATGATCCATTGTGTTGGTCGCTCTAATGAAAAGAATGCGAGAAATCTTTTGAGGTAGGGGATTAATTTATTATATAGTTATTTACATGAAATCATAAAGCTATCATTATTTAGCTCCTTGGATCGTAATGAAATTTACATAATAAATATTTGAACCTAATTAAATAATTGGTATCGATAAAATATTGTTGCTTTATACTGTGATAATGGTTGGACTCTTATTTTTTTAGATAGTTTGATATCAATACCTTTCTTTTTTATCATGTTATTTGTGATGGAAATTGTTAAATAATATAAATCCAGAAATAATTGATAATTAATTAGCTAAAGTTTTAAAGAGACATGTTCAATGAATCTGGTTGTTGTTCTTGCTTAGGTTTCCCATAGTTGGAACTTGTGAAAAATTAATTGGTTAATTTAATATGGAATAAATAACTGGTTATGTGATTAAATATAATTTTTTTGTTGGACTTGAGTTTCCCATTTTCTTGTAAGGTTGAGTGCCTTGTGCTCTGGAGCCATGATTGCTCGTGGTGTAAAGGTTGGATTCCTTGTTTAGGGCCAATAGCCTAGTTTAATTATTTGTTTCCTACTACTTGTGACATGATGTAAGCCCATTATGGCTGAGACTAGATGGATATTGTGGTACGTGGGGAAGGGAGTCCCAACTTTTTTGGAAGTAGTTGATTCCTAGAGTGGTGAGATGAACTAATTTAAGCATGTCTGTGTCTGAGAGGACACCAAAAATGATGTAATGGGTTTAATATAGGTTTACCCATTGATATAAAAGTTTGATTCTTTTATAATATGTTGTTTTTATATCTTATTTAATCTCCCCACTAGTTTAGAATGATTTTTTTTCTTACTATACTTCCAAAAGAAGTGAAGACATGCAGGGTATGCCACTTGCTTTCCATGTTTAGCTTCTTGACGGTGGATGGGTCTACGCTCATACTATAGGTGGAAAAAATTTGATAGGTAGCTCATCTACTCACTGTGTTGAGCCCATTGTGTGTGGTAGCTTAGAATTATTTCCTAGAATACTTAGAAATATGGAAATATGGAAATTGGTAATGTTGTTAATGAATGAATAATTGTTTAACCCACGTGTTCAGAGCTTTTTAGGATGTAATGCTGAGGTAAGATTTATAAGAAACCATGGACTTGGATTGGTTATACCTAGGGGGAATGGATCTTGATTGGAATGATAATGGAATGTAATGTGGATGTTTCTTATGCTGGTATTCACAGTGGGAGGATAGATGGTTGACTACCAACTTAGACCCCACAATTATCTCTTGGAAGTTTCTTGTGCTGGTATTCACAGTGATTATTTTTACCTATATATGTGTGTATATAGCTATAATGGCTTGTGGTTACTTCACAAACTAATATACCATATGTAGTTTCCTATGGAATACTGTAGGTGTAATGTGTATAGGCTATGATATCTTAAGGATCCTTACTCAGTGTATGGACTGTAATGGATTGATATATAATACCTGATGTATCATACACACTATGCGAGATATTTTGGCACCTAGAAACTACATAGTTACTTTTTTCTATGTGGACATGGTATTTTTGTTTCATGAGGTGCATGTTGTGGTGCTTCACCCAGGTGTCTTCGGGCTATCCTTATTGGAGAGAGATGCCTATAACGTATAATGTTGGGGCAAAGCGGCAAACTAGTGTAAAGTGGTTGCAGGGTACCCCTGATATTCTTTATTATATTATATAATATTGTATGTGATACTTGGTGAGAGTATCCATTGTGAGGCTGGAAACATAGTATTCCTGTTTAGGTGACGAGTTAGTTTCACTTTTTTTCACTGTTCTTTAGCATTCTTTATTTACTTTTTCATAACGGGCTTCAGGGAGGATCCTATTGAGTATAATTTTATACTCACACTACATTATATGATCTATTTTTAGGTCATTTGGAGCAGGTTGGAGATCAGGCTGGTTACAACTATCTTGGGGTTTTGTAGGAGCTGTTTGTTCTTCGTAGTTGTTTTCATTTTACTTTCTTTTGGTACTTGAAATTTTCCCTTTCAGTTGTATTAGTTCTTTAATGAAAATACATATTTGCACTTGGGTTTCCTTTACTTTGTATTATTAGTAGGAGTTGGATGGTTTCTTTATTATCTCTCTCTTTTGCATGTGTTCTTTTTTAGGGTAATTCCTCCCATCTGTGTGTTTATTTTACCCTCAGTGCTAGTCACCAACCTTAGGCCTACTTGAGGCGGTACTTAGGTGTCATTATCTCTCATCTCCAATTTCTATCCAGGAGGGGTACACTTTGTGGGGATGGGGTCCTGAAATAATTTTAATATTATCCTTTTCCAAATCTATCAAAAACCATATAGATAAAGATTAAGGATAGTATCAATATAACTTACCCCAAGTGGAGTAAAATAAAGGTTTTTTGTTCTTGAGGAATAGAAATATTATAAAAAGATATTTTAAAAAATATATTCCTAAGGAAAATATAATTTTTTTTAAAAACCTTTTGAAAAACCATTTCTTTGAAAATAATTTTAAAAAACATTTTATTTAAAAATTAACATTTTTTACATGCAAAGTAAGATTCTATAGAATGACAGTGGGTAAATCTATACACTTTGTAAAATAACATTCCTTTTGCGTGGTAAAAGGTTAGAAAAATTCCTTGTTGAGGAAGTGATAATAATATTCCATTGGAAATAATTGTAAAATACAAAAAAGGTTAAAATGTCTTTACAAATAATTTTTAAAAAAAATTGAAATCATTTTAATAATACATGACTTTTATAATAAAATAGGTCCTCCAACTAAAGAGGGAAATGATGCTTGGTTTTCTTGAAAACTTTTTTAAATCATTTTGAGTACCAAAGAGTGAAAAAATGGCACTAATATTTGAAATGGGTCATGAAAAAATAGGGGATAAGAAAATGAATTTTTTTATTGAACAATGGTCTTATAGTTTTCTTGAATGGAAATTCCATTAAAATATCATTAAAGTTATTGTTTAGGAAAATAATCTTTAAATATTCCAAAGTTTCCCATACTAATTTGAAACATTTTAAATCATAAACCTCCTGAATAAATAAAATTATAAGAAAGTTATAATATCATGAAGGTAAGGATATTCATGATATACCATGTAAAAGTTAATTATATACATTGTATAAAATAAACTAGGTTCATTATAATAAATAAGTCCAAGTAGAATGTAAATTGAGACGAAATCTGTTACCTTAAGTTTCCTTTCAGATGAACATCCTTTAACTTCTTGTATAATAAACTTATGTTAATTTTCTACTTTCTTGATAACCTTTTTCTCGATTATCATTAATTTTATTTCAATTTTTACAATTTTTTATACAACTACTTAAATAATTGTGTTTACATTGTTTGTTCTGACCAAATTGGGTTTATATGTCAAAAATAAATTTGGTAGGTAAACTATGGTCAAAGGGGTCATTATATAAAATTTCAAGAATAATAATCATGAAATAATTATTATATTTATAAATAAATTATCATTTTAAAATCATTAATTAATCATTGTTATGAAAAATGAATCAATATTACAATCATGGAGACGGTGGGTCATACGTATGCATGAGTAATGTTTCCATTTTTCAATGTTCATTATGGGAAGATGGTAAGTAATAAAATATCTTTATATAATTATCATTATATAAAAAATAAATTTTTCTTAATTCATATATACTTATAAATATAATTATTTTTATGTAAAAGGAATCACATCATGACGAGGAGGTGGTAGTTCACACGTATACAAATGACGTTATCACTTTTTAAGTGTGTGAAAGGGTAATAATGAAGATGATATATATATATATATATAGTATATTTCCATAAAGTCAATTATGTCATGAATATTACATATAGTTTTTTATTTTGTGTATTTTTAATTAAAATCATATGTTATATGTTCCATGTATAGTTTGAACGAATCACATTGCTTTAAGGGGGTGATAGTTTACACTTCCTCAAACGATGTTATCGTATTAATGTAAAATAGAAAGTATTAAAGTTAAGTGTAATAAAAGGATTATATAAGTATATATAAATAATTAACATCATATATATCATATATAAACATATTTTACATCATAATTTTCACTAGGAAGGGTAGTAATAGAAAACTGAAAAATCATCATTTCGTGAGGCAGTAGTTCTTCATACACGGAAACAATATGTCTATTACCCACTAGATGGAGATGTGTGTAAGTGTAGGTAGAACCCTTTACATAAACTACCCTAGTATATTTATGATAATTTTTTTATATAATCATTGAATAACGATATTTTATGGGCTGTGTAATTTAAATGAAATTATAGAGATTGAGATAAGATGTTGCCTGTTAATCTGGTAACTTCTTTTGGTTTATACCAAAAGGATTCCTTGGAAGTATTTCTTCCGAAATGTATACTCCAAGGTCTAGGGAAGAGATTTTATGAATCTATATGGACATATCTTGGTGGCACCTAAGTGTTTTGATAGTTGTGAGTAAGGGGATATGTGGTGGCCTTTTAAAGTGGAGAAAAAGGACTTACTTGGTTTTTTTGAAAATAAGTTAGGTGTACCCATGTTTATACCAAAAACAAGAATTCAAAAAAGAACCCAAGCTAGTAGTCGAAGGTTCATGTATTAATTATATCCATAAAATTAGTTTTGTACAAGTTTCTTGGTCATTTGGACCCCTAAGTTAATGGTTTAGTCCTTTATTAAGATTAATTTTTCCTTAATAATTGTAATTAATTTTAATTAATTTCACAAATCATTTTGGTCAACAAATGGGTATTATTAGGAATTATAATATATAATTATTACAAATATGGATTCCATTTTTTTAAACTCCATTCATAGAAGTGGACGAAATCGTTTTAAATTTAATTCCATAGGTGGGACGACAATGCGGGTTTTTAAAGTAAAATCGTCCGAAAGTTTGTTATGTTTTTAGAATCAATTTCAAATTGAAATTAATTACAATGACATACATTGTATGAATTTATAAAAAAATATTATCTAATTAATCTTTAAAAAATACAATTATAATTTATTCTTACAAATAAATTAGATTAAAAAGAAGTTTTGAACTAAAATTTAGTATTTTTAACAATTCATTAAAAATGAAATGTTTCATAAAAATGTCAAAATTCAACCTAAAAAATATTATTTTTATATTTCAAAGATGAAGTTTATTTTTACATATTAAATAAATGAAAGTTTTAAAATTAATTTTAAAAATGGGTTCTCTATTAAAAGGCAGAAAACTGCCTTTATAAAGATATAAGTTTTACATGTTAAATACAGTTTGTTCTTATCTTATGTCTGTCAAACCTAATGGATGAATATTATAAATATTATAATAAATATAATAATATATATATATATATATCATTAATATTACTCAGTAATTTTAATTATTTTAATCTATTATAGTAAAACTACTTTTTTAGTATAAAAATAGTTTCCCATAGAAAATTCACATTATATTCAATTTCTTCTTATATTCATTTCTAATTAATTTGTAATAAATTATTTCATTAAATATTTTTATAAACCCTAATTTTCATAATTTATTTATTACTATTCATAAATACTAATTTAGTGTCTATTTTATATATCATTATATTTCAATAATATATTATTGTTTGATAAAACTCAGTCTTGGGTGTAATGCATGCCATAGAGGAAAGTCTCTCTTTCATGTAACGCATGCTAACTTGATGTTTCATGAATTGGAATATATAGAATCTATTTTAAACAATAAATATATTATAATGCATCAGGATATTATATTACCTTACACACTTGGTGTCACGTGTCATACATGCTATCAAATGAAAGGTTCTTAATTTATATTTTCGGGGTGTCACAAATCTAGTACATGAAAATGGATCCTTCTTTGCACCTAGTTTGACACTTCCAGGGGATATTCTTTGTTAAATTAATAATTTCATTATGAAAAAATATTAATGGAAAAAAATTCCATAAGGATACAAATTAGGAAATAGGTAAGGGATAACATAGATCGAATCCTAGAAATCCATAAGTTATTAAATAAATGTAATTTATAAGTTATCCATTTAATTTCATTAGATTACCCTTTATGTGTTTTATAGTTTAAGAATACTCATCCCTAAGTCTATATTTGATAAATTATAACTAGAATCAAAAAGTTAAAGTTAGGTTTATCGTCCATAGTCATATGCATTCCTTCATATCATTAAAGTTTGGTAGGACTATCCAAAAACTACCACAAAGCATGGAAGTACAGATATTAGTGAAAATAGAAAATGGGGAAATTATTGCATCCTAAATATATAACTCTTCTCCTATAAAAATTTGTGAAATAAACTTCTGATAGAACCTTTTCATACTCCCTTGGTGGAATTTAATTCAATTTTGTGCATGGATTGGCTTCCCCTATATAGATCCAACATAAATTGTCACAGGAAGGAAACCACTCTCAATATGGAGAATGAACCCTTGCTTCTATATAAGTATAAAGAGGAGGATGAATATTGTTTATCACCATCATCATGATCATGGATATTATTTCCCCATGAGAAAGAGTATCTAGATCAAATTATTGATTCTAAGGAATGGATCATCACTAAAGACAGGCCTTTTGTGAAGAAATATATTGATGTTTTTGTCGAGGAATTGTATGGTCTTCTTCCTAGATTAGAGGTCCAATTTTTAATCAAGATTATACCTGGGGTGTTTCCAATATCCAAGACTCCATATAGGATGGGTTTTGATTAACTTGAGAAACTGAAGAAACAACTACTAGAGAATCTGGATAAAGGGTTCATACGACCAAGTGCTTCCCTGGGGTGAACTAGTTCACTTTTTCAATAATAAGGATGGGTCAATGTGCATTTTCATATATTATTGTAAGCTCAACAAGATCATGATAAAGAACAAGTATCCTTTTCCATTTATTCATGACTTGTTTGATCAGATACTTGGAGCACAATACTTCTACAAGGTGGATTTGTTGTCAGGATATTACCAAGTTAGGGTGAAGGATGATATCCCCAAGACTACTTTTCATACGAGGTAAGGTAACTATGAGTTCATAGTGATTCCATAAAAAACTCACCAATTCTCCATAAATCTTCATGGAATTGATGAATAGAGTCTTTATAGATTACCTTGGTAAATTTTGTTTAGTCATTATAGAAGATATTCTATTATACTCTAAAATAAAGTAGGATCATGAGGAGAATTTAAAAACTATGATAAAGAACTTATGAAAGGAGAAGCTATATGAAAAGTATATAAATTGTGATTTATGTTGAAGGAAGTCACATACATGTGGAATATAATCATAAGAAATGGGATGTACATAGATCCTTCAAAGAAAAAATCAATTAAAGGGTGGTTGGGGCCAAAATCTATGACAGATATCTATAGTTTCTTTTGATTAGATGGAAATTATCACAGGTTTGTGATAAATTTATCATGATTGTCAAACCATATTACCAAGATAAATTGAAATGGAGTCAAATTTTCTTGGAATGTTGAATGTGAGGAAAGTATCATGGAGCTGAAAAGAAGTCTTATCACCACCCCTGTGATCACACTACCCACAAGTGGGGAACTTTTTTTAATTTTTAGTGATGCATCGAAGAATACATTGGGCTATGTGTTGATGAAAAATCGAAAATTCATAGCCTATGCTTTAAGTTAGTTGAAATTTAATGATCAAATTTATTCCACATATGATCTTCAGTTGGCAGTGGTGATCTTCAATTTAAAATTTTGGTTGCATTATCTCTTAGGGGATAAGTGTGATATATATATATATAGATTATAAAAGTATTAAATATATATTAACACCAAAAGATATGAATATGTTCCAATGACGATGGTTAGATACTCCAACCTCTGAGCGGCATCGCCTCTCCCCTTTCTTTGCGACTAGGGTTTCTTTCGATCTCTCGATCCTTCCCTCTCCGGCCTCTTCCTCCTGAGTTGCCTTCTCCAGATCATCTCGGCGGATCGTCTCGGCGGCTGGGTCGGCTCGGGTGTCATTGTTACTCGGTCGACAGGCGGACGAGATTCGTTTCCTTCGAAGGATGATGATGTATCTGTAGTGGCATGGGGAGGGGAGGTCTTTGTCTTCTATTTACTTGTGAATTTTTTCAGTGGTGAAGGCTGTCTCTTGGGGTTTGCATTTGTGATTGAAGGAATTATAGGCTTGGGTTCATCCTGTCATTGTCCCCTCTCTATGGAGGATTTTATTCGGAGGCCTCTGGTTCCCTCCGCAACGGTGTTGCAATTCTCCCAGTGGCGATACACTACAGGATTCTACGGCACTCCTGGTTTGGACCGACGAGCGTAAGACCGTTTTCTTCGGCATACTCTCTGGAGCATTCTGGGGCCCTTCTCGGTAGCGTAGGGAAGGTCTGTGGTGAGTCCCATAGGGGTCGTTTCCTGTGGCGAGTGTGCCATGGATTGGCTTGAAGCTTTCAGTGAATATTTGAACCTACGATGGTGAAGTCTGAGGAGTTCTTGCCAGCGATGAACAACATGGTTTTTTGATGGTCCAGCTGTTTGATTTGGTGTTTGATGGTGTTTTTGGAGATGAATATGACGGAAGATCCCATCGTCGGTGAAGGGTGGCGCGTGACGGTGGTCGTTAATGGTGAAGATGAAGACGGACACTGGTGAAGTTCTCCCTTGGGCCAGTGGATGCAGGTTTGTCTGATTGATGTGATGTGTCTACCGAGGCAGGTCGTGGATCGAGGCAGTGTAGGTCAGGCATGTGTGGTTCAATGCTCGAGGCGTGATGTGGGGTGTGAGGCTCGAGGTGTGACTGGAGGTGCGGATTGTGGCTTTGGTTTTTTTAAATTTTAAATTATATGGTAGTTTGGTTGTTTGGTTTCGAGGTAATGGGTATGGTGATGTTCTGTAATGGGTCCCGAAAACCCTTAAACCGGCTTTCTGAAAATATAATAAATGATTTACGGAAGATGTTTAGATCTCATCAAGGATTATGAATTCTCAATCCACTACCATCCTGTGAAATTAAATGAAGTGGAAGATTCTCTAAGTAGAAAGGATCCATAAATTTTATCATCAATGATAATTGGGAAGGATCATATCTTCTTATATTTGAAGAGGATAGATATGGGAATCATAAATAAAGGAACATCATCAGTCATTTCACAAATTATTTCTCAATTGTCTCTTCTTTAAAGTTTAAAGAATGTTAAAAAATATGATGTGAGAATTCAGAAGAAAGTGGAAACTATAAGAAAAGGGAAATCCTCATAGTTCAATGTTAATTAATAAGGAATTGTGATATTTGGTTCAATATTATTTGTTACATCAAATCGTATGTTAAAAGAAGTAACTATTTGATGATTCACATAGTTCAACCTTCTCCATTCACCCAAGAAAGACAAAGATGTGTCAACATCTACAAGAGAACTATTGGTGGGATAACATGAAGAATAATATAAATGATTATACATCAATGTGTTTGGTATGTCGGCAAGTGTAGTCTAAAAGGCATAAGTCTTATTGGATGATGAAACCATTACCCATACCAACTTGGAAATGGGAAAGTATCATAATCGACTTTGTCAGTGGAATTACAAAGAAATAAAAGGGAAATAATTTTATCTGGGTGGTTGTGGATCATCTTAAAATTACTTCACACTTCATTGAGATTTGAGAGTATTTATCACTGGATAAACTAGCATGTATATACATCAGAGAATTGTAAAGGCTACACAAAGTACCACTATCAATTGTGTTCGATCAAGATCGATGATTCACCTCTATGTTTTGGAAAAGTATCCAGAACTAAACAATAAGCTGAAATTTAGTACGGCTTATCACCCTCAAATTAATGGCTAATTTGAGTGGACTATCCAAAAACTTGAGGATATGTTGATAGAATGATCAATTGACTTTAAGGGAGGATCAGACCAAAATCTTCTTCTGGTCAAGTTCTCTTACAACAATAGTTTCACTCGATCATCCTAATGGATCCCTATGAATCTCTTTATGGGAAGAGGTCTAAAACACCAAAATGATGGTATGAAGTTGGGGAACAAAAACTTATAGGTCCTGAAATGGTCAAATAAATGGTGTACAAGGTTAAGACCATTCAGAAGCACATCAAAGAAACTAAGAGTCGATAATAGAGATATGTTAACAATCATAGACGTGACCTAGATTTTGATGATAAATACATGGTATTCATCCACATATATCCATGGAAGAGAGTAATGAGATTTAGGAATATGGGAAAACTTAGTCCAAGATACATCAACCCTTTTGAGATCCTTGATCATGTCAGAGTTGTGTCTTATTGAATAACACTCCCACCGAACCCATCTCAAGTACATGATGTATTCCATGCATCCCTCTTAAGAGAGTACATACCAGACCCATCACATGTACTCAATCTATAGTTAGTACCATTGGAGAATAAACTTTCCTATGAGGATAATTTGGTGAAGATCTTTAATCATAGATAAAATGTCATATAAAATAAGATAATGACCCTAGTTAAAGTGTTGTTGAGAAACCAAAAGTTTTAAGAAGCAACATGGGAACCAGAATAAGTAATGAAGAATATTTAACTTCTTCTATTTTAGTGTGGTAAAAAGAAATTTCTAGGGGGAATAATTTAACGACCTGAACTGTTTTGAATAAAATTTACCTTATTGATCTCATTAAATTTCTTATAAATATAGAAAAAACATGAAATTATTTTGTTTTATTATACCCAATTGGGTTTAAATGAACTTTAATTTTTATTAACATTGATAATATAATCATTTAACTATGATCATGTGGCTAGTATAAATATATGGTTTTAACAAATCCATTTTTCATAGTCAAAGATGTGAAGGCCTCAACAAGTAGGATTGTAACCTATAAAGCCCATTTATCGAAGCATCCAAGAGAGGTATAATTTCTATTATTTTCTATAGACTAATCCTAAGTTAATATCCAACAACATAAGAGTTATATAAACTATTTATGGGAGAATTTCATGCTCATTTAGATCATAGCCCAAAGCATGTTTGTCGAACGGCTCCAGGAAAGCCCCATCACCACACACCTTACTCTTAGTATGTATGATGGTGTATTAAAAGTATTTGTATCAAGACCCTAGAAATAAGAATTTGTACTTTATTTTTTATAGAATAATTAATATATCTTCATCCAATTATTGTTACTTTATAAATGATTTTATTTTTGATTTAATAAAACACAAATAGTATTTTTGGTTAATTAAGATATCTATTTTGATGGATTAATGGATTATTAAAATAAATAATATTTAATAAAATATTATAATTAAATAATGTTTATTAAATATAAATGACTATATAATTTTTTATGATGTCAAATGTGATTTTTATAAGGGTTCAAAAAAATGTTGTTGTCAAAAACTCAACATTTTCAATAATTTTCAGTTTTTATTTTAAAATTGAAAATTGAAATATTTAAAAAAAAATTAGATATAATGAATAATATTTTTTGAATCAGAATATTAAAATTATCCAAAATTTAATTTTTCATAATTTTCTGAGACAATAAATTTTTTTGCTAAATAATAAATATTGTATAGATATACCTTGTGTTTTATGACATCACAATGACCCAAAAGTGATGTAATAAGTAATATAAATAGTATAAATGACAAAATCTATGTTTTACCTATAAAATAATTTTATTTTAATTTTATTTAATTTATTTGGTAAAACCATTATGAATCATCCCAGACTTATAATATATTTTAAGATTTTAAAATCATTTATTTAAGAGTGTGACTCGCCTCCACATCACAAATAGTAATATTTTAATACGTTAGACCCTTGGACTTATAAAATAAATTATACAACTCCCATTTTAGATAAACCATTGGAAAAATCAATGGTATGATTTGTGGTTTTTGATATTTTATAATATAGTGTCCAAATCCAAAAATAATAAAGAAATCCCCCTCTTTTCCTATATAAACCCAGCCAAGATCCCATTTATCTTCACTAAAAGTACTTTTATCATGTCCATACTCTTATCTATACTCCCTGGAGTCCTCCCAAGGATCCATCAAGATCTCAAGAATTTCCTTCAAAGCCTTTGGAGTCACACATTTAAGTAAGGGATCTTCCACCTTCCTCTTTAATCAAGACCTCCATTTATGATATGTATTTGATTTACTTTTTACTATGTTGGAATATATTAATAAATATCCCCCTTAATATAAATTTTATTTATAAATGATTATTACCCTTTCACTCACATGTATCCCTCCTAATAACTATTATGTACACCTGTTACCATGCCGAAATTTTGTAAGGGATATTTCCTCTCTACTCTTTCTTTAAGTCTCTTACGCATTCTATATCCAATTTATTATCTTGGGAGAGGTATTTTAATATACCCCTTACTATCCATATCATGTATAAATTATGAGATACCCATTTCTTTCTCATCAACCCATTTTATGAAATTTTTTATGATGATGTTATGCTACTGAAATTGCACTGTGATTTTTCATTCCCAAACAATTGTGTAGTGAATACCATGCCCATTTTCTATCATGGGTATTCACCTTTATACACATATACTTATTTTATTGGTTAATCACATGTATTTATTCTACACTCCTAGATCATGGTATAAATTATGATGAAGAATGAATCCATGTTAATTGATCTATGTTCCACACTTAAGCATGAGAATGAAATGAATGTGACGGGTGCACCCAAAATTATATAGTGCTCTAATGCATTGGGTAATGGTTATTATCATGATACAGATAGTGGTTTTACCTGATTCCTTTATGGGAATTTTTCCACCATGATATCTTTTCGGTTTTATCCTTGACCTATGTTTAGGATCAAGTGTTTTAAGCTATCGACACATTTCTCATGTTATGATTATCATGTTATATCATGACTTATTATCCATGTTCCTTTGATGAGCCAATAATATTCCTATTGACTAGCATATATTTTAGTCTTCTTTTTATTCCTTTTTTATTCCCTTACTAGGATTTATATCTCAATCCTTTCTTATGTATGTCCTCACGTTATCCCATGTAGTGATAAGTATGAATGAACATTTTGGTAATGTTAAAGAAGTTTTCGATAAAGATGTTTATTTTAATGATTTAATTGGTTATGTAATGTACCTAATTATCCTAATAAACTAGAATTATTGATATTATAGGTTTTATTAAGTGTAATTTTTTGTAATAAATCATGTTTAAATTTTAAATAAAGAGTATGATTGTTATATAAACACACCTTAATGGATTTTAGATTTAATTTTAATTGTGTTCTAGTAAGATGTTATATCATGGGTGTTTTAAACATCTCAAGAAATCTAATAAACCATTAAATAATTAAACACATTGATTTGAGAAATAATTTATTGATATATCATTCATAAAAGAATGATATTTCTTTAGAATTCATTTGCATAGAAAATCAATTAGCATAAATTTTTACAAAACCTTTTCCAAATGACATATTTAATTTCATTAAATCAGAATTATGTATGTTTAGTTTTACTAAATAATATTTTATAACATGTTTAGCATATTTAAATTAAATATGTTATTTGGATATTTATATTTATTTTTGTGCCACAATTTGGGTACCTATCATATCCAATAGGCCACATCACCTACTCTTAGTAATAATTACCCTAAACATCACTGCATAAACCCTTGATTACCATGAAAAAAAGATTTTTTATCAACTCTATTAATTAAATGACTTGAATACCTTTTAACCCTATTTCCTTTTTCTGAAACCTTTGTTACCCTAAACTTCTTCCCATGAATCCCTTAAAACCCTCTATAAATTGTGAAAATAAAAATAACTGATGGTGCCTCATCGAGTAGAATAAAATATAAAAATATCTCAAGGAAAGTGATAAGTAGATAAGAAATTGATTTTTAGGGACAAACAAGATGAATATGTTGTTGAATAAATTCATCAATCATTGGTGATGGGAGTACATCTTAGAAGATATGTGTACCGTGTTTGTATTCAAGAAGGAGATCTGGGAGTTTTATGAGTCACATGTCTTCTATTTTTGTGATGATAAATTCTTGGTTACTTTGATATACAACCAAAAAAATCTCTCAATAACCTTAGTTCAGTTGAAAAAATGCATGAAAACCCTACATGAAGGTTACCTATTATTTACCACATCCTTAGCTACCAAGGATGGAGTAACCTTTATAGAAATCATGAAGTTTATGTTCGATACAATGGTCATTGAGAATAATTAAGTGAAGATATTAGAGCCTAAAGGAAAAGTTATGACTATGTTCATTCATTCTGGGATAGCACACTGAAATGGTGAGTCTGAAAAAAATATTTTTCAAGATATCACTCTGCTTTATCTTTTTATGATAGAGAATCCTATGAATCTGGGATGATATATTCTATGATATATTTTTCATGTTTATAACAAGTCTTTAAATTTAAATCCTTTTGGAAAAAATTTACCTCTTATTTTTGGAAACACTATAATTATCTTGGAAGATAGTAAAGAAACTATTTTTCATGGGTAGACAACTTTAAGTGAAACTGTGTTAAGGAAAAGTGGTTTGTTTTGGGATTTTGTGTTAAGAAATTTGATGCCATTTTCCTCAAGTTCTAGAGCAGACCCAACATCAACTTAGGGGGGTCATCTCATTTACATGAGATATCAGTGATGATAGAAGAATCATCTCATAACAATGATATTAGAGAAAGTTAGGATGAATAATAAACTCTTGAACTATGGTGAATTCAAGTAAGAATTGGCATTCAAATATAAAACCAAATGATTTTCATGAGAGAACCCCTCCTACCCCTATTTCGGAAACTGTGTCAATTTAAAAATAAAGGATAGATTTGGCTATCACTCAAATATTTATAATCATACAATAAAATACAATTTATGCAAGACTAATAATGTATCCTCTTATTATCGAGTCTCATTCTCAGGAGTTGGAAAGGATTGATAAAAGAATAATTTATAGGATAGAATCGCAAGAAACACATCATGTGGACTAAGTACCTCATGCTACTGAAAAAAAATAGTTTGAGAAGAAAGAAATGAAGTCCACCAGGAAAGAAAATCCCCTATTCTTCAAGAATGTGGAAATTAAGAAGCACCATAAATTGATAAAATTATTTCTGAAAGAGATCAACTGAGCTACTCAAAGTTATTTTCTATAGTCCAATATCTAAAATCTCAAGTCATGGAATCCAATAAAGAAGTAAAAGTTTTTCATGATCAAATGGCTTCAAAATATGATACTCATCAAGTGAAATATTTCGCTAAATCTGTGATATAAAAGGGTTCAGAATAACCCTTTTGTAAGAACTACACATGGTTATGATGTTTAATTAAAGATAATGTAATTATCCCAAGCTACTAATACAATTTCTACCACTGTTGAGTATCTATAATGTGAAATAATATGAAGAGAAATGTTTCATGATCTTCAAAAAAAATTGTCGATGAAGTTATAAGGACACCAATTCCTCTAAATGAAACTATTTAATCCGATGATAAGTCAACAAAGGATATTATTTATATATTGAAACAAAATCTACCAAAAGCGCATGAATGTTCTATTAAATTGAGGAAATAAGTAAGATTCGTCAAAAAAAGACTATAAAGGATGGTTGTCTTGTTAGCAAACAAATTTGAAGTTGTAGAAAAGAAATTGGAAGATGTATATGTAGTAGTTATTAATAGTATCAAGTCATATCTCATGGAAGATGAAGATGAGATAGAGGCTAACACGTTTTTGGAACTATAAGATAAACATGTTTCTATAAAATTAAATGAAGTTGTTTCTATCATTGGTATGATAGAAAACCAATCCAAAACATTGAGAAATTTGATATCAAATTGTGAAAAGAAGGGATACATTTAATACTTTGTTGGGAGTTTTTATCAATGCTTATGTAATGGTTTTTCATGTCTTATGGATAATTTCAGAAATGATAGAGTGAAAATAATTAATACACGTGATGATTCATTTTTTCAAATTCATGGAAGATGGGTTCCTAGACAAAAGATCATTGATTTTCACCTTTCCACATCTCATCTCCTAAAGGAAATATTTAATCCTTATGAGGTTTATCAAAGAGTAAATCTATGGTTTTCTAAATAAGTGTCTTTATACTTAAACAAACTATCCACTAAATTAGCCATTACCCATGAAGATTGCATCAATTTGGAGAGGGAAAAGCAAACTTCTATCAATATCTAGTCGACACCACTATGGTTTTCTCATGAAGATCATGACAGTTTTGGAACATCACTACTGACGTTGGGTGATGTTGTTGGAATAACATCTGACACTTCTCTTCCTTCATCCGTGTTACCTCATGATCAACCCTTATCCTTCAAGAATCCACGTATGAAAAGTAATTTCATGAAAAGAATTTGATAAAATCATCTCTTTAGTGTGTGGAATGGTTTGTCTAGGGAATGGTCAATCTTTTTTAAAACATTTAAATCATGCCAAAGTTATATAATTCTCTCAAAAATTTGAATCTCCTTATATTAACTTTCCTTCGAATTATTTAATGCCTTCACTAATCTTTTTAGCATGTTTAATTTTACTATTCTCTTATCTCTTTCACACATATTCAATGTTCTTGTATTATGATTTATTTTCAACATATTACTTTATCATATTTTAATGCTACGCTATTTTAAATGATCCCTTATAAAATAATTTTAATTTCATATTTTTTTCATCATCACTAGCATAAATACATTACAAAATATTGTGTGCAATATAAAGTTTATTACTTATTATAATTATTTTTAATACAATGAAAAGGGGTAAGAAAGGAAAATAAAAATATTTTTGTTCCATATTTCAAAAAGGGATAATAAAATGATAATAATTTTTTTCTAAAAAGAGAAAAAGAAAAGAAAAATTGTTTATTTCTAAAATATTAAACCGTAGTATATGAATTATTTTTTCTATCTCATGGGTTTTTTATCATCACTTATTTATTTTTAAAAGTTTAAAGCTTTATATATGAATTATTTTGTTTTCACATTTCATTTATTTTGTGATCATCAAAAAGGTTGGATATTGTTGGAAATTATATGTTGTTCCAATATATCTTCGAGTTATATGTTTTTAAGACTCACAAAATCCCTAATTTTATTATAAAAAATTCATCCCAAGTGTTTTAGATTATGTTAATATTACGTTTTTTGTCCAAGTTTTTGTTTTATGATATGGAAGCATTTTATCTTACGAGAATTGAATAACATATTTAGTTTCCCAAAATCAAAAAGTTTATAAACCATTCCTACTACATAAGAATTTATCTTATTTAGAACAATTGAGTTTCTCAATAAAAATTCTTTATTCATAATTGAAATATGAAAATAAATTATCCTCAGAAAATAATTCATATAGCTAGAATAAGTTAAAAAACTAATTGCTACATCATATTAACATTTTAACTTACACTAGAAAATTATATTACATTATATAGAAGTTAGATTATCTTATGAGGAAGAGCTACTCTATCTTACAAAATTTATTTTATGATGAATAGTGCTTCTAGTCTATATCTTACAAGGATCTAGTATTCCTGAACATCATGATTTATTTTCTAAAATCTTAATAAGTCACTTTATACCTTTAGAATTTATAAAAAAGAGATTATGAATTTTGAGAAAAGATCTTTCTGCATAATAAATTCCATGAATGGGACGATATGGAGAACAATAAGATCTCTGTTATAACTATTGTAAAAAAAATTCTATGTTTAAAAAACTTGGCTACATATTCTTAATATTCTATCTTTTAAAGGTTACTATATGAGCTCTCTCAACCGTTAGAATTATATCACTCTCAAGTTTAAACATGATATAAAAGGATCATTTAGTCTCTGTATAAAGACATGAAAAGAAGTTGATTAAATATTAAAAAATCAGAGACCAATACATAGAGGAAACAAAACATTTGTGTCATGCTCTTCAGTTCTATCATTTTCACTAAATATTCTCCCAAGATATACCTTGAATTCTATCAATATCTCATCTAGAATCTTTATCTAGTGTCAATTTCTACTTACGACTATATGATTTATATGTTCCTCTCAAAGATTCTATTTATTTTTATCATTTTTACACTCAATTGAAGAGTGTTCTTAAGATAGTGGATAGGTCTTGTAATGGGAGAGGATTTTTGAAATCTCTTGGACCTTTTTATTAATTTAGAACTGCTTGAACTCACCTGGGATCCCCCAGTAAAAATTTTTTTATAGTTAAAGTCACCAAAATCGTAGAGTAGATTGTTGGTGGAGTGGAATAGGAGATTTATATTCCCCAAACCACTATAAATCCATGTGTTAAATTTTCTTTCTATATTTTTTCATACTTCTGTTTCATATGTTCTTAATAAAACAATTGAACTCACAAACTTTGAAGAGGGTGGTCTACTATGCAAGAAAATTTTAAGAACTCAATTCACCCCCTCTTAAGTCATTCACTGAATCATTATCTAGGAAAATGCATTTCTCATTCATATGACCTATAACTATATAAAAAATAATAAATAACATATGATGAACCATCTAGAGGTGGTGCATGATTTCAGGGTTACATAGGATGTTACTTTCCAATATGACATGTAAATAAACATGGTGTGGTGGTCGTGTGGTTATATGATATAGAGTAATTTATTAAACCACATTTGTTATAATTCATTTACATTAATTATAATTAATGCACATGTGCTACAATTAATATTCATGTTATGTAATTAATTTGTACACGGCATAATTATGTCTCACATTGCTTAATTAATTCACATGAGGTGAAATTAATTCATACACGGTGAAATTTATTCACACAAGTGATAATTAATTTAAATGTGTGGTAATTAATAAAAACATTATGTGATTAATACATAGAAAGTTTAATTATTTTACAGTCAATATAATTAATTCACATGCCACATAGTTAATTCGCATATGGTGTAATTAAATTCACATAGCATAATTTATTCGTATCCAATTATATGAAATACATTCCAAGACTATATATGCATAGAATAAATTAATTTACATAAATGAAAATTACTTTATTACTTCATTTAACCTCATCAATTCAAGTCTGTGTTTTATTAATTTGATTGTACATTCCAGTTGATAGGTTTTATATTATATTAAATTATTAATTAATTCAGTGTAAAATAAATAACTAAAAGTATTTTATGGTTGTATAATAATATATTTGATGTGTAAAAATTTGATATATGAATCGTAATTTTCATGTGTTCCATGTTTCATTCATTTTAAGGTATACACTATGAAATTACATCACATGTCTTGCACTTGATATGTTGTGTGAGTGAATTATATAATACAAGGACCATGTCGGGTAGTTTAGATGGGTGCACCCCATGTCACCTCCAAGAAAATGATGGGTACATATATAATTTTAAATAAAATTAATTTATTTAATTTATTTAAAATTATATATGATCGGAATATGTAAGATATTTTGATAGAATATGAGAAAATTGATTAATTGATTAATAAGATAATTAATAAAAGTAATTCATGTGAGTTTCATGTTATTGAAGAATGAGTTCAAATGAATGATAGTAAGTTTTTTTAAATGATTAGTCATTGAATTAGTATGATCGATCGTGATCTATCTCCAATCATATGAATGAGGTATTTTTTTTAAGAGAATTTTATAGCATGGGTTTGAAATTATTTATTATTAAATGAAATATGATGGCATGTGTTTCATTACACCATCTTTAATTATGAAAGACAAGCATGTATATGGTTATTTTATATAATTTCCTTTAACCTATATTTTTTTCTCCACACATGCATTTGAGTTATAAAAAAAATTACTAAAGGGTTATCTAAAGGTGTATAGAGTTGATTCAAGGTAGAGTCAAGGGAGAGGCAATTCAAGAATGAACCAAGGTAAAACCTACTCAGTCAATACAAAGGTGGTAAGGTGGGATGTTATAACATGTGACTAGACCAATACAAGGAGTTTTTTCTTAGGTTCATAGGTTGATTTATTCTCACTCAAAATATAAACTATTATATAAAGATCATGATCATGCCTTTTATTTATTTATTTTATTTTTATCTTATGAAAGAGTTATATTATGGGGGACAAAGCATAATCAAATAAATAAATAGACTAATTTGAAAAGAATGAATTTAAATATGTGTAAATGTTTTATTTAAACATGGTTAATTGGTAATGTAAAATCCATTTAATATTAACAAGACATTCAAAGGATAAAATTATAAATTTACATGCTTGACAAATAAAATCACTCAAATTTATATTAAGTTATACTAAGCCTTCCATTACTTGACTAGTAATGAAACTATATAAAAAAGTGTTGACCCAACTCTTATTGGGGCACTTATTTTCATTAGGGATTTATTATTATTTTTTTGGGATTACATTAAAATTCTACATCGATAGGAGTTTTCCTTGCTATAATTGAAGTAACTTGGAAGAAAGTGTTAAGGAATCCTAAGTGAGGGTTTCTGGATTGGGTAGTTTACTTAATGGATTAAAGAGATAATAGCCCACAATTGGAAAATACTTGCCTACCTAAATACCCTCATGTAATTGGAAAATACATTTCTTGGGTTATGTGATGGGGCATATAGATATTTTCAACTATAATGATCATGAAAATAAACTTTCTGATTCCAATTTTGAGGGTTATTATGACTTGAAAAATAGTGCGAGACATATAATTAAATTGTTTCACCTCACTCTGGGTAATTATATAAATTACTAATAATATAATATAAATTATTTTAGAATCAACTGGAAAGTTCAAAAACCACAACATTATCCCTATGAATTATATATATTAGACACTTGGGGGAAAATTACTTTAAAAACAAGCACCACTCCCATAGACTAAAAAGGAAAACCATAGACCACCACCCCATAAGGGATAGCTCACCCATCAATCCTTATATATTCAGTACATTCCTCAAAGGCCCAATGGGAATGGAGCCCATTACATAGACCAAAGGCCAACTAATTAGCCCAGATTCCCAGTGCAACATCATAATTACATCATACTTCTTGTGTCATTTCTGCGTCGCCACCTACCAACATCATGCATCATGTCTTCATCACTTTTTTCTTGGGTCATCACCTCCATATGAACTATACTTGTATCTTTATTGGCACAAACATCCATGAATGGTGTATTTTCTTGTGCATCGTACTATGACAAGAAGTAAAGTTATATTTTCTTGAGTTCCCGGTTCCATATCTATCTTCTATATTGGTTAGGGAGGTAATGATGTGAATGTATGAAGGCCGAGAACTATAAATATGCCCAGAGGTTGACCCAGTACCACTCGTAGTCTCCAAAATAGGGGCATGACCCCAACTTCATGTCGGAATCCATGAAGACATTCTTTATCCACCTCTACCACCACATTTAGGATAAGAACATATAATAGATTCATCATATGTATTAGGGATCCTTCCAAACCTTAAGTGATCATATGTTCAAGGATATCCCTTGTCCCTCTATCTATGTTTTTTCGTAGTATGTCAATAGTGATCGTGTCCTATCCTTTATATATTAAAAGATATGGTTTCCTCACCTCTAGTTGATGTTGTCTCCCTCGCTGAGGTGGTGTATTGATTCTTGGAATAATTAATATAGCCTGTTTAGGTCATGTTTCATGGGGTGTTTAATATGAAGCTACAGAAATAGTAGTTGTGGGACCTGGTGGATGTGTTCATGTACTAGTATTAGTCATTTTTTGGATAATAAACATGTTTTTCTTTAGATAGTTCATACCTCAATTATAGCAATAGAGTCTTGAACAATGAAACATTGGGTATCTTGACATGTGTAGATCTAGATCCTTGGGAGACACCTACTGCAACCAACTGCGGACTTTTATTTCTTATATTTTGATTTTTTTAAAACATTTGTATCTATATATATTTGTGTGTGTGTGTGTTTGTGTCTGTGGTTTTTGGGTTGTATAATAATCTGACTACGATGATATAAAATCATTATATTTATACTGCAACTTATTTTGAGATCACTACCATTGATCTGCGTCTACGTGTTAATGTGTTTTACATTGCAAATATCATCCATCAGTGGTATCTGAGGGAGGTTGAAGGGGAGGTGTACCAAAGGATCCATGAGATCCGCATCTTTTTAATTTCATTGCAGTGGGAATAAGATTATATGTCGCACAATTGGGTATTTATTTGTTTTTAATATTATATAAAAAAGGGATATTTTTTTAAGTCTTAATGCCTAATTTTTGTTGCCTCCCTCTCTCTCCAATTGTCAAGAAGGCTTTATTATTATATGACTCACTCTGTATTTTTTGTGTGATTTTGTCTCCCAAAATCTACCACTTTCCATTAAATAAAATCAACCCTATTTACCTTCCCTCCCATGGATCCCCAATTTCCACCTCACATCCACGCCTACTTTTACCTAATCTGTCCACATACACTGAAAATACAAATTTTCCTCTATTTTTAATATAAAAAATACATTCTGAAAGTTAAAAAAATGGAAGTATTCAATAAAAAAACAATTCTTACAGTGTTAAATTCAAAAAAATAGTAGTCTTCAATGATGAAAAAAATTTCCAGTATTTTCAGATATCAGCATCCATCATTTTTCTATAAAAAATAGTTTTCCTCCATAGAAAATAAATTAGCACAAGCTATGATTCTATAGCTGATGAGGAATGATTATAAAATTGGTGCATCCAAATTTGAGCACTCCTTGGCACCCCAAGATGCCATGGACATCATGGATAATAGAAACACTGAGCCCGAATCCAAATTAGCAGAGGATGATCTGTAGGATGTTCAAAAATACACTCTTTGGGTAGAAAGAAAGTTAGACAGCAAGGTAAAATATTTCATTTATCAAGTCCTTGAAAACGTGAATCTAAAAATAACGGCTTCATTAAAATAATCAAAGGAGATCTGGGATACTCTTGACAAAGAATTCAATGGATCCTATAAAGTGAAATAGATTCGGATTCAATATCTATGAGTGAGTTTGAAACACTATTTTTTAAATCATCTAAAACTATATCTGAGTATCATACAGATGTAATGGTAGTGGTGAACCAACTATGAAGAAATGTATAAGATATTTTTAACATGCGGGTATGTGAGAAAAAAATTTGATCCCTTAATTTAAAATTTTATTACATAATTGTTTCCCCAAAAGAAACAAAATACCTAGAGACTGTCTCTATCAAAGAACTCGAGGGTTCTCTTCAAGACCAAAAATTTAAGGTGAACTTGTGGAGAAATACCAATGGATTAGATCATTCCCTACAATAAAATTTTTATCTCAACAACTATGAAAAGGAGAAAGTGGGACATCTCAAAGAACTTAAGATAGAGGATTATGTGGATAGGAATTTAATCCAAAAAGAGGATGATGTGGTGGAAGGATCCTAACTCAAGGAGGATGTGAATATCAAAACGATATTCCATGAGAATGTGAACGAGAAAGAAGAGGGGGATTTAAAAAACATTACCCAGACAAAAGAAATTTCCAATGCCATAATTTTTAAAAATAATGACATTATAGTAATGAATGTTGTATAAGAAATCCATGTAGAATGACACTGAGGAGGCACAAATCATCAACTCAGGAGATACTTTTGGTGAGTCGTATGTTTTGATGGAACAAACCTCAAAACAAAATCAAGGTATATGGTATCTTGACTATAGAGATATCAACCACATGAAAGGGAATAAGAACTTTTTTACAAACCTGGATGAGAGGGTTCAAGGAGATATTTCATTTGGTGATATCTCAATAATATTTTTCTTTTGGAGAGGAGATATTATGATCAAGAAAAAACACAGAAATCTTGATTTCATCTCTGACATCTACTATGTACCTGACATGAAAACCAATATCTTGGGTGTTGGACAGTTGGTACAAAAATTATTTCACATAAGACTACAAAATAAACAATTGTTGATTTTTGATGATAAAAGAAGGTTTATCACAAAAGTACTGATGGTGAAGAACTACATGTTTCTAATTATGATTCAAACAGACGTACCGTGTTGTTTGATGATGGTATATGATGATAAATCCTGGCTATGGAATCTCAGGTTTAGGTATTTAAAATTTTAAAGTATAAGATTATTGGGAAGAAAAATGATGTTGAATGACCTTCCTATCATTAAAAGCCCGTATCAAATATGTGAATGTTTTTTTCTAAGTAGATCGCATAGAATCATATTTGAAATGAAGGCCAAATAAAAATTTGTAACTCCACTCGAGCTACTTTACATAGATGTGTTTGGTCCATTGAATCCAAAATAAGATGGAAAAAGAATTTATTTTCTGACATTTATTTATGATTATAGTAGGAAAACATGGATATATTTTCTCAAAATAAAGTCAGAAGTTTTTGGCCTCTTTAAATAATTGAAGGTGCTGGTAGAAAATCAAATTAGCCATCACGTAAAAACTTTGTGATATGATCATGGTGGGGAGTACACCTCTGATTTTTTTCAAGAGTACCTCAAGCACCATGGAATCCAACACCAGATTACATCAGCTTATTCACCCCGACACAATAGAGTAGCTGAAAGGAATAATCTCACCATTCCCAACATAGAAAAAATCATGTAGAAAGATAAAGGAGTTCCCATGACTTTTTGACTGAAGAAGCTTTATGTGCGGTGTATTTACTCAATAGATTCCAAATCAAAAACCTTAAAGCAAATACACCTCATAAATCATGGAGTACTCACAATCCAAGTTTGATTAATCTTAGTGTTTTTGGTTATATTTATTATTCAGGATCCCGAAGGCAAAATGAATAAATATCGAGGACAAAGGAGTGAAGTGTGTCCACATGGGACACATATATTGAACAATGGGATATCAGATGTACAATCCAATGACCAAGAAAATTATATTCCGTAAAGATGTTATCAATGATGAAAATGAGACTTAGATATAGAATCAAGAAGATGATTCTAAATATGAATGACTCACTCAAGAAGATGAAGAAATAGTTGAGGAAATACCATTGTAGGAATGAAGAATTGAAGAACCACTAACTCTGTCACCACATACTTTTATATCTAAATACATAGAGTGGTAAATTTCTCATATATGTCCCCAAAATATTTGAATCATTATAGATTTTTATATGAGATAAATGTACTGATGGAGGAGAATGTAAATTTTTATTGTCACTCGATGATTTCCAATCTAGTTAGCTTTGGTGGAGGGAAAATCAATAAAATGTGGAAGAAATTGTAGATGAGAAAATATATTCCATGGATTCCACTAAAGGATACAAGAAAAAGAAGGGATTTGACTATGGTGAAGTCATTAACTTGGTTGGTCAGCCACCTGGTTTTGGTGAAAAATCATAGGTCCCAATGAAAATATATTTAAGGGGGATGTGCGATAATAACCATGTTTTTTATTGGAGTGTTCTTACCTCCACTATAGTAATCGAGTCTTGAATAATTCAATATTAGTTATCTTGGTGTATGTGAATCTGGAGGCTTAGGTGGTACCTGCTGCAACTAATAGTGGACTTTTATTTCTTCTATTTTGATCATTGATTTTTCTTATATATTTGTATCGCTATATATAGATGTCTGGTGTGCAGGTGGTATAATAATCTGACTCTGAATAAATAAAATCATTTTCCACTACAAATTCTTTTGATATCACTACTTGTTATATGCGCTCACTTGCTATTGTGTTTTCCACAACAAAGATTCTCCATCAATTTTTTTGTATCATGATAAAATTAAAATCAAAACTAATCAATATATTTCACTCTTGAAATAGTATGATTAGACCTAGAATGTGTATGGGGTGCTGAAATTTTTGCAAAAACCGGTTAAGAATTATGCTATTATTCACATCCTAGAGCAAGAGAAGGAAGGCCTTGAGCAATTCAACACCTTTTATGGGTATGATTATAATGGTGGAAGAAATTTATTATATGACTTAGTCTATTTTATCATGGTGGGATTTCTTAGAGTTCATTGTATTTTCGGTGATTATCACACTAGCCTACAGTGCTTGTTTCCTATAGAGACCTAGGTTCAAAACCGGGAGGAGGCAAATTTCTGGGGTACTGTAGCAGTACTGTAGCAGTTACTGTAGAAGTTACTGTAGTAGGCACTATAGTAGACACTGTTTGGTACTGTAGAAGCTGGACTATTTACCTGATTTGGGCTTTCAGGCCACCGGTTTGGGCCTACGGGTCTCTGGGCCTTGGGCCATCAAAGGCCTTCAGGCCATAGGGCCTTCGGGACACTGAAGAATATAAAGTAGCCCAGTTCACACAGAGAAAGCCTAAGATGAGGATCAGAGCACCAATAGCAGTCATGAGAAGCAAAGCTAATCGGATTGGAAGAATGATAGGGTATGGCAATCGCCATCGGGACCATGCACCGTGCAGCTTTGTACGGGGAATTGCTAGTCGATCAGCAATATAGGTGGGGAGCTAAAGGTAACCAATGATGCAGAAGCTGTGGAGGGGCAGTTCTAGTGGTCTGGGCCTACGGGTCATGTATTGGGAATGGTATACCTTTGGGACTTCGGGTCATTTATTATGGGTCATGTTGGGCCATGTGCCTTCTACAGGTCATGTACGGGTTCCCCTTCAACCCTTAAAAGGGGGATTATCTATAATAAAAAAAAGAATGCCTTCAGGCCATTCAGGCATAGATATATGTTAGAATAGTGTGTTTAGCATTGTTATTGGAAGCAACATCACAACCATATATTTTTATGGGTTTTATAACCGTATGTTGAGGAGGTACATGGTGGAAATTCATGAATTCAATAAAATTATCTTATAAATTTAATAGATGAAAAAATATCATTATAAATATCCTTAGTATGATTAGATACTAAATAAGAATAACCAAATTTATATGTTTTCAAAAGTTGATATTTCTCTATTCCCCCATATGATGCTCGTTGAAGAGGTGGTTAACTCTCAATTTCTAGAGAAGTATGGGTAAAATATGTTGAGAATTTATAAATATGAGTAGGATTCTTTTTCACATTATGATGAGTCATTATCTTATACTTACCTGATTTTCAATACCCCTTCACCTCTGTCATTTGAGGTGACTCTTTTAAATTAAAATTAGGATGCATATAGGCTCCATAAGAACTCATTATTGTATGACGTAAAGTAGTAACAATTACTGGGGGTGTTTTTGTGTTTTTAAAATTATACTTGATGAACTCTCTCAGGAATATTTGCATCTACATGGAAGTGGACAAACCAACACTAAGGTTTATTTTGTTGACATACAAGAAAAAAACACATTTGATGTACGATGATGGAAAAATCATATCCAATATTGATATAGACTTCAATAATGATGATGTTGTGATTCACATGGTTGAATTGTAGGCAATGAAGAGTTATGGTTATTATTTCTTATGATGGATTAAAAGTATGGAAGCAATGATCAGTGTCATGGACAAAATAAAGTTGGACTAACACCTTCCTAGCCCATAATGGTTGGATCATGGCTAAGGTGAATTATAGATTATATTTTTTTAGGGATTTTTTATTATTATATATTCAAATATGATTTTTGTGAGACATTATGATGATTTATAAAAAACTAAGAACCATTGGAATGTTAATGAGTAAGGTAGAGTTACTTGTCTACAATAAACGTTAAGATGATGTTCTAGATGTATAATGTTTAACATTTTCTTAAATTTCCATTGAACTACAAAAATATCATGAAACCATAGATGCATTTGTAATTCTCTATCATCTTTTTGATATTTATTGGGAGAGATAAATATAATAATTGGTTGAAATTTCTAAGGCATAATTTACTTGAAATCTTGGAGAAGGTGCATTGTCTAGACATCACAAAGATAAAATGATTGTATACATCAAGCATGAAGAAATTTTAGGTTTTAAAATAACTAATGAGTTTTTCTCTAATCTCATTATCTCCTCACTTTGTCAAATCTTCTTAACTTTATTGTGAATTCCAACATGGGAAAATATAGAGAAGTCAATCCTAGATCTCCTCACCATAATATATTGGACTAATAAGAAACTAAAACTTAAAGAGTTTTATGTCCTTATGATTAATAAGATGAAATATATTTCAAAGAGAACTATGAAAAATTCTATTTCTAAGGATTATATACACCACCCTGCCAATAAGTGTGACATCAATGGGGAAGTTAGGGATCAAGATGTTACCTATTTTCAATGTGGAAGGAAGGTCTGCTAGAAGAAAATTGCACAATAGGAAGAAATCAATGTGATACATTAGATATGATCACTATCTAGTTAAAATTTTCATTTTCAATGAATTGGGTATTGGATAATGCATGTGGTTCCCACATTTTTATAAAAAAAATGGGAACTTGGTAGAATTAAAATTTTGTGTAGAGTGTGGTAGATTTTTAGGCTATAAATGATGTTATGTTTGTATAACAATCCGTTAGATATTACCACATCACATTTCCAACCAGAATGACCTAAGTTCTTCATAATTGTTACATTGTGTTAAGAATTCCCAAAAACATTATATCTATATCTAATTCAGATATAAAAGGATTTATTTTCTTATTAGTAAATGAATTTTAAATCTTATATGAAGAAAAACTATGTTATTGTAAGGTAGCTTTACAAAACTGTATTTATGTATTAGATTAATAGAATCATGTGTTGTAAATAGATAATAGATATAATTAATAAGATTCATACCACACACACCTATTTCATCGTTACATAGGTCATGAAAATGAGAAATGATTGATTAAGTTATATCAATATGTCAATTTAGGTTCACTCAAATTTAAACCACTTGGTATTTTTCAAGTGAAATTATAATATAATCTAACCAATTCTCTATTAAGTGTAAAATATGAAAGTTTTATAGATCATCTATAGCTGGTTCACACTGATGTGTGTTGATCATTACTATTTGAAGAAAAAAGTGGGTACTCATACTTCATAATTTTTTCCAAATATTTTAGTAGGTATGGATATATCTACTTAAAGAGGTATAAGTTGGAATCCTTTCAGATGTTTAAATAATTCAAGAATGAGTTTGATAACCATCTTGGTAAAAAGATTAAGAAACTCCCCTCACACTATGGTGGATAATATCTTAATAAAGTCTTCATTCACTATATTATGGCAGTATGATATTTTATCCCAAATCTAACTTCCTTATAAACACTAGTTAAATGGTATAAGTTAAAGGGAAAACTATAACTTTTTAGACATGATGTGGTCAATGATGAATCATGAAAGTCTTTTAATTTCATTTTAGGGATATGAATTATAGAAATCAGTACACATACTAAACCAACTAAAAATTACATCTGATGGTCGAATAACATATCAATTATTGAGTGGAAAGAAACTTGTGGTGTTGAAATTACATGTGTGTGGATGTGAAACATTTATTTAGTCCTATTTAGGAAAAAAACATTCACAATGAGACACACAATGTATATTTATAGGATTCCCTAAGTAAATATGGGGATTGTAACGTCCAAGCCTAACTAACTATGGAATCAGTAGCTAGAATCGTCACCATAGGGTCTAAAGCACACCACACCATATGCTAGAGGTTGTTGACTAGTAGAGAGGGTATAATGGTGGTATGGTGGGGAAACTATACCCTCTAGATCCAAGTGGAACAGTGTTATAATCATAATGAAATCATCAGACATAATAATAATAAGTAACAATAATAAAAATGACCATCGGATAAATTAATATAGAAACTAATTAATGACAACCAAGGACAACTATACAGTGATTTAGGTATGTCCAATGATATGCTATAAGTACAAGAAGATGGAAATACAATAGGAAGGTACAATGTAATAAAGGAATAAACGCCCAACAATAAGATACATGAGCATCCTGAGTACCATCTTCATCCTCTACCCCCAACCCTATCCTAAGAATCCAATCAAATAATTATCAGAATCATCATGCTTCCCTTGATTCATATCTCCATTCAAAAAGTCTACTTAGGTACCAAAAAGTGGCTATGTAAGGTGTGAGATATAAATATTTATAGGCTGACACCCATGGTGTCTAGGCCAATCCATTTTAGGAAATAACAAATGAGTAGTGTTCCATATTATTAAATGTAGTGATATAAATAAATAAACAATAAACACCTCGATTTGGGTCTCTAATGGACACCCATCCCACACCACCTGCTTCATCCCAAGCTAGAAATCTAAAAGGAAGTACTTGTGGAGGTCATAATATCTTTTCAAGGGCCATCATAAACAAAGAAACCTAGTAAGTCATATCCCAATTGTGTTCTTAGTCTTGGGGCCTCATTTCCATGTCACCATATAGGTGAGATTATAATAATATTAAATAATGCATAATATGAAATAAACAATAAATCATATCAAAATATCCAATGGTGTATTCTTGATCATATCCAAGGTGATCTAAAAGAATCACAAGAGTCCCTATAGGAGCATCTGATATAACCAATACCCATGATACCATCCAAGGAAACCCATACTGTGTATCTCATATCACTCAAGGTATGGTGGCTCTAAGTTTGTACCAAGTATCTCAGATAAGGAATCAGGTATCACCCGAGGCATGGTGTATCCATCTTTCCAATGGGTTTTTCCTCATTGTCACCCCTATGGAATCAGCCTCACTCACTAGTATAAGTAAACTACTCAGAGATCCCGTACCTTGAAATCCAATGTATCACTCTTGGCGTGTTAGGTTGAAACCAACCAAACATGGTGATTTCATCCATGGAATCATTAAATATGAACCCATGTTCTCTCCCAACCCATAGCAAGTGATCCATATCAACTAAGGCACATAACAAGGCATGGTATCTATAAATAATTACATGCCATCAAATAAACCTTTCAATACCACATGCTAAACAAGATATCCATATAGCACAATTCAAACCATCAATAGGGAATAAGGAATTAAGCACATGCATAATCTTAGAGATACAAGATATGATCACTAGGAAACATGCACTAAGCATAACAAATAAAATACAAGAATAAACACATGGAATTAACATATATATAATCACATGTCATCAATGACATTTAAATCCCAATATAACAATCTTGGCCAAGAATAGAATTCAATTCAAGCCATCCAATTACAGAATAGGTAATAAGTTCAACAGATTCTAAAATATGCTCTAAATATTAAGTATTATCTTGTGGCATAGTGTGAAAGTAATGAAATATAGATCACACACATGATCTTCTACGTATAAGTGACATAGAACATGAAATTTATTATCTAATGTGACATGTAATATAAGGTACAACCTCAATAGGATAATCAACAAGCTCAAGTACAATTCACATCCACAAAAACTATGCACAAGATAAATATGAGTAACACATCATAATATAAATTCATAGCATTGTTATAAGGAATGATCATAAGAATCCAACCAATTTATCTTAATCAATTTTATAAATTTAAGGCATGAATTTAAGGTTTAATTAACATACCCAAGGTGATTATCCAATTAAATTATATTAAATAGGACATTAAAGGTGGTAACACCAAAAGTGAAGGCTAAAGGTGAGGAAAACGACCCACATATGGGTTTCCTCGTAAGGAGAGGTCACATAATACCTGTAAAAAATTAATTTAGTTATTTAACAATAATGAAGTATCACTGATAATTTATAAATTTTGGAACAATATAACATCATTTAAAATGATATTAATACTAGGAAAGAACCAAAACCAAATACCTCTATGTATTAGAGCTCTATATGTCCATTATCGGGCATTGATTTGACCTAGAAAAGAAGAAATTGAAGGATTTATCAAATGCCCTAAAAATTGGGTAAAATATGTTTCACCAAAATAGCACAATGTATGGAAGAGGGGGATAGAAATGGATGGGTGTGGAAGTTAGAGAATACCGGGAAATTTCTATAACTTTCAGCATTAAAGTATTTGAGTGTTGTATGAAGGAGATACATCAAAACCACATGGGTGAGAGAAAAAAGAGATTCACACACAAAGGGAATGAGGTAATACCAATGGGAAAAAAGAGGTAATGAAAGAAAATAAGTTTAAGTATTTAATTAATGTAAAACTTGTAATTTCACCATCAAAACTGGGCCGCACGGTTTGGCCACATAGTTTGAAAAAATCATGCACCAACCGTGCATTGAACAGTGCAAGGCTACTACCTAAGTGGAACTAACTGTGTGGTCTAGGTGCACAGTTTGGGAAAACCATGAACAACCCATACGGGGAACTTCTTCTCCTATAATGTTGACTACACGGTTTCCTGCTTAGGGATGCATGATTTCAGAACAAACTGTGCACCTTGTTCAGAGCACCCAAATCATTGATTTACAGGGCTCATTGCCCCCAAAACTCAACGAGACACCCGGGAAACATATCCCTAATTTACCCAAGTCTAAAAACAAACCATTAAAGTATTCCAAATCCATTAATTACATTTCAAATCTTTTTTAAAAATAACATCTAATCCAGTAAATCCCAAAATTCAAATTCACAAGGAATTTTACCTTCACTCAAAACATAGGTCATTACAATCTCCCCAACTTAAAATTATTCAACCCTAATAACCCTTTGGGAAATAAAATAAAACCCCAATCAACCTACGTGGGTCAAGAAGTATTATTAAAATGGCTTCACTAAATTTCCAAATGCCCAACACACCTTCGAGCATCACCTTAATACATGGAATATAAACTGTAGAAACTCAAACCAACGCTTGTTTTAGAGCAGAAGCATCAAGACAGAGCTTACCCAAAACCATCAAATTAGAGAAATGATCTCCAAAAAATCTCTTTATCCACATAAGCTATGGTACTTTCACCATAGGTTATGGAATTTAAGATCTAATTCCAAATCATGGTACTACTACTATTGGTATTGTCTTTCAAGACGTGCATGTAGTGCTCCAATGATGTTCTTGGCATATGACACAATCTGATCAAAGGGTTGAATCCAAATTGACCTCCTTTAAACTGTTCATTCCAACATTTCTATGAAAATCAACCATTGACATTAACCATTCACCCATCTTACCCGACAAGGTTAAGAATTGGTTCCTCATTGACAATATATGACAAGAGAGTGGCACCAAGTTTCACCATCCCCGGTCAACTACCCACAAGGCACTCATCTTAGATGGTTTTTTCATTTCAAAATATAGATTTTATGCCACTAGATGATCACACCTCAATACTTATTTAAGAATGAAAACCGAATCCTACTACATATTTTCTATGTTTCCTCTAGCCAAAATGCCCATTTAAACTATCATGCCTCAACACTAGTATAAGAACATTCTCTAATATGCATATCTAAATCTTCAAAGATTGAAAACCCTCTATAAACCCAACTAAAGTCTGGTGTAACCTTGAAGTCAAGAAATGGAGTCCAAGGAGATCATCCAAGTAAAACCACATTTATCACTCACGAGTGATATGTCGGTACAACCCGAACATCCTACCTCAAGAACATTGAATGAAACTAAAACAAAAACCACCTAACATTCTATTCAAGATGAAAATAGATGGTGTCCTTAAGTCCATCCAAGGCATTTCTATCTAGGAACCCATGAATCACTTGTGACTAGCCACACCTTAAGAACAATCACACTTTCGAAGCGTAACACTGATCAAAACTACCCAAACAATCC
This sequence comes from Viscum album, assembly GCA_963277665.1. NCBI lineage: Eukaryota > Viridiplantae > Streptophyta > Magnoliopsida > Santalales > Viscaceae > Viscum > Viscum album. Next base: position 1,191,828,285 of record OY728130.1, on the reverse strand, counting down.
CAACATCTTTTAAAAAAGTAGCATGCCATAAGAACAACACTATCTCATTGAGCCCAGATGATACCAAGATAGGGGACATGGTCCCCTTAAGGTATAACATATAATAAGAGGTTTTAGATGATTTCAAGAAGGATCTGAGAAATTTCCACCACATAAAATATAGAATTCTTGGTGAGGTTCCAAACCATTCATAACCATTAATGTAAAGGGAGGGATAGTTGAAAAATTATAGTTAGACTTACTTGGAAGAGCTCAGCCACACCCACTAATGCATAGCCATTAACTGGTCACCAGGACAATACCACGTGAGGCATTCCGTTATCACCCCAACTTAACCAACAAAGTCAATCCCTAACCAATTGTATCTTAATAGGTTTTTCATACAATAGAGTACAACATCTACATTCTCTCAATAAAGCATTGACTTAAACAAAGTATTACTAGACAAAGTGAATTTTATGTGGTCCATCCATTTTAAAACAATCCTCTAGTTTGTGCTCTTTCTACCTAGAAGGACACATTTAACCAAATTTTATGCGATGCTCCCCACTTTTGGAGTGTTCTTAACATTAGATTTAATATATAAGAGGATCTCATTCCACAGCACAAGCTCCATTGACACTAACCACGGGTCCTAGAGGTGATCATCACACTTTAATAAGCATTTAATAGAAGATATAGGTATAATTAGATAATCAATAGTGGTATATTATATTTACACAAACACATACATGTGATGATTCTCTGAGTCATGTTCCCACACATCAATGAATTAGGAATACAATCCAAATAAACTAACTAGCATGTTAAACACATGATCCTCTTAAAACATCATCCCAAACATCGGGATGAGTTTGATTCCACCAAATACTCAAGTTAGTCTAACCAAGAGGTAGCCCAACATTGAGGAGTAAAATATCAATATTAAGTGGTTAACACCAAACATAGACAGTTTGTTTCAACTTTTCACAACTCAATGGTAATGTGTATGCTGATGCATACTACACCGAGTTCACCAGAGGAAAAGCCAAATCCCTAATATTATCCATAGGCTTAATGTCCATATGCATTCATGTATGGGATGGCCTGAAATAGTTATAACCCGAATTCATATTACCCTATATGACTATCAACCTAACTGATGACATAATGAGTTGTTCAACATTGAAAGGAAGAAGAGGAGGGTTACAATACCTACTAAGTAGTTAATAATGACCCTAGGAATTTCTAACACACTTCAACTGAGAATTTAAAAATTCTCATACTCAGATAAAGGGTTAAACAACACACAACTACCCATCAAAACAAGGGTTTCATTTAAGAAACTAAGATTCCTAAATGGGACCATGGAACATAAAAAGTACCACACAAGGGAAGTTGTTTGCAAGAAATCAACAAGAATATTAAGGAGTCTGAGGGTGATACCTATAATGGATAGACCCTAACCAAAATATAAAGCATCAACCCTACCAAGGGGTCATGCCAGATAAGGTCACTAAGCTGAAGGGGCATTAATGCTTAGTCCCAAGCTATAGGAAAAAAGATACCTATGGGTAACTCTCCATCACCCATTTTAAGGTTAAAGGAAGAAAGTATTTAAACTATCCTTATACAAGGATTGGGATAAATCACCCCCTAAGGATTCATATTAATGCATTAAACTAAATCCCATTTAATTCTTTAACCATTCAACGTGTAGTAATAATGAATTACTAATACCTTTAATAAGGAAAAAGCATATAATTATGGTTGTAGGAAAAAACAGACAAGTTATATTAAACTTCCTTTTCAAGAATTATTATTCAATGACATCCAATTATAATTAGGTCATCTTATCATATAAACCCCATTTTAAACACCATTTATTTAATTCTAAGGCCTCACACAAAAATAGATCTAATAATATTAAAAGGTCTTCTATTATTTAAAGAGGTTCTTAGTCAAATGGAAAACACCATACATTTACAAGTGAATCCATATAGGTGGCTACAAAACATTAACGACCAAAAATACAAGGCATGTGCCTAGCCCCCATGGGGTTAGGCACTAAGGCATAATAAGGAATATTCGGCCTACTAGGGCCCTGTTAAGATACCATGGTTTCAACTAATGGAAACTCAAGCATATTAGAAGTTATATTTAAAACACCCTAAGTGGGTTCATTTTAATAACATCGTGCCTCCACTAAACTACATGGGTCTAATTGTGCACTTATTAATTTCAACTACAAGGGCCATTAAGCCTAATAAAAAGGGTACATGCCTCAAAAATATATCCAATTCAACTAAGTTCAAGAGTTTTTATATCTACTCATCAATATCTAAGAATAAATCTCACAAAGGATGGTTCAGTTTTATGGGTCACCTCCTTTCACTATATAAAGTTTCCATACACCATACAAGTTGCAGGAGGCTCCCATATAACCACAAAAACTTAATTGATGATAAATAAAATCAAACCTATTCAAAATTTAAATGAATATTTTAAACATATATAAAGTGTGCCTATAATAGTTCAATTATATGGCTCACCCCATTCCAATTCATAAAGCACCCATACACTCTACCAATTGAAAATTGGTTCCCATTTACCTACAACCAACCGATTTATGATAAAAGGAAATTTTATCAACTTTAACATTTATTAAATACTCCTTGAGTATACAAATATCATTAATAATGGTTTGGTTATATGGGTTGTCACTTCCAACATATAAGGTGAACATGCACCTTAAGAATTGGATGTTTACTCTCATTTAATTGCAACCAAAATGTTTCAGCCTATTCTAAAAAAATATATATCATAAGAATTTAATATAGACACACTAATAAGTTACCTAAACATGGTAAACATGAATACATACTAAATAAATACAAGAATATAAAATAACCATAGAAATATAATATACAAGCAGAGAAAAAACACTCAAACATGGCATACATATAAGACATGCCATTTTACGTTAAAGAAGCATGAAAATAAAATGTCTCAACAGGTGAAAAATAAGCATATTATTGAAACACCTAGAATTTCATATCATAGGTGGGTATATAGTACACAAGTTACATCAAAAATTTCAAAATAACCTAACAATGTAATGTAGATGGCATGGAATTTCAATCCCTACGTACCTATAATAATCCATGAAATGATACTTTTTTGTCATATTAGAACATGGGAAAATACTAAATTCCATAATATAATAAGAAGAATAAGTACCACCATCACACAAGGTGAAATCAAAACAATGGTAATAACGAACAACAGTCACATCCTGGGCCACATGGACTTTTCCCCATACATGGGGTGATCAATCACATGCACGAATATTTAAAAAATATAGACATATTCCCAGTCTCATTTCTACCTACCCAAAAATAGTAATATAAAGGAAAATATCTCTGATACTACTTTGTGACAACCTGGTCCAACTTACTATGGAAGTTGTAGGCGGACCGGTCACCACATGGACTCAAGCACACCTCCCCATATGTCAGAAGTTGTTGACTAGAAATAAGGTTTTAATGGTTATACAGTGGGGATATTATACCCTTAGGAAAATAGTGGGATAATGGTGTAATCATACAGAAATCATCAGAGAGAAGTGGAATTAATAACAATAATAAATAACAAGCAAAGGAAAAATAAATATAGTAACTGAGTAAAAACAGTTATGGAAAACTATAAAATGATGTCAGTATGTCAAATGAGATGCTACAAGTACAAGAAGAAGGAAATATAATAGGTAGGTAAAAAGTAATAAAGGAATAAATTCCCAACAACTAGCTCTATAATAATCTTAAGTACCAGCTCAGTCCTCTTACCCCAACCCCGTTCTAAGAATCCAGTCAAACAAGCATCGGAATCAGTATGTTTCCCTTGATCCATACCTGTAATTATAAAGTCTACTAAGGTACTAAACGGTGCCCGAACAGGGTGTGAGATATAAATCTTAGTAGGCCATCACCCACAGTATCTAGGACAATCCATTTTTTCAATAAAAAAGAGAAGTCTGCTATCATATTAGATTAAGGGAAACAAATAAATAAACAATAACCACCTCGGTCTAAGTCCCTAAAGGACACTCGTTGTAACAACCTGAGATTTTGTGAGAATTATTCTTTTTAATTTCATTTATGGCGTGTGTTGTATGTGACACCAAAATTAGCTTGTTCTATACGCAACATCGTATACGTAATACTATTATTGGCTTTTGTTACACACAATTTCTAGTTCGTTTTTTGGAAATTATTCTACACAACATTAAGTATAGATTTTGTTTAATGTATAAATGAAATAAATTTTGATTATTTTATACGCAACAACAAAGGGAGATTTCACTACACAAAGCCCTGAATTTTCTTGAATTACACACAATCAAGACCTTCTTTGATAGTGTGTGTAGTATGCAATACCGAGTTTCACTAAACGAGATATTATTATAATTTTATTATGAATTAGCCGTTATGATAGTAATACCCACTTTTTGAAATTTTATAAATTTTATCTTTCAAAATGGACTTCATTTTTGGATTTAGAATATCGATATTATCCTAGGGTGAATTTTTTGTATTTTTCTAAAAACTTTAACTTTTTGATGAATAGTGAAAACACTGGGTTACTATTTAAAAACCGACATTTTATTTAAATAATTATTTATTTTATTTAAATTTATTTTAGGTAAAAATTGATACATAATACCTATATATGTTCAATGTAATTCATTGGAGTCATTTTATAATAATTTTATATATATAAAAAGTCTATTGAGTTTTTCACCATCTTTAACCCACCTCCTAGAAGCATTTGCAATTGTACATAAAACTTAATTTTACCGCTTCTGTGAGTGGAATTTTGAAAATCCAAGAGACACGGTTAATATCAAGGAATAAAATGTGGTTCAATAAGATAAAAATAATTTTTTGTGAATAGTAACTTTTTACTTTTATTTTCCACGGTTAAAAGTAAATAGGGTAATTAAGGGTAAAAATGGTATTATTATTACCCTAAAACATGTTCTAATTCTATTGGATAAGTGTAATTAGACCAAAAACAACCTTATGAATAAAATATTACCCTTTAGGTTCACTTGGATTAGATTAGGATAGTTATTATTATTTTATTTAAAGAAGAGTTAAAATAGTTAAAATCCGTGTTTAATAAATAAAACTTTTTTAATACAGGGTTTTACATAAGATAAATTAGACTATAAATATTCATTAGGAAGATAAAAAGATTTCCTATATAATGGTATTTTATTTATAATTTTTAGTCAGTAAATAATTTAATTTATTTATGACACAATGATGATGTAGTATTTAACTTTTTAAGGAAATATTAATATAATTGATGTTATAAATACCCAAATAAATGTAATTTGAGACTTTTTATGAATTACAATAATTTTATAGGTTAATATGAAATTTTATTATAGATTTAATTAATTTTTTTCGAACTAATCATTCTGTTATGATTTTCAAAAAAATCAATTACCAAATTGTGTCAAAATTGACATAAAATAGTTTTTAAAACAAATATTATATTATTAATTGTTATTATATTCCTAAAAATTTACGGTTTGGAAAAATGACTTATATAAGGTTATATATATTAATAATTAACCACTTGGGTTTATTTTTCCTTGTTATTGTAAGTATATTAACCATATAGTGTAAGAAAACAAGAAGACACGGTAAAAGTTAAATTATTTAACTTAGAGTTAAATCTAAATGATAAGGTGAAAATAGTAACCTAAAATTGTCTAAAACCTATTGGTTGAGATGATTTAGACCCATAATCACTTTAGATTCTAAATAAATCAATTTGGAGCTATTATAAACCGAATATGACTTTATTATAAAATAATATTTTAGGTTTTCCCTAAGATGCCCCTCTCCTCCCTTATAAAAATGGCACCCCTTCCCTCTTCTATTCACACCCTTTTGAGCCTTTAATCTCATCCAAACCCTACCAATTCCTCTTCTAAACCTATATATTTATATCATAGAGGTTCTGTTCTTCTCAAAATACCAACTCTAGTGCCCTAAGAATAAGTTTAAAGGAGGTGTGTTGAGGAAGAGGTAATCTCTTCTACCGACTCTTTAAAGTTTCTTTCTTCTTCTACTTCCTCTTCTTTAGTTGTTTCATTATAAAGTAATAACATCAGTATTACTTATATTATGATATATAATTATAAATATGAAACAACCTTATTTAACCTTCTATCCATCCTATGTAAAACGAAGTCACCGCGCGTGCATACGTACGGAAAACCGTCTCCACGCCGTGGTGTAATCAGTTTTTCCACCAAAACCTTACTTGGATGGGTATAATGGTGTAAAGTATAACTATATATTATTATTATAACATAATACAGATTATAAGATATTATATCATCCACTCCAATTCCATTCAATAAATATGGGAACGATATAATCGCTCGTGCGTACGTACGGATTACCGTCTCCACGACGCGATGAGATTCATTCTCCATGTCAACCATTCAAAAATGATTATAAAGTATATATAATGAATAATAATTAAATATATGACATAATTAGGCTACTGGATTTATGTATATATGTATATATATATGTCATCTACTTACATCCATTCAATTTAATAAGGAAAGGAAAACAGTGTTCATGCGTACGTACGGTCTACCGTCTCCATGAACGGTGTATTTCATTTCATTCATATATCTATTATATATATATATATACTGAATATATATGATATGTAAATAATAATTTAAATTATGGAAGTAATTAAATCATGATATAAGTAATAATAATATCAAGAGCAACAAGTCCAAACACGTACGATAAATAAAACGATTTTACCCAAAATGATGCTTTAACATAGAATTTACAGAAGAACGGGTAATATGAAGTCATAAGTGAACCATATATGATATTATAACAATTAATATGATTTTTTAATAAGTCAATGACATTATTTAAATCATTATACAGAAGTATCAGATACGTATGAAGCATATCAGACCTAAGGTAAGGGATAACTTTTCCAATCTCGTTTTTATCCGAGATTGTTTATTCGTAAGTATTTACTGGGGTTATATTTATCATCCATGTCCCTATTTTCTAAAAATGGTTTCATGTATGTTTAAAGTCTTTTTTACCCATTTTTGACTTTTACTATGTGGTATGTAAGGAATCATTCTTTTGTTTACCATATGAGGTACTTTTTGACTTTTCCTGCAAATGTACGAGGAGAATGTTTTTTTAACTTATACAGCATGAATAGATTTTTATGATTTCATATCGCCTAATTTCCAAGAATAATAATCTACAGGTTTTTATTTTATTTTCAATAAAATCATTTTATTTTAAAATTTCATGGCATTTTTAGAAAATAAAATGATTTTGAAGAAGAAAGGATATTTTCCTAAATAATTCATTTCATGTGTTTTATCAAAACCATTTTCCATCAAAGATGACATTATTTCATATGTGTATGTTTCAAGTATAATGTCTCTATGATTTACATGGTTTAACTTTTCTTATGATGAAATGATATCCATTTGTTTTATATGGATTATTTTATGATGGGATAATGTTTATGAAACCCATTTTATTCTTTGGGTTATGATGAATGATTTATGTTTATGTTGTGGCACACGTAAAAATGATTTCATTATGAGATGGGTGGGACTTATATCTCCCTCAAATTCATTGGGTAAAGATTTATATCTCATGAGATATACATGGCTGGAATGGTAAGTTAATACGGTTCAGTGGTACAGGACTGGAACGAGGAGTGAACTTGATTCTGTAAGGGACTTTGTCCACAAAGATGGTCTTGACAGCAATGCCTTGGCTACTATGGAAATAATATCAAGTGCTTAATGGTTTTCCACAATTACATGTTTTATTCCCATGCTATTTTATCATGATTAATGTTTCTTTATGATCTATGCCTTATGTACTGCCATGTTTTATGTCATTGCTCAAGATTTTGATGGTTAAACATTATGTTCATGTTTTTTTAAGCTCAAATGTATATGATTGGTTCTATTTTCTCCATTATTACCCTTACTAAGAATTTTATCTCACCCTTTATAAGTTTTCTTTTCCCCAGGATTTAAAGAAAGGTTTTAAGTAAGATAACAAAAGGGGAAGATATTTATGGAAGATGTTGCAGATCTTTCACCATGATTAGATGATTATATTCCAAGTTTCCAAAGACACTAAACTATTACGATCCTTGAGTGTTGGTTTTTGTTATGTATTAATTATTCCTCAAAAGTAATGTAATGTCCATGTACGTCAAGATTTGGGTCTCTACAGTTGGTATCAGAGGAATGGTTTAGTTAACCTTTGGAAACTAGGATGCGAAAACTTTAGTGAGATCCCAAGAGATATTTCTAAGGTATGTCTGGGGATGTCCCTAAGGTTAAGTATAAGTATAGGTTATAGTCCTAGAATTATGGTAACAATCTTATAATTAACCCTAAGATTTTATATATTGAAGGTACTCTCCCTTTTATTATGTTGTTTTCCCTAGCATGATTTTTGCCTCGGACACTATTCTTTTTGGGTTTTAGACGATGGATGGAACCCGAAGGAACCGTGTTGATCAATGTAATGTACAATGCAATGATTTTCCTCCTGAACAAACCAATGTTATGGGAGATGGAGTGAAAAATCATATTGTTATACTTACACAAGCTATGAAGCATTCTGGACTTCCAAATGGGAAGAGAAGGGAACAATATTCTATTGAGTCCTTCATGAGGCAATGTCCACCTTCTTTCAGTGGGTCTTCTGATCCACTTGTTTCTGAACAATAGATCAGTACCATTGAAAAGATATTTTTCATACTTCTCTATTCAGAACATGAAAAAGTTATTCTGACTATTTACCGTTTATAAGGTGAAGCAGATCAATGGTGGACTCTAATTAAAAATACGAGGCCCTGAGATGAAATTGAATCCATGGAATGTGATGAGTTCAAGAGCTTATTTTTCAATAAGTACTGCCTCGTATTCTTTGAACAAAGATGGAAAAGGATTTCCTTGAGATTAAGAAAAAGGATGATGAATCTGTTGGTATATACGAGGCGAATTTTACAAGGCTTGCAAGGTATGTATCTGGATTTATCATTCAACCTGAAAGTAAAGTTGATCGATTCTTCAGTGGCTTAAAATCAAGTCTTTGAAGGTCATTAGTTATAAGACACTTCATTATCTATGAAGAAATTGTGCATTTTTCTATCAAGGTAGAAATGGAATTTGGTGTTTCATATCCATCTCATGGTTTTGACAAGAAACAAAAGATGGAGTTCAAGGAGAAATCACATAACAATGGTGAAAAGAAGATGAATGTTTCTTTGTTCTCAAAGTGTGGAAAGAAACATGGTGGAGATTTTCTAAAAGGTACTAGAAAATGTTTCAAGTTTGGAAAAGAAGGTCATCGAGCAGCTGAGTGCCAAAATAATGGGAAAAAGTTTTCTAATGACATGGATAGAGAAAAGACTATATATAATTCTCCACCAACACTTCAATGCTTCAAGTGCAAGGAAATGGGGCATTATGCTAATCAATTACCTAATCCAAGGGTTAATGATGATCGACATGAGCAACCTCTTAAGGAAAAGGAAAAAAGGGAAGTCACATGCGATCACTATTTGTGATGTTGAATATGACAATGATGTTGTGGAATGATTAAGTTTTTATGTAATGGGATTTCAAAATAGTATCATTGACTCTCATTTATAGTATCATGGAATTTTGGAATATCTGTGTATTTGTTTTCAATAATTATATGGTACCGGTAACCATGAAAATTGATTGAAATATATTTGTAAAGAAGATGATATGTGCATAATGAAGGGATAAAGAAAAAATTAAATGAGCTCATGACTGATATAAGGACAAAGTTATATCATGGTTTGAGTATATAGAAATTTTGGGATTTTGGTATGTGAAAAGTGTTAAATTTTGACAGCATTCATGTTTTCACTAAGGCTCAATGGGTATTCATTTTTCAAGAGAATACATGATTAAGTTATTCATATATTTGTAATTTGACCAAAAAGATATATCGTATGATATATGGGGGATAAATGATGGTATTCACATGCTCGGTAGATGACATTTCTAGTAATTGTTTTCATTATACTATGAGCTTGGACAGAAGTATTTTGGATAAGCCTAAATATTGGAATGGATTATGTTGGACATAAGTTGGTATTGTTTAAGGATAGAACTTTTTTTGATATTATTGATGGAATGTTATAATAATGTAGTTTTAGAAAAAGGACAACCTGTAGGATGGGTGACAACCCGTCGCGTCAGACAAGGCTGTGGGAATTTAACCCACAACCAAAGTGTGACAGGCCTTTATCACCTACCACTGGCCTATAGGAAGTCCCTAGTTAGTAGAAACTAGTTCTATTATATTAATCAGTATGATATATAAAGTATAAGTCCATTTTAGGAACCATATATGAATAATCTCACTATAGATGGACTTATGTATATATGATAACTTTTGCTAACCTTTTGTTTGAGATAGATGGAATGACCCATCATTCTATCACATGATCTGCTAACACTTCACGAATGACAAATTCAACTTCATTTATTTAAGAGATGAAGTGTAAATGGTCCAAGGAATGACCAACGGTGAGATTGTACCAAAATCAAGAAAGTATTTATTCTAATTCCAATTTCTTCAACTTTAGGAAAATAATCTTGAAAACCAAAAATGTTGTCCTAGTGCCCTTATATATGGTGAATTAGATGGTACCCTAGATCATCACAAATTTATGTCTTTGTGATTGTTGGCTTTTTCATAGCCATGTCCTCTACCACTCTTCGTCAGAACATAATGGTTAGATTTTTCTTCCATATCCATATTTTCACCTATGTTCTCTTATGTTGAAAGCCAGTGATAAGTTAATTTGGGTAACCATTACATTTATTACTTTACTTTATTAAATTTATATTTTAGTATTCCTTTTTACGATGTGGGTTTCTATGAAAGAAACTTTCAAGTAGTAAACCATATATAACCCTGACAAATTTCGAGGGTGAAATTCCTTTTAAGGGGGGTAGAATGTAAACACCTGAGATTTTATGAGAATTATTCTTTTTAATTTCATTGATGTCTTGTGTTGTACGCGACACCAAAATTATCTTGTTCTATATGCAACACCGTATACACAACACTATTCTTGGCTCGTGTTACACACAATTTCTAGTTCGTTTTGTGGAAATTATTCTACGCAACAATAATTATATATTTTGTTTAATGTATAAATGAAATAAGTTTTGATTATATTATACGCAACACCAAATGGATATTTTACTACACGCAATGCTAACCTGTCTTTCATTACACGCAATTAATACCTTCTTTGATAGTGTGTGTAGTACGCAATACCGAGTTTCACTAAACGAGATATTATTATAATATTATTATGAACTAGCTATTATGAATAGTAATACCCACTTTTTGAAATTTTATAAATTTTATCTTTCAAAATGGACTTCATTTTTGGATTTGGAATATCGAAATTTTCCTAGGGTGAATTTTTGGTATTTTATTAAAACTTTCAATTTTTGATGAATAGTGAAAGCACTGGGTTACTATTAAAGAACCAACTTTTTATTTAAATAATAATTTATTTTATTTAAATTTATTTTAGATCAAAATTGATACATAATACCTATATAAGTTCAATATAATTCATTGGAGTCATTTTATAATAATTTTAGATATATAAAAATTTTATTGAACTTTTCATCATCTTTTACCCACCTCCTAGGAGCATTAGCAATTGTACATAAAAATTAATTTTACCACTTATGTGAAGGGAATTTTGAAAATCCGAGAGACACGGTTAATATCAAGGAGTAAAATATGGTTCAATAAGATAAAAATAATTTTTGGTGAATAATAACTTTTTACTTTTATTTACCAGAGTTAAAAGTAAATAGGGTAATTCAGGGTAAAAATGATATTATTATTACCATAAAACATGTCCTAATTATATTGGATAAGTGTAATTCGACCAAAAACAACCTTATGAATAAAATATTACCCTTTAGGTCCACTTGGATTATATTAGGACACTTATTATTATTTTATTTAAAGAAGAGTTAAAATAGTTAAAATCAGTGTTTAATAAATAAAACATTTTTAATACAGGGTTGTAAATAAGATAAATTAGACTATAAATATTCATTAGAAAGATAAAAAGATTTCCTACATAATGTTATTTTATTTATAATTTTTAGACAGTAAATAATTTAATTTATTTATGACACAATGATGATGCAGTATTTACCTTATTAATGAAATATTAATATAATTGAGGTTATAAATACCCAAATAAATGTAATTTGAGACTTTTTATGAATTACAATAATTTTATAGGTTAATATGAAATTTTATTATAGATTTAATTAATTGTTTTTGAACTAATCATTCTGTTATTATTTTCAAAAAAATCAATTACAAAATTGTGTCAAAATTGACATAAAATAGTTTTTAAAACAAATATTATATTATTAATTGTAATTATATCCCTAAAAATATAATTTTCAGCAAAATGACTTATATAAGGATATATATATATTAATAATGAACCACTTGGGGTTCTTCTGGCTTTTTATAGTAAGTTTATTAACCATTTAGAGTAAGAAAACAAGAAGACACGGTAAAAGTTAAATTATTTAACTTAGAGTTAAATCTATATGATAAGGTTAAAATAGTAACCTAAACTTGTCTAAAACCTATTGGTTGAGAGTATTTCGACCCATCCCCACTTTAGATTCTAAATAAATCAATTTGGATCTATTATAATCTGAATATGACTTTATTTTAAAATAATATTTTAAGTTTTTCCTAAGGTGCCCCTCTCCTCCCTTATAAAAAGGGCACCCCTTCCCTCTTCTCCTCACACCCTTTTGAGCCTTGAAGCTCGACCAAACCCTAACAATTACTCTTCTAAAGCTCTCTATTTATATCATAGAGGTTCTGGTATTCTCAAAATACCAACTCTAGTGCCCTATGAAGAAGTTTAAAGGAGGTGCGTCGAGGAAGAGGTAATCTCTTCTACCGACTCTTTCAAGTTTCTTTCTTCTTCTACTTCCTCTTCTTTAGTTTTTTCATTATAAACTAATAACATAAGTATTAATTATATACTGATATGTTATTATAAATATTAAACAACCTTATGTCACCTTCTATCTATCCTATAGAAAACGAAATCACTGCGCGTGCGTATGTATGGAATACCGTCTTCACGCCGTGATGTAATCAGTTTTTCCACCACCAACTTACTTGGATGGGTATAATGGTTTAAAGAATAACTATATATGATTATTATAACATAATAATGATTATAAGATATTATATCATCCACTCCAATTCCATTCAATAAATATGGTAACGATATCATCACTCGTGCGTACGTACGGATTACCGTCTCCACGACGCGATGAGATTCATTCTTCATGTCAACCATTCAAAAATGATTATAAAGTATATATAATGAATAATAATGAAATATATGACATAATTAAGCTACTTAATTTATTTATATATTTATATATATGTGTAATCTACTTACTTCCATTCAAGTCAATAAGGAAAGGAAAACAGCGTTCATGCGTACGTACGATCTACCATCTCCATTAACGATGTATTTCATTTCATTCATCTATCTAGTATATATATATATATATATATATACTGAATATATATGATATATAAATAATGATTTAAATTTTCTAATTAAGTGAATCATGATATAAGTAATAATAATATCAAGAGCAACAAGTCCAAACACGTACGATAAATAAAATGATTTTACGCAAAATGCTGCTTTAACATAGAATTTACAAAATAATGCGTAATATAAAGTCATAAGTGAACCGTATATGATATCATAATAATGAATATGATTTTATAATAATTCAATGACATTATTTAAATCATTATAGAGGAGTTTCGGATACGTACGAAGCATATCGGACCTAAGGTAAGGGATAACTTTTCCAATCTCGTTTTTATCCGAGATTGTTTATTCGTAAGTATTTACTGGGGTTATATTTATCAGCCATGTCCCTATTTTCTAAAAATGGTTTCACATATTTTTAAAGTCCTTTTTACCCATTTTTGAATTTTACTACATGGTATGTAAGGAATCTTTCTTTTCTTTAACATACGAGGTACTTTTTGACTTTTCCGTAAAAAGTACGAGGAGAATGTTTTTTAACTTATACGACATGAATGGATTTTTTTGGTTTCATATCACTTAATTTCCAAGAATCTTACTCTACAATTTTCATGGTTATTTTCAATAAAATCATTTTATTTTAAAATTTCATGGAATTTGGAGAAAAGAAAATGATTTTTAAGAAGAAAGGATATTTTCCTCAATAATTCATTTCAAGTGTTTTATGAAAACCATTTTCCATCAAAGATGACACTATTTCATATGTGTATGTTTCCAGTATAATGTCTCTATGATTTACATGGTTTCACTTTTCTTATGATAAAATGATATCCATTTGTTTTATATGGATTATGTGATGATGGGATAATGTTTATGAAACCCATTTTATTCATTGGGTTCTGATGAATGATTTATGTTTATGTTGTGGCACACGTAAGAATGGTTTCATTATGAGATGGTTAGTACCCATATCTCCCTCCAATGAATTGGTTAAAGATTTATATATCATGAGATAGACATGGATGGAAGAGTAAGTTAATCTGGTTCAGTGGTACAGGACTGGAACGAGGAGTGAACTCGATTCCGTAAGGGACATTGTCCACAAAGATAGTCTTAGTAGTAATGTCTTGGCTACTATGGAAACCATATCAAGTGCTTAATGGTTTTCAAAAATTACATGTTTTATTCACATGATATTTTATCATGATAAATGTTTCTTTATGATCTATTCCTTACGCACTGCCATATTTTATGTCATTACTCAAGATTTTGATGTTTAAACATTATGTTCATGTTTTTTTATGTTCAAATGTATATGATTTGTTTTATTTTCTCCATGTTTACCCATACTGAGTATTTGAGCTCACCCTTTATATGTTTTCTTTTACCCAGGATTTAAAGAAATGTTTTAGGTAAGAAAACAAAAGGGGAAGATCTTTATGGAAGATGTTGAAGATCATTCACCATGATTAGAAGATTATATTCTGAGTTTCCAAAGACACTAAACTATGATGATACTTAAGTGTTGGTTTTTGTTATGTATTAAGTATTCTTCAAAAGTAATGTAATGTCCATGTACATCGAGCTTTGGGCCTCTACAGTTGGTATCAGAGGAAAGGTTTAGTTAACTTTTGGAAACTAAGATGCGAAAACTTTACTGAGATCCCTAGATATATTTCTAAGGTATGTCTAGGGATGTTCCTAAGGTTAAGTATATGTATAGGTTATAGTCCTAGAATTATGGTAACAATATTAGAATTAACCCTAAGATGTTATATATTGAAGGTACTCCCCCTTTTATTATGTTGTTTTTTCCTAGCATGATTTTTGCCTCTCACGCTATTCTTTTTGGGTTTTAGACGATGGATGGAACCCGAAGGAACCGTGTTGATCAATGTAATGGACAATTCAATGATTTTACTTCTGAACTAACCAATGTTATGGGAGATGGAGTGAAAAATCTTATTGGTATACTTATAAAATCTATGAATCATTCTGGACTTCCAAATGAGTAGAGAAGGGAACAATATTCTATTGAGTCTTTAATGAGGCAACGTCCACCTTCTTTTAGTGGGTCTTCTGATCCACTTGTTGCTGAACAATAGATCAGTACCATTGAAAAGATATTTTCCATACTTCGTTTTTAGGAACATGAAAAAGTCATTATGGATATTTACCGTTAATAATGTGAACCAGATAAATGGTGGTCTCTAATTAAGAATAAGAGGCCCTGATATGAAATTGAATCCATGGAATGCGATGAGTTCAAGAACTTATGTTTCAATAAGTACTTCCCTCATATTCTTCAAACAAAGATGGAAAAGTATTTCCATGAGGTTAAGAAAAAGGATGATGAATCTGTTGGTATATACAAGGAGAATTTTACGAGGGTTGCAAGGTATGCATCTGGATTTATCATTCAACCTGAAAGTAAAGTTGATCGATTCTTCAGTGGCTTAAAATCAAGTCTTCGAAGGGAATTAGCTATAAGAGACTTCAGTAGCTATGAAGAAATTGAGCGTTGTGCTACCATGTTAGAAATGGAAGTTGGCATTACATATCTATCTCATGGTTTTGACAAGAAATTAAAGATGGAGTTCAAGGAGAAATCTCATAACAATGGTGAAAAGAAAATGAATGTTTCTTTATGCTCAAAGTGTGGAAATAAGCATAGTGGAGATTGTTTAAAAGGTACTAGAAAATGGTTCCAAGTGTGGAAAAGAAGGTAATTGAGCATCTGGGTGCCTAAGTAATGGGAAAAAGTTTTCTAATGACGTGGATAGAGAAAATACTATAGATAATGCTCCAATAACACTTCAATGCTTCAAGTGCAAGGAAATGGGGCATCATGATAATCAATGCCCTAATCCAAAGGTTAATGATGATCGACTTGAGCAACCTCTTAAGGAAAAGGAAAAAAGGGAAGTCACATGAGATCACTATTTGTGATGTTGATTATGACAATGATGTTGTGGAATGATTAAGTTTCTATGTAATGGGATTTCAAAATAGTATCATTGAATCTCATTTATAGTATCACGGAATTCTGGAATATCTATGTATTGGTTTTCAATAATTATATGGTACTAGTAACCATGAAAAGTGATTGAAACATTTTTTGAAAAAAGATGATATGTTCATAATGAAGGGATAAAGAAAAAATGAAATGATCTCATGACTGATATAAGGACAAAGTTATATCATGGTTTAAATATATAGAAATTTTGGGATTTTGGTAGGTGGAAAGTGTTAAATTTTGACATCATTTATGTTTTCACTAAGGGTCAATGGGTATTCATTTTTCAAAAGAATACATTATTAAGGTATTCATATGTTTGTAATTTGACCAACAAGATATATCGTATGATATATGGGGGATAAATGATGGTATTCACATGCTCAACAGATGACATTTCTATTAATTGTTTTCTTTATACTACGAGCTTGGATAGAAGTATTTTGGATAAGACTAAATATTGGAATGGATTATGTTGGACATAAGTTAGTATTGTTTAATGCTGGAACTTTTTTCAATATTATTGATGGAATGTTATAATAATGTAGTTTTAGAAAAAGGACAACCTGCAGAACGGGCGATAACCTGTCACGTCGGACAAGGCTGTGGGAATCAAACCCCCAACAGAAGTGCGACAGGCCTTTATCGCCTACCCCTGGACTACAGGTAGTCCCTGGTTAGTAGAAACTAGTTTTATTATATTAATCAGTATGATTTATGAAGTATAAGTCCATTTTAGAAACCATATATGATTAATCTCACTATAGATGGACTTATGTATATTTGATAGCTTTTGTTAACCTTTTGTTTGAGACAGATGGAATGACCCATCATTCTATCACATGATCTGCTAACACTTCACGAATGAAAAATTCAGCTTCATTTCTCTAATATATAAAGTGTAAATTGTCCAAGGAATGACCAACGGTGAGGTTGTACCAAAATCAAGAAAGTATTTATTCTAATTCCAATTTATTCAACTTTAGGGAAATGATCTTGAAAACCAAAAAACTTGTCCTAGTACACTTATATCTGATAGATTAGATGGTACCTTAGATCATCACAAATGTATGGCTTTGTGATTATTGTATTTTTCATATCCATGTCCTCTACCACTCTTCATCAGAACATAATGGCTAGATTTTTCTTCCATATCCATATTTTCACCTATGTTATCCTATGTGGAAACCCAATGATGAGTTAGTTTGGGTAACCATTATGTTTATTACTTTACTTTTTTAAATTTTTTTTTTATTATTCCTTTTTATGATTTGGGTTTCTATGAAAGAAACTATCAAGTCGTAAACCATTTATAACCCCGACGAATTTCGAGGGCGAAATTTATTTTAAGAGGGGTAGAATGTAACAACCCGAGATTTTATGAGAATTATTATTTTTAATTTCATTGATTTCTTGTGTTGTATGCGACACCAAAGTTATCTTGTTCTATACACAACACCGTATACGCAACACTATTCTTGGCTCATGTTACACACAATTTCTAGTTCGTTTTGTAGAAATTATTCTACGCAACATTAAGTATAGATTTTGTTTAATGTATAAATGAAATAAATTTTGATTATGTTATATGAAACACTAAAGGGAGATTTCACTACACGTATCCCTGACTTGTCTGGCATTACATGCAATCAAGACCTTCTTCAATAGCATTTGTAGTACACAATATCGAGTTTCACTAAACGAGATATTATTATAATATTATTATGAACTAACCATTATGAATAGTAATACCCACTTTTTTAAATTTGATAAATTTTATCTTTCAAATTGGACTTCATTTTTGGATTCGGAATATCAAAATTAGCTTAGGGTGAATTTTTGGTATTTTTCTGAAAACTTTTAATTTTTGATGAATAGTGAAAACACTGGGTTACTAACTAAAAACCAACTTTTTATTTAAATAATTATTTATTTTATTTAAATTTATTTTAGGTAAAAATTGATACATAATACCTATATAAGTTCAATTTAATTCATTGGATCCATTTTATAAAAATTTTAGATATATAAAAATTTTGTTGAACTGTTCACCGTCTTTTACCCACCTCCTAGGAGCATTTGCAATTGTACATAAAACTTAATTTTACCGCTTCTCTGAGTGGAATTTCAAAATTTTGAGAGACACAATTAATATCAAGGAGTAAAATGTGTTTCAATAAGATAAAAATATTTGTTGGTGAATAATAACTTTTTACTTTTATTTACAACGGTTAAAAGTAAATAGGGTAATTAAGGGTAAAAATGTTATTATTATTACCCTAACATATGTAAAAATTATATTGGATAAGTTTAATTAAACCAAAAACAACCTTAGGAATAAAATATTACCCTTTAGTTCCACTTGGATTAGATTATGACACTTATTATTATTTTATTTAAAGAAGAGTTAAAATAGTTAAAATCAATGCTTAATAACTAAAACATTTTTAATACAGGTTTATACATAAGATAAATTCGACTATAAATATTTATTAGGAATATAAAACTATTTACAAAATAATAGTATTTTATTTATAATTTTTAGATATTAAATAATTTAATTTATTGATGACACAATGATGATGGAGTATTTACCTTATTAATGCAATATTAAAATAATTGATGTTATAAATTCCCAAATAAATGTAATTTGAGACTTTTTATAAATTAAACTAATTTTATAGGTTAATATGACATGTTAGTATAGATTTAATTAATTTTTTTCGAAATAATAATGCAGTTATGATTTTCAAAAAAAATAAATTACCAAATAGTGTCAAAATTGACATAAAATAGTTTTGAAAACAAATATTTTATTATTAATTGTTACTATATTCCTAAAAATATAAGGTTTATCCAAATGACTTATATAAGGTTATATATATTAATAATAAACCACTTGGGGTTCTTCTGACTTGTTATAGTAAGTTTATTAACCATGTATTGTAAGAAAACAAGAGGACACAGTAAATGTTAAATTATTTAACTTAGAGTTAAATCTAAATGATAAGGTTAAAATAGTAACCTTAACTCATCTAAAACATATTGGTTGAGATGATTTCAACCCATACCCACTTTGGATTCTAAATAAAACAATTTGGAGCTATTATAAAAGTAATATGACTTTATTATAAAATAATATTTTAAGTTTTTCTTAAGGTGCCCCTCTCCTCCCTTATAAAAAGGGCACCCATTCCATCTTCTCTTATCACCCTTTTGAGCCTTGAAGCTCGTACAAACCCTGTAAATTAATCTTCTAAACCTCTCTAGTTATACCATAGAGGTTCGGGTACTCTCAAAATACCAACTCTAGTGCCCTAAGAAGAAGTTTAAAGGAGGTGCATCGAGGAAGAGGTAATCTCTTCTACTGACTCTTTCAAGTTTATTTCTTCTTCTACATCCTATTCTTTAGATGTTTCATTATAAAGTAATAGAATTAGTATTAATTATATACTTATATGTTATTATAAATATTAAACAACTTTATTTCACCTTCTATCCATCCTATGGAAAATGAAATCACCACGCGTGCGTACGTACGGAATACCTTCTCCACGCCGTGGTGTAATCAGTTTTTCCACCACCACCTTACTTGGATGGGTATAGTGGTGTAAAGAATAACTATATATGATTATTATAACATCATACTGATTATAATATATTATATCATCCACTCCAATTCCATTCAATAAATATGGGAACGATATCATCGCTCGGGCGTACGTGCGGATTACCATCTCCATGACGCGATGAGATTCATTCTCCATGTTAACCATTCAAAAATGATTATAAAGTATATTTAATGAATAATAATGAAATACATGACATAATTAAGATACTGGATTTATGTATATATATATATATATATATATGTCATCTACTTACTTTCATTCAAGTCAATAAGGAAAGGATAACAGCGTTCATGCGTACGTACGGTCTACCGTCTCCATGAACGGTGTATTTCATTTCATTAATCTATCTATTATATATATATATATATACTGAATATATATGATATATAAATCATGATTTAAATTCTTGAAGTAAGTAAATCATGAAATAAGTAATAATAATATCAAAAGCAACAAGTCCAAACAGGTATGATAAATAAATCGATTTTACCCAAAACGCTGCTTTAACATAGAATTTACAAAAGAACGGGTAATATAAAGTCATAAGTGAACCATATATAATATAGTAACAATGAATATGATTCTTTAATAAGTCAATGGCATTATTTAAATCATTATACAGGATTTTTTGGATACGTACGAAGTATATCGGACCTAAGGTAAGGGATAACTTTTCCAATCTCGTTTTTATCTGAGATTGTTTATTCGTAAGTATTTACTGGGGTTATATTTATCATCCATGTACCTATTTTCTAAAAATGGTTTCATATATGTTTAAAGTCCTTTTTACCCATTTTGTACTTTTAGTATATTGTATTTAAGGAATCTTTCTTTTTTTACCATATGATGTACTTTATGACTTTTCTGGAAAATGTATGAGGAGAATATTTTTTTAACTTATACGGCATGAACAGATTTTTACGGTTTCATATCGCCTAATTTTAAAGAAGCTTCCTATAAAAGTTTTCACGGTTATTTTCAATAAAATACCTTTCTTTTAAAATTTCATGGCATTTTGAGAAAAGAAAATGATTTTGAAGAAGAAAGAATATTTTCCTCAATAATTCATTTCAAGTGTTTTATCAAAACCATTTTCCATCAAAGATGACATTATTTCATATGTGTATGTTTCAAGTATAATTTCTATATGATTAACATGGTTTCAATTTTCTTATGATGAAATGATATTCATTGGTTTTATATGGATTATGTTATGATGGGATGATGTTTATAAAACCCATTTTATTCTTTGGGTTATGATGAATGATTTATGTTTATGTTGTGGCACACGTAAGAATGATTTCATTATGAGATGGGCGGGACCTATATCTCCCTCAAATTAATTGGGTAATGATTTATATCTCATGAGATAGACATGGATGGAATGATAAGTTAATCTGGTTCAGTGGTGCAGGACTGGAATGAGGAGTGAACTGAATTCTGTAAGGGACTTTGTCCACTAAGATGGTCTTGGAAGCAATGCCCTAGATACTATGGAATTCATATCAAGTGATTAATGGTTTTCCATAATTGCATGTTTTATTCCCATGCAATTTTATCATTATTAATGTTTCTTTATGATCTATTCCTTACATACTTCCATGTTTCATGTCATTGATCAAGATTTTGATGTTTAAACATTAAGTTCATGTTTTTTTTAAGTTCAAATGTATATGATTTGTTTTATTTTCTCCATGCTTACCCTTACGGAGCATTTGAGCTCACCCTTTATTTGTTTTCTTTTCCATAGGATTTAAAGAAAGTTTTTAGATAAGAAAACAAAAGGGGAAGATCTTTATGGAAGATGTTGAAGATCTTTCACCATGATTAGAAGATTATATTCTGAGTTTCCAAAGACACTAAACTATTACGATCCTTGAGTGTTGTTTTTTGTTATGTATTAAGTATTCTGCAAAATTAATGTAATGTCCATGTACGTCAAGCATTGGGACTCTACAATCATCCCATACCACATGCTTTCTCCCAATCTTAAAATATTTAAAGAAGTACTTAAAAAAGTCACAATATGTGCATAAGGTCCATCATAATCAAATAATACTATGAAGGCATACCCCAATCATGTTCTTAGTCTTGGGGTCTCATTTCCATGTAATCATACAAGTGAGCTTGTAATAATAGTAAAGAATGCATTATATGAAATGAACAGTCAATCAAACCGTCAAATCCAATGGTGGAATCCTGAGCCTGTTTAATGTAATTAGAAATAATATTAAGGGTCTCTACAGGAACATCCGACATAACCAATACCTCTAAGTCTATCCAAGGAAATCCAAATGTCATCCCTTGTATCACTGACGGTATAGTGACTCTGAGTTCATACGAAGTATCTCACATAGGGGACTAGGTATCACCCAATGTATGGCTTAGCCATCATATCAATGGGTTCATCCTTAGTTTCTCCCTTAGGGAACTACCTAGAGACCCCATACCTAGAAATACAAACTATCACACCTGGCATGTCAGGTAAAAACCAACAGAACACAGCGAGTCCATATATGGCATCCTTAAATCGAGACCCATGTTATCTCCCGGTCTATAACAAGTGATCCATATCAACCAAGGCACATCAAAATTCAAGACATATATAAATATTTACATAATTCAAATAAACATTTCAATTCCACAAGATAAACAACCTAACCATATAGCACAATTTGAACTATCAATAGGGCATATGTAATTAATCACATGCATAAGCTCAAAGTTAATAGATATGATCATTAGGAAACATGTACTAAGAATAATCAATTAAATTCAAGCATAAACACATGTAATTAACATATATATAACCATACTTCATCAATGAAATTTCAAGCCCGAGCTAATGATCTTGTCTAAGCATAGCATTTAATTCAATTCATCAAATTATGGCATAGGTAATAAGTTCAAGACATTGTAAAATAAGCTCAAAATATAAAGTATTAGTAGGTGGAATAGTGTGAAATAAATGAATTATAGATCACACACAAGAGGTTCTAGGTATAGGTGACATGGAACATTCCATTTCATAAGGAAATGTGACATAGACCATAAGGAACAACCTCAAGTGGCTAAGAAACAAGTTCAAATACAAGAAACATCCACAAAATCTACGCACAAGCTTAATGAGAGGCACACATCATAATATAAATGTATAATATTGTCATAAGAAATTATTATAGTCATACAACCAATTTATATTAATCCATTTTATAAATTTAAGGCATGAATTTAAGGTTTAATTCACACACCCAAGGAGATAATCCATTTAAAGCATAGTAAATAGTCCATTAAAAGAGGTCACACAAAAAGGGAAGGCCAAGGAGAGGAAAACGACCCATGGATGGGTTTCTCTGCAAGGAGAGATCACATAATACATCAAAAATAATTTTAATTAATTTATTTAATAATAATGAAGTGTCATCAAAAAATTTTGTTTCACAGAAAAATAACACATCATTTAAAAGGCGACGAACTATGCGAAAGAACCTAGAACACCTCCCTAGATATAATAGTTCTCTACATGTTTCTTATCGTGCCTTGATTCGACCTAGAATGGCAGAAATTGAAATATTTATCAAATGACAAAAAATAGGTCTAAATCCATTTCAACAAAATGGAACAATAGATGGATTAGGAAACTGTAAACTGATGGGTGCGAAAGGTAGATCTTACCGAGTGATTTTTGTATCTTCTAACAGGAAAGAATTTGAGTACTGGATGAAGGAGATGCATCAAAACCCCATGGGTGAGGGGGAAGGAGCTCCACACATGAGTGGAAGGTGGAAAACCCATTAGGAAGGAGAGGAGAGGAATCAAAAGAGGTTGAAGAATTTAATTAAGTGAAAACTTGTTATTTTATCCTCAAAATTGGGCTTCATGGTTCAGAAAAACTGTGTGCCAACCATACTATGATCAATGTGAGGTTACTACCTAAGTTTCACTAATCGTGTGTTCTAAGCACATGGTTTGGGAAAACCATGTGCAGCCCATGTGGGGAACTTATTCTCCTCTTGTAACACCCCCGAATGATAAAGGATTAAATGACTAAATGATATGACTCATGTCAACAAGGTGTACCTTCCTTTTCGGGAGTCTGTCTGATTAGAACTCCATAGTTAAGCATGCTTGGCCTGGAGTAGTGATCAGGATGGGTGACCTTCTGGGAAGTTTCCCAGGGTGTGTGTGGGTGAGGACAAAGCACACTGGAAAGGACATGTGTTGGCATGTGGTGATTTTTATTAGTCATATGACCCGTTCAGGCATGTGGGTGGACACTGGGGTGGGCCCCACGTGTCTGCGGGGCAACTAGTGGTACATGGTAGCCCAGAACCCGACGACCTTTTTAAGGTGGGGTGTCTGTGCTGTCACTGGGACCCGGTTGGCACATTTGGTGTCAGAGGTGGTACCCAGACTTAAGTGCAGTGCACTGCCTAGGTTGATATATAGGGCCCACAACGGGGACGTTGTGCTCTAAAGGGGGTGATTGTAACACCCCTGAATGATAAAGGGTTAAATGGCTAAATGATATGACTCATGTCAACAAGGTGTGCATTCCTTTTCAGAAGCCTGTCTAATTAGAACTTCACAGTTAAGCGTGCTTGGCCTGGAGTAGTGATCAGGATGGGTGACCTTCTAGGAAGTTTCCCAGACTGTGTGTGAGTGAGGACAAAGCACACGGGAAAGGACATGTGTTGGCCTGTGGGGACGATCATTAGTTAGATGACCCGTTCAGGCATGTGGATGAACCCTGGGTTGGGCCCCACGTGTCTGCCTTGGCTTGGAGTAGTGATCAGGATGGGTGACCTTCTGGGAAGTTTCCCAGAGTGTGTGTGAGTGAGGACAAAGCACACGGGAAAGGACATGTGTTGGCCTGTGGGGACGGTCATTAGTTAGATGACCCGTTCAAGCATATCGGTGGACCCTAGGGTGGGCCCCACGTGTCTGTGGTGGAAACTGGTGGTACCTGGTAGGCCAGGACCCGACGTCCATGTTGAGGGATTCATAGTTTTATACAAACTGTGTACCCTATTCAGAGAATCCAAATATTTTAATTCTTGGACCCGGTGCTCCCAAAACTCAATGAGACACCCAAGAAAACTCTCGGGCCATTTCCCAAGTCTAAAAATAATACTTTGAAGTTTTTCAACTCTAAAAATTACATTTTGAGTCTCATTTCAAAGAATGGACCATCAAGTAAATGTCAAAATTCAAATTCCTATGGAATTTTACCTTAACTCAAAACATGGGCCATTACAGTCTTATTATACAAACTGTGTGTGAGTAAGGACAAAGCACCCTTGAAAGTAGTGATCAGGATGGGTGACCTTCTGGGAAGTTTCCCAGAGTGTGTGTGAGTGAGGACAAAGCACACGGGAAAGGACATGTGTTGGCCTGTGGGGACGGTCATTAGTTAGATGACCCGTTCAAGCATGTCGGTGGACCCTAGGGTGGGCCCCACATGTCTGTGGGGGAAACTGGTGGTACCTGGTAGGCCAAGACCCGACGTCCATGTTGAGTGATTCATAGTTTTATACAAACTGTGTCCCCTATTCAGAGAATCCAAATATTTTAATTCTTGGACCCGGTGCTCCCAAAACTCAATGAGACACCCAAGAAAACTCTCGGGCCATTTCCCAAGTCTAAAAATAATACTTTGAAGTTTTTCAACTCTAAAAATTACATTTTGAGTCTCATTTCAAAGAATGGACCATCAAGTAAATGTCAAAATTCAAATTCCTATGGAATTTTACCTTAACTCAAAACATGGGCCATTACAGTCTTATTATACAAACTGTGTGTGAGTAAGGACAAAGCACACTTGAAAGGACCTTTGTTGGCCTGTGGGGACTGTCATTAGTCATATGACTCGTTCAGGTATGTGGGTGGACCCTGGGGTGGGCCCCCCTGTGTCTACGGGGGCAACTGGTGGTACTTGGTAGGCCAGGACCCGACGAACTTGTTGAGGGATTCATAGTTTTATACAAACTATGGTCCCTATTCAGAGCATCCAAATATTTTAATTCTAGGACTCGGTGCTCCCAAAATTCAACTAGACACCCAAGAAACCTCTCAGTCCATTTCCTAAGTCTAAAAACAATACTTTGAAGTTTTTTAACTCTCAAAATTACATTTTGAATCTTAGTTCAAAGAATGGACCATCTAGTAAATTTCAAAATTCAAATTCCTATGGAATTTTACCTTAACTCAAAACATGGTCCATTACAGTCATATTACTTCTAAAACACCTTAGATAAAAATGTAATAGTGGAAATCCATTCCAAGTTTCTTGATAGATATATAAATATATAAAATAGATATTGGGAGTGTGATATACTATGGTGGAGTCTGGACTCATGATACACTGAACTTGGTACAAGAATAAGTTTCATATATTAGCATGGAAGAAACTATTCCAAGGACACAAATACTATATTGGAGTACAAGATAGGTTAGAGAACCTGGAAGATATGATTTTCTAGTCACTTTTGATGGTGACTCATTATTAGTCAATAATAATGATCCTTTGATATATAAGGAAGCATTAAGTGGTACAAATGCCACAAAATGGAAATAAGTAATGAATTCTGAAATAGATTCCATGTACCAAAACCATGTGTGTATTTTGGTGGACTCTCTAATTGGTATAATTCCAATTGATTCCAAATGGGTATTCATGATGAAACTAGACATGGATGGTCAAGTATGTACCTATAATGCATGACATGTTTCAATAGGGTACAAAACATTTTCAAGGAATATACTACAATGAAAATTTTTCACTAGTCACTATGCTTAAATCCATTATAATTCTGCATTCCATAGTATCATACCATGGCTATGAGGTTTTCAAAATTTATGTCAAAATAGATTTTCTTAATGGTAACATTCAATAAGATTTCTATATGACACAACTAGAAGGGTTTGTGACTCTACATAATTCTAATTATGTTTAAAAGTTATGGAAATATGCATATTGATTAAATAAATCATCAATTTCATGGATAATTCATTTTAATGAATCCATAATGGAATTTGGTTTCATAATAAATGAATGTAACTTTGTTTATATAAATACTTTATTGGGAG
The DNA here is from genome assembly GCA_963277665.1 of Viscum album. Lineage (NCBI taxonomy): Eukaryota > Viridiplantae > Streptophyta > Magnoliopsida > Santalales > Viscaceae > Viscum > Viscum album. Next base: position 1,191,800,838 of record OY728130.1, on the reverse strand, counting down.
TGAAGTCATTTTATTAATAGTATAATTCAATACTATAACAACCTAGGTAATATAAATATAAATAATTTGTAATTCTTATTAACATTAATCAATTAGATTTTTTTGATCTATATTCCCTTTTGAAATATTGTGTAATTTTTTAGTCAAAAGTAAAAAAGACTTTAATTATAATTAAATTAGATTTTCATGAATTAAATGATTTTATTTAAAATCATGATTTCCAAATTATATAATTTTAATTTGAAAATATGAATGTAGTTTTTTAAATCATCATATCAAAATTAACATTGGATGAATTTTTAACAACTATTCGAAATGTTTTTTTAATGAATAGTGAAAAATACTAGTTTTATTTAAAAAATATATTCTCTTTTCAAATAACTATGATGTCACATTATATTTTGGATTTTTTTAATAAAATTATTAGTAAATTTTGATTAAAAATAATTAAATTAATATTATTTTAATCAACATTATACATTAATATGGTATAAAAACATTTCAATACATAAAAATATATTTTTATGGAAAACCATTTTTTAGCATGTTTTGAGAGTTTAATTTTAAATTAAATTATTCCAATTTTATAAATTTATTTTGATAAAATGGAACCCATATTTTTAATTAGTAGGATTAAATTTGATAAATAACTCGATTTTATTTTTTAGCATTATAAATAGTGTCCATATAAAAAAATCACCTCAGTAAGGATAAATCGGGTAATTATGCTTATAAATAATATAATTAAGAACTAAAAATGAAGATAATTTTCCCATTAATCTATTAGATGAGTGGGGTTTTACAATCTTATTCCATGATTCTATTTTATGGAAATTTTGAGCCATTTTTCTTTGCAAACGACTTATATATATAATTATATATAAAGAAAAATAAAAAATGTCTCACTCATGCCTTAAAATTTATATTTTAAGTTCACATAGGGTTAAAAATTATTTTTTGAACAAATATTAAATTTTATTTTGAGAATAACTAAATTATTTTTATTAGGGTATTTTATTTTTAATTTTTAGTGATGAAATAATTATCTTAAATTCTTACACATCATTAGCATGGTTCTTATGCAAGAAGTAGAAAATTAAAGTAAATGATTTTAAAAAAATCAAAAGTAATTTTTTTTATGAATTATGTTTTCATGTGAATTCTATTGCTAATAATAATGTATTATTGATGGTATAATGGATTTTATATTAATTTCATTTATTTAATTTTGTTTTTAATGTCAAATTATGTGAATAGTTATTAAAATAATATTAATAGCATTTTAATGTTAAATGTATTTTATTAAATTATTTAAAAAAAATAAAAATATTCCAAGAGTACATGTAGGATAATATATGGTCATCAATTTAATCCCTTTGTTATTTATGAGACAATTTTTTATATAGAATTAAATTTATAACCCTTTTATACTAAAAGAGTTTTTAGTGAGGTTAAGGTAAAAATAGTTAAGGGGAGGTTTAATCCAAAATATAATATTAAAAAATAAAATATATACCAATAAAAAATTATAAAATGGTTATATTAAGACCATATCCTCCTAATATTCAAATCCATGTTATTTTCGAACCATTTTACATAAGTTAGGCACATATTGTATTATAATATTTCATATCTTTCCAAAAGTACCCCCTCCCCTCACTTTTAAAAGGACACACTCATCCTCTCCTCTCTACAATTCAAGATCCTTTTTTCATAACTGGTATGGTGATTATGATCCCTATCAGTTTGATTATGATTTTGGATGTCCTTTGGTATCTCTTGGTATGAGGGCATGATGCTTGTACGACCCCATACATCTCCTTCTTGTACTCTCTCTTTCCTTTTTAATAAGAGGGCTCTTCCCAAACCTTCATGTCATTAATTTTTTTACCTTTTCATCCATTGAAAAATGATGACTTCATTCATGCGTATGCATGGATCACCACTACCATGAAGCAATGTGATTCGTTTTTCATCATCTCATCCCATGTGTGGTATATATATATTTATTTAAATATTTAATATGATATATATATATGATATAATTTTATTATATAAAGATAAAATTATTCTTAACTTCTTTCCCTTGTGCTCATTAAAAAATTAAAATGTTACTCAAACGTACGTAGGTTTATTGTCTCCATGATTGAAACATAATTAATTTTTCATAAGAATATTTCATTAATGGTTTTAAAATTATAATTGATGTATAAAATTTAATTTTTTTCTATATTATTATTTTTATATGATGGAACAAATATACCTTTGACTACTTTCATCATAACAAAGTGGTTTTTCAACTTTGAACTGAACATCCTTAAAACACATGATGTAAATATAACCAATAATGAAATTAAATATATCATTATAATAAATGAAAAAAATGTTTAATGGTAATTTAATAAACATGTAAAATGATATTAAAAGTAAAATAATTGATAAAATTTTATTATATTGGATTTAATAGACATATATAGTATATCTAGACTCAAGGTAAGGGATCTCATTTCAATTCCACTTCATTGAGGAATGATTTAACATTATGGGCTTAATTTAATTTATATGGTCTATATGTTTCCCCTATTACATATTATATCATAAATACATCTCACTTCATGGTATTTTATGTTTCAATCCATGTTAATTCATCTAATGGGTTTTGATTCAGAAGTTACCAAAGGAATTATGATTTTCTTAACAATATTTTTATTTATTGGGTTATGCCTATACTTCATTAATTAGGTTATATCGAGATTATGTGTTAAATAGAATTAATTTTTTTGTTTACAATTGTCTTTTTATTCACATGTGTTACACATAATCTTTCTATTGATTAATTTTCAATTCAATGATATGATCTATGTAAGGGTTATTCATCTCAAATTCTCTTTCTTTAGGACAAAAATTTATGTTAGGAATATATATTATTTTATTAGATGTATATACTTCCCCTTTCACATGTTTTATCTTGAATATTATTATTTTCATGATGTTTAAATATTAATTTGATGTTATTATTTCATAGGGATTACGATTCAAAAGTTACCAAATTCGTAAATAGTTTTGTTCAATCCCATTTTAGTTGGGATTATTTATGAATAAATTACCATTAATAAATTATATGTTCCTTATTTGATAAACTCAATTCATTTTTCATCACACTAGATATTTTTAAAATTTTTATACTTAATTACAATATTTCCCTATTTGGTACTCAAAATGGTTTAGAAAATGTTTTTAAGAAAATTCAACCTTATTTCTCATATTTTAATCATAAAACATTTTTAATACCTATAATTATTTTCTAAAATGTTTTCAAGAATTTTTTTCTAATATTATTTAATGATTTTTTCAAGTAATTTTTCCCATTTTTTACTTTTTATAAAAATATTCAAAAAGAATCTTTTTTTATTTTATAAACATGGTAATTTTTACCAAAGGTGTGAATAGAATCTATATTTCAGTGATTATGACATAAATATTATTTCCCACTATTATGAATAATCAATGATTTGAAAATTAAATTATAAGTTTCCATTGTTATTTTAAAAGAAATTTATTTTCCTAATATTTTATAAATTTTTAGTTTTTAGAATTTATTTTCAATATGGGAAGAGAATTTTTTCCAAGAATGTTTTTCAATGATATTTTTATGATATTTATATTCATCAATGGAAATAAAAAATAATTTTAAATATACTCCATTTGGAATATATTATAACGATACCATCCTTATTCATTATCTTGATGGATTATGATTGTTTCAATGATATTTTCATGGAACCTATTTATTTTACATGGGTAAATCATGGTATAAAAGATTAATGGGTGTTGATATATAGAAAAATGAAACATTTCATGTGTTATAATTATATTACGGTTCATGGAAATTATTTTTGATGATGGTTCATGCTAATATATCGTATTGTGATGGGTGAACCTGATATTTCTCTATAATGAATTCGGTATAGGGATTGAGTTAACCAGTTATATGTTTCACCTAATACATTATTATAATTTTATAGATGGTTATTTAATTTGTATGGGTAATTGTAAGAGTAATATGAAAATTATGTTACAAGTTAACAATTTTTTTTGTTATTCCTAAATTAAGTTGTAATGGATCCTTTTTTCATGGATTAGTTTTACATTGATTGTGATTGTTTAATTAAACGACTCTTAATTTATGTTAAAACATTATTCCATGTTTCATTATTTATCACCTAGGTTTTTTATATGAATTCTTTTAATTTTTTCCCTTGTAATTTTATTATTTCATCATATAATTATAATCATCTTATTGTCACTATTAAAATAAAACTATTAAAGCTTATGTTAACCCTTATTGAACATTTGAGATCACCATTCCTATGCATCATTTTCATCATGTTGTTAATAGTTTTCAATAATTCACTAAATCTATAAACCTAAATGTTACTTGGTTTTGTAAGTGATCCAAAATTTCAGTTTGATGTTATATGTGTTTAAGGCTTAAATTTGGGTAACATTTATCAGTACAAAATCCATAAATAAAATGATTATTTGTTAAGAACCAAATCTAGGAGTGTGAGTCTGAGACAGTTATAGTTGGTATCATATGAATGTTTTTGACAAAATTTGAGATTATGATATTTCCATGTGAGGTTAACTAAAAAGTTTTGGATATATTAATTGGTTTATAAGTTTTGGGTTGATTATAAGTTCAAAGGCATATATACAACCTTTTGAGGTTTTAAGTGATGGTATTTTAAAGTGATTAATGATATATTGAGTATATGTTTTATTTGGTTAAGGTACAAGTAGCCCTTGGGTGTATCATGTGGTTTAACATGAAGTATTATTTATAGAAAATGTTATTAAATATTTGGGTAAGTAAGCTGAAGGATGTTACATAACCTTTAAGATTAACACAGTCTAAAATTTTAATCTTATTAAGGTAATTTGGGATGTATGGTTAATTATTTATGGAATAATATAAGTTAAAATTTTGGTGTTATTATTGAATTTTGAATATTACTATATTATTTATTCATATTAACATTTATTAATTTCAGATATTATATTACCTTGGGTTAACCATTTCAATTTATGTTAATATCTAAAGATAGTAGGAATATCCTGTTGTTCTTATTTTAATTATTTGATCTATTATAAGTTGATTTTACAGCTCCAGGCATGAATAATTCATCTTCAATACTCATCACGTAGGAAAAAAGATAATATTTTTGTAGAAATTTATTAAATGTTGAAATTATGATTTTCAAGTAATTATATTTTTTTTTTTTAAGTCTATAGGGTAAAATAATTTCTCAACTCTATGAAAAGGATCTTGAAACAAAAAATATATCTTATTACCTTTATTTCTGATGAATTGATAGTATTTTTTACACCACACTGGTGTATGGTTTTTTAGTCATTGAAATTATCATGATCATTCAGTTTCTTATGATCAATTTTCCCTGTCACTATCCATAATTATTTGAACATTACACTTTTTATCCATGTCCATATTCACACTTTTCACTAATATTCTATCATTTGGAAACTGAGTTATGTATTTTTTCATATGACCTTTATATTTCCCATTTCCATCTTTCAAAAAGTAAGTTTCATTATCCCTTTTTTATGTGGGTTTTAAACAAATATATTTTAAATATTAAAAAAATCTTTTCATTTTTATATGTTTTATCTTCTACTCCTTGGAATTTATATGCAAATTTTTTAAATCCATTCTATCAAGAAAAAGATAAAATTATGAGGATGAAATTTTAAATATGGAAATAATGTTACAACTCAGGTAATTTTAAGTTAAATAATTTTCATTTATTATTAAAAATATTTATTTGGATTTTATAGATCTATATTCTTTATAAGAATATTATGTAATATTTTAGTCAAAAGGAAAAAACACTATATTTTGAGGCACTATATGGATTTATCTGAAAGAATTATTTCCAAATTATGTAATTTAAATTTGAAAAAATTAATATAATTTTATAAATAATCATATTAAAATTATTTTAGGATGAATTTTTTAGAATTTACTGAAATGTTTTATTTTTTATTGAATAGTGAAAAATACTGCTTTTTTATGAAAACTGTCAATTATTTTCAACAATTTACCAAGTAACAAAATATTTTAGATTATTTTTATAATATAATGTGTTACCTATAATTAAAAATAATATAATAAATTTTTTTAATCAAAATTAAACTTGAATTTGGTATAATAATATTTTTTTTACATAAAAGACTTTTTTCTGAAAAACTGTTTTTCATCACATTTTGTGGGTTTAATATATATTAAATTATTCCACTTATATGAATTTAATTTGATAAAATGGATCAAATATTGTAAATATCAATGATCAAAAAATTTAAATAATCTTATTTTATTTTAGTTCATTAGAAATAGTAACTGTAGAATATATTTGTCACCTCGACAAGGTTAAATCGGTAATTAAGGTTAAAAATAATATGATAAGGACTAAAAATGACCCTAAATATTTACTTTAATAAATTTTAATAGTAGGTTCCATCCATACTCATACAATATTCGATTTTATGGTAATTGTTTTTCTATTTTCCTCTGAAAATTGCTTATATATTATTTCAAGTAAAGAAAAATATAAAATGTCACTCTCTTGCTTTTAAATTTATATTATATATTCACATAAGGATAAAAATATGTTTTGAATGAATATTAAAGTTTGTTATTATCATAATGAATTTATTTTTATATTGGTGATTTATTTTCAATTATGAGTGATGAAATATTTATCTTAAATTCTTACACCAGGCATAATGCTTATTCAAGAAGTATAAAATTAATATAAATGATTTTAAAAACATAAAAAGGGTTTTTTTGACAAATTATGGTTCCACATTAATTTTATAGTTAATAATAATGTGTTTATAATTTTGAAATGTATTAAATTATAATTCCATGGTTGTCACATTGTTTTCAATGTAATATTATGTAAATAGATCTTAAAATGATTTTGATAGTATCTTATTTTAAATATAAATTATTAAATTATTTTTAATTCATAAAAATAATTAAATTTGATTTTTATGATGATATATAGTCTAAAATTTCTTCCAATGGAAATTTATGATCCAATTGATAAATTATATGTAAATTTATAGCCCTTTATATTGAAAAAGTTATTCTTTCGGTTAAAACGATTAACAAAAGGATTATTCAAAATGATAGTGTTAAAAAAAGAAATTAAAATAGGTAATGATTTTATTTTATCATTATATTAATACCATATCCTTCTTATCTTTTAATATATGTTATTTTGGAACCATTACACATGAGTCAGACACATATTATATTGCAATATTTAATGTATTTCTAAAAGTTGCCCTCCCCTCACTTATATAATGACACCCATTCTCTTCTCGTCTCCACAATTCAAAATCCTTTTGAAGTAACACATTTATATTTTAAAATAATTACATTTTATTTTATAATATAGAAAACATAAAATATCAATCATAAAAGAACTACAAAATAATATTATTTAAATATGACAATTATGACCAATCCATTAATTTAGTGGGTCTGAATGGGGTTAACTAAATTTTGAAATATATGTGTGTATGTGTGCGTGTGCATATAAATATATAAATTTCCTACTAAATACATAGGTATTAAAAAATTATCAGTAAATAATCACTCAATTTTTAGTAAAGTCATTTTATCTTCAAAAATAAGTTTTCATCAAAAATGAATTTTATTTCCTTTTTAGTGAGAGAATATTATAATTAATTAAAAAATTTATAAATTTAATTAAATAAAAATTATATAATTTTTTAAATCATCATTTCAAAATTATCCTAATATTTTTTTTTATTTTCTAAAAATATTTATTTTTTTAATAAATAGGGGAAAATATCGATTTATATAAAACTTTCATTTATTTTCAATGAAAAGGAATCATATTATTTTGAATTTTTAATAAATTAATATAATCCTCATTAATTATAAATAATATAATTAATTAAATTTTAATTAATATTATACATGATCTTTGAATAATAATACATTCATACTTATGAAGGTATTTTTTTGAAAATTTGTTTTTCGTCATGCTTTGCGAGATACTTATAAAATGAATTTATTCCAACTATAGAAATTTAACTTTTTAAAATAGATTCAAAAAATTTAATTAGGACCATTAGTATTATTTAAAAATTTCAACTTAATTTGTGTTCATAATGAATAGTAAAAATAAAAAATCGCAATAGTAAAATGGTAAATTATGTTAACTTAGGTTATACCTAGTTTATAAGGCCACCATTTATCATCTTCAATATTATTGAATGAATTTATTTATACCATTATCATATTATTCTAATAATTTATTATTTTATTGGATAAATGTCCATGAAAGTGACATGTGTAATATTCTATGTAATGAAAAAGATGAAATGTCACTTTCTTGCTTGGAAATATCGCTTATGTATTCACAAATGGAAAAATGAAATTTATGTAAAAATATTAATGTTTATTTTTAGAATAATGATTTTTTTTTCTAATAGTAATTTATTTATAATTTTTAGTAATGATATATTTACCTTAAAAGCTTACACAAAACTGATGTAATATTTTCTTAATTAAATTGAAAATAAAATAAATGATTTCAAAATTTTAAAAGTAATATAATTTGAATAGATTATTTCGGTCAAAAAAAATTATAAAATTATAATATATTTATGATATTTTATAGGTTTATATTTTAATTACATCTTTCTCTTAATGTTTTTAATGTCAAACTAAATGGATAGTATCAAAATTATCAATAATGATATTTTGAAATAAATAATTTATTATTAAATAATTTAAAATTTCGAAAACTATTATATTCATCCAATTTAAATTTATATTATTTATAATTTCTTCCATATTCCATTTTTTGGTCGTTTTTTCATTTATAGTTTCTTTCCTGGCCCCTAGATTGTAAAAACAATAATACCAGGGTAATTGTCAAAAAGGTTTAACATGGGTTAAAACAAAAATATAAGGGTTAAAACATCGAATCAAATTGTTAAAATTTTATTATATGATATTATTTATATTCATAATTATTTAATATTATAATATTATCAATTTAGTTCCATTTTAATTTAATAAATATCTAATATTAATTTGATACATTAAGAAATTTCAAGAGTTCCCCTCCCATCACTTATAAAAGGCAACCTCCTCTCCTATTTTCTTCACACTTAAGAAAACATTCTTTTTAGAAAAGTCCTACTCAAATACTATCCTTAAATACCTCTCCATTTCCTATATGACTTTTTTGGGATCAAAAAACCAACATATGAATGATTTTGGTGTTAACCTTAGGAGATTTTCTGAAGAATAGGTATAGTTCTTAACCAAGAGTTCTCATTTTTTATATTTTTATACATACTTAAAGTATTCTTGAAACATGAGGAAATAATAAAACAATTATATTATATATACTTAGATTTTATTATTTTAATGTTATAACCTATATCCATATCATATTCAATTAAATGTGAAATGAAGCTATAATTTGTGTGTGTGACAGACTATTGTCTTGCGAACCGATGTAATTCATTTTCCATCACCTCTTATAATGGATGATTGTAATGATGGGTTTAATGTATAAATATATGATATTCATGAAATATTTATAATTCTGAAAATAAAATATATCATTTACATTATTATCATTCCATTCACTAAAAAATGATAACGTCATTTGTGTGTATGTGTAGACTACCACCTCCACTAAGAAATGTGATTCATTTTTCATCACCACATCACATGGATGATATATATAAGTTTTCTTAATGAAATAATATATTATCTATGATATAATTATAATTAAATAAATATAATTTAATTTTTACCTTATTTCCATCATGATCATTGAAAATGTAAATGTTACTCATGTATATGTACATCCTGTCATCTTCATGATTGTAACATAGATCATTTTTCATAACCATCATTCATGATTGGTTTTAAAAGTATAATTTATATATAAAATAATAACTATATCCTGATTTTTATTCTATATATGATTGAATAATGACCACTTTGACCATAGTGAACCTACTAAATTCATTTTGGATATATGAGTTGAATATCATTAAAATGTTTAACATGAACATAAATGTTTATATAACTAGATATAACATGGTAATAAATAAATAAAAATTAATAATAAACTTGAAAACTTTTATTAATAAACTAAATAATTAACACAATTTTATTATCCAAGAAGATAAGTAACATACAATTTGTGTCAAACTCATGGTATGGGACTTTCTTTTAAAAAATACTCTTTTAAAATTTCTCATGCAACTCCCTTTCTTCTAAGCCTATGTTTTTATAAATGATTCAATAAAATTATTATTTAGTATTCAATTTATTTTAAATTTAATTTTTTACCTTATTTGAAATTATTTATAATGTTTTTCAAAAATTAATACTTTAAGGCTTTACCTAAGGAAAACATTACTTTATAAACCAGGTATTAAATATTTTAAAGATTTTTTTCGAAATAATTTCATTCCATGTCCATATTTTTTAAAATTGTTGTATGTATGTATTTATATGAAAATAAATTAATTATAAAAAAATTTACATCTCTTTCTTACTTTCAGTAAAAAAATCAAAAGAAATTACTTGACATAATTTATACAAATTGTTTAATATTTATATAGCTCATGATGATGGATGAGCCTAATGTAGCTTATATTATAGGTGAACCAATATAACACTCTAATGCATTGGGTAATGGTTATTTTCTCCAAAAAAATATTTTTGAATTCAAACGTATGGTTATTCAAATTTAAAGTGTCCATTTAAGGGTTATATAAAGATTGTGTCCCAAATAAAATGATTTTATTTTATTTGATTGTTTTTTATTATTCATGAAAATCGTTTGATTTATAAATCTAAGATAATTATTTTTTTAAAATAAAAGATTATTCTATTTATGGGTTAAAAATTATATTTTTATAAAATTGTTTTTCATGGGTTCTCATGTTTTCTATGAAACCCTCCGTGATTATGATTTTTCCTTTATATCTTCTTATAAAGTATTTTATAAAAAACTTTGGGTATTAAATAAATCATCATAAGTAAATTATTATTTTATCACAAATATTATTATTTTAAAAAAAAATCTCTTCCATGATCTCATATTTTGGAAATTACTAACAGGTTTATTTATTTATTTTATATGACCCTTAATGAACTTTTTTTCTCATCAATTGTTTAAAAAAAAAATATTTAATATGGGTAAAAACAAAGAATATTTAAAGTTAAAATTCATGAAGATTTATCATGAAAATACAATATGTTTCTTTTTTAAAAAATTAAATTTTTAGTAAAATGGATACTAGTCGGAAGTGTCCACTTTGTAAAATCTGGTTTTGATATGAATGATTTATGACCTAATTCTCAATAACTATAAACTATAAAGATCCTCATGTATGAAATAAAGTGAATTATTAATTAAAAATGAAATTATTGGTAGTATAAGGATCAATTCCTTATAGTTTTTATTATAGGATAGTTTTATATAACTTTAGAGATTAGGATATTTTAAAAGTTATGTATACTGTTGTGACACCCCAATATTTTGAAAATAGGAATATCATATTCGATAGAATGTATGAAACACAACACAAAACTTATAATATAATATAAAATACTGAGATTTTATGGTATATTTATTTTTAAAAATATTCAATCCCTTTCATAGCTTGTAATGCATACAACACTGGGTTTGAACAAAATGTGATACTCAAATAAAATATAATTATTTAAACATTACCATAATTACCTAACCATTAAGTTTGAAGGTATGAATAGTAATAACAAAATTATGATAATTATATGGTTTCAATATGTATAAAATAGAATCAACTTTTATCTATTAATTATAAATAAAAAAATAATCATTTGAGAGTAAAAGAAGTGTTTTCTAAAAAACTGTATTATTTTAAAAGGCGGCGTAGTTATGATTACCACACATAATTTAGGATTAATTTTTAACACTTCAATAAAATTTATTTTAATATATAAAAATAATTTTTGAAATAATCATATAAAAATTATTATAGGATGAATGTTTTGGATGTTTCTGAATAGTTTCATTTTTTTATGAAAATTGAAGAATATAGAATTTTAATTGAAAGCTGCCTTTTTGTTCAAATTATTTGTAAAGTTAAATTATGATTTAAATTGGTTTGAAATTAAAATTAGTTCAATAATATATCTATTAATCATACTTAGACCATTTTAATCATTTTCTTATCGATTTTGGATATACATTTTTTTTGTAAACTTCTAATCATTTTCACTTTAAGAATTCATTTTTTCATTATGTCTTAGACATTAAGTTAAAAACAAACTTCCCAATATTTCAATAGAATTTGGAGAAATGGATTAAATATTTTTTAAAATAATTATTTATATTATATAATAAGTTCAAACCAATATTTGACCATAATTAATAGTAAAAATAGTAAAACTTATTTACCGTGATTAAAGTAAAAACTCAATTATTGGGGATTAAAATAAGAACATAAGGGTTGAAGATAACACAAAAGTTATCCAAAAAAATTATTTCCATATTTAGACCTCTAAATTAATAATTATCTATAATACTTCATTTTTTACATATTTTTAATGTGAAAATTTTGGGTAAATATTTTTATTTCCAAAAATTACAAGTGTGCCACTCTTCTCTCTTATAAAAGGCCACCCTATCTTATCTGTTATTCACACCTTAAAATCATTTTAATTTTTTTAATACTAATAAAAATAAATTAAAAATTTACATATCCTTATCCTAGAATACTTTTTTTATAAATATATTCTATTAATACTTTATCTATAATCATAAAGAGGTGGTATGAGAAGAGGTAAAATTTATAACTATACGTTTTTGTTTAATATCATCTTCCACCAACTTAAAATATACGTCATTTAATATTATATAATAACACAAATATCTAATATACACTAAGATATTATTATGTTAGGTTCATGACATATATCTATATCTTCTTCCATCGAAAGAGAAACGATAATGTTGCTTGTGTGTATGGTGGACTACCGCCTCACGGACCGATGTGGCATGTTTGTCATCAACACCTCTCTAGGTTCGGTATGGTGATGGATATAAAGTATATATATGATATTTATAAATAGAATTAACTCTATATTCATTGTATCATATATACCTTTATACATTCAATTCTTTTGGGGGTACGATAACATTGTTAGTGTGTACGGAAGACAACCACATCATGAATTAATAAGATTCATTTTTGACTAATAATTTACATGGAAGGTAATAAGGATAAATTTCATGAATATATGTCATATAAATGACATTATTAAGAAATTAATTTAATATTTATCATTCTAAAAATATAATATATAATTTTCTTTAATACATTTTTACTCACTGAAAGATGATAACGTTGTTCATGTAAGTATGGACTACCACCTTCACAAAGTGATGTCGCACTCTATTCAACAGAACACCACGTGGATGAAATATATAAGTATATTTAAAAAACTAATATGTTATTTATGATATTATTATCATTCATTCAATTCAAAATATTTTATACTTTTTTTGAATAATGATCATTAAAAATTGGAAACGTTACTCATCAGTACGTACGACCTACCATCTCCTTGATTGTAACTAACTTCATTTATCAAACCCATACTTTATTATTGGTCTTAAAAGTATAATTGATGTAAAAATATGATATATATTTCATTATTATTCTTCAGTATTTGTTGAAATACTGACCTCTTAGACCAATATTCAACATATCGAAGTCATTTTTGACACATAAGTCAAATATCATCGAAACACATGATGTAAACTTAATTTATTAATTAATTTTATATAACATGGTAATAAGTAAAATAAAAGTAATAATAATCTTAATAAAGGTAATTAATAATTTAAATAATTAACAAAAGTTTATTATTCAAGAATATAATGAATATATGTGACAATTCTGACTTAAAGTAATGGGTTCTCGTCTCTCTTTTACTTTTGTGAGACATGTTCCATATTCACAACTTATTTAACTTTTTTGTGTATAAACTTCCCATTTATTATATCATATCATGAATATATATCTTCATGGTATTTAATATTTCATTTTATTTCATTTATTTTATGGGGCTTACGATTCAGAAGTTACCAAAGTGGTAAGGGTTTATTTCATAATCTCGTCATTTTTCAGGATTATTTACGTTTATGTAACCCTTAGGATAATTATTTAATATATCTATATTAAAATAAACCTATTTTATTATACTATGGTTATTCATGATATTTTTAAAGTATTATTACCATTTTTACACTCTTTGGTACTTAAAATGATTGAGAAAATGTTTTTAATAGAATATTATATTATTTCTCACTTTGATCGGGAATCTTTTTTCATCAAAACCAATTTTTTATAAAATTGTTATCAAAATGATTTTATCCTTTCCAAAATTATTTATTAAATATATTTTTACCCATTTTTATTTTTAAAAAAATTATTTCAGAGGAATATTTATATTGTTTTCAAAAACAATTTTTTAGTATTTACAATAAATTTAAAAGGAATATTTGTTTTAACATGTATAGAATGAACATAATTTTCCAACGTCATGAAAATTTAATGTTTTAATTATTATTTTACAGGTTTTAAAATGCTATTTTCAATAATAAGTATTTTCAAAATGTTTTTTGGACTATTTATTTTAAATGGTGACTTTCAAAATTAAAAGGTTATTTTTCAATAAAAAATAAGGATCTTTCCATGGTATTTATATTCAATAAATACTTAGAACCTCAATTTTTATTATGATCCATTGATGATATTTTGTATTGATACATTCATTATAATTTATTTGGATGTTTTATGACCAGTTTGACTAGGGATGTAATATTTTATTACCATTACCCATTTTACTCTAGATGGTTTATGATTATGTTTATTGAATGGGTTATGTATTAACATTTCATATGTTAGTTTTTCAATATGAATTTTTATTATTATTTTGTTTCACCCCTTTCGTATTATGAATGTATTGGAATTAGTATGTGATGGGCGGGACTCGATATAGCCCGTCAATTCATCGGCAGGTCTCATGATATAAACCAGATTGGGTTTTGGCCAAGACCATACCCCTTTATTTATATGTCTTGGAACAATTCCTTGAAGCTATGGTTTATATTTCTTTCATTATGCATTCCATCATTGTGAATTCAGTTATTGTTATTATATGGGATTATTCAATTCATTATAATATCCAAAGTTAGGTTTCAAGCTTGTGAGTTTATTTATATGGAATTATTTTCTCATATTTTATTCATATCATATTATTCTCAAGTTATTGATTAAATGGGATGTATTTCAACTATTTACCTTTACATATTGAATATTCTTTATTTATTCAAATATTTCATTATACTCTTACCCTTACTGATCATCTATTCTCACCCTTTCTTATGTTTTATTCCCCCCAGGATACTTAGAAGTGTTTGTGATTGATATGAAGGGATACGCTATAAGGAATAATGATATTCTAAATTAAAACACTTTATATATTTTATGTTTTCAATTGTGATGATAATTTAAAGTATGTATCTATTTTACCAATAACACCAAACTATTCATTCCCTTGGTATAAAATTCCTTAAATCTTATGTCGATGTAATAAAGTTGACAAAAGCTTTGGGATACTAGATTTGGGCTCACTATTGTTGGTATTATAGTAAGTTTTGTAGATACAATAGTAACTAGATTTAGGAAAACATAGATTAGGGAAAATAAAAAATGATATACTTTGAGAATATGTATAGAATAACATCCTAATGCTTTGGTAAGAAAGATATTATGTGGTTTTTCCTAGAAGTACATGTATTTTTGGATACTACAATTGTATTATGTTCTTGAATAAATGTTTCTAGGGGTAATAACTTAAAAAAGGGAACTTTAGGATTAACCTGATCATCAATTTGTGCACAAAAATGGGCCTTACTGTGCACCTAGTTTGACACTCTTTAGGGATATTCTTAGAATATTTCACATTTTTCTATAATCCATTCTGAAGTATTTGAAAATAAGGATATCCCCAAAGAAACCATTTTTATGATTATGAGACAAGTTGTGCATAAATTTTTCAATTTATGTTAAGTGTTTCACTAGTTTTGGAATTATACATTATGATTCATACTGTTATGATCTAATCTAGTGTTTTCATTGTTTATAAATGGTGCATAGTGTAAGGAATGAGAACTGTATCAATTCACATAATTCAAAGAGTAATAATAATCATTTATTTAATGATATTAAGATAATAATTCAAAGTAAACTAGTCTCCCAAACATTATCATCATACAATTAAATAGTATCATGTTCTATAAAGATAGATAAATAATTCTCTAATTATTATATATTTGAAGAGAAGTCATAGAATAAGTGGACGAATGATAAAAAATAAATAAGGGGAATAATGGAAAGAAGAGTTTTCCAACATGTGATAATTATAGGAAGAAACACCTTGGTACTTTATTAATGGGAAAGGGAGTTTTATACAAGTGTTGAGAGAAAGTCCATCAGGATTTTAATTTCAAGGGCATGAATGAAATTTTCAATCATTAATGATTCGACTGTATGGATATGGGGAACTACACAAATGAATTCACCATGAATCAAGGGAATATTCCTCAAATTTTTTTAAGGGCTCAAGGTTAAGCTTTTTTTTACTATAGACTAAGTGGAATGATTAATATTCTTGTTTGTATTCATGAATTATGTTACATGAATATTTTAGTAAATGAAATAAAAGTTTATCATGGTACCTTCATTTATATTTAACCAATTTTATTTTAAATCGTCACATATTTATGGTTTTTAGGTATTTAACTTTTCATTGGTTATTCACTTTCTTTTTATTAATGTCCTTTATCCCTCTTTATAATTATTTATAATTTTCTTCTATGTCTATATCTTTACTTTCCACCAATGTTCTTCTACATAGAAACCTAGATATGTATTATTCTATATGAACTTTTTTACTTACCCATCACTCTTATTAAGAGTATATTTAATTAAACCTTTTTATGGAGTGGGTTTCCAATGAAGTTATTTTCAAATTTTAAACCCATTATTATTGATATCAAGATCAAAATCTGAGGTCATAGTTTATTTAGGGGGTGTGAAACCCTTATATTTTTAAAATAGGAACACCATGCTTAATAGAGTGTTTAACACAAAAAAAAATCTTATAATAGAATATAAAATTACTATAATTTATGATATATTTATTTTTAAATAATTTCAATATCCTTTATAGATTGCAATGCATGCAACATCGGGTTTGAACAAAACACAATACTCTATTAAAATATTATTATTTAAACATTTTCTTTTTCACCTAGCCATTAAGTTAAAGGGTATGAATAGTACTAACTAAATTATGATAATCATATTATTTAACCTTTTATATAATAAAATCAATGGTTATTTATTTTTTATTAATAAAATAAGATTCATTCTAAATTAAATGAAATGTTTTTGAAAAACTATATTTTTCTAAAAGGTGGTTTATTCGCACTTTGATCACATAATTTACAGTTAATTTCTTTTAATTTTATAAAATTTATTTGGAAAAATTAAATTAAATTTTGAATTCATCATATAAAAATTATATTAGGTATAATTTTTGGGAATTTTCTAAAACGTTTCATTTTTTGATGAATAGTTAAAAATGTTGAATTTTAATTAAAAATTGCCTTTTCATTTAATTACTTATAAAGTTAAATTATATTTTAAAATTGTTTTAAAGAAAAATTAGATAAATTATTTATCATTTAATCCAATATTTTCAATTCAAATCATTTTATCTTGAATTTTGAAATAAAAACTTTGTGATATTTTGAAAATTTTCTCTTTGAAAGTCTACATTCACATCACATCTACAGGATTAATTTCAAATTATATTTTTTCACTTATGTGAATGGATTTTGTAAAAATTATTTCTATAATATTAATCTAAATAATTTATATTATATAATAGCATCATCTAAATTTTTTAACATAATTAATAGTAAAAACCGTAAAAAAATATTTATAGTATTTAAGGTAAAAACTGATTTTCTAAGGGTTAAAAATAACCCCAATTTTTTTTAAAAACAATTTAATTTCCATATTTCCACTATATCATGTCTAATTATCTATAATACTAAATTTTGGACCCTTTTGGAATGTGAAAAATGTGGGTACACAATTTTCTTTTCAAAAATTACAAGTGTGTCACTCACCTCACTTATAAAAGGTCACCCACTCTACTCTCTTCTCCACACATTCAAGCCATTTTAGATCATCCAATACCTACCCAAATAAATTAAAAACTAAAATAAATGCATCATATATTCATTTTTTTGTAATAACTACTTTTTTGGAATACTTTAGGTATAATTCTAAAGAAGTGTTCTGAGAAGAGGTAAAATTACAAACTATGAGTTTTTGTTTTATTTATTTTTCCACCTCATTAAAATATTCCTAATTTATGATTATATAAGAAAGAAATTTCTACCATATACTAAGATAATATTATATTAATTTAAAGACCTATATACACTCTCCTTTTCCCTGAAATGTGATACGATAGTGTCACTCGTATGTACGGTAGACTACTGCCTTGCAAATTGATGTGATATGTTTTCCATCAACACCTATTGCGGTTGGGTAAGATGATGAATCTAAATTATATATATATATTATTTATAAAATAATTATACATATTTATTTATTTTATAATATATACCTTTTACATTACATTTTGTAGGGGATACGATAACGTCGCTTGTGCGTACAACGGACTACCACCTCACAAAGAGATGAGTTTCATATTTCACTAACACTTTAAATGGAAGGTAATAAGGAAATTTTTAATGGATATATGTTATATAAATTACATAATTATTATATTCATGACATATTTATCATTTTTAAAAGATAATATATCATTTTATTTCATACCTTTTTACTCACTAAAAGATGATAATGTCATTCGTGTACGTGTGGGATAACACCTTCAAAAAGTGATTTGAATCTATTTTAATCACCACACTATAAGGATAAAATATATAAGTATATTTAAAGAATTAATATGGTATTTATTATACTATTATAATTTTTTAAAGGTAAAATATTACTTACCTCCTTTCTATAATGAACATTGAAAAATGGAAATGTTACTCATGCGTGCGTATAGCCTATCGTCTTCATGATCATAACATACTTCATTTCTCAAAACCATATTTCATGATTGATCTTAATAGTATAATTTATTTATAAATATGATAATAATTTAATGATTATTATTTATTATATGATGACATAATCACCTCTTTGACAAATATTAAACCCAGAGAAGTCATTTTTGAAACATAAGTCGCATATCGTTGAAACACCCAATATAAACATAATTGATTAAGTAATTGTATATAACATGGTAATAATTGAAATAAAATTAATAATAAAATTGATTTTTTTTAATAAATAAATTTATTAATATAATTTTATTATTCTAGAGGATAAAGAACATACATAATGATTGAGACTCAATGTAAGGGTTTCTCATCTCACTTTTACATTCATGATACATATGACATATTCACCAATTATTTCGTTTATGATGTGTATATAATACCAATTTTATATTTTATTTTATGAATATATTTATCTTCAAGGTATTTAATTTTTCATTTTATGTCATTTATATTATGGGTCTTATGATTAAGAAGTTACCAATGTGGTAAGGGTTTATTCCACAAGCTCATCATTATTCTGGATTGTTTTTGTTTACATATCCCTTAGTAGGATTATTTTATATATATATATATATTAAAATAAATATTTTTTATTCTAATTTATTTACGCTTGATCTTTATGAAGTAGAATTATCATTTTTTCATTCTTTGGTAGTTAAAATTATTGAGAAATGTTTTTTAAGAAAAAAAACTTTATTTCTCTCATCAGTCAGAAATCCTTTTTCATAAAACCCCGTGTTTTCTAAAAGAACAAAAAAAATGTTTTTAACATTTTCAAAATGAGTTATTAAAGAAAATTTTATACATTTTTACTTTTTAAAAAAATTATATTAATCTCTATGTAGTTTCAAAACAATATCGTTTGGCTTTTACCTAAAAATTAAAAGAAATATTATCTTTATCATGTACCGAATGAATAGAATTTTCCATCATCATGACCAATCAATGTTTTAATGATTATTTTAAAATTCTTATAAGGTTATTTTCAATGAAAATTATTCTAAAATTTTTAGGTTCTTTTCAAAATGCAAAGGATATTTTTCTTAAAAATGATTTTAATGATCTCTTTATGGTATTTCTATTTTTTAACGATATCAAACATATATTTTACTTATGATACACTAATTATTTTTTTTATTGATAAAATAATTATTATTTATCTAAATGGTTTATGATCGGTTTTACTGGGGATTTACAGTTTTATTACCTTTCAACATTTTACTCTGGATGGTTTGTGATTATGTTTATTGATTGGGTAAGTATTAACATTTCATATGTTAGTTTTCCAATAAATTTTTTTATTTTGATTATGATTCAACCCTTTTATATGAGTAATTTTTTTTCCTAGTAAGTGATGGATAGGGCACACTATATTCCCTCGATGCATTGGTAGGTCTCATGAGACAAATTGGATCGGTTTTTATCCAAGGCCTTACCCATTTATTTATATTTTTTGAAAAAATTCCTTGATTGTTTATTTTAGATATCATTAATTATTCATTACATAATTATGAATATAGATATTGATATTTCATTGGGTTATTTTATTTTTTATAATATCAATGTTTATGTTTCAAACTCGTGTGATTAATTATATGGAATTATTTGATCATCTTTTATTCCTGCCACATTATGAAAAGAATATTTATTAAATGACATGTGTTTCAATTATTTAACTTTATATATTTATTATGTCTTATTTATTCATAGTTGTTTTGTACACATTCCATTACTAAGCACATGAGCTCATCGCTTTTTTTTTGTTTTATACTCTTCAGGATACTAGGAAGTGTTTTGTGATTGATATAGATGGATAAGATATGGGAAATAATGGAATTATAAAATAAAATACTTTTTTTATTTTATATTTTCAATTGTAATTATAATTTCAATTATCTATATACTTTACCAATACTAATAGACTATTCAGTCTTTCGCTATGTGATTCCTTGTATCTTATGCTAAGGTAATAATGTAGACACTGACTCCGAGCTACTGGAGTCTGGGTCACTGCAACTATCATGGGTTTTTATGTTTAAGTTTGATCATAAGTTAAATGGAATAAACACAATTTTTAAGGTTTTAAGTTATTTTATTTTATGTTTATTATTGATATTTTTGAGAGATAATTTATTTGGTTTAGGTATATGTAACCCTTAGGTTTAAGGTGAAAAATTATTTTAGAATAATGTTGTTGTATTTTTTGGGATGTAAGAATAATGGTATGAGAAATCCTTTGAGGTAGAAACATTATTTAGTTTGTGAAGTTATGAAGGAAATTTTTAAGGATTTTAAGGTTAATGTATTATATAATTTCTATGGGTATTGACTTTATAAAGACCATTTTCATTTCAAAATGTAATAATTCATTTCATGTTTTAATAATGTTGTTCTCTCTAGATTAAATATCTTTTATAAATATGAAATAAAACGGATCTCACAAAATATTCTTATCCATTCCATGTTTTTTAATCATAAATATCATGGAAAAATATTATTCGAATGATTTTCAAAGATTTTCTAACATCCAAATTGCATGTAAGAAACTATTTGGTTTATTCAATACCATTTCATTTTTATAAAATTTCTATGGATTATAGTATTTATTTTATTTGATTTCAAAATCTCAACTCATCTATACCACTCTTAAATGTAAATACCATAAAGAAATTTACTATTAATTTTATGGAGATACGGACTTCATGATGGAAGATAAATGGAATATGAACAACATAAAATAATACCATGATATTTTTATTTAAGGTATGAATTATTTTCTTACGTTATAAGTATGAATCATGATTGAGTTGATATTTATGAATCACAATGATGTATTTCATATCTTTGATTTATAGGAATAATGTATTAAGGAATAATATGGAAAGTAATAGTTAAAGGATTAAGAAGAAATATTAATTAATTATTTGTTTACTAATGATATTCTATTATATTATAAATATTATGAGAATCAAGAAACACCTAAGGATTAGTCTATAGTAGATTTTGTTTTCAAAATTTAGAAACATATAGAATCTATACCTTTGAAAAGTAGTGTAGTAAAAGGGTGATAATTTTTTAAGACACTCATTTGAGGAAATATTATAATGGGATAAATAAACATTTAGGTCAATTTTTTTATGATGTTAAGAAAATGATAATCAATTAAAATCATTTGTTTTTTTAAAGAGTTGTAGAGAAAACCTTATAGGTTAAAATGTGATTTGATGATAAATAATATTTTTTAGGATTTTCATCATATTTTTGAGAAAATTATTTTAATTATATTAATAAATATTTATTAGACATTAAAACCCATTGCATTCAGCACATCCCCATGCCTTGAACCATCAATAGAAGGGATAAAAGGGTTAAGCACCTACCACTGACCAACAATATTTCCTTATTAGTATGACATTATTTAAATGACTTCCAAAATAAATATTAAGTTGATGTTTTTAAAATATTTTATATCTTATAGATAAAGATGGTATTGAAAAGTGATGTGTTTATTAAGTGGTTTATGTTATTTTAGAAGAATTTATCTATTTTAGAATCCTTATATGGTTAAGGTAAATAGAATATTATGGGATTTTATTTGAGGATTAATTGTTGGAATATCTTTTGGTGTTATAAATTATTTTAATGTGGATTTATGGTTATTTAGATCTATTTTCAAATGATTATAATATCTTAAAGATTACATAACTATGCCATATATATTTTTGGTATGAGACATTAAGAGTTACTGATGTTATTTGAAGATGAATATTAAATTTATCTAGGAAACATATGTAACAAAATAATTGTAATAATTGTATTTCAATATTAGTGAGGAATATTTTATAGAATTTTAGGTATAGTTATTTTTAAAAAATTTATTTTTATCTTTGGGTATTACTATTGAATTTTAAAGATTAATGTATTATTTCTTCATTTTAATGTTTCTTAATTTTGGTAACTGTATTAAGTTTTTCTAACCCTTATATTATTGGTTAATGTCTAAATATTATAGGAAAATATAATGATACTTTTTAGAATTATTTAATCCATTATAAGTTGATTTTATTTCTTCAGGAATAAAAAATTCATATTGAATACTCATCATTTGAAGAAAAAGATGATATTGTGGTAGAAATTTATTAATAAAAGAAATTATAATTTTCAATTAAATACATTTCTTTAAATTCATAGTATATATGGTAAATTAATTCATAAAATGTTGGAAAAGTATCTTGAAATAAAAAAATTATCCTATTACCTTCATTTCCAATGAATACATGGTAACTTTTACACCTCATTGGATTAGGGTTTTTGGGGTCATTGAATTCCTCAAAATCATTCACTTTCTTATGATCAATGATATTTTTCTCTATCTATAATTTTTTGGACATTAATTTTTTCTTTTATGTCTATATTTTAACTTACAACTAATGTTATTCTATTTTGGAAACCTAGTTATTTGTCATTCCATATGACCTTAATATTTCTCTTTATCTCCTTTGAAGAGGATGTTTTATTAACCCTTTTTACGGTGTGGGATTTCAAAAAATACATTTTCAAATTTCAAAAACATGAATACCAAGTTCAATATGAAACTGTGAGGATGAAATTTATTAAATCGGTATAATGAAAAAAAATCCACTATTTTAAAAGTAGAATATTTTGTTTAATTATGAATATGACATGAAGCACCGAGCTTAAATGGACCATAAAATATAATTATTTAAATATGATTAATATAAAAAACTATTAATTTAGTAGGTATTAATAGGATTAACTAATTTATTAAATATATATAAATTAACTACCCAACATAAATGTTTTGATAAATACTAATTAAATAATCACTTAATTTTTGTAAGGATTTTATGCTTCAGAAATATGTTTTCTATAAAATGATTTTATCCATTTTTGTTGAGAGAATATTATAATTAATTTAACAGAAATTAAGAAATTTAATTTAATAATAAAATATAATTTTAAAAATCACCATGTCAAAATTTTCCTATGATGAATTTTTTGTATTTTCTGAAAATATTTATTTTTCAGTGAATAATGAAAATTACCGGTTTTTATAAACTTGCAAACAATTTTTATTAAAAAATCCCCATAATATTTTTAATTTGATATTAAGTTAATATAATTAACCTTTAGATATACAAAATATAATTATTTTCATAACAATTGACATTATATGTGATCTTGGAAGAAAAATAATTCTAGACTGAAAAAGGCATTTTTTGGAAATCAGTTTTTCATTGCGTTTTGCAGGTTACGTGTACAATTAAATTATTTTAATTATATAGATTAAATTTAATAAAATATATTCCATTTTATTAATCAAATAAATTAATATTATTTAATAATTTCAAACTAATTTTTTATCATAATTAATAATAGAAATAGTAAAATTTTGTCACCAAGGAAAAAAGGATAAATCGGGTTAACTTTGGTCAAAACTAAGTGATAAGGACACCATTTTTCATCTTAAATATTTATGTATGAATTAATTTAAACATGCATCCCCTTAGTATCAATATTTATTTTTTATGTGAAATTTTTTAATGAATGTGGCCTATATAATATTTTAGGTAAATAAAAGGACAAAATGTCACCCTCTTGCTTTTAAATATCTCTATTATTTTCACAAAGGATTCATTTTATAAATGAATATTAATGGTTTATATTGAAAATAATGAAATTATTTTTATTTTGGTGATTTATTTATAATTTTTAGTAATTATATAATTACATTAATTGCTTACAAAACAGCGGAAAAGTATTTATTTGGTTCAAAGAAATATAAAAAAAATGATTTTAAAAATATTAAAAGATATCTCATTTGAATGAATTATTATGTTCCAAAAACCATTATATTGTTATAACATATTTGGTGAATTTTAAATATTTTTATTGAAATTCTATATTTTCATTGATGTTTTTAAAGTCAAATAAAATGAATAGTGTAAAAATTGATTTTAATGACTTTTATAATAAATAACGTTTTATTTAATGATTTAAAATTCATAAAAATATTATATACATAAAATTGAATGGGATAAAGTTTATAATATCAACTATGGTCCATTTATGGTACTTTTAATATTTATATAAACTTTCATGACCCCTAAAGAGTAAAAAAGTTAATACTATGGTAATTTTCAAAAAGAGTTAACATGGGTTAAAACAAAATGATAATGGTGAAAGCATCACCTAAAATTGTAAATTTTTTATTTTACGTGATTATTTTGAATAAATCTAATATTTTATTCAAATATTATATATTTATTCCCATTCTAATTTGAAAAATAATTCATATTAATTTCATACATTAAGAAATTGCAAGAGTGCGCCTCCCCTCACTTATAAAAGGGAACCTCCTCTCCAATTCTATTCACACTAAAAAACATTTTTTATCATACAATAAAAAAATACAATAATTTCATCTATAACCATATCCTATATTCCTTTTCTTGATAAAAAAACCATCGTAGGAATTTTTTTGTTACCCTTGAGAGGTTCTCCAAAGATAAGCTATAGTTCATAATCATACATTTTCCTTTTGTTTATTTTTATAACTATTTCAAATCTTATTCAACCATGATGGAATAATAACAACATTATATTACATATATGAATATGTAATTATCTTATTATAATAACCTATACCCACCTCCTCTTCCATCAAATGGTAAATGAATCCATCATTCATGTGTATGATAGACTACCACCTCACAAACTGATGTAATTCATTTTCAATAACCTCCTATTATGACTAGTTTTAATGATGGATTTAATGTATATATTTTATAGTAATGAAATATTTATCATTATTAAAAGATAATATATCATTAATTTATTACCTTTAAATTTACTAAAAAATTATAACATCATTAGTGTTTACATTTTGATTATCGCCTCCATAAAGCGATATGATTACTTTTTCATCACCACATCACATATATGATATATATATATATATATTTAGAAAAATAATATGGAATTTATTATGTAATAATAATTATAAAATATGAAAATAATACTTACCTTGTTTTCATCATGATCGTTGAAAAATGAAAACGTTACTCAAGCATACGTATAACCTATCATCTCCATGATTATAACATAGTTCATTTTTAATAACAATCATTAATGATTTTTCTTTAAAGTATAATTGATGTAAAAATGATAATCTTTTCACGATTATTATTTTTTATAAAATATAATAAGGATCATCCTGAAAATAGTCAACCTACCAAATTCATTTTGGACATATGTGTTGAATATCATCAAAAAATTCAACATAAATTTAAATGATTAAGTAATTAAATATAAAATTCTAATAAAAAAATTAAAAGGAAATATAAAATTGAAAATGGTTCTTAATAAATTAAATAATTAACAAAAGTTAATTATTCTGGATGACAAATAATGTATGTGATTAGTTTGACTCAAGGTAAAGAACATCCTTTTAAAAAATCCTCCATTAAAGTTTCTCATAAAAATAATTTTATTCCATGTCCATGTTTTTATAAATGTTTTGATAAAATTATTATTTATGATTAAATATATGATAATGATGAATTTTGACCATATTTTATTTTTTTTATTTTTTTTAACAAATTAATCTTTTTAAGGTTTTACGTAAGTGACACATTAATTTAAAAACCATATTTTCAATTTTTTAAAGATTTATTTTATAAATATTATTCCTACATGTCAATATTTTTTAAAATTATTCAATAGATGTATTTATATGTATATAAATTATTTTTAAATTATTTTTGTTTTATCTTTTTTACTTTCCTTCAATGGTTTTTCAAAAGTAATCTTTTTGTGAAAGTTTTAAATAATGTTTGACTTTCTTTTCAAATGGAAAAAAGGAATGTTCTATTTTAAAATATATAGTGAAAAAATTTCCCACTTTCATTACCATTATTTAATATATGTATTCCTTTATAATATTCCATGTTTTCAACAAAAAAATCCATATTTCCTTTTTTCTTGTAACATTGGTTCTAAAATGGGTTTTATAAAAATAAAGGTCATTTTGAAATCCAAAAGTGTTCATCATAATGATTAAAAATAGTTTTTCAGAGGATTTATAATGAAAAGGTGAAATATTAAAAAAAATTATTCATAATATGGTCCATGAACATTGTTTATGAGGATGGTTGATCCCGATATAGCTCATGATGACAGGTGATCCCAATGTAGCTTATGTGATGGGTGCACCGAAATATCATTCCAATGCATTGGGTGTTAATTATATTCAACAGAGACTAATTTTGAATTTGACCATATGGTTATTAAAATTTTAAAGGTTCTTATAAGATTTCTTTAAATATGTTGTCTCAATGAACCTATGTGACTTTTATATTATTTCAAATATGTTTTGTGGAAATCATTTCATTTTAGAAGGTAATATAATTCTTTTTTTAAGCAAGGATTATACCCTTTTGGGTAAAAAGGAATGCCTTTAAGAAATTGTTTTTATTGGGTTCTCATGTTTTCTAATAAATCCACATGACAATGATTTTCCTTTATGTTTTCTTATAATGTGTTCAATGAAAACTTTTGGGAAGTAAAGAAGATTTCATGAGTAAGTAAACTATTATTTGAGATCTGGGATTATTATGTTAAAATAGAACTCACTTCTGTGATCTCATGTTTTTAAAATAAAAAATGAGTTTATTTCATTCCTTTATATGTATATTACTAAGATTTTTGTGCTCAAATAATATTTTAAAATGTTTTCCATAAGGTTTAAGGATGGGTGGGAACAAAGAATAAGTCAAGTCAAAATTCATGAATATTTTTCATGAAATGAAAACATGTATATTTTTAAAAGATTTATATTATTGGTAAAATGGATACTGATTAGAATTTTAAACTTTGTTAAATATGGTTTTTTATGTATGATTTATGAAATAATTCTCTAAAACTCTAAATCATAAATATCCTTAGGTTTATAAGAATTTAAATTAATTATTAAAAATGAAAGTATTAGTTGAAAAAGGATTGAGTTATTCTATTTAGTTTAGAAAACCCATAAAAATACCATTATAAAATCTATCCTCACATTCTGGAGACCTATTTTTTATCATAAAACAAAACAAGGAAATTTTTAGGTATAAACCTAAAGAGGTTCTCCAAAAAATGGTACAGTTATTAATTAAGAATTTTTATTTTATTTCTTCTTATACCTCATTTGAATCTTATATAACCATTTTAAAATAATATCATAAGTATCTTAAATATTTACTAATATTTCATTAAATTAATTTCTTAGCCAATATCCATCTCATTTTCAATCAAATTGGACATAAAATAATCATTTGTTTGTACGACAAACTACCGCCTCACAAACTAATGTAATTTTTTTTTCAACACAACTTCTCACAGATGGTTATAATTGTGGATTCAATGTATATATATAATATTCATGAAATAATTATCATTATAGAAAGATAATACACCACTTATTTTCATACCTTTCTATTCATTAAAAAATAATGATGTCATTAGTGTACGTGTGGATTATCACCTCTATGAAGAGAGGTTGTTTATTTTTCATTACTACATCACATGGCTAGTATATATAATTTTATTTAAAATTTTAATATGATATTTATTATAAAAAAATAATTCTTGAATGAAAAAATGATACATAACCTTTATTTCCTTATTATATTTGAAAAAAGAAAATGTCTCTCATGAGTATATACTACTTATCATCTCCAAAATTATTATGAAATTAATTTTTCATAACCATATTTCATGGTTGGTTTTAAAATTAAAGTTAATCTATAAAAATTATAACTATTTCATGATTAATATTATGTATATTATGAAACTAATATACCTTTGACCATGGTCAACATACTAAAGTTGTTTTTCAACTATTAATTGAATGTCCTCAAAACACCCATCATGGACATAAGTAATTAAATATTTCATTGTAATAAATGAAAAAAATTGTTTAATGATAATTATTAAACATGAAATAGGTTCTTATGTAACTATATAATTTATATAAGTTTATTTACTGTTAGAAAATAGAGCTATACTAATAGACATATACCAATGGTTTAGTCAAAACCATTAGTATAGGTAACTTAATGAGAGCATGTACCAACGATTATTGAAACACCATTGGTATATGTAACTAAATGGAACCCTATACTAATGATTTTGGAAAAAAATTGGTATAGTTACCATGGATTAACCCTATACCAACGGTTTTTGGAAAACCATTTGTATAGGTACTCTAATTTTTTTAAATTGTTTTGTCAAATAACATGAAATATATCAAAATATAAATTAATTTTTAATATATATATATGTGTGTGTGTGTGTGTGTGTGTGTTTGTATCAAATTATATGCAAAAAATTAAATGTATCTTACTGGTTAATTCATTGAAATATAACAATAAGGTGTTGGGTTTGAATCCTAGAAACCTTTTTTTTGAATACATTTACCAACAGTTTTTTGAAACCACATTCATAAGTATTTCATATAACCTATACTAATGGATAAAAACATAATTTCCCTCAAAACCATTGGTGTAGGATTTATTTCTAGTTGTGATTATATGGGAGTCAAAGTACATACATGGAATTCCTTGACTCAGGGTAATGGATTTTATCTCAATTTCCCTTTATTAAAGCATGCTTTAATGTTATGGACCTAATTTATTTTATATGTTTTATATATTTCCAATTTTAGATTTTATATCATGAATTATTCATACTTCATGGTATTTTACATCACAATTCAAGTTAATTCATTTGAGGGTTATTTATTCAAAAGTCACTAAAGCGGTAAGGGGTTTCATCACTCAATTTCTATTAATTGAGTGATAAAACTATTTTATTGATTATTATATTCCATGATTATATGTGTAATACAATTTTTTGGATTTATATTTTTTTTAATTTTTGTGGATATAAATTTTTTACACATAATCACTCCATTGGTTAACTATCAATTCAATGATATGACCTTTCTAAGGGTTATTCGTTTGATATTCTATTTCTTTGGGACATACGTTTTTATTATAAACGTATCTTCACTGATGAAGTGTATATTCTAAACCATTGAAATTTTATATCATGAATATTCTTAAGTTATTGATATTTAAATCATTATTTTATGTTATTATTTTATGGGTTTTATGAATCAAATGATACTAAAGTTTTAAGGAGTTTATGTTTCAATCCAATTTTAATAGGTATTGTTGATTCTTTAATTCTCATTGAGAAATTATGTGACCCTTATTCAATAAACACATTTCACTTTTCTGCCTTCTTAATATTTCAATATTTTTTATATTTAATTTATGCATTTATCTCTTTTTTACTCAAAATGGTTCAAAAAAATTCCTGAAAATTCAACCATATTTGTCCTATTTTGGTTAGAAAATCTTTTTAGTCCATATCTATGTCTTATAAAATGTTTACATGAATTTTTTTTTAATATTCCTCAATATTTTTTAAATTCACTTTACCCATGATTGAATTTTTATGAGATAGTTAAAAAAGAAACTTCTTTTTATATTCTAAACAAGGTAATTTTTACCAAAGATGTGAATAGAATCTCTATTTTAACAATTAAGGCATGAATTGAATTTATCTCTAAAATGATAGCTCAATGATTTGATTCCTTCTTTACAAGTAACCATGTTTATTTTTAAATAACATATTTTTCATATTATTCTATATATATTTACCTGAATGGCCCGAAGGCCTTCATTTTTTTTGATTTTTGATAACCCCCCCCCTTTCAAGGGATGAGGGGGGACCCCTTAAAAGGCCCATAGGCTTAGAGATTACATGTCACGTAGGATTAGGAGATTACATGACTCGAAGGTCTTAGGGAATTCAACTAGAATATCTATAAGGAACTACCCCTCCCCAGCATCTGTATCATGATAGTATCTCTCCACCTTCGCAAGGTCATCTGGCTAGGCTTCCCGTGCAAGCACAGGCTGGTTCCGTTGGCATAGTCGTACCCTCTCATTCTGACAAATCCATTTGGCTCTGCTCTAGTGAGTACACCTACTCTGAATCCTCTTCTGGGGATGATCCTTTTTTTGTAGTGTGTCTGGGGCAACTACATGTGGCCCGAAGGCCTTGAGGTGGCCTGAAGGCCTTAAAGGTGGACCTAAAGCCCTATTGACCTAAATGCCTGGGTGGCCCAAAATCCTTAAGGACTCCAAGCACAAACTGGTGGCCCAAACCGAAGTCCTTGATTTTATTTACGCTTCATTAGGTATATTTTCAGATGATACCATACTTATTCATTCTATGAATATACTATTATTATTTTAAATATATTTTCAACGAGCGCATTTATTTTCCACAGATAAACCAAGATATGAAAATCAATAGTTATTGTTATATTAAAAAATTTAATCTTTAATATGTTATTATTGTGTTATGGTTCTTGGAAATTTTTTATGATGATGGATGTGCTTGATATATCTCTCTAATTAATTAGGTAAAGGGAAAAAGTTAACTAGTTATAGGTTTCTCCTAATAAATTTTTAGAATTTATCGGGTAGGGTATTAAATTTTTCAAAGTGATTATAAGAGTGACATGAAAATGATGTTCCAAGTTACCATGGTCTTTCCTTTATGATTGAATCGAGTTATAATGGATCCTTTATTCATGTATTATTTTAAAATGGCTCATGATTTTAAATTTATATGGATCTTGTATTGTGTTAAATCTGTATTCCATGTTTCCAGATTTATGATCCAGGTATTGATGGGTATGAATTCTATTTTGTTTTTATCATGTACATTGATCATTTAATTATAATATTATTCTCATGTCATTCTCATTGATAAAATATAATTATTAATACTTATTTTTACCATTATTAATCATTTGATCTCACCCTTCTTGTGTTTCCTTTTCCTTAGGTTGTGAAGGAAGGTTTTAAGTATGTCATGCATAAGAAATTAAAAATATGTGAAGATCATATTGAAAGATGATTTATATTTTTATGAACCATTTATTTCTATATCCATGTTTTTATGTAATAATTTTTCTAAATTCTATAAAACTCTAAACCTTAATGTTCCTTTCTTATGTAAGTGGTCCAATTTTTTTAGTTTGATGTTATATGTTTTGAAGGGTTAAAATTGGTTTAAAATTATTAATATCAAAGACATAAATATAAATAATATGTCTTAAAAATTGATCATGGAGTTTGGGTTTAGATCTATTATAGATGAGAATTTACTTTTTAGAATCAAGATTCCAATCTTACAGACCACTAAGATGTGGTTAAGTACATTATTCTTTCTGAACAACTTAATTAGAGAATTATATGTTCATGACATCAAAATAAACATGATATATCCAAGATATATCTTGGTCTGAGTTAGGGTATATATATTGACAAGATACTGAGGAGATTCAGCAAAGAACAATCTATAAGGTTTCTATTTCATATGTCACATTATATCCATCATTCCATAAAAATGATTTCTCAAACACATGTAGAGAGATAGAGAATGAAAAGAATTCAATATGCTTCAGTAATTGGGTCTGTCATGTATGACATGATGTATACTAGGATAAGTGTTTCTTATAGATTAAGTGTAGCAGGATGATATCAAGAAGATCTAAAAGACCTCTATTGTATGTTTATCGAAACTATCCTTAAGTATCTAATGAAAACAAAGGATATTTTCTATGTATATGGAATAAATGAGGATCTAGTCATGAGGGGATATTTATATTCTAGTTTCCAATTTGATCAAGATGATTATAAGTGTCATGTGGGATACATCTCCACCATAAATAGAGGATACATGAGTTAGAAGTTATAAAATAAAGTAGTGGTTGTTGATTCTACAATGGAATCAGAGTATATTGAGGCCTCTAATGTAGCTAGGGGAGTTGTCTAGATACAATATTTCATCCTAGAGTTGGATGTGGTACTTAAAATTAAATACCATATCATAGTTTATAGTGATAATACTAAAATGGTGGATCCTTTCAAATAACCAAGGTTACATCAACGGATGAACTACAAAGTATGAATATATTATATGTTGATGTATTTCTATAAAAAAGGTGGAGTTTGATTGAGAATCATTTCCATGGAAAATAATATGGTGGATCCCCTAACAAATCCCCTATCTCAACAGAAACATGATGTTCATGTGAGAGCTAGTAGAATAAATTTCATTAGTTGTTAGTTGTAGGCCAAGTGAGAGTTTGTTTGAGTTAGTGTCCTAGAACCAACTATTTTATGCTTTAGATTACCAAATATATTCAAATATGTGAATATTCAATATATAATATCACATAATGATCATTATTCTATGTGATTATAATGTGATAATGTCTTGGGGTATCTTTTTCATCTAAATAAGTTATAGTAGTTCCTCACAATGATGGGAACCTTGATATTCTATGAAGATATATATTAAACATTTTCCATACGGACAACATGATGAACTATGATGGGTACATAGTTAATCAAATATTAGGTGTGAGTGATCATAAAAAGATGATGCTTTGTCTCATGATTTTTATACTTGGTGGTCTCCAACATTGGATATTATAAAGGCAAACCCTCAAATAGAAATTCTACATGTTTTTGTAACCTCTAATATTCATATCTATGATTGTGTATAATGGTCTATAGACATTAAGATTATTATTATTCCATACAGTGACTCACATGAATATATTTATAGCTTAAACCCATGATGCACTATGTTTATAGCAAGTATGATATGATAGGTATGTCACGATTGGTATGTTATTAATGGAGATGATGAGGAATTATTTCTCCCTTCCATTTGTGAAAGTTAATATCTTAGAACTTTAATTTCAATAAAACCTTTAAAATAAATTCCATTTATATAGTTATGTAGGCTCGTTCACTACTTATAGTCAACAAAATATATATCAAAAATTAAGGTTGAATAAATAATTATGAAACCTACTTGATGAGATGTCAAGATAAAGGGATTATATTACACATTTTGTGCTCGTAGGTGGTTATCGACGTTGCAAAATTATCTAATTCCACTTGGGGGAATGAACTCGTTGTTGGGTAGTAATCATGGACATTATGAAATCCTTCTTAGTTACAACAGGGAATATCTCTAGAGTGTCAAAAATTATGTGTTCTTATTATTATTAATTACATTTGTTTTAATTTAATTATAGGAATAATAATTATTCTCAAGTCCAAGAAATAATTTTTTTCCAGATATATAAATCACATAAATTAAATAAATATTTATTTACAATGTAATGTTTTAATCATGAAAATATAAATTATTAATTATTTTATATTTATTGAAAAATTTTATAATTAAATATTTATTTCATTATTTGATAAATGTTAAGGAGGATGACTAAACCAATATGGGTTCTGGTGATAAATTTTAATTTAAATGGTGTTAAATTAATATTTATCATTGTTCATTATATGATAAAATAATAATAAAATTGTTATTACATTCCATGGGGTCCTTTAAGGGTATAATATATTATTAAGAGACTGTGTGAAATTAAATAATATTTAACCTTAATGTATAACAATATAAATAGAATATTATTTATATTCTGAAAGAG
Source organism: Viscum album (assembly GCA_963277665.1). Taxonomy (NCBI): domain Eukaryota; kingdom Viridiplantae; phylum Streptophyta; class Magnoliopsida; order Santalales; family Viscaceae; genus Viscum; species Viscum album. Next base: position 1,191,765,867 of record OY728130.1, on the reverse strand, counting down.
TTGATCAGATTAGGAAATCATTTTGTACAATGAAATCTAGAGCTCTCTCTCTTTCAAGACCAAGAAAAACTTTATAGAGTTTCTTCTCTTAATCAAAAAATATTATCCTCTAACATCAATATTATTAAGAAGAAGTGTGAAATTATGATTCTTCATGACCAAATTAATATTCACAGTGATCAAGTCAAACATTGGATGATGATCGATTCTCCAGGTTAGCACCATACAATCCATCGATATTGTTCAAAGATCAAATAAGCATGTGTGGATCACCACTAAAGGGATTCTACTCATGGATCCTATAAGAGTGTAAATTATAAAATGAAATTATTTCTAATGATCAATTTCTTCATCAAATAAATATCTTAATACCAATGTTATTATTCTTATTTTCCATTTAAATTAATTATAAATTTAACATGAAAGATACTCTTGGTTCTATGATGCATGTCATGTTCCATTAGAAAATTTTCATTTTCAATGGATTCCATGTCATTTAAATTATAGAATTTCCATTGAATTCTAAAATTATTGAGTGAGGCTGAGCCCTAATAAGAACTTCTACTACACCAGAAATCTTAAATATTCACTCTTTATTATCTTTATGTTCAATTTTATACCCATTTAACTGATAATAAGTGGATATTTTTTATAGAGAAACAATGTATTAATCATTAATAACTATTTAAAATGCAGAAGTTTCTTCCTTTATTGACCTATAGATCAAAAATCGGGGATAGATATTCTGGTTAATTCACACCATGAACGAATTTTGAAAACTCCTCCCAAATGGGAGTAATTTCACTGCAAGTTAAAACTCATGAAGACCCTTCAATTGTGCATGATTAGTGGTAGCAACAATCATTTTAGTGGTAGTCTGGTTAATGAATGTTTTTGTAATTTTAATGGATTTCAACTCAATGACCAATCTATAGATAATTCGACCAGCTATTGATATCATCTATTGAAAGGGTTTCTTATATTTGAATCACTTCCATTAGGATTTTTAGAAAAATATAGAGGCATAGGGAAAATGTGTTTCTACTAGTGATTAGATATTAATCTAAATAGATTAATCTAGGATTGGCATTTTCATAATGAAATGGGTGGACTAAAACTAACAGAAAAGGCTGGTGAAACTGAATGATTGGGTGGGGTACATTATATAAATATTGTTGGACCACTATTTTTATTTTCTACACAATACTTAAATATAGTGGTCTACCTAATATATGACTCATTATGATTGTTTATTTTATATCAGATGAAATAAATGTTGAACTATCTTCTCCCTTGTACATAGGATTTAAATCTGAATCAAGTAAAACAAGTGTACCCTTTACATGATTTAATTTATACTTATCATGAATATTTGTGTGAGTTAGAATTAACAGGGCATCAATGTGTGTTAGATTTAGTGTGGTTATTTGTGTGAACCTTATTCTTCTATGTATTTTACACTTGATTTTAATAGGATTCCTTCTAGTGACCTATTCCGGGTAGTGTGTTCAACAAGTTCCAAATTTCCATGTTTCAAATTCTATTTAAATTCTTTAAAAATATATAAAAGATATAAGGGATTATATCATGGGCTCAGTAGTGTACTTAATAATAATGGATGTAGCATCCTTATCTTGTTCAGATGATTTATTTATTTAGTATGAATTATTTTATTAGATGGGAATTACTTTGGATGATAGAAAGGCCCTGATTAAAAAATTAAATTAAAGTTATTTATGTTAATAGAGGATATAGACAGATTAATATCACATCAATAAAGATCAAGAAATTATATTGAAGGGTTCCATGTTGGATAAAATAGAGAAAGATGAATGGGAAAAGAAATAAAGAAAGGCATTGGAGGTTTTTAGGATATCATTAGTCTAGAATTTGGCATTGAACATCTAAAAAAGACTAAAATATAGTTATTTGCATCCCTAGAAAACATTCATGAGAAACCTACAACAATCAACAAGTGTGTTTGATAAGATTGTAAATTATTATTTCTCTATCGAAAGGGAGATATAGTATTAATAATATAAACGAATTCAACTTGATCAAGAGGTATATTGAGTCTATAAAGGTAACATTTATTGTTGATGTTTTCAAAATATTACTACTGACATTATTATTAGAATCAAGGGAGAGAATGGTAATGATAATAAGAAACTCTATGTGGGAAGGTGACTTTATATTTGATGATTTCCAAAACATAATTATGAATTAATATATCTATAATATGAAGACATATTCATATTATTATGATGTATTAAATAAAAAAATAATAGGGTGATCACCTAAACAAATAAATTAGAGGTGATAAAAATGTAAGATAAGATAGATAAGTAAGGCTAAATCTACCTGACATGGCCTAGTGTACTATTACAATTGTAAATGGAATCATCTCAAGAAATACTATCATGGTCACAAAGGAAATTCTAGTATATCGACTTCCATGGGTTTAAATCAAGTGAATTAATTTGAAGAAAAACATTATTAATATAATTATGATTGTTAATACTCTTAATGAATCTTGTATTATATATTCTAGATTATCATTCCATTCTACTGATGAGAAGGGAAGCATGGTCAATTACGTATCAATAAACATTGAAAGTGTGCATCTAGTTTATAGAGACCCAGGATACTCATACATAGATATTACATATTTTTAAATGAATATTCAATACATTTCCCAATCATGTGTCAGAGGACCGTAATAGTTTAGTGCCAGTGGAAAATTGGGACACAATCTTCTAATATGGTGAAATAACTTCAACATTTCCCACAAAGATCTTCCCATTTATTACTCTTTATAATCATACCCTACATAAAAATGTCTTTATAACCTAGTGAAAGGAATCATTGTAAAGGGTAATATCAGATTCTCAATAAGGGTAAGCATAATAGATATAAATATATGATCATATGAAATCATAAGATGAGAATATTGGTACATGATAATGAATAAAACCTATGAATTTTACACCCAACCTATGATAAATCATAAACTTGAGTCATGGAATAAATATTAGAAGTTTATAAGACGTGGATCATAATGAAATCAAAGAATATTGGCCATGATATAATAAAATTGGCATAAAACATAGGTTTGTGGCATACACATAAGCTATAAATTATTATTTCAAGGCTACCCAGTAAGACTTTCGTAACGTGTTAGGCTTGGGATAACCACTATTTTACCTAATTTAGTCAAGGGATGGCCTCCAATGTACCCTATTTCAGGCTTGGTCTAACCACATGTATACCCTTATTTTAGGTTGATAGACATTCTCGGTGGTACATGCCACCATCCCTAGTGACATCCCTTCCTTCACAGTGGAATGGGTTCACTCACCAAAACATAAAAGTGGAAAAAGTCTTTTATTAGACTGATTTCACTCCCCATTCTAGACCTGTCTTATTATACAAGGTACACTCCCTATTCCATTCACTTATATATCATGAGATATATAAATCTTTATGAAATTAACTGGAGGTAGATATAGTCTACCCCCGTAAAATAATTAAAACCATATTTATATGTTTAAAAAGATTATAAATATTCCTCCCATGAAATAAAATGGGTATCATAAACATTTCATCATATCATAACTAGTGGAAAATAGATAGGTTTCATAATTATTTCATCATAGTATAACCAGGTAAAATAATCTAGTTTTATAATAAATTTATCATGGTATAACCGGTGAAGAGAAATGGGTTTCATAAAATAATTATCATTATAAACATAAACCATTCAAAGAAAGAATAATAATGGTATCCTGGGATGATATCCTCATTAAGGCATAGGTAACATCAATGAATGAAATTATAGATGGAAAATAATTTTGAATGATCATTTAAAACATTTCCTGAGGAAAATATCCTTTATTCTTTGAAAAATAATTTTTAAAACATAAAAAAATTATGATACCATTTCCTTTGAAACTAACCTTGAAAACTTATATAATAAGCTTTAAAAATAATATAAATCACTTTTTAAGAATAAAATATTTTTGAGGTGATTTTATTTTAAAATTAACTCTGAAACTTATAAATGAATATTTGAAAATCATTTTTTTAAAAATATTACATTTTCAAAATCCTTTTCTTTTAAAATAACCATGTAAAATTATAAAGGAAGATTTTAAAATCATTTAAAACACTTTTCAAAATATAAAATATTTTCAAAATCCTTTACACTGAACATAATGTTTTGAAACTTATCAAGTAAGATTTGAAAATCATTTAAATAATTTTTTAAACATAAAACACTTTTTTAAGACATTTTATTTTAAAGTAACCTTTGAAACATATAAAGTAAGGTGTAAAAATCATTTCAAACTTTTTTTGAAACTTAAAACATTTTAAAAATAATTTTCTTTTAAAATAAACTTTGAAACTTATAAAGAAAGATATGAAAATCATTTAAAACACTATTTTAAACAAAAAACTTTTTAGAAATATTTTTCATTAAAAATAACCGTTGAAACATATAAATTATTATTTTAAAATCATTTAAAACACTTTTTAAAACATAAAACTTTTTTCAAAATCCTTTTCTTTGAAAATAACCTTAAAAACTTATAAAAGAATATTTGAAAATAATTTAAAACACTTTTTAAAACATTAAAATATTTTGGAAATTATTTTCCATATAATTATATTAAAATATAATTTAAAAACATTTTTAGGAAACATGCTTTTGGATGAAAACTGATTTTTCAACCGAAGAGAGAAATAAAGTCAGATTTTCATAAAAATATTTTCTCAGTTATTTTATGTGACAGAGTGGAAAAATGGTACCATTAGTTAAAGATTCCATTAATAAATAGATGAGAATAAAATTAATGAGAATTTTTGAGAGATATATTATAATATTTTATCATTAGAAACTTAATCATAAACAATCCCAACAAACGATGAGATTGTAACATGAAATCATTACCACTTTAGTAACTTCGAATCATATGCCTTGTAAAGGAATAACATAAAATGAAACATAAAATATCCTTAGTATGAATAAATTCATGATATTACATTTCAAAGGGGTTTTATATAATCCTTATGAAATAATATAGGTTCATATCATAACATACATCTCAAAGAAGAAAAATTGTGAAAAAAATACCTTACCGATTTGGAAGCTTTTGAACCATAAACCCCATGAAAGAGAGATAAAAAATATTATATAAATTCCCATAGTTTTAAGTGTAGTAATAATAAAATACATTCATGGGCATTATATATACCACATAAAATAAATAGGTTGTGAATATGGAATGTGTCTCACATAAGTGAAAAGTGAGACGAAAATCCTTTACCTTAAGTCTTAGCTTCTGTCATAATCATTCAAACCTAATATATAATAAATTTAATAAGATTAAACTTATATTAAATATCCATATTCATATATATAATACCATATATTATTTAATTATTACCTTCGATTAAATATTTATTTATAATTCCATGTTAAAGTTAATTTTCAGGTAATAACCTCTTTGTTTTCATATATGATTTCATCTATTATATTTTTTTTCCTTTTACATTAATCATTATTTCATAATATCCAAAATGTAAACCATGATATAAATATTATATATATTTAGTATATATAAATTTATATTAACCCATAAAATTTAGTAACAGGAAATTAAATGCATCGTTTATGGAGATGGTAGGACGTACATATGCCTGAATGTTGTTTCCATTTTCTTATCATATTGGAAAAATGAATATATATATATATTATTAAAGTATTATTTTTTCATAATATATATTATATATGTTTATTAAACTCATTCTTAATATATTCCATGTAAAGCGTGAATGAATCACATCGCTTTACAAGGCGATAGTCCTTCGTACACATTAACGGTGTTATTATATTCATAGAAAATGAAAATCATGAATGTATGTATGATATAATAATTTAAAAATTATAATAACAACATAATTATCATAAATATAACATATAAATTATAAATTAATCATTATTTTCAACCGTGATAGGTTATAATTGAAAAACAAATGACATCGGTTCATAAGGTGGTAGTCCACCGTACACATGAATGATGATTTTGTAACCCATTTGATGAAAGTGTGTAAAGTTATAGGTCATACCAATAAAATAAAAACATATCATTATATTGAAAATAATTAGGTCATTATATAATCTTACTATAATAATAATTTATGGAGGTGGAAAAAGAAAGAAAGTAAAGATGTTGGTTAAAGAACATTACCTCTTCTTCGGGTCTTCTCCTTAGGTTTTCACTAAATCCTTACAAGGTTAGATTTATTCCCAAAATAATACCTCTAGTATGAGTGGACGGAAGTTAGGAAGTGATTTTTCTAGGTTTTTGTCAACAAAAATTACTTGATAAGTGTGAATAAGGGGGTGTGCGACTGCCTTTTTATAATTGAGGAGTGGCATTCTTGTAATTACGCAAAAGAATTCACTATTGGGAGGTTTATCTTACCTCAAGATCCTAAAAAATTAAATAATAATTATACAAGAGATTAATTTTTCAATAAAAATATCAGCAACATAAAATAAAAAAAATTATCAAATACTCATTAGTCATTTTGTGTACTCAATTTTATCCTTATAGCTTTTACTAAGGTAACTTGTATCTTTTTATTTACCTAGGTAATTTACCCTTTAAGACTAAGATTAAAATAGATTTATTATATAACTTATACCCAATGATACTAAATATTAAATCCAATTCATTAAATAAAAATCATATATGTGTGTAAAGTTAATTTTAATACAAATGCAGGTAATGCACAAAATACTATTTTAACCATAATCACAATAATTAATTTTAAATGGTTTCACTAATAATTATGGTAAAAAATTAATTTTACCATATTTTATAATATAAATTATTATTAATCTAAATAGAGAATCCATTTTTCAAAATTAAACTAATACAAGTGAAAAAAATTCATTTAAATTTAATCCTACATACGCGATGAGAAAGTAGGTTTTTAAATTGAAAATGTTTAAAAGTATAAAAAAAAATTTATGTCCAATTTCAATATAAAATTTATTCCAATTACCTTAATTGGATTAATAAATTTATAATTTAAATTATCATACATTAAAACCATTTTAAAATATAATTTAACTTTATAAATAATTTAGGTGAAAAGACAGTTTTCAATTAAAATTCAGCATTTTCAATATTCATCAAAAAATGAAACTTTTTAGAAAAATCACAAAAAAATAACCCTAAGATAATTTTGATATTCTATTTTAATTTTTTTTATCAAACTAATTTTATATAATTGGGGAGAAAATTTTAAAAATAGATGTGCTACAAAAAAGTGATAAAACTTTTAAAAAATAAGGTTTTAAAGCATAAAATCATATTTATTCTTATTTTATAACGGGAAAACACATAAGATGAATGAAGAATAGTATATTTAATATTTTAATATATAAATTTCATTAAAATAATTCACCAAAAATTATTTTGTAAATTTATTAATATAAACATACTTCTGCACATAAAACACTTTTCTCAAATAAATATTTTATTTTATTTTAAAAATGCATTTTATTTTCATTTTTAATTAATTTTTCAACAAATAATACATTTTATATAAATTTTTAAACCATATTTTCACAATTTATTTACTCTTTTTTATAACCACCATTCATACATCTAGGAAAAAACTATCTTATTAAATAATAATATTTTAATAATAGATCATGTTTCATTTAAACTCGTTGTTGTGTGTAAAGAATCCTAATCTAGATGTTGTGTGTAACATAAGAGAAAATAAATGTTGTGTATAACTCAATCTAAAAATAGAATTATTTTTAAGTAAAAATATCAAAATGTTTAAATTAATTTGAAAAAATATATTTCACAAAATCACAGGGTGTTACTTTCTACCCCCTTAAAATGGATTTCACCCTCATAATTCACTTTGATCATCAAAGACCTACCTTTTTAAAATTCCTTCATAGAAATACACATTGTATAAATTAATAATTAAACATTTTTTAATAATGAAATATTGAAAATATAAAGTTTACCCAAATTAACTGATGATTAGGTTTCCGTATAGAAGAAAATAGGTGGGAAATGAATATATGGACATAGAAGAAAAGAATAAATAATTATAAAGAGTGATATAGATCACTAATCATAAGAAAGTGGGTGATCTAGAGAAATATAACAACCAAAAATCCATAAAACAAAGTAGTGTGAAAAAAGTCATTGATATCATTAAAAATCATGTTAAAATGACAACATCTTATTTAAAGATCATTTTCCTAAAGTTGAATAATTTTCCTGAGAATATATACATAATTAATTTCAATCCATTTCATAATCATGATATCATCCATCAGTTTTTCCATGATAAATTTCCACTTCATCTCTTACTCCAACAAATAAATGTGAATTTTTTGTGTTAGAATCACTAATGGATTATAAGATCCATAGATATAATGATAATCCATTTCATATATCCATTGTTATCATCACAACAAAATGGTTAGAATAATTTATCTAATATGAATGAAATAATAAATTAATATATAAAATATAATTCAAATTCCAATATAAAACGTTTCATAAATGTTTAATCATGTGACCCAATCAAAATATTGAAAAATAAAAAACTTTAGAAATATGTTCATTAAATTTCCAAAATTAACATATCATTAATCCCCAAAACATCATGAAGTAGATCTTAATTGTCACATACCAAACATGTGAATACCTTTATATTGTATTGTCTTAAAACATGGTAATAACCTTAATTACTTTAAAACCTCAATGAAAACATGAATTCTTTCTCATTCCATGAATAAAACTACACATTATTGAATATATTCCATATATCCAATAATGTTTTAAACTCCATCAATGATAATATATACCACTTTTTTACAAATAATTAATTAGTTACTATGTCATAAGTACAATACAATTTACTTTATACATATCAATTATCTCATTATCCAAATATCATTACTTCAACATCAAAACATATTAATGGTTTTATTTCCATGAATCACGTGTTATCCTTGAATATCACCTTTCCATTAAATCAGTTTTCTAGTTCATCAAAATCATTCAACATATTCTTTCAAATACTTAATAAAAAACTAATATAAAAAACCCCTTATGTATTTCTTAATTTGTGAATCTCAATAAAAAAATACTTCAATTATACCACTTCCTTCTCAAATAATAAATAAGGTTTCATCATCATATTCATTATTAACTCTTTCCTTTCATATTTCATTTGTAGTCTCTTCATCGTCAGCAGTATATCCATTACTTATATATCCCTTTTGATTTTATTCATGATATTTTCCATTAGAATATTGATTTTTATAATTCCCATACTTTCCACATTTAATGCATTCAACATTCAATGATATCTTATGAAGATCAATATTACTATCCATTTATTTAACTGAACTTGTCATTTTCCCACTACATTTTCTGGATTTTGTCCTTATTTACCACAGTAAAAACATCTTCACATTCCTATATGACATCTACTTGGGTGTTTCCTCCCATAGTATCAATATATAAGAAACTGAATATTATTTCTTCAACGGTTATCATCACCTGAAATCCCAGCGAACTCTTTCATACTCTTCCATAGTGAGTCTGAGAGTGGGTTAAGGTAAATGTTTCTAACCATGTTCTATAAAAACTAATTAGGAATAATCACAACATCCTTTACTTTAATCATCATACCATTTGACTTCTCATTAGAAAATAATCCATCAAATTCAATGTTAGTCCAGTTCCTTTTGGATCTCATCATTTACTAAGACCATATAGCATAGTGTGAGTAACGATAATCATAATGGAAAATCAAATAGTCTGAAAAATCATTTCATGGGTCTAACTCAAGTCACATTATTTTTAATATATGACACATTTGGTTTATCTTCTTTCATTATCAGTAATTATATAATTAAATAATTCATGATGGTTCATAAATATTTTTTGAATTTCTAAAGTATATCCCCCGAGAGTTTCAAAATAATTGTACAAAAATTCTCATTGTCATTCACCAGTTCCTAATCAAGTATAGCTCAATACGGTGCTCTCAATATTATTTCCCCTAGGTGTATCTATTCTTAAGCCACATCCACTTATAGTATCCAAATAAGGATGAAATTTCATGGAAAATTCTCTCTCTATCTTGTACCAAAATTATAGGAGATTTTCCTATACATAAAATTATCCTTAAACTTATGTGTAGTTACATCCCCTGAAATATCCTTAGAAATATCTCTAGGTATCTCACTAAAGTTTTATTATCCTAGTTTACAAAGGTTAACTAAACCTATCCTTTGATATAAACTATAGTGACTCGGGATTCTCAGGCATAGATATTACATCTTTTTAAATGAATATTAATTATATTTCAGAAACACTTTCTTAAGGACCATAATAGTTTAGTTCCATTAGAAACATGGAACAAAGTCTTATAACCAGGTAAAATATCTTCAATGTTTCCCATAAAGATCTTTCCATTTAGTACTCTTTATAGACATACCCTACATAAAACCTTTATTTATAACCTAGGGAAAGGAAACATAATAAAGGGTGAGCTTAGATGCTCATTAAGGGTAAACATAGGAGATATAAATCTAAGATCATATGAAATCATAAGGGTATGTGATAATGAATAAAACAAACAAAGTTTATACCCAACATATCATATATCATAAACATGGGTCATGGAATAAAAATGAGCAGTTTATAACACATGAATCATAAGAAAATCAATGAATATGACCCATGAGAACATAAAATTGTCTTAAAACATATGTTTTTTTCATACACAAAATCATAAAAATTATTATATGAAAGTTACCCACCATAACTTTAATAACATGTTAGGATTGGGATAACCACCCATGTACCTACTTTAGGGTTGGGATGGACTCCCATGTACCCTCTTTCAAGTTTGGGATGACTAGATGTATACCCTCATTTTAGGTGGCTACACCTATTAGGTGTGACACACCACCATCCCTAGTGGAAGCCCTTTCCTCATAGTGGAATGGGTTCACTCCTCAAACCATCATAGTGGATAGTGTAATTCACTAAAGCAATTCATTCCTCATTCCAACCATGTCTTACTATATTGGGTTCACTCTCCATTCCATCTATGTCTATCACATGAGATAAATAAATATTTACCAAATGTATTTGAGGGATATATTTATCCAATGCATCTCATAATGAAAAAAAAAATATTTATGTGCTCCACAAGAGCATAAACATTTATTATATCATAACCCATAAAATAAAATTGAAATTATAAAAATTTCATCAAATCATATCATATGAAAAATAGATAGGTTTCACAATCATTAAATCATATAATTACCCATTATAAGAACATAGTTTAATAATAATTTTAACATAGTATAAAACATGGAATATAAATGGGTTTCATAAATAACTTTTAAACATAAACATAAACGATTCATAGAAATAATTAGAATGGAATATTTGGATCATATCACCAGAAAATAATAGGTAACATCAACAGATGAAATCGTAGATGGAAAACAATTTTAAAATATAATTTAAAACCTTTCTTGAGGAAAATTTCCTTTACACTTTAAAAAACAATTTTAAAACCTAAGACATTTTGGAAAAACTTTCCTTTTAAAATAACCTTGAATACCTATAAAGTAAGCTTTAAAATCATATAAATTTTCGTTTAAACATAAAAAAATTTATAAGTATTTTTATTAAAAAAATCACTTTTAAACTTATAAAGGAGTCATTTAAAACAATTTTTTAAAATAGAAAACATTTTGAAAAAAATCCTTGAAAATATCCTTTCAAATTTATAAAGAAAGCATTGAAAATCATTTAAAACACTTTTTTAAAAAATAAATCATTTAATAAATAATTTTCTTTGAAAATATCCTTTGAAACTCATAAAGGAAGCTTTAAAAATAATTCAAATTAATTTTCAAACATAAAACATTTTAAAAGTCTATTTATTTGAAAATAACCTTTAAAACTTATAAAGTAAACTTTTAAAATAATTTAAAACACTCTTTGAAAAATAAAACATTTTCAAAATCCTTTTCTTTTAAAATAAACATTGAAACTTATAAAGTAAGATTTTAAAATCATTTAAAACACTTTTTAAAACATAAAACATTTTTAAAATACTTTTCTTTGAAAATAACCTTTGAAATTTATAAATTAAGCTTTGAAAATAATTTAAAAAACTTTTTAAAACATAAAATTTTTTCAAAATATTTTTCTTTAAAAATAACCTTTTATTATTATAAAGGAATATTTGAAAATAATTTAAAATACTTTTTAAAAAATAAAAAATTCTATAAAAAATTTTCTTAATAATTATCTTAAAATATATTTTAAATTAATTTTTTATAATATTTTTATAAAACATGGTTTTGGAAGAAAAATGGATTTTCTGGCCGAAAAGAGAAATAAAGTAGAATTTTCTAAAAAACATTTTCTCAATTATTTTAAGTACCAAAGAGTCAGAAAATGGTACCATTACTTTAATTTATCATTAATAAAAATATGATAATAAAAACATTTGTTTTATTAATATATCTATCATAAGATTTTTTCACTAGAAACATAATTATAAACAATCCTGATAAATAATGAGAATGTAACATGAAATCCTTACCACTTTTGTAACATTGAATCATAAGACCCGTACAGGAATAACAGAAGATGAAACATAAAATATAATTATTCTGAATAAATTCAGGATATTACATGTCAAAAGGGGTTGTATATACACCTTATGAAATAATATCGGTTCATAACATAATGCACATCTCAAAGAAGGTAAATTTAGAAAAAATTCCCTTACAGATTTGGTAACTTTTGAACCATAAACCCCATGAAAGATAGATCCTAAAATAGATATGTAAATAAAAAAAATTTTAATTTTAATAATTTTAAAATAAATTCATGTAATTTATATTCACCACATAAAATAAATATGTTGTGAATATGGCATGTGTCTCATAGAAGTGAAAACTGAGTCGAAAATCCCTTACCTTAAGTCTTTACTTCCATCGTACTCGTTAAAATATATTGTATAATGAATATAAGTTTATTATAAATATTTTATAGAATCATATTCATATATATAATTCCATATATGATTTTATAATGATCTTTTATTATATTTTTATTAACAATTCCATGTTAAAGTTATGTTTCAGGTAATAATCGTTTTTTTTCGTATATAATTTGATTTCTTAATTTTTTTTCCATATTAATTTGATCATGATTTAATCATATTCATAATTTAAACCATGATTTAAATATCATATATATTTATTATATATTTATTTATATTAATCCAAAAAAATTAGTGATTGGAAATTAAATGCACTGTTCATGGAGGTGGTAGGCCGTACATATGCCTGAACATTGTTTCCATTTTTTGTCATATTGAATGAAAGAAAAGTAAATGATATATATATATATATATCATTATATTATCATTTTTATTTTATATATATCACATATTTGTATTAAACCCATCCTTAATACAATCTTTGTAAAGCATGAATGAATCACATAGCTTCGCGAGGCGGTAGTCCACCGTACACACAAACAATGTTATCATGTTTACATAAAATGGAAAGAAAGAAGGTATGTATGAAATAATAATTAAAGAATCACAATAATATAATAAATATCATATTTAAACTATAAATCCATCATTATGTCTAACCATGAGAGGTGGTAATGGAAAAATGAATGACATTGTTTCTTGAGGCAGTAGTCCACTGTACAAATGAATGATGATTTTGTAACCCATTCGATGAAAGTGTGTGTGATTGTAAGTCATAATATTAAGATAAAAATATATAATTATATAAAAAATATTGGGGTTCTAATATAATAATGTTATAATAATAATTTATTCAGTTAGATAAAGAATGAAAATAAAGATGCTTGTTGAATAACATTGCCTCTTCTTCGGGTCTTCTCCTTATGTTTGCACTAAATGCTTCCTAAGTTGGACTTATCCCAAAAATAAGGATTATAGGATGAGATTAGGGATGTTCAGAAGTGACTTGGTCATGTTTTGATCAATAAAAATGACTTGATAGGTGTAAGGAATGGGGGAGAGTGAGTGGCCTTTTATAATTGAGGAGGAGTGGAATTCTTCTAAATACCCCAAAGTATTTACTATTGGGAGGCCTCCATTACCTCATGTACCTAAAAAATTGAATAAAAATATAGGATAAGGATGAATTGTTTGATAAACACCTAAAACACATAAAATTAACATATTTTTTAACAATTTATTCCTTAGTATTTATGTTTACGCAATTTTATCTTTATAGTTTTTTCCAAGGTAACTGTTAACTTTTTATTTACCTAGGTAATTTATCCATTAAGAATATGATTAAAAGAGATTAATTGTATAATTTATATATAAGGATTATAAATATTAAATCCAATTTATTAAATAAAAATAATATGTGTGTGTAAAAGTAATTTTAATACAAATACATGTAATGTGTATAACATTGTTAACCTTAATCACGGTAATTAATTTTAATTTTTTTCACAAATCATTATTATATAAAATTAATTTTACCTTATTAGATAATATAAATTATGATGATTAAAATTATTTAATCTATTTTTAAAAATTAAACTCATTGAATTGGCATAATTTAATTTAAATTTAACCTCACAGATACGACGAGAAAGAGGGTTTCTAAAGTAAAAATGTTCAAAATTTTACAAGGTTTTTATATCCAATTTCAATATTTAATTTATCCCAATAACCAAAATTAGAATAGTATATTTATAATTTAACTAATTATAAATTAAAAAAAATTAAAATTTAATTTAACATTTTAAATAATTTAGCTTAAAAGGCAATTTTTAATTAAAATTTTGTAATTTTAACTATTCATCAAAAAATAAAACATTTCAGAAAAAATTGAAAAAAAACCCAAGGATAATTTTGATATTATGATTTTAAAAATTATTTTCATTTTAAAAAATTAATTTTCTAAAATTGGAAAATGTCTATTTTAAAATATGTTCTCCATAAAAAAGAGAAAAAATTTATTCTTTAAAAAATATTATTTTTAAGCATAAAATTAGATTTATTCTTATTTATTATCTACATTATGCATAATATGAATGTAAAATAGTTGATTGAATATGTATAATATAAAAATTTCATTAATTTAATTCACCAAAAGTGATTTTTTTAATTTATTGATGTAAAACACAGTTGTGTGCATAAAAATAATTTTTCAAAGAAAGATTTCCTTTTATTTTTAAAAATGTTTTATTTTTATTTATAATTAATTTCTCAAAACAGAATTACTTTTACATACATGTGTAAAACATATTTTCATAATTTAGTTAATATTATTCATAACCTCTATTCCAATGTCTAGGTGACAACTATAATATTAAATAATACTATTTTAATAATAAGTCATGTTTCATTTAAACTCAGTGTTACGTGTAAATCATGATATCTTTATTATTTCATATAATGAAATACAAACTCAATGTTTCATGTAACTCAAGATAAACTTATTGTTGTGTGTAAATAATAATATCAAAAATATTAAATCAATTTTTAAAAATATTTCCCAAAAATCATAGGGTGTTACATAGTGGATGATGAATCCCTTAACACATTGGAAATAAGATAGGTAAAAAATTAGTTGAAGAATGACAATTTCCTTAAGGAAAAAAGGAGTAATATATATTCCTACTCTCCAAAGGATATAATTTTAGAGGGATAATTATATAAATCTAGTTATGGAAAAATATTTTCTAAGAGAGTGTGTAAAATCAATCACAGATCCTTGGTTATATCTGGATATGAAAAACCAACACATTATACATGACTTGAAGGGAACTGGGTTTTAAATTTTATATAATATCACCAATCATATATTTAGATCTATGACATTTTTTACTTGGGTACCTTGGTGGAAAAGGTATGAATGTTATAAAAGAGAAATATGCGATGAATATGAGAAATTTATATGTTAAAATTTGTGATATTTTTATACTCTAGAAGTAGAGTAAGGTGATTTTTGATCTTATTGGAAGAAAATTTGAAACCAAAAAGTTAGAAATCATGTATATAGATGTTTATGTACTTACCCTAGTTAAATCCAATATAGATTGACAATATTTTGTGACATTTATTTATAACTCTATGAAGAATGTTTGGATATACTTCCTAAAACAAAAATTTGAATTCTTTAACATGTTAATGGAATTGAAAGCTATGGATGAATAGGAAATAAGATATAGGATGAAATTGACAAGATAATAAAATAAAGGTGAGTACATGAGAAGATGTTTCCATAAATTCTATAATCCCTGAGACATTTGTCCTGAGGATATTATTTCTAAAAAATTAGGAAAATTGTGTAGTTAAATGGATGAGTCAGATATCAAGGGAAAGTGTATTTAACGTGAAGATATATTAAGGGGTGCCTAGAGTTTTTTTTTGATGATGTATTTTATACCACGTTTTATTTGAACAATCAATGTTCCTCAACACAATTGGGATATAAATTTTTAGAAACTTTAAAGATAGATAATGTACTATATTTATCTCACCAAAAGGTCATTAAAGGTTGTGATATGTTTGTAACACCCCAATCTTCCATGGTACGCTTCTCTATGAATAATACAGTAGCGTGTGTTGTACGCAACTTCATGTTCTAACACACCACAACCAATCAAACTAGCCGTTATGAATAGTAATACCTACTTTTTGAAATTTTATTCATTTTATATTTCGAAATGGAATTCATTTTTGGATTTGTAATATCAAAATTATCTTAGGGTGAAATTTTGGTACTTTTCGGATAACTTTCATATTTTGATGAATAGTGAAAATTACTAAATTTTAATTGAAAACAACTTTTTTAATCGAAATTATTAATAGTGATAAATTATTAATTTGAGTGGTTTTAAAGTATATTTTGAATATATTTTTACCATTTAATACAATTTTAGTCATTGGATGTAATTTCACATTTAAACCAGACATAAACAAGTGTCAATATCTTGATAGTTATTATCTCTTAAAAACACGCTATTTATTTTGACGACAGGAATTAATTTTTAAATTAATTAATGAAACTAATATGTTTTTAATTTGGTAAAATAGACATCATTTTTGAATTCATAATATCAAATATATCTTAGGCCAAATTTTTGGTATTTTTCTGGAAACTTTCATTTTTTGATGAATAGTGAAACCACTAAGTGGTAGTTAAAAAACTGCATTTTTCATAAAACTTAATTTTACCGCTTCTGTGAGTGGTATTTCTAAAATCCAAGAGACATGGTTAATATCAAGGAGTAAAATGTGGTTCAATGAGATGAAAATAATTTTTTGGTGACTAGTAACTTTTTACTTTTATTTACCACAGTTAAAATTAAATAGGGTAATTAAGCGTAACAATGATATTAATATTACCCTAACACATGTCATAATTCTATTGGACAAGTTTATCTCGACAAAAAACAACCTTAGTAGTAAAATATTATCATTTAGGCCCACTTGTATTAGATTAGTCCATTTATTATTATTTAATTCAAAGAAGAGTTAAAAGAATTAAAATTAATGTTTATTTACTAAAACATTTTTAATATAAGTTTTTACATAAGATAATTAGATTTTAAATATTAATTAGAAAGCTAAAACGATTTCCTACATAATTATATTTTATTTATAATTTTTAGACATTAAATAATTTAATTTATTTATGACACAATAGTGATGCAGTAATTACCATAATAGTGAAAAATTAAAATAATTGACATTATAAATATCCAAATAAATATAATTGGAGACATTTATTGAATTAAACTAATTATATAGGTTACTATGACATATTAGAATTGATTTAATTAACTTTTTTTGAATTAATAATTCTGTTATGAGTTTCCCAAATATCAATTATTGAATAGTGTCAAAATTGACATAAAAGAATTTTTAAAACAAATATTATTTTATTAATTGATATTAAATTCCTAAAAATCTAAGGTTCGGCCAAGAGACTTATATAATTATTGGTGTATCATTAATGGACCACTTGGATATCTCTTGAATGTATATAGTAAGTTTATTAACCATATAATATAATAATACAAAGAGACATTGTAAAAGTGAAACTAATTAACTAAGAGTTAATACTTAAAGATAAGGTTAATATAATGACCCAAACCTGTCTAAATTATATTGGTTGAGTGGTTTTCGACCTATCCCCACTTTAACCTTTAAATAATTCACTTTGGAGCCATTAGAAACCGAATATGAATTTATTATAAAATAATATTTTTAGCTTTTCCAAAGGTGCCCCTCACCCCTCTTAAAAAGGGCACTCCCCCTTCTCATTACTTCACACCTTCAAAGCCTTTTGGTTCGGACAAACCCTGCCCAAATACTCTATAAAATTCCCTCAATACAACCTAGAGGCCTTATTTTGATCATAAAGCCAACCTAAGGAGCCCTTTTGATCAAATCAAAAGGAAGAACCCGAAGAAGAGGTAATGTTTTTACCACCCTTCTTCAAATTCTTTTCTTCTTCAACTTTTTCTTTCTTTTTTATTCCCATTATAAATTAATGAATCCATTATCTCATATATACTGTAATATTATTATAAATATGGTACAACCATATTCATTATTCTATCCATCCTTTGAATGACATGTCACCATACGTGCGTACGTACGGCTTACCGTCTCCACGTCGTGGTGTAATTGTCAATCAATAAATTATTATTTGGATGGGTATAATAATGATGTTTAATTAATTTAAATAATAAATATAACATGATAATTATTCTCTCTATATGATATACCATCCAATTATATATTATTTTAACATCAAAAGAATGATATTGTCGCTCGTGCGTACGTACGGACTACCGTCTCCACGAAAGTGATCAGATTCATTCTCCATCGTATCCATTCAAGAATAATTATCATTTTATGATTTAAAAATAATGTTTAAGGACTTGATATAATTCTGGATATGAATAATATACAACCTATCCATAAAAAACACGGCTTATTTAACAAAGAATATAAAGGAAAACGAGTAAGTTAACACCCGAAATGACGATAATACTAAGATATTATTAACAAATCAATGTTAAAAGATCATATATGATATCATATTAATGTAAATGTTTCTTTTATAATTCAATAACAATTATTTCAACATTATACAATAGGTTAACCTACCGTCGACCAAGGAAAAAGTACAAAGTAAGGGGTTTCTTATCGCACTTTTAATTCAGTGAGATTTCCATTGTTCACCACTTATTTATTGCATGTGGTGTGTGTACTTACCATGATTGTATTAATTTGTAATATACTTTAATTTAGGGGTATTTACATCATCATTGTATGATCCTTCTTTCATGTGTGAATGTTTCATAAGTTACCAAATTGATACGGGAATTTGAAATTTCAATTTCCACTCATTCGGATTTACGCATACTTCATTGATTATTTTACTCAAAGATTATGTATGGAATCACTATTCATTTGATTATGTCATAATTTCCACTCCCTTTTCAGTGGATATACCTTTTATACACATAATCACTCCATTGATAGATTCTCAATTCATCGGTATGAACTTGATTAGAGTAATTTTTACTCAATCTTGATTTGTTGAGATAAACATCCAATTCATTAGTGTAGTTTTTACTAGAATATGTGTGAATGTCCTTTGATTGTTTTACACTAAATATCCAATCATATTTAGTGTATTTATATTTTTCACACATAATTATGTCATTGATTTATCCTTAACCTAAGGATACGGCCTTTATGAGAGATTTCATCTCAATTTACATTCCATTGAGGCTTCTTTGTTGTTATACACCAAATCACTTTTATGTGGTGTATATAATGTACTTTGACATAGTATATCATGAATTCATTTATTCTCATCATATTAAAAAGTTTTTATTACCTCAATTATTTGTATTCAAGTGTCTCTTTTTGGGTTAGAAACTCTAACTAAAATACCATTTTTAAATGTTTTAAAGACTTATTCTTCTAAATCTTGCTCATTAATGTCCTTGTTTTAAAAATGGTTTTAAGGATTTTTTTATATGTATATTAAAGTTTTAAAATTAAAACTCCTTTTAAAAGTTTCAAAGTGGTATGGGACACTTTGATTCAAAAATCTATTTTTAAATGGCTTCTTGACAAATAGTGTGACTTTTAAATGATTTCAAGAAAAGGGGGATATTTCTCTCAAATAGTTTTGATGGTTATTTTCATCTATGTCAATATCATTAATTATTATTGATTGAGATTAATCTGATACAATACAATCTTCTATATTGTATCTAATGAGTTATGTTCGACTGTGGATGTGTTATTTTTATACCATTCATGGTTTGTGGTTAAAGTATTGACATTTCGTATGCTAGTTTTAATACGAATGTTTATATTATGTTTAAACCTATTCATATAAGGAATGCATTAGACTTAGTAAGTGATGGGTGGAGCCTGATATAGCTCCTCAATGCATCAGTAGGTCTCATGAGACAAACTAGTGTCTTGGCACAAGGCCTTGGAAAAATCTTATTTGTAGTCTTGGCATGAGGCCTCGGCTATGTGGTTATGATAGTCTGGCATTATGCATTCCATCATTATGAAAGTGGTTATTGATATTTCATGTGATTGTTCGACTAGTAGAATATCCATGTGAATAAGTAAATGGCAGTATTTCATTTTATCTTTTCCATATTATGCTGAAGTTCAAGTTTAAAAGTCTTTTGTTTTTTTATAAATTGCTTTAAGTGTTTATGCTTATATATGAAAGCTTATTCTATATTGTTATCCTTATTGAGCATCTGAGCTCACCCCTTTCAATGTTTTTTTTTTCCGAGGATGTGAAGAAGTAATTTATGAATGACCTATAGGGATAATATGAGGGGATATGAAGACAAGATGTTGTAGTAGTTTTTTTAACTTATGATGTAATGTAAGACTTATGAATATATCTAGTGTTTCCAAGACTACTAAATTAATCGGTCTTTCAAGACTTGATCCTTTATGATCATGCCAATGTTATGTAATAATGCACCGACTCTGGGTATCTAGGGTCGGGGCGTTACAATGTTCATGTGGATGTTAAATATAGATATAGAGTATGGTGATAAATTATTTAGGTTTCTAATTTGGTATGTTGATAAGGAACAGTTCAATAGAAGTATAAATGTCCTCTTTAATGAGAAATTCATTTTGAATGATAGGAAAGTGAAGACCAAGGAAATTGAAAGTGAAAAATCAACTTCAATTCAAGTTGGTCTAAATGGAGGCACAAAAATTATATAGATTACAAAGAATTATGATGAATATGAAACAGCCAAAATTTCTCAAATTCTAGAGGAAATTTTATTGGAAGCACAAAAGTATCGAGAATGAGACTTTCAGATGTTGTTCCTGAAATATCAAGAACTAGTGACACTCATTCTTGATTTTAATAGGATAACATTTTGGGGGATTTAGTTTATAAAATAATATACCATAGGTAGTATTGAAAATTTCAATAATATTCATACATTTATTAGATAGATATATAGATGACTTGAACATTAATAATTTAATAAAAATGGGAAACCCAAAATTCCATTAATATATGGTTATGATTAGATATCATGGTAAGTAGGAGTTTGATATAATTGATTATGTATATTTACTACATGTGAAAAACACTTGGGATTTAGTAAAATTAACTACATGGAATGTGGGAACATGATAAAAAGTGGGTCTTATAATTTAAAGATGAAGCTAACAGAAGTAAATGGTATAAGGCATCATTGTTTTTCATGGGATTTCATCTAAAAGTCACCATTAACATTTTTGAAATTTTTATATTCCTTTTAAAAATACTAAATTTAAAAATATGTTGGGTTTTATTTCTTCTATAGGATTCAATATATAAAAAATATAAGTGATGATGGTATTTATTCATCGAGATTTAAAAGTGGAAATCCACATGAAGAAACCTACTTGTTTTGTAGAGAAGCATAATTAGGACTTGGTTTTTGAACTTAATTAAATTCTATATGGATTAAAACATGAACCATGTCAGTGGAATCAGAAATTCAACTAATTAATTATAACAACCCATACTTTACATATATTTTTCATACTTCAAAATTTAGGCACACTTATTACAACATATAACAAAACCGTGAAAGGACCGTATAGGTATAGTGTCTTTAGAAAATGGGAAACATAAACAACTGGTTCATAAAGAATATACATTTTCTCCCATTTATTTCATCATATCTAGAGTCCATTTTGGCATATCCTACTTAATAACCTTCTTCCTAACCTGGGGAAAGAAAACATACAAAATGGTGAGCTCAAATGCTCAGTAAGGGTAAACAAAGGAAATATCATATTCATAAGAACATAGCATTTCGAAAATCTTAACCTGCAAAAGAGATCATAATATCATAACATGGGATAAATAATAGTAGTGAAATGTAATCACAATAATCATAACACAAAACATGAAACTGTGTGGCATACATGTATAATCATAGAGAATTATTTCTTAGTAGTCAAGACTCATTTCCAAGACTATCTTAGCGGACAAAGTCCATTTCTGAACCGAGTTCACTCCTCATTTCAGTCCTGTTTCACTGAACCGGATTAACCTGCTGTTCCAGCCATGTCAATCTCGTGAGATATAAATCATTACCCAATGCATTGGATGGAGATATAGGTCCCACCCATCTTATAATGAAACCATTCTTATGTGTTCCATAAAATCATAAATCATACATCATAGCATAACCCATGTAATAAAAATGGGATTCTTAAACATCGTGCCATCATAACATAATCTATATAAGATAAAAAGACTTCATAAAAATAATTCCATCATAAAATAATTAAATAAATGTAAAATAGGGATAGAAATATAACCCTATATTATCTTAGATGGAAAATAATTTTGATAAAACACTTGAACTTTATTCTTGAGGAAAATATCATTTCTACTTCAAAAACACTTTTCCTTTCTTAACATTTCATACAATTTTAAATGACAATAAGTTAATTAAAAATAAACTTGAAAACTTATAAAGGAATATTCATTTAAATAATGTTCCAAAAATCCATTCAGTCCGTATAAGTTAAAAAAACATTCTTCTCGTACTTTGGCCAGAAAAGTCAAAAAGTACCTCGTACGACAAAATATTCCTTTCATATCTTTTACTAAAAACTCACAAATGGGTAAAATTGGATTTAAACAATTGTAGGTTTATGTAAATAATATTACATATTGAGGAAACATGGATGTGGATGATAAATATACCCCAATAAATACCAAAGTATAAACAATCTCGGATAAAAATGATATTGTGAGATTTTCCCTTACCTTATGTCCAATTTGCTTCATACATGTCTGAACCTACTGTATAATGATTTAAATAATGTTATTTACTTATTTAAAAATCGTACTCATTGTTATGATATCATATATGGTCATATTCTTAGCTTCTTATTAGTAATATTTCATTGCTACTTGTTATTTGGGTGTTTATTGCTTTTTGTTCTTATGCATGCTTTGTCGAATAAATTCTTATTCTTATTTTTAGGTTATAGATAACTTATTTTCAGAATGTTATTAGGGTAATATATATCATATTTATTCATTCAATTCATTTATATAATCATTAATAATTGAAGATCATGTAGAACGAGTCGCATCACATCGTGGAGATGGTAGGCCGTACGTACGCACGAGCGATGATATCGTTCCCATGATCGTAGAATTGTATTGAAGTTTATTTATATTATTTAAGAATAAATATAACTTTAAAATAATCATATATAGTTATTCTTTACACCATTATACCCATCCAAGTAAGGTGGTGGTGGAAAACAGATTACACCATGGCGTGGAGACGGTATTTCGTACATACGCACACGCGGTGATTTCATTTTCCGTAGGATGGATAGAAGGTGAAATAGGGTTGTTTCATATTTATAATAACATATTATTATATGAGTTATAATGATGTTATTACTTCATAATGAAACAACTAAATAAGAATAAGTAGAAGAAGAAATAAAGTTTAAAGAATCGGTAACAGACATTACCTCTTATTTGAAGCGCCTCTTCTTAACCTCCTCTTATGGCACTAAAGATGGTATTTGAAGAAGACCCGGACCTCTAGGATGTTTCTAGGGAAGTTTAGAAGAGAACTTTTCAGGGTTTGTCCGAGATTTAAGGCTCAAAGTGGTGTGAGTAAGAGATGGAGGAGGTTCCCTTTTATAAGGGAGGAGAGGGGCACCTTAGGAAAAACTTAAAATATTATTTTATTATAAAGTCATATTCGGTTTTTAATAGCTCCAAATTGATTTATTTCCAATATAAGGTGGGTATGGGTCTAAATCCTCTCAACCAATAGATTTTAGACAAGTTTTTGTTACTATTTTAACCTTATAATTTAGATTTAACTCTAAGTTAAATAATTAACTTTTACTGTGTCTTCTTGTTTTCTTACATTATATGGTTAATAAACTTACTATAACAAGCCAAACGAACCCCAAGTTGTTAATTATTAATATATATAACCTTATCTAAGTCATTTTTCCGAAAATTATATTTTTAGGAATAAAATAACAATTAATAATATAATATTTGTTTTAAAAACTATTTTATGTCAATTTTAAAACTATTTGGAAATTGATTTTTGTGAAAACTATAACAGCATTATTAGTTATAAAAAAGTTAATTAAATCAATACTAATATGTTATATTAACCTATAAAATTAGTTTAATTCTTAAAAAGTCTCAAATCACATTTATTTGGGTATTTATAATATCAATTATGTTAATATTTCCTTAATAAGGTAATTACTGCATCATCATTGTGTCATAAAAAATTACAATATTTAAAGTCTAAAAATTATAAAGAAAATACCGTTATATAGGAAATATTTTTATCTTTCTAATGAATATTTATAGTCGAATTTACATTATTTCTAACCCTATATTAAAAATGTTTTAGTTATTAAACTTTGATTTTAACTATTTTAACTCTTCTTTAAATAAAATAATATTAAATGTCCTAATCTAATCCAAGTGGACCTAAATGGTTATATTTTATTCCTAAGGTTGTTTTTGGTCGAATTAAACTTATCCAATATAATTAGGACATGTGTTAGGGTGATAATAACACCATTTTTACCATTAATTACCCTATTTAGTTTTAACCGTGGTAAATAAAAGTAAAAAGTTTCTATTCACCAAAAATTATTTTTATCCTATTGAACCAGATTTTACTCCTTGATATTAACAGTGTCTCTCGGATTTTCAAAATTCCACTCAGAAAAGCGGTAATATTATGTTTTATGTAAATTTTCAAACTCTCCTAGGAGGTAGGTAAAAGACGGTGAAAAGTTCAATAAAATTTTTATATATCTAAAATTATTATAAAATGACTCCAATAAATTACTTTGAAATTATATAGGTATTATGTATCAATTTTGAAAGTTTTTAGAAAAATACCAAAAAATCACCCTAGGCTAATTTCGATATTCCGAATCCAAAAATGAAGTCCATTTTGAAAGATAAAATTTATAAAATTTCAAAAAGTGGGTATTACTATTCATAAAAACTAGTTTTAATAATATTTTAATTGCATATCGTTGTTTAGTGAAACTCAGTATTGTGTACAACGCAAGCTATCGAGGAAGGTCGTGATTGCGTGTAAAGCAAGCCAAGCTAGTGTTGTGTATAGTGAAATATTCCTTTGATGATGTATATAACATAAAAATAAAATATTTATCATAAAAATATCGGGTGTTACATTCATGGAGAATAATGGTTTCACATAGAGCAACTTTGATCACTAGTATTACCCAAATGAGTAAAATGATTGAAAATTCATAATTTTACTATTGTGCATTGATGATATGATTATATTAGTTCCATCAATCAAATGAATTCAACAGATTAAGAATGATTTATTTATGAAATTTAAAATGAAAGATCATGGATATGTGATGAAATTATAGGGAATGAGGATTGATCAAGATATAAAAATAAGAACTTCAGTATTCTCTTATAGAAAGTATATTCAAAATATTTTTAATAAGATTATGGAAACCAAAAAAATATATTTCAACTCAAATGTCTGAAAAATTCAAACCCTTTAAGGAACAAGAAACACAAAAATAAGATGAGGCCAAACACATGGTGATAATACTACATGATTCAATGATAGTAAGTCTCATGTTTTCTATGGTTTAAACTCAACTAGATAATCCACATGTAGTTATATTTTTTAGTAAGTTCATATATAATCTTGGTAAAAGTTAGGGTGATGTGTAATAGACACTGGTATATCACAAAGGAGTGGAAGATATAGCTCTCTACTTTGGACATGATGATCCATTGATTGGGTAGGTTGATGCAGACTATGGGGGAGACTAAATTCATTGAAGATCACAACTGGTTATGTATTTAACTTCAGTATAACCACAAATAGGTGGATATTAAGGATGTAACTAATGATAAATCTTTTTATAATGGATTCTGAATATGTGGTAGGAAAAGAGTCATAAAATGAAATTGTATTTTTGAAAATTTTGAGTTTGGATATTAGAAATATCCAGGAGAATTAATTTCTATAATATATTAGTTAGAGTGTGATACATTTTTTCAAAATCAAGTATTCTATTTGATGAATAATCACATCAATCTACAGTACTATTATATCTGCAAATTACTTAAAGATGGAGTGTGGCTGTTTCAGAATATATCTAGATGATATAATATGATAGATATATTCATCAAGAATTTAAAACAGAAGATTATATGGTATCATTATACCTTTGTCATAGTTGGGATAATGAAATATAATAAAGAGTATAATTACATCCAATAAAATTATAGTGGGTAATATTTTTAATAGTATTTGAGGATGCTGTGATGAATATGAAAAAGTATTCAAGGTGGATATTATTACGATGTTGGATACTCCTCTCAAATTTGATTAATTTCATTGAAATTAGAAACTCTAGAGGAACCTTTAACTATATTTAATTTTTGGAAGTATGATTCAAGTTTATGGTATTCAGGTTTCAGGATGTTTGTGAACTTCTAATAGATATCAGCTTGGTGGTCATCCTACCAGTAATTCGAGAAGCTAATGAAATCACTAATAGAAATAATTGTGTATGTTTAAATCACTCCAAGAATTATTTTTGTAAAATTATTGAGGTGTAGGGAATACTATTGATCTACTAGTGATCATTGTTTAATCCAATAAGAGAAATTGGGGATAAAAAATTGTATAGTGAAACATATGGATTACTGTGAATACGATAGGTTGGTGAAACTAAATGATTGGGTGGGACCCCCTATATCAACATGTGGGACCACTTGAATATTGTTTCAGGTAATACATTGATGTAGTGATCAATGATACTTATGATATCTAGTAATTGTACATTTTACTTCTAAAGAAACAAAAGTTACAATGTATTATACCATTGATGTAGGGTATAAATTTGATTCATGTAAAACCAATGTGTATTTTGCATTATTTTATTTATACATTGATTGAATGTTTGTGTGATTTTTAGTAAATAGATATTGAGTGTGAATTCGATTCAGTATTGTGATTTGGGTGAAGCATATTCTTCCATGTTTCAGTACACTAAATTTTTAGAGGATTCAAACCAATGACCTGTTTTCACTAATGTGTTCATCTGGTGCCAAATTTCAATTGTGTGAAATTTTTAATGATTTAAAAACATGAAAAACATGAAATATATGGAAAAAATCTTACATAACCCCCAATATAACTAGAAAACCTTATAGTTCCTTCTAGTGTACGATCATGGCCTCCTAATAGTTTTGTGTGTTAGGATTCCTAATATTAATCTATTGAACTCCTAGTTTATAGGGTGCACCCATCTGGGAGATTGTAAGATACCCTCAAGGGGTGAAAATCATTGAGTAGAGGTCACCCATTAATATATTCTCTACCATACTGAAGTTGGCATAGATAGTCATTTATATATATTAGAGATGGGTATGTACTATTACTCATCTTCCTCCCATCGTTCAGCCACATACCAACAAAGAGGTTGGGTTAAGGATTGGTACATTTACCCTATAGGCGAAGCTAAAATGGAATCAATGCGGGGATGTTGAGACTAAAAGAAATGAATTGAGTTTTAGGGACAGTTTAAGGATGTCGCAATCTATATGTATTTTTTGATTTCTCGGACTTATGTTAATAATAACTCCAAATGGATTAAAGAATTTTGCAGTCACTAGATCCAAATATATCCACATTCTGCTAGGTCAATGGAGAGGTGTGGATTAGTATATGGGATATATATATATATATATATGGTATATAGAGTGTTTATCCCTGGGGATATTTATGACGAGTTTTTTTTCACCAAAGTCTTTCTGGTAATACCTCTAACAACCTCCTTCATAGGTCTAGGAACTATTAAGAGAGGCCACCAATTCCATTGGGGATGGAACCCTACCCATGGAAGGACATCGAAATTTAAACCTAGATGAATATATTATTAGTTATATATAGAAAAAGGGTTGATCTTGAGGGACCTAATTATGTTCCCATAGTTATAAAAAATGGGATCCCCAATAAAATATTTAACAAAGTTAAAGAGGGGTCGTTATAAGGAGTGGAGCATGTTATCAACCCTAATACCCCTTCTAATACTGGGTTGATAGAACTTATGTAGATGTGGTTAAGTGAAATATTATGCCTAGTCTTTTCCTCACATAATAGAGTAAAACCAAGGACATTTTTTTTGGTGTCCCATCTAGTGGAGGGGAGTCACATAATTCTAGTAGTGCTTGTATTGGAAAAGTTTTATTAACACCTATAAAACATTTATAAAGGGAAGGATACCTATCATAAAATGGTATATTAATAGTATTATAGGGATGAATAGTTGTTCACATAAAAACATACAATGTATTTGGTTTTTTGTATCATATGGTGATAGTTCAAATCATATCTAGCATTAGTACATTGTCGCTAAAGGGAAATAATCCCTTAAAACTCAATATTATAAAATTGGTGTAAGATACCATGATTTTCAATGAGGTATAGATCCTTTTGATTTCAATTAAAATCTTGTTTATGTTCTCTTTGTCTTAGACCATAAATTATGGTATTTTGAATGTTGGATTGTTTCTGTAAAGGAGGAAGAAGCAGAGGATGGAGTAGGATACATGCCAATTACACGACGTGTAATGGGAGTACACGTTGTGTACCTGTTATGTGGTGTACATTGGCCTGGGTAGGCAATGTCATGATGTATAAAGGATTTTCTAATGGGTAATACCCCAATATTTACACAAAATTTATATAATTTACACTGATTGTAAATTCTCAAGTTTGGTTTTTAAAAATAAGAGGTAGGAAACCTTATTTTTGGATAGAAGCCCCTCATTCACTTTCTTTTCCCTAACACATAAGAGGTCCACTAGAGAGCTTCCCATTTGATCCTAAAGAAATTATTTGGTGTTTATTCATGATCTAGACTATGTTTCTTCTTTAATTAGTCTTGTTGGATCTATGATGGTGAGTTCTTCATTCATCTTGAACTTTTGTATTTTTTTTGTATGGAGAGAGTTATTTTGGTTTAAGATAAATTTCCCTATTTCTAGTTTTTTTGCATGTTCTTCATTTTTCTTTCAATATGGACTGAGTTAGAGGTTAATGATAGATGAGTTTTATACTACATACTTACAGTAGGTGGTATATACCTTTTTCCATGAAGTTTTCCTATTTTAAATAATTCCACGGTTGTGTATCATATAGGACATTCCAATAGCAACCATTAAAATAATTTAATGATTAAATTGGATGAATCAAGACCTTTTTGGTTTCCCCTTGAGTGTCATTTTATTTTTATCCTCAACCTAGGCCACCCAATGGTGTGTTCCATTGCTTTTTCTCTATGTTATACCACCTTCATTGGGTACCTATTAGCTCATAACTGATTTGGGAGATTGTTGAATTGAATGAATTGAATTGAATTGAATAGGTGAAGGTTATACCACTTTTCTATGTGCTTAAATGATGTGATTTGTTTGATTTTTTAAATGTAAATTGTGTAAATGAGTTAGAATAACTCATAGAATGTGAATTATTGTGTATGAATTAATGAGATGAGATGATGAATTGATTATGATAGTGGATTCCTTGGTTGGTATACCTTGGATCCTGATTTTATAGATGCCTTGGATATTTCCTACAGGGATCATTTTTACAGTATGGGATTCCATGGAATTTTTTTATCCTTAAATCTTGATTCCATACGATGCCAAGGGCCTTGTTACCCCTTGGATCTAGCTTTCTTGGGCTCACAGAAGACATGATCTATTGACATGATCCTTTTACCCCACCCAAGTCTTTACCAAGTTTCCATAGAGATGCTCATGGGACTCAACGTAGATGCCTTGGTCTTCTATACCATGGATTTAACCCTTCATGGTGTGACTCTTTTGATTATGTGGTGTGGTCATGTTTAATGTGAATTTGATTATACTCTGTGGATGTGATGGATATTATACACTAGGATACACAGCATAGATATTATGGATTTTTGTGTGCTTATAGATAGCCCCGGTAGGGGTATCAGTTCACAGTTATTAGATTGGATAGTTATTACACTTTTTTATTTATGCATTTTTACCACTTCCCTTATTTATGGGATCTTGAATATTGTTTGAAGAGAACCTTAGTAGGATAGATAGTACCACTTTACTTGCACCACTTTAAATTTGGTACTTTTATACCTATGATATATTGCACAATGATTCTATTTATATCACATGAACTGGATTTTTTATAGACACTACTGGTGGTGGACTATAGAGAGTTATCTCACACCCTGTTTGGGCCGACATTGGGTACCCAGAGAGACAACATGGATATAGGTTGGGACCAGGGAAAGTGCCCATGATATAATGATTTATTTTTTATATGATCATTATGTTATCTAAAGATAGCCATTTTTTCTTTTTAGTATTTTGAAACATGAATTCTATTGGTTGTCTATATACCTATTCGCCTACTTTGTAAATACATGAAATGAAATATTATATTGTATATGATATTAATTTTTACATTGTTTATCTATTAATATCTTGGATATTGTCTTCTATCTGGATGGTTTACTACTTCCACTACTTGATTGATATGATTATTACGGATGCATTTCACTCTAACATTAGGTAATAGTCTCCACATAGACACATACTAGGACCTCTCTGGTATTTGTAAACCTTGGCATGTGGGGAGGCATGCATAAGGCCATATGACCCACATTTTTAGGCATTATTTAGTGGAACTTGGGTCAGGAATTTACAATTAGAGTTCAATTTTGTTCTTATGAAATCCCTACCACCAACACGATCATGAATTATGTTAGTGGTGAATATGATTTGAGGTCACAAAATATGAACATAAGGGACTTCACTCTAAAATATTTTATTGACTACAATATTATTTTTGAACTTATGAACATTGTTTTTTACTTTTCATTTCTAGAACATCATTAACCAATTTTTATAACCATGGATGAATGTTAGGATAGAAAAAACCCAATGACGATGAGGAGGTTTTGGGTACTATTGATCTAAGAAAACATGTAGTTCAGGATTAGAATGCCTTCCATATATCCCTTTATTAGGTTTTCCACTAGATATTATTGAACCTATGAATCCTAATAACCTAATGAGATATTGGTGAACAATGTCCCTAGATTCATCCTCATCCCTAAAGAGAGGGAAGTTAATTACCATGAATCCATATAAGAAGTGTAAAACCAGTGAAGCATATGAGAATCCTAATCAACCTTACCCATAGGCTTTCTGGTTAGCCTTAATAGGGGAATCAAAACAACATGAATCCTAAATGAGGTTGTTGATCCATAAATACTGTATTAGTACACCATATGAGGTTGATATATTGAGAAAATATCTAAAATCATATGATATTAATTTTTCGTCAAGACATGAAAGAGAGTCAGTTGATGCATCACAAAACTACCAGTTTTTAAATTGCATTAAATTTTTACTGGGGCGGTTTTGGGATATTGGTATGGTAGGGATTTGGGGTGTCATTTAGAGTGGTATACACATTCTCTAACTAGGCTAGTTCATAGACCCTTCAAACATTAACTTTTATACAACCCCCTTGAGTTTGAAACTACATGAGGGAGTTAGATATGCTAATATATGCTACTAATAGTATGACTCTCATCACTATGTGCGCATAAGATGTGGCAGATTGGGGTGCCACCTTAGAAAAAGGGTGTAATCTCACATTACAAGACTCCTATAAGAATTCAAAATTGAATAACTTTCTAACCATAGGTTACCCATCCACAGACCATGAAACAAAAAAAACCACTACTAATGACTATCTATTATTAAAAAATATCAATATAAAGGTAACCACGTGTGAGAGCAACACACTCCACACATTTAATTCGAAATGAAAAATCCAAAAAATTTATAGCACACAACTACGCATCTAATTCCTTACAAGATCAAATCCACTACTAAAGATCTCCTGATTAGGTTATGGTTTCTCTATGTAAAAGAGACTAATGAGAATACTAAGATATATCATCAATATCCTCAAATTTCCATGTAACAAACCAAAATCGCATCGATGACCTAATCCATCGCAATCTAGAGGATATGGTTTTGACTATTCTGATAACCTTGTTCTATTAGCTATATACCTTAAAATAATACCTTCCAAACTCAAGAAACTATAACCATAACCCTCAAAGAAACATAATCCACTGTATAGATAAAATTTACATAGAAAAAGCACTATTGATCCACTTGACTTACACCACTATGGTCTCATACCCATGTGGGAGTATTAGTTCTTAACTAATAATTGTATCACCCTAGATGAGTGACTAAAAAATCATTACTCAATCCCAAAAAAATTATAGTGTACCCCACTAGATACAGTGGTAGCTGATCTATTTATAAATACTCAATCATATAATATTCCAAAACTGATGAAACTATTCACACCTCTCACACTCATTGAGTTGTGGGGTTCATTAGTGAACTATAAAAATAAAAAACAAATCTAGTATAAAAATCAACAATAATGAGGCTAGCTACTTAAGTCTCACCCATATCCATTGAGAATAAAAACGTGTTCTAGGGGCATCAACTACCACCCCATGATTATGCCACTCTGTTCAACTAACCCATTAATACATTGATCATATTGACGATAATTTATAATACCACCATCTCAAATATCATTCTAGAAACAGATGGAATTTTCAATCCCAAAACTCATAACCCAAATTTTTTCCATGTCATTTGTGTCCTCAATGTATGTCATTCAAACCTCTAAATGCTTGAGATTTTCACCATCCATTTTACTTCAACAAAGGGTGGCATCAATGAGGGATACTAAAATAATCCATAGATCTCATAATAATATCATACAATTCTTTACATCCAAAAAACCATTATGATTTCTATGATTCCTCTAATAATGGATAAATGTTTTCTGAGATGCATCATTCTTTAAAAACTAAATATGTTACCCATTAGACCCATGATCATCCCTCAAGAACCATAGTCAAAAGAGCTCACATAGATTCCAATGAATTATTACCTAAAAATATTATTCCAATGACACATCATCCCAGTTTCCTTATCCAATATATCTTATAAATATAAGTAAATATCGATACATACTCAAAAGATACTGATATAAAAATAGGAGACTCCATCAGGGTAACCAAAATATATCCTTTGAGATAACATTCACGAGTTCTATAATCACAATGAGTAACCACTCCACCATATTTTAAATAACCTGATGTTATATATTTTCTACTATATGTTTGAATGTGTACTTCTAAAGGTCTAATTTGGTGCTCCAATAGAATCAATAACCCATAAATGATAATCCTAGAAGTGAAAAATAGATCTTATTGTCAATTATGATCATAAGTTTCTATGAGGGAAACATAGTTTAAACTTCATATATCATAGAAAACTAACTATTTAGATCTATTCATCATACACAATCTTCTAATGTATAACTATCATCACTCTATTGTAACGACCCAAAATTTTAAAAAAATCTTGTTTCCTAATTTTATGTGTTATTTTATTTTATTTTTATACTCAACAAAAATGTTTCATTTGATAACATGAGTATAATTAAAATGAGACCGTTGGGTTTTGACTGTTATATGACCATTGGTCAATATGACCCCTGGAAACTAAACGTTTTGATTATTGTCTCTAAATACAAGTAATCTTGGTTAATTATTATAGAAAGAAGTTTCGATGGCCTCGCCCAGTAGTATTGGACCGATCGAAGCCCATCTAACAGAACATTAGAAGGAGGTAGCACCACTGGGCTTTGCTCTGGACCAAACCCAAGCCGAACTTCATCATGTGAAGCTAGAACGGAATCGCCTTTGTGAGAAGTTCATCCTGATAGAAATTACTACTCATGCGATGTTGGCTGAGCCTCCCTCGGATTCTCTCACCTTAGCGCACCTTACACTTAGGTCCTATGCTGGTGTGATAAGGGGCTATGTAAGTAGATCATAACTACCTTGTGTAATCCCTTGTTTTAAATAAAAATTGGGATTTCTTCTTATGATGAAGTTTATGAATTTTCAAATTTCCGGATAAATATAGTATGCATATTTTTGATGAATTTTAGAGAAAGGATATTTTAAAATGTTTAGGTAGACCTTAAATAATAAAAAATGTGTAATGATTTTCAAAAAATGGTCTTCTACAATTATGTTCAGTACGGAATTTAGAGTCTTATAAGATCAACTTGATTTTTGATGAATAGTAAATTATGAATAGTGATTTAATGATTAGGATTAGTAATGTGTCCAAATGGATAAGTAATCTCACTTAAAGAAATTATTAATATAATCTAGGCACCTTGATTAAGTAATGTGATTCAATAAAATGGTTAAATAACGGTTTCATAAATTATTATTCAAGTATTAGTTTTTTCGAGTGAATAGTGTTTTTAATTAAAAATTAAATTAAAAATATTTAGAAAATTATTTTTATAAAATTTATTTCATTTTTTAACTCAGAGCACCGATATTATGTTATGGTAATTTTTGGGGTTTTTTCTAAAAAAAATCAATTTTCGGTGAATAGTGTTTTTATTTAAAAATTAAATTAAAAATATTTAGAAAATTATTTTTATAAAATGGAGTTCATATTTGTAATTATAGCATCGATATTTGGTTAAGGTGAAATTTTGGGATTTTTCTGAGAAAGTTGAATTTTCGGTGAATAATAAAGATACAGTTTTAGGGTTTCGGTATGTTTAATGACATCATAACTGTGTCATGATGATGTCATGAGATATTTTAAGGGATGGTAGACCAAAGGTGATTAATTATTGTATTGGGGGCCCCATGTGGCCTAACTTCATGGGAAATATCTTGGGAGAGCACATGATTTTGAGAAAACCACTTTTGAGGTGTCCCTTGGCCATTAATGCCTTGTCCCCTCACTTTCCTTATAAATACCAAGTCATCCTCTCATCCATTTCGACTCCTCACTCTCCCCCAACGAATTTCTGGTCTCATTACCTCCCAAGGAGTCCTCCCAAGGTTCCCCCAAGCCCTCAAGGTCCCAACCTTTGAGTTTTAAGAGTTACTTTTTAAGGTAAGGGATCCGACCTCTCTCTTTCTTTTCAAGTGATCTATTTTATGTCATTTCTTTTATGCTCCATGTTATTATGTTGGAGGGTGTTATTTTATATTAATTATACTTTCCTTTTTATTTTCATATGATGAGAGACACCCTCTTACTCTCATCATTTCATTTTATGAATGTTTAAGTGGCGTCGTTAGGCTGCTAAAATTTTTGTAACGGATTCTTCCACCCTTCTCATTTTCAAGTTCTATTTTCTTGTCAAGTCTTTCAAGTTCATTTTTATTATGTTGGGGTATGATATCTATATCTATAATACTGAACTCTTATGTTAATATTATGAAAGACCCTATTTGATCTTATCAATTCATTTTTTGAAAGCTTAAGTGACGCCGTTAGGCTGCCGAATTTTTAAGGGGATTCTTTCACCCCTCTCATTCTTTTCAAAGTTCTACTTTCATGTCAAGTATTTCAAATTCCTTTTTTTATGTTGGGGTATGATCTCTATATCTATCATACTGAACTCTTATATTCACATGATGATATTCCCTATTTGATCTTTTCAGATCATTTTTTATAGAAGATTAAGTGACGCCGTTAGGCTGCCGAATTTTCATAAGAGAAATCTAATTTTCGTCTTCCTTCCATGTTTTTTATTTCAAATGTTATGTACTTCAAATTTCATTAACATGTTCATATATACTTCTTATTCTAACCCTATACTGTTTTATGGGTCATTTATGAATGTTAGACCCATGTCCCCTCTCTTTTCAATGTTTTCTAAAACCCCAAAACATAGCTGTTATGCTACAGAATTTTCGTCTCAAAATGCCTCTCTCTTTTCTCAAAATTATTTTATGTTATAAAGTGGATACTCAAATATCTTATTTCTACAGGGGTATTCACCTATATATCAAAATTTTCTATTTTAAATTCTGGAATTTACATACATGAGACCCTCTTTCCCTTTCCGTGGGTTTAAAGTGACATTAAGATCATGTCTTTTAAAGCAGTTTTTAAAACGTTATGATTATGAAATGAAACCCATTTATTTTATGCTATATGGGTTGTTTATGAAATGATTTATGATGATATATGTGGATCACATGATAATAAAGGAAAATTTATGGGTGCTCCCTGATAGCGCTCTAATGCATTGGGTAATGATGTAACCACTAGAGATTACAATTTTCACGATACCTTGGTGAATAACCTTGGTAATTTTCAAATGAAACCTTGGGGATGGACCTTGGTGATATGTTCATGATTTTATATGTTAAATTATGTAGCCACATCTTCAAGTTATGAAAAATGTTATTTTTATTATGAAATTCCTCATGATTCCTTTCTCATGCCTTAAAGATCTTTTCTTGACCTTATTGAAGTATCTCAAGTTCACATGTAAAATGTTTCTCTTGTTTCCCTTACTAGGCCTTCTGATCACCCTTTCTTTTGATGTATGTCCCCAGGTTATGAGATGCAGTAATGAACCTAGGATAAAAATGAGGATAATCCTTTAAAATGTTTAAGAATAATGTTTTATGTTTTCATGTTTTATGTTCCTGGTTTCCAAGACACTAAACCTTAAATATCCTCAGTTTTGTGTAATGAAATGAAAGTTTATGTTATAAAAAGGTGGGATGCTATATCTATGTATAATAGAGATCATATAAATATATTAAATAGATAATGTATAATTCATCATTCATCTTAATCCATTTTCACACCACCAACTCCCCTATATGAACCATCACATAGAATTATTTTAATCCTTCTATAGGAATGTTCCCAACTATAAAACCATCTTTATCATAGTTTTTTGTCCATGACACCTATTTTATTTCCTATAGGGATGAATTTTCCTGTTACTAAAGAAAGAGTGTTCTATATACTTCAAAATTTCAACTTTCAAATCTCAACCCACATATCTGGCATAAGTGGGTAATGTAAGAAAAGAACAACCCTATAATTAATTATCACAAAAAAAGTTCTATCTCAAACTATCAAGTTCCTAGATATTTGCATATAATTAGTCTCTAGAAAGTATTTAATAACTAGAATTATATTTTTCATTATATTTATGCTCTAAAAAAGTGTCATTATTATTATAAAATCAATCCATTTACAATATCAAATAATAAAACTACTTGAGAATAATCCCAAACTAAAACCAGGATAGGAAAATAACATCAAGAGTTAATATTATAATCATATAATAACTCACTAAAACATGAGGGGTAAATTAATATCCATAACTAATAATTAGTCAGTGGATTTATAAACCATACTGGTAGTATAAATTTTATACCCTAACCAATCCTACATTGTATGAGGATTAGGCTCACCTAAAAAGACTAGGAGGCATCTATTTTTGGAATACACACAACATATTCAAGAAAAAATTATTCATGTATGGATCAGTGATATCTACCATATTATCTATATGGAATATTCTAATTGGGTATAATTGGTGGAGGACATTCCATCTTCTTTTGTGGAAATGGTAAAACACAATTTTTCTCTGAATCAATGCCTCATTTCCCCACTAATCAACCTCATGAGACTCAAACACTATCATAGGCAGACCATAACCCTACCACTAATTAATTGCTAACTTTTTGTGGGTATAATCACTTAATATATATGAAAAATCCATGACTTACTTAGATCATATCTTGGTGACCTAACACAAATAGGGAATAAATGATCATGACTTGTCACTAAATGAGGCATGCACTGACTTGTACCTTGAAAATTATGCCTTAGAGTTTTGTTTTAACTAATATATTATCATATTTCTAGGAAAGGGTTACATAAACCACCACACCTATACTTTTATCCCCTATCTGATTACTGATCTGAAGACACCCTAAGTATAGATTCCCTAATTTTCAAACTAATCCTCACAAAATAACTAACTCTAAACTATATCCCTTGGACTTGGATTACTCTATTATCATTATGGAATGACCCAACCCACCGATACCCTACTTGTTATAGAGTCAAACATTGTGTATAACCCTAATCCTATCACTAATATGATATGGGTTGGCTACTAGTACCAATAATTCATAACATACATGGGAGGACATATCTTATAGTAATCAATAACATAAATGTATCTTGATTTTAATATAATATCAAACAAAAATAGAAAATATATATACCAATTAAACTATATAAAATATATTCATGGGATATAAAATGATTTTTACAACATCACATGAAAATCCAGTCAATCCAAAATCATCCCCAAATTATACAATTTCGAAATAGGAAACAAATGTGGGCAAACTTCCACACAGCGATGAGTATAAATATATGTATTAGGGTTCCCAATAAACATAAATTAAAGATATACAATAAGTCAACTCAGAACCCAATACCAAGGAATAAAAAACCATCCCAAATGAAATAGATATGATCTAAAGTCATCAAACCCATTTTAAAAAGAATAATCAAAATCTTTATAACTCTTCTCTATGAAGGATCATATCACACTATAAACCATTAAAACCTAGGATAACGAATAACTCCCAACACCAAAATTTAATATCTCAATAATAAGACATATTTTAAGGTAATTGAAAAGGATTCATATTCAACAATAATCCTAAAGGAATCCACATTTGTTGATACATTTTAAAAATAGTGAATCTTAAAATAAAAAACATCCATTTCACCTCTTTAAAACTATAATGAGGGACTCTTACCTCATCATGGTATGTGTGTGTTGACCAAGGGAGTACCTAACCCCAGTGGAGGAACACAAAATTATATACAAGGGATAACAAAATTCATAGATAGATTACAACACCCTAAGTCATAGAGAAGTACCTACTATGTAGATGGAAGACCCTTCCTCAACACACAGGGGGTTCTTTACTACTTAGATAAATGATCCTACTCTTATAAATGGTAGAGTACCTAAACTCTATCTATAATATGGAAAACCATTCCCTATATCAAGTATGTAACCACAAGATTACATGATCCCACTGTATAAAAGACCATTCCATGACACACATGGAAGTACCAAAACTCCATCTATACTCCAAATGCCTTTCATGAACATTAACTTCATCTATACGGAGAAAAGATAATAAAACTACTCAAAAAATCACATAGATGACCTCTAATGGATAATGGATCGTATCATTAGGATCTATATAAAATAATACACACGTTGGACTAGTTGTTTGTCCAAAAACATTATCTAGGTGTAAAATCATGAACAAATATTGTAAATTACCAATTACAAAGCAATTAAAGTTGGGTATATAAATTGTGGGTCCCTCATGAAGGTTTGGTATCGTATTACCAATAGTTTAATCCTTGTGGTGACCAATTACAAGACATTTGTAGTGGGTTGCATGAAATTTATAGTTCTCGGTATGGTATATTATTATTTTGGCACTAAATAATCTAGTTTTATGTATCCAGATACATGACATGTACCTGTGGTACATGAAATATAGGAATTCTCATGATGGTTAGTGATTAATTTAGATAAAAAATGTATTAAATCTCCAATTATACATGATATATCTAGGAATTACATGTTTTGTAACTTTATAGAGTGTCTTAGGACTATATGGATTTTATGTCCATATAGAGTTTGGGTATGTATAACTTGTACATGGCAATCCTCCTGACCCGATATACATAGTGTTTATAATGGGGTTGCATGCTGTGTGGGTCCAAATAGAGGTTGTGTCATGTATGTGGTTACATACCAAAGTGAATGGTCTCAAGATATATAGTTTGTTACCTAGATTCATAAAATGTGTAATATTTGTGAAATACTAGAACTCTATATTTACATCTCACAAACTACATAACATGTAATCTGGTGGGTTTCATAGAATGGAGTTGGAAATTTTGAACCTTATGTTCTCAAAGCATTGTGAAATAGACCACTACCTCTACCTAATACATATTCCTTGTTGTTTATTGACTATAACTCCAATGGTTCATCCCTATCACCCCATCGGGTTGATTTTAATCTATCTATCATCATCAATTAAATCTGCATCCATAATTTCATCAAATCATTGTGAAACTTTATCATTTTCTCTATGTTATACACCTAAACCCATGTTTCCTCAATTTTCCTCTATTATAGAATCATTAATCAATGATCTAGCTCCAGTAAGATGAATGTGAGAATGATAATCAATAAGGTAGTGGTCGATAGAAAATATAAAAACCCAATTAAGGGATCTCATTAATACTCATCGAAGAACATGATAATGGGAGGAGAATATAATTGTTACTAAAAATATATGAATCTATTAATAGATTAAAAATATTCAAATATTATTTTATTTCATGACGAAATTATTTATCAAGGATTTTTTTAATTGAAGTTAAATAATAATATCAATGTTCATCATCTATAAAAAATCCCAATAATCAAATAATTGAAATATAATTTTAGAAATGAAAATTATTAATAAACATGGATGCTTTTCCCCCTTATTTATTGAAATCTTGAAATTAAATAATTAAATATTCAGGCTAGCATAATTAGAAAAGAAAATATTATAGAAGTA
Organism: Viscum album; assembly: GCA_963277665.1. Classification (NCBI taxonomy): domain Eukaryota; kingdom Viridiplantae; phylum Streptophyta; class Magnoliopsida; order Santalales; family Viscaceae; genus Viscum; species Viscum album. Next base: position 1,191,724,533 of record OY728130.1, on the reverse strand, counting down.
TAAAAATATTTTATTTATTTAAAAATAATTAATATAATTCAAATATTTAATCCCATATCCTTTGACTCCACATATTTTTTGAAATTATAAAAAATCTATAATAATCAAGGTCACATAATGAATATATTTTGAAATAAAAAAAATTATTTTATGATGCCCATCCCATGGGAGAGATATAATAACATATTCAAATATTTTTCTTTTTTAAGACTAGATTATTTTGTATGTAAGATTATATTTTAAATAAATTCTTCATATGAAGGATTATTCTTAAAATAAATAATTTGAAAAGAATAAATGATTTTCCTCTTATCAATACTAAAACCTATTATTGAATGAAAACAAATAAATTTTATTTTCACCCACATAAAATTATTAAGACATATTTCTTCATAATAGTTGATAAAATTACCATCAATTTTATCATAATTAATCCTTTTTTAATCCCCTATAATGTTTATCCATTCCCACAAAATAGAAATTTAAGTGATTCTATCATGAGGAGAAGAGGGTCGAATCACAAAACATATACAAGGAATGGTGCTTTTGAAAAAGATTCCAGATTCAATACATCTTTTCTAACACATGATAATCAAATAGAATTCCTTGATCACCATTTATACCATCACTATAAATAGTTTTAATAACACATGGAACACCCTCTATTGTGTGAAGATAGAGAAAGGGGGATATGGATTCTTGAAGAGGTGGACCATTATTCCACCCCAAAAAATATAAAGGGATGAGATATTTATTTTACCAATATAAAGTAATTAATTTAGTAGAAGTAATATTTATATTTTATAAACTCCTCCCATAAATCAATTTCAATGTCCCATAATTAATCCTTCCATAATTACCCTCACAATGGCTATGATGAACCAAAACAATCTTTTAGATTTATCTAAGTCATAAAAACACCACTAATCCACATGTGTTACATGTCATAGTCACATAGAAATTCTAAAACCACCTCACTATCACAAATATAAATATATTAATTAATTAATATAGGATACATTAGTGATTCTTGGTGATTGGATCGACACCCAAGTGCAAAATTTATACCTCACATAAGAAAAAAAAACATTTTAAACAAAATAAGATTTTAAAAATTTTGATTTGGGCCTCCATTTAGGAGTTATTAAATGTTCACACTCTCAAGATAAATATTTATTTATTAAATAAATATAAATATAACCTAAAATATAAATTTATTGGAATTTCACTAATTTTTTTTCAAAAGGTAAATACATAATTTCAAGTTCAATAGTTCCATATAAAACAAATTAGACCAACTTCTTGGATAATTTTACTATTTTACAATTTTTATGGGACCCAACCTTTGAAAATAAAAATTAAATTAATTTTTAATTATGAAACATCCATATAATAACATAAAATAGGTGATCAAAGGAATATATCATTATCTAGGGTGGATACTTGGTGATTTTTATAGGAGGAATTTTTAAATATGGAATTAATCAGTGATATTTAAGAGAGAAGTGTTATTTGGATATTTTAGTTTTTCAATCACTATTGGTTGAACCAAACAAGGGTGTCGTTGGGTCCCAGCAAATAATGTTATGGTTCATCACACTTATATTATAAATTCTAGGTTGCTACTTTTTCTAAAAGGTCGGGTACAACTGCAACTGTGGCACATGATGCTACAGAGAAAATGCAGTAAACATGCAGGCTCAGGGACTTGACCCTGCGACCTGCCCCTCACCCCCCACCCCCCAAGCTCTTACCACCCCACCACCAATAGTGAGGTGAGGTTTTCACTTTTTTTATTTATTTATCTTGACCTTTTTAAAACCCTATAAATCTCATAGGATCAGTTATAGTGGTTTTATAGGTTCATTATGTTCTATTAAGTTTATATCTTTTTATGATTGGTTTTTACAATCCATGGTATACTTTTTTATTCCTTTTATTCTTTCTAGTTTTTTTATCTTTTAAACCACTATAGTAGTACTAGATTGTATATAAAGGAATGATGGGTGATTGATTCACTATATGATAGTGGAAGAATAATTAAAAGTTTTTGTTAGTTTAAACATCGACAATCTCTATTCTATTGTTGTTGGGTTGTTAAAGCTTCATTTGAGGTGGTTTATTCAAATTATTTATTTATTAATTTCGTTATAGTGTGTAATTATTTTGAATTGGATCTCATTATGTAATCAAATGGAATGATCCTAATTTAAGATTAATATATTAATATTTTGGGAAGTGGTTTCTTTACTATTTATCATTATTTTCTTTTGGTAACTTATATTTGTTTATTATTGTGAAAAACATGTTGTTGCATTGTTGTAACACCATGTGACTATTAAAATGATTTTTATTTAAATAAAAACTATATTTAATATTTTTTATCATATAAAAATAGAAACTAAAATAAATCGAAATATATTTTATAATAAAAAATAAACATTAATACATCAGGAAATTCAAATGTGAAATATCTATAAGAAAATTACAAGAGTAAAACCTCAAGTAAATAAAAATATATTTAAAACGTCTTATCATAATTCCTTCAATATTATTATTAATTTAAAGAATAATTTTATGTGTTATAATACAAATTAATTAAATAAATTTAATGGTTATTTGTGATTTAAATCATTTATTGTCAAACAAAATATTTTTCATAGAATTTTTCTCTAATATATTATTTATTTTTTATATTAATAAATTACATTGAACAATTTTAAATGATTATTATAATTAAATTATTCAATTTAAATATTAATATATTAACACTCCTTTAATTAGTATTTTTTATGAAATAAGATTAATAACACTTAATGTTTAAAATTTTATTTGTTTAATAAGAATAGTTTTACATTATATTTTATCTATTCATTTAGTAGTTAAATTCCGCAATTTTTAAATTTTAATTCAACAAAAAGGAATTAAATTTTGGAATCATAAAATTAAAATTATATAGGGTGAGTTTTTGGTTTTTTATAACGAATTTTATTTTTTGTTTAATAGTAAAAATTTTAGTTTTTAAGGATGCCATATATTTTATGAAATCATCATCATGTAGGCATGACACAAATATTTATGGAACCATTTTTTAATAATAATTATTTTAAGGAATAAAATTATAAATTTTAATTTTGAAATTTATATTTGAAATTTTGGAAGATAAATTAAATTTCACATTAGTAAATATTATTTTTGGATTCATTAAATTAAATAGACTTATTGGTAGGTTTCATTCATCTTATGATGGTTTTAAATGTCAAAAAACCATCCCTTTCTTATTAATTTTACAACTATTTTTTTTGGAATCAATTACACTCAAAATTAGTTAGATTGCATAACAAAATAATCTATATTTTAAATAAAAAATACCCCTCCTCAAGTATAAATACTCACCCGCTTCTCTATTAATCCCAATCCAAATACATTGAGCAAAAATGACCTATTATTTCCCCTCTCTAAATCTCTCCATAGAGTTTCTAATGTTATTTGATGTTCCTCACAAGATTTAATAAGGTTCTTCTCATAGTAAGTGTTCTTAACCAAGTTCTTTCTTTATTTTTTCAATCCTTCAATTTCATTTCCATTTCAATGAGAAATATTATTATTATTATTTATTATAAATATATTATTATAAATGTATTGTTATATTATCAATTAGATATCACCATTACCTCTAATTATAATTCCTTTATAAGACATTATAATTCTAAAACACTTTCATGGCTATAAAACATCCTAAATTTTGGTAAAGACTATGTGGTCTCCTAGTAATTACATCTTCGTATTCGTACAAACAATTATATATAGGATCTAGATACGATTCACCTTGGTGTAATAACCTTTAAAAGTTTAATCAGAAATTAACATAACCATTACTTGGGTCATGATAAGATATCCTAACTTTATAGTTGGTTTGATACTCCTGGGGTTATACTTCTAATACATCAAGAGCTATTTAAAAACACTAATGAAGGATTATTTCTTATTGGTACCACATACATGGATAGTTAGTGTATATTATGTAATATAAATATATTTTAATGAATTATTAAATTTTATAAATAATATTACATAAATATTAAATTAAAAATAATCGAAATCATGAAATCGAAACAAAACAGGATATTTTAAGAACAAAACATGTCTTCAATTCATTATTTCTTAAAATTCAATATTAATAGAATAATTATAATTATTATAACTAATAAATAATAAAACAAATAAATTTAATTATCTTAAATATTAATTTCTTAAGAAATATAAGTTTATTTCATATGATTCATAGGTTTGAAAAAAATAAACATGGCCTAAGCTAAGGGTTATTTTTCTTAATTTCAATTCCTTAAGACTTGTATCTTATTTTGTACCAATTTATTTTTATATGGTGTGAATAATAACTTAATGACTTATTATATCCTGATAAAATTTTATTTTTTAGAGTTTTACTTTCACATAATCTCTCCTTATTCCATGTTATGGATTCATTTCTTATGTTGTAAGGGTTATTGTTAAATTAATTTAATTCCATTAATTTATAACCACTATTATTGAAATATATTAATATAATTTAGGTTACTAAAACCCCCTTATTTTATTATATTTTATTACATATTAATTTTTAGTGTTTCAAAATTCTTTTTGACATTTCACCTCCCTTTAATTCACAATTCAACAAAAATGTTTCTTGTGTGTGGACTTGACATTATCTCTCCTTTAGAGTTGAGAAACCTTTTTCTGTTTATCTATAATCGTTAATATTATTCAATAATGTTCTTCTAGATACATAAAATATTTATTTATTTCATCTTATAAAATCTTCTAATTTATTAAAAAAATTTAAAAGGAAACTTTTTAATGTTTTCTACATTGGCCATTTTTAGCATTAATTTCGAAAATGTAAATAGAATTATTCATTTAATGTCTTTCATGTGAAAATATTTTCCAATAAATATGAAAATTATTAATAATTAATCCTCCTTTGATTATTTAAAATATTTTTCAAATAAAAACATATTATTATGGTTCTATGAATTTTTCATTTAAAAAAAGATTTAATATTTTAGATGAATAAATAAATATATTTCATTAAACATATGTATATTTTTATATTACACTCCACATTTACTATTTTAAAATTTATTTGTTTTCAAGGAATGAATATTTTGAATTCTTTTAAAATTAAGTTTCTTAATGTTAACTTTTCACCCTTGTGAAAATTGAAATTTGAGGTGAATTATATACTTGTTTTAAACAATATTTCTAAGAGTTTAAAAAAATCTATTTTGTATTCTATTTTCCACTATGGATCTAAAAGTCACATCTCTTTTAGATTTGTGGTTCTTTTATTACCTTCCAAGTTATATTATGATTTTATAGTTATTACCTCACTTTATTTCTAATAATTATTCTATTTATCACTCTTTATCTCTCTTTTGGCCATATTTACCTCCTTCATGTACATAAACCTTAATTTTATGGATATATTATATATCACTTGCACTATTTCTGTAGTGTGTTTTCTAGTTTTGACACAATCGTTACCTATTAATCTATATGGTTTTGTTTTGAATTGTGAATTCAAATAATGTAATTTTATTTATTTACTAGGGAAATATTAATAATTTTTATACATTTTAATTCAATAAAGAGCTATACTAATTACTAATACATGTTGGTTATGTATTTTTTATTCATTTCATTATATGATGAATGCATTGAAAGTAATTAGTGACAAGGTAGGTAAAGAAATATATAGCCCCATGATGTATTGGAAGGATTTATTCAGAAAATAATTTTGGGTAATTTGGTGTATTCCTTACCCATTTAAGTATAATATCTTAGCACAAGACCATTACATTATGTAAGATATAATGACATGAGGCCTTAATAGTAAGATTAATATTTCCAATATTATGAATCCCATCATTATGAAATTAGTTATTATTATCCATGTGATTATTTACATTTTTATTTCATCCATTGATATATTACGTTCTAATGAAATCAATTATATGCTGTTAATTTATTATTACTTATTCATTCCATGTTATCGATTACTTGTTTATTCCATGATAAATTTTTTTGTACGCATCCCCTTACTAGTCAATTGATCTCCTCGTTCTTATTTTTTCTTTTTCACCAGGTTGTGATGAATATTATTAAATATGATATCTATATATGGATTTAATTTTTGGATAATTTGATGGGAGATTCTATGAAATAATTTATAATATGGAATCATTTATTTGATAGGAAAAAATATCATTAGATTGGTATTATATAGTTTTTATTAGTTAAATATTCTAAAAAAAATCTTTAAAATTCTAAACATAAATTTCATTGGTTTGTAATTGACTTAATTTTTATTATAGATATTGTAATTATGGAAAATAATATGCTTATTGGAACTATATCTAATATTTGAGGTTATGTTTGGGTTACTTTAGTTAGTTTCAAAAAAATTATGTATAGAATATATATTTAATCATCAAACTAGGGAGTTCTATTCTAGGGTATCATTTTTTGTCTCATCGATGAGGTTAGATAACTCTAGAGGTTTGGATATTATTTTATGAATATATTTTAATTGTTATGGATACCATCAAGGGTTAATAAGTTTGAGGTTATATATAATATTAAATTTATAGATAACCATTTGAGGACTTATGTGATTTTATTTTAAGGTGAACATTTATTACGCTTTTGGAAGAATACATGACTGAGTTATAGATAGAACTTAGGTATATAGTGTAATTTTATTTCAAGAAAATTCAATTTATATATCGGAAACCATTAATAATTTTTTGGGATAAATCAAATTTATGACGAAATAATTTATTTTAAGTGTGGTGGAATGTAACACCCTAATATTATAGTGTCCATTATTATTTAAATAAATACTATGTAGAATGAATTAATCCATACATAACACCAAACTAAAATTAACTATTATACTTTTTACAATGCAAGATAAACATTTTTTACATCAATAGAAGAAAATTAGAAATATCAATAAGAAAATTACAGAAATAGTAAAATTTAAAGTAAATAGAAAATAGTTAAAATGACTTATTTTTATTCTATAAAAATTATTATTATTGTATTAATGAACAATATTATGTGTTCTAATACCAGTGAATTGTTGAAATTTAGCTATTTTATATGATTAAAATTATTTAGTTTTAAAAAGAATATTTTTTAAAGAGTTTTATTTCTATGTATATTATATATTTTTATCGTAATATATTAAATAAAATACTTTTTAAAACTCCATTATAATTAAATATTTCAATTTAAAAATTAAAATATTAATAATATTTTAAATAGTATTTGATATAAAGTATGACTAATAACACTTAAAGTTTGAAAATTCATTTCTTTAACAAAAATAGTTTTCCATTATATTATATGATTTCATTTAAATGTCTAATTCCCCAGTTTTTAATTTTAATTTTATAAAAATTAATTCATTTTTCTAATTGTAATGTCAAAATTATATTAGAATTTTATTTTTTTATTTAAAGAAGAATTTTTTTTGTTAAAAGGAAAAATTATATTTTTACAAATACAATAACTTTTATGAGATCATCATTATGTAATAATGGTATAAAAATTATTAAACCATTTTCAGATTAAAAATTTCTTTCATGTGTGAAATAATTAATTTAATAATTTTAAGTTGAATTTTGACAATTTAGAACCTAAGTTACTTTTTACCTTAGTAAAAAAAATTGGATTCATTACATTTAATGGAGTGATTGGTAGGATTCATTTTGGTTTTTTATGGTTTTAAATTTCAGAACACCATGATTTACTTAATAATCAACCAAATAATTTCATTTTAATCACTTCCATCCAAAATTAATTGGAATAAATAAAAATAATAATTAATATTTTATCCCAAAAATACCCCATCCTCAAGTATAAATACCCACACATTCTTTAATTACTCTCTAATCCAAATTCATTGAGTACAAATTTCATCTCATTTCACCTATAAATATTTTATAAAATAATTTTATATGGTTATACGGTGTTCCTAACAAGCTTTAAGAAGCTACTTTGCAAGGTGTGGGTTCTTAACCTCTTTACTCCATTATTTTTTCAATCCTTCTGTTTCTATTCCTTTTAATTGGGAAATATTATTATGATTCATTGTTATAAAATCATTATTACATTATAAATTTTATATTACCATTCTCCCTTATTATATTGCATTCATAAACAATTATAATGCTCAAAAAATTATTTATAAATGAAACAACCTAAATTTTGGTAAAGTAAAGAGTGTGTAGATTCCAAGAAATGATGTACCTGTCTACATACAGAAAAGTGGAATCATTCTCTGGGAATGATTCACCAATGGGTAATTACACTAAAAAATATGTTTTTGTATTAAATTAACCCTCACTTGGGGTATGAAAAGTGAGCCTAACTGTACACCTAGTTTGGAAAGCCTGGGGGATAATATTTTCATAATTTATGAGCTCTTTACAAAATATAATAATAGATTATTTCCTATTGGTACCTCCTATATGGATAGTTATTGTATATTATGTAATATAAATTTATTTAAATGTATTATAATATTTTTTAAATAATTTTGAAAAAAATATTATATTACAAATAATCAAAAACAAAATTAGATATTTTAAAAAGAAAACAAGTATTCAAGTCGTTCTTTCTTCAAAAAAATTGAAAAGGAAATCATAATGATTATAAATTAATAAATATTATTTAAATGAATATAATTAACTTATAAATTAATGTTTTAATTAAAATATTTTTTTATATAGGATTCACAAACATGATGAAATAAAATGTAACCATAGTTAAGGGTTCTTTATATCAATTTAAATTACTTGATACATGTTTCTTATTTTAAACCAATTTACTTTATTATGGTCTAAATACTTTCCTAATGACTTATTATATCGTAATCACTAATTATACTTTAGATTTCCACTTTCTCTTAATTTATTCATATTTCTTGTACTTTGAATTATTATATAAGTTGTAAGGGTTATTGTTAACTAAATTTACTTCCTTTAAAAAATAACCATTATTCTTGAAAAATATCCTTATAAGTATAACTTATCCCATCCCATGATGGTATTATACTGTATTTACTCTTAATTTTCTTGGTTTTATAAAGAATATAGTCTTTTTGAATTTCGTGGGTTCATAATCCAACCAAATGGTCTATTTTATGTTGACTCGACCTTATCTCTAATTTGGGGTTATGAATCATTATCCTTCATGTCTATAGTCATTATAATTCATCTAAAATGTTCTTATATATACATAATATATGTTTTAAGGTTATTTTTTAATATCATTTAATTTCTTTAAAAAACATTAAAAGTAATATACCTAATGTTTTCAACATGGGTCATTTTTTACTTTCTTTACTAAAATGTGAAAAGAATGTTTTCGTTAATATATTTCATGTGAACTCATTTTCCTACAGTTAGGAATGTTATTCAAAATTAATCCTCCTTTTCAATTTTAAATTTTATTTTCAATAAAAATCCTACACCAATGTTTTTGTGAATTTTTCATGTTAAAAATATTGATAAATATTTTATAAGAATAGATAAAGGGATTTCCTTCCAATTATATATATTTCTATTTTCTGATACATGTTTAATATTTCAAACATTATTTATTCAAGTTTTTAATATTGTTATTTTTTAAAATAAGGTTAAAAATTTTAACTTTTCACCATCATGAAAATTGATTTTTGAGGTGATTCATAATTTTGTTTTTAAAACCATAATAGAAAGTGTTATAAAAAGTATTTATTTAATTTTTATTCCATTTTGATCTCAAAATCTCAAATATATATCTCTTTTGGAGTTATGTTTCATGTATTACCCTATAAATTCTCTTATGAATTTATAGTTCCTACATCACCTTTTTCATAAGGGTTATTTTTTCAATCACTATTTATCGCTCTCTCTATATTATTTTTCTTATTTATATCCATATTCATTAAATTTTTTGATATATTCTAAATCGCATTCACTATTTTTATATTATGTTTTATAGTATTGAATTTACCATACACCCATTACATTATATGGTTCCAGTTTTAATGGTTCTTACTAATAATGTTATTCTATTTATTAAAATGAACAATATTGAGAAATTGTATACTTGTTACTTCAATAAGGATATTTATTGATTTCTAGACATGATGGTTTTGTATTGTTTATCCATTCGTTCATATAATGAATTTATTTTATTTAATTAGTTATGGGTGGGTCTTGTAATTATATAGCACCTAGATACATCAGTAAGTCTCGTGAGACAAACTTGTTTAGGTAATTTAGTGTATCCATTACCCATTTAATTATATTTCATAGCATGATTCCTTTATGATATATAAGATTTCTTCGCATGATGCCCTGATGATAAGATTAAGATGTCTGACATTATGCATTCAATCACTATGAAATTAGTTATTATTAACAATATGATTATTTACACTATTTTTTTATTCTGAGATATATATTATAATGATGTTTTTAATTATATATAATTATTTGATTATTAATTATTCCTTCAGTATTATCCGTGAATTTTTTATTCTATGAAAAATTATGTATTATGGTACACCTTATTGAGCATTTATCTCACCCTTCATATTTTTTTCTTTTTCATAGGTTATGATAAATATTATTATGTAATATATGTCTATATAGGTTTAATTTGTGGAGAATTTTTTGGGGGATATTAAAGGTATATTATAATATAATAAATTCTTGTTTTAATTGGAATAATTCCCATATAATAGGAATGATATTGGTTTTATTATTTAATGTGTTTTATTACTTTCTAATACTCTAATCCTAAAATGAATTTAATGTGTATGTGAATTAGTTATTTTTATTGATGTAGTAATTATGGAAAATAATATCTTTATTAGTATAAGATCTGGGAGTGTGGTTTATGTTAGGGTCACTCCATCCCATTTCAATACTAATATATAAGGAATATGTATTTTAACACCAGACCCAGAAGTGTGGGTCTAGTTTGTTATATTTTTAGTCTTTTCACTAATATTTCAAATAAATATTTATTTTAGTTTCTTATTTATAACATGGTAACTTGATAAATATAGTGGGAATATGTAGAATTTTTTAATAACTTGGTTTTGTTTATCTTTAATGATAAATTGATATATAATAAGTGTATAAGTTGGAGTGTTTGTTTATTCAATATTTCTTACTTATTTATATTATAAATATATTTTAATAAATTATTTGTATTAGAATAATATTCAGTGTAGTTTTTTAGATATGAGGGAAGAATAATTTGTAGTGAATGTAGTAGTGGTTCATTATTATTGTAGTTAAATTTTGTTAGAGTTCTTTTTATGGTCTGTTAATGGGTAAGTGGTAGATGTGATGATGTGGGGGTGTGTGTGGTTTGTCAATTAAAATAAGTAATAAATATTTTGTGGTTGTATAATTTTAGTTTAATATAATGTAAAGGTAAATAAATAATGCTGAATTTTTTTGATAAAATTAATGAAAGTATTTTAATAAGTGTAATATGATTAGGGTTTTCTGATTTAATACAATGTTGGATACATTTAATAAATTTAAAAGATTAAATATGTTTTAAGTTAATATGAAATAATGTTTTTTCATTAATTAATTCATGGATTTTGTTGAAATGTCAATTAAAATAATTAATGTTCTAAGTAAATGGTTGAAAGTGAGTGTTAATGAATGTATACTATGTGAATACTATGTTATAAGAGATGTAGTTTTATGTTGTTATAGGAGGATATAATTTTTTTGTGGAAGTTTCTTTTTTGATGGTGGGTTGAATTTGAGGATGTGTTCTTATAGTGTGGTACCTTTTTTATCCATATGTTATATATATACACCAATTACTATTTTATTAATTCACACATACAAGAACGCAAGTCGAGTAACCTTAACAGTACACATATGAGGTTTAGGGTTTTTGGTGTACCGTCAACATATATAATATGGGTGATACAGGTGTTTGAGTACTTTCACTCCCTCTTCTAGTTGTATTATGGTAATGTTATGGTTATGTAGTGATTATTAGGTTAGAATAATACAAATATACACTAGAGGTGTTTGAATTGTGTCTTTTCAATAATCTTCATATATTCTGGTGTTTGAATCCATGAATGAGCCTAAGTAGTTGAAACACCAATAAATCAAAAGGATTTTATTTTTGATGTTTCGAGTTGAAACTTCATAGTTATAGTAGTAGAAACTAATAATAGGTGGATCTTATTCATTAATAAGAATCTTAAAGTAGGAATAACATTGAATAATTCCATGTTGCAAATGATCTTCAAAAAAATAGAAACAAACAAGTAGCAGTACAAGGGTGAAAAGTATATCTTCAAAGTGTATCCACTTTCATAAAACAACAGAGTCGATCGCTTTTCGAAATAGATCTATAAAAATTTATTCATAGAAAGTATTAAATTTTTAAATCTAAAACATATCACTCTAAATATTGTATATCTCTATATATTTAAATGAAAATGACCTGATAATATATATAACAAAAGGATTTTCATTCATTTGATCGTATCTAAAAATTTCACCTAACAGATTGCAGATATTAAAATTTAAATATTCAAGGAGATTTGTAACTTCCCTTACGAATAGGAGTGATTTTATCTATTGAATATGGTTCTTTGAATCAATCATCGTGAGCCTTTCAATAGGTCATAAAATATCTTTCAATCAATCATTATTTATTTCATCACCTTTGTAAAAGTCTTGGATAAAGATGAAGATTTACATCTCCTTTTTTAAATAGTCAAACATAGGGTTCCTTCATAAAATGATAAAATACTAAATGTAGGGTTAACAATGTAGGGTTGATCATAAAAGTAGGTTTGATATACCACACATTTGTTTCCTCAAACATACGATTACTTACTTATGTAGGGTTCCTTAACCATACTTTCCCTTCATACAAACATAAGGGTTCATTCAAACATAGGGTTATTTAACCATAATTTCCTGACAGCATAGGATTCATGATCCATACGTGCTGCTCTAAAATCTAGGGTTCATTCCTTACGCTATGCTTACCAACGTAGGGTATGAAAAGTGTTTCCAAAAAACACTAAAACATGTTTTGAACTCTTTAACTTATATTCCTTGTGGATTAATAAATCAAAAATAATTCTAGAATAAATATTGAAAAGAATATTAATTTCATGAAATTTAATTAAAGTGATATCATTAGTAAAACAAACAATGGTATTTGTGAGCATCAAAATCAATAATATTTATATATTATTGTTGAGACAATATGTGCCCAACAATATCCCCCTTTTTAATGATTAAAAACCCATAAATAATTTATAGACAATATATAGGATTTTGTAAACACTAAGAAATTAATATTTTTAAAGAAAATACTTGATGTTTTGAAAATTAATTATTTTTATTTCACAGTACTATTTTGAAAAATAGATAATATTAGTTTGAGATTATTGTGTTTTGTCAATTTTATCCCCCTTTTTTGATATCAAAAAAAAATTATATGAAAATTAATTATAACATATTCAATTTTTCACAGAAAAATAAATGAATGTTACATTATACTATATAGAAAACTAAGAGGTTGTTCTAGTAATGGAGATAAACAAAAAAAACATAGAAATTATACAGAGAATATCAAAAATCATTGGAATTTTTATTATAATGACTATGTAAATACACGAGTGGGTTTGGATTGAGGAAATGGTTTAAAAAATAAGGCTGGAAGATAGTGATTGGTTTTCATCAGGACAGTTTTGTGGTTTTGGAGAAGCCTGGGTAGCCTGGAAAACTTCTTTCAACTCTAATATATGTCCTTGTAACTATTATGAAAGATTTTCATTATCTGACTTATCAAAATTATTGAATCTTGACTCACATTCAAATTTTCAATCAAATTTAATTTCATAAAGTCATGCATATTTTCCTCTATTTATAGAAATCAAGAAATCTTATCACTGAACTGATTAAGTAGAAATCAGATACAAGATTACCTTGAATTGATTTTCTCAAAAAGATATTTCTGGTTATCCAATAGTACTAAAAAAGGTGAAAAATTACACTAAAGATATTGAAGTCATTAACTCATATCATCTATTACTGATGTGATTGATTCAAATATTATGATCATGTTTGGTAAAGTTGGTATGTCAGAAGTGGAATTTCTTGAATGATTTACACCCCCATTTATTGATTCAAACTAGATTCCTAAATACCAATCTCAATTTGAAAAGTCTCTTTTGGATAACATTATGATTTGAGCTTTCCAAACTGATTTATCATTTCTCTATTGAAAGCATCAAAATCACTTTTTGAAACTAAATTTTCTTAGAATTCTCATAACTGATTCTGATTAGATTTTAATTCCAGTCTTGAAGTAGATTAATTTCTTAAATGTTATAAATATTTCCTTATAGATTCCATTTCTTTTAGAATACTGGATTTATTCTCTTATACCTTGTTGAATTTCATAACCATGTCTTATATTTGATTTGTCATAGAATTAGATGTTCCTTCTTTTGGATTCTTTGACTAAGTAATTACTTCCACAATAGAGAAATACATAACCAAAGTCTTTTCAAATGAAAAAAGAAATATCATCAAGGATTTATATCCTTTCTCCAAAAATAGGAAATTTTCTTTCCAAGGATTATCCAATAGCATAGATAGCTTAAAGATCAACAATTTTACTAGTTTTAGTTATTGATTTCTGAACTTTCTCTCCTTTTTTGAGAATTTTATTTTTTTTATCTAATTAACAGGAAACTTATTTTCTTGAACTTCACTTTCAACCTATTGTTCCTAAAAAAGATCCATTTCTCCCAAATGAACTGATGGAGTCTTATCACCAAATCCAGGTGTTTATTCCTCTAGATCCTCATGTTGAGGCTCTTCTCTGATCCAGGGCCTTGTAATAAGTTCCGCAATGGATTCTACATCAGAAGTTTTCTCATCAATATTTGTAGCTTCATAACGAATATTTCCTTTAGTATACTAATCAACACCTTCTATTCAAGATTATCTAATTTCATAATTTCTTAAATGAACTAATTCTACAGACTTGATATTTTCTTTCCCCCCCCACCCGAGGAATAGGACTTAATACTTGATGATAAGTTGCATTCACTAGAAACAGTTAACCTTTCACTATGCTCCAAAATAAACCAAATTTCTTAAGTTACTAGCATTCAAAACATTACTATGGTGACATCTAGTTTGAGAATCGATAAGTGAAATCTTATTCTTTCTATACATAAGAAGATAACTAAAACATCCATAGGTATAGAATGAAATTCTACCCTCTGGGTGGTAGTAGTGATTCATATATCTCAACATATATCTGTGAAATTTCATCTTAATATCATTAATAAAAAAAATATGATATACATATCTAGATACAAGATATTTTCTATTTTTGTAGTCCTTGGAATAATAGCAGTCTGAAAAAACATTACCAAAACTTTTTGGCCAGCCTTAAGAAATTTTACAAACATTTTCCTCATATTTTTTAAACCAAAAGGAAAATACATGATATCATTTGATTTTTGATCCTAATTTCCAATTGATCGAAGATCAAAATCAAATACTTCTTTGTGAGGGAATTTTAAAATCTGACCAATTTCTACTAAGGAGGTCAAAAATTCATTATCTTCTACACATTAATACATTATATCCTCTATTTCACCCAAACTAAACTGAACATTTCAATAAAACTGTTTCAGTTCTATCTCATCAAATAAATATATATTTTCTTTGTTAAATAATAATTTCAAACATTGAAACGCAAAATATTTATTGATAATAGGGTTTTTATGATAAAACCATTCAAAATCAATAACATTTCCTTAAATAATCTTTCTTAAGGGGACATTATGGAGCTTCGAATCATTTAGTTCACCTTCATCTGTTCTCTTTTTCTTCTTCATTGCTTCAAATCATTAGTATGAAGCTATTTAGATTCTAGGGTTTAGAAGAAAGACGAGGGATCTAGAAGTTTAAATGTTTTGAAATCAAAGGGTAAGGAGAGATTAAGATATTTTTGATGGATTGGTGATTTAGTTTGGTTTCTAATGATGATTACATAGAGTGATCAAAAAAAATTGAGAAGACGCACTTTAAAAATAAAATAAAAATAAACATTTAACCAAATAAACAAACAATTACTAAATAAAAAAAATTATGATAATGAAATTAAGAAAATAAATTAATAAATATTTATTTAAAATTAAATATCCCTAACTACCCCTTAATAAAATAAAAACATGCAGTGGGAAGTGGTTTAGTAAAAATATCAGCTAATTGATATTTGGTATTTATAAATTCTAAAGATATATCCTTTTTAAGAACATGGTCTCTTATAAAATGATGTCTTATATCAATATTATTATTCCTAGAGTGACTTATAGTATTTTTGAAAATATTTATTTCACTATTATAATCATATAAAATAGGTATATTATTAAA
Source organism: Viscum album (assembly GCA_963277665.1). Lineage (NCBI taxonomy): Eukaryota > Viridiplantae > Streptophyta > Magnoliopsida > Santalales > Viscaceae > Viscum > Viscum album. Next base: position 1,191,708,016 of record OY728130.1, on the reverse strand, counting down.
ATTTAGTCCAAAATCTAGTAGAGTGTGTTTCATCCACAAAACATGTGCACAAAAACATCCAATAGACACATATTCTGCCTCTATTATTGACAGATCAACTAAATGTTGTTTCTTTATTGACCATGATACTATGTATTTTCCTAAAAAGTGACAAGTACCTAAGGTTCTTTTTCTATCTAATCTATATCCTCCAAAATCATCATCTGAATATGAAATGAAATTAAATTCATAAGTTTTTGGATAAATAAGAGATCGAAAAATAGTTACTTTTAAATCAATAATGATTATTTTGACAGTAGTAAGATGGGAGTATTTTGGGTTTGACTAAAATCTAACACATAAACATACAGAAAGCATTATGTCTAGTCTTCTAGTAGTCGGACATAATAAACTACCAATATTACATCTATATAGATTTTTTCAGCTGGTTTTCTAGCTTCATCCAAATCAAGTTTTATATAGATACACATGGGAGTTGTATAAGGGTTAAATATTTCTAGTCCAAACTTATTTAATAAATAAATAATGTATCTAAATTTATTTATAACATTTCCATAATCTTTTTGATAAAATTGAAATCCTAAAAATAATTTCATTTCTCTCATCATAATCATTTCAAATTCTTTTTGAATTAGATTTTAGAAATTATTACGAAGATTTTTATTTTTGAAACTGAAAATAACATCAACAATATAAATTTGAACTAATAAAATATTAGAAAAAATATTTTTCTTAAAAATAGTATGATCTACTCATCCCACAAAAAATCATTTTCTAACAAAAAAAGCTTAATATTTTTTACCCATCTCTAGGAACTTATTTAAGACTATAATGAGATTTAGTATGTTTAAAAAATATAATTTGGTTTATAAAGGCTTTAAAAACCTAGGGGTTGTTCAACATAAACCACCTCCATTGAATATCCATTTAAAAAGGTCGATTTAACATCCATATGATATAATTTAAAATCCATATGAGATGTATAATTGAAAAGGGTTCTGATGGATTTTAATCTTGAAATAGGATAAAAGGTTTTATCATAATATATTCCTTCTTAATGATTATATAATTTTGATAATAATATAGTTTTGTTTCTGGTTATGATCCCTAGATTATCTTGTTTATTTCTAAAGATCTATTTATTTCCTATTATTGGATAATATGATCGTCTATCTACTAATTCCCAAACTTTGTTTCTTGTGAATTGATTTAGTTCTTCTTTCATGTAAAACAACCAACTCTTCTATTTTAAAGATTCTTCATTAGACTTTTGTTCTAAATAATACAGAAAGGACAAAAAATCAGCTAGGTTTCCTACATTTCTTCTAGTCCAAAGTCTAGTGTTTAGGTTTCCTATAAAAGATTCTAAAGGATAGTTCTTTAAGGTTATAGAATGTCTAGGTAAAACAGTGACGAGTTATTTATTTTCATTTTCTTTTGGACTCAACTAGATTTTTTTTATATCATTTTCAAAATTAGTTTTTTTAGTTTCAAGTCTCATGTTGTCAAATGAGTTAATAACTACATCTTTTTTATCTTTCTTTTTATTAAAAGGGTCAATTTCATCAAACTTCACACAAACTGATTCTTTAATAATCCTTGATATTTTATTACACACTCTATAGGCTTTATAAGTAGTAGAATATCCTAACAATATTCCTTCTTCAGCTTTTATACTGAATTTACCAAGGTTTTATCCATATTATTCAAGATATATACCTTATATCCAAAGACTTTAAAGTACTTTAATTTAGGTTTTCAGTTACTCTAGAGTTTTTAGGGTGTCTTTTTAATAATTAGTCTTATTAAAATACTATTCATGGTATAACAAGATATACTTACAAGATCTTCCCAAAAATAGGTTGGAATACTATATTAATTTAGCATAGTCCTTGCTATTTCTCGAATAGTTATGTTTCCTCTTTCAACAATTCCATTTTATTGAGGTGTTCTTAGTGCAAAAAAGGTATGTTCAATACCTAAATTTCAGAAAAAAGAATAAAATTATTGATTCTCAAATTCTCCATCATAATCAATTATCAATGAGATTATTTTAAAATTCTTATCATTTTGAAAAAAAATCAAAAACTTTCAAAAATAGTGAATACCTCACTTATGAGTTTTAGAAAATAAACCCAAGTAAATCTTGAAAAAACATCAGCTAAAACATAAAAAATAATTTACCAACCAAACTTGCTACCCTATATGGTCTAAACAAATCCATGTGGATAAGTTTTAATGGTTTAGATATATAAATTTTGTTAATCAATTTGAAATATGATTTGTTTTGTTTACTGATTTAGAATGCATCATAGAATCTATCGTTGACAAATTTAAGACTAGGAGAATCATAAATTGATTTATACTCAGATAATTTATGTTAATTATATATATTTCAATTTCTAAGTCTTCTATGCCAAATCCATGACTCATTTGTTTTATAAGTTAAATAGTACACTTTCTGTTTACCCAAGGAATTTAGATCCAAATTATAAGCAATTTCATATCTGGGTTCTCTAAATTTATGAAGTTGGACTTTAAAGACTGAGCATGAATTGTTAGACAAATCAATATAAAATACATCATCAAAAAGATAATAAATACTTATCAATTTGTGTTTATTCCTTTTATATATAGTACTTTGTTGATTGATATTTTCTTTGGATTTCCAACAGTTCCAACTCCAACAATATTTCCTTCATCATTGTCTGCAATGTGACTAAACCTCCATCCATTTGTGTCAATGTATGGAAGTTTTTAGATTCTCCACTCATGTGTCTAGATCATGCACTTTATATATACCATTTAACATTTTTTTCATGCGTATTTTCTCTTATAAAATCATTTAAAAACATTTTTTTACCCATATTTTCATGAGTCTAGTTGTGTCAATAAGCAATGATCTGGGAATCTAGATATGCCTTATTTTTTCATAATTTTATATTACTTTATTCAGTTTTACTTTTGGAAATAAAATAGTTTTTAATACCACTTATTTGAGGATTTCTTAAGTAACAGTTGTCAGTGTAATGACCTTTTATTCCATAGTAATAGAAGGTAGTATTTTTTAAATTCAGCACAAAACAATTTTTGTATAATTTTGATTTTTCACCCTTGCTTACTATTCAAAAAATTTCTCTTTTAATAACATTTTTTCAAGAATATCATTCATTGTATTTTATTCTTTTTTAAAATACTAGAAGCACTTTTATAATATTCTACTTTATTCTTTAGTTATTTTATTTTATTTTCATGAATAATACAATTTGATGTAGATGAATTAAATTTCTAATTAGTTATTTATGTTTTTTTAGCGTTGTTTCTATATCACCTTAAATATAATTGTGAATATTTTTAATGATTTATGATTCTTTATTAAAAAATCATATTTATCTTTTATTATTTAATAGCAATCAGCTAATTTATTATTTGATCATCTATTAAAGTTGTAATTATAATAGTAATAGGTTTGTACCACTTTTTCTTATATATCCATAAATTACATATTATCTTTGAGATTTTTTGGCTCTTTCTATGAATCATATTTTGAAGAGATGTTAGATTTTTCAGATACACTCCACATAGATTTCATGGATCTTTTTCATTTATGTTCATAATCATCTTTCTTCTGATATTTCTTTTTAATCCTCTTTATTTAATCTTTCAATTGGGGAAAATCAAGTCTGATGTGACCCATATTCTTCCATTCGTAACATCTCAATTCACCGGGTCCCTTTTTATCCTTATTAAAGGAATTCTTAAAGCCTCTTTTCTTCTTGTATAATTTTTTAAAATTTCTGGCCAGCTAAGACAGTTCCATTTTAGAGTTTAAACAATCTAAATCTTTTTCAATTTTGACATATTGTTTTTTGTTTTATTTCATGCTTTTGAGATGGTACCTTAAGGGAATTGTTCCCCCTTTTTACAATCTTATTATCTTCAACTTCATCTTTCATTTATGCTTCGTAAATCATAAATGTTGCAATTAATTCTTTTATAGTAAAATTCTTGATAGGTGACGATTTTCGAATAGCTATAGATATATCTTTCCATTTAAAGGGAGGTACCCTAAATACTTTCAGCGCTTGATCTGATTGTGAGATTGAATCCCCCAAGGTAGTAATATTGTTGAAAATTTCTGCTAACTATTCATTAATTTCAATAATATTTTCACCATCGAACATTCTTAAGGTGTCAAAATTTAGCTTTTAGAAGCATACCTCATTTTCCTGATATTTTTTGTTCATTAATATGCAATATAAATATTCTTACACATATCATATGTAGTAAGGAATTATGATACATGACTAAATTATTCAAGACCAAGTCCACATATGATAGAATTCATTGCCTTTGAGTTGATGTCATATTCAGTTTCTTGTACAGCATTCCAAGTTTCTAGTTTCACAGAAATCACAGAAGGAGTGATGATCTTTGAATAAAATTTCAGTCAAATATTCTTCATATAGATGATCATGATTTCAATCATCCATATTTTTCACCATTATAATATAGAGCACGAATCATAGAAATGCCATCTTTCGGATCATCCAATTCCATCTCATTTGTATATAACTTTTTCTTTTTATATTTCTAGAACATTATCACAAAATCTCACCTTTAATACCAATTATTTTATTTGAATAATACAACTATACACAAGAGGAGGTAAATTGTGTATTTTCAATAATCTTCATAGATTCTGGTGTATAACTCTCTTTGTGATTAATGCTGATATGTAGAATTCTCTTGTATATGAAATATTATTAGTGGATAAAAATAAGAATGAACACATAAATTTTAATAGTATTTTGGGACACAAAGATCCCCTAATTCACTCCACCAATTCTCTCTCAGTAAGCTTGGTAAATTTCACTAGAGAATTTCATCTTATCATAAGACCTTCAAATCCACAACTGAGTGTAGGAAGTTGAATCCCTTATAACAAGGCTAAATAGAGCCTTTTGGTTCTTTAATAGGGAACTAGTTATCCAAAACTTAGTACAAGAAGTTGTACTTAATCCACAATTGATCCTGAGTAGTCAAAACTCCAATAAATCTAAAGGATTTTATTTTTTTATGGTTCAGGTAGAAAATTCACAGTTACAGTTGTAGAAACTAACAATATATGTATATTCTTCATTGATAATAATATTTAAATAGGAATAGATATGAAGAAGTACTTATTGAAAATTATTTTCTGAAAAGAATAGAAACAAAAAAGTAGTAGTATGAGATTGAAATTATATCTTCAAAGTGTAGCCTCTTTTAGAAAATAACATAGTCGATCATTCATTAGAGTAGATCAATAAAAATATATTCATAGAAAGTATGCAATTTTTAAATTGAAAAAATTATCACAATGAATATCGTATATCTCTATATATTTACATGAAAATGATCTGCTCATATATAGAATAAAAGGTTTTTATTTTGGTTAATCATGTCCAAAAATGTTTCCTAACAGATCGTAGGAATTCAAATTTAAATTTTCCAATAGAGTAGTAACTTCCCTTAAGAATAAGAGTTATTTTATCCATTGAATATGGTTTTTTTAATCAATCATAATGAGACTTTGAATCGACCATATAATAGCTTTCAATTGATCGTTATTTCTATCAATATCATTATAGAAATATCGGATAAAGATGTAGATTTAAATCTCTATTTTTCAATATTAAAATGTAGGTTTCCTTAATAAAAGGAAAAAATATTGAACATCAGGTTGACAATATAAGTTTGATCATAAAATTAAGTTTGATGTAATATAATTTTGTTTCATCAAATGTAGGGTTCCTTAACCATAATTTCCTTTCTTACAAACGTAAGGTTCCATCCAAGCGTAGGGTCCTTGAACCATACATTCTTAACAGCATAAGGTTTATGATCCATATGGGCTGATCTGAAACGTAGGGTTCATTCCTTATACAATGCTTACCATTATATAGTATGAATAGTGTTTTCAGAAAACACTAAAACACATTCTGAATGCTTTAATGAACATTACTTGTGGATTAATAAACTAAAAATAATTCTAGAATAAATATTTCAAAGAATATTAATTTCCTGAAATTCACATAAATTAATATCATTAGTAAAATAAACAAGTGTATTTTTTAGAATCAAAATCAATAAGATTTATAGAGTATTGTTGAGACAATACATTCACAACAGTGATGATGTGGTGATATGGTATTAATTTGGTTATGTGACAGTGATGTGCTATGTGAGTATGGTATTTGGTTCCAATTATGTGGTTATAACATATTATAATGATGTGTGATGTGGATATAAAAGGAATATGAGCATTAGGATATATGGAATTTGTATTTGAGGGTAACTGAATCAATGAGGATGTGGGTGTACTATACCTTTTTGATATATTTTATTATATTAGCATACTATACATGTATAAATATTAAGGTAGTGATCTATGGTGAGGTTGGCATGATATTTTATATATTTTACATAAAACACATGAATACATATTTGGTGATTGATCCTTGATAATGTTAGGATGGTGGAATATTTAGGATATGTAATGAGACTATTTAATTTATTATTCACTATGGTTTATGTATCCTTATTCTAAATTTACATGAATTTTTTCAAGGAGGAACCTATGTGTAGAATTTTATTCTAACTCTATAATTTGTATAATACGTTAATAAATTTACATGATATAGTTGATGATCAGGTTAAATATTACTAGCTTGGGGTGATGTGTTTGGTTGGGGTCGGTGTTGTTATCTTACATGGTATTTCTTTTATGGTATTTTACATATAGACATCATCTTTTTTATATTTTACATTACATGAATATTACATTAATTTTTACATTATGGGTTGTTTTATTTATAGATTTTCCATTAATTGAAATATTATACTATAATTCCTAGAATTTTATATGGAAATGCTCCTTATAATTGTTTGTTTATCCCCTCATAATTGTTCTATAACACATGGGATATTAAAGGAAGGAATCAAGGATAAATATTATCTTCACTATCAGTGAAAGAAGAGTTTTAGTGGGAGTATATCATGAAAAGAGTCATCAAATATTTGATTGATATTTAGGATGATGTTTGGAGTTAGGTAATGATGTAGAATGCATTGGTTTGGTAAGTAAGTAGTATTATTTTGAGTTTAGTGTGAAATATATAAATGAGATACTAGTGATGATATAAATAGGTACCATGTGATCAAATTATAAGACCATAATCATACTAGAAAAAATAAGGTGATATTTTGCATCATGCCTATTTGTGCATGTATTTGAATTGGGTATGGTTTCTGGGAATAAAAAATAGTAATTTAAAATCTATTAAATAAATTCCATATCTAAGGCATATAAGTTTTGATCTAAATTTTTTTAGGTGAGGTGCATGAATATGATCTATAATATCATAAACTTGTTGATATTTATAAATTTTATTTATAAAAAATGAAGGGATTTTGTTTCTATGTTAGAGTATTTTTAAGTATGAGGGGTTTGTATCATATGAGGATATATAGTGGTAGCGAGAGGATTTTGATATTTACTTTAGAATGATTTGATAACATGTTTATCATTTTATTTCATTGGAATTTTACTTGTTATGATGAGTATCTAGGGATGGTGGACCCTTTATTTAGGTGATTTTAAGGATTCAAATGTGGTGTGGATGAATATTAGGAGTTATTTATGGGATGGATTCTTATACATTATGATAAAGGTAGAACAATGGAGGGAGATTATTTCCATTCAATGTAAGATACTGAGTGCAGGTGATCTTTTAGTGTGGTTCATAAAACATATATATTATTCTATCAATATTCTTCTAGGTAGTGAGTCTAGGTAAATAATTTTTGAGAAGGTAATTTGTATAGAGATCTATTTCTATGTCACCCAATAAATGATTTCAAGGTATATAGTGGTTCTTATTAATGTTTAGTTGATTGATAGAATAGTGTAATCGATGGATTTATTTTGAGAGTATAATAATTAATGATTTTTTAGTAGTATAACTATGGATTATAGCTCTCCATTAATTGGATAAACATGGATTCAATCCAAGATGTTTTTTTACTAAACCTCCATTCTCTCATTTATTTATATATTGTAGTTATTATACCCTTAAAAAGAGTACTGGTGTGGTTTGGTTTTTCTCTGGTAATCATGGGAATTTGAAATATTAGTGTCTATAAATCCTTATTTTTTATTCATGAGATACAAGATAGTTTAAAATAAAGCCTTAGTAAAAGGTTCCTTATAGTATTTATCTATAGCTGCAGTATCCTTTTGCTTTTAGAGAGTAGATGGATGATGGATAAACAAATAATATACCTAATATATTCCTTATCCTCGTGTAAATATGGATAATAATGTATTATGTGGTGGATTTTATCAAGGATAATGATGTTTAGGTGTGGGAAAAGGTCAGTTTTATAGTAAGTAGTTTCCAACTCATAAGGGATAGTGATATTTCATTGCATTATTTGTCTATATTTTAACATGGTTTATGCATTTATTGATTCAATATATTTTCACACCATTATTAAACCATCCATAGTTCAATAATTGGGACTTAAGATGGATTGAAATCTAGCTTCCCTAGGGTTATCCATACTAGTTTGACATCATTTAAGCTTATTCGAGGTGTATCAATGATGTGAGATGATGATCTAGTAGTATAAATTTATGGAAGATTTATTTTTATTGTTTATAAACAAATATGATGTAAAATAAGACATAGATTTATTTTTCTCTATTTATTCTATTACGGATTCTATCAGAGAATAGTTGTTTTCTTTTATATTGAAGGAAAGTATGTGGTGTCTGTTTTTGAGTGGGATTATTGGATGAATTTATATTTTTGGATCTAATTTATTTATAGTTATTTAGTTTGATATTAAGTTTATTGAAAGTACACTTTAAAGAGTTCTTGAATTATTTGGAGGATATTTATAATTTTGTTATAAATAGGTTTGGAAATCCCCCCCCCCCACAAACTTTATTTTGAGTTTGGGATAGTTTTAAAATCATATGTTTCTTCGATTTCTATATCCATTTATATAATGTTTCTTTAAAAGTTTTAGGTTTTGTAGAATCATAATGATGATATATTTTGGGAAGGTTTCATCCAACCATCATATCACATTTTAGTTCTAAATTGGTGTTCATGGAGATGGTAGTCTATGACTGTATATAGACAACCAAAGAAAGAAGCAACTGAGGGTGAAGAACTATTATTCTCTCTAAAGTATTGATTACTTTTTTGATGATTTTAATGGAATTAAATTTTTCTTAATAATTGATATATGATTTTGATATTATCAGATGATAGTGAAGGAGAATTATATTTTAAATATGTCTTTTAGGTGTGTATATAAATGCTTTAAGTTTGTGGTGATTCGTTTTGGAGTCAAGAACTCCCTAGTTTTTTTCATGGGATTTTTGAACTATATGTTTCATTAATTCATCAAATAGTTTATTATGGTGTTCAATAATGACATCATAGTTTATTTGAACATAGAGGAGGATCTTTATAAGAAATTAAGCGATATTTTAAACATTCTTTGACAATATCATCTTTATAGAATATTTTCCATATTAATGTTATATAAATTTTAGGTAAATTACAATAAATATATTATGTAATATTAGGTTATGGTGATAAATCATTAAAATATTGAGTTGGATGTTTCTTGATCAGCCTTCAAGAACATATCATCAGTGTGTAGTTTCCTTTGAATTATAATATATTACTAATGTTTGGATTTCTATATCTCTTGGAACATAGTACCCTTAATAGATTTGACTAGGAAGGGTCATGTATTTTTATGAATTTATAGTTATTAGGTAGTTTTTTAGTAGATAAAATAGAAAATGGTCAGTTCTATTATACTTCACTTTTTATATGAAGTGGTAATTTTCAATATTCTTTGGGAAACTTCTCATCTGAGTTTGGGTTACCTATTGATGTATGATTGGGAAGTGATTTTATATTATCCTCAAAATTTATTTTCCTATAAATATAATAATTAAATTCATGATATCAAGTTTTAATAAATAGTGTTTTCTCTAATTTTGTGTCATTATTTCTTATTTAGATATTTCATTATGTTATTCATAGATTATAAAAACTTTTGGTATATCTTCTTTTAGTAAAATTTGAAATTTCATCAATTGAGATGGGTGATGTTATTACAAGGTTATGACTTTGAGATCTCTTACAATCCTATGAAAGGAAATGTGGTAGTTGATGCATTTATGAAGAAGACTTGAGATGACATTTATCAAGAGGATAGGGATAAGTTAAAGATGATAGAGGGTCTTGTGGCCTTATATCTGAATATGGAGAAGTTTTGTGGTGGAGTGTTTTAGTACAAAATGATATTGAATTTCACCATGTTTTAAATGTTATAGGAATATTATATAGGTGATTATATGGTGGATGTGTGGATAGATCATATTGATTATAGATATTCTTCTGAGGGGTGGGTAAATTATGGTAAACATGGGGTGTTGTTTCAGGAGAATTTTTTTTATTATATTTGCAATGTGAGAGGATGTTCTATGAGAGTTTCGCAACTCATCTATATTTATACATACTCTAATTTCATATATTTATCATTACATGATGTATAAGTTCTAGTGGTTGGGTATGAAAATTTTATTAGAAGAGTTCATGTTTAGGTATTTAGTATTTTGAAGGATGAAATATGAGCATATATTTCTTACCGATTTTATATAACTAGTGGATATTCCTCAATGTAAATGGGGTGACATATAAATGGATTTAATAAATTATATTCTTTAATATTTTTATATATGTGATTATATCTGGATTTTTGTGGTCCATTTGATTAAGGAAACACATTTTATGGAAACTAAGTAGATAAATTCATGGTATTATCTATTGAGGCTATATATGGATAAGGTTATGTGATTATATGGAGTTCAGAGGATATTCATCACTAATTGGTATCCTATTTTTATCTTTTGGGTGTGAAATGTTTTAGAATTTACTTTTATCACATAGTTAGGTCCTATAACTAATTTTCAACCTCTAACAGATGGGTAAAAAGAGTATACTATCTTGAAATTATATGACATGTTTCGTGTATGTTTTATTAATTTTTATGGTTAATTAATTTCCTTTAATTGAATTTTCATAGAATAATAGTTGTCAATGTTCTTTTAAAAAGGATCTATTTGAGGTATTTTATTGGAACACATTAATATTTTCATTTTTATGTATATAGGTTATATATTCAATTATTATTGGACTATATTTGATTTAAAGTATGATAGAGGGTTTTTAGTAGATTTATGAGTGGATGAAATATACTCAGGACCATCAGTAGTCTTATGTGTTTTGAAGGAGGCAACCTATAGAGTTTTAGTTCAATGATCATGTATTTATGAATTTTTCTCCTCAACATTGGTAGAAAAGATTTAGTATAAGTAATAATATTTCTCTTTATTTTTTGGACATTTCTTGGTATTAGAGTGAGTACATGAGGTTTCATATTGGTTAGACCTTCTTATAAAGATGGATTGGATTCATTATTTTTTCCACATTCCACAAATTTTTAGATATATTAATGATGAATACCATGTCACTAACTAGGGTGAGATTGATATTTAGGAAAATACATAATTTTTAGAGTGTAATATTGTGTTTCGTGATTTTCAAGAGAAAGTGTTGTGAGGGTATACAATTTCTTTGGTCTATATCTTTAAAATGAACTGTGTGTTAATGGGATGCACATGGGATTGAGAGTTAGCGATGTTGGCTCAATATTAAAAGTTTTTTTGAGATTTGGTTCTTATAGTGAAGTTGATATTAGATTTATAAAAAATATTTAAAGTCAGTCATCTCCCTTTTATAACTCCTGAGGATGGTAATTGTATGTAAGGAATAAAATTTATAGGCCTAGATTTTTATCAAACCTCTATTATATGTTTATTTTTTGTTGTTTATTAAAAAAGATAATCTAAATTTTCTTTTAGAGTGAAAATATGAGTTTTATTGTTTCAATGGAGATTGCATCATGGTCTAGCCTTAACCATATTGTAGTCAGAACTAATTTCATCTCGATGGTTTGACTGGTTTTTTAAGATGTTTAGTCTGAGTTCAATATAGGAATTTTAGTGTAAAACACTATTCTGGTATGCAAAAATAATATTTTATTTTATTTTCTCCAAAAAAAAAATTCAGTGGTTTTGAAATGAAATCCATTTTCCCTAAAAGGGAGTAGAAAATTCAAAAAAAATCATCGTACTGTGAAAACTTGTAGCTTAGAGAACATTTCCCCATGTTTTTTCTATTACATTCTTGGACAATGAAATTTTGGTACATGGAATAGACACACACATGTTTGGATTATATATTTTGTATCATTGATATTTAACTTTAACAACTACCTTATAGTATAAAGTGTTGTTTTGTAGGTGATTTTTAATTCCTTTACATATCTCATTGATTTTAGTAAAATAAGTATAAGTTCAATGGAAAATGTTATTTATGGATTATATAAAAATTAGTATCAAGATCTAAATATATTGGGAAATTTATAAAATTTTTATATAGTGTTTAGAAAATATATTTTTTTCAATGATGTTGGGAAAAGAGTTTTAGCACAACCATATAAATCATCAAACATAGAATGGAAGAAAAATGTCACATTTTTTAAAATTTAATATTGTGAATTTTATTTTTTATGTCATATTAAATATTTTAAGAATGAATAATGTGTGTTAGAATATACATTTTTATATTTATTAATGATATTTGAAAATAAAAATATCATCTAAATGCTCGTAAGGACTTATCTTGATTAAATATCAATCATGATATACATACTAATTACAATGAGAAATATCTAGTAGAATTTTTTACAATAAAATAAATAAAATGATGTTTTCCTTAATAAATTAAAAAAATTACATGTAACTATTTAATATTCATGTAATATTTCAATATTTATTTATTTGAATAAACCTAAATTACTTGGATTCAAAATTTTGGTTACACATATATTATTAGAGTAATTTATACCATTAGAAACAAAAAAAAATTACTTCAAAAAATAATTGTTTATATAATTGAATTTTCCACATTCTTAACATGTGTATATGAGAAAACCCTAAACCCAATTTTATGGGATAATATTCATAAAATAATTTCATAGTTTCATTTTCATTTTAAAATGGCTTCCCCATTCATGAGATGATTCATTTTACATTTTATTTGTCTAATGAAGCTAAAGATAGAGTACCTATACATTATCAGTGGATGTATCCCATTAAGAGTTAATAAATATTAATTTTCTTACAATTAAAGAAGTATGATTTCCCATGTTCATACTTATTATGATTATTTACCAATTTATTACAATTATATATTCGATGTCTTAGTAATTTGAACTACTATGTAAAATATAAATATCCACCAGAAGGTTACCATGATGAACAGTACCAAACCTTTTTTATGAGGTATTTTGATTCAATTGAGATATTATTCAATCATGTTTGAACATATGATGATAATAAAATCCATTATCACTCCAACAATAAATCATTAATCTTTCTAAATTTATGTTGATAATTTATAAAAATCTCCTAAATGAATTGATTGTTTTATAATTAAGGAAAGAATTCATATAGGTGCTACTAAATACAAATATTTTTTATCCATATATCATAAATTTGAGGACATAAATGAAAACATGCATTAATATTTTAACTCAAAATGAGGCATAAATAACAATAGTGATTAACAGAGACATTATTAAATGGTTTTCGTATTATATTTGTTTTTATCTTAATACCTATTTTGAATATATTTATAATTATTAAATAAAAGAAATAATCATTCATATTAATTTATATAGATAATAAATAGTGATAATTGAGTTGAATAGTCAAAATATTTGAATTATTTTATTTATCTCCCCTAAAGTGTAATAGGTGATTTGATACTTACAATAATACATCTTTAATGTTTAATACTATAAATCTTAAATAAGTTCATAAATCCTAGAACAGTTATGTATTAATAGTTGTAAATCAGGGTTAATATAGAACATTGGTTGATATTATCAAGTTAAATTATCATGAAAAAATTTTATTTGCGTTATACAAATATTGCTTGGTTAATATTATAAAAGGATAAAGGAAATATTCATTATAATTTACTTTTTCAAATTAAATAAATTGATCATTACAAGTGAGTATGGGGAACATAATCCATATATTTTTTCTATATAAGAAACAAATTCTATATTATGTTAATGATGTAGTCATGTATGAGTTTATTATTGTTTTCCACATGAAATTTAGGGGCATGTTTGATAAAGTTGAAAAGGGTTATTTATTTTGTGATATTGAATACCATTAAAAATAACACATTGTATTATCTTCCTAGGGATATTGAAAATTTTAGTCTTGTGAGTAAGGGTGAATAAGAGGATGAAAAAGTAACATTAATGATAGAATTTGATAATAGTATGAACAACCAAGGAGAAATTTATTATAATCTGTATATAGTGTTTTTAATCTATAATTTAAAAAAATATTATAACTATGGAATGTTTTTTTTATAAAATTGAAATATTATTTTTTTGATTGAATATGTTATAATAGTAAATGTAAGCCTATTTTTTAAAGTTAATTGAATAAATATAAATGTAATTATTTTTATTTTAAATAAAATTTTAATTCATTATTTTCTTTATATTTGTTTAATGTCTTTCTTGAATATTTTTAAATATTTTAGTCACTATATAGTATATGATAGTCATTATACTCTTGTTACACTGAGTATATCAATATTATTAGTTTTCCATTTTCTCATACTATACATGGTACACCTAATTATACACCTTATATATTTCTTATATTAATATTTCTAGTCATGCTAGTATAACTTCATAGGCATGTGGGTTATCTATGGTGTATCCCTCTATCATTTAAACTCTAACAATGTTAAAATTAATATATTCAAGTTATGTTTGTATAGATCTTGAGGAAGATGGTTATATTTTCTCTCCAATTTCTTTAGTCAAGAGGAAAACAGCCTTTCCTAGCATCCATGTCCTCAAAAGGTCCCCAATTACCTTTTTGGTCACCTAGTGGTTCTCATCTTACCTCAATAGTTCTAAGAGGATTTTGATCTAATCTCCTCAGTTCTAGGTGTTAGTGTTGTTTTTAAAAGATTATTTCTCAAGATTTTTTATAATATCATGAATGAAGATTGGGGGTAAGGTCATTGTGAACTTATAATATACTTAGGAAAACCTATGATGATCATTTTATTTAAAGATTAAAATGATCTAGAATAAGCTTAGTCTTGATCTGGAAGAGCTTCTTGGAATGTTAGTTTGAACCTCATTAACTATAGTTTTATCTTCACGTGAATAGGGACTCACCCACCTCTATGAATTGGATCCATCTAATAGATCTGCATTTTATGTTTCAGAACCCATATCCACTTTGTTCTAAAGGTAATTACATTGGTATCCTCTTTTTCTTTTATTAGAGGACTTCATCTTTGAATCATCCAATTTTGGTGTGATTTTATGTTGAGATGAAGATATCACGATCACCACCAAATGTTGTGTGAATTGTGGTTGGGAAAAATTTCATAAATTTTCAATCAATTTGATATGAATATTCAATGGATATTTTACCTATGTGTCACAATAATAGGGATCCTATTAAAGTTTGTCTCTAGAGGGATGCATGTGTACAGTTGGAGGAGAATTAATGGATTTAAAATTCATCAAGAAAGAATATTATTCAAGGAAAATATAATGTCTTTTTAATATGAATCTATAGGTTCTATGATTTCCAAGAAGTTTATTTGACAGTGGTGGAAGGCACTCATCATTACGAGAGTGGATGGATTTTCAAATCAGGCTCTATACTTTAAGGTGAGAATCTAGTTATCAAGCCATCTCATTCAAGTGGTTCTATGAGAATTTACATTGATCCACTAGTAGGTACAAATCCTTTATATTTGGATGTGAAGGATTCTTTATATTCTGGAGACATAAATAGACTAATAGTAGTATAAATTATGAGAGCTTCACTTTCTCATATGGATGGTGAATTATGTGGAGTCATCGTAGAAACTCAAGAAATCAATTCTAGAAATGATTTAAGATATTATGAATCTTTACTATCAATATATTTAGTACATGTTTTTAGAGATATTCTAGAGAAATAATATGAGTTATAGATGGATTATGGAAATATGGTTCTACCAATACATACAAATATAGGAAAAAAACATCAAAACACTCTCCCGATCCTTTGTTTTGTTATAACTTCATAGTCCTAAATATTGATTTAGGTATAGTTGTGAACAACCTAATTGAACAAAATAAAAGTGAATGTGAGTTTTTATTTTTTATTAGACTAATTTTATATTGATTTGAATGTCTACTCATGCAACAATATCATAAGAAGGAAATTTTTTCTAACATTAGTCTTAGCATCATACTTGATATTTTTAATGAGAATGTCAAAGAAAAATATAAATATGGTTTTAATAGATTGTGTAATGGAAAAAATAAGAACCAATAATGATCCGCTACTTTATATATATCATAGGGCTCCATTGAGGCTACTTCAGAAGCCTTGGACTCTACAATAGAAACTAGGCCTCTAATTTCTTTTGATTATGAAGAGGATGTGTATAAAGAATCAACCTATCACCAAGGAATAAGAGGTAAAAAAGGAAGAAATTATCTTATGATTTTCTGTATTTTTAACTTGTTCTTATATAGTATAATAAGATGAGTTTATTTACTAATAAGAGGAAGAGAATCTATAACACCAGTGATTCAATTATAATAAATTTTTCTTTCAAAAGCAACTATGTCATAATACGGATAGATTTATCTAATATTTTGATTAAAACCTAATTTTGAAAATTTATAAATTTAATTTCAATAAATAATTTTTTTGGAACTCACCAAGTAAAAATTAGCTTAGGATGAATTTTTCAGGTTTTTCAAAAATAATTGATTTTTAAGTTAAAAGTGAAAAATATCAATTTTATAAAACTGTAACATTTATGAAATTATAATAAGTTAAGAATAATTTGAATGGTTATGAATTTTTTTTAAAGTAATAAATAAATATTTAAGAATTAATATAATTCATATAAAAATATAATTTGGAACTTAGAAATATTTTCTTAACATTTTGGAAATCTAAGTGATTTTTGTGTTCAAATAAAAATAGTTTTTAGTTATTTTATTTTAATCATGTATGTATAAAGTTGAATTTAGTTTTAGTTTTGTTTGAAAGAAAAATAAGTAACCTTTAATATAACAGAATCCAAATGACTATATTTTAGTTAGTTTTATGATTTATTTTGTTGTAAAACAA
The DNA here is from genome assembly GCA_963277665.1 of Viscum album. Taxonomy (NCBI): domain Eukaryota; kingdom Viridiplantae; phylum Streptophyta; class Magnoliopsida; order Santalales; family Viscaceae; genus Viscum; species Viscum album. The sequence goes on along the minus strand of OY728130.1, from coordinate 1,191,690,630 downwards.
TTATTATATATAAAAGTAATTTTTCGGGAAAATCATTTTTCATCTCATTTTGTAGGTTTGGATTTGAATTAATTTTTTTCCACATATAAAAAAAATTGATGAAATGGAATACATTTTTTGAATCATAATTTCAAAAAAAATTAATGAGGAAACTTTCATTTTTTGTCATTTTTAATAGTAACTTTGGTAATAAAAATTCAGTTATAATGGTAAGAGTTAAAATTGGTTAAAATGGGTAAAACAAAGATGATAAGGGTTTAAGTGACCTAAAAACATTTTTAAATCCTATTTTTTGGTCATTTTTCGACCATATATCATCTTTTATTCAAGGATAAGTCATTTTTATCCATTGTTTAGAGTAAGTAATTAATATATTTTAATTTTTAAAAACATTTCATGTGTGTACTCCCCCTCACTTTTGAAAGGACACAAAATATACTCTCTTCTACACACATAAAGAACCTATTATAATTTCTAATACCTAAAAAATCCATTCTCAACATACCTTTCCATGTAATAGAGGTATTATTTTTATAAAAATACAATATCATGGAGGATTTAGGTTTAAACTTGTAGGGTTTGTCCGAAAAGGAGGTATAGTTCAAAACCTGGTGTTTTAAATTTATTTCTTATTTTACTTCCTTAAAACCTCTCTTAAACATAATTATAAAATAACATAATTATCTCCCATATATTTAAATGTTTTTCTATTTATGATATAACCCTTTTTTAATTACTTATCCATCTAATAGAAAATGAAAACATATTTCGTGTGTATGTGCGGACGATCGCCTTGTGAAGATGATGTATTTTGTTTTTCATCACCGCATCTTATGGTTTTTCATAATGATGGGTCCAGCTAAAATAATATTTTATATATGACATATATTTTATTCTGGAATTATGAATAAATATTATAATTCTTTCTTTACCATCCATGTAAAAAAAACATTGCTCATTTTTACGTACAACCCACCATCTCCATAGAGTAGTGGAATTAAGTTTTCATAGACACTTCACTTGGATTGTAATAAAGATATAAATAATGAATATATATGATATTTATATAATTATTTACATTATATATATTATATATCTATGATAAATATTAAGGGAACAAAACTAATGGCCCGGAATTTACATGAAATATGAAACAGTTAACACTCAGAAATGATGATTTTAATAAAGAATTATTAATGAACGGGTGTCGAAATGTTATAAATAGAACATGTGTGATATTATAAATTCATATATGGATCCTTTATATGATTATAATAAATCTAAATTTATTATTTAGGAGGAAAAATTCAAGTATGAGGCATGTTGAACACTAGGTAAGGGATTTCTGTTACAATCTCATTTTACTTCAGGATTGATTGTGTTCATATTTCCATTGAGAAAATAAAATAATACTAATATTTTAAACATTATATATTTTATTCTCTTCTATTTATGAGGGATTTAAATTTTTTATAATCCATTTCTTCTCTTTTTGAATCAAGAATCAATAAGTAATTCACATGTGAGGTACTTTCATTTAAAAATAATGTTATGAAGTTTTCTTTCCTACACTTTTTCTTCCATTTCACTATTTTCATTAAAAAGTTTTCAAGAATGTATTCACTATTATCCAATTATTTATTTATGTAATGTTTAACCTTTATTTAATTTCTATAAAAATTTTCAAAATGAATCAACTTTTTGTCTTCTGAATTAGGTGATTTTTACCTGAGGTGTGAAGGGAATTTTTTTTAATATACACCACGCAAATAGATTTTCCCACCATTATAACTAAACTATTCATTGAAGATTCCTTTAAAACTTTGGAATATTTTTTTTAAAGGAAATATTTTTCACAATATTTTGGAAAAAAATTAATATGATATCAAAATAAAGGGATGTTATTTTTTATTCATAACTCTATTCTTAAATGATGTTACAAGGAAGTAATTTTTAATGTATTGTTTATATTTTATATTATAAAGGATTATTTTAACAAAAAATCCATAATTATGGATGAATTAATTTTATTCCACTACTAATAATGGATCATACCTTATTTTAAAACCATTCACTTTCTTTTGGCCATGTTCTCCATTACTCTTCACTATTCATTAGACATTATTTTTCTCCTTCATGTCTGTGATTTTGATATCATGGATGAATTCCAAATTATTTATATTACATGGATGATGTTTCAACTGTATATCACTTATATATATAGTATTAATAAAACTAATACTATTAATATAGTTCATTCACTAGGGATATATTGATGTTCTGTATTCTTGATTAAATACAGATAATGGTGGACTTATAAGGAATTTTGAGAATAAATTGTATTGATCATTAAAAATATGATGAATGCATAATTTGAGAAAGTGATGGGTAGGTTCCGATTATAAATATCCTTTGATACATCAACATGTAACATGAGACAAAACAATATGAATTCCATATTATATAGGTATCTAGTTTAGACCTATCCATTTATTAAGAATGATTTCTTGGTTGAGAGGCCTTGATGATGAGATTGATGATATCTTGGTTAAGAGGCCTTAATCATGAATGTTGATATGTATGCATTTCCTTTATTAAGAATTCAATTTCTATTATCAATTTGATATCTATTTTCATATTATTTATGCATGTTCATTGAGCTAAAGTTGATTATTTAATATCATGTGCTTCGATTATCCACTTATTCATATTGATTACACCATATTTAGAAATTATAGTTTCCATTGTATGAAACCCTTACTGAGAATATGAGATCACCTTTTATTTATTTTCCTTTCTATAGGATATGAAGAAGGATATAATTAATGATATCAAGGATGAAATAATTTTTCTTATGAAATGTTTTTATATTTCCAATTTAATATGGGAATCTTGTATGTATATAATTTTATAAGGATACTAAACTAACAGATCCCACCTGGTGAGATACCTTGTATCTTGTAAAAATGTAATGAAGTAAACACAGACTATAGGGTTATGTTGTTATGGTTTTATAGTAATATTAGTGAAAATTTATTTGGAACCTTTAAAATGTATTTTAAATTAAAATAGTTAACATGTTAGTTATGATAATCCCTTATGGTATTTTAGAACCTTTACCATTATGGGTATTTTTTATATCTCAATACTCATGATGATTAGGATTTAATTTGGTATGTTCCATTTTTTAAATATAGAACCTAGTAGAGGAAAAGGAATTAACACCCATATTCAATTTAAGGATTTACCTGGTGAGCAAGCCAATACAACTGATACTAGAACTGTGTAGATCATAGCCATTTTATGGAAGCTGAGTTAGGTTATGATGGATAACCTTGACCGTATGGATTAAACTATTGTTTCATAGTCTAATTCACCTATGTTGGATCAATTCATATAACAAAATCGTCCATATTTTTGTAACGTCCTGGTTCTGGAAGCTGCTTATAGGTGCCTCGTACCCGGTTGGTCACATGGCCTCAAGCGCATTTCCCCAAACGCCAGAGGCTACCGACTAGCAGCGAGGGCCTTTGGTGTGATAGTGGGGAAACTATGCCCTCATTGGTAGAGTAATATAGTAGAAGTAAAATAGATAGTAATAGAGAAAGTAGTAAAACATGCAATAGGTAAATAGAGGAAGTAATAAACAATTGGATCACAAACACACACACACAGATATATATATATATATGATGCATGATACATATGTCTAGGAAAGAATCCAAACAAGTCATAATGTTGGAATACAATACTAAACCAAAGTACAACAGAAAAAAAAATCTCCACAGCATTGTATGCCTTAGCTTGGTCCCATGCTCCCTAGATCTGCAGCAATCAAGTACCTGAAGTAGAAGGGCACTTTCCATTATCTATATCTGCAGCAATATAATCTGTTTGGGCCTAAAAGCATGACCAAAATAGGGTGTGAGACTAAATCCTAGTAGGCAACCACCCAAATATCTGTTCTTAATGGTTAGTGAATATATATGGAATGCTATAATCAAAATGAAGCTGTAAACAAGAAAGTACTCAAAAGTAAACAATCCTACAGTTTCAAATGTATTCAATTATCAGATATCAAGTAAGCAGCTAATCATAAGTAAGGAACCCTCTGAGAAGTACTCACATCCTAACCTCTCTGGTCTAACCAAAATATACACAAGAAACCCTCTGGTAAGTACACATAGTCTTACCCCTATGGTTCATCTTTTTCACAGACTCTCTGAGGAAGCACTCACCATCAATTCCCCATATATTCTTGTATCAATAACTAAAAGGCACTCTGGGGAAGAACTCAGTGTCCAATTCCCCCCTATGGCCCACATTTAGGAACTACATACACTTTAAGGAAGCACTTACATCCATTCCCCCTATGGTCTCACATCGTAACACTAAACGGACACTCTAGAGAAGCCCTCAACGTCCATTCTCCCTATGGTCTACTACACCAGGTTCTCACAGCCCTGTGTAAGTCAATCAAGCATAGTGATATATAATAGCCAAATTATACCTCAAGAACTACTTGGATCAACAGTCTACAACATAACAGCATGTCAGATAAATAATATCACTCCATCCTATCAACACTAGGAATGGAAAACAAGCAGCCTAATAGGTTAATAAAGACAAAATGATCATAAACAATACAAGCATGGGAAAGACATAAATAGCATAGAAATTAAATCTATTCACATTCAATTGACCTCTACTCAATCATATAAAACATATCATGAAAATAACAGGGGTAAAACCATAAACACGCAATACCCATATCAAGGGTATTGGGAACTTTTTCACCTATAACTCAAAGACAATCTATGGAAAGGAACAAACCACCTAACTCAGTTTTTTATGATCGATATACACCAGCATCAGCCCTTGGATCGACCTAGAATGTAGTAGATCTAAAAAAACGTCTAAAAAATTCAACCGCGTATAACTCACGAGAGAAGAGAAATCAGTAAACAGAGTTCAAGAAGAACCAATGTGATTTCAACACAACCGACAGAGTTCTATTTGGAGAATGGATGCGATTGGGGGCTTGGGGAAAGATTGGTGTCGTACGGATGATCTCAGTCGAAGAAGGCGAAGAAGAAGACACTTCTTCTAATTAGATGTGACCTCGGTCTGTTTAATGAAAAAAAGTACACGGCGTGTACATATAAGTACACGGCGTGTACTTCAAAAATTTCTAGAAACTCCTCTTTTTCTCAAAAAATACCAGAAAAGAGAAAAACATACCAGAAAAGAAGATTTGGGTTCTTACAATTTTAATAGAAATAACAGTCCATTTGTAGTCAAACAATTAATGAAGTCCCTTAAAAATATATGTATCTTTGGGAAGTAATGAAAAGTAAAAGGTTTTTCAAGAAGTGTATTTTTTGAAGATAGATGATGATAAATGGTGGTCATTTATCCAGAACACTGAAGTGGTTAATGAAATATAAATATTAGAATGGATAATTTAAGTGATATTCTTTAGGAAATACTTTCTATGAGAACAAAAATATAAAATGGATCGGAAGTTCCTAAATTTAAATAATAATTAAGAATAAATTATTATAGTATATAAGTCTAACATTACAATATTGTCTAGGTATGTGAATACATTCATAATCCAAAAAGTGTGATTGAGAGTTTCTTTAATGGGATTATTTTGAGTCTCTAATGGGAACTAGATTCTCTAACATTTTCATTATATAATGATATAATATCAATTCCCAAAAGGATAAAGAATGAAATTTCTTAGTATTATAACATTAAGGTATGTCAAGAAAAAATAGGTTAGATGAGAACCAAGAAAAATTATATGTTTTAAAGAAGAAGAATGGGAGGATTAGATTTCTGATATGTACTAATTGGTGAAATAGGAACCCATGTACTTGATTAATGGTAATAGGAGTTGTTTCTATAGAAAATAAAGGTGTCATAAGGATCCTGGATACAAGGACAAGAAATAAATCCCTGATATCTAGTGCTTCACCTATAATGATGTGGGGAATTATTCAAAACAATGTCATTAGCATCAAGGTAAACTCCTATAGAATATTCCAAGCAGATAAAGATAATCTTATGGGATTACTATAGATGAGTTTGAAGTTTCCAAAGATGTGGTGGAAGGTAATTTGGTTGTAACCTAAAATTTAGCTAATTATTTATTTTATTCAAGATCTTATCACTCTTTTATATCTTTCATGATTTTTAATAAAAATAGATATTTTCCTAACACCTTAAGTTGGGAGTTTCCAATCAAGATTCTCAATGTAAATATATTTACAACATGGATGTGTCAATCAATTATCATTGTTACATAATGACATAACCTCTTTTCATTATTTATTATTATATATGTGGTTTACTTTGATATAATACTTGGTCTAGATTGTATTTCAAATTATAATACACAAATTTATTTCCAAGATAGATAGATTACTGTTAGAGGTGGAGATGTGGAATCCCTTGTCATAAAAGGAGAGACTAAATCATCTTAATGATGTATGGACCCACATTTAGTCTCTCTTCTAAATTTATTGATGTGTTTCCTAAATAACTATATATACATATAGATGATATTGAAGTCGATATTTCTATTAATATTATCCATTATTAAAAATATATATCTAGGAATCCATATAGTATTTCATAGTGGAATTATTGAAATTGAATAAATAACTATAGGATTTGTGTGATAAGGGAATTATATACTCTTGGGTTTCATTATGGGAAGCCCCTATTGTTTTTGTTAAGATTAAAGATGTGTCTTTGAGGTTTTGTATTAGTTATATGGAAATAAATTTTATTGCTATAAATAAAAATTTTCCTTTTACCCACATTGATGGATTTTTTTTATAAACTAAAAGGATATCAATATTTCCCAATGACGGATCTTCATTCAAGGCACCAATAACTATGAGTAAAGAAAGAATATATTTTGAAGTTGAAATTTTTAACATAATATAAAAATTATGAATTTATAGTTATTCACTTTTTAATAACTAATTCACCTTCTATTTTTATGGATCTAATGATAAAAGTATTCAAGGATTATCTTTAAATTTTCATTCTTGTATTTATTGATGATATATTGTTATAATCTAAAATATATGATGACAATAAGAGTCATTTGAGAATAATTTATATGACTCTTAGAGAAAATAATTTATTAGGAAATTTTATAAAATTCAAATTGTGGCTTCAGTGTGTTTCTTTTATTTTACTATGTTGTCTCTAAGGATGGAATGTTTATTGATCCTTTAATAGAAAATATTTTGATGGAATGGCCAATTCCAATGAATATAACCTAGTTATATAGTTTCTTTTAATTATTAGGTTATTATTTATGATTTATTATATATTTTTCTTTATTAGATAACCCATTAACCATAGTGAGACATAAAGGGGTTATGTTCATAATGTTAGAAGAGTGTAATGAAAGTTATGATAAATTAAATATGATACTATTCAATGAACCAGTATTAAAATTTCCATTAGGAAGGGATAGATATGTGATATTTTATTATACATAAAATAATGGAATTAGATGTATTCATATATATAATGGTATATTCATTACCTATGAATCAGTGTAGTTAAATATCCATGAACAAGATTATCCAACCCATGATCTAGAGTTAGTATCTGTAATATTTTAATTGAAGATACAGAAGCATTACCTTTATGATGAATGATATAAAATATATACCGATCACAAAAGTTTGAAATATATATTCTCATTGAAAGGGATCAATATGAGGAAAAGGAAATGTATATAATTACTCAATGATTATAATTACCTTAAACATTACAACCATGGGAAGGAAAATAAGGTAGATAATGTGTTGAGTAGGAAAGATCATAGAACTTTGACTAAAATCAGGATTTAAAAGGTTTATGTATTAATGGATTATATAAAGTTAGACATGATAATCATTAAGGAAGGGTAAACAACACATTTATTCCAAATGGTTTCCAAACTATCCATGTTTGTGAAAATAAAAAGTTCCTAGTTTGATAATTTTAATATTTAAAAGAAAATAAATGTATTTGTTTATGGGAAATTTGTGGAATTTATCTATAAAGATAGTATATTGAAATTTGGAAAGAGGCTATGTGTCCCATTTATTTCTGAGCTAAAAAGAGAATATTAGATGAAGCTCATATCTCAAATTTATCTACACACCATAGTAGAACCAAAATGTATAGTTATTTGAAGGAAGTTTTTTTGTGGAATAATATGAAATAAAAAATTATAGACTATATATCAATATTATTAGTTTTTCAACAAATAAAGTTGAGCATAAAATAATATAAAGGAGACATATTTCCAATACCAGTTTTTATGTAGAAATGAGAAGATATTACAATGAAAATTGTTAATATATTTATAAATAATAAAAGAAATAATGATGCCATATAAGTTATTGTTCATCACCTAATAAATTCCTTACATTTTTTCTATTTATGTGGTGATATACATCCTTAGTGCCTCACAATACTTAATATTAATAAATTTGAGAGATTTCATAATGCACCTCCTTCAATTGTATCAGATCATGGACCAAGGATCATATTGAAATTATAGAAAAGTCTTCAAAATTCTCTCAACACAAAATTTCATTTGAGAACTATTTATTATTATTATACAAATGGATAGTCTAAAAGGAATATAAAGAAATTAGAAGATATGATAAGGTCATGTTCACATGACTTACAAGGTATGTGGAATTATTATTTTCCTTGAAAGGAATTTTCATATAATAATAGCTTCTATTAGATTATTCAAATGGAAAAATATGAAAAAATATATGAGAAAATATGTCATACACTATACTTTTGGGATGAATTTTTTGAACAGAATATTTTGGAACCAAAACATTCTAAGGAGAAAATGGTGAATCTATGAACTATTGAGAATCATATCAAGTAATCTCAAATAAATCAGAAGAGTTATATGGATAAATAAAGTAAGTATATCAAGATTTTAAGTAGTGATTCATGTTTTCTTGAAAGTAACTCCTCATAAGAGTGTTATATGGTATGGAAATAAAGAGGAACTAATTCCCTGTTACATCAGGCATTTTTAAATTAAAAAAACAATTGTAACTATGGATTAACATCTGGTAATTCTACCTTGACTCTCAAAATAATTTTATGTGTACTATATCTCCTTATTGAGGAACTACATTTCAGACCCAGGGCATATACTTGCCTCTAAGGAAATATAATTGTAACCTAATTTGTATTATTGTAAAGTTAGAACCAAATTCATTACACTAGAGAAAAAGTGGTATAGAATCGAACAACATGGTTGGTGAAGGTACTATAGAGAAATCATAGATGAAAAGATGAAATGTGAGAACCTGAAGAAGTTATGAAAAAGAACTACCCATGTCTATTCAGGTATATAAATTTTGATTATCTTGTGGATGAAATTTTTGAAGGTGGGAAGAATGTAACACCTGAGATTCAATTATATTAATATTTTTTTCTAAAGAAAACATAGTATAATGTAAAAATATGTATCCAATAATTTTATTAAAAACTAATTTAGTAAATTTAATTTTAATAAATTAAATTAATTTTTGAATTTATCATGTCAAAAAATTCTTAGGATAAATTTTTGAGATTGTTCAAAAATAGTTTATTTTTAGTTGAATAGTGAAAATAAATATTTTACAAAAACTAAAATTTTATGACACTATAATTATTTAATAATAACTTTATTATTTATGAAACTATTTTAATAATATATATATATATTATAAGTATTATAATTCATAAAAAAATATAAACTGTTGAACATAGAAATATATTCTCAAAATTTTGGAAATCTAAGTAATGTTTGGTTTTAGTTTTTTCATTATATCAAGTATTTATTAGGTTAATTTCAATATTTTTTTGGTTTCAAAGAAAAATATGAATCCTTATTTTTAAATAAACCAATTAATTTCATTGAAAAAAATTATACTTTATTTTATGGTAATATTGTTTTTATACTTAAAAATTGATTTTTTTGGAAAACAGTTCCCCATCACCTTTTGAAAACATATTTTTAAATTAATAACTAAAATATAGAGAAATTAAATTTAATAAAATAGAATCCATATTTTTAATCATCATTTACAATATTTTAAATGATTCCAAATTAATTTTTAGCCATTATTAATTGTAACTTCAGTAAAAAAAATCATTTTCCATGATAAGAGTTAAAAGAGATTAAAAGGGTTTAAACAAAAATTATAATGGTTAAAATGACCTAAAAAATTTCCTAAGTCATATCTTCATGTCATATTTCCACCCTATCTCATATAATATTCAATTATTAGTCATTTTGGATCCATTTTTCTTGATTATCTCCTTAATATATTTTATTCATTTGAAATGTTATAAGTGTTTCCTCTTCCTCATTTATTAAAAGACACCACCTCTCATCTATTATTTACACTTCAAGGTCCTATTATATCATCTAATCACTAAAAAAAGTCTTCTAACATCCCTACCCATATCCTAAAAGTATAGGTTTGATCATAATATAATTATATGAATTCTTTAGGTATAAACCTAAGGAGGTTTCCTAAAGAAGAGGTATAGTTCTAATCCAAGAGTTTTCTTACTGTTGTTTCTTTTGCCTCCGTCAAAAATATAATAAACATTGTGAAAACATATAATTAGTGTATCACATTTGCTTAAATTTTATTACAATTAGGTTATAACCATTTTTCATATACTTAGAAAATGATAATATTTTTCACATGTACATGCAGGTTACCTCCTTCCAAAGACGATGCATTTCAATTTTCATCACCGCCTCTCATGGTAGGTTATATTATTAAAAAAATATTATATATATATAATATAAATTTAATTTCATGGGTAAATGTGCTTTAATACATGGTATTCACCATTCATATTTAACTTAATTATGAAATCATAAATAAATATTATGATTCTTCTATTACCATATTATGAAAAATAAAAATCATCGCTTGTTTGTACATAGGACCCACCTTCTCCACATTGAACTGTAATTATTTTTTCAACACTACCCCACATAGAAGGTTATAAATTTATAAATAATGAATACATGTGATATTAATATCATGATTTACATTATATATATGATGTAACCATGATGAATATGCAAGGATTTAAATTAATGAACTAAAACTTATATAAAAAATAAAATAGTTAACACTTTGGAAAAATGATTTTAATATTGAAATATAAATGAATGGTTGTTGAACTATTATAAGTTGATAATATGTGAAATTATTTCTAAGTATGTAGTTCATTTATAAATGTATTAAAAATATAAAATTATTAAATAAAATGATAAAGTCACATTAAATTCAAGAGAAACTTGAGGTAAAAGATTTTTGTTATAATCTCATTTTATTTATGGATTTTTTATATTTAGATTTACTTTGTAAAAATTGTATTATTATAGTCCTTTAAACTCCATATATTTTCTTCTCCTCGATTTATATTGATGTTTACATGTTGATTTTTTATTTATTCTCTTGTTGAATCATGAATCAACAAGTAAGTTACATGTAAGTGGCTTTATTTTTAAAATAATGTTATAAATTTTTTATTCCAAATCACTTTCTTCCATGTCCATATTTTATTTAAAATAATTTAAAGTATTTTTTTATATTCCCAAAATATTGAGTTAATTAATTTTTACACATGTTTTACTTTCTTTAAAAAAATAAAATTAATCTTCATTTCATCCTCTAAATGACATACTTTTTACTAAATGTGTAAAAAAATATCTATTATAATATACACTACATGAATGGATTTTCCCACCTTTATAACTAATATTTTCATTGAATCTTCAATTAATTGTTTCCATGGTTATTTTCAATGAAAATATTTTTATTAATATTTTAGTATTTCTTATTTAAAATTAAATCAAAATAAAAAGGTATTATTTTTTATTTATAAATTCATTCTTATATGAAGTTATAAGGAAGTTATTTTTAATGTATAGATTATATTTTATTTCATAATGTTTTGGTTTTACTATAAAACCATCATTTCTAATGCATTAGTGGTCTTTCTTGACTGATAATGGAACTTTCCTTATTTTGAGCTCATTAAATTTATTTTTATCATGTTCACTATCGATCACCATTATTCATTGGACATCATTTTTCCCTTTATGTCCATATTTATAATATTGTTTATGAATTTAGAAAACATAATCTTAATTTGATGATGTTTCAATTATATACCATTTCTATATATGGTATTTTTTTAGGGATGATTATTAAGTAAGTTATTTCATATACTGGGGAAATATTTATGTTCTATATTCTTGATTCAATATGGATAATTATTGACTTATAAGGAATTTTGAGAATAAATTATATTGATCATTAAAAATGTAAGAAATGAATATGATGTGAATGTGATTGGTGGGTCCTTGTTATAGATATCACCCCGATGCATTAATAGGTCTCATGACACAAAATCAAATGAATTCCATATTAGACAAGTGTTTGGATTAAACCTACCAGTTTATTGAGAATTATTCCGTGTTTAAGAGGCCTTGATGATAATATTCATGATATCGTGGTTGAGAGGACTTGATAATAAATTTCTAGATTTATTTATTTCCACTATTAATAATTTAATTATATTATCCATGTGATTTATATGTTGATAATATGAATGGATGTTCATTGAAATCATGTTATTGATTGAATGGCATGTGTTATGATTATTCACTCTCCCATATTGATTATTCTTTATTTACTCATTATAAATTCCATTTTATATAACCATTAATGACAATTTGAGCTCACCCTTTGTTTTTTTACTATTCCCTATGATATAATTAAGTATATAACGAATGATATCAACAATGAAATAATATTTCTTATGGAATGTTTTTATATTTTCAATGTAATATGAGAATAATGTATCTATCTAGATTTCAAGAAAACTAAACTAATCAATCCTATGTGGTTAGATCCTTTATATCTTGTACAAATGTAATAAATTTTACACTAGCTATGGGATTGTGGTGTTGTGGTGTTATAAAATTAGGGAACATAAATATTATTCCACACTTATAAACCCTTGGTGACAAGGTCAGCAGTGATGAAATTCATGATAATGGAGAAAGGGAATTCAAACATAGAAGGGTTAGACAATTCTATATTCTCCATGGTGTCTACAGGGTCTTAATAATTATAGTTTCATGGTTAATTACTCATTCATCACTTCTAGAATATAATGAAATAAGTTTATAATGGTTTTGGAATGGATTGCAATGGGGTGTTAGGTCCACTAGGTCAAATACCCTGAGAGGGGGGTGAATCAGGGTATAACAGATTAAAACTTTCTCCCATTCGGATCTTGTTTCATTGTTAGAAAAAATCAATTATCTCTTCCTCCCATAGAAATATATGAACACATATAAAATCATGCACAAGACACAATGATTTTTACTTGGTTCACCCTCACTGGGCTACTTCCAAGGAGCATACAATGACAATGTGTTGATGTACCAAATTCACTAAGGCTCACTGCCAATATTGAGTACAATTTTTAGGCTAGATATTATATGCCTAGGCTTACTATCTTTACAATTTTTAGGGTCTTATCACTGCATTACCAAGGGTCACTCCCTATGCCTCTTTATCTAGATCACTATCGGTGGAAAGGGTCGTCTTCTTCCTCTTCCTTTGCTCGACTACTCTTTGAAAAGAATCTACTCACAGTTTATCGACTTATAGGTCAAACACATTTTATGGACATATATGTCCCTTCATTTGCATGAATTACTATATCTTCAACTATAGGTTGATGCTCTGTTGACATTCCTTTTTCACCCGTAGATGAAATCCACCTTCACAAGTACCGCTAGGTACCCAAAAATCCTTTCGCTAACTAATTTGAATCTTTTTCAATCTTCCTTGAGCAAATCATGAACCACCTTATTCTCCAGCGTACTGAGTACCGAGTTTGGTATGCGAACCACCTACTCCACGTACTGTTTCCTCTTCTTCAAACCACATCAGTCCATAGACTGCCTCTTCCTTCGCTGTCATGTACCACCTCTACGTAACAACTCCACTAACCTCCTCGGAGAACTTCCATCTTTCCAAAAACTAGTATCTGTTCGTGGACTACCTTTGCGAACTTCTATCATGTGCATCACCTTCTTCTTCCGCATACCGCGTCCTTTGTATCTTACAACTGTCTACAAAAACTTTTGGCAAAATCTCTTCTGCACGAACCACTTCAGCCTCCACAAACCTCACTTTGTGAACTTCCTTCATCCTTTTCTGAAATCCTAAATAAAAAAGATGTTATCTAAAGATATTTTATCACCTCGATAATCGGAAATATTAGAGATTCTTATGTAGGAAAAGATATCCTCAAAATCCACTAATCTATGATTTTTCACACCTTCAATTCATCCTCCACCGTATACAAATCCTTTTTCCACCATGAACTGCAATCCACTCGTGAACCATTTTTCATACACGGTCTGCATACTACCTTTGCTCCTATATGGTTGATCTCCTCCTCCAACTTCTATCCATCCATGTACTGCACTGACTTCCTCTGCAAACCATTTTTGGTTTCACTAACCACTTTTGTGTACCATTCCCACTGCCTGGTACGTGGTCGCGTACCCTTCCTAGAAATGGTACATGATCCATGCCTCAGGCTCCTCATTTCTCTTCCTTTTCCAATTTTGTTCACACAAATTCTCGATTTTGAGGCCCAAAAATTTGGCAAATGCTGTGAAATTACTCCACCTTAAAAACTTATCTTCAACAAACACCAACAATACTCATTTGCGGTCATCTGGCTTTGTCAACAAACACAACCACACCCAAAACATACTGATACGACACCATGAGGGATTTTTTTCCAACATAGGGAACTTAATGTGTCAAACCATATAGATAAAAAAATATCCCCATAATAGTAGGACAATATTAAAAGAATAAAGGGCCCATAGGGATTGGGAAAAGATAGTTATTATGGTTATATTCGTATTTCGACTGGATCTTTCTAGAAATGGATGTTAAGTTTTATACCATGGATGATTTGGGGGAGTTTTGAAACATTTTTTTAGATATATATATGGTTTTATCCATCTACATCCAACCCTTGATATCAATGAAATATCCTGGACATATTTTTTTTTACCAGGTTTTCTCTCCGGTGATGGAAAGTGAGGACTGTTTTATTAGAGCTGAGTATGTGGGCTACAATTTTTTGTGGCTTTGGTCTCTGGATACTTCTATTATATTTTTTAATTATATATCTATATGATTTAAAAAAAATTATTTTATTTATTTCATATTTTCCAAATAATAAATACATACAAGTTATTACTTTTTTATTTATATTTTCAAGTGACTTCATTTTTTATTTGTTAGTTTCTCTTTGGTTTTTGAAATGTAATTATGGTTTTTTATTTTTGAAGGTTCTTATGGGGTGGTGTTACTATGTCTGGTGGTTTTTTTAGGGTTCACACTAAACCCCTAAAATTTATTCCTCTCTATAATAAAAAAATTGAATTTATGAGTAAGTGATTTTTAATAAGTTCTTTCAGTGATTTTTTTATTATGTGTTTTCAAAAAATGCAAAAATGTATTTTCATTTTTCAACCAATTTTTCAAAATAGATGTTGAAGAGTTTTATTTTTTTATATTAGTTATATTTTTTCTAGTTATTTTTAATTTTAAACAATTATATGCTCATTTATTTTGAAATTAACTAAGCTACATATACTATGTTATAAATATGTTTTTACTATTATATAGTTATCTATTCTAAAAACATGCACCAGTCAAGGGATATAGGTGGTAAGATTAAAAAAACATGTTATGTATTTAGAGAGTTAGGGGATCCATGGTAGTAGTTCAATTGATACATTTTTCAATATTTTATGATTTTTAATAATAATGAAATCCTTGACTATGTTCATTTTGTAACATGAAATATTATGTAGTAATATTATATATATTTGTTAATTATGTAATTATGGTTGACCAAAATTCTTATTATATTATATTTTATTAATATTTTATCCATTTTTTTGTTGTATATTTTCTTTATTATGTGGAAAAAATAGAAATAGGCTGTTCGGTCACCTATTTTTTACTGAAATTCCATAACGTGTGTTGGTTAAAACCACTACTAATTAATTCAAACTTATTTTAACCACTAATAATTAATTAATATCATCTTTAATTACTTCCATGTATAACTCATACCAAATCATATACCCGTAGTTAGCATTGGTTTTGGAAACCACCACTAAATTTAGTTGGTTATGCTTTAATAACTATGTCTAAACATGAAATAACACCACTGACTATATAAAAAATACCATCATCATTTAATTAAATATTTAGAAATGGTTTTCAAACCCACTACATAAATGGAAACCATCTCAATATACTAGTTCCCTGAAAATCCTAAAAAATGTCATGAAATTAAATTAATCTCCAAAACATGAGCATCGAAAAAACATTTTGTGATGGTTTATGTGAAACTTCCTTAAATAATATGTTAGAATTTAAAACCATCATATATCACAAAAACCATCGCTATCTATAATTTTTCAAATATGGAGATTAAAATAAGTTATTTTGGTCTATAGTGACTACATCATCATTTTGTTCATATGTATTTTTAATGGAAGATTTTATTGGTGATATTTAAGTGATTATAATTGTTATAAATGTTGTGGATTTTAGATCACCATTGAAATAACTAAACCACAATTTAGTTTTGTCCCAACACATCATGGTTTGGTCACTATAGTTTTCATTATAAATTCAAGAATCATTATTATTATTTTTTATTCTCATTACATTCATGAGACCAAAGAAATATTAAAGTCTTGATTTTTGAATTTTTAGTCATCCTTGTTGGCATCTTGAGTCCCAGACATTGTGCAACTGTGTTCATTCATTCTAAGATTCTCTCCATTTTTATTTATTTTATTTGTTCTCATTTTTTCTATAATTAGGGGATATAGTGGTTTTTTTATATTTTTATGGATTATAGAAAATGGAATTATGAGGTATTGATGTGTTATAGGTTATTGGAAGAATTTTTTGAAATTTGGGTGAGATTGATCATTGATTCTCTTTTCTCTCAATATTCTACTGTTTAAGATTCATTTGAGGTAGGAGATTCAGATTCTGTATTTATATTATTATTAATATTTAATTATTATTCTTTTTTTATTATTTGGATAATGAGATATAACGAACCAAATTGAATATGATGGATTGAACTTATAGGGAAAAAGATGGTTGAATATTTTACATGATCTTATAATTGTTTCTTATGTTGCCTTTTTTTCTAGTTCCAAGCATGTTGTTTTATTTTAATATTATTTCTAATAAATGAAATCATGTTCTAATTTTTTAAAAATAATTAAAACATGGTAAAATGGAAAATAATGTGTGAATTTAAATAATTTTAGGAATGATTTTTTTAGGTTGAGTATAAAATATAAATTGATAATGACGTATAGAATTGGTGGAAACCCTTATGTCTTTTTGTATTGCTTTCTTAATATTATGGTAAATATGTTTCTACTAATGGAGAAGTTTTTAGTGGTGATTGATTGATACGGTCGAAGTGGTTTTGGTATGGGTTTTAGTTATTCATTTCTTTGTTATTCATATGTTATTAGTGTGCTTGATGTTGTTTATTTATGGGGAAGTGGTAGAGATTATGGTGTGGAATGTTGTTGATTTATTGATGTGATGAAGTAATGTGGTTGATGTTTTTAGTGAATTAAAGTTTCCATGATGTGGATGTAATGAATTAATGATATAGAATTATGGTGAAACCAATGAAGGAATTTAAGTAAGTGGAATCAGAAAGGTATTATTAAATTAAATACAATGTTGGAAAGATTAAATATAAGTGGTTCCTTAAACATGTGGTAAAAAATAAAAAATAAAGGAATGTTTGTTAATTGATTAGTTTCTTATGTGGAGAAATTAGTTTCTATTATTATAATTTTTAATAAATTAATTAATGTGTAATTGGTAATAGTTTTGAATTGTGTGTCTATTGTGTTATTGTAATATTGATTGTTGTGAGGATCTAAGTGGTAGTTGATGTTGTTGTTATGTCATAATATTATTTTTCTAATAGGCAATAGATATTGAGGTGATGTTAGGGTGTGGACCATTGGATTGCCTTGTGTATTATATATATAGGGGGTGCATGTGTCTATCTATATATACTATCATATATATTTTATTTCTTACATTCCACATATAGATTCAGGTTTCCTTATTGACACTCATATGAGGTTTTGGGTTTTGGGTGTACCCTAACTATCTAGGATGTGGGTCATACAGATGGTTGACTATGCTTTATATTCCACTCTATCATTAAAACATTGTATGTGAATGATGTGGTTATGTGGTGACATAACATTTATTTGATGATTTGTTTGGGATGTGTTCATATTGTAGTGATATGGTACATGGTTATGGTGTAGTATGTGGTTGTTGTTCTGTAGTAGTTATTGTGATGTGATATGAGGGTTTAGTATTTTGATATTGAAGGTATTGGATTGTTATGTCATATTTCATTTGGATGTGAGGGAAACTTAATCTGTTTCGAATTAGGTGTGTGGTACATTATTGATATATTTTCACAATTTACTATATTATACCTATATGGGATTTTGTATAGAGATACTTATAGAGGTTGGGATGATATTGGATATAGAAAAATTATCCTAACTATTTTACTATTTATTTATTTAATCTTTAGTATTCTTTATCCAAATTAGCATGAGGGGTTCTTGTGAGGAACATAGTTATCATACATGTAATCTAACTCCAAATATTTTTTAAATGATTTTAAGTGGTGTATATAGTGATTGATATGGAAACAACTATATTGTAGTGATGTTCTTGGTTGGATTTTTTTTCTTTTTATCTATTTCATGTTCTGTATTTTTACCTTAGAGACATTTTTTTATAACATTGCATGCATGTTTTTTTTGTTGGGATTATGTGTTTTTTATATATGGAGTTTGAATTTAATAGAATATATGTTATCATTTTAAGGATTTTAATGGAAAATTATTTTTTTTATTATGTACTTATAACCATGAAGCTAGTATCTAACCTAAAAACTATTATAGTGAGGATGAGTCGCTTAGTGTTCTTTCTAGTCAAGTTATTCACATTTTTTTATTTATTAATCTATGTATATTAATATATAAAGATATATATTCTATATATTCCCAAAGGATTATGATAATTTGGGTGAACTTTTAATATCCTTGTTTTTATCCATTTTATGACTTTTGGGGTCAAGATGTGTGATTTGATTGAAAAATTTTATATTAATTTTGGATATTATGTTGGATTATTATTGATTTTACTCATTCATGGACCATCAATAGTTGATGAGATATAGTTAAACCTATATGATTGGGTATCCATGGATTATTTGGGTTCAACTTATGGTGATTGTAATAGGAGTTAATAATTATGAATGCCCAAAGATTCAAATAGTTGTGTAGATGATCCTACCTATCATGATAATTAGAATGTAGTAATATTAGTGGTGATTTTGTTGAAAAAATTAAAATCTAATAAAAAAATTAATTTATCTTAACCCAATTGGGCATGGTTAAGTGTAAGACAATTTTTTATGTGTGTGTATCTATGTGAGGGGTGTGAAAGAGAGAGAGAGAGAGAGTGAGAAAGAGTGTGAGAGAGAGAGAGAGAGCGGGGGAGAGATAGAGATATTGTACATACTAGTTATTATAATGTTTGGTGATGGCTGGTAAATTTTAGATCATATGCAAGCTTAGATCAAATTCATAGTTAGGCTATATGTGTGTGTTCAGAACTCTTAGATAATTTTTATAATCTACCAATATAACTACATGAACATTCTATTTTATTAAAGAATTCCTCATACTGAGAATTGTATTCATTTGAATTTATTAAATGAATTACATAGAATTATATGCATTTTACTTTATTAGAAACTAGAGTATGTTTTGGGAATTGTGTGTGATTACATACACTTGTGGATGTTTATAAAATTATAGAAAATTTGATTCATTATTTTTTTTGATTTACCATTCAGTGAAAATTAATTTTCATTGGCTTATTAGTTGAGGGTTTTATATCCTTATTCATATACCTCCATAACTAGGGTATCAACATGGTTGTTTAATATAATAGGGTTTTCATGGAATATTAAAAATAATTTTTTCTAGTATAAAAATATTTTAATTCCATTTTATATCTTCAAGACCTAAAATGAATCTCAAAATCATACCTTTATGTTATGAATCAACATTTTTTATATGTAGTGGTGAATTGAAAATTGTTACGATTAGTTAAAATTCATAAGAATAAAAATACAATAGATGTTATACAAATATAGTAACATGTAAAACATTTTATGTTTACAATATGAGATTGGATTATATAATAAGGTTTGAATTTACATAATACAATTGTAAACTTTTTTATTGAATGCATATTACCATTCATTTATCATCCTCATATCTATCCGTTCATTTTGTTCAATTGATCACAAAAAAAAATTCATAAATTAAATTTACTAATGTTTAATGGAATTTAATTCTATTAAACCTGTAGTTATAAGTTTTTATATATTTAACTTAATATTTTGAATAAAAGTATTCGAGAGATAGACATTGATCAAATCCACATTTCTTTGTACCAATACACCACTACTATTTTTTTTTACTACCTAAAATCCCTATATAACTTCTCAATGAACTCCTCTGCCACTTTTTCTACATTTTTATTAACCTACTTCTCGTCATCTATGGAATCTACAATAACCCTATGGAAGAATAGTGAAACTAATTTTTTTTAACATTAAAAAAGTGAATTTTTTTGGAAAATCAGGATATATTTTTCAATAAAAAATATTTCATAGAACACGCACTTCTAACACCACCTTTTGTATCTCATGGATCCGCCAAGGATATCTAACTTGATACATATAAATCTCTATATCAAATGATGTTTTTTAAGGCTATTTTGAACTCTTAATATGGGTATTGATATATTTATACAAGTTTGATACAACATACACACAATTCCAGTAACAACAAGATAACCATGGACTTCTTTTATTGTTCTTAAACAAATAGTTTTGGTACATGAAACAACCATGATCAAAGTACATATTTTGTAGATAATCCACACCATCCAACATACTTTTAAAAAGGGTATTTATACTACATTAATTCTCCCCCTCTAGTTGCAACCTTCTTGTAAATATAAAATGATCTAGTTTTTTTCTAGGTACTACCTTTGTTATCATTGTATCGACCATTACTTTAGTAAATATATTTACATAATTAAATATCATCCCAAGTGGATAATCT
The DNA here is from genome assembly GCA_963277665.1 of Viscum album. NCBI lineage: Eukaryota > Viridiplantae > Streptophyta > Magnoliopsida > Santalales > Viscaceae > Viscum > Viscum album. The sequence continues at coordinate 1,191,669,227 of OY728130.1, read as the reverse complement.
TACATGAAATTCCAAAATAAAATGAAAATCATGATACATTAATAAAATTTTTAAATATGAAATATAAATTAAAATGGTGGGTATCAATAGAAGTAACCACACTATAAAACCCATTAAAAATATATATAAATACATGATTAATTTCACTAAATTATTTTTATTTAAACTAATAAAATTTTATACTAAATTTAATTTCTATCCCATATAGAACTTTAGTATGATTTAATTAACTTAATTCTCAAATTCCACATATTAAGATTATTTAAAGAATATTTTTGGGGGTTTTTTTTAAAATAAATGGTTTTGGATGAATAATAAAAATGCAATTTTTTCTGAAATGATTAAAGTTATAAAATTATGACTATAAAATAAATACCTAGAATTTTTTTAATCAATAAAATATATATTTAAGGAATGAATTTATGAATTTTAATTATATTTATTCAAAATTATAAATACGATGTTTAACCTTATAAAATAAAACGTAATATATTAATTTTATTAAAAACTATTTTTAATATTTTCATTTAATTAAGTATTTTAATTATAGAATTACGTATATTATTATTTTAAAATATAAATACTTTTTTGTTTTATAATAATCCAATTTATGATATAAACATTTGTAATGTTGATAATTATGGATTACACATAAGTTTTAAGCTTGAAAACACAATTTTCCCAAAAACTATTTTTACGCATTATGATGATTTATTTTAAAATTAATGTTTATCACTATTAGTAATTGTATTTTATAAAATTATTCTAAAATTTAAAATTATAATTTTAAAATTACCTAAAATTTTCAGTTATATTTTTGGTTCTTTAAACTAAATTTCTAGGGTTTAAAATTAGTTACCCTGATAAAATTAAAAATTGTAAAAATTTATTTACTAAGAAAAAATTTCCCCAAACATTTTAAAAACATGTTTATAAATGGATATGTGATGTTATTATATAAAAAACTCATATAACCTCCAATTTTTTCATTTTTATCCTTTGAATCTTGAATATTATTATTATAGTATTGAAAATATAATATTTTCTTCTAAAATTTCCCTCCTCTTCACATATAAAAATAGGTCAAACATACCATTGAAAATTACACCTTTAAATTTTAATGTATTCCTAAAACTTGACCATTTTTTTCTTAATGGAGTCCTATATAATTTTCTTAATACTTTATTCACAATTATTTAACATAAGGCTGCCATTTCTAAAGGCAAATCTAAGAAAAAACAAAATCACTCGACAAAAGTATTACCTCCTTAATCCTTTCTTAATAATATTACTCATCCAAATATTTTCTAATAAAATTAATATGATGAAATAATTGTAATAAATATATAAATTATTTATTATATTAATTGAAAAACCCCTATTTATTCCTTCCCATCCACTTAGAAAAATAAAGGAATGCTCATTGTGTGTTTTGTGGACTACCATCTCCACAAAGTGAAATCTTCTGTTCTTCCTCAGCGCCTATCTTGAATGGTTTTAATGATGGTAATTATGAAAAATTATTATATATATAATTTAATTTTTATTATAAAATTTAAAATTATTATCTACATTTAACCCCTTGTTTTTGGAGAAATGATAATGTTAACCATGTGAACGTGCGGACTCCCACCTCTATGAAGTAACATTTTTTGTTTTTCATATAGTGTTTTTATTATTTATAAAAATATTTTAAAATTATATTCATCTACTTATTAAAATATAAATAAGATAATTATACTTCTATAATAATGATAATATAACCAAATTACTCAATAATCTTATTTATCTATTAAATTATGATATATTTTTGTTTGATCAGTTTATCCAACTACTTGAACAATGATATAAAATAATATCATTGATAAATATGAGAATATAATACTAATAATATATGATAATAAAAGTTAATAAATATTTTATTTTGGTTATGAAATTTTAAAATTATTATTAAACTTAGTAATTAGGATTGAAAAGTATGTTTGTTAAGAAGTATTAAAACATGTTCCTCGACAATTTTATCTTTAATGATTTTAACCAAAACTACGATAGAATGAAATTAAAAAATTAAAAATAATTAAAAATAATCTATCCCGATACCTATTATTATCTATGAATAATGACCATTGTGATAATAATGAATAACAATGTCTTGATTATGAAACTGGTTCAAAATGATCAATATTACTCATACTCGAAATTTAAAATATATAAGAACTAAGTAATATAAATGTTTAGATTAATTATTGATTATGTTTATAAATGGGTATGGATATGAATAAGGTTTTTAAATAGTTTATTAATAAATTTATTATTTTATATAGGACTTTAAATCACTTCCATGGAAATCAAGAGTAAAGTTTAGGGATTCGGTGACTCAAACTTCTTCCTTTGAATTATATATATTCTTCTTGAATTTATATACACAATGTTCACTACATTATTTGATGTTCTATTCTAAATAATGTTCTATTTTTTATTTCTATGGAAAATTATTTTTAATTCAAATCCACTTCCAGGATGTGTTTTATTTTAACTTGTTTTTATGAAAACAGTGGAGGATTTTTAAAAAGTGACACATGAATATGAAGATTACATTGATAATTATTATTTTTTCAAAAAAAAAACTCTTTAGTGATTTGGTTTTCATTTTCCTCTATTTTTTCAAAAAGATCAATATCCAATGAAGTTATTTTTCAAGTTCCACCCTCCATTTTTCTTCTATTATGTAATTATTTTTTGATGAATAATATCTCAAAGCCAATATATTTAATTAATGTTGGTATAAAATTTTGAAATGTTATAAATCCAAATTTTATTTTCATGGTATCTTTATTCTATGAATGGTGAATGATTTTACTATGAATATTGTATGAAATAAGGTTTTATTTCTATGGTTTATTTCTGGAAAGTGAATGATGTTAATTTAAACATTTTACAAAACCCAATTTATTTCTATGGGTTCTTTTTTATGTGATAAATGAATAATTTTCAATTGTAACTCATAAGTGTGGATGACGATGGGTGGGGCCCTATATTTTCCTCCAATGCGTTAGTTAAAATTTTAAATCTCATCAGATATGTACATAAGTAAAATTTAGTGGTTTATAAACATAGTTTCAAGTGTGTGACTCATAAAGGTGATGTAAACATTGGTACAATTAATTTGTCTCACAATCTTTGGTGCAAGTGTGTGAATTGTCAATGTAATATTTTCCTTTATTAATGTTTGTTCCATGGTTGAAAGATGTTATCCATTTTGATCATACCCTCTCATAATTCTAGGATTATTTTAATTGTTTTTATTCCATGTTATGAATATTATGTTTCCCTATTGATATTTACAAGGTTTAATTTATTATTTCATACCTCTAAAGCTCAAATATATTTTACAATAATCACTCATAATGATATGAAATTATTATTTGTCTTTTTTTCTTATAAACTTATCCATTAAGAAATTTTTTTCATCCATTACTCAAATTTTTAGCTCACCCTATTCTTATGTTTTAATTAACCAAGTTATGAGAATGAGTTTTTCTAATGCAGTATTTATAAGATGTTCTTGTATATTGTTTTAAAAAATAAATGATTACAAGAATTGTAAAATAAGTTAATTGTGTAGCTAGTCTCCAAAGGCACTGAACCTATCAATCCCTATAATATTATTATTATTTATTAAATTTAATGTTTATATAATATAAAAGAGTTAAAATAAAGGAATTTTTATCTTGGGTCATAATATTTGGTCTAATAGAAAAGGTTTGGTTATTTCTGGAAATTAGTGAAGCTATTTTTGAGATTTAACATTAATAAAACTTTGTAGAAACCCTAGATATGGACTACATATAGTATTATATGCTAAAATTTTGGTAAAGTCCTAATTATGCAGTCTTCCTTATAATTACATCCTTATATTAATACTATCATGTGGATGTAGTTATAACATAGATGCATCTTGGGGTAGTCACCCTAAAAAAGCTAATTGAGAATTGAATCAATATTTACTTTGGTGAACAATGAGTGGGAATAAGATTGAACTACTAGTCAGACACTCTTGGGGGGAAATTTTTGTTATTAAATTTCTCTTTATGAACCATTAATAATGATTTGAGAACGTTATGATGGTATGTTTATGGAACCTAATAGGTAGTAAATAATGAATAACCTTGAGTAAAGCTGTATAATTTATATATAAAGAAACAAATGTTATTTTTTATTCATTACTTCTATGATAATATTATTCTTTTTCGATTAAGTATTATTATCCTTATCATTTATTTTTTTAATAAATGGATTGATTAAGGAAAAACCAGTTTAAAATGGGTGAGATGGTTAATAAAATGATCACCCAATGAGCTACCAAATGGTATGGTAGCTGGTGTACAAAATCTCATAGCAATGCTCACCCAATTATCACGTGCTTTAAATAAAAATACCTACCATGTTGATATTCATAATAATCCATGTAAGTAGTATATTTAAAATGATTAATTCATGAAATAACATCCACACTCCATTGGTGGATATGTTAATAGACCTATTACTAGAAAATGGATCAATGTGATGGAAAATATACTTTCTATTGTCCAGTTCTCAAAGAATGAAATGGTTTTCTTAGTTTTCTATCATCTTGAAGGATCGGTTTACCAATGGTGTACTATCATTAAGAAAAAACTAGAGAAGTAGTAAATAGACACTATAGAAAGTTATAATTCCAAGAAAGTAATCTTCATAAAAACATTCCTCATACTCTTTGCATAAGGATTGATAAATAATTTGTAGAGATGAAAATAAGGAAGATATGGCTATTGGAACTTATGAACAAAACATCATGAGAATCACAAGGTATACTTATTCCTATATCTTCTAATATATAACCATTGTTGACTATTTATTTGGTAGTTTAAAACCACGTCATCAATGGGAAGTATCCATAAGAGAATATGAAATCAATGAGGATATTTATTGGTTTGTGTTAAAGGTGGATTAGAAAATTATGGACTACCATTTTTTTGGGACAAGAAATGAAATGAAAAATATCATGAGAGCATTGATTATAAGTCATATGGGGGAAGAAATTCTAACACCCTACTTTCAAAATGTGTGGGAAGAATAACCCGGATAACTACCTCAATATATTGGGGAAGTGTTAGTGTGGTAAATTATTCCATCGAGCCCATATCTCTTTCAGTAAAGATAAGAGGTTGATTAATGAAATTATGTAAATGACAGTACAAGATAATGATCCTCCCACATTTTGATTTTTTGAGTGTAAGGATTTTATACATTATGTAAATTGATGACCCAACTATCAGGTTAGTAAAGAAAATAGGCCCCATAAAACTACTAAACTGTAGGAATAAGGAAGGGAATTTGTGATCACTATCACAGAGGTAGATCACTATAATAAACTAATGTGAGGTGCAATTGACCACTCTTCTAGATCCTATAATTCCTAATTTGATTTTGGTTTATCACATTATTTTATATCATTCATGTATTTTAATAATATGGATTCGCCCCCATATAAAATGGATATTGAACTATCTATGAAAACACCTTACGGGACAATAATCACATCTATGATATAAAAATCTTGTCTAATTGATATTTATAGGGGGATACTTCCTATAGATATAATTATTATTTCTTTCATTGAATTTGAAATATTATTTAATCTATATTGTCTTTCCCTAAATAAAGTGCATATATCCCATTAAGTAAAATATATCTCATTTAATACTCTAAATCATCCTATTATCATCTATTAACATATGAATACCCATGGACATCCATTGAAATAAAATTCAATTATTTGGGTCCCGATACCTAGAAACGAGTTATTTCTAGATCAAATGAGTAGGAAGTAAAAAATAATGAAATTTATATTATATTGGAGTATAATGTTGTATATATGGATGAAATTAATGGTCTTCCTATAGATCATGAGTTTGAGTTTTTGATTGAACCCATACAAAGATTTATTTATATATCAAAGAGTCTATATAGAATATCCTTTATTAAATAAAGAGAATTAAAGAAACAAATTCAAGAGAATATTTATAATGGCTTCATATGCTTGAGTTATTAGTTTGTAGAGTGTAGTTATTATTTTTATCAAAAATAAGGATGGATTAATTTTTATTTTTTTAGATTATCATGATCTTAATAAAATCATGATAAAAACAAGTATCATTTTACCTATATAGATTATTTATTCAATCAAATCTGAAGGGATCACTACTTATAAAATATTTACCTTTGTTCTAGATATCATTAGTTAAGGATTAAAGGGAAAGATGTTTCCAAAATATTATTCCACAAAAATGTATTGACACAACGAATTTATAGTGATTCCATTTTGACATATGAAATCACTTGATGTAATTAGGGATATGATGAATAAAGTCTTTAGGGATTACCTTGAAATATTCATGGTGGTTTTTATAGATGATATTATTATATATTCTAAGATAAATGAAAAGTTGGAAGATCATTTTCATATTATGTTGAACACATAAAGAAAGGATAAAATGTGAACCAAGTTTAGAAAGTGTAAATTTTGGATATAGAAAGTATCATTCTTATGTTATGTAATCACAAGTAAGGGAATGTCAGTATATCCATCAAATATAGAAGCTATTAAGGAATATAATATAATGACTATTGTAACTAATATTTTAGTTCTCTTGGGTCGGTATTATATTACTGACGATTTATGAGAAATTTATCATTCTTATAAAATTCATGAACAATATTAAAATAGATGGTAGTATAGTTCCTTTTAATGGATGAATTTGAATAACATTTCAAGGAACTGAAAAAAGGTTGGTCGCTGCACCTATATATACATTACCTAGTAGCAGGGAAGGGTTTGTAATATGTAGTGATTCTTTAAAAAAGTACTTAGGGCGAATCCTCATGTAAAATGATAAGTTAATTTTTTATACCTCATGTAAATTAAAGAATTGTGAGAAACATTTCATGACACATGTTTTGGAATTTTCAGTGGTGAGGTTTGAATTAATGATTTGGATACATTGTCTCTCTATATAGAATTTTAATATATATACTGAGAATAAGAGTTTTAGATATAAATTCACATATAAGGTGTTGAATATGTTCCAAAGTATGCATTTATAATTGATAAAATATTATGACTACTCAATGCATTACCACATGGGAATGGAAAACAATGTGGTTGATGCTCACTGTAGGAAAGATTATGCCACTCTATCCATGATAAGGATTAAGAAGTACCCAATACTCATCTGTTTTCAAATTATGGATCTTGAAGTCATAGGGGATGTTGAGAAATCATATCTTGCTAAATTGATGCTCAACCATCCATTCATGTGAAGATCAAAAAATATCTGAAAGATAACGTAGAGATATATAAAAAGGTAGTTATTATTTTGGAGTTCAAATTTGATAATTATAGAGTTATAAGTTTTGGAAATTGGATATTTGTTCTATAAAAACTAGAATTGAAGTAGGAAAATTTGTATGATCCTAATATCTCATAATTCTTTATTCATCTAGGAAGCAAGAAGGTGTATAAAGATGTAAAAAACTTCTATTTAGATAAAATAAAGAGGAAGATCATAGAATACATATCTCAATAATGTGTACTAAAATATGTTATAGAAAATTTATGTAAGTGTAAGGTTTTATTATAAAAATTACTCATACTAGTATGTAAATGGAAAACATTACCATAGATTTTTTAATAGGACATTCCAAAAAAAATCTAAGGGCCCTATTTCTGTTTAGGTTGTATTCACCCACCTTAATATTCCAATTCATGTTATTTCCATCAAGTAAGATTTATCTTCTGAATAAATCATGAATATATATATATATTGGGATTGGTAAGGTTTCCTAGAGTACCACTCTCCATTGTATCTATTCAGTATCTAAGGTTTACATTTAGGTTCTGGAAAAGTCATCAGGAAACATTATAGAGAGAGTTGAGTTTTAGTACGTCATGTCACCCTCAAATAGATGGTTGGACATAGAGGACTATTCAAACTCTTCTGGATATGTGGAGATTGTGGTCGATGGATTTTTAGGGATATTAGGATCAACACCTCTATTTGGTAGAGTTCTCATATAACAACATTTTCCACTCAAGCATTCGAATGGCCCCATATGAGGCTATATATGAGAAGATATGTAGGACTCCAAAATCTTGGGATGAACTTAGATAGAGGAATCTAATATGTCCTAACCATGTATAAAAATTGATAGATATGGTTCAAACCTTATAGTGTAATTTGAAATCGGTACAATTTTGATAGGAGATTTATAAAGATAATCATTTATGGGATCTAGAGTTTGAAGTTAGTGATAATTTTTTTCTCTATATATATCATAATAGAAGTAGGTTATGATATTTCAAAATAAGGGGAATATGAGTTTAGGTATATCAGTCCCTTTGAGATCCACGACCATCTTAGGGTGGTAGGTTATCACATAGAACTCCCTTTATACCACTCATAAGTGCATGATGTATTATATGTATCTGTTTTGATAAAGTACATATTAGAATTTCACATGTACTAAACTCATAATTCATCCAATTATAACATGATATCTCATATGAGGAATAACCAATGGACATCTTATATTAAAGACATAAAGTGTTGTAGAAGAAGAAAACTTATCTAGTCAATGTTCTATAGAGGAATCATAAGTTCAATGAAGTCATATGGGATCCTGATGATTTAATGAGACAAAATTACACTCACATTTTTTTCATCTTTGTAATAAAGTTTTTAGAAAGAAATAATTTTTATATGAGGTAGCATGTAATGACCCCGATTTTAGTAAATATTTTTTCTTAATTAAATATCATGTTGATTGGATTATTTTATAAAAAATGACAAACTAAAATGAAAACCATGATACATTAATAAATTAAATTTATTAAATATGAATGATATATTATATCCATTAAATTAGTGTCTATAAATAGAATTAACCAACCTATAAAAACTATATGAAAATGATATATTAATATATGATTTATTTAATTAAAATACTTTTTTTCCACTTATGTGTTTTAATACTAAAATTAACTAATATAAAATTTATAAATTTAATTTAATTTTGGAATTCCACATATCAAAGTTATCTTATGATTATTTTTTGGTATTTTTCTTAAATAATTGATTTTATATGGATAGTGAAAATGTAGTTTATGCCCAAACAATGACTTTTATTACATTATCAATATATAACAAATAACTATAGTTTTTAAAATTGATTAAATTTGTATTTAAAGAATATATTTATTCATTTTAAATATATTGTTTTATATTTAAAAAAAACTATGTTTAACCTTATGAAACAAAATTAATATTTTAATTCTAATAAAAATAGTTTTTGAACAATTTTTAATTAAATATTTTAATGGTAAATTTCAGTTTTGGATTATTTTAAAATCTAACTAAATTTTTTATAATAACCCAATTTATTTCATGAAAATTGATATTGTTGATAATTATGGCTTACACATACGTTTTAATCTTAAAAACACACTTTTACTAAAAAATATTTTTTATGTGTTATGTGAATTTATTTTAAAATTAACATTTCATGCCAATATAAATTTTATTCTATAAAATTATTTTTCATTTTTAAATAAAAAATTTTGAATTTTGTAAAGTTTTCAATATTTATTTTGGTCATTAAAATTAGTTACTAATATTGAAAATTAATTTCCCCATTAAAATAAAAAATGTAAAAATTAATTTATTAAGAGGAAATTACCCCAATAATATTAAATACATCTTTACAAATGGACGGTTGAGGTTTTTTTCAACCAAAACTCACCTCCATTCCACTTTTGACTCTTGTTAATCCTTTATTCCTTTAATTGTATCATTATATTACTGATAATGTAAAGGGGCTTCAAAATTTATCACATATTTAATCATAAAAAGGCATCACTTTAATTTCTTAAATTTACATAATTTATTTTGAATTTATTCCCAAAACTCCACCATTTTGTTCTTTATAAAATCCTCTCTGACTTCCTTAATCCATTATTAACTATTTATTAGTTAAATCCCCCCATATGCAAGGATATTTCTAAGAGAATACTCAATCTTCTAACATAAGTATTACCTCCTTCTTCATCAATTTTTCTTACTCTTCCTCATCATAAAAATTTATAACCACCTTAATTTAAAGAAATAAGTCTAATTAATATATCAATAATTTTATATATTAATTTATATCCACTAATTATTCCTTCCCATCTAATTATAAAAATAAAATAACATTGATCATGTGTTGTGCGGACTATCTCATTTACGAAACGATGTCTTTTGTTTTACATCATTGTCTCTAATGGATGGTTTCAATGATGGTAATGATGAAAAAATATGATATATATAACTTAATTATTATTATAATAAGTAAATTTATTATTTACCTTTATCCCCTCTCATTTGATGATAAATGGAAAAGTTAATTGTGTGTACGTGTCGACCACCACCACCATAAAGTAACATTTTTTTGTTTTCCATCTTGTATTTTTATTCTTTATCAAACTATTTAATATACTATTCACCTACTTAATAAAATATAAATAATTTCATTTTACTTATTTAATGATGATATTATAACCAATTTACCCCATAATCATACTTATCCTTTAAATTATTGTATGTTCTTGTTGGGAAGGTTTAACTACCTACTTGAACGATATTGTAGAATAATATCATGGATGAATATGAACACATAATTATTGAGAATATATTATATAGTTAAAATATAAATATTTTATTCTGGTTATGTAATGGTAATTCTAGTATTACTCTCATTAATTATGATGATAACACATGTTCGTTAAAAATCACTAAAACATGCTCATTGATTATTCCATCATTAATGAGCGGAACCACTACTCCCATAGAATGAAATTATAATGTTATAAATAATAACATAGAATCAATTATATTACCTATTATTATCATGTAATGATAAAATTTGGGAGATAATTGAATAATAACACCATGATTACGAAATTGGTTCAAAATGATCAAGATTACTCACACCTAAAATTGAAATTGTATAAAAACCCACAAAAATACATCTAAAGAATAATTATATATTTCTTTATAAAAGGTTATATATATGAATAAGTTTCTGAAATTTGTGATTAATATAGAATTTTTTTATATAGTAGGTTAAATAATACTTGTATAAATTAATATTAAAGTTAAGAGATTTGGAAAATCAAACTTATTCCTTTTAGTTATAAGAATTATTCTAGAATTTATTTTCCCTATGTTAACTAAATTTGTAGATATTTGTTTTTAAATGATTTTCACTCTTTTATATCTAGTTAAAAAGTGTTTTAATTTAAATCTACTTTCATGAAGAGTTTTCTTTTCACTTTTGTTTCAAGAAAAAAATAAGGAGACTTTCTAAAAAGAGGCACGTGGCTAGTAATTTCACACTGATGATTAAAAAAAGTAAAAAAAATATGATTTGGTTTTTATTTTCCTCTCTATATTAAAATATATAACTTGAAATAGTGTCATGATTCATGTTTCATCTCCTATTTTTATTATATTATGTGATTATTTTTTGGAGATCAAGTTTTCGATGTCAATCAATTTAATTCATGTTGTTATACTATTTGGAAATGTTATGAAACGCACTTTTATTTCCATAGGTTCATTACATTATAGAAGGTGAAAGATTTTTCATACATAGTTTTATGAAACCATTTTTTAATTATATGGTTTTTTTATGATAATGATTGGTTTACATTTAAAGATTTTACAAAAACCAATTTATTTCCATGGGTTCATTATAATGTGATAGGTGGATGATTTTAATATGGAACTCATAAGTAAGAATAATGGTGTTTGGGGCCTTATATCGCCAACTAATTCATTTTTTAAATTTTTAGATTTCATGATATATGTATACACAGTCAAAATTTAGTTGTTCACATTCTTGGGTGAAAGTTTGTGACTCACGATGGTGATGTATACATGGGTAAAATTATGTTGTCTCACAATCAGTAGTGTAATTGTGTGACTCATGAAATTAATGTTTCCCTATGCTAATGTGGGTTCCATATTTTAAAAAATTTATTTATTCTTATATTATACACCCATGACTCAAGGTTAATGTTAAATATTTTTAATCCATGTTTTGACTATTATATTTCCTCGTTGATCTTTTAGGGATTTTATTTCTTATTCCATGCCCTATTAATCTCACTTATGATTTATTATTATCACTATTAATGATATGATATTTATCTTATGATTATGTTTTTTATGTTTATGAGCCCATCCTTGATGAAATGGTTTTTCATCCCTTAGTGATAATTTTAGGTCACCCCTTTTCTTATACTTTCATTCCCAATGTTATGAAGATGAGTTTCTCTAATAATACATCTAGATTATGGTCTAGTATAGTGAACATAATAATAAATGATCACACACATTGAAAAATGATAATATTATATATATAATATCCGAAGACACTAAAACAATTTATCCCTAGAATATTACTACTATTATTTATGATCTATAATGCTTATTTCATGTAAAATATGTAAAATAAATGTATGTTTATCTTGGGTATCTATATTCATATTCACCAAGTTATGGTTCATGTCAATATTCACAAGTCTCAAAAACTATTTATTTATCATCTAATGTATTCAAAGATAGTTAATGTGGATATCTTTTATTTGGGAGTTATATATAGAGTTATTTTTCAAGTTTAAATAACATTGATAGTTATAATAAACCATATACTATTTCAATATTAATCCAATATCCTGGAGAAAATAATTAACCACAATATCTCTCTTTAATCCTATGTTTCAACAATATATTTTTCTTCAATCGTGGATAAATTGATGCACTTTTTTTACCATGACTACAATGATATAGATCCTCTATTTAAGTTTAGATGAATCCTAATATATACTTCCTACTATCACGATATGTGTCTATATATATATCCCTCTAATAGAGTATCATATCCTTTATAACACAATCATAACATCGATTTAATTTTAAGATAATTCAAATACCATTTAACTGAACCCTAGTGTTGCTTCCCTAAATTAGAGTGAAATCGGTTCATGGTTGCATATAGAAGGAAAATTCATAAACTCGTGCACATAATAGAATACATGAAACTTTTAATGACTAATGAGTAAGATATAATCTCCATTTCCTTGATTTAATCCATGTATGATGTAATATAAAACATTCCCAACATCAAATTCATAAGAATAGGAAATCGCATAGATTTGGATCTTTCTGTGTTGAAACATTTCAGAACACATTCAACATAATTCTTCTAAGATAGACGTAACATCATCCACATCTTAACATGAATGATCTATATAAAAAAAATATTTTTACCTTCATATATGTATTTCATATCATATGAATTATATCACTGCATATTCAACTAGTTGATCTTCACTACACCTATTCTAATGATCAACATATCATCAACATAATGTTGGTGAGCAATGTAGTTAATATCCTAGATTCTATGGATATAGAAACATTGTTATAGCTTTTCTTTATTATATCTATAACTCACCATGAATGATTCGGACATCATGTACCACTATACGAGATTATATTTTAGTTTTTACAATCTCTTCATTAAATTTCAAAAAATCACTAAAAATATCAAAAACAACATGACTCTCTATATTAATCTCTAATGTGTGTTTACCATGAATAATATTTATCCCTGCATAATTATTCTCAATATTCCAAGCCATTATATCCACTAATTTAAAAAATACATGAATTGAATCCATTTTTACCTAATGTGAACAAATGTTATAAATTTTAACTCCTTTCATTTTATGGAATCATTTAATGACTAATAGATCATTTTTCTTAACCTCATTTAAACTATTATCCTTCTTGATCCTAAACACCAATTTTTTTTATTAGTTGGTTCCTACCTTTAGGTTTTCCAACAAATAATATATCATGTTCTTCATTAATAATTTAATCCCATCCTTCATTTCATATAACCACTTCAGATTGTTAGGATGAGATGATACTTCCACCTTACTTTTTTGATACCCCTTGGAAGCTAGTAATTGGTAATCTAATTTCAAATATTTTATTGATGGGATCCTTCTATTCATATATCATCAATCTAGTGAAATTATAGGTTTTGTGGGAATTTCATCACATGGTTGTTGTGATATTTCTACAAATCTCTATGGAGAGGATTGAGTCTCCACCTGCTCAAAGTCTACCACTACTACCTCATGATTTTATGTTAATGTTATTTCATTGAACACTTAATATTTAGGTGATAACTTTTCTAGTACATGTGATAGATCAAAAAATTATTCATTAATTCTTTCTCTTCGATATATTCTTAGATTTTTATTTTCCACGATCATTAGGTTCTTTTGAAACACAACATATTTTATTATGATCAACTCATTCTCCATATATTTTCAATGATTTTTTCTAAAATCATCACCTATATAGCCAATGAATATTCCTATAGTATATATTTCATCTAGCTTATTATTTATATCTTTAAATACATGTGTAAATTCCAAAAAACCAAATATTTATAAATAAGAGTTAGAGGGATTATTTATAGGCCATATATTCAATGGAATCTCAAAATCCAGATGGAGTGATGGTGAGTTTTTTTATAAGGTAAAATGAATCTAAAACATATTATCCCTAGAATGTATTGGTTAACTTATAAAAAATCATCATTCACCTGGCCTTCTCTATGATGGTTATTTACATACATTCCATAACTCCAGTGTGTTGTGGGGTGCGTAGGATAATAATCTCACGTCAAATATCTAAACTATTTTACAACACATCAAAATCCCTAGATGTGTACTCACCTCTATTTTCTAAATGAATGATTTTAATATTCCTCCCATATTCATTCTCCTAAATACTGTGTAATATCTTTATGTAAATCAATATTAGTTCCTTTATCTGTAATAAAAAATTCAATCTTTTCATGATTCCTCACCAATAAATATTAGAAAATTTTATTACCAACCAGGGGATCCACACCCAAACTTAGTAACTCTAATATCCTCAATATAGTAATGTTTAATGAGCCTCTATGTTACTTATTATACATATATTAATCACAAGGACAATGTGATGAATCTTTTTTAAATTTGATGTATATTTTTTTCATCATAGTGGATAATCATCATTCAATCATGTGGATAATTATATTATTCCATAGATTTTATGTCACAATCTATTAGGTTTAGGTTTTCTACACATATGTTTATATAAGTTTTTTTACAACATAATGTATATGTGTCCTTGAGTAATGATGATGGATTGTTTCCTCATATTTGATGTTCTATTACTAATTATGTTTTTATATCCTTGTTTACAAAATTTTATATCTAATAATGGGTTGAGTGAAATACTTGGGCATGTCAAATATGTTATTTGGTAATTGAAAATACAATCTTCACCTTAATATATATATCAAAAATACTAATGGTTTTTTTTGAACATGTATTTCCCATATTAATTGCACCAAATTCACAAGCATGATATGTTATGAAATAATATTTATATAGAGTGATGTGGTTCAATAATTCAATGTTGAACACCCATTATGTTTCTTCGCTGGATGCGTGATTGTGTGTCTCTTCTTCACTAGTATTGGAAATTGAAACTTCTTTAGTGACCTCCCCATGTGCATCCATTCTCTTTTATTATATTTTAGAAGTTATTATTTATGTCTCCCTTTATTCCATAATGGTAGAAATTTTATGTTTGACTCCTACCATCTATGGACTATCCATTGTTCTTTTCTTGGTGTCTACTTCTTTCCCATCAACCACCTCCCTCATGTATCCCTCCCTACTCCTAGATGAGATATTTCATTTTTCTATAACTCATGTCCATCCTTCGGGCCTCCTTGACTAAAATATCACCTTTTACCATTTCCATAGTGAGTTTTCCTCCAATAACCAAATTAATGGGGGAGATCAACAGTGTATCCCAACTATATTAAAGTGTGTATAATAGGTGTTTTACATAATCCTCATCAGTTATAGTTATTCCATTCACATCTAGTTGATTTATTAGGATTTCAAACTCACTGTTATGTTTAGCTATAGATTTTCCACTTTATAGTCAATGATTCATTAACTAATTTAATAATAGGAAGTTGTTCTGAGAAATATTTAATTATTATGTATTATTTAACTTCATATATATTTTTTATACACTAGTTTCCAAAGAAACATATTAGTGTATGATTTGATCAATCCATTATTAAATGAAACGTATCATATTATTATTTATATTATTTTGTATTGTATCTTTAGCAGCATTAGGGTTGACTCTCTTGGTCTCAATTGGGTCAAAAAAATCCTCAACATTAAGAACATCTTAACTTTGATACTCCCAAATAGATTTTTTTGAGTAATTCAACATTATCATTCATCCCATGGATGATCCCTATATTTCATTTTAATTTGAAATAATAGATCACACTACTATTTTTGTAATAATATAAAATAGTGAATTTTACTATTCATTTACCAAAATATTACTTTTATTGTGTTTTCAATGGTTTGGGGACTAATATTAAATAATTATAAAAATCTAGTACACCATATAAACTATCTAAATTTTGTGGTTGTTTTATAATATTTATAAATTCATAGACCATTCATAATCTCAAGAAACTCCATGGACCATTTTTGAAATTTTAGAAACTTTTGATGTTGTATGAAACCATACATATGAGGCTTTAACATAGTGATGGTGTTTCACCTTGCTAACTTAACCATGTGGTTATGAAATTGTTTATTTCATATTGATCCGGTGATAACATTATCTCATCTTCAACCTCCGACTAAAAAATAAGAACTTTAAGATAATAAAACAACATATGGATCATTTAAACTCTTTTGAACTGTAACTATTACACTATTTTTTGTGGTTGGCTCATAATTACAAGTTATTTCATTCCATGTATTTTTATTTAAAATTTGAGTTACTATAAAATTGTAGTATCCCAAACAGAAACCCCTAGTCACCGAATACTTATTTTTCTATGATTCAAATAAAGTTTTGATGTTACTTTTTTTTAATTATAATATCACTTTAGGAGGGAAATTGTAAGTAAATAAATCTTTATTTCTCATAAACTAATATTTTAAAAGATTCTATATCTCAAACCCCCCCCCCCCATTATATCTCTTAAAGGTCTTAAGGATATCACACAAAATTCAAAGATCACTCTTGATCTAATGATGTTTTTAAAAGGTTTTCAAGACCTTCATGTATTGGCTTGGTGGGAGCTATAAAATTTTGAAAATAATATAACCTAAATCTAACTATAAAAAATTATTATAGTAATTCTTTGATGAAAACCAAACCAATTGTCTCAACACATGTAAAAACTATAACATCTCGGTTTTGGGTTCCTCCCAATGGTACCCCATACCCAGTTGGTCACATGGCCTCAAGCATATTTCCATGAATTCCAGAGGATTTTGACTAGAGGAAAGGGACTTGGGTGTGATAGTATGAAAAATATTCCCTCATTAGTAGATCAACATAGTGGAATAACAATAATAAACAACAGTAGAAGCAGTAATACCATACAACAAAGTAAACAGCAGAAAACCAATAGTAATAACAACTGCATCATATATATATATATATATATATATATATATATAATGATGCATGTCAATAGTATCTAGGAAATCTATCAAAAAATTCACAATATTGTAAATACAACACTAAAACCAAATTAATGAAAATATTAAATAAATCCAACAGCATTGCAAGCCTCATCTTAGTCTCATGCTCTCCAGCTCCACCAATAATCAAGTACCTGATGTAGAAGGGCACTTGTCATTATCTATACCTACAACCATATAATCTGTTTGGGTCAAAAATCATGACCCAAATAGGGTATGAGACGAATCCTTGTAAGAAACCACCAAAAGATTAGTTCCTAACTTTTAGTGAATATATATAGCAGGAAATATGCAAAATGAAGCAATAAACAAAGAAGTACTCAAAAGTAAAAAATCCTACAGTTTCCAATTACATTCATTTAAATTTATTAATTATTCAAACTGTTGAATAATTAAATCCAGGGATATAGCCTAAGATCTGTATCCCCTATTTAAAAGAAAAATATATGTCTCATAAGACCATCTAACAATCAAGTAACACCAATTCCAAGCTTGTGCTTTAACTTGGTAGGCTCATCACAATCAATCAATCTTTCACATGCAACCCTTGGGGAAAGTTCTCACAGTCTAACCCCTCTGGTTCAATATATCATCAACTCAATAATGATATAACGACCCTCTAATAAAGCTCATACAGTCTAACCCCTTTGGTCTCACAAAAACAAAGACTCTCTGAGGAAGCACTCACCATCAATTCCCCTTGTGGTCTTTTAACGATAAACTATAGACTCTCTGAGGAAGAACTCAACGTCCATTCCCCTTGTGGTCTTGTAACATTATATTATAGAAACTCTTAGGAATAAATCATCATCAATCACCCCTATAGTCTCTCTATGTAAATATAACAAACACTCTGGGGACACTATGGTTGAGTGTCGGCCTCTCTCTCCCAAGTCTCGTCCTGTACTCGCCCATGCTGTCATAGCAACCATACTAGAGGAATATATCGGCCACATAGAACCTTCATACCATGATCCACAATCCGAATAGGGTTCTCCTAGAAGGATTCATCTACCTCTAACTCAACTTCCTCAGGTTGAAAAACATGAGACGGGTCCGAAAATTAATGTTGTATCTAAGAAACGTGGAAGATGTCATCCATAGATTGATAACTCTAAGGTATCTGAAACCGATATGAAACCAGCCCAAATCTCTCCAAAACCTCAAATGGCATGACATACCTTGGTGAAAGATTCACCTATATTTTAATCCTCCTATGTCCCAACCTCGGTGTGACACGCAAGAAAAACTTTATCTCTAGCCTTGAACTCCAGAGGTCATCTCCTTCGATCAGTATAAACTTTCTAGAGAAAATGTATAGTATTCATCCTCTTCTGAATAAACTCCACCAGATTATTAGTAGTCTAGACAAGACAAGGTCCCATAATAGTTGTCTCTCCTACCTCTATCCAACATAGGGGTGATCGGTATGGTCTACTGTACATATACTCATAAGGTGCCATCTGAATCGTCGCCTAAAAACTATTATTATAGGAAAACTCCAATAGGGGTATGTGTCTCTCCCAAAAACCGCCAAAATATAAGGAGCATGCTTGAATCTCATCCTCCAACACTTAAATCGTGTGCTCTGACTGGCCATCTTTCTGGGGATGGTAATTTTCACTCAAAAGTACATATACACCCAAATCCCTCTGTAGTCCCTGCCATACATGAGAAGTAAACTGTGCATCCCTGTCTAAAATGATAGAGTGAGGAACCCCATACAACTGTACAATCTCTTGGATGTAAAACCTTACAAGATAATAAAAACATAAGGTTTCATTAAATGTAAAGAAATGTGAAACCTTTTTGATTCAGTCAACAACAACCCATATTGCATCATTCACTTAAGGCAACCTCAGTAAACCCATCAGGAAATCTATCACGACATCATTCCACTTCCACTTGGGAATGGGTAACTGTCGTAAAATCCATATTGGTCGCGGATGATCTACCTTCACCTACTAACAGGTGTAACATATCATAACAAAACCAAAAACATCCCTCTTCATATGTGGCCACCAATATTGATCGTCTAAATATTGATACACCTTAGTGACACAAGGATGAATTGTCCATACTGAGGAATGAAAATATTGAAACAGCTCCTCGCATATGTCTGTTGGAGCCCATATTCACCCATGAAAACGCAAGACCTCATCCATTCCTATAGTACATTTAGTAGTAGGGTCCTCTCCAGACACACTCTCCTGTAGGACTAGGCCTTTAGAATCTGATAGCTACCTCATTCTCATCCGTTCTAGTAGAGTAGAGGTAACAACTAAAGAATAAAGAAAATTTTCCCCTATCTATCGTGCACCTCCAAATTCATCTTAGAGAACAGAGACATAAGCTTCCACTCACTGTTGGCCTCCTAAACTACCTATATATGATTCCTCCTGCTCAACGCATCAGCCACTATGTTGCATTCCCCAAGCGTATAAGAAAGCTCAAAATTAAAAGACTGAAGGTACTCAACCCACCTTCATTGTCTCAAAATTTAGGTCATGATACGTAAAGATATAATTGATATTTTTGTGGTCAGTGAACACCACAAAATTCACTATCAAAAGATAATGTCTCCAATAGTGAAAAACATGCACAACTATAGCCAACTTGAGATCGTGTGTTGGGTAATTCCTCTCATGTGTCCTTAACAGCTGAGACCCATACACAACAAATACTTCTTCTTGAATCAGCACTAATCTCAACCCAATACCTAATGCATCACAGTTTATAGTTTAATTCTTGTCCATCTCTAGAAAAACCAATATCGGTGTTGAATTAAATCTCCTTTTCATCTCCTGAAAGGCTGAATTGCAGGAATATTTCCACAAGTACTTTGCACACTTCTTAGTCAGGCCCGTCAGTGGCGCTGCTAAGTGTGAAAATTACTATATAAATTGTATGTAGTAACTATCCAGAACCATAAAACTTCTTACCTAAAATACTTTCTTCATCTTCTTCTAGGAAACTACTGATCTCACCTTTTCTAGGTCTACTGATACTCCTATCTCTGAGATGACATTACCCAAGAAGTTAATCTGGTCCATCCAAAAGTGGTATTTTGAGAGCTTAGCATATAACTGATTCTCTCTCAGTGTACTCAAAACAATCTCAAGATGGGTTTAATGGTCATGTCAAGTGTGATATTACACCAAGATATCATCCATGAAAACAACCACAAAAGAGTCCAAGTAAGGGTGGAACACTCGGTTCATCAATTCCATAAAAACTACTGGAGTGTTCATGAGACCGAACAGTATAACCACATACTCATATAGACCATACTTTCTCCAAAAGGCTATAAAAGGTATATCTGATGGTCTAACGCACAACTAATAATAACCTGATCTCAACTAAATATTTGAGAATACGTGGGCTACTTGAAGATGATCAAAGATATCATCAATCATAGGAAGGGGATATCAGTTCTTGACCATCAACTGGTTCTACTTCTGATAATCCACACAAAGTTTGAGGGTACCATCCGCCTTCATTGAAAAAAGGATAGGTGAACTCCAAGGAGAATTATTGGGTCATATGAAACCCTTTTCCCACAACTCCTCTAACTGCTTCTTGATATCCTATAACTCTAGTGTATCCATCCTATATGGAGGAATGGATATCGTTTCCACTCCCATCATAAGCTCAATAGAGAAATTTACCTATCTCTCTAGAAGTAAACCTGAAAAGTTGTCTGGAAAGACATCCTTGAAATGATACACTATTGGAGGAAAGTCCATCTGTGAAATCCCCCGGTCATCCAGATATAAACTATAAATATGGGCTATAATTCCTCCCAACCCATGATGGTTGGGTCTCGATATTCTCTCATGGACATCCCATTCTCCCTTGTATAGAAAGCACCATCCCTCTGGTGACATAAAACTCACCCTACAGTGATAGTAGTCAACAAAGGCCTAAAAGGGGACTAACCATTCCATTCCAAGAATGAAATTGAAGCATATCATCTCTAAGACATATATGTCCCATAATAAGTGACACCCACCATCCTTAAGAGGTCACTCATTTCACTTACGTACACTAGTCTTCCTAATTCCCAATGGAGTGTCTAGCATCATAAAATCCTCAAAAGTAAATATAAGGAGCCCAAGACTATCCAAAACAGTAAGAGATAAGAAAATATGGGAATCCCATGTATCAAAAAATTAGAAGCTAAAATTGAGGCAACTATAATCATACCTTTAACCATAGAGGGTCTGAGATCCTACTCCGGCTGGGTCTGCACCACTAAAATGGTTTGACCTATACCATAGCCCTGTGATCCTACCTGACTACCCTGAGCTGATCCACCCTGTTGTCACTAGAAAACTGCTGACTGGTGATTATCCACTAAATGAGGATAATATTCATTGTTAATATATATAATATTAATGTGCCTTATTATTGATAAACACCATTTTAGTTCATTTTACACTTTGAACATCATTTCACATTATGATTGTAATACCTTCTTAAATTGCACTATTATGTGGTACATTTTTTAACATCATTTGAAGTACCAAATGATTCATCTGATTATACATATTTTAATTTGATATTTTTTGTAAATTTATCTACACTCCAATATGAACATGTTTCATTCAGGGATCAATGGAGAATTCATGGAAGAAGATGGGGATATTTTGTGATGAAAGGAAGCAATTCTAGAGAAGGTAGATTGGACACTAGCCCACTGATGAGACTGTGGGTCCCAACATTCAGGCCCAATGAATCCCAAATTTTGTGTTATGCTAGAAGACATGCATAGGAACAAATAACTCTTCATGATCCAATGCTAATTCTTCCTATATGGTGGTCATTAATGCGGCCAAAGTTAGAGATACAATTTTGGGCCAGATTCTGTGGCCCAGAAAAGCAGTCCACTAATTTTATCATATCTCTGAATCAGAAACTCCAAATGGGCCCAACTTTTACAGGAGGTTAGAATACATCCGGATCTCCATTTTATTCTTCTATGTACCACTCTTATTCGGCCATCTAGAAGGTCTTTCAGACGCGTATGTTCGGTGAAGGAAAGCTGGCTTCCACCTCGGGTCAAGGGTGGAAAAATCAACTCTCCCTTACTTTCCACCCACCTATGGCCTACCACAATTAATTGAGGAGACTTGGACTATTGGAGGCTCGACCCAAGGTCTCCAAAATGCCTATTTTAGGCAGTGGTGTTTGAGTATTTAAGGATCTTTGGTGCTTGGTTTCATTGTAGTGTTATGCTACCGCTTTGTGTTTGTAATCGCATTTCTTTCTCATGTAAGTTGTTTAATTCACCTTAGTTTCTTAATAAAATTTCTTCTTCTATTATTATTATGTTCTTCTCCTTATCACTTTGATACCGTTGTTTCAAGGTGTGAACTTGTTCATACCAAACCTTGTGATATTTATCACACAACGGAGGAGTGATCTTTTTTTGTTGTTGTTTTTACTTCTTCAATTCCACCTTTGTAAGTCTACTTCCCGCTTCCGTTGAAGACATGTCATCAATGGAGGGATAACTCTTTTATGGGTTGATCCAAGGGAGTAATAAGGGGCTGGATTGGATGTTATTTATCACTCTATTAATGTCAAATCACTTCTTTTAAATGATATTTTTATTTGATGATGTTAAAACATCTTCATCCTTATTGAATTTAAGGTCACACATTCAAGGGCTAATACGGACCTCTACCTTGGAGTGCTCAAAACATTGATCCTTCAAGTGAATAGGTGATTAGTATTAGGGTTCTTAGGAATTAAAATATTAAGTGATGATTTCGTTTGATCTTATTAAATGAATCCATCTCAATTATAAGAAATTGAAATCATTAAAAAAGTAATTCATCCAATCCACCCCGAGCGATAACCTAGGATCAACTCATTCTTTTAAATTGAATTCACTTAAATCTGTTAGTTATCCTTTAAACCCATATAAAATAAACCAATGTTGTCCACTTCATAGCCAAAAAAAGTCCATAGAATGTACGTGTCTATAGGTTTCTTCTTAGGTCTCTGAGGATTCGATAACCTAAGCTAAACCACAAGGACCGTTCAACCTTCATCTCTTGGGTAAATTTGAGCAAGAATAAAATTTTGGCACCATTTCTGAGGACCCAAGTAAGTCATATAAACACCCATTCTATTCTCACCCATTTCTTCTTTTCTCATCCAAATTCTCTTATCTTGTCCCTTTCTCGTTTTTTTTTCTTTTGGCGCATGTCCGCCTACACCCGCGATCAATCAAACTGTCTAGTTAGGGTGGATGGTCCTGGGGTTGGGGAGTCAAGTACACCAAGGGAACTCATTCCATTAGATCCTAATCTTCCTAATACTCTAGAGTCCAAAATTGAGCCAATTTCAATGTAAGGTCTTCAAAGAAACCAACTCATAAACCCGGGTGGGAACCAAAATGGAAACCCAAATGAGGCAGCCCCAAACTTGGGGAATGCAATTGATCAAACCATGAATGACTACCTCACACCTTCCTGGACCAATGCCCCCTCATGCATTAGACACAATTACCTAGGAGATTCCAACTACATATTTAAACCTCATGTCCTAAACGACCTTCCCACATTCCATGGAATGGAGTCCGAGATGCCTTACCTGCACATTAAGGAGTTCAATGACATTGTAGAAACCATGTGTCCCCCACATCAACTAGAATCAGCTAAGATGAGGCTATTTCCTTTTTCTTTACAGGATCGAGCTAAAAACTGGCTAAAAAATTTGAGACCATCATCTATCAACTCTTGGGACCAACTACAAAGAGAATTCTACAAAAAATACTTTCCCCACCATAAAACAATTGCACTTAAAAAGAGTATCCAAAACTTTTTTGAAAAAGAGGGAGATTCATTCTATGAAACATGGGAGAGGTTCAAAGACACTATAAACATGGTTCCACACCATGGTTTTTCTATTCCTGAACAAGTGAGAATTTTCTATGAAGGGTTGGGTCCTGGGAACAAACAATTCATTGACATGATGTGTAATGGAACCTTTAAAAACAAAGCCCCAAATGATGCTTACGAGTATATAGAAAGCCTTTCTGAACAAAACCAAACATGGGGAACTTTACCTTATTCTGAAAAGCCACAAAGAACTACTGGAATTCATACACTTAGATAAGAGGAAAGCCTTAGGGCTAAACTCACAGCACTCTCTAGGAAGGTTGAAGAGATAGACCTTAGGAAAGTCCCTGAAATCCAAACTGTTGACCCTGTTTGCACAATTTGTGACAAACATGACCATAAGATAGACAACTGCCCAACCATTCCATCCATCAATGATGTTCTCTTAGGAGGACTCCCAGTGGAAGTAAATGCTTTGAACTTTCAAAAGACTTAATACCAAAACACCTTAAACCCAAGGTATAACGACCACCCAGGATTCCGCTAGAAAGATAACCAACAACCTACCCAACCACAGGGAAAAAATACTTACCCCCATCAGAACTACCAAACCCATAACCAGTTCCAAACCCAACCTATCCAATACCAACAGCCACCGATCCATTTTCAACAAACCATCCCACTTCCAAAATATCCCTCTGGGATAAACCAATCTTCTCAAGCACCAACCCAAACTGTTCCACAAAGCCTATTAGAACAACTATGAAAACAAATGGAGAGGATGAACTCGGAGGTATCTTCCCTAAAACAAGAACTTCAAACCATCAAAACCGGAAAGGCACCCATGCCTACTCAGGCAGTGCCATCCTCAACTTCAAGGGGAGAGTCAAGTTGTGCTCAAACAACTCATGAACAACTAAAGGTTGTGACTGTTTTAAGAAGTGGGAAATCAATTAAGAAACCTAGACAACTAATTCAGAACCCACTTGAAGATTCAAACTTGGATGAAAATTCAAATGAACCACAAGATCAAACTGAGGAAACTGATAACATTTTCAAGGAAACAACTCTTCAACAAACAACCCCACAACCTTCACCATTTCCTCAATGCATGAGGGGGAAAACCAAGCCTGAACTGAGTGAAACATTGAGGGAAATCTTTTAATGAGTCAAGTTGAACATACCCCTTCTCGATGCAATCCAAACCATACCTTCCAACTCAAAGTACCTTAAGGACTTGTGTAATTTTAAAAGAAAATTTCCACATAAAAACCAAGTCCTTTTGGCTACTAATGTGAGTACCACCATTCAAGGGACCATTCCTCCTAAGTTAAAAGACCCGGGTTTCCCTTACATCAATGTTGAACTAGGAGAAAGCAAAGTTGTCAAGGCCTTGTGTGACCTAGGTGCTAGTGTCAATCTCATACCATATGTTGTGTACTGGCAGTTAGGCCAAGAAGAACTCCAACCCACATTTGTCACACTTCAACTTGCTGATCATAGCATTAGGGTTCCAAAGGGGATTTTAAAGGACGTTCTAGTAAAGGTTGAAAACTCCATCGACCCTACTGATTTCATTGTCCTTGACAACCATCCAAACTTAGGAAATAAGGAACAAACCCCAATAATCCTTGGTCGTCCTTTCCTTGCAACAATCAACTCTGTTATCCGAGTCTGAAATGGGAACATGACCATCGCCTTTGGGAATATGAGTCTAGACTTGAACATCTATAATGCAAGCTCCAAAATAGGGGATGACGTGGACATTCATGAATTAAACATGATAGGAAGCATTGATAATAAATCCATGGAACATCAAGGAATATTTGATGAATGTTTAAGTTAGAATGAGATTGATTTCCTTTGTTCATATGAAGGAAGTTTATCTCCTTGGCTTGAATCATTTTCCAATTTCTCTTATGATGAAGTCTTAGGTCCAAAAATCAGTGAAACCTTTCAAGAAACCACTTTCATGGAGACCACTCCAATTTCCTTCCCTAAATCTGATAAATCCAATCTAGTAGCTAAAACTTCTACATGTGGGAAATCAATCCTATCTGAAACTCTAAAAAAAGTAATTGATCTTGATCCAATGTCCCAATCTTCTGTTGAAATTCTGAACCAACCTGATCTTGAATTGAAGGAACTTTATGCTGCACTAAATTATGCCTTCTTAGGGGAAAATCAAACACATCCTATTTTCATTTCATCTTCTCTTGAATCCAATCATGAGAGGATGCTTCTAGATGTCCTTAGGAAGCATAAGAAAGCCATTGGTTGGACCCTTTCTGATATTCCTGGGATTAGCCCACTTATCGGGACTCATAGGATTGTTCTAGAATCTGATTCAAAGCCATGTCGTCAACCTCAACGGCGACTCAATCCTAATATCATGGAGGTAGTAAGGAAGGAATTTATGAAATTGTTAAAAACTGGAATCATATATCCCATAGCTGAGAGTGAGTGGGTGAGCCCAATCCAAGTGGTTCCAAAAAAGGTCAGAATCACAGTGATAACCAATGAGGATGAAGAGATTCTTCCAATAAGGGTGAGTAGTGGATGCAGGGTCTGCATTGACTACAGGAAGCTAAACTCATTCACCAAGAAGGACCATTTCCTCTTACCATTCATTGACCAAGTCCTTGAGAGAGTGGCAGGTCATGCCTTCTACTTTTTCTTAGATGGGTACTCGGGGTACAATCAAATTGAGGTCTCCCTAGAGGATCAAGGAAATACTACATTTACATGTCCATTCGGAACCTTTTCTTTCAAATGCATGCCCTTCGGGTTATGCAATGCCCCTGAAACCTTCCAACAGTGCATGATGGGAATCTTCTCAGGCATGGTAGGGGATTTTCTAGAGGTCTTCATGGATGACTTCTCTGTGTTTGGGGATACATTTGAGGGATGTCTGCAGAATGTGGAGAGAGTCTTGTCAAGATGTGAAGAAAATAATATGGTCCTAAACTGAAAAAAATGACATTTCATGGTTAAAGAGGGACTTGTTCTAGGCCATCTGGTCTCGAGTAGGGGGATTGAAGTTGATAAAGCAAAGTTTGACATCATTCGTCACCTTCCATCACCCAAAACTGTCAAGGAAGTGAGGTCTTTCTTAGGACATGCTGGTTTCTATAGAAGATTCATCAAGGACTTTAGTTCAATATCTCGTCCCCTTTGTGCTCTCCTAGTAAAGGATGCTCCATTTGTTTGGACAGAAAGTTGTGAGGGTTCATTCTCAACCCTCAAATCCTCTCTCACCTCTCCTACCATTATGAAATCTCCAAATTGGAACCTTCTGTTTGAACTTATGTGTGATTCCAGTGACTTTGATGTTGGAGCTGTGTTAGGACAACGTTGTGATAAAACTCCTTATGTCATTGCTTATGTAAGAAAATCCTTAAATGATTCCCAAATAAACTACACCACTACTGAAAAGGAGTTACTTGCTATTGTGTTTTCTTTAGAGAAGTTTAGGTCCTACCTCTTAGGATCCCCCATCACTGTGTTTACTGACCATTCTGCACTAAAATACCTCTTCCAAAAACAAGATGCTAAGGCTAGACTGATTAGATGGGTCCTTCTATTACAATAATTTGACCTCACAATCAAGGATAAAAAGGGAGTTGAAAATTTTGTAGTTGATCACCTCTCTAGGATGGAATTCAAAGACAACTCAAATCACCTTTCTGTGTCTGATTCGTTTCCTGATGAACACCTATACTCTGTGAGTGACTGCCCTTGGTGTGCTGACATAGCAAATTTCCTAGTGACAGGAGTCATTCCAAAATTCTTAGGGACTCAAGCTCGAAGGAAATTCCTTTCTGATGTTAGACACTATGTGTTTGATGATCCATACCTCTATAAGTTCTGCCCTGACCAAGTCATTAGGAGGTGTGTTCCAGAATCTGAACAAGAGTCCATCCTTAAATTCTGTCATAGTGAGGAATGTGGAGGTCACTTTTCCTCTAAGAAAACATCTGCTAAGATTCTTCAATGTGGTCTTTTTTGGCCCACCCTCTCAAGGGACTCCTACACATTTTGTCAAAGTTGTCCTAGGTGTCAACAAGTAGGGTCCATCACAAAAAGGAATCAAATGTCACTCACTCCCATCTTAGTGGTTGAAATATTTTACTGTTGGGGAATTGACTTCATGGATCCCTTCCCAAACTCTCGGGGATACCTCTACATACTCTTAGCTATTTATTATGTCTCAAAATGGGTTGAGGCCATTCCCACTAAGTCCAATGATCATCAAGTTGTGATTCGATTTCTGAAAGAGAACATATTTTCAAGATTTGGAATTCCTAGGGCTATAATCAGTGATCGAGGAACCCATTTCTGTAACCACCCATTCTCTCACTCATGTCTAAGTATGGTATTTCTCATAAATTGTCTACTGTATACCATCCTCAAACCAATGGTCAAGATGAGTTAGCGAATAGGGAGATTAAGAAAATTCTTGAGAAAACTGTCAATCCTTCTAGGAAAGATTGGTCTAAGAAACTCTTAGATGCTCTTTGGGCATATCGTACAGCATACAAAACCATTTTAGGAATGTCCCGATATAGGTTGGTTTATGGAAAAGTATGCCATTTGCTAGTGGATATTGAACATAAGGCCTTTTGGGCAATTAATAAAATGTATTATGACCTCTCATTGGCCGGAACAAAAATGAAATTAGATCTCAATAAACTGGAGGAACTAAGGATGGAGGCTTATGAAAATTCAAGGATCAATAAAGATAGAGTTCAAGCCTACCAATCTAGGAATATCAAGGTCAAACATTTTGAACCGGGAAAACTTGTGCTCTTATATAGTTCAAAACTTCATTTACATCCGAGAAAGTTAAGGTCTATATGGTCAGGACCTTTCATAGTGCATCATGTATTCCCCCATGGGGCAGTAGAGATTCAAGATCCCACAAGTGGTTACATTTTCAAGGTCAATGGTCAAAGGTTAAAACCATTCATTGAATCATTCAATAAACAGGAAATAGAGGTTAAGTTAACTGAGCCAACCTATGAACAAGGAAAAAATTGATAGATTTAGGGTCCATGTCGGGCTAACGACGTTAAACAAAGCATTGTATGGGAGGCAACCCATGGTTTTAAAGTTTCTTATCATTTTGTTTTTTTTAATAAACTTTATATTTTAAATAGGATTAATTAATCATTTTTACATTTAAAAAAAGGACTATTGATCTGTTCTTCTATTATGAGTATGGATAGGTATAAAAGGGGAGCATCGTATTCATCCGTGTCACACGGTGTGATCCCTGAGTAATACCTTACCCATAAAATTAAAAAGAATACAATGTATCATTAGTTTTATTTAAAAAAATAAAAAATAAAAAAATAGGAAAAATCATAAAAATGATGATACTTGGAATTAAATAAGTCGTTGTGTTGTTTTTTTGTCTGGTTTGTTCTTATTTTTGTTTAGGTACTATTTTGGGTGATACATGTTCAATCAAGGAGGTGCCTACATCCCCCAAGAGAACAAAGGACTAATTTGGAGCAACAAGAACTTCAGCTTCAACCACCAGGGGATTTCATTCCATGATCCTCAGTTTCAATTTCTTTTTTGAACTTCCATTATCTGCCTCTACTCCTTCTAAATTTTTATTTCTTCAAACATTGGGGACAGTGTTGTTTTAATTTTGGGGAGAGATAAAATAAAAAAAATTCTTTTGTGTCAAAAAAAATGAATGATTTGAAAAAAAAAATTAAATGGAAGGAAATATTCCTTTAACTTTAAACATAGTAATACACATTGCACACTTTGAAAATGAATATCAAATAATTTAGCATACCCTGATTCTGATTTTAATTCTTGTATAATGTCATGAGCATAGATTTTGGAAAGTGTGGTTTTCCAATGTGATATTTCATCATTTATATTTTCATCCAAATAAAAAAAATCACAATGCACATCCTTTGGATAGTGGGGTATTAGTTTAAGTTCATGGGGTCCCCTAAATAAATAGCATAGGTTTGGTGAACATTTTAGTTTAATATGAGTATTCAAAAAAATTAAATTTTTTTTTTGCGTGTAGAGCAATGAAATGACCTAATGTGTGGCTTTCGGCACTTGGGGATCATGACTCCATAGTTTCCTGGCCCAGAGTTAGTAATTTTATATCTATTTTTGGTAATTTGAATTTTTTTGACTGAGTTAACTCAAGATGGTGCCCAAGTATGTGGGCTTCACTTGGTGCCCTAAGGTCTTTGAGCCTGGGAGTCATCGACAAAGTCTCTCTACAGGGGTTGACTCTTTTGAGTGCAACTTCAATTACCATGGCAAAACTACAAAAACAAAAAAAAAACAACAAAAAAATATATAAAAAAAATGAATACTCATCTTAATATTGAAATGTTATTCCACCTAGCGCTTCCATAATTTCCCCCTTGAATAAATATGAACCCCCATGTCTATTGTGATGCACAACACATCCTCATACTTAATTGATATTGGATGAAATATGGCAATGAATTTGAACAAAGGAATGGGCTTGGGATTAGGATATTCTTATGAAACTATCTTGTATTAAAATATTTTGATGGGTTTCATGATTGTTAGGTATAAGGTTTTTTGGTGATCATTGTGTATTAAAATGTTTTTTGAAAAGGGAATTCGAATTTCATATTGTTGAGATATATTTTGCTCGGGACTAGCAAAACTCAAGTTGGGGGTGTGATTAGCCACTAAATGAGGCTAATATTCATTGTTAATATATATAATATTCATGTGCATTATTATTCATAAACACCATTTTAGTGCATTTTACACTTTGAACATCATTTCACATTATGATTGTAATACCTTCTTAAATTGCACTATTATGTGGTACATTTTTGAACATCATTTGAAGTACCCAATGATTCATCTCATTATACATATTTTAATTTGATATTTTTGTAAATTTATCTACACTCCAATATAAACATGTTTCATTCAGGGATCAATGGAGAATTCATGGAAGAATATGGGGATATTTTATGATGAAAGGAAGCAATTCTAGAGAAGGCAGATTGGACACTAGCCCACTGATGAGACTGTGGGGCCCAAAATATAGCCCCAATTAATCCCAAATGTTGTGTTATGCTAGAAGCCATGCATTGGAACAAATATATCTTCATGATCCAATGCTAATTCGGCCTCTATGGTGGTCATTAAGGCGGCCCAAGGTAGAGATACAATTCTGGGCCAGATTCTGCGGCCCAGAAAAGTAGTCCACTAATTTTATCATATCTCGTAATCCGTAACTAAAAATGGGCCCAACTTTTACAGCCGGTTAGAATACATCCGGAGCTCTATTTTATACTTCTATGTCCCACTCTGATTCGTCCATCTAGAAGGTCTTTCAGACGCGTCTATTCGGTGAATGAAAGCTGACTGCCACCTCGGGTCAAGGGTGGAAAAATCAACTCTCCCTTACTTTCCACCCACCTATGGCCTACCACAATTAATTAAGGAGACTTGAACTATTGGAGGCTCGACCAAGGGATCAAAAATTCCTATTTAAGGCAGTGGTGTTGGAGGATTGAAGGATCTTTGGTGCTTGGTTTCATTGTAGTGTTATGCTGCCGCTTTGTGTTTGTAATCGCATTTCTTTCTCATGTAAGTTATTTAATTCACCTTAGTTTCTTAATAAAAGTTCTTCTTCTATTATTATTCTATTTTTATCCTTATCACTTTGATACTGTTGGTTCAAGGTGTGAACTTTTTCATACCAAACCTTGTGATATTTATCACACAACGGAGGAGTGATCTTTTTTTGTTGTTGTTTTTACTTCTTCAATTCCACCTTTGTAAGTCTACTTCCCGCTTCCGTTGAAGACATGTCATCAATGGAGGGCTAACTCTTTTATGGGTTGATCCAAGGGAGTAGAAAGGGGCTTGATTGGGTTTTATTTATCACTCTATTAATGGAAAATCACTTCTTTTAAATGAGATTTTTATTTAATGATTTTAAAACATCTTCATCCTTATTGAATTTAAGGTCACACATTCAAGTGCTAATACGAACCTCTACCTTGGAGTGCTCAAAACTTTGATCCTTCAAGTGTATATTTGATTAGTATTAGGGTGTTTAGGCATTAAAATAGTAAGTGATGATTTCGTTTGATCTTCTTAAATGAATCCATCTCAATTAGAAGAAATTTAAATCATTAAAAAAGTAATTCATCCAATCCACCCTGAGCGATAACCTAGGATCAACTCATTATTTTAAATTGAATTCACTTAAATCTGTTAGTTATACTTTAAACCCATATAAAATCAACCCAATTTGGCCAATTCATAGCCAAAAACAGTCCATAGAATGTACATGTCTATAGGTTTCTTCTTAGGTCACTGAAGATTCGATAACCCAAGCTAAACCACAAGGACCGTTCTACCTTCATCTCTTGGGTAAATTTGAGCGTGAATCAACTGGATACCACAGCCAGGACCTCCTCCTCATCCTGAATGGTCGGATGAACTCTAGTTCCTAGACTGATGAGAAACTATTGGTCATGCTCCTGAATGTGGAGTCATAGAAGAACCCCTATAACTAGCTACTAGTGAGAAAAATTGAAAAAAACATTGAAGATGGCCCATCTTTCCACAAGATCGGTACTCGACTAGGTCTCTCGGGCACTGAGGTCTCATATTCCCACTCTTACCACACTAGTATAATACCACCTAGAATCTTAAAGGAATATCATGTCTACTCAGATCTCCACACATAGACTCCCTACGGTGCTTCCTACTATCAGTCAAAGAAGTACCAACTCTGGATGTTGAACCACCCTGGCTCACAGATCCATACTCCCTCCAATTATGCTTGGTGATCAACTCCTAGTTAACTATATAAGATATGGAATTCAACCAGAAGATGTTCACCTAGGATCAGATTTCATGTCTTAGACCATCCTCAAACTTTCTGTCCAGAAATAACTCATCACCCCCATAATGGGTGTGAAGCACTGCAGCTTTGTGAAGTGAGAATAATACTTCATGACTGAAAGAGTACCCTATTCTAGAACCATGAACTCTCAGGATCGATCATACCTCAAGGTATCTAGGTAAAAATAGTCATATAAGGTCCACTGGAACTCATCCCAATCCATAACTCATTGGCGTCCCGCATGCGATATCACATCCCACCATATCTTGGAGAAATATAGAAGAATGTAGGTTGTAATATTCACACTCCACTCAAGAGGAGTCTCGAGATGCTCAAAGATAGACAGCATGGATTCTAACCATGACTCCGCAGGATGTTATGATGCTTCTAAAAAACCCATGTCAAATTTTCCATAGACAGGTCAGGATGAGGTGCTCCATGGTATGTCTTCATAAACTTCATGAAGCCTTATCAGAATTGTGCATCAACACCTATGTCTGGTATAAAAATTGGTACCAAGATGGGCATAATGGGAGGATCTGCTGGTATTCCCTGATCTACTATATCGGGTGTCTTATCGTTGCCATGTACCTGGCGTACAATTGGAGGATGTTTCGGTGGAATTACTCTTCAAGGTCAATCACACACCTCAATTCAATATTATTAAGTACTAAAACGTAGAATTAAAAGAAAGGAATTGGATAAAAAACATTCATGTTTTTCAAAACAGGGTTACATGGCATGTATACCCTCTACACAGCATGTTCCCTTAGGTTTCAACATAGGCATGTACCTCTACCAAACCTGGTCATGTAACACCACTACACACAGCGTGTTCCTCCTGTGATATAGCATGTAGTTGAATTTTTCCCTCCTGCCCGAGTTCTTCTACATGGACAAACCACATGATTCTCTCTTGGGTAACTCTACACAGTGTGTTTACCCTAAACATGGAGTGTACCACTTAAGAACCAACCTCCCATGTTGTTAGTCACACGGTCAGAGACACGGTTGACTCTAAATGGCATGTAAGAATGGGAAACAATGTTTTCAACCTAAGTTTTATCCACCTGTGTCGTTAGTCACATGGCCGAATACATGGACTATTTGGCACGGCGTGTACTCCCAGTACACGGCGTGTTCTACCCAAGTTTCCAAACCCCATATCTCTACTCACACAATCAGTCACACAGTTAAAGACTATGTGGTATGTACATACAGTACATGGCATGTTCTTAAGAAAAGTTGTTTCTTCTAGAATAGAATAACACATGGCATGTGTTTACAACACCACAAGTCGTGCTGTCTGGGTTTCCAAAAAGTAGGCCTCTGAAACTTCTCCGAACCCTTAAAAACATAAAATTTTGTCTATGTCATGAAAAATTCCAACCCTTTAGAGCCCATACTCGTAAAAATCAAAGTTTGACATCCTTTTTCCCATCATAACTTTAAAAAAATCAATTAAAGTTCAAATGTGATCCACAAAATTCTGATCCAAGAGGAACCATAACACCTCAGGGACCAAAGTTTGGTGTCCATAAAAATGAAACTTTACAAATTCCAATACCCTATCAAAATAATAGGTATTCTATCACGACATTTATCACAAAAACATGTATATCTAGCACAACATATATCACAACAGTATGCAATCAGTAATGCACCCTAAATGGCATGATAAGAATGCATGGAATATGATCTCTAGAAAGTGCCTATATGATGCATGAGATGGAATATCCTCATATCATAAAGTTGAAACATAAATAGAAACTCAATAATATCAATGATAAAAGCACAAAACAAGTGAATCACCCAACGGTGATATCAAAAAAATTGTAACAATTGCAAAACCAGAAAAATTGAAATATTCGAGGTAAATTGGCTTTTTCCTATACATGGTTTAGCTACTCCTAGGAAATAATTATTACCAACTACACATTCCTTCCTATACCTATCTATAGGATAAAAATATTAAGACAAAGTAGAAAAGAAAACCTCCTTTGATACCACTTTGTAACATCTTGGTTCCGAGTGTCTCCCAAAGGTGCCCCATACCCGGTTGGTCACATGGCCTCAAGAGCATTTCCCCGAACACCAGAGGCTTCCAAATAGCAGTGAGGTCCTTGGGTGTGATAGTGGGGAAACTATTACCTCATTGGTAGAGAAACACAGAAGAATAATAATAATAAACAACTGTGAAAGAAGCAATACCATACAACAAAGTATACAGTAGAAGACTGATATTAATAACAACTACAGCATATATATATATATATATAATGATTCATGTCACAAGTATCTAGGAAAGCATCCAACCAAGTCACAGTGTGGTAAATAAAACACTAAAACCAATGTACTGAAAACAATAAATAACTACAACAGCATCGCAAGCCTCAGTATGGTCCCATGCTCTCCAGCTCCAACAGCAATCAAGTACCTAATGTAGAAAGGTTCTTTACTTTATCTATACTTGCATCCATATAATCTCTTTGGGTCAAAAATCATAACCCAAATAGGGTGTGAGATGAATCCCAGTAGGCAACCATCAAAATATTTGTGTCTAACTGTTAGTGAATATATATTGTAGGCATTATGAAAAATGAAGCAATAAACAAGGAAGTACTCAAAAGTAAATTATCCTAAAATTTAAAATTACATTCATTTAAATTTATTAATTATCCAAACCTTTGAATAATGAAATCTCAAGATATAGACAAAGATTTGTATCCCCTGTGTAAAATAAAAACAGATATCTCAAAAGACCATCTAACAATCAAGTAAGACCGAGTCCAAGTTTGTGCTTTGGATTGGTAGGCTCGTCACAATCAATCAGTCATTGACATGAAACCCTCTGGGAAAGTTCTCATAGTCTAACCCCTCTGGTTCAACATATCATTAACTCAATAAAGATATAACGAAAATCTGGGAAATCTCACACAGTCTAACCCCTTTGGTCTCACAAAAAAAAAGACTCTCTAAGGAAGCACCCACCGTAAATTCCCTCGGTGGTCTTTTAATGATAAACTAAATACTCTCTGAGGAAGCACTCAACATCCATTCCCCATGTGGTCTCATAACGGTATACTATAGACACTATGATATAGAACTCATCATCAATACCCCATATTTTCTTGTAATGTAAATATAACAGACACTATGGGGAAGCCCTCAACGTCAATTCCCCCTATGGTCTAACTACACTAGGTTCTCACAGCCCTGTGTAAAACAATTGTACACAAAAAATATCCATTATCCCAAAGTAATCTCAAATACTACAAGGCTAAGAAGCTACAATGAATAACACATGCATCTAATAAGCAGAAATTAATCAATAAATTCTAACCTAAGAAGTAAGGAAAGGAAATAAGGTCTGCCTCATAGGCAACCTAGACCAAACAACCATAAACATTCAAACAAGGAGATGCACCCACGATGTGTCCCCTAAATATGAAATTTAGCATAATGTATCAACAAAAACCCTTAATTTATCATTAAATATAAGTCAAATGATAAAAGGGTTAAATTCCTTAACAAGAAATACATGAATCACGGGCAATAATCACTTAGGCATATATAACTCAAAGACAGACTCTGAAAGAAAACAAACCACCTACCTCGACATTGTGTGAGTAACACTCTTGAACTTCGGCCCTAGAATCGGCCTAGAACTTCATAGATATACAAAAAGTTCAAATATGTTCAACATTTCATAACTCTGGAAAGAAAATAAATCAAGAATATAGACTCTAGGGAAAGAGATAAGTCACCGGTGGGAATCCAACGGACCTGGCAGCGCCTCAATCGGATCTTGGACAGAGGAATGGGAGGCGCTCGCAGATAATTGTTCGTACGTCACTCTCCTGTATGAGACACGGGAAGAAGAAAGGGGATATAGAGATGAGATGAAACCCTGTTATGATTAATCAAATAAAAAAGAAAATTACACGGTGTGTTCATTTAATGTACACGTCGTGTACTAGCCTCAACCAGCCCCTACTTTAGGCAGTCCACATGGACATGTACTCAGCCATTAAATGTCCAGCACACAGCTACCTATAGCAACCATGTACATGGCGTGTACTCAAGGGTACATGGAGTGTACTCAGGGTTACATGGCGTGTACTCAAAAAACTTCCAAATCTTCCTTTTTCCTCAAAAAAACCCAAAACAAGATCCATACCTAAAATGAAAATTCGGGTTCTTACAAAAATGTTGGTAGAATTCCATGTTTGGAAGAGTAACTACACCATCCCACTTACCTTCGAACATGTCAGGTGGATTTCTTTATCCATAACCCTAGGCTGCCTCTCTTGAGGCTCTAAATGAACAAGGATGTATATGTGGACTAGTCCTAGTTGAAATTTTACCCATTTTATACTTCATGGTGTTCAATATCTCAAGTACCTTTTTAGTAAACTCAATAGTTTTAGATGCCTCATTGTTATCGATGTTGGGCCCCAATAACATTTAAAAAATGTAGATATAGTGTTGGTTATTTCTATGAAAGCGAAGATGGATAATTGGGAAGGATTGGATGTTACTAAAACTAAAATCATAGTGGCGGTGGTCAGTAGTGGTCCTTTATGGGGAGTGAAGGCCGAAAATGGTGGTTGTGGCACTAATCTTGCAAAGTCTGAGAAAAAGTGATGGTCAAAAATAAGTATGTTCTTTGACATGACCTTTCCTAAAATAAATTTTATTATAATTATATGTTTCAATATCTTATAGGAATCCATAAGTGGGATCTACTTTATCTCTAAATCCATTTAGATAACATTCCGGCAGTGAGTTACGAATCATATCTAAGAGACTACTATGGATGTTTTGGCCTTTAAGAGTTGGTAAAGAGGATGAAATTAGTGGGATAAGGCCTCTAAAATATATATTAAAGTGACACCATAATACCAATGATAGTTATATTAAAAAATTAATATTTAGTCAATATAATGTCTATAATGGATTTTCAAAAATAAATAGTCCAAAAGTACTAGTGGTCTATTTTCTTTTTTGAAAATAAATTGTCGCGGATAACCATGAGGGGTTTTACTAAAAATAGAAAGGGTGTGATTAGGGATCAGAAATCTTCTATGCACTCCTAATATAAAAGATTAGAAACACACTTCCATGGATTTGATCATTTAATTAGAGTATCATAACATGGATTACATTAATTGCAAGTAAAAAGAAGTATAATAATGAACTAAATGATTACAATTTCAAAATAGATGTTGAAAAGTTGTCAATAACTGATATGGAATGGCATGGTATATAAAGGTGGGTAAATTCTTCATGTTTTTTTGGATTTAATACATTATCAAATATGTATAGATTTATTGAATCTCCAAAATTTCTACTTTGTGAGACATTCCACCTTAAACGGTTTTCCATTTATCTTCACTAAAAAATAATATCTCTTCTTTTCTATTATTTTGAACAAAAATGGTTTCTAATCACATTTTTTCATTTTTAACTTTGGTTATGAAAATATGTCCTTAAAAGTAATGTGTTAAATATATTTTTGACATGAGGAATTATAACTGATGTTAGAACTTTTTTTAAAAAATATTCATTAGTTATACATATTTCTAAGTTAATAAATCTAAATATAATTTATAAAAATAATTATTTATCAAGGTCAGTTATTTAATAAAACTAATGTCATATATCATACTCAAAATTTCTTTTATCTAAAATCAATATAAAATTTTCTATAAATTTTACAAACCAAGTGATATATCTTGAATTATTTTGTTAAACCATCATGTCAATTTAAAAAACATGAAAAATAAGTTCTCATGTTAAATATTCAAAAGGAAAAATAAAATATTATAACATAACATGTTTAATGTTAGTTACTTTAGTAACTAATTTGAAAAATTAATTTTAATTTAACATTTTCATTATATAAACAAAAACCATTTTGAGAGAAATTATAGAGAAAATAAAAGAAATAATATACAAAAATTTCGAATAATATTTTCATTCCAATGTGCACAATATTTAATTAAAACAAATTTATAATATAACAAAGATTAAATAAATCATACTTTTTATAGGAAGTTGTTAATTAATATAGAGGAAAAGTAGAATACGTTAACCAAAAATGACCCACACACACACATACATACACTTACAATATCCAAAAAAAATTACAATACTCCTATGATTTTAACGTTGGACATGTTTTATTAATTTTATTAAAAAATTATAGAAAACAAAAAACCATATTCATATTTAAATTAAAATAGTGACCAAAATTATAAGTATATATAAAATAAATACCTATGTAGCCTTAAATATTCAATGAGATATCAAGGTTTGAGAAATTTAATAATATTATAAATCAATAATTGAAAACTATTTTAATCCCATTATTTTATAATAATTATTTATAAATATGTGAAATAATTTTTACAAAATTAAGAATCCACGATTTTTGTACATTGGGATTAAAGACTAAATATGTTTATTCCTTTTTATTCTTATTTAATTTGAATATTTTAACAAATATCCTAAGAAAAGATCAAAATAAAGGGATAAATAGAATAACATTTTATCATATTGGAATAAAATTTTGGTTCATTACTCACCTTTGACTCTCATATTTGGTGACATTTATTTTTCAATAATAGACCTCAAATGATATTCAAAAAATTGAAAATGTTATATTGAAAATTCCATGAAAATTTGTAAATATTTCTTCTAGATAACCATCAATGAAAGACCTCAATGTGAGCATGCTCTAGATATTCAGTGATGAAATTCATGAAAAATAGTTAATGAATAAAAATATATATAAATCTCTCTAAAACATTGTAAAAGTATGAAATTATATTATTTTAGGTGGAATGAATAATATATGTCATTATGTTTCAATTATATAATTAAAACCTAGATAAATATTTTATAAAAAAGGAATCAAAGAAAATTATTCTCCTCATATTGTCACTCCTCAAATAGGACATCATTTTTAACAATCATAAATAAGTAAAATATAATTAATATTTTCAAAACATTAATATTAAAACTATCTATAATTTTTAAATATACATAAATATAAAAAATTTGAACAAAAAACATGTTGTAAATAATGTAATTATAAAACTATCAACATCTTAATCATAAAAACATATAGAACACTATAGGAAATTGGTCATTTAGTAGTGTTTTATTTGTGATGGTTTTCATAACAACAGCTAAATTTCTATTTTTTCAGTGGAGTTTATATGAAACCTTCACAAATTTATGAGGAATTTCTTATAAACTGCCATTAAATATAATTTTTATGTTTTTTATTTATAATTTTTTCAAAAAAAATTAACCACTAATAATATAATTATTATTAAATTCCTAATTATTTAAAGGATGTTATTTGTTATTATAATTAGTCATTATTTACCATTTAAAATATTAATTAGTTGTTAATTGTTATTAATTATTTTTTGATATTTATTTGATAAATATATTAATTATTAATTGTTATTGATTTATTTTTAGTAATTATTAATTATTTACTAATTATTAATTATTAATTATTAAAAATTAATTAGTATAGGGGACAACATATTAAATTTTTTTTAGTTAAAATAGGATTGTAAGGCCTCTAAAACTATGTTTTATGTTATATAATTCTATATCTTTTAATGGTATTTTCTTCTTTTTTTAAAAGGGTTTCTCATCTTAGTAGTAGGCTCAGAGTGTTTTTGGCTCATTAATTAGGAACAATGAT
Source organism: Viscum album (assembly GCA_963277665.1). Lineage (NCBI taxonomy): Eukaryota > Viridiplantae > Streptophyta > Magnoliopsida > Santalales > Viscaceae > Viscum > Viscum album. The sequence continues at coordinate 1,191,628,008 of OY728130.1, read as the reverse complement.
GGGATCATTAATGGTGATGTGGTTAGGGATGACACTTAGTGGGATTCCCATGCTACTTATCTCTTGTTAGTTGGTAAGGTATAAAATTGTTGGGGTTTACACCTAGTAAGTGTCCTTGATAGACATGAGTCAATGTTGAGTAGATTCAAGTTATAGTGTTTTAACATGGTCTTTTGAAAAATTTCATTGACTTAATTAAATGATCTTAGTAAATGAGATTCCTAGAAGGGAAGCATGGGAGGCCTAGATATTGATTCCATGTGCTCAGATGTTTTTGGTTCTATCTACTCTGTACTTATTACTTTCTACAGAAAATCAGATGTTCTAGGGGTTCTCCATCTATCCCTTAATTATTTCTTATAGTATGTTCATGTGATAAGGATTTTTGTAAGGTTGTGTGTTCAGGACCCTCATAGTTCCTTTAATTATGACTTAGTAGAGGGTTGATTTGGGATAAATATTGTTAGAAAAGTATATTTGGTAATTTATTTAGTCTAATTAATAGACTTGAGAAAATGAATTACCTATGTGGGAAGATTTTTAGGCTAGGTAATGGATTCCTTGTGCTTAAAGGTTTCCAGAGATATCTCCTCTAAAAATCATACTTGATCCTAAAAATATGGGGTTTCAGTGTTCTACATATTTACCAAATTAATTGACTAAACTATTATCATGGAATAAATACATTCATGGTGCCTTTTATAGACATATAGTATCATAATGGTGTCTTTATATGTGAATTGGTAATGGGTTTATTTGGGTTAAAGAGTTTTTGAAATATCATTTCATCAATTTCTTTCTTCTAATTAAAGGACCTGAGCAAACGGGTCACCCAGGTGGGAAACTTAGGAGGCTTTGGAGTCTTGGGTGTGGATTTATTATTCTTAAAAGTTGTTGAGGATTTCTACAATGCCCTTGGTTTTGAAAATGGTGGATCTTAGGGTTCTCTATCATTCCTTTATTAATTATTTATACAATGGTTATGTGACAAGAATAATCAAGGTTTCTTTCAAAATCGTGTGTCTAGGACAATCATAGGGCATCTAGACAGGACTTAGTAGTGGGTTGATTTGGGATAATTAGTGTTGAAAAATCTTTTCTATAATTTCCTTATCTTTATTAGAGGACTAGGGTGAATAGGTTTTGATTGTGGGAGGGCACAGATTCATTGAGCTCAAATGTTATTGGGGTTATCTCCTTCCCAATTTTGTACTTCATCCTAAAAATGGGGATTAGGTATATCTATCCCTTATTAATTAGTTATACTACGTACATGTTATAAGGAAAATCTTGGGTAATTTTAAGACCATGTGTCTTGGACTATAATGGTGACTTTAGCCAAAACTCGGTAGCAGGTTGGTTCAAGATAATGTGTGTCCAAAATGTCTATTTGGAAATTTCTTTGTCTAATTAAATAACTAGGATGAATGGGGCACCCATGTTGGAAGCTTGGGAGGCTTGAGTGAGGATTCCTTATGCTCAAATAATTACATGTATTTATGTATATTTATGTGTGCGTACATAGATATATATATATATACATATTATATGGGTGTGTAAATATATATATTCAAGTATATTTACTCAAAAGGTTCAGGATGTAGGCACGCCTGCTCCTAAAATTTTTTTAGAAAAATTAAATTGATAGAGACAAGAAAATGATGAAAGGAGTCACGCAAGTTATTCCCTCATCCATAATTATCAAGAATAGGATCATTTATAAACAGGTGATTAGATTAATCATTAGTATCAGTGGCTTCTCTTTCTGACTGTGAGTTCTTTTGCTTGAAGAGCGCCAGGTAATTCTCCTTAAGATTTCACTAATCCAAAGTGAACTCATGGCCATGTCCTTACCCATAGTCTCTATAGACTCATCTATAATATACTTGATCCATACTCTATATTTTCTTATCATCCTCATCCCATTTAGTATGACCACAACCTATTCTATGCTTTTTTGGATGACGTCCTCATCTCTATGGCTTTGTTTGCTGCCATGCCCCTTATGGTCCATCCTTCTTAGGTACTTCTATATAGAAATCGTTTCCCTTCACACTAAACTTATCCTTCTCCACTTCTACTACATTTTGAGTGTCTTCTTATGGCTACAAAACATCAAAAAGGGGATTGCAACTCATGTGACAGTGAAAGAGAATTATGAATCTGTACATCCTCCACTAGCTGCACATTGGATTCCATAGGTAGCAGAGTGGTGTTGTCCTTTGATTTATCATCATCAGACACATTCTCTCATTTATCTAATATTTTTTAGGAGATATACAATGTATGAATCTCCTCCTAAAATTTAATTTTATGTGCATCAGAGATGTACTCACCATTTGTGTCTCGTACTAACAAACTAGAACCAGAGGCGACATGAAGGATGTATTTATTGGGATTTATTGTGTTGTTCTTACTTGAAACAACCTTAGGGCCATCATGTTCATCTCTACCAAAGGTACACTCCTCAATGACATTAACAGAAGGAGGCCCACTCCCATCGAGAGCAAGTTGAGCAATGGCATTTTTCAGATGGAGTATGAACTATAGATTCACTTATTATCTGACACAAAGACATATCTATCTTGAATGAATTCTTCTATTGAGGCTCCTGGGAGCCCACCACATGAGACTTTGACCCAGCCTCCTTATCAATGAAATGACCCCCAAAAAATTCCTTCTTGATAGAGCCCTAGTTTTTCCTCTTTCTTCTGCAAGCATCACGAGTAAGCCCAACAAGACCACAATTTGGACAAATCATTCTTCTTCAATAGTTATCAATCTTATGACCAATATTGAAACATTTGGAATAATAATCAGGGGCCTTCTCATATTCAACAACCAAATCGAATTTGTGGACATCTGTAGATAAGAAAATTGATCGAATAAGGAGATAATTAAGATCAACTTCAATGAGAACCTAAGAAAAGTGACCATACCATGTTTGTTTGGTTTCCTTGTCCATCTTGATTATGACACCAACTGTGAAAGCAATTTCCCAAAGGATTTACGGCAACTAAAAGAACTAGCTTAATCCTCTGATCTGTATCCAAACTTGAGTAATCGAGTTTCTAACTATAAGAGGATTAAAATTCGGATCCCAATCTTGGATATGCAGTATTCCTGGCTTAATATTGACAAATCACCGACCCCCACGATTTGGATTTAAGATTCTAAGATAGGAAGACAATGTGGTAAAAAATTTCCTAATGGAGGTTATATTATAACCATCAAAGCAAGAAAAAAAATACAACAAGCACTTCCTGATATTCATGATTCCCAGATGATTCTCCCTATTGAGAGAAAGATGAGCAATAATAGAGTGCAAGCACTCTTGCAATATTTCTGAGAACATGCCATGATTAGCTTCAATGTAGGTGGTTTCTCCTTTCTTACCGATCATAGGAATAGAGGTTAGGAACTCATCAAAACTCATTCCACTATCAGTTTGGATCCTAGGCCATCCGTGCTACAGATCACCAGCAACCTGAGCATAGGAGGGACACCTCATCAAATTAAAAGTATTTTTTATTTTTTTAAGAAAAATTTAAAAAAACCAAAACTCAATATTTTCAATAATTTTCACTACAAAATTCAAATGCAATAACCCACCATTAATTTTTTAGTGATGGTTATAAACACAACCCTTAAATATTATTTTTGAAATTTACTTTCAAAATGTTTTTAAAAACAAATCATTTCCAAAAAAAAATGAATTGCTGCTATAAAAAAATACCATGAAATGATTCACAACGGTGTTTTAAAACCAATATAAAATAATCCTCAAAATAGATGGAGGTGTGATGGGTAAGAATAAATAGCCAGTTATGTCGACTTTGAATGGTGCTAAAATGCACAGTAGTATGAAAAATTGGAGAGAGATGGAGAGATGTAACCTAAGAGGGTCCAGTTGGAGGAAGACCGTGAGAAATGAGACTGAATCAAAAAGATTCAGAGGATAGAGGGGTGGGATCAGTGTAGCATAAGAATGATAAGACTGGGTTAGAGTTATGAATTCAATAATAATTTTTTAACAATGTCGATCATTCACATAACCAATGAAAAAAGCGAGGTAATTTTTTTAAAGGGGTTTTATGATTTTAAAAAACTGAAAAAGGGGATAAGGTTGAGGGTATTTAAAAAATGGGTCTAGGGAAGCATCAATCCTGTTGAAGCTTCTACCCTAGGCAGGAAGAGTGAACAAGGTGGACGCTTCCTGTGTAAAATTTCTGAAGAAAGAGTGAACTTCGTTCACTCTTCCTACAATTTTTTTAATAAAGAAATATTAATATATATATATATATAATTAAATATTAAAATAAATATTAATAAAAAATAAATATTAATAAATACTAATTATATATCAATAAGTAATAATTAAAAATTCATCAATATTTTAAAATATAAATAAATTATTAATTAAATAATATTAAAAATGTTAATAATCATTTAATAATTATTCATAGATACTCATAATGTAAATAAATATTAATATATATATATATATATTAAATATTGATTAAATATTAATTAAATGTCAATAAATCCTAATGGATATAAACAAATGTAAATAAATATTAATAAATATAATTAAGTATAATAAAATATTAAAAAATATTAAAAAATATTGATAATTATTAACAATTATTCATAAATACTAAAAATATTAATAAATATTAGTATTTATAAAAAAACATAATAATTATTAAATAAATATTCATAAATATTAATTATATTAATGAATATTAATCAAATATTCTCAAAAAGTAATAAAATTTAATTAAATATTCATAAATGTGAATAAATATTAATTAAATATCAATGAATTCCAATAAATATCAATAAACATAAATAAATACTAATAAATATTAATTAAATATTCTTAAATATAAATAAAATATTAAAAAAATAACAAATAGTATTAAAATATTTTTCAATATTTATAAGTATTAATAAATATTAATTAAATTTTTAAAATTATTAATAAATATTAATTATTTTTTTATAAATATTAATAAATATTAATAAATTTTCATAAATGTTCATAAATATTAATAAATGATAATAAATATTGATAAATGTTGATAAATATTAATAAATATTACTAAATGTTAATAAATATTAATAAATGTTAATAAATATTAATATATCTTAATAAATATTAACAACTGTTAATAAATATTATTAAATGTTAATAAATGTTAATAAATATTATGAAATATTATTAAATGTTAATAAATATTAATAAATGTTAATAGATGTTAATATTTATTAATATTTCTTAATATTTCTTAATATTTCTTAACATTTATTAATATTTATTAACATTTATTGATATTTATTAAGATTTATTAAGATTTATTAATATTTATTAACATTTATCAATATTTATTAATATTATTAATATTTATTAATATTTATGAATATTTATGAATATTTATGAATATTTATTAATATTTATTAATATTTATTAATATTTATTACTATTTATTAATATTTATTAGTAATTATTAACATTTATTAATATTTATTAACATTTATTAACATTTAGTAAAATTTATTAACATTTATTAATATTTATTAACATTTAGTAAGATTTATTAACATTTAGTAAAATTTATTAATATTTATTAATATTTATCAATATTTTTTAAGATTTATTAACATTTATTAACATTTATTGATTAGTATTTATTAACATTTATTAACACTTATTAATATTTATTAACATTTATTATTATTTATTAACTTTTATTAATATTTATTAACATTTATTAATATTTATTAACATTTAGTACTATTTATTAAAATTTAGTTATATTTGTTAACATTTATTAATATTTATTAACATTTATTGTTTTTTATTAATATTTGTGAAAGAATAATTAATATTTAATTAATATTTATTGATATTTATGAAAATTTAATTAATATTTACTAATATGATTAATTTATAATTAATATTTATAAATATTTATAAATATTGAAAAATATTTCAATACTATTTATTATTTTTTGTATTATTTTATTTATATTTAAGAATATTTAATTAATATGTTCTAATATTTATTTCCATTTATTGATATTTGCTGGAATTTTTTGATATTTAATTAATATTTATTAGTATTTATGAATATTTAATTAAATTTTATTACTTTTAGGGAATATTTTATTAAAACTTATTAATATTTAATTAATATTTATAAATATTTTTTTAATAATTATTAAGATTTGTTAATAAATACTAATATTTATTATTATTTATTATTATTTATTATTATTTTTGGTATTTATGAATAATTTTTAATAATTATAAATATTTTTCAGTATTTGTTAATCTTTAACTACTATTTTATTATTACTTAATTATATTTATTAATATTTATTTACATTTTTTTATATCCATTAGGATTTATTAATGTTTAATTAATATTTAGGAATATTTATTTATATATAATTACTATTTATTAATATTTTAAAATTTTATTAATACTTATTTTAATATTTAATTATATATATATATAGTATTATTTATTTATTAAAAAATATGTAGGAAGAGTGAACGAGGTTCCCTTTTTCTTTTGAAATTTTACACAAGAAGCATCAACCTCATTCACTCTTCCTATCGAGGATAGAAGCGTCAATGGGATTGACGCTTCCCAAGACCCATTTTTTTAAATACCCTCAACGCTATCCCCTTTTTAGTTTTTTTAAATCCTAAAACCCCTTTAATAATTACCTGAAAAAACCCCATAGCAGACCGTTTTCATGTCAATTATACATATTAATAATCAACATTGAAACTATATTTTTTCATCGATTAATTTATATTCCATGCGAACACTGTCTGAGATTCAGTATTTTGTGTTGGTTATTAAACAACCAATATTGGGAATATATTTTATATCATTTATTTTATAATCAAGATGAAATCCTAAATGTTAAAAATCATTTTTTACTAGTGTTCATTCACTAAAAAAGTTTTTATTGATATAATTGACGGTTCATTACAAAAAAAATCATCTATTAAAAAACATTAAAACTATATGAGATTCAGCTTGACTATGGAAGTTATAAATATATATACAAAATTCGTGCCATAATAATTTTAATAAATTTCACTATTGATAAATGTTGGTATCACTGGGGTTCTTTTAATGATTGGAAATACACATTTAGGAATAAAGACTTGTGACACTAGATAGGTCGCTAACCTCCCTCATTTGTCCAACCATAGCATGTCATTACCCTACCTCCCCACACCCCTGCAACAACCTATCACGCCTCTTGTAAAAATTGGATTGTTTTACAAATAAATTGTTTGTTTTGTTATCGATGTTACGTTGTTTTTTCATATCATGTTTTTGTTCCCATTTAATATTAATTTTAATTTTTTATTATGTTTTTTTAATAGTTGTTTTTCCTATTTTCAGTTGGGACTATTTACATTGGATTTGTTTGTTGGGAATGCACAATATGATTTTCTTAGTCCATTGTTCTCATGGTCGTATCTCAATTCTCATTGGTGATTAATCCCTGGCCATAGATTAACCTGATCAAATGGATCATGTGTGGTGTTTTGTTTTTCAGTTCTGTTTTTTTTTTATTTTTTTCCATTTTTTCCATTGGTTTTCTTATTCACATGGGGTTGGGTGAGTGAGTCTATCCAAGATGCTCTTATATGTTGTATCCTTAGATTGAGTTCGTCACAATCCATAGATCTATAAGAACGTGATCCTCAGATAACCTTCATGGTCCTGTTTATTGGTTTTCGTTCTTACTCACTCATCTCTACCCGTGAGCCTGCTGTTATGTTTACTTTGTATAATAAAAGTGACTTTGGTGGTGATCTTTCCATTCATGTAGAACCAACATGGTCCAAAGAACAAAAATGTTGGGGTTTTTTATATTTCTACACTTTTCATTATCATTTCTATCCATGTTTAAATTGTTTGACTTCTAGTTGTTTGTTTCCTTTTATGTCACAAAGAACATCAATAAAATCAATATCCCATCTGCCTCTATTGGGAGTGGACTATGTAAGAACCCGGTTCTTCTCTTTGAGGTACGGGCTTCTTCTTTTCTCTTTTCCTTAAGTGTTTTTAACAAAATATGGAAAATGGGAAAAATCCTAAATTTTGGAAGTACACGCCGTGTACTTTTTCCACACGTCGTGTACTTCTAGTCGTGTAGGGATGAGTACATGGGGCGTGTAGCCATGTCAGCGACAAAGGGTGTAGGAACCGACTACACGCCGTGTAGTGGTCCTTTACACACTGTGTAGTCAGTCGGCAGGCCAAAATAGTAAGGCAGTGGAGCAGCTGCCAGCTGGGCGGTAGTACACGATGTGTACTCAGGAGTACATGTAATGTACTCATGTTGATGTATGAACAGTGTGGCGGTGCCGCCAGAGGAACAGTTAAATGAAGGAAGTACACGTCGTGTACTTGGAAGTACACACCGTGTACTTTGTTTTTTTTTTTTTGCTTAAATCGGGAAGTAGCCTCCCCTGTTCCCAGGGAAGGCTTAGAACGGAAGAGGGATCTCGGGAGGGACGACCGAACCTTTGAAGATCCACTGGGTATTCATCTGGAATCTGATTCCACCTCGGGCGATCTCGTTGGAACCGCTCGGGTGAGCCCTCTCTTCCCCTAGCATGTTTCTTACCGATTCTTATCCTAACAGAAGTTATTTGAGGTTAAGCGAGTTCTGTTCTTCATCAGATCTACGTCATTATTGGGTATTTCCGGAGTCGACGTTCGGGTATACCGCTCGTTGGCATATAAGGTAGGTGTCTTGGTGTTAATTTTTCCAACTGTCATGTGTTTTGTGTGTTTTTGTCCCACAAACCCATTTTGGGGTGTCGTGTGGCTGAGGTTGTTGCTATATTAAACACATAGAATTGATTAGGTATTTAATTATGATATTTAAATGCTGTTTGGGATCGTTTCTTGGATCCGGAACCACCCTGTGGGTGTGTTCTACTGGTTAGTCGTTTGGCTAGGATACCCGAGGGTATGCCTTAAAAGTAGTGATTGTAGAATTTCCTCAAGAGGAATTGCTTGTTTACTACATATTTACATGTTGGGCATGTCCTGGTTACCTGTTTAGCCTGAGGGCGGTGTTGTGATTAGCCTTTGAGTGTTGTACTACTTAGCCTATGGGAAACTTCTTTCGTGCCTGTGGGAAAATGATTTTGTGCCTGTGGGCGACACTTATTACGCCTGTGGGCAAATACCGTGTTCCTGTGGGAAGATTCTAGGTTTGATTTCTCTTTACCCGAGGGTAGTAGTTGGACGTGACTGAGGACTTTGGCTGTTTACTTAGAATATTCACTGAGGTGGTATTTTAAATTAAATGATTAAAAAGAATATTAAAGTGGCAACATAACTGGTTGAGTTAGTTACTTTTCAGTACTGCTTACTTTATTGCACTTTACTATTGCACACTGTCGTTGCATGCTTACACGCAGTTGGGCACGGGCCTTTGGTGGGTGCCTACTGGGAATTTATTTCTCACACCCTATTTGGGTCACGCTTTTCGGCCCAAATAGATTACATTTCTGCAGGTGTGGATAGGGGCAAGAGTCCCTATACAGGTACTTGACTGTTTCTGAGGAGTAGGAGGGCATGGGACCGAGCCTAGGCTCGCGATGCCGTTGCTAGATGTTTTTCTTTGTTTTGTTGTACTCTGATTTTGAGTGTACTTTATTGATGTATAACATGTTCTGGCTATTTTCATAGAACTTGAGACATGTAGCATCATTATTTATCTACTGTTGGTTATATCCACTGCTGTTGTTTATTTCAGTTGTGTATGATTTACTGTTTTCGTTGTTCGTTGTATGTTTTATTTGTATTCCGCTACACTGCACTTTGACAAATGAGGGCATAGTTTCCCCACTATCAGACCTGGGCCCTCACTGCTAGTCGGCAGCCTCTGGCATTTGGGGAAATGCGCTTAAGGTCACGTGGAGAACCGGGTTCGGGGAACCCATTGAGTGGCACCTGGAACCGGGATGTTAAAAAGTGGTATCAGAGGGTTTCTTTTCTTTGACTTACTATATGGAGCCTTAGTCAGGGATAGGATGAGCAATAGTTGGTAATAAGCTGTGTCGGGGCCTGTCTAACCCGTGTACAGGGAAAAGCCAGTCTACCTCGTATTTTGCAATTTTTATGATTTTTCAAATTTTACAGTTGATATGTTTTCACCATTGGGTGACACACTTGAGATTGTGCTGTTATAATTTATGTGTGGGTTCTATTTAGTTGCAACCCGAGGAGATGAGGGTATGTCATCTCATGCATCATTTAGGCACATTCTAGAAATCACATGCCATGCATAGTTCAATGCCATGTAGGTGCATTAGAAATTGCATTCTGTTGTGATAGTAGTTGTGCTAGAAAAGCATGATTTTGTGATAGCTGCTTGATAAATACCTGTTGTTTGATAGGGTATTTTTTGTAAGACTATTTATAAAATGGACGCCAAACTTTGGTTTTTGGGGAGTATGGGCCCCCATTGATCGGAATTTAGTGGATCATTGACTATTTATTAGTTATAACACAGATAATATGTAAAACTTTGATTCGTGGGGAGTATGGGCCCTCACAGGTCAGAATTTGACACTTAGGTGTTGGTTTTTGATATTTTCTAGGTTTCGGAGAAGTTTCTGAGATATACTGTCTAGAAACCCAGTATACACGTTGTGTAGTATTTTTACACATGTCGTGTATGGCCTTCTGTTCAGGAAGAAAAATGAACTTTTTAAGTACACGTCGTGTACTCTGAGTACACGCCGTGTAGTCTCTTACCGTGTCACAAACTGTGTGGGCAGTGACACTGGATAGGGAAGAGCTTGGGTAAAACACGACGTGTACCAGATATACACGCCATGTAGTTTTAACCCAGAGTCCGGTCATGTAACTAAAAACACAAGTCGGTGAACTCCTTCACAGAACACACCATGTCAATAATGTACATGCCGTGTAATGTGACCTGGAGACTCGGTCATGAAACTAACAACACGGGTCGGTGTCACCTCTCCTTGAACACGCCGTGTACCTTTGGGACACGCCATGTAGTCTTGTCCAAGGACAGACCGTGTGGACTTATCCATATGACTGGGAAACGGGGTTGTTGACACGCCATGTGCAGATGTAACACGCCGTGTAGTTTCAAGCCGAGTAGTCGGCTGTGTCACAGACGACACGGGCAGTTGGAAATAACACCATACATGCCGTGTATATGAAATACACACCATGCAGTTTTTGTTCAAACAGGAGCTGTGTGGCTTAGCCGTGCAGAAGGACCCGGGCAGGGGAAGGGAAGTCAAGTACACGCCATGTAGTCAGTATACACGCCATGTAGTCTTGTTTTGCAAATTTTGAATGCCTTATTCCTCATGTCCCCTTTTGGGTTTCTTCGTCTTCGGTCTTTGATAATCTTGTTCTAAGGCATGTTTTTCACCTTGTAGTGTCATGCCACCTAGACGACCGCGCGTTATTCACCAGGAGAGTGGCAATGAGAATACTCCGGAGATGGTGGGCCATGGCCTACCAGTTGATCCTGCAATAGAGCCAGATGTGGCACCAGCTACTATACCGGACACAGGCGCAGAGGTACAGTTCTGTGAAGGCTTTATGCGGTTCATGCAGACCTTTCAGGGAGCACCGCAGGCTGCCACATCTATGGCCGAGCTGACACGTATCTTCCAACAGTAGCATCCGCCTACGTTCTTAGGGGATGGCGGACCACAGGCTGCAGAGTCTTGACTGGGGTCGATGCAGACTATTTTCGAGCATCTTGAGATGCCTCCAGGGCATATGGTCAAGCTCGCGACTTACATGCTGCGTGATTCCGCCAAGAGGTGGTGGGATGTTACCACCCAGTCAGAGCATCATAGGGACATGGCATGGGAAGACTTTCAGGCAGCCTTCTATGACTTTTTCTTCCCAGAGATGCTGAGAGAAGATAGAGCTTGATAGTTCATGAATCTGCAGTAGGGCGCTATGTCATTGATGGACTATTCTGATCATTTTACGGAGCTTCAGTGCTTTGCACCCATGCTAGTGGGTGATGAGACATTGAGAGCCAGAAGTTTTGAGGATGGTCTTCGGTATGACATTCGAGTGCTGGTGAATGTCTTCAGGTTTCCTACTGTACACGCTATTGTGAACCAGGCATTGATCACAGACAGGAACCTTTGAGAATCTAGTGGTGTGGGACAGGGCGGTTCAGCACCAGTTACTGGTAATTTTTCTATTGGCAAGAGGAAAATACGAGAGGACTTCTCTCAGGGTGGCAGTACTAATCAGAAGAATGTTTCAGGTGGCCAGGTTATGTGATACCAGTGTGGTAGAGAGGGGTACAAGAGGCCACAGTGTCCACGAGACCCAGTGGAGTGCCGAGCTTATGACATGATGGGTCATCTGCAGCACTTTTGCAGGGTGTTTCCACTGATGGCTAGTGAGAGGGGTTCTGTGCAGACTCTACGAGCGGGAGTAGGACCAGCAGCTTCTTACCAGTCTGGGAATTGGAATACGTTAGGGCGTCCAGGAAGAGATGGTGGTCATGTCCGAGGTAGCCAGACACTAGGATCTCAGAGGCAGTAGGGCGGGACAGCTCAGGGTAGCCAGGCTGTGTCATAGGGCTGTTGCACTGGGCAGGCATATGCAATGCAACAGACCCAGTAGGAGTAGGATCCCAGACCTTCTACAGTCAGAGGTACTATTTTAGTAGCTTATGTATTATCTTCAGTACTTTTTGATACGGGTGCTACACATAGTTTCATATTTTTACCCATTGTAGAGAGCCTTGGGCTCTGTGTTTCTCTATATTCTGATATTATGACACTAGACACGCCGTTGGGGACTAGAACAGCTGGTGTGCATCAGTGCAAGGAGTGCCCCCTTGAGGTTGGTGGGTGTCACTTCCTTTGGGACCTCTATGTCCTATAGATGACGATCTATGACGTCATTATCAGGATGGACGGGTTGGTTTCCTTTCGATCCTTTGTAGACTGCTATCGTCGTAGGGTGAGTTTCACGTCACCAGAGGGTGGAGCATTTTTATACAAGGGCAAATGGGATGTTCAGGCAAGTCGAGCTGGACTAGAGCATCGTGGGTGAGGTGGAGTCATAGCCTAGATTGTGAGCTTATATCTGTATGACCAGGGGAATTTTCAGGCGGATTTCCCTCCTGTTGTTGATCATTTCAGGGATGTCTTTCTGGACGACTTTTCGGATCTACCTCCAGAGCGAGAGGTGGATTTCTCCATTGAGCTTGTTCCAGGAGTAGCACCGGTGTCCATTCCTCCATATAGGATGGCTACACCTGAGTTGTAGGAGCTCAAGAGGCATTTGGAGGAGTTGTAGGAAAAGGGATTTATCTGACCCAGTACTTCTCCTTGGGGTTCGCTGGTCCTTTTTGCGAAGAAGGTGGACGGTACCCTCAGACTTTACATGGATTATCAGAAGATGAACTAGTTGACGGTTAAGAACCGATATCCCTTACTGAGGATTGATGATATTTTTGATCAGCTTCATGGAGCATGAGTGTTCTCGAAGATTGACCTGAGATCAGGATATCATCAGCTGCACGTGAGACCATCTGATATACCTCTCACGGCTTTCAGGAGTAGGTATGGTCTATATGAGTATACGGTTATGCCGTTCGGACTCACAAATGCTCCAGTAGTTTTCATGGCTCTGATTAATCGTGTGTTCCATCTGTATCTTTATTCTTTTGTGGTAGTATTTGTGGATGACATCTTAGTGTACTCTCACACTCGACACGACCATGCCACCCATCTTGATATCGTATTGAGTACACTGAGGGAGCATCGGCTATATGCTAAGCTATCAAAGTGCCACTTTTGGATGGACCAGATTCACTTCCCGGGTCATATCATCTCTGTGGCAGGAGTTTCAGTAGACTCAGAGAAGGTGAGAGCAGTGTTTTCCTAGGAGCAGCCTAAGAACGTGTTTGATATACGGAGCTTCCTAGGGCTGGCTGGTTACTACAGACGTTTTATACAGGACTTCTCCCACTTAGCAGCACCGTTGACAGGGCTGATTAAGAAGGGAGTGAAGTTTGTCTGGACGGAAGCTTGCGAGGCATCTTTTTAGGACCTGAAGGGAAGGTTGACATCAGCACCGATCCTGATACTCCCAGATCCGGTGAAGAGCTATACAGTTTACTGTGATGCATCAGGTATTGGGCAAGGAGCAGTGTTGATGTAGGGCGACCGAGTTGTGGCATATGGGTCTCGGCAGTTGAGGCCACATGAGAGGAATTACCCGACGCATGATCTCGAGTTAGATGCAGTTGTACATGCATTGTGATGTTGGATACATTATCTATTGAGGGAGCATTTTGTGGTTTTCACCGACCACAAAAGCCTCAAGTATATCTTTACTCAGCATGAATTGAATCTGAGGCAGAGGAGGTGGGTCGAATACCTACAGTCCTTCAATTTTGAGCTTGCCTATACACCTGGTAAAGGTAATGCAGTAGCTGATGCACTGAGCAGGAAGACTCAGATACAGGTAGTGCAGGAGGCTAGCGGTGAGTGGAAGCTCATGGCCTTGTTCTCTGAGATGCATCTGGAGGTGCATGACAGTCAGGGTCAGACTTATCTTTCATATTTAGTTGTGACTTCTACCCTCCGGGATAGAGTAAGGATGATACACCTTTTTTATCCAAAAGGCCAAGTTTTACGGGAGTCGGTGGAAGGTGAGGACCCTTCTCCTGGTTGGACAATAGGCGACGATGAGGTTTTGCGTTTCCATGGACGAGTATGGGTTCCAGGGGATATACGCGAGGAGTTGATGCGATAGTTTCATGCTTCAACTTGGTAAGTTCATCCCGGGGTTACCAAGATGTACCGCAACTTGAGACGTCAGTACTAGTGGCCGGGTATGAAGAGAGATGTAGCTGGTTTTGTTATGAGGTGTTCTACCTATCAGCAGGTGAAGGTGGAGCATCAGAGACTAGCTGGGATGTTACAGTAGTTACCCATTCCGGAGTGGAAATGGGATGATGTCGCGATGGACTTCGTGACTGGGTTGCCAAGGTTACCTCGAGGAAATGATGTCATGTGGGTTGTTGTGGACAGACTCACGAAGGTAGCTCACTTCTTTCCAATCAAGGAGACATTCAGTGTAGACGAGCTCGGAAGGCTGTATATCCGAGAGATCGTACGTCTTCAGGGGGTCCCTCGTTCTATTGTTTCTGATAGGGACGCCTGCTTCACGTCTCGTTTCTGGAAGAGTTTTCAGAGGGAACTGGGTACACAGGTGCTTCTGAGCACAGCCTACCACCCTCAGACCAATGGCCAGTCAGAGCGTACGATATAGGTGCTAGAGGACATGTTGCGTGCATACGTCCTAGACTTTGGGGGCTCTTGGGAGAATCATATACCCTTAGTCGAGTTTGCCTATAACAATAGATTCCAGACGACTATTGAGATGGAACCATATGAGGATTTATATGGTAGGCCATGTCGTTAACCCTATTTCTGGATAGAGGCAGGTGAGGCAGCTTTACTGGGGCCACAGCTCGTGCAGCAGACATCTGAGCAGGTCCAGTTGATTCAAAAGTGGATGGCTACCGCACAGTCTCGTCAGAAGTCATATGCTGATCACCGCAGACGACCTTTGGAGTTCGTGGTTTGGGATCAGGTTTTCTTGCGTGTTTCGCCGAGGCTAGGACACAAGCAGATCAGGAGACTGGGTAAAATTACACCGCTGTATGTGGGACCATTTGAAATTCTTGAGAGAGTCGGGCTCATTTATTATCGGTTGCAGTTACCACAGTGGTAATGATCCATGCATGATGTCCTCCATGTATCTCAGTTGCGTCGCTATCATTCAGACTCGTCTCACATCTTTCAGCCCGAGGAGGTTGATTTGGAGGCAGATGCGTCCTTTGAGGAGCATCCGATTCGTATCGTTGACAGGATCACGAAATTTCTCCGAGGCCGGTCAGTTCCTCTCGTACGGGTGCTATGGAAGCATGGTCTAGTGAAGGATGAGACCTAGTAGCGAGAGGCCGACGTATGTGCTCAGTGGCCAGAGTTGTTCATGTATATATCTTCTCCACCCTTGGAAGGTCAATTCAGGGATGAATTGCTATAAGGGGGAAGTTTGTAAGAACCTGGTTATTCTCTTTGAGGTATGGGATTCTTCTTTTCTATTTTTCTTAAGTGTTTTTAACAAAATATGGAAAATGGGAAAAATCCTAAATTTTGGAAGTACATGCCATGTACTTTTTCCACACGTCGTGTACTTCTGGCCGTGTAGGGATGAGTACACGAGGCGTGTAGCCATGCCGGCGACAAAGGGTGTAGGAACCGACTACACGCCATGTAGTGGTCCTTTACATGTTGTGTAGTCAGTCGGCATGCCAAAATAGTAAGGCAGTGGAGCAGCCGCCAGCTGGGTGGCAGTACACGTCGTGTACTCAGGAGTACATGTCGTGTACTCATGTTGACGGATGAACAGGGTGGTGGTGCCTCCATAGGAAAAGTTAAATAAAGGAAGTACACTCCGTGTACTTGGAAGTACACACCGTGTACTTGGAAGTACACACCGTGTACTTTGTTTTTTTTTTTGCTTAAATCGGGCAGTAGCCTCCCCTGTTCATAGGGAAGGCTTAGAACAGAAGAGGGAGCTCGGGAGGGACAACCGAACCTTTAAAGATCCGTCGGGTGTTCATCTAGAATCTGATTCTGCCTCGGACGATCTCATTGGAACCGCGCAGGTAATCCCTCTCTTCTCCTAGCGTGTTGCTTACCAATTCTTCTCCTAACAGAAGTTATTTGAGGTTAATAGATTTTTTTTCTTCGTCAGATCTATGTTATTATTGGGAGTTTCTAGAGTCGAATTTCGGGTATACCACTCGTTGGCATATAAGGTAGGTGGCTTGGTGTTAATTTTTTCAACTGTCATGTGTTTTGTGCGTTTTTGTGACATGAACCCATTTTGGGGTGTCATGTGGCCAAGGTCATTTCTGTATTAAACACCTAGAATTGATTAGGTATTTAATTATGATATTTAAATGCTGGTTGTGATCATTGCTTGGATCCAGAACCACCCCATGGGTGTGTTCCACTATTTAGTCATTTGGCCAGGATACCTGAGGGTATGCCTTAAAAGTAGTGATTGTAGAATTTCCTTGAGAGGAATTGCTTGTTTACTACATATTTACATGTTGGGCATGTCCGTGTTACCTGTTTAGCCTGAGAGCGGTGTTGTGATTAGCCTATGGGCGTTGTACTACTTAGCTTGTGGGAAACTTCTTCCGTGCCTGTGGGTAGATGATTCTGTGCCTATGGGCGACACTTCTTATGCCCGTGGGAAAATACTGTGTGCCTGTGGGAAGATTCTGGGTTTGATTTCTCTTTACCCGAGGGTAGGAGTTAGACGTGACTGAGTACTTTGGCTGTTTACTTAGAATATTCACTGAGGTGGTATTTTAAATTAAATGATTAAAAAGAATATTAAAGTGGAAACATAACTAGTTGAGTTAGTTACTTTTCAGTACTGCTTACATTATTGCACTTTAATATTGCACACTGTCATTGCATGCTTACATGCAGTTGGGAAAGGGCCTTTGGTGGGTTCCTACTAGGAATTTATTTCTCACACCCTATTTGAGTCACGCTTTTCGGCCCAAATAGATTACATTTCTACAGGTGTGGTTAGGGGCAAGAGTCCCTATAACGGTACTTGACTGTTGCTGAGGAGTAGGAGTGCATGGGACCGAGCCTAGGCTCGCGATGCCGCTGCCAGCTGTTTTTCTTTATTTTGCTGTACTCTGATTTTGAGTGTACTGTATTGATGTATAACATGTTCTGGATGTTTTCTTAGAACTTGAGACATGTATCATCATTATTTATCTATTGTTGGTTATTTCCACTGTTGTTTTTTATTTCAGTTTTGTATGATTTACTGCTTCCGTTATTCGTTGTATTTTTTATTTGTATTCTGCTGCGCTGCACTTTGACAAATGAGGGCATAGTTTCCCCATTATCATACTTGGGCCCTCGCTACTAGTCGGCAGCCTCTGGCATCTGGGGAAACACGCTTGAGGTAACGTGGAGAACAGGGTTCGGGGCACCCGTTGAGTGGCACCCGGAACCGGGACATTACAGACTATTTCTTTTTTTTTATCCACCCCAAAAATTGGCATCATAGATTTTTTATCATGTTTAGTGATGTCTTTTTCTCAGTTTATGGTTTGTAAGTTCAACGATAAGAATGAATTTAATTTATTTAGAGTGAAAATGATAGTTATTCCTATCCATATTGGATTTTCAATTTCATTATTAGAACCTTAGAAACCCATAGTAACTGTGCCAATTGATGGATAATATATTACAACCTACACTAATTTTGACCCTAGTGTTCCTCATAAATCCCATTGTATATTTTTATTAACTATAAGAGATAATATTCTTCATGAAATTGATTTTGAGGCCACTGCTAAGGCCATTTAGTTGAATATCAAATGCTTA
Source organism: Viscum album (assembly GCA_963277665.1). Taxonomy (NCBI): domain Eukaryota; kingdom Viridiplantae; phylum Streptophyta; class Magnoliopsida; order Santalales; family Viscaceae; genus Viscum; species Viscum album. The sequence goes on along the minus strand of OY728130.1, from coordinate 1,191,609,488 downwards.
TACAAGACTAAATCCCTTATTGGTACACTATATAAGAATATTAAACTTTGAGATTTTAAAAATTATTCATGGAACCACTGTTTGGGATCCCATAGATGATTTTAATATGGTCTTTCTTATTTTAGCTAATATAAATGTTGTGATTAATGATGTGAACCAAGACATTATTTTTTTGGCCTCTTTGTATGAGTCCAACATCTCTTTGAATGACTCTATAATATATGATAGGGAGTCCATCACTTTAGAATAAGTCAATGCTACTATTCTATATAGGTATCTTCAGACTCATTGTTTGAAAAATTTGGTTGGTGGGGTTAATACCAAACCCCGATTTATGAATGTTAGGGGATGACCTTATAACATTAGAAATGATAAGAAGGAGAAAATTCATTTTAGGAATTCTCACTGCTATGAATGTGGAAAGGCCAACAAAATTAAAATATACTATCCTATAAATAAACCTAGGGATATTATTAAAAATAAAAATGTGGTATGCCATAGTTTCGATAGTGTGGTTGACTTTGGGTCTGTTTATCAGTCCATAAAGTAGAGTTAGGCATAGATTTACATTGCCTTTCATCTGTGTTCCTTGGACTGGCTCTGCAAGTGATTTGTAGGAGACCTCGGTTAGACGAGATAATTTATGTTAGGTTGGTTTCCAAGGTCTATTTATATATCAGTGGAGATTCTACTTCTATTGGATTTCTTTCTTATTATACATTTTCTATTGCATTATAACATTATTTTTTAGCTTTTTGATTTATCCAAATCTTATAATTACTACTTTAATTATCAAGGAATGTTCTCACTACCACAAATCCCCCTTTTATCAACATTATAAATCTCTTTAATTAGTGCTAAAAAAGCACTAATATTCTAAGTTTCGTTATAAGGGGGTCCCTTTTATCAACATTAAAAAAATTCCGATGAATGTCAAAAAATAAACTTTAAAAATATTTTTTTCTTTGTAAATTAAAAAATCATATGTGGTGACCACCACCCCCTTTTAATAGTGATCATCTAACCTCACACCCTTTTCAGCACTCGAACCCCTCCTAACAGCACTAGGTCACCTGCTTCACATGCCAGTGTGCCCCTTCCTTCATTGGGTTTCGAACCTGAGACATCCCCCTCATGGATCTGCACCTTTACCACTCCTCTATATTGTTTTGTTTTGGATTTTATGACATTTCTATTTAATTATATATATTTCATTACATTTTTTATTCATATATTTATATATATATTTTTTTAGAGTGATAAAGAAAGGTGTACCGAATTCTACTTGCCTCAATGTGAGGTGGAGAAATTCTTTAATAGATGGGTAATATAAATTACAAGGTGGGATATTTCTATGTGGGACTCAGAAATACCCATTATAATAAAATGGGGTTCAACACTCTCCCTAAAGCTAGACATTCCCACCTTGGACCAAGAGTCCCACAAAAATAAAGACGACATCGAACAATATCATACATAATCCCCCTCATGCTAGGTCATTGATGATGTGGATACCGAGCTTGGTACTGAGAGAGTCCAAATGATCTCCTGGGAGGCCTTTGGTGAAGATGTCGGAAAACTAATTTTCCGTTAGAATGTGGATGAAACTGATATGGTTCTGATCAAGGTGATTGCAAAGAAAGTGTAAGTCCACCTCGATATGATTCGTTTGTTCATGGAAGACGAGATTCGTAGCAATCTTCATGGTTTCCTGATTGTCACACCAGATATGAGCAGATGTCTTCAATAAGAAGCCAAGATCATGGAGGAGATGATGAAGCCAAATGATCTCAATAGTGACTATGGCCATGGAATGGTATTCCGACTCTATGCTAGATCTGGAGACGACAGCCTGTTTTTTGTTGTGCCAAGAGATGAGGTTACCTGCCATGAAAATGGAAAACCCATAAATAGACTTTCGGGTAGCAAGGCAACGGACATAGTCAGAATCATTGAAGACCTCAACATTTAGATGAGTGTGATGTGAGTACTGAAGACCTTGAACATGGTCTTTCTTGATGTACTTGGAAATGCATAGGACAACAACCCAGTGAGATTTGGTCAGATGCTCTATAAATTGGCTTACTTTTCCTACAGTGTAAGCAATGTCCGGTCGTGTCATAGTGAGGTAATTGAGTTTTTCCACAAGATGACAGCAGCTCTCTATGTGAGGAAATATTGTCATGTTATCATAGAGAGAATGTTCCCTAGGCTCAAGAGGAGTGTTTGCGGCAGTTTCTTGACTCAAACACGCATCCTGTAAGAGATCCATGACATATTTCCATTAGTAGAGAAAGATAGTTTCCGTAGAATGGGAGACCTTGATACCAAGGAATTATATGAGAGAACTAAGATCTTTGGTGTGGAAGTGGTGGTGAAGATTCCCATTGAGTTGGGAGATTCTAGTGGAGTCACTCCTAGAGATAATGATATCATCAATATATACCACCAGCAGGATATAGTCATTGGACATCGTACGGTAGAAGATAGTGTGGTCCTTCATACTATGAGAGAGTCCAAGTGTGGTGATGACAGTGCTAAAGAGAACAAACTAAGAATAAGGATACTGCTTGAGACCATAGAGAGAGCGACGAAGTCGGCAGACATGGGAGTCAGCTTCTGAGGCACGAAATCTAGGGGCTACTGCAGATATACCTTTTCTTCAATAAATCCATGGAGAAAGATATTCTTGACATCCAGTTGATAAAGTAGCCAGTGATGATGAGCAGTCAGAGAGATGAATAAGCGGACTGATTCCATCTTGACAACTGGAGAGAAGGTATCAAAATAGTTGATACCATATATCTAAGAAAATACCTTCTCCAAAAGTTGGGCTTTGATGCGATGGAGAGTTCCATCGGCATTGAGATGGGTCGTATAAATCAATTTTCAGTCGACTGCCTATTTACCTTCTGGAAGGGGGATCAGATCCCAAGTACGGTTGTCATCTAGAGCCTGCAGTTCATCCCACATCGCTTGTAACCACCCTGGGTGAGATTAGGCATCGACAACCATGCGGGGAATAGACATCGTCTCTAGAGCTGACAAACCTCTATATGAATATGTATAAGGAGGAGTATTTTGGAAATAATTAGTACATTTTCGAAGTAAAATGGGCAAGTCATCTAGTGCTAGGGAAGGATCATCAGACGAAGTTGAAACAATGGTTTCCCCATCTTGGATGGGGGCACAGTCGATGGGCGACGAGAGTAGACTGTACCAAACTGGTGATCAACAGGGGTAGATACCAGAGGAAGGTGGATGATGAGAGGAATACAATCGTCGATGGTAGTATCTGGATGGAGAGAAGGAAGAGTGAAAGAATAGTTCTCAACAAAAAAACATCATCAGAGACGATATAGCATCGTAAGTCTATAGAGAAGCACTAGTATCTGTGCTGAGTGTAGGAATATCTGAGGAAAATGCAACGGAGGTATTTGGGAGAAAGTTTGGAGAGGTTAGGGTGAGTGTTCTGAACATAACACAAACACCCAAACACACGGAGTGGAAGTGGGTGAGGAGGGAGAGAGGATAACATAGTTTGAAAAGTATTCCCCCTGAAGGATAAAAGAAGAGAGTCATTTTAGGAGGTAGGTAGAATCCATGATGACATCATACCAGAAAAGGAGAGGCACCGTCCTGTGGAATAGGAGGGCACGAGCAGTCTCCAGAATATAGAGATGTTTCGGCTCAGCCACTCTATTCCTCCAAGGTGTATTGGAGCATGATGTATTATGAATGATGCCTTTATCCTTGAGGAACTAATGAAAGAAAGTGTATAAATATTCTCATACACTGTTAGAGAAGATACATTTAAGGGGGGTGGATAATTGAGTATGAATTTCATTATAAAAAGTGTGAAAAGTAGAAGAAACTTCAAACTGATCATGAAGAAAGTAAAGTCAGGTCATGCGCAAGTAGTCATTAATAAAGGATATATAATAACTAAACCCGGACTATCTAGGAACCATGTAAGGACCCCATACATCATAATGAGCAATGTTGAAAGGATTTGCTGCACGCAGTTCTACTCGAGGAACATACCTCACCCGATGATGTTTAACAAACTTGCAAGATTCACAATAGAAAGAAATGTGGGAATTGAATTGGGGGAAAAGCTTATGTAGGATGGAGACTGGTGGATGACCAAGATGAGAATGTAAGTCAAGGGAACAGGTTGATAAGGATGAGCAAGTAAGATATAGTGGGATATCAAACATGTACACCCCATTCTAAATATGCCCTCGACCAAGTTCCTAATTCGTTGTCTGCTCCTAAAAAACAACACCATAGAACGTAAAAGTAGCAACACAATTTAAGTCTTTGGTGAGTTTCTTGAGGAATATAAGATTAAATGGACTATGAGGAACATGAGTGACCAAAAGCAGGTGAATATGCAGGGTTATGGGGAATTTTACAAATCCGGTAATGGGGATTGTTGATCCATTAGCCTTAGTAATTTTAGAGGCCCTAGTGTACGAATAATGGGTAGTGAACATACTGGAGTCTCCTATGAGATGTTCTGATGCACCAGAGTCAATCATCCAAGATATCGGTCAATGAGATACATAGGTGGTAGAGTTTTCATTCTGAGAAATGGGGGCTAGAGAAGAGGACAGTGGTAGAGTAGCCCGATAAGTTTGTATCAAGGTAATATCCTCATGTGAGACTGTCGTTCTGTAACGGGTATTGGATGAAGGGAGACCATCTTGTGTGTGAGTTGATGATGGAGCATGGAAAAACTACTCAAGAGGGAGCATAGATGCACGGATGAAGTGTGGGGATGCCATACGGGAAGGCCACCAACGGTGGTAAGGGGTTGACCTTGAAAGAACGTTGGCGATTGGAGGTTGTGATGGTGGGTTGTGGGAAGTTGAGCTAACCGGTTAAGAGTCGGTGGGATGGGAAGCACTGAGGCATGGCGAGCTGATAATCACTGAGTAGGGCGGGGGATGGGACGTCACCATAGGAGGCAGGTTGGGAAACCGTGAGGGAGGCGAGGGCCTAGAGACTGCGGGAGGTGGGCCAAGATGCATCATCAGAGGCGGGTTGGGTGGGAGACTACTGTCGGGAAGGATGGGTCATGATCCGTCCCCCGGGGCTCGTACTGTGACTACCCCAAGCCCACTTTCCAAAGTCCAGGGGTTGGTGATTAGCACCGGAAAGGCATATCCCTAAAAATGGGAAGACATTGCATTTAAACCTATAAACACACAGACCCAGTACACAACAAGAGAAAACCATGAAGTACAATTGCTGAAAGTAAAAAAAGTGTAAACTGAAGAAAAATGGTCCAGTATACAAACCCAACTAAAAAAAGTACAACAAAAATGGAAAAATAGCTCATGAGGTCATTCTCTAAGGATCCTACCTAAAGGGTAGGTACAACTCGTCACTGTAGCTCTCCACGTTAATTGGTCACCTCCGTGCACCGTTTAGTCCTGGATCCCAAAACTCAGTCAGAGATGTTTGTCATCTGCACAAGACATAACAAGGTGCGGGTGAAGCCCGTGCGGGGGTGAGTATAACAATAGCCAATAGGGACCCCAAGACCCCCAAAACTCTCCCAAAATTCCACAAAGGAAGAACCATAAAACATGATCTCAATCATAAATCACAAGTAAAAGACTCATCTCAAATAGGTATACAACTTAAAGGACATGAATAAAGATGATTAGTTATAAATCTAGATCATCTTATTCTGTTTAGAGGCTTTTGCTGCTAGACCGTACAAGGTCTTTAGGTGCTGACCCACAGAGGATCGCCAGGTGTTGACCCACGGAGGATCACTAGGTGCTGACACATGGAGGATTTCTAGGTGATGACCCATATAGGATCTCTAGGTAATGACCCACAGAGGGTTTCTAACTACTGACCCATAGAGGATCTCTAAGTGCTGACCCATAGAGGATCACTTCGTGCTAACCCACAGAGGATCGCTTTGATTCTCGCACTTATCACTCTTGATTCTGGGAGAATCCTGTCCTCAAGCCATTGGTCTTACCTCAACCACCATGAAGTCCCACAAAGAATTAACCTGAAGAACATCTATGTCATAAGGGTTTCAATTCAATAGACGGCACGTCAATCGGATGTCCGGTTTGTAAGTTATAAGCATTTTAGTACCAAGGGCCCAGTTGGATTCAAGTCCAATCCAACTTATCCATACTCCAACTTTCTCCAAAACCGAATTGGAGTATCTCAAAAGGACTAACTCGTCCTAAGTGTTCTAACTCCAAAGACATTTCGTCAAACGGACGTCTAGTTTAGAAGATATGACCCTTTAAGCGTAACTGGGTCAAACTGGGTCTGGGTTCGGTCCAACCTGACCCAGGATGACCCAACCTACTGGGCCCAGCCCGAAATCGCTGGGCCCGACCCAGACCGAATGAACCTGGTCTGGTTCGTCGGCTAGGTGCGACCACTAGCTGGGTGCAGTCCCAGCTCCCCACCAAATGGACTTCTATCCGTTTGGCCTTCAAACAATGGCACCAGGCTTGCACCGCTCCTGCTGACCGGTCTGCGTAGACTAGTCAAAGGTCAGACCTGCGGGCATGGGTACACCCACCTCCATGGCTCAGAGCCATGTCACACCACCTTCCGTCAACACAGCTCCGAGTCGTAGTGTGCCTCCCGCCGTCAACACAGCTCGGAGCCGCAACGCGCCGCCCGCCGTCAATGCGGCTCGGAGCCGCAGCGCGCCACCCGCCGTCAATGCAGATGGAAAAGGCCAGCCACCCTTGTCATTCATAGTGCCTTCAGGCACCGTTGTCCTCTTTTGGCTAGCAGGAGATGGACTCCACCGTCGATGTCACTTCCACGGGCCTTCGGTGAAGCTCTAGTGATCCAATTCTATTCTGGTCTGCGCGTACGGCCCTCTCGGGATGCCACCTTTACTGTGTGGCCTTCAGTTTCACATTTCCGTCAAGTTAAAAAATTTCCCACAAATAATGCATCAAGAAAAATCTCAACGTAGGTTCCAAGCCTTGTTGGGTTTTTCCTGCACCCTCCATGTTAGTGTTATAACATATGGGTGAAACAATAATCATCATAAGATTTAAGAAAACCCCAAAATGAATCCCTGCAACAACCTCCCACAAAAACAAATGAGTCATGGATCAACTTGTTATTTGGTTTATCTGTGTTCTTCATATTAATCAAGAATGGAAATTGGAAATAATTTAAACTCATAAACAATTTAAACCCCCTACCTTGAATACATTGGATTCACTTGCAGAAGAAGAATAAGGTATGTGTGCGTTGTCATTCGTCATTTGTCGACCTCCAGATCGATTCCTCAATGGGCATCCTCAAAACTCCATTCTGCATTGGAGGAAGATGTCGCCAGCACTTCATCAGGATTCCTCCCATAGGTTCTGAAAACCCACACCAACAATTTTATTAAATAAAAAAAATAACCTCTTATGTTGGTTCATTATTATGATTCATTAATGAATCGTAATTAATGAACCTAATAAACCACAAATGTTGCGGTTACACAAATAGAGGTTTAAGTAATTAAATGACCCACATTTATTGCATGATGTTACATTGAGGTCCCAACATTCTCTGCTCAACTATTGAAAAAATAATAAAATAACATCATTAGTTATTTTATTATTTTTTTCTGAAAGTTTGAAAAATTAACTTTTCTATCTGACTTTTTCTGAACAAAGTTAACCTTTTCTTAAGTAAATCTTGGTGTTTTGAGTCCAAAAGTTTCCTCATATTTTTATTCTTAGCACTAGTTCAAAAGATAGAAATTCATGACCATACGTTTACTGAACGTACCTTTAAAAAGTTCAAAAATTCGTTTCGGGATCTCCGTGCCTCAAAATCATGTGCTGTCATTTTTTGAAGACTCATAATAATTCCATATAATTAAAAAATATATACAGAATTCTTGGGTCTTTACATTCTCTCCACCTTAGGGCTTTACATCCCTAAAAGTTACAATAATAGATAAGTAAACAAATGGGGGTACTGAGCATGAATCTCAGCCTCTCGCTTCCATATTCTCTTTTGGAGGTTCTTGTGATGCCACTGAACTCGCACTAGAGGTATCGAACATCCACGAAGGACCCGCTCCTGTCGATCTTCTATCTCCACTGGGAACTTCGCAAAATTCACCCCATCATCAATGTCCAGCTCTCCACAGTCAATAATGTGCAATGGATCATGCACGTACCTCCTCAGCTGTGATGCATGGAAAACATTATGCACCCAGTGTATCTGTAGGGGAAGAGCTAGGCGGTATGCCACCTCGCCAAATCTGCTGAGAATCTAGAAAGGTTTGATGAAGCTCAAAGATAACTTGTCACCCCAGCCAAATCTTTGCAATCGTCATCGAGGTGAGACCCAAATGAAAACATGACCACCCTCCTCAAACTCCAGGGGTCTTCATATTCTATCATCATATGACTTCTTCCTATTCTGTGAAGTCTTCATCCGCTCTTGGATGATCTTCACCTTATCAGTGGTAACTCGTACCAATTCTGGACCCATAAGTGTTGACTCCCTTGGGTCTGTCCAACATAGAGGTGATCTGTATGGTTGCTCGTACAAGGCCTTAAATGGTGTCATGCCTATGGTGGAGTGATAGTTGTTGTTGTATGTGAACTCCACCAAGGGAAATTAATCCTCCCAACTGCATCCAAAATCAAGTATTCAAGCATAGAGCATGTCCTCAAGCATCTATATGGTCCACTCTATCTGACCATCTGTCTGAGGATGAAACGTGGTGCTCAAATGTATCTAAGTCCCAAATGCCTCATGCAATCCCTTCCAGAATTAGGATGTAAAATGAGTGTCATGATTTGAGACAATCGTCTATGGAACCCCATGAATCCATACTATCTCCTGTACATAGGGGCATCCTAATCCCTCTACTGATCCCTACTCTCAAATGGGTAGGAATTGATCTGACTTGGTGAGTTGGTCAATGATCACCTAGATGGAATCATGGCCCATAGACGTACATGGTAGCCCTGTCACGAAGTCCATGGAGATTCCATCCCACTTCTATTCTGCACCTTAAGTGGCTATTCTAAGCCTACTCAAACTTGATTTTCAGCCTTCAATTACTGACAAGTGAGGCATCGTGAAACAAACTCTGCCACTGTTTTCTTCATCCCTGGCCACTAGTACCGATGTTGTAGGTCTGGTACATATTTTCCAAATCAGGATGTACCACCAAATGGGATGTGTTGAACTCCCTCAACACCTCCTATCATAGAGTCACGGGTACCATGGTGCATCCTCTAAAAAGGATGACGTTCTCCCCACCTTTATAAAATCCTTTAGGATTCTGTCCTGAGGATATCTGAGCACGTTGGGTCTTGTAGTCAATGTTTTCAAGCTGAGCCTCCATGAATTTCTAAAGGAGTGGGGGAGTGACTATTATAGACTATAGGTAAGCTCCTCCATCACTATCCATAAAGGATAACTGCAACATGGCTAGCTGCTCTGTCACCTCACTCAGCAACTGTAAATCAGACCTCCTGCTGAGTGCGTCTGCCACCACGTTCCCCTTCTCAGAAGTGTAGACTATCTCAAAGTCATAATTCTTGAGGAACTCTATCCATCACCACTATCTCAAGTTTAGGTCCTTCTATGAGAATATATACATGATACTCTTATAATCAGAGTAGATAGTAAATTGTTCACCCATCAAGTAGTGTCGCCACATCTTCAACGCAAAGACCACTACTGCTAACTCTAGGTCATGGGTAGCATAGTGTTTCTCATGCTATCTCAACTGTCATGAGCCTTAGGTGATTACGTCTCACTCCTACATTAGGACACATCCTAGTCTAGTCCCTGATGCGTCGTAGTAAACTACATAACCAACGCCCTCTTCTGGTAGCCTCAAGATGGGGGAACTCGTCAATTTCCTCCTCAGCTCCTAGAAACTCTGTTGGCATCTCTTTGTCTAAAAGAAAGGTTTTCCCTTCTTTGTCAAAGTTGAAAATGGTGCTTCTACTCTGGAAAAGTCAGGTACAAATCTCTAGTAGTACCCAGTAAACCCCAGGAAACTACGCACCTCAGTCACACTCTTGGGTGGATCCCAAGAAAGCATTGCCTCTATATTATCTGGATCTAATACAACTCCAGCCTCTGAGATAACATGTCCTAGAAAGTGGACCTCCTGTATCCAGAACTGGCACTTCGAGAGCTTACCATAAAGCCGGTTCTCTCAGAGTATATCTAGAACTATCTGTAGATGAGTGGTGTGCTCCTCCTCCGATGTTGAGTACACCAAGATTTTGTCAATGAAGACCACCATGAAGCGATCTAGGTAAGGCTGAAATATCTTGTTCATGAGTCCCATGAACACTGCTGGAGTGTTGGTCATGTCGAAGGGAATCATCAAGAACTCATAGTGGCCATACCGGCATCTGAAGGTCATCTTCGGAATATCCTCATCTCGTACCCTCAACTGATGATAGCCCGATCTGAGGTCTATCTTCGAAAACCATCGAGCTCCCTTCAGTTAATATAAGAAGTCATCAATCCTCAGGAGTGGATACTTGTTCTTCACGGTCACCTAGTTTAGGAACCAATAGTCCATGAAAAGCTTCAAAGTCTCATATGCCTTCTTGACGAACAAAATTGGGGCTGCCCATGGAGAAACATTGGGCCTTATGAACCCCTTCCCCTACAAGTCCTCCAGTTTTACCCTCAACTCACAATGATCTGTGGGATCCATCCAATATGCTGGTGTAAATATCGGTGTCATCCCAAGGGAAAAGGTTGATATAGAATTCTGCCTCTCTGTGAGGAGGTAGTCCCAAAACATCCTCAGGAAATACATCATCATACTATTCCACCACTATAGGATGAATCAGACTCCTCTCTTCAACTGCTCTAAAGGTAAGGTTAGACAACTGTTTAGTGATCGGTTGCACCCTCCTCTGAAAAAGTATGCCATGAGCTGTAAAGGTTCCCTTATCACCGGGGAAGAAAAAATTGGTCCATCCATGCAGACACACTACACTTTGAACCTAAAATAGTAGATCTGAGCATGGACTGTGGATAGCTAGTTCATACCCAAGATGACGTCGTAAGGTCTCGACATTGCTACTAGGAGATCCCAGCCAAAGCTCATGCCTCCTAGAGTGAGCTCACAGTACCTGCACCAGTGTGTAGTCATCGAATCCTCTCTTTTAGGAGTATCTAATCATAAGGATCGAGCTAACGGCTCCATCAGAATCATAGATCTATGAACAAGATCTGTGAAAATGAAAGAGTGACGAACACATGTGTCTTTAAGAACTGTATATAGGGTAGAGTAGACACAGATCATACCTCAAATCATCTCTGGAGCATCGTGGTAATAGGCCTCAGCTACCTGTAGTTGATCTTGTCCCTATCCACCTACTCATTTTATTCAAGGTGGACAACCTGGAGGTGGTGGTGGAAGAACCTCAAATTGTCGCCCACCGCCTATTGCATGGCCCGATGCTCTGCCACGTCTACCACCCTGCAGACCTCCTTGCTTGATCCTCTATTTCTCACTCGAAAATCCCTCAATCATATTTTGATTATCCTCGTAGGGATTCAGACAGTCGCGAGCCATGTTCCCTTGTCCGCCGCAAGAGTAACAGACTCTAGTCCTCAGATAACCTCTTTTGCCTCGCGAGCTTCGCACCTCCGACCCTGCATCTTGGGGTCATCCTCTGGAAGTTATAGTCTTCTTGTACCTCTGCATCATCTGCCTACTGCCTACTATAGATTACTTGACTACATATTGTCTGGTGGTGGCTCTCATCGTCAGTGTCTGTTCAAATAGAAATCTCTCTACTAATAGCACTCGCTCAAGCACTCCAGCCTACGTCAGGATATTGAACGATATCATCGATGCTATGATCTCCCATCAGAGACTCTTCTCAAAGGTCTAAGACCTGAATAAAGGGTCAGGTACCATGTTAGTGGAGTAGATAGAGAGTTCATTGAATTTGACCGAGTATTGGGCCACTGTCAGGCAACCCTGTAGTAAGTGCAATAGCTCCTAAATACGCATAGAGCGTAAAGTCATTGGAACGAACTCCACCCTGAAGAGTTCCTTGAAGTACAAATAGGTGAGGGTCGCCTCATCATGCAACTAGAGCATCAGGCTCCACCATCTATCTTTTATTCCCTGAAAGAGGCTAGCAGTTAGGATCACCATCTGGTCTGAGGGTGTCCCAATTAGGCGGAAAACTCATGCCACATCCTCCATCCAGTCATCATCTACCTACAGATCAGTCTCTCCTCAAAAACTTAGAGGCCTATATATCAATAACTCGTGCAATATGCTCATTCATCATGCATGGTCCGCTGGTGGGGCTGGTGGTAACTTCTGCCCTATGGGTGGTGGTGCTACGGGTACACCACCAAAAGGTATTATTGCTAAAAGAGGGCCTTGCACTGAAGCCTCATCGCTTAGTGGGTCATCATCATGATCTCTCACTCGAATCATGGTTGGCTATCTATATGAAGACATAAGAAATAGATGCTCCACATTTAATAAGTTATACCTAGTGAGCTAACTCAAAAAGATCAAAAGAAAAGCTACATTTTTTTAAAACACACGCAAACAGTGTTTTCGTGTACCGAGTTGGAAATCAGAATTCAGGGTCCATTTGTATGGATATGTTGGTTGTCGCACCAACATTTGACTCCTCGAACTAAAACCTGAACTCAAGACACTTAACACTATTGATCCATTGAAAACATAGGCTCTTAGTTCTTCTGGTAGAACCGACCGCCCTTTGATACCACTTTGTCATGACCCATCCCCCAGGACCTATGTCGTGACTACCCCAAGCCCACCTTCCAAAGGTCAGGGGTTGGCGACTATCATTGGAAATACATATCCCTAAAAATGGGAAGTCATTGCCTTTAAACCTGTAAACACACAGACCAGGTACACAACAAGATAAAACCACGAAGTACAACTGCTGAAAGTAAAAAAAGTGTGAAATGAAGAAAAATGGGCCAGTATACAAACCCAACTAAAAAATTAAATCAAAAATAAAAAAATATCTCTTGATGTTGTCTGCCAAGGATCCTACCTGAAGGGTAGGTACAGCTCTTCACTACAGCTCTCCACGTCAATCGGTCACCTCTGTGCACCGTCTAGTCCTAGCTCCCAAAACTCGGTCAGAGCTATCTTTCATATTCACAAGACACAACAAGATGCGAGCGAAGCCCGTGTAGGGGTGAGTATAATAATACACAGTAGGGACCCTGAGACCCCCAAAGGTCTCTCATAATTCCATAAAGGAAGAACCACAAAGTATGATCTCAATCACAAATCACAAGTAAAAGACTCAACTCAAACATGTATACAACTAAAAGGACATGAATAAATATGATTAGTCATAAAGCTAGATCATCTTATTCTATCGAGAGGATTTTTCTGTTGGACTGCACAAAGTCTCTAGGTGCTGACCCACATAGGATTTCTAGGTGCTGACCCACGGAGGATCGCTACATGCTGACCCACAGAGGATCGCTACGTGCTGACCCATAGAGGATCGCTAAGCGCTAACCCATAGAGTGTCGCTAAATTCTTACCCATAGAGGATTGGTAAGTGATGAACCATAGAATATCACTTCGTGTTGACCCAGATATGATCATTTTTCCTTAATCACGTCACATCCAGCCGTTAGATTCTTGCACTTAGCACACTTAATTCTAGGAGAATACACTCATCAAGCCATCGGTCATACCTCAACTGCTATGAAGTCCCACAAAGAAGTAACCTAAATAATCGCTATGTCATATGGGTTTCAACGTAATAGATGGGGTGTCAATTGGATGCTCGATTTGTAAGTTATAGACATTTTAGTGTCGAGGGCCTGGTTGGATTTGAGTCCAATCCAACCCAGCCATACTCCAACTTTCTCCAAAACCCAAGTGAAGTATCTCAAAAGTATTGTCTCATCCTAAGTGTTCCAATTCCATAGACGGTTCATCAAACAGGCACCTGGTTTATAAGATATGGCCCTTTAAGCATAATTGGGTCAAACTCTGTCTGGGGCCGGTCTGACCTGGCCAGACCGACCGAACCTGAAATGGGCCAACCCGGCCCATTGGGCCTGGTCCGGTCCGCTAGTTGGGCATAGTCCCAACTCCCCACTGAACAGACTTCTATAAGTTTAGCCTTCAAATAGCGGTGCCAGGCTGGCGCCGCTCCTGTTGACTGGTCCATGTAGACTGGTTAAAGGCGGGACCTACGGGTGTGGGTCCACCCAACGCCCCGGCTCGGAACTGCGGTGCATCACCTTCCGTCAATGCGGCTAGAAAAGATCATTCACTCATGTATACTATGAAGCCTTCGAGCATTGTCGTCCTCTCGCGGGCGCCGCCGTTGCACCGATGGTGTCACGCCGGTGGTGTCGCATCGGTGGCACTTTAACGGGCCATCGGTGAAGCTCTGGTGGTCCGATTCTATTCTCCTCTGTTCCTACAGACCTCCTGGGATGCCACCTTTACTGCATGGCCTTTGGTTTTGCATTTCCATCAAGTTTTACATTCTACCATGTAGAATGCATCAAGAACAAGCTCAGCGGAGGGTTCGGGCCTTGTTGGGTTCGGCCCACACCCTCCGCGTTAGTGTTATAACATTTTGGTGAAACAATAATCATCATAAGATTTAATAAAACCCCAAAATGAATCCCTGCGACATGCTCCCTCAAAAATTAATAAGTTATGGATCAACCCGTTAGTTGGTTGATCCATGTTCTTCATATTAATCAAGAATGGAAAGAGGAAATCATTTAAATTCACAAACAATTTAAACACTCTACCTTGAATATGTTTGGTTCTCTTTTGGAAGAAGAAGAAGGTCTTTGTGAATTTTCATTCACCGTTCTTTAACCTTAAGATCAATTCCTCAATGGGAATTGTCAAAACTCCATTTTTCGTTGGAGGAAGACATCGCCAGCACTTCGTCAAGAGTCCTCCCTTAGGTTCCCAAAACCCACACCAATGATTTGATTAAATAAAAGAAATAACCTCCCACATTGGTTCATTATTATGATTCATTAATGAATCATAATTAATGAACCTAATAAATCACAAATGTTTCGGTTACACAATAGGAGGTTTAATTCATTAAATAAACCATGTTTATTGACCGATGTTACACTATGGTCCCACCATTATCTGCTCAACTGTTGCAAAAAGAATAAAATAACATCTTTAGTTATTTTATTATTTTTTTACAAAAGTCCCAAAAATTAACTTTTCTATTCGACTTTTTCTGAACAAAGTTAAGCCTCCCTTAAATGAATCTCGGAGTTGCGAGTCCAATAGTGTCCTCATATTTTTATTTTGAGCACCGGTTCAAAAGATATAAATTCATGCCTGCACGTTTACTGAACGTACCTTAAAAAAAGTTCAAAATTTTTTCCAAGCTCTCTGGGCCTTGAAATCACGTGTCGTCAATTTTTACAGACTCGTAATAATTACATATAATAAAAAAACTATACGAAATTTCATGGTTTTTACAGGACGGAGGGTCGCGGCGGGACCGAGAGACGCTGGGATATGCGATCGGTCGTCGCAAGGGAGGTCGTAGGGAAGGTCGGCCGATCTTCATGAGGGAGGCCGCTATAGGGAAGGTCAGGAGTCACATCGAGAGTCCGTTGGAGAGCGGTTCAAGAGTTGCGTCGAGATCAGGAGGCACCAGGAGAGGCGGGTCGATCGTCGCGAGGGAGGCCGCAAGGAGTGAAGTCCTGGAGATGCGAACGTGGCGGGTTGGGATGTCGCCGCATTGGAGACAGGCTGGGAGACCGCATCAGGACTTGGATGGTCCGGGAGAGGCTGGTGGCTGAGCGACGACGTCAGGATCGGGAGGCGCAGTGGGCTTGGGAGGCGCAACAAGTCCGGGAGTCATCACGGGTTCAGGAGTCACGGTGGGTGAGGGTGGGATCAGGAGGCGGGGTCTGGTCATGTAGTCGGGAGGCTGCTGGTAGGTAGGGGCCGATCACAAAGTTGGATGATGTCGTAGGAGGGCACGAGCGGGTAGGGATCAGGAATCCGCAGGAGGGAGGGCAGTGGCTGGTCAGGGAGCTGGGAAGCTGGTCGGAGGGCGGGCCAGGATGCATCGGGAGATTTGGGTTATTCGACGTTGGGAGTGGGAGTCTCCCTGGAGAGGCGGGTCGTTAGACGTTGGGAAGGGGGAATTGGGAGGCTACCTAGAGGCACAGTGAAACTAGGAAGTGCAATGAGTGAGGTGGGGCTGGGTAAATCGGGGAGGCTGACAGGAGGGTGGAGTCGGGGAGTGATGGGAGTCCGCAGGGAGTCTATGGGAGGACGAGGCCAGATAGAACCAGGAGGCCACAGGAGAGGGTGGGGTAGAGGGTGTCACACTGGAGGGATTCTCTGGGAGAAGGGAGGGCAATGAAAATTATTGGTATTTACCCTTTGATACCATGTAGAGTGATAAAGATAGGTGTGCCAAATTCACCTTCCCTCAATGTGAGGCAGCGATATTCTTTTATAGAAGGGTAATATAAATTACAAGGTGGGATATTCTGATGTGTGACTCGGAAATACCCATTATAATAAAATGGGGTTCAACGATTTTTAAATACATATATAAAATATGTTTTTTATGTGTTTATAAATACATACATATATATATTTATATGTGTGTTTGTATATAAATATAATTAAGCATATTTATATTTATTTACATATATATTATATATTAATATTTATATACATATATTAGAATATAAAGATAAATATATATCTTCTTTTCAATACACGCATATAAATATATATATATATATATATACATTAATTGTATAGGTATATAAATCTTCATACATTTTTATTTTAAATAAAATGAATATTATTTTTTATTTAGATATATTTTAGATATATAGAAATATATTTTATATGTAAATATGTTTACACATTTTTTTATAAAATTAAATTTTTTTGTTAATATATACAAATATGAATACATGTTTATATATTTAATGATAAATAACAGTAAAATATGAAAAATGATAGAATTTGAACATCATAATATCCATATGATGATGATCCTTGAAAATAAATTTATTCAACACCCAAAAAAATATAAGAATACTCCCTTAAATGAGAAATAAATTCCATCAAATGTTTAAGAATGGGGGTACCCTAATAAAAAAATAGGTTTTGGAAGTCTTTTGAGTCTTTTTTGACCCCGAAAAAATGATGATCGGGGCTCCCTACGGTCCCCACAGTGACTTTTCACAAGATTTTATTTGATACATGGTAAAGTTATAACATACACCTAGATAAAAAATTATGGCCATTTGAAATTTGAGTCATCATTTCAAATTATTTTACCCAAAACAGTGTGAACCATGGGTGAACCCATGGTCCGAGAAAATTTATTAGAAAAAGAAAGTATAAGCATGGGAGAAAAGAAGTTACAATGTTACATGACACAATAGTGACATCAAAGAAAAAAATCAAATTCAACTTCCTTTATGCTGACCACCCCTTCCTCAAGATCCACCTCGACTCGAGTGCCTTCCTCTTTTCCATTGATTGGGTGGTTTCCAATTGTAATCTTGTTCATCCATACTTTGTGATCCATCTATCTCACCATGAGACTATGTGTCATGAGATCCAATGAGATCATTTTTTGTTACCAAAACAAAACCATCTTGAACATTGTAAAATTCTTCACAAAATACATATCTTCTTTGAGATCTATTTAATATATCAGCCACAATGACTTTATTATCAATCAAATCAGGTTCCAATGGAATAATGACATCAGTTTCCACCACATTCCCTATTATATTATCCCCTTCCCTTCTTGAGGGAGATTCCAAGGAAGGTGCGACACTTTTCCCAGAATTAGGATCGGTGTTGTGTATCTGTTTCATTACACAGACCATAGGCTACACAGATAAGGCCCGCTGGAGTGAAGGTGAGGAAGCAATGAATTTTATAGGCAAGACCAAATGAAAACTCTCTTCATCTACAACCTTCAATTTTCCATTTCTTTAGGTGGTGAGAAGTGTGTCCTGACTCAATTCATGATTCACTTATCTATGGAAACTATCTTCATTAGGATTCCCAGAGGAAGATTCTTCATGAAAAGCCTACTCCTCTTCAGTTACATCAGCCCATGAGGGCCTCAACTTCGATGTTGGGACACCCAACTTACTACTTTTAAAAGTATTCAAACCAGTAGTATGAGTAACCACCTGGTTTTTCTCTATACTGGTGCACAATCACTCACCCATATAGCCCCTCTCCACATTGGCCAATTCTTTACCTTTGGCTGAACCAAACCCTTCAGGATGTGCTTCCTATCTAAGGGAAGTGGTAGAAGAGAAAGTATTTTCCTATGTATTCGCTTCACCATTACCATCATCCACCACCACTAAGTCCCTTGCATTATAATTAATCCCATTTCTATCAATTCAAGAAGCAGTAGTAGAATACCACCTATACCTACAGTCTTCATTCAGATCGCCAACTCTCCAACAATGTAAGAAAAAAAGATTCCTTCGAAATCTGTTAGGAATATTCCTGATGGATTTACTAGTTCTAGAAAAGATTAGTCTCCTCTCATATTCAACTGATTACCCAATGCGGTTCCCTACAACAACAGGGATAACATATTGAATTGGAGTGAGGGATAAGTCTAACTCAACAAGAATCCTTTAGAACCTCCCATAGTGAGAACATTGTATCTCCCTATCAAATTTGATAGGGACACCAATGGATGAAGCAATATTCCATAGAATTTCAGGTTTAAAAAAATAACTCAATCCACATATATGGACCCAAGATTGGGAAATAGATTTCCCGACTTTCTTGGGATAAAAGAGGGGATCCCAATCTTGGATCTTCAAAAATCCTAGTTTTAGAGGAATGAAACCCCAACCCCAGGCTTGGTCTTCAAATCTTACGGGTGGAAAACAAAATGAAAGAATCCCCTCCCAATCAAAAAAATGTTCCAGTAGTAGAAGATAGAGTATTTATAGACATGTGCCATCATGGAATATACCAAGGTGTTAATCATACTAGGATGATTATTCTATAGCATAGGTTTTTTCTATTAGATACAAATACTCAAACCATATTATAGGTTAAGCTAGTATATGTTGCAAGAACATAAATTATTTTAGCTTAAATGTTACATCTTAGGTGGAGATTAGTGAAAATTGGCATGTTTGTTTTACAAATAAATTTCTGATTTCTTATTTATTCCATGATGTTTTTACATGCTCCTGATTTTTTTCCCATGCAATATTAATTTTAATGTTTTATTATACTTTTATTTTATTTCTGGATGGTTTTCCTATTCCCGTTTGTGTCTGTTTATCTTGGATTTTTTTGTTGGACTTGCATTAGTTTCTTTGGTTAGCCTGAAATTATTATGGAATAATCTTGGAGCTTTTCATGGATTTATCCTTATCCATTAATAAACCATATTTAATTACTTATATGTGATTTTTTATGGTTTATTATCATTCTTCTTTACATTCAGTGTTTTGGGTCAATCTATGTTTCTACCTCATCTCTATTTGCTTCATGTCACATGGTTTGTGTTTGTTGTGCTTTTTTTACTCCATCTATGATCTAGTTTTGATTTGCTCTTTCTTTACTTTACATGTATCTCTCATTATACTCATTGATGAAATTTTTTCAATCCTACTATCAATATATTTCCTTTTTCCTCCATAGGTTGTTGGCACATCAATCACTCCTTATCATTCTGACCTTAAGTTTCATAGGTAAGAAGAGAGAGATAGAGAGAAGTTAGGATCCAAATATTTGTTCGATGGACTCTACCATGATTATCCCTCCCTTGGATACCTTAGCACTTGAAAGCTCAAAGTTTCACTGCTATTATGAGAAGAGGTTTTCTAAACTTGGAAGTGATGATTTCCTTTTTCGATGACTATTTATGGGTTCTTGGTCCAGGGTCGAGTTTGTAGGCATCTTTGTGTTTATTCTTCAATTATTTGATATTTTCCTTTGATTTTTTTTAGTTACCTAGGGTTTTGTGAGTGAGTTCATCTAGGATACTCATAATTCATCAAAACCATAAGATCTATAATAATGTAACCCTCATAGCTTTTGTGCTCATGTTTGTTTCTTTCCTTTCCTTTCTTTCGCATCCCTTATTATTGTGTTTCCATTGCATAATAAAATTGATTCTAGTGGTGTTATTTCCATGAACATAAGACTAACATGGTTTGAAGCATGTAAATATAGGTATTCTTTATCACTACTACAAACAGTTCCTTTAACAATGCTAGTAAAAGGGTTTTATTATCACTTAAAAAACACTAATATTGGGAGCGATGTTAAAATTCATCATTTATCAGCGTTAAAAAATTATTGATAAAGGGTTCCTTAATTAATGGTTTTTTAGCATTGATAAAGTGTTCTTTTATCAGTTCTTTTTAGAATTGATAAGATATGCCTTTAACAGCACTAAAAAAACACTGATAAAGACACCCTTTATTAGTGCTAAAAAAGTGTTTAAAAAATTGAAACAAAATTTTTTGTTTTCATGCACCTTAACACCTCCTTTTCTCAACCCTTTTAGACCCTCTTTATTGGGAATTTTTACTCCCTAATCGCCATCATGCACCCCCACCCACACCTTTTCTCAGCACTTTCAAACACCCCTTCCTCAGTGCTATAATGTTCCCCCAAATATTTATACTCACCTAGATTTGATCCCTTGACCTCCCTTATGCAACTTGATGGCCTTTACCACTCTTTAATGCTTTCTTCATTTTATATTTTATGACATTTCTATACATTCATATATATTTAGAATTGTGATATATATAAACAATTATATTTATTTAAATATATTATATATTAATATTAATTTATATACATTAGAATATAAATATAAATATATATATGTTTATTAATACACACACATATGTATATATAAACATTATATATATATATATATTTATAAGTATATATATATTCATATATTTTTATAATGTATAAAAAATGGTTAGATATTTTTTTAAATAAAATGGATAATAATTAATTTTATATGATTTATATAATTATTTTTAAATGAATTTTTAAAATATATCCATATATTGAGATATAAATTTTATACTTGACTTATATATTTATATGTATGTATATTTTCATGTATATTTATACATTTTTTCATGTGATTGTGTATTTAGATATAAATTTTTTACAATGTATTTATAAATATTTATTGTAAATACATTTATATACTAGATTTAATGATAATGATATATATATAAAAATACATTTATATATGAAGTAGATACACATATCAATATATATACACATACACACATATTTACACAGGTACACGTTTATATTTCTCATATACACGAACAAATATTTGCGTATATATGTATTTATTTACATATATTAGAATATTCATATTAATATATATTCTTCATGAATGTATATATATAAACATTAATTATATTGGTATATATATACATATTAATTCATTTTCATAAGGTAAATAAAATGGATAATTTTTTACCTTAAATAAAATGAATAATAAATATTGATTTCCATTTGTTTTGTAAATTTTAAAATATATTTTTATTTAAATATGTTTAAATATGTATTTATATAATTGATTTATTGTAAGTAAATATAATAAAATATGCATATATATTTTAAAAAATATATTTACAAACCACGTGATGAAAGAAAACATGCACGGGGACTCAACCCCATGGCTCACACCCCAAATCCCTCCCACCCCAACCACCCCGTTCACCCGTAGGGAAAATATATGCATATATTTAATTATAAATAATAATTTATTATGAAAAATAATAAAATTTTGAATCCATTATATTAATCCTTTAGAATAAATTAAATTCCCACTGAAAAGGGACAAAAAGACTCTTAAACTAAGATGAAATATTATCAAATATGAAAAAATTAGGATGTCCCAACTAAAAATTTAGTTTTAGAGACCTTATGGTCCTTCTTGACCTCTAAAAGTAGGGATCATGGTATCCCTAGTTAGCACAACATAGATCTCTTCACATGATTCAATTTGAGATGTGGTAGATCTCAAATGGACACCTGGATCAAAAGTTATGGTCATTTTAAATTCAACTCTTTTCTCAACTTATCTTAGACCGTTCATTAGTTAATTTAATTTTTATATAATCCAATTGTAATTAAATAACTACTACTTGATAATAATTATCAAATTATTAATTAATATTATTTTTTAATTATTTTAAACACCATTTTCACTAAATATCTTAAATATTAAATGTAAATACATATTTAGCTTTATCTAAATAATATTTTAAAAAATATATTATACTTATATCAATATAAAATTATTTATATATTAATATAATATTTTTAATGAAATATAATTTTTTCATTAAATATACCCTTTATCAGCACTAGAAAAAATGTTGATAAATAAGAGCCTTTATCAGTGCTAGTAAAAAACGCTGAGAAAGACTCCCCTTTATCAATGATTTTTTAGTAATGATGATAAAAACACCCCTTTATCAATGTTTTAGATTAGCACTGATAAAGAGGCTTCCTTTATCAGTGTTTTTTATTTGAACTAATAGAGACTCCCCCCCACCACCCTTTATCAGCACTTTTAGTTAGCATTGATAGATCCTAACACTGTTAAAGGCCAAATCTACAGTAGTGTATATTTATGAACTTTTATTTATTGTTCCTTCTTTTTCTTCGGTTATTTGACTTCTGGTTTTTGGATTCCCTTCCTTTCACGAATCACAAAAATAAAACTGATATTACGTCTGCCTCTATTGGGTGAGGACAGTGTCATTGCAGGCATGTCTCCACCCCAACACCTCTAACTGCATCCTTGATCCCATTCTAGTGCCCCATCCCAACCTTGTGTTGAAAGATCATTCTTCAATAGTTTTCCAATGACCCCATAATTCCTAGACCCCCAATCCTTATCTCTAATGATGTGTTTTTTAATAAATTTCTCTTTTTTATATCTTTTTATTGGAAGTTTATTTATAAATTAATTTTTTACATTATTTATATTTAAATATAATAGTCTATTTATATATGTTTTCATGCTTTATGGTCCTCAAATGATTTAAATTGGTACTCATCCGTACGTTTTCACGGTGATATCATCTAATGCTATAAAAAATGATCCACTACTCAATTAAAATACATGATCCACTGCTCAAATAAAATACATGTTCTAATGATATAAAAAAACATCCACTAGTCAAATTAAATACATCATCCACTGCTTAAACAAAGTACATGATATAGTTTTCAAAAACATGTATTAGAAGTGATATATAGTACAAGTAGAAGAAACTAATAACTGAGACAAAATAAAATGATCCACTGCTCCTAAATATGCCACAACTTCTCTATTCCATGATGTTGTATTTCTCTAAAATCCAATTATAGCAAACCCTATCACCTTGTATGATTGATTGAAACTATGTATAAATATTGACTATATTGAATATATTGAAAGCTTAAATTAGTGCCACATAGTATAATAATAAAAGTTGACTACAAATATGGAGATAGTTAAGATATTATAAAGCATAAAGGAATAAAAAATAGGAAACTACAACATACTTCATCATCAGTGGTAGGTTTTAGCCTTTATCTACAGTTTTCCCATTCTGGGGATTCAAAAAATATCCCCTTTGTATAGAAGCCTCTCCCTATTATATTAACCTTAAGAGAAGTGTTTATCAGTTTGAAATTTGAATTCTCATTCTACTTGTTAAATTTTTTCCCTCTATTTTATTTTTATTTTATTTTCCCACGGTAGGTTTGGGATGAGTGTTTAATTTGAAATTATATTATCCTCATATATTTTTTTGGAGGGGGGTGGCTCCATATTTGTAGGAGAGGACTCTTTTTTATTCTCTTCTTTCAAAATCCCCGTAGTGCACATGGTTCCTTTAGATAGCTCAAGAGCACTGAGCTTATGGATATTATAGGTAATATTTACTACAGCGTGGATAAGGCCCTTTAAGAACAACCTTTTATTAGAGATGCAAGTCATGTGGTGTGAATGTATCCTATATTACATAATCACCTAAAGGATATTTCCATGAAAACTCATCTCTACCTATTTTGGGACCTCCATAATGTAGTGTGGTGCCTACGTTACAGCCTTTAACTTGTTTAAATGGTTATGACACTTTAACGTTCCAATACATTCTTTCTAGTTAAGTGAGTGTTTTTTTGTTACTAATAACATTATTGTTACAATTGAATAAGAATTATTTAGCATATTTCTATTAGAAAATAAATTATCATATGTCCCAATTCTAGTAATATTGTTTATGATAGAAAGTGTTGCAGTGATTTGAATGACATGCTATGTCGTAGTACCAAGGAAGTATTTCTTCATGACCATGGTGGTGCAAGTAAGTCACTAAATGAATCCACATAACAGAAATTTGTTAAGGAAAAAATGATCCACTATTCTAAAATAAGGATACATCATCAATATATTAGAGATCATTAAGTATGAAGACATGTGAAATCTGATTGGTAGAAGTAAAACATAAACTAAAAATGATCAAATGCTCCAATATAAAATAATAACTGAGATAATATTGAATAAAATGATCCATTGATCCAAAAAAAATGTCAAGTCATATTTAGTTTAACTAATATAATTATCAACTACTCTAATACATGATCTGATACTCTAAAAGACATGATCCATTGCTCTAAAACACATGATCCACTCCTCTAAAAATGATCCATTGATCAAATAAAAAAATGATCCACTGCTGAAAAAAATTACATGAGACACTAACCAAACAGAATGCATTATCCACTACTCAAATAAAAAACTTGTTCCACTACTCTAAAAAATGATTCAATACTGAACTAAAATACATGATCCATTATTCAAATAAAATACAAGATCCATTGTTGTAAAAAATGATCCACTTCTCTAATACATGTCAAGTCAGATTTCGTATAAGTAAAAGTAACTAATAACATTAGGATATTAAATTCTTGATGACTAATATGAAAACATTTCAAGAAAATAAAGTTGTTGTTGTACCTGTATTTTTAGTTGTCATGAGTTATAGTGTTGGAATAAGAGGTAATAATCCAGGACCTCAACACCTACAAATTCATCCAACATGTTTACTTGTAGATACAATAATGTTTAAAAATAAGAATGCATAATAATGAATACTACCTTGTCCATAATAAGTAGTCAAAATTTATATCCTATTAGGATTCATTCAGTAAATCTTAATGTCGAATAGTAAACTATCTGTATCAACCTAATATAGTGATCATAAGCAATCTAGAAATAGTTTCATAAGAAATCTGGAAACACTTGAATGATAAATCTAGAAACTGTTATGCATAAGAAATACATAATTTAAACTCATCTCCTACCATATTGAGACTGAGTTTCTGAAAGGAAAAATATATTTTTAACAATAGCCATTGGTTTTTAAAATAACATGGAAATATCAGAATCTTCTCTAATATCAGATAACATTTCAAAAAACCATGACCATCCTTCTTAATCTCACATAATACTCAATATACTTGATTTAAGATCACATGCTACTTGAATTAAGCTGGCATGCTACTCAATATACTCAAATTCAGCTCCTTTTATAGCTTCAGTAGCTCGAGATAAAGTTTATCTTCACAAATATCCAGCCAAATTCAAGTATTGTCAAGTCAAACTCAATAAAATTATAATTATTGCTATATAAATTACCAATTTAGTTCTAAATAATATAAAATTATTGAGGTTTTAAAAATCACCCACTGATCTTCACCTTTTCATTTTTATACTGCTGAATTGACTTTTCCCCGGAGATCAATATCCCATAACAGAGAAAAATCATGTTAAATCACAACATCATCATCTAAAAATACTACCCTATCAAGGTTTGGGAAAATCTATTTAAAACATAGTAGTCATTAAAATGTAACACACTAAATCTAACTAACATTAAAGTCACATAAATGTGCAGTGCACATTTAAAAAACACAACCTCACATGAAAATCTTAATGATGAAAGAATAAAACTTATAGATCACACTTTAGATCATAATTTATCATCAAATTATTAATGAGGAAAGAAAAGGAACATAATACACATAAAACTATTGAAGGGGGGGAGAACCCAGGTAACAAAACTGATTGAAAATAAAGAAACCCACCCAAGCAACACATACCATTAGCTTTTTCTTTGCAGCAGTTTCTATTCCAGCATCCTCTACAGCAGTAGAATTATTAGAAATACCACCGTAAAGCATCTGTTGTGATACACATCATCATCATCATAACAAGTAATTTAATAGTTACATTTAAACAAAAAAATATTTTTAAAAGGAATTAGTTAATAATGTAAAAGTTTAATATCAGTTCAAACATATTGTAGTTTTTTTAAAAAAAATTATAAAATAATATAGTTCATTTAAAGATGATCTTGATGCATATAAAATATTTTATTTGTTCTAATAAAATTAACATATAAGCTGTAATAATTGTTTGATCTAAAATTCTCAAAAAAATACCATATATGCTGAAACGGTTCGATAAAAGAAACATATTTTTTGTATGAACTGAAACAATATTTACATAAACATATAAATTTCATTAACATATAATTTGTATGAATGTATAAATAGTATTAACATATAATCTATATAAATATATAAATAGTATTATAATTAATATTGAATAAATTTAAATCAAAAATTTGTGGATTAAATACAAGTTATTGAATTGGTTGGACATAATAAATATAGTAGAAAACATTTAGGATAATTTATAATTAATGAAAATTTATTTTCAGCATGGAGAATTAAATTATAGGAATGAAAACATGATTCAAATGGGTAGTTCAAATTTTGATCATTATGATAATTAATTTTGAAGTTGAGTCCATATGATCCTCGAATGAAATAGTAAACAAAAATCCTATTGAATAAATTATTCCATTGGAAAAAATAATGACACTTATGTACGAGAAATTGGGAAATTGTGACATCCCCAACCCGGAAGCCACTAAACTGGTTCCCCGATCTGATTTGTCACATGACCTCAAGTGAACCTCCCAATAGGTCATAGGTTTCTGACTAGCGGCGATGGCCTAATAGGTCACATGGGGAGACTATACTCTCATTATTAGAGTAAGCCAAAGCAGAACACAAAATAAATAACAGAAGCAATATGAATCAACCAATATACAAGTATAACCAAGAATTTCCCAAACAGAGTACAAACCTGAAATCACATACAACAAGGCCATGCCATACTAGTAGTACAAGTGAATGAGACCCAAAAATAAGACAAATGGACAAAAAACTCCAAACAGTTCCCGACTCCAAGTCTAGATCCTTCTCCATGTACATCCCGAGCCCAACTCAACATCTTAGTGTAGGGACTCTATCCATGTCCTAACCTGTAACCAAGAGATCTACATGGGTACCCAATGGTGGCCTGAGCAGAGTGTGAGTACAAAACTCAGTAGGCCACCACAAACAGTGTCTACAAAATGTTCAGTCTAAAAGATAGTGCATGCAAGTACAAATAAATGGTAAGAAAACAAGGGATAGTTTGGGTGAAATTAGTTAAAAAAAGTTCATTTAATTAATGACTATTTTTTATCCCAACTCAATTTCTTATACCATTTTTACCACATAGCCTATTCTTATCACATGTTCTTTGGTTTACGCATAAATATTATCTACACAAGGGTCTAAGGAAATCAATAACAATGCATAGGGGAAAATAAGCAAGTCCTTATCTCACTAGGGATACAAGTATCACATCAACACAATATCCTCACCTTGAAACCTTATCCTAGGTGTAATGAAACCTTTAAGGAAATATAGCCTCCATCCCCTTCCCTAACCTGTGCATTTTGAGTTGGAGTTTAGATCCTCAGTCTAACTCAACCCATGGGAATAGAACCTCAAGTCAATACCCCCACTCTACCAATCCATGTGCACATGCTTATTTATCAAATCACCATAACCATACCATAACACAACATAACATACCCAATTCCATATGAAATGATCAATCGTAATTCATAAAAAATAACATGGGAATTAATACCATTTTATAACCCATTAACACATTTACCAATTACAGTTCATAGTCATTTAGCCAAATTCCCATTCATGTGCCTTAAACCATTAAGTTTATTCAACAACCCCTATTCCTTATCCAAATTCATCAATGACCATACATGTACCCATTTAACAAATTTATAATTTCACAAGAATTTACCCACTTATGCATTACAAGTACATTTCCTATATCTCATAACATAACCAATTATTACATTCAACCATTAGGTGTATCACAATTCCCATGTATTAACCCATTAAACATATCCATACATTGCCTTATTAAATCCCATTAACATGCTCCATATTTCCCTTTCTATCAACTAATTAAAAGTTTACCATTTAATTTTTCACTAATCCTCTTAGTCATTTCTAACCATATCTCATTTAATAATTGACATAATCCCATTCAACCCAATTTTCTAATTTTCATGTCATGCCAAACAACTCCTTATGCCTTTATCACCCTAGAAATATTTATCATCATTCCATTTACAACTTAATCAACCATTAATACATATTCTACATGGGTTCCACATTATTATTCGACAACCCTTCACTTAACCCTACCACACTATAGGTCTAGGTTTGACGGCGCACCCCATGGGTGGCCCTAAAATGGTCAAGTCCTCCTCTACGCATCCCATGAGAATCATGAGGGTTTCTATTAGTCAATTATATGCCCATATTTATCAAAAACTTCAAAAAAACCAATAACACAAAAGGGGGAAAAATAACACTAACTTACATGCAAAAAACCAAAATAAAACTATGGGATAATACTAGTAGACCACCTACCTAAAATCTGATGATAAAAACACTCTTAATCATATCCTTGGATCCGGATTAAAACACCCCTTGAATCCCCAACCTAGATATCAGTAGGAAAATAGGGTTTTAGAGATTTATAAGGAGATGGTAGAAAGATGAAATCCCTAATCTAAAGAAGGAATCAAGGAAGAGATTAGACTTTCCCAAGGCTTCGATCCTCAACCAACAATGCTCAAAATGACCAAGAATTGAATGAGAACTGCCACTTAGAAACTTGGGTCATTAAAGTTAGTCACTAGGGTTGTAGGGGGTGAAATGGAAGAGAAGTCCGAGTTGGTTTTTAAAATCCCAAGGTGGAAATTTTGTAAATTTTCCAATTTTTTTGGGTCGCATGGTTTACCTGCACGATTTTCCAAATCGTGCGTAAACCGTGCATGAGACACTACCCAGAAAAAACCCCTTCAAACAGTTTCCTAGAAATTCCACACAATTTTATTAACCATTTACCAACTATGCGTAAGCCTCTATCCATGGCTACACGGTTACCTAGGATGATCTACATGGTTTTCACTAATCATGCGGAAACCATGCAACATGCCCATAAATTCCTTTTTCTTATTCTTTTATGTTCTAAACCCCCATAACACCCCCGAGTCCTTACATGAACTTTGGGAAACACTTATTTATCCAAAAATAAGAGGCCCAAACCAAAACTTAAACAAAAACACACCTTAAGAAAATTCAGGCCCTTACAGAAACACTTTTGTATAAGAAATACAAAAATAGATATGTATGAGTAATATGAAAATACTTACATATAAACAATATGGAAAAACTTATGTATAATCAATATGCAAAAAAAATAATTATGGAATCCTTTTAAGTAATATCTATTTTTCCAAAAAAAATATGATACATACAAACTGAACATTTATGTTATAACAGCACTAATTGAATATGCAATATGTTAAGCTGCAATCTGCAAACAATCCACAATATGAAATCTGCAAATACTTATGTTTAAGAAATATTCAAGCAATTATGTATAAGAAAACACTTATGTATAATCAATCAAAAAACAATTAAGTATAATAAATATGAAATCTAAAAACAATTATGTATAATCAATCTGCAAACAATTATGCATGGAATCCTTCTAAGCAATCTACAATATGAAAACACTTATATATAAGAAATATCTAAACAATTATGTATAAGTAGTCTGAAAATAATTTCAATTGGTAGCCAACTGAAATGAATAAATGAACTGTATGTTTTAAATATAGAAAAAATGGAAAGAGCACACAAATGAATATTTTTCAATTATAAATCTTCAATAAAAATAGCATTCAATCAAGAGTAAAAATATATACCTGAGTGGATCATATATGCACAATTGATTTTATGAACCCAACGTTAGTGCTACAACTTATGTTCAACTCAATTTCTTCATCATCATTCATAAAAATTGAAATGTCAACTCAATGTAATGTTTAGAAGAAAACAATAATAATAGTAATATGAATAGCTATTTGACTATTTGTTTCATAAAAAAAGAAATAAAAAATAATAATTTAGATAACACAATAAGTATTTTATATTGAAACAAAATATAGAATAATATTTTTGTGGCCACATGAAAAAATTTATGATACATACAAACAAAACATTTACGTTATAACATCACTAACTGAATATGCAATCTGCTAATCTGCAATCGGAAAACAATTTGCAATCTTCAATCTGCAAATACTTATGTATAATAAATCTAAAAACAATTAAGTATAAGAAAACACTTATATATAAGTAATCTACAAACAATTAATTATAGGAAATATTCAATCTATAATAAACCTTGTTAACAATGTTTTATCTTCCATGCCAATGAATATTATTTCATCTATAAAGGTTCCTCAATCCATTATAGCTCGTTTGGAAAAAATCATGACATCTTTCTTATGGGATTCTCATACAGATGGATGTCATCCTTGGGCTTCATGGTATTGAATGTCCAAGCCAGTTGGTCAGGGGGGAATTGGGCTCAGAAACATCAGGGAAGTGATGCATGGAATGCATGGAAATCTCACCTGGGATGTGATTAAAGGAAGATATTTATGGGGGCGTGTTGTGACAGTAAAATATGGTTATATTTATGAGGCACTAGTGGGAATATCTTCATTCATGTGGTATCTAATCCTACCTATTATTACAGATCTGGGCAATTACACTTGATGGATTGTAGGCTGGGGTGAGATCAACTTCTAGAAACAGAACTGGGTTGGAAGGAAACTCTTTTTCCTAGGATTTCCATTCTCGAACGTCAAAGTTAGACAGTCAATGCGGTATCCTTCTTTTGTTCAAAATATTCTAGAACCTAGAGAATAGAGATTTAATGACCTCATTGAGATTTCAAAAGCACCATACAAATGTGTTTTCACTGATTCGACCTCAGAATCTTTTTTTGGGAAGGATTTCTACCAAGTGTTGGCTTCACTAGTGGTCAATGATATGTGGGGAGACGTGATGTGGTGCAAAGACATCCTGACCAAATATTTTTTCCTAGTTTGGAGAGTTAGGAATAATTCTATCTCCCCAGATGAGAACATAAAGTGTTCGGGTTTTCAGTTGGTTTCCTGATGCTGGTGTTGTTCTGAACCTAAGGAGGAATCCTCTCAACATCTGTTCTTTGAGGTTTAATGGGAGAGGTACGTATGGAGTATATTTGGGATTTTCACTGGTACTTCTTCTCAATATTTCTCCAGAATGAATTTTCTTAGCCTTTGGTTTCAA
This sequence comes from Viscum album, assembly GCA_963277665.1. Classification (NCBI taxonomy): domain Eukaryota; kingdom Viridiplantae; phylum Streptophyta; class Magnoliopsida; order Santalales; family Viscaceae; genus Viscum; species Viscum album. The sequence goes on along the minus strand of OY728130.1, from coordinate 1,191,577,822 downwards.
GGGGTGGAGTCAAACTGCAAAGAGAACAAAGCTAGAGTTTGCATTCTGGTAGCAGGGTGTTGGTGTAACTGGAAAGATAGAAATAGGGATCGCTTCGAGGGAAAGTACATTTCGTGTGTGGATATCAATATAATAATCCAATCTTTATTGATTGATATGGGCCACATTTTCAAACATTGGGAGCTCACGCCTTCTATGTGTTCACTTTTGGATCTCTCTTCATCCACCATTAATTAGAGTAGACCTACTGGAAAATGGGTGAGGTGGAATCCCCATGTCTATAGACTCAACCTCAACACTGATGGGTCGTGTTTATCTGGATTCATGCACGGGGGGTGGTATTTTTTGTGATAATAAAGGTTCTATCATCTTTTTGTTTTTGGCTTCATTTAGAAATTGAAGTTCTCTATAGGAAGAAGAAAATGCTTTGCTTGTCATCCTGGAAGTGTGCAATCAGAGGAACATTCACCTTGTTGCGTTGGAAATGGACTCTCAGGTTCTCCTCAGGTATCTTAAAGGGAAATAATCTACCCCATGGTCAATCATCTACCAAGTGAAAAAGTGCAGGAATTTGATTCATGATGACATGGATATAACTCATATTTAGAGAGAAGGAAATAGGGTGGTCTTCTTCCTTGCTTACAAAGCTTCTATTACTAATGGTGTATCCTACTTTGACACGATTGGGTCCTTACCTTATGATTGTGTAAGCATTATTATTGAGTATTCTCTTATTCTACACTTTTATAGACCCATGTGATCCTTCCTTCCTTGGACACCATTTCTTCAGGGGATCCCTCTTTCTTTAATAAAATTTTTTATTGTGGTGGTTATAATAGCAATATGAGTACCTATTCAAATTTTTGTTTCATAAAAGAGAAATTAAAAAAACATAATTTAGATAACACAGTAAGTATTGTATATTGAAACAAAATATAAAATAATATTTATGTGGCTACATGAAAAAATTTATGATACATACAAACTAAACATTTATGTTATAACGGCACTAATTGAATATGCAATCTACTAATATGAAATCTGCAAACAATCCATAATATGCAATCTGCAAGTACTTATGTATAATAAATCTATAAACAATTATGTATAAGAAAACACTTATGTATAAGTAATCTGAAAATAATTAAGTATAAGAAATATGAAATCTATAATATAAAAACAATTATGTATAAGAAATATTCAAATAATTATGTATGGAATCCTTCTAAGAAATCTATAATATGAAAACACTTATATATAAGCAATCTATAAATAGTTATGTAAAAGCAATCTGCAAATAATTTCAATTAGAAAATAATTGAAAAGAATAAATGAACTATATGTTTTAATTATAGAAAAAATGGAAATTAGCACAAAAAATGCATTTTTTTCAATTATAATATTTCAATAAAATAACAATCAATAAAGAGTATAGATATATACCTGAGTAGATTAAGTATGCATGATTGGTTTAACAAACCCAATGTCAGTCAGTCCATTATGCATGTAATAAAATACATTTAAAAAGCATCAATGAAAACTACAGGAAATATACATGATTGAAACTAAAAAAAATGTGTATTGAATCAAATTAGTTAGGAATATCTAAAATGGAGCATGGTTTTATCTGGTGGAGAAAATATATTTCAACTATAGAAAAAAAAATTAGATAAATAAATAATGACTGAGAAAAAGAAGTACAAGTAGTAATCGGTGAATCAGAACAGGAGATGTATTATATTGATGTTTGAAAAATCCATATGTAGTTGGAAAAAATAAATCTTAGAGAAAACAAAAAAATTCCAGAAAATTATGAGAACCCACTTTTTTTGAAGAACATTATTTTATTATATCCTGCAAAATTTGTATGAACATAGTGAAATGAAAATCTATAAAGTAGAGAAAAATGATACTGAGAAGCTATAAAGGAGAAAATATCATATGCAAGATGCGTTGGGAGATGGATGAATCTATGCTTAGGTAAAATTTTGAACCCTCATTTATTTCTATGAAGGAACAAGGAGATATATTTTAGATGAAAAAATCAGGTTTTTATGATGGTGAATAGAATCATAAAGCTGGTGCGGGGAGTGCTTCACTACGGTAGATCTTGGAGGAGATAGATAATAATGGGAACCCTAGGAGATGGTGGGGGATTTTATAAGTGGGAGGGTATGGAGTTGGAGGGATTGAGGGTGTAAGGAGGTGGATTAGACTATTGGATGAAGGGAGATAATTGAAGAGGAACATTTCAGAGGATATAAAATGGGAATGAGGTTTGTAGGAGGTGTCGAGGATGATGCTGATACCCGGGTGGAAGGAGATGTCGGGGAGGAGTTCAGAGGTGGAGGAAAATACGAAGGTGGAGGAGTTTATGGAGATGGGTGTTGGGGTGGGAGCTAAGAAAATTTGGGAACCCTAATCGCATTTGAGGTTAATCTTGAGCGGGGGACTGTATGGAGGGAGGGAATGAAAAAATGGTTGGGGTGGATGACGTGGAGTGTTGTATGAATGAAACATCATTAATGAGCTGTTGGAGTTGGTGCCCTAGAACCAACTTATTTTTTACTTTATGATAACTTGTATTCATGGTTTTGAATATCAATAAATCACATCATGATTGATCTTCTGCGTAACATTGTATGTGATAATGTTCTAAGAGTAACTATCGCACTAAAAGGTCATAACAGATCCCTATTGTGATGATAACCTGAAAGTTATATGACACTATTATTGAATATATGTTTTATAGCTAGATAATATCATTTTAGGGACACAAATTATATAGGCTATCAGGGGTAGAGACTCATAGAACTTTGATGCACCTTCTCATGGTGTAATCCCTTGGTGATATCTAGTAGGATATTATGAGAACGAGATCCAACAATAGGAAATCCATATTTATAATTTCATTGGATGTCCCTATCTTTGGACATGTGTATTGGTCTTTAGACTTTAAGATTATTATTAATGGATGTTATGAGTTACACACTTAGATGTAGTGATGAAAACCATGACGACAGATGTTCGCGGTGAGGCAGGATATGTTGGGTGTGTCACGAATAATATTTCATTAATGAATAATGCGAGAAAGGATTTATCCCTTTTATTCTTTAATGGAAGATAATATCTCAGGTACTTTGATGAAAATGATATAGCATAAATAAATCCATTTCTATGGTGTTCTATAGGCATGTTCTATTTTTAAAAAGTCAAAGAAATAGATATTGAGCATATAGGATGATGACACTAGAATGAAACCTGTTCGATTAGAGATATTGTGATAAAGGGATTATATTACATGGTAAGCATTCATATGAGGTGACATGTCATTGAGGCATTAACTTCTTTCTCTATGGGTGCCTTGGCATGTTACTAGATGTTAACCTTAGAATTTAGGTAGGTTCTCATAATTCCACTGAGAAATGGTCTTAGAGAGTCACATACTAAGTGTATCTAGTATCTCGGTTAAATAATTTGTTATTTAACAAGTTGAATAAATATTATTCCTAGTCGTGGTTTAATAATTATTCATGTATGCCCAATCGCATTTCTTTCATCACTAGTTATTCAAGGTAATATATTGTGAGTGGAATAATTAATAAATATTGTGGAGGATTGGTGGATTGAGCTTAATGGTCTAGTGAGAAATAATAATATTTAATATTTTTTTATTAAATAATATTTAATTATAATTCTCAAGTTAAGTGCATTTCAGAAAATATTAATGTTTCTGTTATTATTTGACATGGGGGTTTCTCTAGGATTAATGAAATAATTAAAGGCACGTGTGAAAATTATTTATTATTACCCTAGTGAAATAAATGCTCAGTTGTATTATTGTCTCCTTAGACAAGGACAAGCCAAGCGACGCCTATTGGGTTTTGCCCAATAAATTAGAGAAAAGCTCTAAATCCTAGAGATTTCATCCATCTCCATGAATTATCTCAAGAATGAGAGATTTCCTCCTCTATCGGATCAAGGAGAATGCTTTGTAAGCGGTTCTCAAGGTGATCGAAGGCAGACATCGTAAGTGCAAGGATCTTTTGTGCTAGAACCCGAAGACTCCTTCGGCGATGTCCAGAGATATGTAGAGCAAATGTGGATCACCACTAGAGGATATCCACCATTGATCTCTATATCTCAACAACAGTATACCAGCAGATATGTGGTCGAATGAATCAACAAAGAAAGAATCACCTTGGAGGTAATTATTATTTAATTAAATTAATTATAAACAAAATATGTAGATCCACTATCTAGGTTCCAGGTTTTTATTATTTTATCCTATTTCTTTGATTTAATTCCAAGGATCATGGCATTTATCATCACACATATCCTAGATTTTTTATTGAATATTGAAAAAATTAAAGTTGGGCATCGTCCCTCCCACGCTTCTACTGCACCTGAAACCTACAAGAGGAACCCATCTTTAGTATATATGGTTGAATATTGGGGAAATTCCTTTTTGTATTTAATTGAATTTATGTATTATACAATTATTATAAATATTTATCATGTGTTTTGTATTTAAATATTTCATTTTAAATCATAAATATATTCCAAAATTATTGTTTTAATTTTTAGATTCGTAAATTTATTATGAATTTGATTTTGGTTGTATCATTACAAAAAAACATGCATTAGCAGCAGTTTTTCTAATGCTGGTGGTGGTTTAAACCTCCACTTAATCATTTAGTGGTGGTTACTAAAACCACTGTGTATTGTATGGTCAGAATTCATTTTGAAGATGTTGTTTTCTTTTAGCAGTGATTTCTGTATGTGTCGTTTTTTGAGTATTTAGTTGTGATTTTGATTTTATATAGCAGTGTTTTTAAAAAACATTAACCCAAAAATAAAATAGATAATATGAACCTAACCAAATATAATATATTTAATAGCATTTATGTTTAGTGGTGGTTAATAGAAACCATCGATAATTAAGATTTTCAGTAATTTATTTAACGGTGGTTTTTAAAAACCACCGCTAAATATTTCTCCAAAAATTTATTTTTTATAAAAAATATTTAATAAAACAATATAAATATAACAACTTTGATATATAATAAACTAAAAAATAGATATATAATAAACCAATGATACATACACAGTTATATATACATACATCCACATTCATCATAGCCTCATTCAACATAACCTCAATCACCATAACCACTGTCAACCCACACCTCAGTCATCAATATACACATAAGAAATATATCCAACAACACATGCCCAATATACATCCACCCCAAGACCTCTGCTACATCAATATGTCTCAAAATCATCTCATAAACTGAAACTGACAACATCATCTCATTAACTGTAACAAAAAATAAGACAAAAAAATAAAACTAAACATAATAAATCAAAAATTAATGAAGAATTGTTGATAAAATTTAAACATACCAAGAAAACTAAGAACTATCATCACTACCTTTTGAAAAAAAAAATGGATTAGAATTTTCAACCTCTTTCCTATTGCCGACACCTATCGCCTATAATAAAAACTAGAACATTAAAAAAAGAAATACGAAAGAGGAAATTCATGAAATATATTCTGAATGTTGCACATAAATTTTTTTATTTTTTTAATCAAAAAAATTAATTTTAATATAAAATAAATAATATACTATTAAAAACACTTTGAAAACATAAAATTACCTATTTAAGATATGATTCAACACTTGAAACTGAAAAAGGATAAGTATATAACATTATAATTAATTTTTAAATCGACATGTGATGTGATTGAAATTAACTTAATATTTTTTTAAATAATTTGATATAAAAACAATGTATTATATTTTAAAAATAACTCAATGGTGATTATCTCATGATTTGATGTCAATATGAGGTCGTTTTCTATGTTTTTCACTATTATATGCATGTTTTAGTGTTTTAAAACATTAAAACGCATTTAGGAGAATCCTAGGCATACCATAACTCAAAATGATGTGTCTTGAGTTCTTATATTATAGAAAAACAATCTATAGTCATTGAATTCTGATTTCACAGAAATTAGATGTTGTTTTCATAGTTTTAACCCTCTAATACATGTTTTTAAAGGCTTTGTTACCTTTTAAAATTGTTTATCGAGTAATTCTGATCACACTGCATGTTATATTGATGTGTTATCTACACGTACACTTTAAAAATAACTCAAAAGTGGTTTTACAATGATTTCACATCAATATGAGGTTGTTTTCTATGGTTTTGACCATTACACACACATTTTAGTGTTTTAAAACACTAAACACGCATTTACAAACATCCCAAGAAAATCATAACTTGGAATGACATGTCGTCAATTCCTACATTTCAAAAATAAATCTACAGTCATTGTATTCAAATTTTATGTCAATCTGACATATTTTTTCTAGTTTTGACCCCCCGATACATGTTTTTAAAGGGATTTTATACCTTTAAAAAAAATTTACAGAGTCATTCTGACAACACCACATGTTAGATTGACGTGTTTTCTATGCATGCACGTAAAAAATAACTCAAAGCTATTTGTACCATGATTTCATGTTAATATAAGGTTTCTTTATATGTTTTTGACTGTTATACACATGTTTTTGTGTTTTAAAACAGTAAAAATGCATTTATGATCATCTTGGAAAAACCGTAACTTGAAATGACATGTTGTTAGTTCAAAAATTTCAAAAATCAATCTATAGTCATTTTCCACTGATTTTATTTCAATATGACATCATTTTCTGGCTGTTGACCCCCTAACACATGTCTTTAAAGGTTTTAGTACCTTTAAAAATTGTTTACCGAGTCATTCCAACCACACCACACATTAGATTGATATTTTTTCTATGCATACATGTAAAAAATAACTCAACAGTGTTTTCCCCATGATTTCATGTGAATATGAGATCATTTTCTTTGGTTTTTACCATTACATGCACATTTTAGTGTTTTAAAACACAAAAAAACGTTTACATGAATCCTGAAAAACCATAACTCATAATGATGTTTCGTTGATTCCTACATTTCAAAAATAAATCTATGGTTATTTTTCTTTGATTTCATGTCAATCTGATGTTGTTTTCCTAGTTTTAAACCCCTAAAAAATGTTTTTAAACTATTTACTGAGTCATTTCAACTACCCTTCATGTCATATTGACGTGTTGTATATGCATACACATAAAAAATAACTCAAAGATGTTTGTATCATGGGTTCACATCAATCTGAGGTTTTTTTCTATAGTTTTAACTATCACATGTATGTTTTAGTGTTTTACAGCACTAAAAATACGTTTACTGGCATCTCAGGAAAACTATAGATTAGAATGATGTGTCTTCAGTTCCTATATTTCAAAAATAAATCTACGATCATTTTACAATAATTTCATGAAAATATGTTGTCGTTTCCTTGTTTTGACCCCCAACACATGTCTTTAAAGGCCTTGGTACCTTTAAAAACTATGCATCGAGTCATTTAGACCACACTACATGTCATATTGATGAGTTTTCTATGTTTACACATCAAAAATAAGTCACCAATGGTTTTACTATGATTTCATGTCAAACTAAGGTCATTTTCTATGGTTTTCACTATTACACGCACATTTTAGTGTTTTGAAACACTAAATATGCCTTTACAGGCATCCTAGGAAGACCATGACTCAAAATGATGTTTCATTGGTTCCTAAATTCCCAAAATCAATCCAAAATCAATTTTCTTTGATTTCATATAAATCCAACATCATTTTAATGGTTTTGATCCCCCCAACACACATTTTTATGGACTTTAATACATTTAAAAACTGTTTACTGAGTCATTCTGACCACACTGCATGTCAGATTGATATGTTTTATACACATACATGTCAAAAATAACTCAACTATGGTTTTATCGTGATTTCATGTTAATATGAGGGTTTTTTCCATGGTTTTGAAAATTAAATGTACATTTTAGTGTTTTAAAACACTAAAAACTTGTTTAAAGGCATCCCTAGAAAATTGTAACTTGGAATGACATGTTATTAGTTCCTACATTTCAAAAATCAATCTATGGTCATTGTCCTCTGATTTCATATAAATCCGATATCATTTTTCGAGGTTTGACCACCCGACACACGTTTTTAAAGGTCTTTAGTACTTTTAAAAATTGTTTAATGAGTCATTTTTATCACACCACATGTTAGATTGATGTTTTGTCAGTAAATACATGTCAAAAATAAATTAGTGGTGGTTTCCCATAATTTCACATCAATATGAGTCCATTTTCTATGATTTTGACTGCTACACGCATGTTTTTGTGTTTTAAAACACTAAAAACGCATTTATGGGAATACTGGGGAAACCATAACTTGGAATGACATACTTTAAGTTCCAACATTTAAAAAATAAATCTATGGTCATTTTCCTTTGATTTCATACCAATATAACAAATTTTTACTAGTTTTGACCCCTTGAAAAACATTTTTAAAGGTTTTGATACCTTTAAAACTGTTTATGGAGTCATTCTAACCACACCGCATTTTATATTGAAATATTTTCTATTCATACAAATAAAAATAACTCAAAATTGTTTCCCATAATTTCATGCTAATTTGAGGTCATTTTCAATGGTTTTGATCATTATATGCACATTTTAGTGTTTTAAAACACTGAAAACCCGTTTATGGGCATCCCAACAAACTATAAATCAAAATGGTGTTACTTTGGTTCCTATATTTCACAAATCAATATATGGTCTTTTAATCTAATTTCATGTCCATATGGCATCTTTTTCCTAATTTTGACCCCTCGACACATGTTTTAAAGGCTTTGGTACATTTAAAATATATTTACTGATTCATTTTGACTACAATGCATGTCGGATTGACATATTTTTCACATGTTTATATAAAAAATACCTCAATTGTGGTTCTACCATGATTTTACGTTAATATGATGTTTTTTCTATGGTTTTTTACTGTTACATGCACGTCTTAGTGTTTTAAAACACTAAAAACACATTTAGGGTCATCTCGAACAAACTATAACTTGGAATAATGTTCTGTCAGATCCTACATTTCAAAAAGAAATCTTCGATTGTTTTTCTCTAATTTCATGGAAATTCGAAATTGTTTTCCTATTTTTGACCCCTCCACACATGATTTTAAAGGTTTTGGTACCTTTAAAAACTATTTACTAAGACATTTAGACCACACCACACGTTGGATTGACGTGTTTTCTATGCATACATTTAAAAAATATCTCAAAACTATTTTTCCCATGATTTTATGTCATTTTGAGGTTTTTTATGGTTTTAATTGTTATATGCATGTTTAAGTGTTTTAAAACACTGAAAACCAGTTTATAGGAGTCTTAGGAAAACTATAACTTGGAATGATGTTCTGTTGGTTCCTATATCCTAAAAATCAATCTAAAGTAATCATCCTATGATTTCATGATAATATTACATTGTTTTCATGATTTTGACCCCCTGATACATGTTTTTAAAGGATTTGATACCTTTAAAAACTATTTATTGAGTCATCCTGACCACACCGCACGTTGGATTGATGTGTTGTCTATTCATACACATAAAAAATGTCTAAATGGTGGGTTTTCCATGATTTTAAATCAATCTAAGTTTTTTTTCTATGGTTAGGATTACATGCATGTTTTAGTGTTTTAAAACTCTATAATTTTATTTACATGCATCTTGGGAAAATTGTAACTCATAATGACATATTGTCAGTTCCTATATTTTAAAAATCAATCTATGGTCATTTTACTATTATTTCATGACAATATGACATCATTTTCTTTGTTTTGACCCCCCGACACATGTTTTTAAAGGATTTGGTACCTTTAAAAATGGTTTATCAATTAATTCTGACTACACTGCAAGTCAGATTGATGCGCAGTCTATGTGTACACATCAAAAATAATTCAATGGTGGTTGTATCATGATTTCAAAACAATATTAGATCAAAAATAATTCAACGGTGGTTGTATCATGATTTTAAAACAATATTAGATTTTTTTCTATGGTTTTGACTTTTACATACATGTTTTAGTGTTTTAAAACACTAAACATGTGTTTACGAGCATCCTATAAAACCATTATTTAGAATGATGTTTTTTCAGTTCCTACATTTCAAAAATCAATACATGATCATTTTTCTCTGATTTCATGGAAATATGATGATGTTTTTCTAGTTTTGACCCCCCAAAACACATTTTTAAAGCCTTTGGTACCTTTAAAAAATATTTTTCGAGACATTATGACCACACCACAACTTGTATTGATGTGTTTTCTACATTTACACATCAAAAATAATTTAATGGTGGTTTACACATGATTTCACATCAATCTTATACCATTTTCTATGGTTTGGAGTGTTACATGCACATTTTAGTGTTTTAAAACACTAAAAACGTGTTTAAGAGTATTATGAGAAATCGTTATTCATAATAACATGTACTCAGTTCCTATATTTAAAAAATAAATCTATAGTCATTTTCCTATGATTTCATGGAAATTCGATGCTTTTTTCTCAATTTTGACCGCATGACACATTTTTTAAAGGTTTTGGTACCTTTATAAACTATTTATTGAGTCAAAAATAAGGAAATGATCTTGAATTGTTTTCAAAATTAAGGATAAGGATCTATAATTCATTTTTGATGTGTAGTAATCAACTAAAAATTAATCTGGCACAAGATGTGGTTGGTATGACTCAAAGTACATTTTTTCAATATTAAAGTGTCATTTTAGTTTTATTTATGGAAGTTATATGTGTTCTTTGAAAATATGTGAATGATCTATATAATTTAGAATTTACCTCAGTAGGATGAGCTAAAAGTTTGGAAATTTCCTCATGGTCCATGCTATTTATCCACTAAAATCCAAAAACTAAATAATTTTTCATTGTTGATCGCCATTGATCCCGTGATTTCCTAAAAAAGTCTTATTCTTGCACATTTTATTTCAACATTTCAATTTCTATTTGTGATTCCAAATCAACAGAACTACTCATACACCCACAAGTGTAGCAATAATTGATTAAAAATCCATACCAATGATAGCTGGTGGAGTGGGCCCATAACCCATCCCCTATACATGTCTAGGATGCTCCTTCCATAAAACAATTGAAACTACATTGTTCTGGGAAACTAATGATGATTGTGATGGGTTCTCATCCCATACTTATCGAATTTTAACCTATTAATAAAAAATATTAACAATGATTTTTTTTAAATATCTAAAATTTGTAATACTATGTAATTAATAAATTTTTCATTGCTATTTATTATTATTTCATTACTATAAAAACATAATATTGAAAAATATATTATAACAATAAACAAGCCTTGAACCCAATTAATTGGGGTTGGCTAGATGTGTCAAATGACACCAAATTGGCATCGTTTGATCTATGTAGCCAACCCCATTTATTTTGGTTTAAGGATTGTTTGTTTTTATAATATTTTTTTCATTATTATGTTTTTATAGTTATAAAATTACATGAAATGGTAATAAAAAGTACTTACTCTGATGCCTTTGGTTGGGTCATTTACAAAACTATCATTGGGTTTCATATGTGCTTTAAACTACATCTACTTTTAGCAAACAAAGTGACCTCATTAATTATACTTTATAAAAAATATAAAAAAGTTAGAAAAAATCATGAATTATAATAAAATGATATAAATAATAATTAATAAAATACAAACCAAAATTGTTCTTTTTCTTGAAAAACTCCAAGACCCACTGATATGTGGAATGAATTATTTCTCATAGTTCACAATATTTTTGTAGATAATTCCTACAAAAATTAGAAAAATTAATAAAAATTTATAATTTTATTATGTTTATGTTATTAATATACAATAAAATGTGAAATTATCTTATGATATGCATCTATGATAATATCAAAAAACAACTTCCATTGATCAAGAGAAATACCTTCAATCACTTTCTCATACATCTATCATGATCCCAGAGATGTTTCTTTAAACTTATTCCATAATCTTCATTTAAAATATCTCAATTTATTTCCCAAATGTTTCATAGTCCATGGGCGTGAAATGGAGTGAGGGACATCAAAATGAAAAAACATCTAGAAATAGAAAATATAACACTTTATAAGTATATTATAAAATTTTATTTATGTATTTTAAATTAGTTATCAATGAATATTAAATTAATATTAACTTTAGTTGAGTATCAAAGACCTCATTTTTACAATATGTAGGAATATGCCTCCAATATTTATAATTAATAGGAAAGCTCATCGTTTCACAAGAAAGATACCCAAGAATATGCCTATAGTTTCTTACAGAACCACTAGTAGGCACCCTGAACTCATAAAATGTAATAATAATCTTGAATTCCTTTAGGTCCCATAACCCTTCCATGTCTATAGTTATATCACTTTTATTGTAATATTTATCTATTTTGAAAATGCATTAAAATTTTAATAAAATATATAGTTTTTTTGTACAATGAAATACATAAAAGTAACAGTAACTCACCAATATCCCATAGATGGAGGGGTGACCAACTACACTATCCCCAAAGGTGAATCGATCATTGGACTAACAACAACATTTGGGGAAATTGTTGGTTGTTAGTACTCTTAGGTATAATGGAAACACTCAAATCCATTGAAGTTGACAGTAGTGGTGGCATACTCTGAAATGCTAGTCGGTTAGGATCATGATTTTTTTTTCAACATTCCTACAATTCAAATGGTTTAGATATATTAAATATATAAGAAATTCTAGACTAAAAAATTATAGGAAAAAAAGAAAAACTAGAACAATGTATATAAGTAAGAAACACTTATCAAAGAGAAATTGTAATATATTTTCATTAACAATTTATACATTCAGTTATCTTCATATTCATTGTATTCATTGTTATCAACCTCCATTGTTATTAGTTCTTCATTTTCACCCTCTCTTGTATATTATATTGTTTCAATATTGTAATAAAAAATTTCAATGTTTTGTGGTTGATAAGGTTCACTGTCACAAAGTTCCAATTGATCATCATCACTCATATCATATAAGTCTATCTGCTTTTAGTGTACAAAAAAACTCTATCCTTAATTTATTTAATTATCTATATAATAAACCATCTTTACTTGTGGATCTAAGATAAATGGACCATCCTCTGGATGCTCAATAGTATGGATCAAGCGAGAGAAGTTGAAAAAAGTAAAATGTAATGAATCTTTCATTATACCCCTATCAATTTTTTCCCACATGCATTTGAATAAGATAACTAAAAACTAACTATTATAGTTTAATTAAATTATATTATCCATATTTCTAAAGTATCCAACATCTGGAAGTTTAAATACACCACTATTTTTGAGTTTTCAAGTCTTATTCGTGATAAATTGTATAAAACATGAATCCATGAATATTGTAGGCATTTAATCTATTAGATTTACCTAGAGTACCTTGAGCCAAAATCATCAAATCATTTGATATTTAAGCTCACTTTTCAACATTCATTATCTAGAAAAAATATATAAGGTGTTACTTTTAACATTTAAAAAATAACTACACATCAATAATATGAATATGAGTATATACTTAAATGATAGGAAAACCATTTGACAATCTTCTTATTAATAGATTTTATTAATTCCTACTTTTTTTTAGCCTGATCGCTTAGTATTCTATTTTTTTTAGTCACAATTATTTAATAAATGGATATGAAATAAGACTATTCAGTAGCACATATATATGTGTTTGTAGTAACTCTAATTCAGTTAGTGTAAAATTTTACTCATTTCCAACTAGTCATCTGATAGTTGGAAATACTGATGATTTATTTTTAAAATGATAATTAGTGGATATTTCATTAACACATCCAACACGATTATATCTAGTCTCAATATCATCCAAATACCTAGAACAGAAGGTCAAGAACTCTTTGACTATGTAACCTTCTACAATAGATCCTTCTGATTGAGATTTATTCCTCACATATGATTTCAAATGACCCAAAACTTTTATGTAATGATTTTATAAAATTGAATTCACCAATTAAAAAAAATATTTCAACATACCTCTCAATTGGATTTATCCATCGATAGTGTACCAGTCCACTAAGTTTAGCTTCTTCAATAAAATTAATAGCTGAATGAATAATGAATGTGAAGAATAAAGGGGTAAATAACATCTCCAACTGAAAAAGTGTCAATGAAATTATTTATTAAAGTTTATCAATATCAGTTGGATTTATATTTTTTCTAAAAAATCACTGAAAATGGTATAAAACTCAACTAGAACCATAGTTACTTTTTCAGGTAACATATTACAGTATTCCAATGGAAACAACTACTCCATCAGAATATGTGAGTCAATATTTTTCAATCCATGTAACTTTCAATGTTTTAAGTAAACACACCTTGATATGTTACTTGAATATTCATCTCTCACTTTTACACTCTTTAAATTTTGAAGGAATACATATTTCTCATGATTTTTCATTGTAAAAATAGCCAAAGGATACTTTCTATTCACATTTTCCCACAAACCATTCTTTACATTCATTGACTCAAAATCCTTACAATCATTAAATTTATCCTTTGATTTACCCTTCTCATTAAGTAATGTAAAAATTTTATTGTCACATAAATTATTCTCAATATGAATTACGTTAATATTATGACATACCAAATTAAACTCCTAATAAGGAAGTTTGAAAAATAACTATTTTTCTTTCATTATTGTGCTCATCTGCTTTGCATATCGTACCTCATACCCTTTCCCCATTCATTAAAATGATTACATTTTCCAAATTCTTCAAAGACGTTCATTAATTTTCCCAAGATTTATGAACCAAATAACACCTTTGGTGGCTTTCACAATTTAATATCTCTATTGAATTGTTTTTTAACCTGAATTTATGAGAAACATCAAGAAATTGATGATGAAACATAAAACACTATTTTCTTCTATGAGGTAATCATCGAGGTTCAAAATCAAAATTATAGACTGGATAAGCCAAACCAAAATGACTATTCCTACTAGATAAATTTCATATTCTAGGAAAGCCACTAATTTTCCACATTAAAGAAACATGAATTTTGAATATTTTTCTCATTGAAACGTTATATGTTTCTAGGTCGGTATCCCATAATTCTCACTATTCTTTTATTAGAGTTTGAAGGTATACATCAATGTATTATTCAAGAATTTTTTTCTCATAATAATAATCAAAATAATGAAAGAATAATTCTTCATACACATACATGGAGGTATATTATAGGGGATCAAAACAATTATCCAAATTCTATAATTAGAACTTAAAGTACCAATAATGTTAAAACCATTAGAAGCTAATCCCAAAAGTACATTCCTCGGATCTGAAAAAATCTGGATATAATGAATCAAACATATTCTATGACGTTGAATCTTTTGGATGTCTCATTAATCCATCATTACTATCTTAAGAATGCCACTTCATATTGTATACATTCTTAGATGACATGAATAATCTTTGAAAGTGTGGTTTCATAGGAATGTAATGAAATAACTTTGTAAGAGTTTTCTTATTCTATTTCTTTATGGGGTTGCATTGATTTATACTTTCACAATTGTTCATTTACTTCCATCTACTTGTATCAAATATTATGCATTATTCTTTATCAGACTCTTCTCCCAAGAAAATCATGCAATAATTAGGGAATTCGTGTATCTTTATATAATCATGTCCATGTTTTTTTATTACTTTATTCAAACCATAGAATGATTCAAGGATCTTAGCTTCACTAAATGCATCATGAAGCAACTCTAAAATCATTTACATTTGTTTTTTAGTAATTCCACAGAGAAATTTGATATGATACAACTTAAGAATAAAAGAAAACTTTGAATACTTGACACACCCTTCATACAGTTCTTTATATATGTATTTAACTAATTCATTAAACTCGTTTTTTGGTCACTAAAGTTATGAGAAATAATAACCTACTTTGTATCAACTGAAGGTTCTATTGATCTATTAAAATCTTGTACATTATATCCATAAAATCTAAATGTATAATTCATCAAAATCCAAACTAAATTCTCCAACAGAAAGTCACTATGTTCTTTGTTCATAGTATTATCATTTTGTTTACTTTCCATAACATTCGATTCACCATGCTAAATCCATTATACATATGGAGTAGGAAACAATTTCAATATAAAACTCTCATAAACTTCTTTCTATTCTACTATCGCTTGAATTTATAATCAAGACGCAAATATTTTATTCTACTATCCACTGATTGGTTTGAAATTGCATATTTTAACAATTCTTCCAAACCCTTGGCATATCGAGGTCTGTTTTGAGGTAAATTAATCCAAATTTTATCTATAGGAATTGGATTGTCACTCTTCTCCCTAAATATTTAGATATAGATATATAAATTTTTAATCAAATAACTATAATTAAAATTAAACATCACCAAACTTTGTCATTGATCAGGTTAGGGTCTTGATTTGACATAACACAAATTCAATATAAAAATGATTCAATCCCACATTAAAAACATAAACAGCACTCAATTACACATAACTTTATATAATTTAATTAAAACCCTTATAAAAATTCAATCAATCATACCTTTAAGGATGTCGGGGGTCACAGTCACCAGAAAAAAGGGAAGAGAGGCCTTTTTAGGTTGTCTTCAAGAATCAGGGGTAGGCAGGGTCACAATGGTCATCGATAGGGGGATCGAGGTCATGAAGGTCATCGATATGGGGTTTAGGGACATGACGGTCACCATAAGAGAGGGTTGGGGTCATAAAAGTAGTTGATAGGGGGGTTGGGATCACGACGGTCGCTGGTAGGGGGTTGGGGTCATGGCGGTCATCGGTAGGGGGTTGGGGTCATGACGATCACTGATAGGGGGTTAAGGGTTCTAGATTTAGATGATATGGAGGGTCAGGGTCATGATGGTCATTAGAAGGGGGTCCTGGGTTATGCTTGTCACCAGAAGAGCGGTCGGGGTCATAGAAGTTGTTGTCATGAGTAGAGGGTTGGGGTCATGGAAATCGGTTTCGGGATCAGGGGGTTAGGTTCGGGGGTTGCTAAGGGGAGTGGGAGGGGTGGTGGATGTTTAGGGTGAAAGAGATAGGGGAGGAATTTTTATATTATTGTTTTTAAAAAATTGAGAAACTATTTAATTAAAAATGCAACTGAATATTTAAATAAAAAAATATAGTGGTGGTTATATGAAACTTCCATTATATTATAATTTTTTTTAATATGATTTATTTCATGACGGTTATTAAAACCACTACTAATAAACCACTGTAAAGACTTGTTTTTTTTAGTGCATATGTAATTTTGATGAAGTAATCTGCACTAACAATGTCACATTGTTGATGAACTATTTATATTTTAGTGGTTTTTTGTGACTATTAGTAATTTATACGATTCATATTTTATTTATTTATTAAACTTGTTCTCATTCAATTTTTCTACCAGTTCTAAATTAATCAAGATGTATTTATTAGTGTGGTGGATTTATTTATTTTTGTTATGGTTAATCATTATTTCCATGAATTATAATTAAAAGATTTATTGATTGTTGGGAAATATAAATCTATTATGAGGTTCCTTGATGTTGATTATACAAACTATTTCAATTGCATAGTTATTGAAAATTATTTCATTTAACTTCGGTTTTTTAGTTACACTTTCTTTATTTCATTTTTCCTTTACCCTCTAACTGATTTATTTGCGGTTGAATATGTTAAAGGATAACATTTGACTAATTTAATGATTTTATTAACATATATATATTAGTTCAATTTCTAATTTATTAATGAAAGTTTTTCAATGTGATTTTATTTTAGATATGATTGTGTTTTGTGGATTCATTAATATTTAATAAAAAATAAAAAATATTTAAATATTTTTTAATTTACTTTTTAGATATACATCATTGTTAATACTAAAAATCATTCCCTCTATTAAATTTTTTTTGTTGATTTTTATGAAATTTTTAATTAATTTTAAAAAAACATATGTATTATATTTTGAATATTAATTATTATAATATATTATATTATTCATTAATTAATTATAAACCATTTAATGTATGTGCTTTGAATTTTTTAGTAACTTTTTTTTACTATTTTTAATTTATATCAGATTTATTTATTTTCATAAAATATTCAAATATCTAAATTTTTTATAATATAACATATGTTTAATTTTTTAAATGATGAATATTTTATTTTTAAATCATTAATAATAATTTCTACAACAAAAAACACATGTTATCTATAAATTTATGTAGTTTTTGAATATAATGATGAATATCCTAAAAACTTGAATGTAACATGTCATAAACTAACTCAAGACACACCCAATCTGGGCACCCATTCTGACTTGTGATAAGGCCCAAGAGGCATTCTCGGTCCTCCAGGGCTAGAAAAATGTGTTAGGGAATCAAATAGAGAATGTTGTGAATGATTTGTCCTAAAAAAATATAAATAAAGAATTTCTACCTGATAACCCAATGTAACCATTCCATAGTTTGGATGACCACATCACAGAATAATAAGATACACAAAATGAATAATATAATATAAATGAAATGAATTATTATAACCAAGGACAAAAAAATTAACAACACAATCCATCAACAACAAAAACCAAAACAGAATCACCGAGGTGATAAAATATATAGAGTGTGAGAAATAGATCTTAGAAGGATGATACATAATAGAAACCAAAATAAATAAAAATAACCTGATAGATAGCTATTATCTCCTTATGTTGAGTGGAATGCTTTTAATTGGTTTTATCCATATCTAAACTAGTACACAAAAATCACCAATTATAACTCAATAGATCCATAGAAACATGTAATTATGATAGGTGTGAGCTACACAACCCAGTAGAAAACCACCTATCGGTCCATGCATACCCTTTAAAGGTTAAAAGATTTCATGTTAGTTTCAAAATAGATACAACGATATTTATAAATATGGATTTAACTTTCAAATGGGAGAAAATGTTTAATTTAACCTTTAAAATAAATCATTATAAAAGAGAGTCAAAGGAGAACATATTTCTTTCTACATAAAATATAAATAAAATGAGTTATTATTTTAAAACCATTTACATATTTTACTAATAATAAAACATTAAAATAATTAATTTAAAAACATTACTTAATGAGGTTTTTTGGTCTTATGGGGTAATCTAAGAAGAGGTTATACAACCTAATATAATAAGATCTACTCTAGATGAAAAAAATCTTCACTAATACCTTTTATTTCCCTCACCGGCCCAACCAAGGGGCACAATCCCATAAGTAGTGCATATACTATATTAGTGCCACTAGCTAGAGCATGATCATAAATTGTACAATATATTTACCTAGAAATCCAACCTAGATACTCATGGTTAGCTATGAATCATAAAAGGAGGTTAGTTTAACAAATATTACATAGAAATAAATTAAGTTCAAAGCTTAAATAAGTTAAACATCAACCTCTGACACCATCAAAAGAAACAACCCCAATTATGTGAAGAACATAAATGAATGTACATAATACCATTAATCATGCCCTATTACATACATAACACAATTAAACATTGATTTAAAAAATACGTGTGGTGTGTTTAAAATGGTGAGATATTTAGAAAACCATTTTGAACGTTCCAAATGGTCCTTATGAATATTTCATTTAAAACCATATTACAAAACATATTTTCTAAAAAACACTATTTATAATTCAAATATCAATTTTAAGGATCCAAATAGTCCTTTATTCAAACTTTTATGAGTATGGATTTCCAAAAGAGACTTAACACATTTGAACCAAAGAGAAATTCATTCTCTTTTAATGAAAATGAAAGTTGAAACCATCCTTTATCCAAAACTAATAATTATAATTGGTGTAATTTTCAAAACACACAAGACATTGAGAAAAGAAAACATAGTTCTAAATTTAAAGAGTTGTACAAGAGACCACCTAACTTTAAACTCATCACATCTACCAATGATGGTGATAATCCATCTCAAAGAGACCCAATAAGATCTAAAATGCCGAGGAGAACCCTAAAACATCAAAAAACTAAATAATAAATCGATAAATAGTGAATACCTAGGTTATTGAGACCTAAATATGAAAGAATAAGAGAATAAAAACAAGGGAAAAGGAATGTTAGAGCTTAAAATATTATTACCTTGTATATTTGGACATAAATATTGATTAAAAACAAAAATTCATCAAAAGGGAGAATAAAATTAAGGGGGAGAATCCATGGGGTCATGTGAGCCAAATAAAGAAAGATATTAAAGGATTTTGGTTAATAATAAAATAGGGAAAAAATGGTAATTTCTACTTTTAAATTTTTAGTCACTTCACATGTTGTGTCCACTCGATTGGCCAAAAAATGTGCCAATCATGTGCCTCCTATTGGAGGATCTGAGCACTCACATGGCTAGGCCACATGTTAGAATAAACATTTACCAACCATGCCTGAATGGCTCAAAGGCCTTCATTTTTATTGATTTTTGATAACCCCCCTTTCAAGTGATGAGGGGGAACCCTTACAAGGCATGTAGGCTTAGAGATTACATGGCCCGTAGGCTTAGGAGATTACATGACCCGAAGGTCTTAGGGAATTCAACCAGACTATCTACAAGGAACTGCCCCTCCCCAGCATCTGCATCCTGATAGTAGCTCTCCACCTTTGCATGACCATCTGGCTATGCTTCTCGTGCAAGCACAGGATGGTACTGATGGAATAGCCATACCCTCTCATTCTGACAATCTATTTGGCTCTGCTCTGGTGAGTGCACCTGCTCTGAATCCTCTTCTGGGGCTGCTTCTTTTTTGTAGTGTGTCTGGGGCCTGCATTCATGTGGATCAAAGGCCTTGGGGTGGCCCTAAGGCCTTAAGGTGGCCTGAAGGCCTTCAGAATCAACTGGCCCGAAGGTCTTGGGTGGCCCGAAAGCCTTTCAGGACTTAAGGACCAAACTGGTGGCCCGAAGGCCTAGATGGATGAATAGTTTCGGCTGCTACAGTACCGAATAGTTCCTGCTACAGTACTTCTATAGTAACCCAGAAATATACCTCCACACGGATTTGATCTCGGGTCTCTTGGATGCACCTAGAGAGTCCTCACCAAATGGGCTGAGGCTCATGTGCACCAACCATGAAATTTGGAAATAACATAATATGTGGGGCTATTTCATGGTTGTCACACAATTAATACTAAGCATGAAACTTAACCATTTAATATGAATTGATACCCCAAATTATTATAATTTCATTGAAATTCAAATGATATGGGGAGTTAAATAATAAGAACTCAAAAATAAATAAAATAATAGAGTCAATCGAGATTAAGGTGTGTTAATTCTCCCAATCATAATGCTTTCTCTCCCTAAACATCAATGGAAGGATCAATTAATCAGTTCAAGTAATTTTGATGGAGATTCCCTAATGAAGAGACAACCAAAAAAACCAAAAACTAGAAAATTAAAAATACCACCCTTGAAGAAAATAATTAATCACTAATGTAAAATTGAGTATACTCTATGCACTCAGTTTTCAACATAAAATTAACATGAAAAGACAACTAACTGGCCAACCTATGGTCTCAAAACTATTGAAACAATAACTTACCAAGGGTAAAGGATAACTCTCTCACAAAAGGTCCCAACAAAAAAGGAACACCCCAAATCAAACATAAACACACCAAAAGGGACCCACTATAGTATTCTTAAAACCTCTAGCATAATCCATAAAATAATTCAAGATCCAAAACTAGGAAAACAGTTAAAAGTTGGTTCAAGTTATACAAGGGAAAGATATTAATTTAACAACTTGAAATCACAACTCATTAGAGAAAAACAAGAATAAATTCTCACAATTATATGATATATATTCTTCTATGTGGTTTCATTTAATGTCCATGTCTTGGTTCTCCATCATGTGATCAAAACGGGTCACCACGTGACCTCAGGTACACATCCTCGTATACCAAAGGTTTCTGAGTAATAGCGTGTATCAAATGAATATAGTGGGTAGAATATACCCTTTGGTATAGAGTGACAATAACATTGTATATAAAATAAACAAATCAACCACACATTCAAACATTATAAAGAGGAAAATTCCAAATCAAACAAATATAATCAATCCATGTAATGATGTGTATAAAGTCATTCTAAATGTTGTGATGAAAGTTATACAAGAAAATAACCAAAAAAACATACTCAAATGAAAGAATACCAACACCAATATTGAACCACATGATTAGTCTGATCACCATGCTTCTATCCTGACAAGAAATTAATAAATCAGGTTTAGGGTTCCATACCCTAGTCCATACCAACATCTATAAGGACATCTCGGGTACCAAACGACGCTCGAACATGGTGTGAGGAAAACTCTGTAGGCCGACACCCATAGTGTATAAAAAATCCAGTATGAGATTAATGCATTAAATAGTATGATATATAGTATCATTTATTAAATATCAAAAGAAAAACCAAAATAAACATGTTGGCCCATGTATTATAGGTTGACACCCAGGTTCAGCTTTACCTACTTTTCCATAGTGTTGGATGTATATGTCCATGCACCTCAATACAACCCACCATTGAGGACCTCCATGACCATCCTCCCAATCTCTCCCTTAGGTATCATATAATTATACACATATCCCTCAATCCCCATATCAACATGCATCTCAGTATTCTACCCTCATGCATCAAGTATCTACGCATATTGTCCTTAGGCCCATATGATCATGTGTTAAAGAATCTTACCCTAAGGTATCAAGAATAAACACATCTCACCCTCATACCTATATAATCATGCATTTTAGCATCTCATCCCTAGGATCATATAATCATGAATCTCAATATCTCACCCACAAGATTCAAGCAATCAACATGTCTCACCCTCAGGCTAGTATAATCATGCATCTCAGCATCTTTCCCTTAGGCCCGTATAATCATGCATCTCAACATCTTTCCCTCTAGCATCAAGAATCAATTAAAGCATAAATAATATCCATACATGGAAAACATAACATGATAATCCAAAAGTATTAACTCATTACATTTGTCATAGATCTCACTATTATCTTGATCCATGCTGAGTTATGATTTGATTTTCAATTATACCAATTCAAAATTTACACAAAAAGCATACCATAACATATTAAAACACCCAAATATTCCATATAATTATAGGTTCTTAATTTCCACATTCCCAACAAAATTCAAGGGTTGACACTCCTCTCAGGTGGCCACAAGTCTCGGTCATAATCATCATCATACCCAATGAGATTCATGGGAGGTCTAGGGAAAAAATATAAATGGTTTCAAATAAAAAAATTCACACATATTATGTTTCAACATGATCACATAGGTTTCACATACTATAGGACTAGATAAGACTATATGAACTTTTTTAGTGAACCTACATCAAGAAATGGATAAGAAGAAACCACGATCAAACACCTAGACCTACAAGCAACACCACAATTCCTGATTCTAAGTTGTTTGGATCAAACCAAGGATAAAAGGATTGAGAATAGACATTAGATAAGTTTCCAAAGATCCATAGAACCTTAAAAGTCCATTAATATCATATTAGTTTCAAAATATGGGATTAATAAGGATAAATAGGGTTTTTTGAGGTGTAAAATGACATCACATCCCCTCACTTACACGGCCTATCCCCACACCTCTGGGTAGCTAGTGGGAACCACTAGCTCACCAGTGGTTCCCTCTAACACACCTATGGTTTTAAAGACCCCACCGACTAGTTAGTGGGTCTTACCAGTTGGTTGGTGGTCTCTTGTATCTATAACATCCTCAAATTTTTAAGGATAATAAAACTCACTTCGTAAATAATTTATGAGTATTTTGATGTGAAAAATGTAAGTTCTCAATAAATATAATTTAATAAATTATCTAAAGGCTTTATGTAAGATTAAAAGCTTTGTAAATACTTTTTAATATTATATGGAATATTTTCAGAGTTAGGGGTTGAGTCAGCATGGAATTCTGAGACCCATAGAGCCTTCATGACGATTTAATAAAAATATTAAAAATATTATATTATATGTGTGTGCTATTTTACCAAAATAATGAAATATCTCATGAACGGTATCTCATATGAGAAATATGAGACCACCATTAGGTATAAGATGCAGGGTTTACCCTAGGTATGACATAACATTTGTGTGCATCGTACATTTAGTCATGTGAGGATAATTTATTTTATATTTTATATTATATTTTTCCAAAAAAATGGAATATCTTCTCAACAATGTATCGTATGAGAAATATGATACCACCATTAGGTCCGAAATAAGAGTTTTACCCTAGGTGCAACATAAGCTTTGTATGCATTGTGTGTTTGGATACATCACATGCAAGGGTAATAATAATAATTATATTATTATTATTTGTGTTGAAGAGATTAAAATGGAAATTACATATGTAATTAAATAATTTGGAATCTGATTAAATGATGAACATTATTTCTCTATGTGTTTATATTTATTGGTGATCAATGTAAGGGCGGTGAAATTATTACCTGTGATAAATAAATGCAATTGTGTGGTTAATAAAAAAATTATTAACTATTTGGTTTTTAATGGAAGTTTTATTTAAAATTATAATAGTGTAAATGATGTTATTTTTTTAATAATAATATTAATAATTAAAAAAAATTAATATTATTATTATTATATCTGTGTGTGAGAAATTAAAAATGATCATGTGTGTGTGTCTATATATATATGGGATAAATATATATGTAGATATATACATGTGCGGATGTATATATGGATGTGTGTGTGTGTATAATGTGTCTATGGGTTATATATATGTGTATGTGGGTGAATGTATGTATATACAGATATGTGTGTGTGTGTGTGTAACGTGTATATATAGGGGTTAAATATAAGTATATATATGTGGGGGGGTTATATGTATATATGGGTGTGTGTATACACATATATATTTTGTATAAATATATATATGTGTGTGTTTGTGTGAAATTTAATATACATATTTAATAAGGTTAGATTAATTATGTTTTAAAAGGGGGAATTGAAAAACGCATGAAGGGATCCATGGGGTTTCACATGGATTTGAGATGAGAGAGAAAATAAAATTATTAAATGTAATAATTAAAAACAATAGAAGTGGTTTTCACATGAGGGGAACATTAATTCATGGGTTAATATTATAGAGAAATATATAAAAAATTGTACTAAATAAAAATGAGAAAAGTATCTAATAAATTGGATTTGGTGTACTTATGGAGGTATAATTACTCCCCCTCACAACACTCTATTGCCCCTCACATCACATTCCTCCTTATCTCTTCTATTATTTTTTTATTTTATAATTATTTTTTAAAATTATTTCTTCGATATCATCTTTGATATTGATCATATTGACTTTTCATTGGAGTTTTTGGATTCTTCCTAACAAGTAGAAGATAAATTCGACTTTTGTTTTTGAAGGTAGTAAGGTATTTTCTATCAAATTTTTCACATTTTAAATGGATCATTTAAAATAAATTATCAAAATATAATTATCAAAATATAATTTATAAGAAATTATCATAAGATGATTATAGAAAGATAATTACTCTTGAGGGGAAAATTTTTAACGCATGTGTTGGCCTAAAATAATAATTAGGAAACTATTCAGGAGATAGAAAGTATTATCACGTGTAATATTTTATTTCTTCTATAAATAAAATAGTTGGTTTTGGTTTTAGTAATCCTTGGCATGTGATCATATTTCTAGTTGGTGTGAGAACACAGTTTGGGTGATGAAACCTTTGACAGGTCTTCCATTGACTTCAATGATTTTAAGTTAGGCGCTTCCTTTCTATTATGGTCCATGTGTATTCAATGTTATCATGATGTTATGTTTATGTTGGACTAACCCGTTCTTGTTTTGAGATGCATGTGGGTGTGTGAATGGTCATGGGGTTTCTTGTTTATGACATATGATTATGTGTGACTCTTGAAATTGATCTCAGTGTGCCTTATCATACCTTGATATGACATGTATTCTTTGTTTGTTTCATAACCTATAGAATTATACTTCAGGGACTGAGATATTCAGGTAGGGACTTGATGTTGGGATTTATGTGGTTCTGACATTCTTAAAGGTGGGTGTGACTACCCCTATAAAGGGGAAAGCATCATTATATGGTTACCCAACCTGATGTAGTCCTAACGTATTTAAAATCAGGTATGGATACACCTGTAGAGGGGAAAGAATAGTGGATAGCTAGAAAATACTAGTCACAGCTTCCAATGAACTTGGGTCGTGGTTGATTAAAAGTATAAGTGGGTCAGGGATCCACTTGACAGAATGTGTGACATTCCGATGATAACCACCAACTAGGTGTGGTGATTTAATGACATGGAAGAACGTGTAATGCTTCTGACACAACCACCAACTTGGTGGGGTGAAATATGTTACCTTTATGGAGGTACATGACTTCTTTGATATCCTTTCTAGTAATGAGTCGAAGCAAGCGGGGATAGGCTTCATGGGGGCTTGGTCAGTTCATGATGACTCAACATATGATGTGTGTTTATTGATCATTTTCATGTGTCATGATATACACTAATATATATATATATATATATATATATATTGTTCACTTATGGTGAGGATTCATTGGTGGCGTCCAACTGAGTCTTGTACTCACACCATACATGGGAATTTCAGTACACTTGTATATTTTATTAATAGATATCCGGTGAAGGTAAAAGATCCTATGGTGGATGGTTGAGCGGTGAAGCATGGTGCTAGAGAGGAACGAGGAAGACACCGAAGGACCCCACATAAGTTTTTTTTCATTTTATTATCTACTTATTATACTCTAGTAAGGCTTACACTTTGGGAGATCTTATATGTATGTTATTTATTATGTTTTCACATTTACTATGTTTTTTATATTGATTATTATCGATCTTATGACATGATACTGAGGGTATAGTCTCCCCATAGATGAACTTAAACCCTCACTACTAGTCGGTAGACTCTTTTGTACAAGGATGTGTTCATTAGGTCACATTTTACCCAGCTCAGACTTGGCGGTTTGGGTCGGGATTCTATAAAATGGTATTAGGGGAACATGATTTAATGACTTGTTTCTTATCTTTTATTCAATTTGGGATAGGGTAGAAAGGAGATAGAATGATTGGTACATAGGTAGAGGAATGATAATAGTGTATAGCCAACACTACATAGTAGACCCTTGATTTTCCATAAAGTGGGGGAAATTTTGTTTTTTTATTACATTTGATTTAAATCACCTTGTCTGGTTCACATAAAGTTGATATGTGATTTATGTGATTTCATGTACGTTCATGCATCATGAGTATACACATAGGTTCACATGCCATATCTATTACTGTTTTTATGTTGGAAAATAGTTCTTCAATTAAATTCCTTGTTTTGTACTATCTATTCAGGATAGTATCCTTTTATGATATATCTAATAACATGTTGTATGATATATATTTACTAAAATTTATTAGTTTAACTAAGCAAGTTGTTTTGTTAGTATACATATGATGAATGTGATTAATGTGTAGGGATAGAGACTGGTGTTAATGCTAAGAGGTATATACTTTGGGTTATGGGTATACTCCTAAGAAAACCTTGTGTGATCCCTTAGATTTAATATGATTTGAATATATTCCTAATGTTCCTTCTATTACAGAGATATGATAGTGGGAGTCTAATGTTCAAACTCAGTGGCCTGAGTTGTTCAAACAAGACCGCTAGAGATACTTATTAAGGATGAAATGTTGATAAAGGGGAAGAATTGTAAAATCCTCGATTTTTTGTATGATGAAACCCTCTTTGTAAATAATTCATGAGTATTTTTATGTGAAAAATGTAAATTTTCAATAAAAAACAATTGATAAATGATTTAAAGGCTTTGTGTAAGTATAAAAGCTCTGTTAACACTTCAAAATATTCTATGTAATATTTTTGGAGTCGGGTGCTAAGTTAGTGTGGAATTTTGAGGCTCATGGAGCCTCAATATTGATTTAATAAAAATATTAAATATATTATATTATAAATGCATTCTATTTTCCCAAAATAATGAAATATATCCTTAACAATGTCTCATATGAGAAATCTGAGACCACTATTAGGTCTGGGATGTGGGGTTTACCCTAGGTGTGACATAACATTTGCGCATGTCGGGCATTTGGTCAAATCATATGTGAGGATTATTTATTTAATTTTTTTATTAATTTTTTTCTAAAAATAATGGAATATATCCTAAATATTGTATCATATGAGAAATCCAAGACCATTGTTCAGTCTGGAAGATAAGTTTTACCCTAGGTGCGACATATGCTTTATGTGAATCTGGTATTTGGATACATCGCACGCAAGTGTAATAATAATTATATTATTATTATTATTATTATTATGAAGAAATTAAAATGAAAATTACATATGTAGTTAAATAAATTGGAATCTGCTTAAATGATGAGATATATTTCACCATGTGTGCATGTTTATTGGTGATTAATGTAAGAGTGGTGATATTATTACTTTTGATAAATAAATGTAATTGTGTGGTTAATAAAAAAATATTATCTATTTGGTTTTTAATGGAAGTTGTATTTAAAATATAAATAGTAGAAATGATGTGAGTCTTTTAATAATAATAATTAATATTGTTGTTGTTGTTATTACTATTATATTAGTGTGTGAGAAATTAAAAAAGAGTGTGTGTTTGTAGGATAAATATATATGTAGATATATACATGTGTGGATGTATATAAAGATGTGTGTGTATATATAATGTGTATATATATGGGTTATATATATATGTGGGTGAATGCATGTATATACGGATGTATGTGTATATATATATATAATATATATATATGGGTTAAATATATGTATATACGCATGTGTGTGTTCTGGTATATATATGTATATATGGGTGTGTACACACACACAAATATATATATATATATTATGTATATATAAATATATATATATATATGACATTTAATATGCATATTTAATAAGGGTGGATTAAATATGTTTTAAAGGGGGGAATTAAAAAAATGCATGTAGGGGGGCATGGGGTGGGGCATGGATTCAAGATGAGAGAAAAAAGAAAATTATTAAATGTAATAATTAAAAATAATAGAAGTAGTGTGTACATGAGGGGGCACATGAATTCATGGGTTTAATATGGGAGAGAAATATATAATAAATCATATTAAATAAAATGAGAAAAATATATTATAAAATGAAATTTGGGTGCGCATGGGGGTAGAATTACCCTCCCCCCTCCCACTCTACTCCCCCTCATGTCAATTTTCTCCCTCTCTCTCTCTTTCTTTGTTTATTTTATTATTTTTTTCAAACTTCATTCTTCAATATCTTCATTGATATTGATCAGATTGATGCACCGTCAGAGCCATTGGATTCGTCTTTATGAAAAAAGTCTAAATAATATTTTTTTTGAAGGTATCAAAGTATTTTCAATCCGATTTCATTTATTTTAAATGTATCATTTTAAATAAATTGTCAAATTTAATTATAAAAAGATAATTTATAATAAATTATTAAAAGATAATTATAAAAAGATAATTATTCTTGAGGGGAAAATTTTTAATGCATGCGCTGGACTAAAATGATAATTCAAAAATTGTCTAGGAGAGAGAATGTATTATCACATGTAATATTTTATTTATTTTGGAAATAAAATAGCTAGTTTTGGTTTTATGAATCCTTGGTGAGTGGTCGTATTTTCGATTGGTGTGAGAAGATGCACTACTATAAATATGGAATTTATCAGTGCTAGAAAAGGGCATTAACAGCGCTAGAAAAACGTTGTTAATCGAGGTAAAGATAAAGTGGGTCCCTTTTATCAATACTCAGAAAAGCACTGATAAAGGCCCCTTTTATCAGTGCTAAAAAAAGCACTGATAAAACGGTCTTTTATCAATGCTTTTGTTTAGCGCTGATAAAAGTCAAAAAAAATTAAAAAAAAATTGAAATGCTCACGGAGCTTTTAACAGCACTTAACCCCCCTTTTATCAGTGCTAGGCAGACCACATCCCACTCTCCATATGCTGCACTTGCCCATGCATCCCGCACTTTCCCACGTGACCCTCCCTGCTTTCACCCAAACTCAAACCCGAGACCTCCCCCCTTGCGTGCCGGCACCTTTACCACTAATCTATTTAGTTGTTTTTATCTATTTAATGATATATCTATTTATATATGTATAGTTATATTTATTCATATATTAATATAGATTCATATTAATATAAATACATTTATTTATATTAATACATATATATTTATTCATATATTAATATATATATATATATTTATTTACTCATATATTAATATATATTTATATTTATTTATATATATATATAGTTATATTTATTCGTATATTAATATAGATTCGTATTAATATAAATATATTTAGTTATATTAATATATATATATTTATTCATATATTAGAATATATATTTTTATTTGTATATTAATTTATATTAATATTTATTTATATATATATTTTTAGTTATAATTTTTTATCTGTATATTTATTTGTATATTAATATATATTTATAAGATTAGTTTTAAATATATTTATAAAATATGTTTTTTTATGTGTGTTTATAAATAAATAAATACATACATACATATATATATACAACACACACACACACACAGACACACACACACATATATATATATATATTTTTACGAATAAATTTATATGTGTGTGTATCTAAAAATCCATAGAATGTTAAAACGACCATAACTTCTAATCCAGAATTTTATTTCAACTCTACAATGAGTCAAATCGAATAAAATGAAATAATATTTGATATGATATGTGTTACAGGCCTAGAGGACATCCAGATCAGAAGTTATACCTATTTGAATGTTAAAAAATCCGGATATCCCGACTAAAAACTCAGTTTTAGAGGTCTTTTGGGCCTTGAAAATGTGAAAAAACGTTCCCTTTAGTCACTAGAGCGTAGATCTCATTACAAGATTTGATTTGATATGATATAGAGCTCAAACGGACACCTGGATAAAAATTTATGGTCGTTTGAAGTTTGAGTTACATTTTCAACTTATTTTAGATTTTTTATTAATTTTTTTGATTTTTTGTGTCTTAAAATTATTATTAAATTATTATTAATTGATGATAAATAGAAAATTATTAATTAATAATACTTTTTAAAATATTTTAAAGAAATTTTTACTAAATTTATTATATATTAAATGTAATAGTCTATTTATACTTATCTAAAACATATTTAAAAAATATATATTATATTTAAATCAATATAAATATACTTATATAACAATATATTATTTTTCATGATTTTTTTTTGAAATATAAACTTTATCAGTGCTAGGAAAAATCACTGATAAAGCCCCCCCTTATCAATGTTGCTAAAAAAATCACTGATAAAGGGTTTCCCTTTAACAGTGCTAAAAAAAGCACTAATAATTTTTTAGTGCTCTTAAAAGTGCCCTTTATCAACACTTTTTTAGCACTGATAAAGGGTGGCACTACGTAAATTAATTTTTGTGGTAGTGACAGTTTGGGTGACGATAGCTTCAAAGGATCTATCATTAACGTCGAAGACTTTAAGGTAGGAATTTCTTTACTATTATGGGCCATGTGTATACGATGTTATCATGATGTGATTTTGACATTGGAGTAACCCATGATTGTTCTGAGACGCATGTGGGTGTGTGAATGGTCATGGGAGTGCTTCTTTATCACATGTGATTATGTGTGACTCCTGATATTGATCTTAGTGTGCCTTATTGTTCCTTGTTATAACATGTATTGTTTGTGTGTTTCATAACTTATGGAATTATACTTTATGGACCGATATATTTAGATGGATCCTTAAGGCTGGGAGTTATGCAGTTCTAACATCCTTAATGGTGGGTGTTGCTACCCATATAGAGGGAAAATCATTAGTAGCTTGTTGTCTAACCTGACGCAATCCTAACATCCTTAAAGGCAGGGGTGGCTAACCCTATAGAGGGGAAAGCATAGAATCTAGCTGGAAGATATTGGTCATGGATTCCTACGTACTTGGGTTGTGGGTAATTAAAATTATAAGTGGACCAAGGATCCATCATACAGAACATGTGGGTGGGGTGATCAGATGACATTGTGGACTTTGTGGTTCTCCTGTGACAACCACTGACTGGGTGGGGTGTGCTATGTTACCTTGATCAAGGCACATGAATTCTTTGACATCATTTATGTAAATGGGATGAAGTATGTGGGGCCAGGATTCATGGAGGCTTGTTCAATGCACTATGACTTGACATATGATGTATGTTTATTGAGAATTTACTTTTTTCATGATATACACGGTTATATATATTGTTCAATTATGGTAAGGATACATTGGTGGTGTCCTACCGAGTCTTGTACTTACACCCTACTTAGTAATTTCAATGCACTTATAGATTTCATGACCAGAGATCCGATGAAGGGAAAGGTCCCTATGGTGTATGGTTGAGAAATGGATCATGGAGATGGAGTGGACCGGGGTAGACACCAAAGGACCTCACAAATATTTGTTTATTTACCAAATATTTGATGAATGGAAAGTGCCTTATGGTAGATGGTTTAGAATTAGAGCATGGAGATGGAGCAGACCGGGGTAGACACCGAAGGACCTCACATATATTTGTTTATTTACTTGTCATTTTATTATCTACAGCTTATACTCTAGATAGGGTTACCACTTTCAGATCTCTTATATGTATGTCATTTATTTAGTTTTTGTATTTACTCTGATTTTTTTATTATTTGTTTATTGATTATTATTGATCCTATGACATGATACTGAGGATATAGTCTCCCCATGGATAGAAGTAGACCCTCGCTACTAGTTGACAACCTCTTGCATAAGGGGAGATGCACATGAGGTCACGTAGCACCCTGGTCAGATCTGGGGGTTTGATTTAGAATGTTATAGTATCTTTACCAGGCTACTAGGAATATCACCGGCCAACCAGTGGACTCCACCGACTAGTCGGTGGCACTACAACACCTCCAGTGTTTCTTTCCACCTCTAGCCTCTTGTTAAAATGACCTTTTTGGGTTCTGAACACCTATAAACCCACACTTTATGCCAAAAATGGGTCTTGGTAATAGAATTGAAGTGTCTCAACAAAATCTTAAAGTGGAATTCACCTGGGTAAAATATGGGATCCTAAAACCTCCCCACCATAGAATAGATCATCCTCATGATATTCTCACGAGAATCACTGTGGGGTATTATTGAACAAGTTAGGATTATGCACCCATATATATGACTCCCTCTCCTAGGTCTACTCTTTAACCCACCCATGCTACCACTACACCCACACTAAAGGAATGATATTTCCATAAAGAACCTTCTCACTACATTATCTGATATAGATCAGATTCTCCTTAAAGGAAACATCAACATAGAGCTCAATATCATTAACATCCTACATGTGAGAAGGGTTAGGGTGATATCTCTATAGTTGAGATAAATGAAACAGTTCATTCATGGAACTGAAGTTCAATGGAAGATCTAATTAGTATGCCACTGGACTGACCCACTCCAATATTTGGAATGGTCTAAAAATAATGGGCTCTAGCTTTCCCTACCTCTATATACGGTGTTGGCCCAATATCAGCGACACCAAAAGAAAAACCTAGCGACAAACCTTGAACTCTAGATGTCATCTCCGATGGTTATCATATGATTTATGCCTAATCTACATGGTTTCCAACTACTTCTAGATAAAATGAACCCACTATGATGTATACTATATAACACTCAATCCAACAATTGTTTCTTTTCCCACCTCTAATCAACATAAAGTAGAATGAAATTTAATACCATGAAAAGACTCAAAAGGATCCATCTAGATCGATGTCTGATAACTGTTGATGAAATAAAAAATCACTGGATTTGGGTATTTCTCCCAATACATGCAAAAGTCCATGACACATGTTCTCAACATTTCCTATAAGTTCCAAATGACCCACTCTAATTTCCCTTCACATTGAGGGTAGAAGGTTGTGCTCAGAATAACCTATAATACCAGTGATTTCTGAAGGACCTACCAGAACCATGATGTAATGTAGTGGTATCGATATGAAACTATACTCCATGGAACTATATACAACTACATAATCTCAGGAACATAGAGGATACCCAATCCATTAGTAGAGAAATTATCCCATATATGTAGGAAGTGGGATACCTTTATCAA
Source organism: Viscum album (assembly GCA_963277665.1). Lineage (NCBI taxonomy): Eukaryota > Viridiplantae > Streptophyta > Magnoliopsida > Santalales > Viscaceae > Viscum > Viscum album. The sequence goes on along the minus strand of OY728130.1, from coordinate 1,191,543,539 downwards.
TCGGTCCACAATCACCCGTGGTGCATCATTCTTCATGGTTGTCTTGGATAAAACTGTCATAAAGTCCATGGTGAAATTATTTTATTTCCACACAGTAATAGGTAATGGCTATAGTAGTCCTCTCGGTCGTTGATTTTTTTCCTTCACCTACTGACAGGCGAGGCATCGGGTTATGAATCTAGATATATCATTTTTCATTCATGGACACCAATATTGTCTACAGATATCTCGATACATCTTTTTTAAACCAAGATGCACCACCAACCTATAAGAATGAAACTCTACCATTATCTCCTCACACATATCATAGGAAACCAAGACACTCTGATGAACATGAAGAACTCCCTTCTCATCAATAGTTTAACCAGATGATGTATCCCTATAATTTTCATTTTCATCTGAGTAAAAAAATCTAGATCCACTAGAAACCTATCATTAACTCTTTTGAGAATAGTGGGGAAAACATAGGTTAAATTCATAGTCACCCACCTCTGGTACTCTTGGACATACAACTCCAACTTGGAGAAGAGTTCCATCAACTACCACTCATCACTGGACTCTCATATGGCCTGAGTTTTCACCTTTCTACTCAAGGTTTCATTAATGAAATTTTTCATCCCATGTGTTTGGGACTTATAGAGGTTGAGTGAATAGAAGGGTAGACATAACAAGCATCACTGGAGGTACTACAGTGCCACCGACATACCAGTGGTATTTCTAATAGACTGGTAAGTCTACAAGAGCCCATTGGACAACTAAAGAGACCCATTATCCATCTATTAGGGTGTCTCAAACCATAGGTGCACTGGAGGACACCACTAGCTATTATGTGGTTTCCACAGGCCACTCGGTGGTGTTGAGATGATCCGTGTAATTGTGGGGCTACAATACCTTTTTACGCTCTTGAAACCCTATTTAGCACTATTAATCCCCTATTCTGGACCAAATATATGATTAGGGACTTTTTAAAGTTCTCCAAATATCTATAAACTTCTCTAATGCCTATTATCAATAATTTAATCCTTCGTTCCATTTAGATAGATTAAAATCAAGAATCATGGTGTTACACATGGATCCGAGCATTGGATTTTGATACCTTCTTCTCTATTTCTTGAGTTAGGTGTCCTAAAACAACTCCTTAAGGTATAATTTTTCCTCTATTATTTGAAATATTTAAAATCATTATGCGATTCCATGCACATGACCTATATGTATTTGAAACTATTCAAATTCTCTTACTTAAACCTCCCATAGATCCTTTTGGGTCCGATGGTGATTGAGGTTGAGAATTGTGGCCACCCAATAGGTGTGTTGGCCCTTAAAATATGTTAGGAACATGGAAATTGAGAACCTATAATTCCATAATAGCTTTGGGGTTTAAATAATTTATGGTATGCCTATCATGTAAATTGGGAGCATAATTGAACCTAAAATTATAACTTGGTATGGATTGGGGTATTGGAAATATAATTGAAAAATATAATGAATTAATAATTTTGGATTATAATATTGTTTTTTCATATCTTGTTATATTTTATTCTTTAATTGATGCTTGATTCATAAGGGAAATATACTGAGATACATGATTATACAGACTTTTGGGTGAGATGTTTAGATACATAATTATACATACTTGAGTTTGAGACATATTGATTGCTTTATTCCTGAGAGTGAGATGTTGATATGCCTGATTATAGGGTGTGAGGGTGAGATTCTGAGATACATGATTATATGGGGCATAAGGAGAGATGATTTGGGGCTTTATGACTAAAGGAAAGATGTTGATACACATGATTATATGATCCTGAAGGAAAGACATATATATTCTTGATCCATGAGGATGGAATACTGAGATTCATATTGATATGGTTCTTAGGGGAGAGGTGTATAATTATGTGATTCTAGAGGGAGATATTAGGAGGATGAACATTTCTATCCACCCCAAAGGTTTTCATTAAAGTGCAAGGATAGAGACATCCAACACTGTGCCAAAGAAAATTTGGCTAACCCTAAGTGTCGACCTTGAATCTGAGGGCCAACATGTTTATTTGGGTTTTTATTTTTTTGTTACTAAATTATTGTATATATCATATAGTTTCATTCAGTAATCTCAGACTGGATTTTTTTGATGCTGTGGGTGTTGGCCTACTAAGTTTTACTCACATATTGTTTGGTTTTCATTTGGTACCCAAAAAGGCATCATGGATACAGGCCTAGAAAAGGGAAATAATCCATGTACTTGATTGATTAGATGATTTCGTACCAGGATGGGATCTTAGTGATGGTACTAATAATGGGGTTCAAGACCGATGTTGGGAGTCTTTCATTTGAGTCTGAATTTTTGGTTATCTGCATGTATGATTTTCAGAACAATATTTAGAATGACTTTTTGTGTGTAATTACATGGTTTGAATCAAGAATTGTGGTGTTACTCATGGATCTGGGCATTTTATTTTGGTTCCTTCTTCTCTATTTCTTGAGTTATGTGGCCTAAAACGACTCCCAAAGGTTTGATTTTATCCTCTATTATGTGAAAGCCCTGAAATCATTATTCCATGCCATGCACATGACTTTTATGTATTTTAAATTGTTTAAATTCCATTACTAAACCTCCCATAGATCATTTTGGGTCTGATGGTGGTTGAGGTTGGGACTTTTGGCCACCCAAGAGGTGTGCTAACCCTTGAAATTAAATAGGAACATGGAAATTGAGAACCTATAATTCCATGGTAGCTTTGGTGTTTGAATGATTTATGGTATGCCTATTATGTAAATTTGGATCATAATTGAACATAAAATCATAACTTGGCATGGATTGGGGTATTAACGATATAATTCAAAAATGGAATGAATTAATCCTTTTAGATTATAATATTGTTTTTCATGTCTGGTTATATTTTATTCTTTAATTGATGATTGATCCTAAGGGAAATATTTTGAGATACATGATTATACGGACTTGTGGGTGAGATGTTTAGATACATAATTATACAGATTTTAGGTCGAGATGTATTGATTTCTTGATGCTTGAGGGTGATATTGTAAGATTCATGATTATATGGGTGTGAGGGTGAGATTCTAAGATGCATGATTATATAGGCCAGAGGGTGAGATGCATTGATTCTTGATGACTAAGGTAAAGATGTTAACACACATGATCATATGGGCCTGAGTGCAAGATGTATAGATTCTTGATCCTTGATGATGGAATACTGAGATTCATATTGATATGGGTCTTGGAGGAAATGTTTATAATTATGTGATTCTTGAGGGAGAGATTAGGAGGATGAACATGTCTATCCACCCCAAAGGTTTTCATTAAGGTGAAAGGATAAAGACACCCAGCACTGTGCTAAATCAAGTTTGGGTGACCCCGAGTGTCGGCCTAGAATTTGAGGGCTAACATGTTTATTTGGGTTTTTCTTTTTTTGTTACTAAATTATTGTATATATCTTATGGTTTCATTCACTAATCTCAAACTAGATTTGTTTTGAAACTATGGGTGTTGGCCTACTGAGTTTTACTCACACCCTGTTTGGTTGTCATTTGGTACCCAAAAAGGCTTCATGGATGCAGGTCTGGAGAAGGGAAAGAATCCATGTACCTGATTGATTACATGATTACTTTTTGGGATGGGATCTTGGTGATGGGACCGATCATGGGGTTCATGACCGGTGTTGGGAGTCTTTCATTTGAGTTTGATTATTTTCTTATATACATGTATGACTTTCAAAACAATATTTATAATGACTTTTTTCATTCCATTACGTGGTTTGATTATATTGATATGATTTGTAGTTTTACTCTTTATATACTTGGGATGTGTGGATTTATTTTTGTATTTTATATATGATGTTGTTTCAACTTTGTACTAGAGGGTATAGTCTGTAAGGGTTGGTGTCCTAAGAACCAACTATTTTTTACTTTGATTACATGAATGTTCGCTTATTATATATTGTTCATTGTTCTACATTACTATAATATAATAATGTCTTGGAATATTTGTTGCATTGATAAGGTCATGGAATATCCCTACTATGATGATAACCTTGAAATACTATAAAAATATTCTTAAATAAAGTTCTACGGTTGGATGACATACTATGATAGGACACATAGTATACAGACCGTCATGTGCGAGTACTCATAAGAAGACGAGACTCTCTATCATGGAGTTCGCACTTGGTAATCTCCAAGATGGGAGATTATGAGAACAGGCCCGCCAGTAGCAATTCTGAATGTCTTGGTGTTATTGGACATTTCTATCTATGAGTGTGTGTAATGGTCCTTAGACTAGAAGATTATCATTAACTCATGTCATGACTCACGCACTTAGATTTACTGACAAAAACCGTCACGCAGACAGTTGGCGGGGAGTAGGGTACATTGGGTGTGTCACGAGTGACATGTTGTTAATGGATAAGTCAAGGAAGGATTTGTCCCTTCTATTTATGGAATTTGATATCTCATCCCTTTGATTGAAATAGAACTGTCGCATTAAATTCCATAGCCATGGTGTAAATGATGAGTTTATTTCAGGTAGTCAAAGAACGACGGATCAAGCATATAGGTTTATGACACTACCATGAAACTTTATTGATGATATATCGAGACAAAGAGATTAAATTACACAGTAATCATTCGTATAAGGTGATACGTCAATGCGGTGTCAACTTCTTTATCTTGGGAGCCTTGACCCGTTGCTATATAGTAATCTTGGACTTTAGGCAAGCTCACCTAATGCCAACGAGAAAGAGGCCTAGAGGGTCACACACTAAGTGTATTCAAGTATCTCAAGTAGAATACAGATTATTCCCATACATGGTTTAATAATTATTCAAGGAAGCCTAAATCGTTTTAATGATGGAGGAAGAAGGAAATGAAAAACAAGATATACACGTTGTATATTAAAGATTACATGCCGTGTAGATTTTCATAGAAAACAAGTACACGCCGTGTATTAATAATTACACACCGTGTAGTTTTCTTTATGGAAAGGAAATGTATAAATAAAAACAAGATATACACACCGTGTACATTGAATGTACACACCGTGTATTTTTTAATAAAAAACAGGTACACGCTGTGTATTTATTAATACACGCCGTATAGTTTTTCCAGTCAGGATTTTGAGGATATAATATTGTTTTAAATGATATTTATTATAATCAGTGTGGGCGCATGTCAAAGAATTAATTATTCGACATGGGGGTTTTAAATAAGAGTCAATGAAATAAATAAAATGCGTAACGCGTTTATTAATTGTCATAACTCTACAACCTCAAACCTGATTATAAATATCCTCACAACCCCAACACTTTTCCAACACACAAGAGAATCGTTGTATACAACAACTCTGGAGAATTCTTTCAAGGGCGAAAGAACCTCTTCCTCCAAGAACGCTCTCAAGACCGAGAGATATCCTCTTCCTTCGGATCAAGACTATCTAAGGTGGACAACGCAAGCAAAGTTTTCTCCACGCTAGAACCCGGAGACTCCTTTGGCGACATCCCGAGATACGAGGTACACATGTGGATCACCGCTAGAGGAATTCTACACTTGGCTTCTACGATGTAACGACGAATCACATTGGAACATGATCAAGAACATCAATGAAGAAAGAACACCCAAAAGGTATTTCTTTTTAATTGATTAAATTAATTATAATCAACCTGTAATGATCCTAATTTGTGGTTCCATGACTTTTCTTTTCTTTGTTCATTTCTATGATTCGATCTATGGAGAATTGCATTTATCATCATATTGATCCCAGATTGATCATTGTTAATGAAAAAAAGCCAAGTGGGAACATCCACCCACATGCTTCCGCTGCGCCCGGAACCTCCATAGTCTTCTGACTATATTCCTTTTACCCTCACAACTAGTTGGTGGCTTCTGGCGTATGGGAGGTGCACTTGAGTTCATTTGGAGACTCGTCTCAGTCATGTGAGGGAGAATCGGGTTAGGGACATTACATCTCCTAACTGTATTTAGAATCTTCATTGCACCCTAACCTTGGAAATTGGAATGATAACATAATTTTTAATGAATCCCAAGAACTAAGAGAAAAGATTCACAACACAAAACCCATTACACAACTCAACCAATTTCAGAAATAACCAGCATCAATTTTCATAATTCACAAGGAGAAAATTTCATTATAAACAGATTCCCAAAAAACCATAAGAACCAACACCCAAAAAATTAAATCACCAGAATAAAATAGGTTTCCACACAAGAAGAGAAAGATCCAATAATGAACCATGGTAGACAAAATGGAAGACATTAAATAGACACCACAATGACATCAAAAACATGCTCTGAAGGTTGAACCTAAGAATCCCCCAAAGGGGTAGACCTAAATCCACCTCTCTTATGAGGAATTTCTCTATAGAATCATTGCAGATGACCTATAATTACATTGGTATAATAGGTATTGGGTAATTCTGGACATGAAGGATTATTATGCGGGAACTTCTTTCACTGGCGGCACATCCAATACTTGCTTCCACAAGAATCTAGAATGAAGAAACTTGATGGTTGCTTGATTACACTACTAGGCTACCAAAACCTAGCTTTTTTCACCTTCCCTAGACTAGAGATTATTCCACTTCCCCGAGTAATGGGTGAAACAATAATTTATTCTAGAATCATAGCTAATCCAGCTTTAATTCTCACAGCATGATTCACTATATCTTCATAAGAGTTATTTACAAGGAAAGACACCACTGAAAAAAGATCTGGTTGAGGACCCCTTTCGAAATACCAAGCCTTAAAGGATTCATTCATGGACTGATAAATAAGTTACAAAATAAAATCTATAAATCGATAGATATATTACAATACCAATCCATCACCCTTGAGTCAATACAATTCCATCACCTTTTATATCTTCACATCATCGGGGAAACTACTGGTTTAATAGTGCCTTAAAGATTCCCCAAGAAAGGTAACTAAGTGGTTTTTCTAGATAGTGTACTTTCACCAATGCCAACATGGACCCTCTAGAATGAAGGTAGTGAAGATGAGTTTAAGAGGCTCAAGAGGTTCAAGATAGATAAAGATCTTCTTAGTGATCCATACCCATTCCTCCACTTCATAATAATCTGGATGATCAAAGAAATGAGGAGGATTCCATTTTCAGAACACATGAATGAAATCACGAGGTTGGGATAGAAGAGGTAGATGACTACACTCTATTGTTAAATAGTTTTTAATCAGGAAAAAATTGGATGGTCGCTCCCCCTCAAAAGTATGCACCTCACGTGCCTCCTCGTCTGGTGGTCAGTTGATGCTCATCGAGTCAAAGAATCCTCTCTAGCGGTGTTGTAGATCTGTCTTCCTGGGATTCCTCTTCCGTTTCAGAATCCAGCCATTCTCAAGTCCATTGGAAATGCTATCAGTCAGTTTCTTTGAGCTGATTAAGCTACCCTTAGGATGGAACACACGATGGCGGCCCGTATTTGTGTGGATTTCGATATGGCCTCTTCTCTCCCACATATAATTCATCTGCGTGCTAGGACTGATCTTTCTATATGGTATTTTTTCCCCATTGTCCCCTGGTTTATGTTCCTGCTTCAGTCTTAAAGGTCATGCTGATCCATTCTGTAGGAACCAAGGGATTCATCATAGGCCTACAGGTGAAATTTTGCCTCAAGCACGCGATATTTTCCCAAAGGACTCCTCTTTGGTTCCTGATCTTATGATTTTTGGGGCGTAGCGGAGGTACGTGGTACCTCAAACACACAAATTAGGAAGCAAAACAGATCAACATAGGATTTTTACATGGTTCAGTGAGTTGCCTACATCCACGGGACAAACACCGTCGGTTCTCTATTCCCTTCTCTCCGGATAAAACTCGGAGGATCACACACACTTCAACCACACAACCAGATTAAATAGTTCTTCTCTTTATAAAGAAAAAAAATTCTTCAATGTTAAGGGTTGGTTTTGGGTAGCTCATCTACCCATGGAGTCATCCTTGCCGGCTGGTCACCCACCTTGACCACCTGCTGCTATCGGCTGCCAACCTTGGAAGACGTTTCCTATAGCCGCCTAGTTAGTTGTCATCCACGGACTTCTTCCCCTGCAAAAAACCATCCTATATTGAGAGTGTCCCCCACAAATCTCCCCCTCACAACCAATTTGGGGTAGAATCTTGACATGCAGTCTCCTTGTGGGTGTCAAAAAACTTCATCGGCAAATCGAACACACTTCTTCATGCCAGATGATGTGGCACTTCCATCATCTTCAGTCAATCTCGGGCTGACTGCGGTCTCCATCAAATTATACAACCCTTGAGACTCTTTCCAAGTAAACATCACTGCATCTCCATGTGAGACTTCCAACACTCCACCTGCTATAGAAATCTTGAACCCTTTTGCATCGAGCCTACTTAATGATATTAAGTTCTGTCTCATCCTCAGAACAAATTTCACGTCAGCCCGTTTACGGACTCCTTCATCGAGTGTCTTCAATTTCACCGTCCCGACACATTGAACCTCACATGTTGACCCATCACCAAGTCTCACCGAGTATCGCACCTACTGAAAAGTGTAAAATATACCTCTTGTCATACATATGTGTGTCGAGCTCCCCGAATTCATAACCCATCCTTCTTCCTTTGGATTTTGAGCCCACTCGTTCTTCCTTCTCAGAAATTAGCATTCTCGTTTCATGTGCCCGTATCTTTTGCAGTAATGACACTGCACTTCTCCCTATTAAAATCGATCATATAAGTTCACGCTTCCCGTTGTCACATAGATTTCATCATCTGTTGATAAACCTGTGATGTTCACATCCTCCTCTTCAACTTTCTTCTTTCCAGCAACGTACCATTTGTGCTCTCCACAATCACTTTTATAGTGACCCTTCTTCTTGCACCAGAAACACGTGATTTTTATAGGATCACGTCCCCTGGATTTTGGCCGCCATTCATTACCTCCTGGCTGTCGATGTCAGATCCTCCCACGTTGATCATCTCGCATCTCCATGATTTGATCACCTGAATGAATCGTGGGTCTTCGAAATGCTTCTGAATCTTGAAGCGACGCCATCACCTCATCCAGCTTCAATGTCTCCTTCCCCACGAGCAATTCAGTCATAATCCCATCAAATGAGCTTGGTAGGGATGATAAAAGAAAAAGTGCTTTATCCTCCTCTCTAACCTTCACACTGAGCCCCAATAACTGTGTGAGGATTCTGTTGAATTCATTGGTGTGATCCAACAAGTTTGTTCCCTCATCCATGCGCAACTGGTACAATTTCTTCTTCAAGAACAAATTGTTGGTCAGAAACTTTGCCATATATCGCTACTCCAACTTATTCCAGATCTCCTTTGGTGATGACTCGTCCAACACCGAGTACTTTACCTCATTCTCCATACATAGCCGAATTGTGCTGATGACCCACATCTTGAGCTCTTCCCAATCATCGGCACTAGTTGTCTCGGGCTTTTCTCCAATCAACGGTCTGATCATGCCATGCTGCACCAAAAGATCCTTCACCGTGCTTTGCCACAATCTGAAATTATTTCGACCATTGAACTTCTCGATATCAAATCTTGGTAGTGCTCCGCCACCAGTCATCATCGTCGTCGCAAAACGTGATCACCACCGTTGATGTCTAACCCTTCTGAAACCACCTGATAGAGTGCTAATTTTGAAAACCTAACTGTACAAATGCGTCTGGAATGGTCAAAATAGTTGGAATCGACTCCTGGATCGCCAAAATCGGACACCAATTGATGGAGATATGGTCAAAACACGTTCAACGGTCCAGATCACCTGTTGATGTAGCGCTGACGTGGCGTTGACACGGCACGCCGGAGTTCCTGCCGGAATCTTGCTGGAATTTTCACCAGCGCCGTGAACAGTTTCGTCTTCTCCGGCACGGAGGTACTGTTCACCAGCGGGTTTGACCCAACTTTGACCAAGCCTACTGGGCTCGTTTCAACTCTGTTTTCATCGCCGCTTGCGCTGTTGGAATCATCTCGTCGCCCTCTTCACGGATCTGGCCTCAGAAAAATTTTCTAACCACTTCCAATTTTCCATCCACCAGAAAACTCGTCGTCGCCTTGCCAGTTCACCTCCGTTTGCTCTGACTCGCCTCTGATACCACTTGTTGGGGTGCAACGGAGGTGCGTGGTACCTCAAACACACAAAACTGGAAGCAAAACTGATCAACATAGGATTTTTATGTGGTTCAGTGAGTTGCCTACATCCACGGGAGAAACACCATCGGTTCTCTATTCCCTTATCTCTGGATAAAACTTGGAGGATCACACACACTTCCACCACACAAACATATTACACAGCACTTCTCTTTATAAAGAAAAAAATTCTGCAATGTCAAGGGTTGGTTTTGGGTAGCTCATCTACCCATGGAGTCATTCCTACCGACTGCTCACCCACCTTGACCACCTGTTGATGTCGGCTGCCAACCCTGGAAGACGTTTCCTGCAGCCTCCTGGTTAGTTTCCGTCTACGGACATCTTCCCCTGCAAAAAAACATCCTATATTGGGAGTGGCCCCCACAGTGATCTCTAGGAATCCAGATGATGAATTTTTTGTCCATGTTTTTCCTGGAGTAGGTTAAACGGTGGATGTGTGCGATGTGGTTCCAGATTCCCTTGTATAGAATTCAGATTCTATTTCTCAGACCCATCCTTGTGAGAAAATATCAAATGAAGCTTTGGTCTTTGGCTCTTTCAGAACCCCTGTGTTCAAGCCCCATGGCTCCTTGGATCCATCTCTTCCAGTGCTTCTACCTCTAAAATTTTCTGAAGGTTCTGGTGTGGACGAGCACCCTTATAACCATATTTCTTCAGTCTAGGTAATGAGCAGCTTCCCTCCTTAAAATAATCCAGTAGATATCTCCCTGGACCATATCCTTCCAGTGGTGCCTTCTCAAAATATTTATGAAGGCTCTCGCATGGATGTGTTCCCTTGCTTCCAACCTTCCTCATCCTATCCTTCTTCTACACTGGCTCAAGCAGTGGGTGGCTCCTCTCCTTCTAATGACCCACTGGTTTTCTCCCCAGATTTGGCTATTCCACAGGAGCTGTCATTGATGAAATCTAATGCCCCTGTTTCCAAGACTCTGGCCTATTTGTCTCCCAGCATTCTCACTAGCACGGATGATCCTGCTCTCCCAAATAGGACTACTTCCAAGTGTTGGAAGATTTTGAAGAGGGTATTATTCAGTCATCCTTTTTTCGGGGTGGCTCAAAGTCGGTTAAACCTAAAATACCCCCCCCCATGGTATCATTAAAACTAATTCCAAAATCAAACCATCCCTCAGTGGTTTAGTCCTATAGCCTGGTATTTATTTTTCTCAATGGTAGGGGTATGGGATCCTTGGCTAAGAGGCAGTTCATTATGAATATTATTTGGAGGAAATTTTTTTTATTACCGGCCATCCTAGAACCTAATCTCAAACCTGTATCCATCAATGACATGGCTTGAGGTTTTCACTTCAATCATTTTTTGCATGTATATCTAGATAACAAGCATGTCTGGCTCTTCTAGAATGATCAAACCAATGTGGATTTATTAGAGATTTCTAGTTAGTGTATCTCTATTAAACTAAGTAATAGAGGGAGCTATTATCTTATGTCTACTGTTTGTGGTAAGTATGACCCAGCACAGAGAAAGGATCATTGGGACTTCCACTCTTCCTTCAACTCTAGTTCTGCTGCATGGTTTGTTGGAAGAGATTTTAATACTATTCTGGAATCATCAGAGAAGAAGGGACGGATAATTGTAGTTCCCTAACCCTAGAAAACTCAGAGCTGGTGTCTGTTACCATTACATTAACATTATTATAAGGAAATACAACCTGAATGATTGATCAATTTTGTAGTCTTGGTAAATAGGATACATACGTGAGTTTTTTTATTAAAAATGAATACACTAAATACAACATAATTTTTTAAGTATAACTTTATTCCTACTTAACATATCCTTGCATATATTTCTTAGTACACTTATTGAATTCTCGGAAAAAGGAAATAAAATATGAGTGACCTAAAATTCTCAGTAAGAGTAAAGTACAACAGAAACAATAATGAATCAATGGGAATAATCAATGTGGAAAGGTAATAACTGAATACACGTGCCATATAATCAATAAAATGAGAAGGATGTGCATAAATAGTATGCCAAGGTAAATAATTGAACACACATTCCATTTGAAATCAATAAACAAAGAATTAAAGTGCATCCATAGATAATGTCAAATCAATAATTTCATGGATAATAATAACAACTGAATTCTCAATAAAGACAATGCTTAATTATTGGATGTCATGTTTCCCAGGCACATGATACCTTTATCATAAAGATGTATCCTTTAAACGGTTTAAAACATACTGATTGAAAACCCATTAGCTTAGGCTAGCTAACTGATTTCATCTCATGTGATTACTGATGCATCGAGGGCCTTGCATTAACCAGTCCTCAACCCGAATGGTGCATTTCCAAAGTATTCCTCATATATTGAATAATCAATTTAATTCATAAAAAATGTGTCTTATCATATATCTGTATTGAATAAAGGATGTGGATTTATAAATATATCCTCATGTAATCAAATAACTATCTAAGTAAACACTGTATGTAAAAATGTTATACAGTTTATTAATCATATCCATGATAAATGATATTAATATTTAGGGAAATTTAATGTCTAATGATCATAAGAAATTGAATATTTTATGGAGACTATAAAAATGAATCAAGGAAGTGAATTTCAGTACTATACTTGGAAAAATCAATCATAAACCATATAGAGGAAGAATAAAGGTGGTATCAATACAACATATCCCAAGTGGAGTAAAATAAAGGGTTGGTGTCATTGATTGATTGACATGATATAAAAAGATCTTTTAAAAACATTCTTGAGAATAATATCATTTACATTTTGAAATCATTTTCTTTGAAAATCACTTTAAAAAAATATTTTCTTTAAAAATCAACCTTTTAAACTTACAAAGTATTATTCAAAGAAATGACAGTGGGTAATTTCACACATGTCATACAAGGTAAAAAGAACATTACTTTTACAAGGTAAAAAGGATAGAAAAGTGTCTTGTTCGGAAAAAACAATAAGATTACTTTGAATTTTTTTTAAAAGACAAAAATGGTAAAAATGGATTTAATAAATAATTTTATAAATTTTAACAATATTTTTGAAAATATTTTTAGAAAATAGGGTTTTTAGAAGAAAACAGGTTCTATGACTAAATAGAGAAATGAAGTTAGGTTTTCTTAAAAACATTTTCTAAAAAAAAAATTGTACCAAAGAGTATAAAAATGGTAACATTACTTGAAAAATTTCATGAATAACCATATGGGAATAAAATTAAAGGGTTTATTAAATAATCATCATATAATTTCATTTAATGGAAATTCAAGTGTACATAATCCTGAACAAAATAAGATTGTGAAGTAAACCCTTGAAAGACCATAACGTTGAAGTGAGAATAAATCGATGAATAGATTATGTGTGTCAACTGTAAATCCACATAAAATAATTATAAATACAACAATATATAGTAAAAATTTATTCGACACATAATCTTATAATATTAACGACAACGAGGAAGTAATATAACCTGATGAAAAGGAATCTAGTTATAAAATTCTTTACCACTTGGTAACATTTAATTTAAATCCCCATAGAAGAAATAATTAAAATTGAAACTCAAAATACCATGAAGATAAAATAATTTATGATATAATATATCAAAATAGGAAGTAAATACACACAAAAGAATAAGTATGTGGTGATTATGACATGTATCTCCCAGTTGTAAAAAGTGAGATGAAAATATCTTACCTTACATTTCCTTTTAGGTGATATTACTTTAACCTCCTTTATAAAGGTTTTAATCATATCAATAACTTATAATAGAACAATATTCATTTTTATAATATCATATATGATCTTTTTATAATATCTTATTACCTGTTTGTTAATAATCTTTCATTATTTTCACTATTTTGGGTGTTAATTGCCTAGTTTTTTGAGTATGTTTTGTATTTTTTTTTTGTTCTTATTAAGTCAATCATGATTTCATAATCTCCAAGGTGTAAATCGTGATTTAAATATCATATATATTAAATATATATTTATTTTGAATAATTCATAATGTTTGGAGATTGGAAATGAAATGCACCATTCATAGATGGTAGGTCATACGTACGCATGAACGTTACTTCCATTTCATTATTGTATTTAAAAGAATGAAATGTAAATGATATATATATATATATGTATATTATAATTAAATTATCATATTTATGTCATATATTTAACATATTTTTATTAAAATCATCCTTTATATATTCTATATATAATGTGAACGAATCACATCGCTTTGAGGAGGCTGTAGTCCACACGTCCACAAACGATGTTATCTTATTCCCATAAAATAGAAAGTATAAAGGTATGAGTTATATAAGAACTAAATAATCATAAATAAATTATATATATAATATATATAATATATAAACTATAAATTCACCATTATTTCTGTTGGTCGGAGTGGATACTCAAGAGGGGGGTGAATTGAGTTCCAATAAAAAATTTTGTTAAAATGATTTCTCTTAAAATCCCCCAAATTATAAAATAAGTTAAACTATAGTGAATTTTTATCAAAGCAAAGGGAAAGTTAGGTTCTCAAAGAATTATTAGTTATCAGTTAATTTAATCTGAAGATTAATTAACTTTTGAAGATAACCTACTGATTTAAAATACATACAAACACTTGCTAGATTAACTATCAAAGTAACTTTAAAACAGATTTGTATTTCAAAGTAATAGGTAGTCGAATATAACTTAGATACTATATATTTTGAACTTAAAATAAAAATGCACAGCAAATATAGTCAAGAGGTTCAGTCTCAAGATGAGACTTAGTCCTCTCAAATTTATATATAAAAGTGATCCACACCCTGGATCGGGTTAACAACAGTACAGGACTGTCCAGGCCACGCAGGGACCTCTACCACTATTCTTCATGGGAAACAAAAATAAAGACCAGGCCACACAAGGACCTCTTCCGTAGTTGTCGTGGGTAAACAAGAGTAAGGAGTTTTGGTGTGAGGATTGTGATATCCTCCAGTTCAGCACAGGAGATAGTGTGTGTGTAAAATAAACAGGATACACACACTACTCAAAAGTAAATAATAAATCACTTAGATATAGTATATGAAATTTTAGAAATCTCTAGTGATTGGAAGTGCAGCTTTGGACTCGTTGGATTCAGCAGAAATGCTTCTGAGTCCTTCTCTGGTTTTTTTGTTGAAAAACAGAGTGTCATGGTTCAGATTTTGTTTCTACAGAAGAGAAGATGTTCTCTTGAATCCAGAGTACTTCATGTGTTCTTCAGTAATTTAGGATTGCATGTATGGAACTTCTTTGAGGATCGTGCAATGTGTTCTTCACAGTTGTGCTCAGGATTGTTCTTCGGTTCAGTACAGAGCTTGCGTGTATTGTAGTATGTTTGTCGAGACGTGTCAAGTGCGCACCACTCTCTACTGTAGCTCAATCTTCTTTATATTCCACGAGATTTAGCAATAGGAATGATTTCCTTTCCATAGGTATGAGATACAGTTTCCTGACATGTCAACAACTATCATTAAATATCATTAATTGCATTAGAAACATCAAATATGACTGTTAGCATTATTTAAATAATATCAACGAAAAGGTTATGAAATGGTGTCACAGTGATTATGTAAATGGTGTCTTATTCACGGTATGTCCTCCACAGTATGTGCTTCACAGTATGTGGCTCACGGTATGTCCTTCACGGTGTAACCTTCACAGTGTGTTGCTCAAGGTGTCTTAGTCACGGTGTGTCCTTCACGGTGTCTGGGTCACGGTGTGTCCTTCACGGTTTCTGGGTCACGGTGTCTATTTGATTGTGACTGTGTCTTGCACACAATCTATCTTACTACGTCAAACATCACGTTGTCTTGATACTTGGGAAAATATCTGTATTTATACTTAAACAATAATATGCAGAATATTAATTAAGCTTAACCATTAGAAATTAAGAGAACTTGAAACATAAACAAAAAGGTTTGATAAGATAAGTGATATTTGTGATCATTCATAAGATTTGTAAATAATAGTGAGATTAATCAATCATCAATAAGATTTGTTATCATTAAAACATGATTAAAACATGATGTGCAATTTATTATTGAGATTAATTGACAGTAGTAAGATTTGTGATCATTAAAACATGATTAATACATAAGGAGTACAACAATATCCCCCTTTTTGATGATCACAAATCATGTATAGGTAAAATATAAATGAAATGCAACGTTAGAGAAAATAACACATAGAATAACAGATTTAGAGAATAATAGATTATACAGTAACATATCTCTTTAGAATACTAATACTTGTACTCTTTCTCCCCCTTTTGGGATTATCAAAAAGTGAAATAGAAGGAATGGAGTGAAACAATGCATTTGTCATTAAAAATGTCCAGAATACATGATATAGTAGAAATAAAAAAAATAAAGACATCCCCATCAAATAGAAAGCAGTCACTTGACTCTTCAGGGATCGGACTTTTCCTTGCCTTTATCAGTAGTAGGAGCTGATGCTGATGTAGAAGAAGGAATAGATTTGGTAGAAAAAGATGGTAAGGGTAGACCTTAAAAATAGATGGAGCCAAAGTAGGATCAGTAGAAGATCTTGTCTGTGGTTGGTCAAGAATGACTGGTCGGATCTGAGAAAGGGCTTGACTGACTGACATGGCAGTTGAGGCTAAGGCAGATAGACCAGGTCTGAGGGGTGCAGAAGCTAAAGCAACGTTATCAGTGCTCTGCACATGAAGATATGGCTTCAAAAGATTGATGAAATTAGTAATGATTTCTCCACCATATTGCATAGCCTTTTCAAAATCATCTTTATTCTCCATGAACTTGTCCAACAATCTGGTGAACTCTATAAGCTTCTGAACTTGAGATTTAAAAGCATGAGTTACTGAAGGGATTTTCAGGTTCTCCACAAGATACTTAAAGTGATTTGTCATGTCACTTTTAGAGAAAATCCGGGTGAGATAAAAGTCTATCTTCTTAGTGATCTCCTGTTGATAATTATTTTCAATCTTATAATGAATCTGAACAATATAAAGTTCTCTATTACTGTTCTTCATAACTGTAGACAGAGGAGACAGATCGAAACCACTAAGGGAATTCTGAAGTTCTTCCTTGATTATGGACCTAAGAAAGGAATCATCCAAAGAAGGTGTGGAGGTCTGACCAGAGGGAGGATAAGCCTTGATAGCTTTGGTTAGAACTTTGAGCTGTTTCAAAACTTTTTACAGACATCCAGTGTACTCATCTGTGAGCTTATTCAGATTTTCTACAAGCTCTCTCATGTGTTTCAGCATCTTTTTGTGTCTTGTTCCAATCTTATCATAAAAAGATAGCAGATAAGGATGCACTTGAGACACAATCTCTCAAGAAATGTTGGAAACATCTGGTTCATGAGAAGCAGCAACAGGTGCAGGAGCAGAAACAGGAGCAGGAACAAGCTCTGATCTTGAAGACAATTCATGCTGGAGGTTTTCAACCAAAGCTTTCAAATTAGCAACATCAGCACTAAGAAACTTATTTTCAACTCTTAATTCTTGAATTTCACGGATCATCCTGGGTTGAATATGCAAAATAATGTTTTCCAAAAGAATTGAGTAATCTTCTTGACTTAGTTGAGTCACTGTATGAGGTTGAGTGGATAAAATCATCTCAACTCCAGCCAAGATAGTCTCTCTAAAGACTTTCAAATCATCCTTAGTTACAAAGGATTGTTGCTCGGTTAAGAGAGTAGGTGAAGTTAGTGGTACAGGTTCTGATGAAGATTCTGGTTGCGACTCAGAATTAGTTTCAGTTTCAGATTCAGATGAAGGTTGAGGTTGAGGCTCTGGTTCTGGTTCTGGGTGAGCTACTAACTTTAGTTGAAACAAAGAAGAGAGATCTATACCAGTTGTAGTCACTTGCTGAGATTCACTCACATCATAAAAACTTGTAAATTCATACCGAGTGTACACATAATGTGTGACAATTGGTTGAGATGTTCCAGTAGATCCATCTTCTTCAATCTCAAGGTTTTGAGGTTCCTCCCCCTCAAAATGTGCTTCCATTTTAGGTTCTTGAGGAACAGCTGCATGATCAAGATCCATAGGATCAGCTCTAATCTCTTCAACAAATTCTTGCCTTACCAACTGAAAGGAAATTTCCATCCTCTCTTCCACAGAGGGTATGTACTCAGGAACTGATTGTTCCACTGGTTGTGCTTCCAGACTTTCTTCTTTTTCAACAGGGAGATCTTCTTGACTAACATTTTCCCTAGCAGGGATTTCTCCTAGATCAGCTTCTTCCATGACTTGATGCTCTAAATCAGGGATAATCAAATATCATGCAGCCTCAGACTGAACTTCTTGATCAACATCATCTCTAGAATCAGGGTCTTATTCTTCTCTAAAAACATCAACAACATCCTCTCTAAGAGGTATTTCAGCAGGAACATCAGCAGGGACAGCATTCCTTTCTTTCTCAATAGGAGCTGCTTCCTCTTGAGATATTTTAGCCTCTTTTTCTTCTTCTTCTAGGTACTCAGCCACTTCATCTGATTCCAAACTAGGATCAGTTATATTCTTCGGCCTTTTTGGATAATCAATAGGATTGTACTTCTTATAAAGTTGATCATTATCCTCAACCCACTACTTCTTCCAGGAGTTCCAACTAATCTTCATCCTTCTGATGATAGGCTTGGATAAAAAGAAATCAAAATCCTCTATCCTTTCTTCATTCGATCCAACCACTCCCTTGGAAACTAACATGGCCGAAATCATCCTTGAGTAAAACAAGGAGGTGGATTTGGAAGTGACTTTAATCAGCTCACATATATGGTTAATGACATATTTTCACAAATTTATCTTATGGCCATTCTTCAACAGATGAGTCAGGAACACATCCTGATACTTCAACATAGAAAAATCTCCTTTTCTTGGACTAATCAAATTCTAAACAAATTTGAACAGTAGTCTTGTCTCCCCATCCAATTCAGCTGTTATGGCCCTTCGCTTGGTGTTATTTCCAGTCAGGATTTCCAAATCATTCTCCAGATCAAAGATGTCAGTTGTTGGAGGAGGGTCTCTTTGGTAACCATCACAAATTCCTTCATGAGGAATCCTCAGGCATGCATCCCATAGCCTTGAATAGAATGAACACTTTTGTCCATTGATCCATCTTGTTACCATATAGCTTTCTCCAGCATTAAAGAAAAACTTTGCATACTGGTAAAATTGAGATACCAACCTCGGGTAAATTGGTCTATCTTGTCTAGAGAACCAATCGAGTCATCCTTGTTCTCCTAAGACTTTCAAGACTAAAGACTTTCTAGACAGCAGCCACTCAAGGAAAATCTCTTTCTCAGGAACTACAGTATGGCTTACATGGTTCAGATTTAGAGGTCCTTCGGGTGCAATCCTCGGTGCTCTTTTTTGTTTCTTCATGCGGTGTTTCTTAGACGAGGGTGAAGATGGACGCTTCATCCTTGGAATTCACTGACAGTTCAGGTTGAGGGAGAAGAGAAGGCTTTCAAGGTAAATAGGGTTCGAGAGAGTGATCAGGAGAGAGATCGGGTAAGGAATCGAGTGAAAACCCTTATGTTTTATCATTTGGGAATGTCAAACATCATAAAAACAAAAACACGGGAAATTAATCAGTGGTGAAATAAAAATTACTATGATGTGGGTTAAAATAAATATATAAAGAATCTTCATGGTGAGACCGTGAGTAGGCGTTACGGTACGATGAAAAATAGTCGTCATGGTGAGACAGATGGGGGTCGTCACGGTGAGACAGTAACCATTCTGTGCAGTCACGGTGAGACAGTGAGTGAACTATTCTGTCATGGTGAGATAGTTAAGAGACATACCTTGAACACAAGGTGTTTACTGTGAGACCGTAAGCATGAAACAGTAACTGAGAAATAGTGAATATGAAACTGTAAAGTAAAATATAGCAAAATAGTAAACAGTAAGATCTGTAGGATGTATATTTATGATTAATCATACCAAGATCATGTATGATGTAGTCTAATCTCTTAGAATTTAATGTTTTGGTAAATATATCAGCAAGTTGATATTTAGTACCAATGAATTCCAAAGTGATATCACATTTTTGGTAATGATCCCTCAAAAAGTGATGTATTACATCAATATGCTTTGTCCTAGAATGAGAAACAGGATTCTTTGAAATGTTAATAGCACTTGTGTTGTTACAATTTATTGGTACATGTCTGAATTGATATCCATAGTCTAGTAAAGTGTGTTTCATCCAAAAACTTTGTGCACAACAACTGCCAGCAGCTATGTATTCAGCTTCTGCAGCAGATAATGCAACAGAATTTTGTTTCTTACTACACCATGATACTAGTGAATTGCCTAAAAAGTGACATGTTCCAGAGGTGATTTTTCTATCTACCTTACATCCAGCAAAATCAGCATTAGAATAGCTAACTAGTTAAAAAGATTGTCCTTTTGTATAGAACAGTCCTAAATTGGGAGTATGCTTGAGGTATTTGAAAATTCTCTTTACAACATTTAAATGTGACTCTTTAGGGTTTTCTTGAAAATGATCACACATATACACACTAAACATAATATCAGGACGACTAGTAGTCAAGTAGAGTAGACTTCCAATCATTCCTCTATAAGTGGTTTGATCAACAGATTTTTCATCTTCATCAAGATCCAACTTACAGGTGGTACTCATGGGAGTGTCACTACTTTTTGTTCTATCCAATCCAAAACGTTTTAAAATATCTCTAGTATATTTACTTTGAGTTAAAATAATTCCATCATTGTTTTGAAAGATTTGAAATCCAAGAAAGAATTTAAGTTCACCCATTAGACTCATTTCAAATTCGTTTTGCATCATTTTAGAAAAATCAGTACATAGGGAATTTCTTGAAGATCCAAAAATAATGTTATCTACATAAATTTGTACAACTAAAACATCTTTATAAATTCGTTTTATAAAAAGATTAGGATCAGATATTCCTTTTGTAAAACCTTTAGAAAATAGAAAATTACTTAATCTATCATACCAAGATCTTGGATCTTTCTTTAAACCATATAAATCTTTTGATAATTTGAAAACATGATTTGGAAAATGTGGGTTTATAAATCCAGGTGGTTGTTCAACAAAAACATCCCCAGCTATATACCCATTCAAGAATGCACTCTTGACATCCATTTGATATAGTTTGAAATTTAGATGTGCAACATAAGCAAGTAAGATCCTAATGGCTTCTAATCTGGCTATTGGAGAAAAAGACTCCTCATAGTCAATTCCTTCTTCTTGACTATAGCCTTGTGCAACTAATCTAGCCTTGTTTCTAACTATATTTCCAGATTCATCTACTTTATTTCTAAACACTCATTTAGTGCCTATGGTGAAAGTGTCCTTAGGTCTTTCTACTAGTTTCCAAACTTTATTTCTTTCAAATTGATTGAGTTCTTCTTACATAGCAATTACCCAAAATTCATCATTAATAGCATCATAAATGTTTTTAGGTTCAAGCTGTGATAAGAAGGCTTGATGTTCAACCTGATTTCTAAGAGAAGCTCTAGTATGTGTCCCTCTATCATGATTACCAACAACAGCATCTAAAGGGTGATTCTTTAGAATTCTAGTTGATCTAGTAAAGGTAGGACTAGAAATTTCAGGTTCTTCTCTAGGTTTGGGTTCATTAGGAGCATATTCTGAAATATTTCCAGAACTGGTTGTCTTTACAGCAGGTTTATTGATTTTATCATTAAGGTTCAGAATAGAAAAATTTTCTTCAAGGTTTACAAGAGATGACTTAGGTTTATGTGGATCAGTTTCATCAAATTTGATGTGAACAGATTCTTCCACACACTTGGTTCTCTTATTGAAAACTCTATAGGCTTTGCTAGTTAAAGAATATCCTAAAAAGATTCCTTTGTCACTCTTAGAATAAAACTTGTCCAGATTATCCTTTGTATTAAGAATAAATACTTTACAGCCAAAGACTCTAAAGTAATCGACTTTAGGCTTTCTATTATTCCATAGTTCATATGGGGTCTTCTTGAGAATAGGTCTGACTAAGACTCTATTGATGATATAACAAGCTGTATTTACAGCATCAGCCCAAAAATAAATAGGCAGGTCATACTCATTAAGCATGGTTCTAGTAATTTCTTGAAGGGTTCTATTTCTTCTTTCTACTACACCATTCTGTTGAGGTGTCCTAGGGGCAGAAACGTTGTGACTATATCCATTGTGTGAGAAATAAGATTCAAACTCTTGATTTTCAAACTCACGGCCATGATCACTTCTCAAGGTCTTAATCTTAAGTCCACTAAGGTTTTCTACAGACTTGGAGTATTTAATAAAGTAAGAACAAGCTTCACTTTTGTGATCTAAGAAGTATACCCAAGTATATCTAGAAAAGTCATCTACTAAGACATAGACATAGTGCTTCCCATTTAAGCTAGAAACTCTAGAATGTCCAAAAAATTCCATGTGAACCAACTCGAGAGGTTGAGAATTTGACACTTCTTTCTTTGGTTTGAAAGATATTTTGTGTTGCTTTCCTTTTTGACAGGGATTACAAACTTTGTCATTTGGAAACTCAAGTTTGGGTAAGTATCTAACTAAGTTATTCCTAGTTAGTTTTCTAAGTGAGTGGATGTTGCAGTGTCCTAATCTTCTATTCCATAACCAAGATTCTTTATGAAAATCATTTAGTCAAGTAAAATTTTGTTTGGATAGAGAATTTAAATCAACTGCATAAACATTTTCATTTCTTAAAGCATAAAATTCTAAAACATTATTAGAATTAAAAACATTACAAGAATTATTTTCAAATTTAACATTGAAGCCATCATCACATAATTGAGATATAATTAACAAGTTATATTTCAATCCATCAACAAATAAAACTTTAGAAATTAGAACTGAGTTAGTGTTACCAATTTAGCCTAGGCCGATGATTTTTCCCTTAGAATTATCACCAAAGGTGACATGGCCTCTATCAACCTTGATTAGGCTCTTGAAGCATGAGTAATCTCCAGACATATGTCTTGAACATCCACTATCCAAATACCATGTCTTCTTGTGGGAACTCTTCAAACAGGTTTCCTACAAAATAGATTTAGATGGTAAATGACTTTGGTAACCAGATCTTCTTGGGTCCAGAAAAGTTAGAAATCAATGATTTTGGTACCCAAATTTTTCTTATGGGTCTCATACATTTTACAGATTCAAAATATTGTGAAAGATAAACTCTATTTGATCTATAACGATATGGATAACTAGTTTAAACATATGAATTTCCATAACTGGAACTAGTAGAATTTTGTCTAGACTTAGGAATAAATTTAGTTTTAGTAAGTGGTCTTTTTCTAGGTTGGTATCCCAAACCAGTAGTATATTTTGGTGCAACTTTCTTTCCTTACATTTGAGTTAGAGTATCCTTTCCATTTGTGAAATTTTCTAAGTCCTTTCTAAGTTTCTCATTAGACATTTTCAGTTCAGTATTTTCCTTTAACAGTTTAGCATTCTTTTCTTTTTCTATATCAAGGGAGGATTTAACATTTGCAGTGAGAGCATGTTGTTTCTTTAATGACTTATATTTTTCATTAAGTGCATTGCATGTTTCTTCTAGCATGTTACAATATTCAGATAGTTTAGCTTTAGACATATCCTTAGAGTCAGAATTATATTCTGCATCATATCCAGAATAATAAGAATTTAAAACAAGAGTATCTAAGGTTACCTCCAATGTATTAGTCATGAAACACATGTTGGTGCGATTCTTTTCATAATCAGAAACTTAAGATTCACTTGTGTTGTCTTCTGAAGCACTCCAGGTTTCTTTCATTGATTTCTTGTACTTATTGTCCTTATAGTCATATTTCTTTTTGAACTTCAGTTTTGGATAGTCTGCTTTTATGTGACCTTTTCTTTTGCATTCATAGCAGACAACTTCATCATTTTTATCATATTTCTTATATTCCTTTTTCTAATGACCTTTACTGTCATAATTTCCTTTGTAATTTTATTTTCTGAAGAATTTCTTCTTCCTATAAAACTTCTTGAATCTTCTGGATATTTGAGACATCTCAGCATCACGGTCTGAATTCGAATCTTCACTGGTTGAGCTTTCAGTTTGTATTTGAACTTTGTCTTTGTCCTTTCTCTTAGAATTAGTAGATTTAAAAGCTACAGACTTTCTTTTTGGTTAATCATCTTT
The DNA here is from genome assembly GCA_963277665.1 of Viscum album. Taxonomy (NCBI): domain Eukaryota; kingdom Viridiplantae; phylum Streptophyta; class Magnoliopsida; order Santalales; family Viscaceae; genus Viscum; species Viscum album. The sequence continues at coordinate 1,191,519,224 of OY728130.1, read as the reverse complement.
CTCCTTATTCACTTTGAGTTCTTCCTCATACATCATAAGCTTACTAATAAGCTCTTTAATAGGCAGAACTCCAATGTCACATGATTCTCTTATTGAAACAGATGTGCCTCTCCATCGGTCTAGCAGACATCTCAGTATCCTCATAATTTGTTCCTTTGCTGGAACAGCTTTACCAAGTGAACTCATTATATTGACTATCTCATTAAACCTGAGATACATATCAGAAATAGGTTCATCAAACTTCATTTTAGAATTATCATATTTAATAGTATAAGTATTTAATCTCATTTCTTTAACATTGGTTGTTCCTTCATGAGAAACACCCAAAGTATCCCAAATTTCATAAGCAGTTTTGCAAGAAGATATTCTGTTAAATTCCTCATCTCCTAAAGCACAATACAAAGCATTCATAGCTTTACAGTTATTATTGTAAGCAGTTTTTGTAGGTTCATCCCAAGTTGTTCTTTTAGTTTCTGGAATTTTATATTGAGACTCTATAGCAGTCCAGATATCAAAACCCATACTTTCCAAATGAATTTTCATTTTAAGTTTCCACTGGGTATAGTTTGTACCATTAAAGAAAGGTGGTCGGTTAGTAGCAGCACCTTCTAGTCTATTTTCCATAACTAGATTTTAGAAAGTAAATTTAAAGAGATAAAATTTAGAACTAACAGAAATTTAAGATCTTTAAAGATGCAACTAAAATCACAGTTGAAAACAGAGTATTTTGAAAAATTGTATTAATAAAAACAACCTCTGATACCAAATGTTGGTCGGAGTGTATACTCAAGAGGGGGGGAATTGGGTTCTAATAAAAATTTCTGTTAAAATGATTTCTCTTAAAATCCATTAAATTATAAAACAAGTTAAACTGTAGTGAATTTGTATTAAAGAAAAGGGTCAGTTAGGTTCTCAAATATTGATTAGTTCTCAGTTAATTTAATCTGAAGATTAATTAACTTTTGAAGCAAACCTACTGATTTACAATAGATACAAACACTTGCTATATTAACTATAAAAGTAACTTTAAAACAGATTTGTATTTCAAAGTAATAGGCAGTCGAATATAACATAGATATGTATATTTTGAACTTAAACTAAAAATGCACAGCAGATATAGACAAGAGGTTTAGTCTCAATCCGAGACTTAGTCCTCTCAAATTTATATATAAAAGTGATCCACACCCTGGATCGGGGTTAACAACAGTACATGACTGTCCAGGACACGCAGGGATCTCTACCACTATTCTTTGTGGGAAAAAAAAATAAAGACCAGGCCACACAAGGACCTGCTCCGCAGTTGTCGTGGGTAAACAAGAGTAAGGAGTTTTGGTGTGAGGATTATTATATCCTCCAGTTTAGCACAGGAGACAGTGTGTGTGTAAAATAAACATGATACACACACTGCTTGAAAGTAAATAATAAACCACTTAGAGATAGTATATGAAAGTTTAGAAAGATCTAGTGATTAGCAGTGCAGCTCGGGACTCATTGGATTCAGCAGAAATGCTTCTGAGTCCTTCTCTGTTTTTTTTGTTGAAAAACATAGTGTCGTGGTTCAGCTTTTATTTCTCCAAGAGAGAAGATGTTCTCTTGACTCTAGAGTACTTCGTGTGTTCTTCAGTAATGTAGGATTTCATGTATGGAACTTCTTTGAGGATCGTGCAATGTGTTCTTCACAGTTGTTCTCAGGATTGTTCTTCAGTTCAGTACAGAGATTGTGTGTATTGTATTATGTGTGTCGAGATGTGTCAAGCATGCAGCACTCTCTACTGCAGCTCAATCTTCTTTATATTCCACGAGCTCCGGCAATAGGAATGATTTCCTTTCCATAAGTATGATATACGGTTGCCTGACATGTCAACAACTATCATTAAATATCATTAATTTCATTAAAAACATCAAATATGACCGTTAGCATTATTTAAATAATATCAATGAAAAGGTTAAGAAACGGCGTCACAATGATTATGTAAATGGTCTCTTCTTCACGGTATGTCCTTCACGGTATGTGCTTCACGGTATGTGGCTCATGGTATTTTCTACACGGTGTAACCTTCCCGGTGTGTTGCTCACGGTGTCTTAGTCACAGTGTGTCCTTCACGGTGTCTGGGTCACGGTGTGTCCTTCACGGTGTCTAGTTCACGGTGTCTGTTTGACTGTGACTGTGTCTTGTACATAGTCTGTCTTACTGCGTCAAACATCACGGTGTCTTGATACTTAGGAAAATATCTGTATTTAGACTTAAACAGTAATATGCAGAATATGAATTAAGATTAACCATTAGAAAGTAAGAGAATTTGAAACATAAGGAAAAATGTTTGATAAGATAAGTGAGAGTTGTGATCATGCATAAGATTTGTAAATAATAGTGAGATTAATCAATCATCAATAAGATTTTATATCATTAAAACATGATTAAAACATGATGTTCAATTTATTATTGAGATTAATTGGCAGTAGTAAGATTTGTGATCATTAAAACATGATTAATACATGATAATTCCAAAAATTTCTAACCTTGAAAGGTGGTAAATGGAAGAACGAATGGCATCAGTTTGGGAGGCGGTAGTCCGCTGTACACACAAACGATGATTACATATCTCATTTGATGGATGTGTGTGAAAGTGTAGGTAGAAATATTAGCATAAAAAATATAAGTATATTGATAATATTGAGGTTATCATATAATCTTGATATAAAAATAATTGAATGGTTGGAGAACTAAATGAAACAAAAGTGATTGTTAAAGAATGTTACCTCTTATTCGGATAACTCATTTTGGTTTATACCAAAAGACTTCTTTTGTTTTATTTATTCAAAAATTAAGAATTATAGAAGGAGGGGATGGATTTTTGGAGTTTATTTGAACAAAATTTGGGTGAGAAAAATGGCTTGAGAGGTGTGAATAAGTGGGAGGGGTGAGTGCCTTTTTATAGTGGAGGAGGAGTGGCATTCTTAAAAAAAATTGAAAGAGGGAATTCCAACCACATTTTTTCCATGTCAAGTGGATCTAATAATAAAAACAATTATATAAAAGGGGGTATATGGTCTATATTTTTCCATCCAATATATTTTGTACAGGTTTCATGGTAATTTTGGCCTTTAAGTTTAAGGTTTAGTCCCTTATTAAGCTAATTTTTCTCTTAATTATAGTAATTAATTTTAATTACTTTCACTAATATTTTTGGTAAAAAACTAAGTTAACATTATTATAAATTATAAATTATTCTGATTAAAAATATGGAATCCATTTTTCTAAATTCCAATCACATAATTGGTATAAATTAATTTAATATTAACCCTATAGGTGAGACGAAAAAATAGATTTTTAAAGTAAAAATGTTCAAAATTTTGAAATATTTTTATATCTAATTTCAATGTGACATTGATTACAATGACCTAAATTAGATTAATTAATCTATAGTTTAACTAATTGATCTTTAAAACCATTAAAAATATAATTTAAACTTATAAATAAATTATACAAAAATATAGTTTTCAGTTAAAATTCAGTATTTTTCACATTTCATCAAAAAAATGAAACTTTACAGAAAAATACCAAAATTTAACCCTAAGTTAATATTGATGTTCCAATTTTAAAAATAAAGTTTATTTTGAAATATTAAATTTATAAAATTTCCAAAATTTATTTTTAAAATAGGTGCGCCATTAAAATGCGGCAAAATTGCCTTTTTAGAAAAATACAATTTTAAGTGTAAAACAAGATTTATTCTTATCTTATGCTTACCAAATATATTGGATGAATATAAAAAATATTTGATTGAATATATAATATATTTATTTCATTAATATCATTCACTAATAGTAATTAATTTAACTTATTAAGATAAAATATATTTGTGAGCATAAAAACATTTCCTTTATATTCAATTGGTTTTTATATTCATTTTAAATTAATTTATAACCAATGAATTCATTTTATATTTGTATAAACCATATATTTTCATAAGTTAGTTAATATTATTCATAAACTCTATTTTAATGGCTAGTTTATTTCTTATTATATTAAATAATAATATTTTAATAATAAATTGTTTCTCAGTAAAACTCGGTCTTACGTGCAATGCAAGCTATCAAAGAAAGTATTTTTTGCATGTGATGTAGTCTAACTCGGTATTACATGCATTGAAAGCTATAAAATTTATTATTATTTTTTAAAATATTAAATATACCATAAAGTCTCAATATGTTATATTCTTTTCTACATTTTGTGTTGCATGTCATACACAATATCAAATGAAAGTCACTCTTTTAGAATTTTCAGGGTGTTACATTCTCCTCACCATAAAAAAAATTATGTCATCACAATTTAAAATTGATCTCTAAAATCTAGGGTTTAATATTTTAAAATTAATTTTTTGAAAAATCCACATCATAAAAGAGTTTATAAAATATCCTTTTAATAAGAGAGAATGAGAAGTAAAAATGTTGTATAAAATAACATATAATTAGGTTTCTACGTAGGAGAACATTAGTGGAAAATGAAAATACCAATAGTAACAAAAATTTTATTAAGATAAAGGTGGGATAGGGGATACAAAAACATCATAGAGGACAATAAAAGTGCAGTCCGAGAGTGTCCCAGATAACGATACCGACACCTCCTGGGGGAAGGGAGCCTAAGTTGGTAAGCTCCATGATGGGGAACTCCTGGGTAGTCAAGGAAGCTAGGACATCATCCACATAGTTTCCTTCACACCAAGTATGGAGATGCTCAAGTTCATTAGGAAGGAGATCCTTGCACTTACGAATCAAGTAGGTGATTATCTAGGGAGTGGAAGAGTCACCCTTGATAGAGCTCTAGATATTTTTAGAATTCATCTCCACAGTAGACAACTGGGTATTTCTTGATTTTTAAAACTCTATCCCAATGAGCATGGCCATTGCCTCTGCCATTAACAAATCACCAGCCCTGTAGAAGGAGCTAAAGGTGCACATAACTGATCCGATAGAATCACAAACCACTCCCTCCCACATTTCTCCCTGGATTCATGATTTGTCAGTATTGAGTTTAAGTCCATGTGGGGGAGGAAGCTAGCACACCCAATGACCCATCTGAGTACTAGGCTGGTCAGATGAAAACTTGGTATAGTAACGCCTGAGAGAGGGGACTGCCACCTAACATTTAATAAGACCTTCAATGAGAAGGGTGTACAGTGTGCTGAAATTGGTTACACACTTTCCATATGTACCATCAAACCACCGCAAATAGAATCATAAGGGCTTCCTCCTCATGTTTATTTCTACCTGTTCCCCCAAACCAAAGATGAGAGAAATACTCAAAGGATTCAAACCTCTCTGTGCCACTGGTTAACTCACCCAGATCATGCCATAAAATACCCACCCACTCAATTTATAAGAAGAGGTGTGACGTGGTCTCCTCCCTAGGAATAGGGAAGAAAAACATTTAGATACTAGGTGAACACCCTTAACCTTAACAACCACCTCTGCAGGGATCGTGTGGTGAAGGATCCTCCATACGAGGATGTCAAACTTGGTAGAGATAGATATGCACCAAAAACAATTCCCCCAAGGGTCACTAGCTGGCTGGGGAAACATCTTCATATAAGCCTTTGCGGAGAAAATACCTGAAGAGGAGCCCAAGAATCCACACTGATCCGGTGACTCCTCCAACCTAATATTTTAAAACACACACTTTTGGGAGGGGTCAAGGATCACCTAGGTGAATGAGAGGAAAGAGAATGCTTGGTTGAAGGTCATTTCGGGCACTGGGCATCCTCGATACCACAAGATTCCACCACCCTAGTTACACTCCTAGAAATTGATGTCGCTATGACCCAAAGTCCACCAAGAGTGTTCCTGAAGCAGTGGGATGTGGCCATGAAGATTGTTACAAAGGGAGGATGGGTTCCTTAAACCACCCCTTAGGCCAAATCCATACTTTCCTTTTATAAACCTGCTCTAAAGAGACCATACCCCAATAAATTCTCATGTAGACTTGGCTTGAAGACTATACATAGCCCCCCCCCCCACATGTCGTACATTGATGCCCACATGATCCACCGGTCTCGTGAGTTTACTCCAAGAGTCCTAGTGGCATCATCCCCCCCACTTGAGCGTCCTAAATAAAATAATTCAAGTGGTTTTAAATCTCTTTCAGAATCGATTTCGGCACCTTGAGCATAGAAAAAATATTCATAGGAATTGATGACAACACGCAATTAAAAAGGGTTATCCTTCCTCCAAATGATATAAAATGGTTCTTCTAATTACTGATACGAGATATTATTTTATTAAACAAACCTTCAAATTGTCTGATGTATACCTTACTAGGAGAAATGGGTGCACCCATGTACTCCATTGTAAATTGCCTACTCCACACACCCAGTCTATATTCAATGTTTTCCCTACACCTAACTGAGCAAGAGGGAGGAAGGAAGGCCCAACTCTTTTCCCGGTTGATTGTAATGATCTGAAATTTTGAATAAATCTTGTTTCCAAATTTTGTGTGTTATTTTATTTTTCATACTCAACAAAACTGTTTCATTTGATAACATGAGTATAATTAAAATGAGACTGATGGGTTTTGACTATTATATGACCGTTAGTCAGTATGACCGTTGAAAACTGAATGTTGCAACTTTTGTCTCTAAATAAAAGTGACCTTGGTTAATTAATATAGAAAGGAGATTTGATGGCCTCATCCAGTAGTCTCGGGCCAATCGAAGCCCATCTTGGGAAGGAGTTAGCACCACTGGGCTTTGCTTTGGACCAAACCCAAGCCGAACTACATCGTGTAAAGCTAGAAAGGAATCGCCTTCGCGAGAAGTTCAAACTGATAGAAATTACTACTCGTGCGATGTTGGTTGAGCCTCCCTTGGATTCTCTCACCTTAGCACACCTTACACTTAGGTTGTATGCTGATGTGATAAGAAGCTATGTAAGGAGACCGTAACTGCCTTGTGTAATCTTTTGTTTTAAGTACAAATTTTGATTTCTTCTTATGATGAAGTTTATGAATTTTCAAATGTCCGGATAAATATAGTATGCATATTTTTGATGAATTTTAGAGAAATTATATTTTAAAAATTTTTATGTAAACCTTAAATAATTAAAAATGTGTAATGATTTTCAAAAAATGGTCTTCTATAATTATGTTCAGTATAAAAGTTAGATTCTAATAAGATCAACTTATTTTTTGATCAATAGTAAATTATAAATAGTGATTTTATGCTTAGGATTAGTAATGTGACCAAATGGATTAGTAATCTCACTTAAAGAAAGTATTAATATAATCTAGGCACCTTGATTAAGTAATGTGATTCAATAAAATGGTTAAATAACAGTTTCATAAATTATTAGTCAAGTATTAGTTTTTTCGGGTGAATAGTGTTTTTTAATTAAAAATTAAATTAAAATTATTTAGAAAATTATTTTTATAAAATGGATTTCATTTTTGAACTCATACCATCAATATTATGTTAAGGTAATTTTTGGGGATTTTTCTGAAAAAAATGAATTTTCAGTGAATAGTGTATTTATTTAAAAATTAAATTAAAAATATTGAGAAAATTATTTTTATAAAATGTATTTCATTTTTGAAATCAGAGCATTGATATTTTGTTAAGGTGAAATTTTGGGATTTTTCTGAAAAAGTTGAATTTTCAGTGAATAGTAAAAATACAGTTTTAGGGTTTCGGTATGTTTAATGACATCAGAACTGTGTCATGATGATGTCATGAGATATTTTAAGTGTTGTACGAACAAAGGTGATGAATTATTGTATTGGGGGCCTCATGTGTCCTAACTCCATGAGAAATACCATGGGAGAGCCCATGGTTTTGAGAAAACCACTTGTGAGGTGTCCCTTGAAATTATTAAAGTATCACCTCACCTTCCCTATAAATACCCACCCTTTCCTCCTTTATTTTTCACTCCGAACTCTACCCCAACAAATATCTGGTCTAATTACCTCCCAAGGAGTCCTTCCAAGTTACCCCCAATCCCTCAAGGTCCCAACCTTTGAGTTTTAAGAGTTACGTTTTAAGGTAAGGGATCCTACCTCTCTCTTCCTTTTCAAGTAATCTCTTTTATGTCATTTCTTTTATTCTCCATGATCTTATATTGGAGGGTGTTCTTTTATATTCTCATTACTGCCCTTTTCATGTTCACATGATGAGAGACCCCCTATTTCTCTCATCAATTCGTTTTAAGAAAGTTTAAGTGGCGCCGTTAGGCTGCCGAATTTTTAAGAGATTTGTTCACCTTTCTCATTTTTCAAAGTTCTACTTTTATGTCAAGTCTTTCAAGTTCCTTTTTATTATGTTGGGGTATGATATCTATATCTATCATACTGATCTTTTATGTTCATATGATTAGAGACCCTATTTGATCTCTTCAATTCAGTATTTTGAAGTTTTAAGTGGCGTCGTTAGGCTGCCGAATTTTTAAGGGATTCTTTCACCCTTCTCGTTTTCAAGATCTATTTTCATGTCAAGTCTTTCATGTTCCTTTTCATTATGTTGGGGTATGATATCTATATCTATAATACAGATCTTTTATGTTCATATTATGAGAGACCCTATTTGACCTCATCAATTCATTTTTTGGAAGTTTTAAGTAACGTCATTAGGTTGTCGAATTTTCATAAGAGAAATCTTATTTTTGTATTCCTTCCATGTTTTTCGTTTCAAATGTTATGTAATTCAAATTTAATTACCATGTTCATATATCCTTTATATTATGTCCCTCTACTGTTTTATGGGTCATTTATGAATGTTTTACCCATGTCCCCTCTCTTTTCAATGTTTTCTAAAACCCTAAAACATAGCCGTTATGCTGCACAATTTCCGTCTCAAAATATATCTCTCTTTTTCTAAAGTTCTTTTATTTTATTAAGTGAATACTCAAAGCTCTCTATTCTATAGGGGTATTCACATATATACCAAAATGTTCTATTTTAAATTCTGGTATTTACATACATGAGACCCGCTTTCCCTTTTCGTGGGTTTAAAGTGACATAAAGATCATGTCTTTAAAGCAGTTTTTAAAATGTTATGATTATGAAAGGAAACCCATTTATTTTATGATATATGAGTTGTTTATGAAATGTTTGATAATGATATATGTGGCTCACATGATAATAAAGGCAAATTTAAGGATGTGCCCTGATAGCGCTCCAATGCATTGGGTAAAGACTTAATCTCTAAAGATGACCATTTAGACTGATACCTTGGTGAATAACCTTGGTAATTTTTATTGACACCTTGGGGATGGACCTTGGTGAAACGGAAATGATTTTCTTTGTAAAATGTTGTAGCCACATATTCAAGTTATGAAATACGTTATTTTTATTATTATATGCCTCATGATTTCATTCTCATGCCTTAAAGTTCTTTTCATGACTTTATTGATGTATATCAAGTTCACATGTTAAATGTTTCTCTTGTTTCTCTTACTGGGCCTTCTGCTCACCCTTTCTTTTGATGTATGTACCCAGGTTATGAGATGCAGTAATGAACCTAGGATGAAGATAAGGATAATCCTTTAAAGTATTTAAGAAGAATGTTTTTTTTGTTTCATGTATTAAGTTTCCGGTTTCCAAGACACTAAACCTTAAAGATCCTCAGTTTTGTATAATGTAATGAAAGTTTCTGTGACAAAAAAGAGGGATTATATAGTTGGTATCAAAGGATGGTTTAGTTATTTGTGGAAATTAGGATATGAAAACTTTATGAAGAGGCCTATGGAAAAGTTTAAATATAGGAAATCTCCCTAGTATTTTGGTGAATATTGAGAAAGGGGTTTCCAAGAAAATACATCCCTGTCTAGATACGAGCAGGTATAGGTGGCTCTGGAACAGATGTACATAGGGGTAAAACCCGAAAACACCACTTTGATCTAGACTCAAATGGGAACTGGTACACAACAACAGGCCTTGCTGCACTCTTGGTTACGACACTCCCGGGGGATATGCTTCGGTAAATTCATAATCTTAGTATGAACCATTATTAAAGGAACAAAGATAAAATAAAATAAAGATTCACATAAGAATATATGATCATGGATAACCTAGTTTGGAACCTAGGGGATCACAAGTTAGTGTGTAATTTTCTTCTAAAAGTTATCCTTCTATGCTTTAAGTTTCTTTTTATGATTATTATCTAAGTATTTAATCCCATAATTGTACTTTCTTTTCTTTGTTAATGGCGAGAAATGGAAGAACATGTCCCAACAACCAATGTGATAGGAAATGTGATGATTTCCGTATTAATATGATAGAGATGATTAGGGGATTAAATGATTATTATTATTTTTGGAAGACGTTCACTATTTTGGGAACCCTATATGATTGAGGTAAATGGATTACTATGGTATTTTCTTTGAGGAATAAAGGTTGACTTATATTTTGAAGAATCGATGAATTTAAGGTGAACTTATAGTAATTTAGGTTACATATGGAAATGATTAACCTATCTTGGGGAAAATGTGATTAGGTTAGTTACTTTTTTTATAATATGATAAGAGTAGTTGATGTTGTTTGAAGATGAACGATAAAGTCTATATTGGAAGACTATGTTATGAGATCGTTCTTATAATTGGGTTTCAATCTTAGTTTGGTTTATTTTGAGGATTTTTAAGGACAGTTATTTATGGAATGGTCTATGATGAACTTTGGGTAGTACCGTGGAACCTTGAAGATTTAAAGTAGTTTCCCTTCCTCTGGGGTTCTTTATTTTGGAAGAGTTGTTTTATCTTACCCTTTCTGTTTTTGGGATAATGTTTAAAGATAGAAGAAATCGATAGTTAATCTTTAGTGGATTATGTGATTCTTTATAAGATGATTCTTGTGCTTTGATGAGACCAAGTAGTTTTGAATACTCGTCATTTGGAGAAAAGATTAGTTTTAGTAGAAACTTATTAAAGGATGAAACTCTACTTGAAGGTAGGTATATTTCCTTATGTTTTTATTCTATGTAGTAAATGAATTCCTCAAAACTATGAAAAGGAACGTAAAACAAAAACGTTGTCAGTTAACGTTTCCTACTGGGTAATCAAAGACCGTTTACACACATCATAAGTTTGTGATTTTCTTATTGTTAAATTTCTTCAAATCATGTTTTCTATCACTCTCCCTCAGAACTTGACCCTTTGTTTTTTCTTCCATATCCATGTTTTCCTACATGGAATCCTAGTATGGGTTAACTCGGGTGACCTTTTTACTCCTCTTTCTATCTTTTAAAGTAATAGTGTTACTGAATCTTTTTCCTATGTGGGACTTTCAATGAAATTTCAAAACCCAATTTTAAAAATTGCAAGGATGCAATTTCTTAAGGGGGGAAGATTGTAACGACCCGGAATTTTGAATAAATCTTGTTTCCTAATTTTGTGTGTTATTTTATTTTTCATACTCAAAAAAACTCTTCCATTTGATAACAAGAGTGTAATTAAAATGAGACTGTTGGGTTTTGACTATTATATGACCGTTAGTCAGTATGACCGTTGAAAAATGAATGTTGCAACTTTTGTCTCTAAATAAAAGTGACCTTGGTTAATTAATATAGAAAGAAGATTTGATGGCCTCATCCAGTAGTCTCAGGCCAATCGAAGCCCATCTTGGGAAGGAGGTAGCACCACTGGGCTTTGTTCTGGACCAAACCCAAGCTGAACTTCATCGTGTGAAGCTAGAATGGAATCGCCTTCGCGAGAAGTTCAAACTGATAGAAATTACTACTCGTGCGATGTTGGCCTAGCCTCCCTCAGATTCTCTCACCTTAGCACACCTTACACTTAGGTCCTATGATGGTGTGATAAGGGGCTATGTAAGGAGATCATAACTGCCTTGTGTAATCCTTTGTTTTAAATAAAAATTTTGATTTCTTCTTATGATGAAGTTTATGAATTTTCAAATGTCCAGATAAATATAGATGCATATTTTTGATGAATTTTAGAGAAAGGATATTTTAAAAATGTTTATGTAAACTTTAAATAATTAAAAATGTGTAATGATTTTCAAAAAATGGTCTTCTATAATTATGTTCAGTACAAAAATTAGAGTCTAATAAGATCAAATTATTTTTTGATGAATAGTAAATTATGAATAGTGATTTTATGCTTAGGATTAGCCAAATGGATTAGTAATCTCACTTAAAGAAAGTATTAATATAATCTAGGCACCTTGATTAAGTAATGTGATTCAATAAAATGGTTAAATAACGGTTTCATAAATTATTAGTCAAGTATTAGTTTTTTCGGGTGAATAGTGTTTTTTAATTAAAATGAAATTAAAAATATTTAGAAATTTATTTTTATAAAATGGATTTCATTTTTGAACTCAGAGCATCGATATTATGTTAAGGTAATTTTTGGGGATTTTTCTGAAAAAAATGAATTTTCAGTGAATAGTGTATTTATTTAAAAATTAAATTAAAAATATTTAGAAAATTATTTTTATAAAATGGAGTTAATTTTTTAAATTAGAGCATTGATATTTGGTTAAGGTGAAATTTTGGGATTTTTCTGAAAAAGTTGAATTTTCAGTGAATAGTAAAAATACAGTTTTAGGGTTTCGGTATGTTTAATGACATCAGAACTGTGTCATGATGATTTCATGAGATATTTTAAGTTTTGGCCGACCGAAGGTGATGAATTATTATATTGGGGGCCCCATGTGTATTAACTCCATGAGAAATACCATGGGAGAGCCCATGGTTTTGAGAAAACCACTTGTGAGGTGTCCCTTGAAATTATTAAAGTATCACCTCACCTTCCCTATAAATACCCACCCTTTCCTCCATTATTTTTCACTCCTAACTCTCCCCCAACAAATATCTGGTCTCATTACTTCCCAAGGAGTCCTCCCAAGGTGTCCCCAAGCCCTCAAGGTCCCAACCTTGGATTTTTAAGAGTTACGTTTTAAGGTAAGGGATCCTACCTCTCTCTTTCTTTTCAAGTAATCTCTTTTATGTCATTTATTTTATGCTCCATGATCTTATGTTGGAGGGTGTTATTTTATATTACTCTTACTTAAATTTTCATGTTCACATTATTATAGACCCCCTCTTTCTCTCATCAATTCGTTTTAAGAAAGTTTAAGTGGCGCCGTTAGGCTGCCGAATTTTTAAGGGATTCGTTCACCTTTCTCATTTTTCAAAGTTCTACTTTCATGTCAAGTCTTTCAAGTTCCTTTTTATTATGTTGGAGTATGATATCTATATCTATCATACTTATCTTTTATATTAATATGATGATAGACCCTATTTGATCTCTTCAATTCAGTATTTTGAAGTTTTAAGTGGTGTCGTTAGGCTGCCAAATTTTTAAGGGATTCTTTCACCCATCTTGTTTTCAAGATCTATTTTCATGTCAAATCTTTCATGTTACTTTTTATTATTTTGGGGTATGATATATATATCTATAATACTGATCTTTTATGTTCATATTATGAGATACCCTATTTGACATCATCAATTCATTTTTTGTAAGTTTTAAGTAACGTCGTTAGGCTGCCAAATTTTCATAAGAGAAATCTTATTTTTGTATTCCTTCCATGTTTTTCATTTAAAATGGTATGTCCTTAAAATTTCATTAACATGTTCATATATCCTTTATATTCTGTCCCTCTACTGTTTTATGGGTCATTTATGAATTTTTGACCCATGTCCCCTCTCTTTTCAATGTTTTCTAAAACCCCAAAACATAGCTGTTATGCTGCAGATTTTCCGTCTCAAAATATCTCTCTCTTTTTTTAAAGTTCTTTTATTTTATTAAGTGAATACTCAAAGCTCTCTCTTCTATAGGTGTATTCACATATATACCAAAATGTTCTATTTTAAATTCTGTGATTTACATACATGAGACCCACTTTCCCTTTCCGTGGGTTTAATGTGACATAAAGATCATGTTTTTAAAGCAGTTTTTAAAATGTTATGATTATGAAAGGAAACCCATTTCTTTTATGCTATATGGGTTGTTTATGAAATGTTTGATGATGATATATGTTAATCACATGATAATAAAATAAAATTTAAGGGTGTGCCCTGATAGCGCTCCAATGCATTGGGTAAAGACTTAATCTCTAGAGATGACCATTTAGATTGATACCTTGGTGAATAACCTTGGTAATTTTTATTGACACCTTGGGGATGGACCTTGGTGAAAGGGAAATGATTATCTTTGTAAAATGTTTTAGCCACATCTTCAAGTTATGAAATGCGTTATTTTTATTATGATATGCCTCATGATTTCATTCTCATGCCTTAAAGTTCTTTTCATGACTTTATTGATGTATCTCAAGTTCACATGTTAAATGTTTCCCTTGTTTCCCTTACTGGGTCTTCTGCTCACCCTTTCTTTTGATGTATGTACCCAGGTTATGAGATACAGTAATGAACCTAGGATGAACATAAGGAGAAGCCTTTCAAGTGTTTAAGAAGTGTGTTTTTTTTGTTTCATGTATTAAGTTCCTGGTTTCCAAGACACTAAACCTTAAAGATCCTCAGTTTTGTATAATGTAATGAAAATTTATGTGACAAAAAGGAGGGATGATATATTGATGATTTTCCTACTCTACTGAGTCTATTACCTCAAAATATTGTTGAATTCCCTAACCAATTATCTGAAACCATTGATGAAGAAGATCATGTCATCCATAAATAGAATGTGAGACACCATAAAGAAATGAGCCCTGATGTGGTAAGGATGAATAATGCATCACTGCATACAATAGTTAACATGTCTGCTGAGAGCATCTTGTGCCATGATGAAGATGTTAGGTGAAAGTGGATCACCTTGCTTGTGTCCTATAACTAATTTCACAAACCCACATTTCCTCCCAATGAAAATAATGTTGAACCATGGTGAGCTATAGCATCGAAAAAACAAGTAAGCAACCCCTCCAGAGAACCCCATATGTCTCATTACCTTGATGATGAAGTTCCATTCAAGTCGATCGTAGGATTTATCCATATCCACCTTAACAAAAAATTTGGATCCTACCACCTTCCTATTAACCTCTTCGACCATTTCCTGGGTAATTACCATTGCTCCTTGGATGGACCTACCTTAGATGAAAGCATGTTTCTCCTCAGACACCCACTCATGAATAAATCGAGAGATCCTCTTATTAATGATAGCCTCAAACACCTTATAAGAAAAGTTTCACATGTTGATAAGTCGATAGTGGTTGATGGATGAGGGGTCTTTCACCTTATGGATAATAATCAAAGAAGTTGAACAAGCCACCTATGGAAGCTCCCCTCCACAAAATAAATCCTGGAGGGTAGCTACAAGGTCCTCCTTGATGATGTTCCAGGCGCTGACATAGAAGGTCCCTGAGAACCCATCTGGGCTAGGTGCACTTTCCCGATTGAGAGAAATGAGAGACTCACACACTTCCTTTTCCTTCGTAATAATTCTAATAACATCATTACTATTCTCAGAGACCACTCTTGTAATAGAGTCAAAGATATCAACCTTTCCTCTGGGAAAACCATTCTAGATACAAGGGTTAGGTTCACATAGTAAAGAGTAAAAATGAGTATTCACCATACCACCGATCACATCCATATCACTGGTATAAGATCCATCCTCAAACTAGATATTCAATGCATGAACACAATGTTTCTCTTTCAAACAAACATGAAAGTAAGCGGAGTTCCATTAAACTTCTCTCAACCAGGTAGCCCGAGATTTTTCATGGAGGCACCTCTCGTTCTCCAATAGTATCTCATTGAACTATTTCTTCTTGATCACCAAGGATGAAATGAGATCACCATCCCAAGTTTCTTCAAAACTAGCTTCAACACTTTAGATATCTCTTTTGATATCTTCCAAGTCCAGATTGACTGAGGGAAGGGAGATAGCTGAGTCCATGAGAGATTGTTTCAAATGATGGAGTTTGTTGTGAAGATCGATCTAACACCCACCATAACTTAGGGACTCTCAGGAATGTTGCACCATATTAAGGAACCTTCGTTGATGCAGCCACCTGTTGGAGAAGATGAAACACTTATCCCTATAATTACCCAGCTTGAGAAGGATGAGCAGCGGTGATTGGTCTTACAATGCACGAACCAAATTCAAGAATTTAGTGTTTATAAAGGAATATATTTCATGGAGGTTACCAAAGCATCAGTCCAATATGAACTAGGTTTGATGGTTCCCCCTCTGGTTATTTCACCAGGTAAATATGTCTCCTAAGAATCCCCAATCCTAAAGTCCCTCCTGAGCTGTGAAGGCTGATAAGGAATACCTATTGCTATGATGGAATGATTTCCCACCTTTTTTATCAGTTTCCTCCAGTATCGTGTTGAAATATAACCACGTTGTCGAGTGCATCAAATTAGATGTTTATTTTTTAACTAGAATTTTTTGCAGTATAGCAACAACCCTAGGTCATCTCTCGACAGAGCCTTAGATCATTAATTGAAAAAGAGGGTTTTTATTATGAAGATATAAGGGGAATGGGATTTAATAAAACTTTGAGTTTGATGATTAAATATTACAATAGAAAAACTAAAGTGATAAAACAAAGTATAAATGAATAATATTAATTAAACGTGATCAACCCAAGGGTGTATCGTGATGATCGTACTTCATCGCTTCAAGAGAAAGGGTATAGATCTTTTAATACCTTATTTGTAACACCTATTAACATAATTTTGCTGATATTATACTAGGATACCTCCTAGGTTTCATTCTAAAACACACAATGATTCACTGGACACCGCCGATGATTAGGTGATTTGTGTTCGACTTCATAACCAAAACTCACCAAGGCAACACATGAAGAACTCGATGTGCTATCTAGGTTTGTATGTTATTTCTTTGTGATACCATGAAATAAATTTTCATGGCCTTGAAAGTTCATATGTGAGTTCAATTTACCAATATGAACTATACAAACAGCACAATTGAATGAGGGAGGAAAAAGGGATGAACGGTGTGTGAAACATCACATGAAAGGGTACCCCCAAACATGATCATTTGAGTTTGAGTATAACATACCAGTATATAACTCAATTAAATAAAAATAGAGGATTAATACAGACAACATACAACCTAGAATTAAAAATGTCATTCAAAATAATAGAAGTATGAAGCTCGGGATTACATCACGTTCCTCCCCGGGTGATCACAGGGGGTTTAGAAACCCATGGGAGGGGAGGAAGAAGAAGATATTGAAGTAGAACTTCCCATAGCCTCCATAACTTCTAGGAATGATGGGTAGACACCTTTGGGGATCCAAAATGGAAGCACATTTCCTCCTGGTTCTAACTCCCAAATGGAGAGCCCAATGTGCCATTTTATAGGAAAATTGGAAGGTGGTTTTGGGCACACTGATTTCTTCAATCCACTTGTACCACGTGTTTCGGAAATTATAAAATTGAATATACATTTTTAAAAAATGGAACATTTTACCCCCAATTCCTGACTATCTCCACCGAAAGTTTGAAATCAAATTGGACATGTGAATCCGGAAATATGGACAGATTACAAAACGCCACTTTTGACTTCGCACATATTCGGTGTTCTGGACAGATCAGGTCGGTCGGGCCTCTTGATGGAATAATGGGGCTTGTGTTACTTCATAATAGTTGTAGACCATTAAATTTTAGAATATCACACAAAATATGAGCCCATTTGGATGCACATATGTTTCTAAATAGGAAAAATAGTGGACGGGTCTTCATGGATCCATGCAATTTTGGCTTATTTTTCTTCCACTTCATCATGGGCCCTCCAAATCACCTCCACCTACAATATAATTACCAAATCAAGTAAAATTTACCTTTTTAATAGTGTTAAAAACAAAATAATTTAATCAAACATGGAGTAAAATTTGTTATTATACTTGTAATTTTCAATACAAAACCAGTTTAATACATTGGTATAAGGGTGAAATAAAACAGTGAATCGTGGTACGATCACACCCCCACACCTAAACATTTTCACTCCTGGGAAAAGTATAATATCCTTATCATGTCCCATTACTAAATAAAAGTTGTGAAAACATCCAATATTATTTTGAAATGAAGTTTATCATGTCTCATTTATGTAATCAATTTTCCTTTCATCTTTCTTTTCTCACATTCAAATTTCTTTAACTTCATTTGTTCACCCATGCAACATGTCGCAACCTACCTCACTTAGAAATTTTTCTTCTTCACTCAAGGAACATATGAAATTGGATTTATTCTCTTTTCCTATAGTTTATGTGATATTACTATATGCTTTCCAAGATTCTAAGTTCTCTACCAATAGAAACTAGTGTGCTACTCAAGAGGACTTCCAACAGGTTGTTCTAAGGTTCAAGGGTTGGTAGGATTTAATGTTTAAAAATATAAGGCTGAAGAGGATTGTTTAATCTCTTATGTATAAAACATGTAAAAATTCAGTAAGTTCTCACAATGAATGTACACACTCAACCCCTCAAAACGTGTATTACCTCCCAATCACTATCCTCATTGTCCATTTGTGTGGGTCACAACCAAGAAATGAATAATAATGAGTAAATATCCTCTTTTCTCCATTTTATTCTTTTGTTTTATTTTTTTTCATATGTATAGAACTATATTTTTTAGTTTTTTAGAGATAAAGATGGAAACATGTGTACAAAAATGATGTAATATGTCTTGTGAACCCATTTCCCAAGAAAAATGTAGGCTCCCTTTATATCAACCCCTAACAATGATTCTCTTCCCAGAATTCCCATGGAAACACTCTTTCTCCCACACTTGCTAAAAATAAAACAAGAATATACACAAGAGATGGGTAGGTATGGATAAATTAGCTTGTAATGTGGCTACCTAATAGGCATTTCATGGTCTCTAAGGCTTAAGAAGGATAAAATTTAAAGGTGGCAGAAAATAGAGGATAATTGTAAAAATGGATTTTTAATGAATGATTGCCTCTATCATGAATGTATTATACTTGAATCTTATGGCTTTAAATAGAATCAAGGCAAGTTCTAGTTTCTCTAAATGACCCGAGACTCTCAAGAAAGTTATTAAAAGGAAGAATATGTAATAAAGGGCTTAGAATGTCTCTTGGGTAAGGGATTAAAATATTGGTTAGTGCTAATGAGGCAAGGGATTCAAAAATAAATTAAACACCTAAGAATGATTCGAAAATACAAATTCTAGAAAAAGATTTCATATCAACATTCATTTGAATTTTTTTTTCCAAAAACAATGGAATTTTCCACACAATCAACTCAAGCATGAAAAATGATTTTGGATATTCTTTTTAAGATCAATGTTTATCAAAAAACACAAAATAAAGAAAAAGAAATAAAAAATGAAAACACATTTTTTATTTATTTTATTTATTTATTTTTGTTTTGTTTAATCCTAACTATGACATGTCACCCTCCCCCACACCTAAAATTTACATTGTCCTCAATGGAAGTATTTTAAATAAACAGACAATAAATAAAGGTAGGGAGAAGGGACAACCTGCTAAGTGGTTTCATATGTGGCATCTATCAGTTGGATTTCCTCCACGAGATGCTTTGAAAAATCCTCATAGAAGTGTTTGAGCCTCTTCCCATTGACATTAATCCTTTTTCCAATATTCTAATGAAAAACTTGTATAACACCAAAAGGGTACACATCAATAACAGTATAAGAACCGAGCCATTGAGAATGAAGCTTACCTGGGTGGAGGTTTAGCCTGTAATTATACATGATAACCTTCTCAACAATATGAAACTTCTGCTGATGAATCATGCTATCATGGATAGCCTTTGTCTTTAATTTATAGATCTGGGATTTCTCATATGCATCACACTAAATTTCTTCTAACTCTTGCATTTGAAGCTTCCTATGCTCACCTGAGTATGAAAGATTCATATTACATTGTTTAACAGCCCAATATGCATGGTGTTATACCTCCACCAGTAGGTGAAAAGAATTTCCAAATACAATCCTATATGGTTACATTCCTATTGGGGTTTTAAAAGCTATACGGTATGCCCAAAGTGAATCATCCAAGCACAAAGTCCAATCTTTCCTATTGGGTTGTATCATTTTTTTCAAGATTTGTTTAACTTCCTGATTTGAGATTTCTTCTTGTCCATTAGTTTGGGGGTGATATATAGTAAAGACTTTATGATCAAACCCATACTTACAAAGCAAATTTTTCATGTTGTAATTCAAAAATGTGAACCCTGGTCACTAATGATGAATCTCAGTAAATCAAACCTACTAAAAATATGAGACCTCACAAAATCAACAACAACTCGAGAGTCATCGGTCCTGGTGGCCTTTGCTTCCACCCATTTAGATACATAGTCAATAGGCAATAATATGTACAAAAATACAAAGCAATTTGGAAATGGCCCCATGAAGTCAATGCCCCATGCATCAAAAATTTCATAGAATAACATGAATTGCTGGGGCATTTCATTCCTCTTAGAGATATTCCCTATGAATTGACAATGACTACATGACTGGAAAAATCTATGGGAATCCCTATACAATTTTGGCCAATAAATTCCCGAGTCAAGGACCTTTTGAGCTATACGTTGAGAGCCAAAGTGGCCCCCACAGGACAAAGTGTGGTGGAAGGTCAAAACAGAGGTGAACTCATGGTCAGGGACACACCGATGAACTACTTGGTCACCAAAAATTCTCCATAAATATGGGTCATCCCAAATGTACCACTAAGAATCATGTTTAAGTATCTGGGATTGGGAAGTGTTGAAGTCAGTGGGGACCCTAGATGTTGCTAGAAAATTCACAATGTCAACATACCAGGGGGTAAGGTCCACAACATCACAAATGTTCTCATGAGGTAATAATTATCCAATGGGTATGGGTGAGTCAACATGATGGTCCAAATATGGGGAAATCCTACTAATGTGGTCAGCTACCACATTTTCCACTCCTCTCTTATCTCTAATCTCAAGGTCAAACTCTTGGAGGAGGAGCATCCACTGAATGAGGCGGGGTTTAGCTTCAGGTTTCTTTAGGAGAAAACGAAGGGAAGCATGATCATAAAAGACAATGATTTTTAACCTGATAAGATATGAATGGAATTTTTTCCAGACAAACACAATAGAAAGAATTTCTTTTTTAGTGGTTGTGTAGTTTGACTAGACAAGGTCAAGGGTATGTGAGGTATACACAATGACTTGAGGATCTTTCTCAACCCTTTGTGATAAAACTGCCCCAACTGAAAAGTTAGGGACAACACACATAAGCTCAGAGGGGAGATCCCACCTTGGTGGTTGGATGATGGGAGGTGATGTGAGACTCCTTTTTAGTTAATTGAATGCATTCTCACAATTTTTATCAAACACAAACTCAGAATCCTTTTGTAATAACCGGGACAAGGGAAGTGTGATCTTACTGAAGTATTTAATGAATCGATGGTAAAAACCAGCATGACCCAAGAAAGATCGCACCTCATGAACACATTTTGGATATTAAAGGGTTGAAATTAATTCAAATTTTTATTTATACACTTGAATTCCATATTTTGAAATAACATGCCCAAGAGTTGTCCCTCATTCAACAATGAAATGAAATTTCTCATAATTTAATACAAGATATTTTTCTACGCAATGACAGAGGATAGAACTTAGGTGAGCTAAAAAATCATCAAAGGAAGTTCCATAAACCATGAAATCATACATAAAAACATCCATTAAATTCTCTAGGTACTCAGAAAAAATACTCAACATACATTGCTGAAAAGTACCAGGAGCATTAAAAAGACCAAAATGCATCATTATATATGAAAATGTGCCAAATATATAGGTAAATGTTGTCTTTTCTTGATCCTCAGGGGATATATGGATTTGAAAATAACCTGAATATCCATCAAGAAAACAATAACGGGACTTACCATCGAATCTTTCTAACATCTGGTCAGTGAAAGGTAGAGGAAAGTGGTCCTTCCGTGTGGTTTGATTTAGTCGACGGTAGTCAATATAGACTCACCAGCTGTTTTGAACATGTGTTGGAACCAATTCATTCCTTTCATTTGACACAACTGTTATTCCTATTTTTTAGGCAAAATTTGCACTGGGCTAACCCATTTACTATTAGATATAGGATAAATGATCCCTATAGTAAGTAATTTACTGACTTCCAATTTTACCACTTCAAGGAGAGTGGGATTTAATCGGTGTTGAGCCTGCCTTACAGGGTTATATTCATCATCCAAAAGTATATGGTGCATACAAATAGATGGGCTAATCCCAAAAATATCAGATAATGTCCATCCTATTGCCTTTTTACACTCTCTCAAAAGATCAAGCAGTTTTGATTCCTGCTATTGAGAGAGGTTATTGGCAATAATAATGGGCAATTGGTCAATACCCTCAAGATATGCATATTTTAAATTAGATGGAAGTGGTTTTAATTCCAACACCGAGGGTTTTTGGACTGAGGGAGGGGATTTAGGGGGAGTGAGATCCATGAAACTATTTATCTACTCATGTTTATTCTCTAAGGATAGAGAATCTATTGAAATGAGATTTGCAGAATCATTGACGGTCATGGGTACCTCAGAATGAACACACACATCAATTAAAGCACAAAATTTACACTTTTCAGAACCCACACAACACTCAAAACTCGAATAAAAACTCAAATAATCCAAGGGTGAAGAATAGGAAAATGAATCAGAGAATGGGTTAAGGATATAATTGTGTGTGTGTGCATAATTTTAGAGCACTTCCATCGAATAGACAGGAATATTGGAGTGCTCTTCAATAGGGTGTTTCATAGACTCAAGGATGTTAAAACTTACCTTTTCTCCACCGAACTCCATGGATATCATACCATTATGAACATTGATGATCATATTTGCTGGCTTGATGAATGTCCTCCCAAGTATAAGAAAAACATGTCCTTGGGTTTTGGTATCTTTCATCTCAATAATGTAGAAATCAGTAGGGAAGATGAGATTCTTCACTCTTACAAGGACATCCTCAATCACTCCTATTGGATACGTTGTACTCTAGTTGGAAAGTTACATAACAATTCATGTTGGTTGAAGCTCTCCAACCTGAAGAGAAGTATACAAAGAGAGAGGCATTACATTAATGGAAGCACCTAAATCTAGCATAGCATCAGAAAAGAAAGTCTCCCCTATAGTACAAGGTATTGTGAATGTTCTCGGATCCTTGAATTTGGTTGGAATTTCTGGTTGAATCAAGGCCGAGACATTCCTCCCCAAGTTTACTCTCTCATTCCCCTTCAACCTTCGTCTATGGGTGCAAAGTTCTTTAATAAATTTGTCATAATGGGGAATTTTATTGACTGCATCCAACAATGGAATATTAACTTGAACTTTTTTAAATGTATCCATTATTTCATTGTCAATATCATTATCAAAGTTTTTATTAGATTTAGAGAGTCTTTGAGGGAAATGAATAGGAATGGATTGTTCATGTGAATCCTTAATGATAATTTGATTAATCTTTTTTTCTTGTTTTTCTTTGCTTGAAACATTTGAGGGTTGGAGAATATATTTTTCAAGAGGGGGACATACCTGTTTCATAGAATCAGTAGAAGGAGAAACTTATTTACCACTATGAAGTGTAACTACACATACATTACCTTTGTCTTTAGGATTAGTAATGGGTTGGGATGGTGGTTATCCAGAAACTTTCATCTTAAGCTCACCGATGGTGTTTGATAATTTTCTCACTTGAGTTCGCAGGTCTTGAAAAGATGATTGTGTGGTCTGTTGGAACTAGAGGTTCTGGGTTGCCATTTATTTCACTATATCCTCAAGGCTTGGTTCAGATTTGGGAGGAGGAGGATGATTGTTTCAAGAGGTTGAAGGATAATAAGGTTTCATACCTTAGCCTTGTTGATACCAATTTTTCTTGGGGTGGCTTGAGTTTCCTCCTTGTCGGTACTGGGGTTGTGCTTGCCACCTGGGGTTTGGATTTGGCCTGAATGGTTTTTTCTTGAAGGGAGGTGCTTGTTGGTATGGACGCCCTGGGAATACGGCTACACAAGACTTAGGTGAATCTTGAAGTTTTGGGCACTGGTTAGAAAAATGAGTATTTTCAGAACAAATACCACAATGTAATGGAACATGAGGAGATTGTGAGTTGCCTTGTGCTTGAGATAATTGCCTTAGAAGGGTATGAATCTCATCAAGATTGTTATCTACCTTTTGTTCTAGAGATGAATGACTTACCTTGTGAACTCCTTGGGTGGGTGAAATAGCTCATGTACCAAATTGTTGTGCATTTTAAGCCATATTGTCTATTAAGTCATGAGTGGCGAAAGGAGTTTTATCAACCAAGGAACCACCAGTTGTTGCATCAATAATTCCATGATCCATGGGGATAAGTCCCTCATAAAAGTATTGGATTAATAGTTGTTCACTAATCTGGTGGTGGGGGAATCTTGAGAAAAGTATTTTGAATCTCTCCCAGTATTCATGAAGGGTCTCTCCTTGTGATTGCTTAATTCCACAGATTTCTTTCCTAATTGATGCAGTTTGGGAGGTAGGGAAGAACTTCTCTAAAAAGAGTCTTTTAAGGTCATTCCATCCCCCAATCATGATAGGACAATAGTATATCCAATATTTTTCTACACCGTCAAGGGATAAAGGGAAGGACCCAAACTTAATTAAGTCCTCAGACACATTTTGGGGTTTCATGGTGGAGCACGCTATGTGAAACTCCTTGAGGTGTTTATGAGGGTCCTCACTAGGAAGGCCATGGAATTTAGGAAGAAGGTGGATGATGCCTAATCTCAGCTCAAAGTTGGATGCTTCCTCGCAATATTGGATATACGCAGGTTGGTACTCCACATCCGGGGTGGCCAGTTCTTTTAAGGTTTGATTATTTACAACCATGTTTTCTTGGGTTTGATTGGGTTCAATTTTTGATTGGTTTATAGACACTTGAGGTTCCAAAAGGGGTTACACAATGATACTTGATTGACATTTTCTAGATGCATTGATTTGTGAATGGAGTGATTTTTCAATTTTAGGGTCAAATTCAAGTAGTTTTTCTTTACCAGATCTTGTCATGCAACAATGATGTCCAGTTTGATTGATTGATTGATTGTTTTTTTTTTTTTTTTTATGGAAGATGAATGAAATAAAAATACTTAAGAAATGAAAGGAGTAAATAAAATATAATTTTATACTACAAAATTAGAGAGAGAGATGGAGAAGAAGAAGAAGAAGAGACAGAGAGAGAGAAAGCAAGAACACACAAAAATAACCAAAAATATAAACAGAAAACCAAAACAAAAACAATAAAATGGGGGTGGGGTATTTAAAGGAGTACTGATTAATAAGTAAAATAAATAAATAAAATTAAATAAAGATAAAAAATGATCTTGTCTCCCAGGAAACGGTGCCAAAATTTTACCGCATTGTCGAGTGTGTCAAATTAGATATTTATTTTTTAACTAGAATTTCTATAGTATAGCAGCAACCCTAGGTCGTCTCTCGACAGAGCCTTAGATAATTAATTGAAAATGGGGTTTTGATTATGAAGATATAAGGGGAATTTGATTTAATAAAACTTGGGTTTTGATGATTAAATATTACAATAGAAAAGCTAAAGTGATAAAACAAAGTAGAAATGAACAAGATTAATCAAACGTGATCAACCTAGGGGAGTACCGTGATGCTCATCCTTCATCGCTTCAAGAGAAAGGGTATAGATATTTTAATAACTTGTTTTTAACACCTATTACCATAATGTTACTAATTTTATACTATGATACCTCCTAGGGTTCAGTCAAAAACACACAATGATTCACTGGACACTGCTGATGATTGAGTGATTTGTGTTCGACTTCATAACTGAAACTCACCAAGGCAACACATGAAGAACTCGATGTGTTTTTCAGGTTTGTATGTTATTTCTTTGTGATACCATTACATAAATTTACATGTCCTTGGTAGTTCATATGTGAGTTAAATTGACCAATATGAACCACACAAACACCGTAATTGAATGAGGGGGGGAAAAGGGATGAACGGTGTGTGAAACATCACATGAAAGGGTACCCCAAACATGATCATTTGAGTTTGAGTATAACATACCAGTATATAACTCAATTAAATAAAAATATAGGATGAAGAAAAACAACATAAAACTTTTAATTAAAAAGATCATTCAAAATAATACAAGTATGAAGCTCGGGATTACACCACATTCCTCCCTCGGTGATCACAAGGGGTTTATAAACCCATGGGAGGGGAGGAAGAAGAAGATGTTGAAGTAGAACTTCCCATAGCCTCTAGAAATTTTAGGAATGATGGGGAGACACCTTTGGGACTCCAAAATGGTATCACCTTGCCTCCTGGTTCAAACTCCCAAATGGGGAACCCAAGGTGCCATTTTATAGGAAAATTGGAAAGTGTCTTTGGGCACACAGATTTCTTCAATCCACTTGTACGACACATTTCGAAAATTATAAAATTGAATCTCCATTTTGAAAAAACATTTAAAGTTGTAGCCCAACTTCCTGAATATCTCCACCAAATGTTTGGCATTAATTGGAAAAGTGGATCTGGAGATATGGACAGATTATAGAACGCCACTTTTGACTTTGAACATATTCGGTGTTCTAGACAGATCTGGTTAGTTGGGCCCCTTGATGGAAGAATAGGTCTTGTGTTACTTTATAAGAGTTGTATCCCATTAAATTTTGTACCATTTCAAAAAATATGAGCCCATTTTGATGCCCGAAATTTTCTAAACAGAAAAAACAGTGGACAAGTCTTCATGGATCCATGCAATTTTGGCCCATTTTTCTTCCACTTCATCACGGGCCCTTCAAATCACCTCCACCTACAATATAATTATCAAATTAAGTAACATTTACCTTTTTAACAATGTTA
Source organism: Viscum album (assembly GCA_963277665.1). Taxonomy (NCBI): domain Eukaryota; kingdom Viridiplantae; phylum Streptophyta; class Magnoliopsida; order Santalales; family Viscaceae; genus Viscum; species Viscum album. The sequence continues at coordinate 1,191,492,401 of OY728130.1, read as the reverse complement.
AGCACAAAATAATTGAATCAAACATGGAGTGAAATTTGTTATTATACTTTTAATTTTCAATACAAAACCAGTTTAATACATTGGTATAAGGGTGAAATAAAACAGTGAATCGTGGTACGATCAAAATCTCCTCCCACCATCCATGGAGCATCCCCCATATTAAAGGATCCTAGGTTGATCTAATTCTGGTCATGAAGTCAAGCCTCACACTTTTTGTACATGAAGTAAAAGAAGCACCACTGATTTCCCATATCCACTTTAACTGAAATATGATGATCAGTAGCCACTATCTTCTCCACTGATATTGGACTCTTCTGGAAAACCAAGATGTGTTGATTCATGGGTTCCTCATGCATATAGTATTTCATTTTAATCCTCTTGGAAAACTCCTCAATATTATCAGGGTTTTGCTTCGGTTCTAGAACAACCATAAGAGGTACATTGTACTTGGATGCCTCATTTGAGAAGAAATCCATTTTAACTCGGGATCTGAGGCCCCAGGCATTCCATATAATAACTGATAACATTAAAATAGACCTCGCCTAGTATTGTCCCTAGGTGAATCAAGCCACCTATCTTGCTTACTTTCATAAACATACAAATTCCTTGTTTGCGTTCTATTACACACACCATTTAAGGGATTGATGAGATTGGAGGCAGACCTTGTCACCTATTCTAGCGCTTTAGGTCCACTACGACCATACCACTGAATTGCCCAATGTGGGGAGGGACTATCCTGCACAACCACTAATGCACTAAAAATGTTGGACCAAGAAACCGGATGAGATGAAGGATCAGAGCATCACGGGAGGGAGAGGGAATCCGAGGTGGATCAAAGGAAACAATGTCCTTGTAACATCCCAATGACTTGTTTTATATTAAATAAATTAAGTTATGAAAAATAATAATTTAGTGTTTTAATTAACTTATTATAAGATATAGTTTTTGAATTTATTTTAAATTAATATTTTAAAAATACTATTTTATAGTATTATTTTGTTTAAAGATTATTTTAAGATAAACATCCATATTTTAATATATGCTAACTATGATAATACTTATTTCATCTAAAATAATTATTAATTATTACACAAATATAATTAATTTTTTTTATAAATTTTGGTTTTTGAAATGACATATATATATATAGACACATATGAATATGAAATTATAATTATTAGTTTTGAGTTATAAATTATAGATTTTTTTATAAAATTATTAATATTATGAATTTTTTTTTAACAAAATTATAATTATACATATATTATTTTAAATTTATACTTATTTATTTTATGATAATTTTATTTTATGTAAAATAGAATTTCCTTTTGTGTTAAAAATTAAGAGACAAAAAAATGGAAGAAACTTAAGTTTTGAGGGTTTCTTTTTTTGGGTAGGGCATTCGATCGGGTTTAGGGGAGGCGCATCGACCGAGTGTGAAAGGTAGTTTTAGGGTTTTGTGAGTTCGAAACCAATATGGAGGTCAAGCTTTGGGGTTTTGACTGAGGGTTCACGACTATCGGCGAGGAGTCCGAACGAGTTCGGACATCGGTGAACCAGGTGTTGTCGATAGATCTGGACGTGGGTTAGGGTTCGACCATGGTGCTGAATCGAGGGTCAAAATCCAGACATGAGGGTCTCAGATCTTTTTCGACCTAGCAAGGTATGCCTGTGGTTTACTTTGTAGGACTTCGAATTTCTCGGTGACCTATTTTCCCTATGCTATTCTGTTCCTTGGATTGTTTTCTATCGGACAAATTTTGTGGCCCGTGTGTTGTTTTTTTGTTTTGTTTTTGGAATATGAACAAAAATAAATTTGTTTTGGTCTGCATTTTTTGTTCCACTGCCCCTGTAATAGTAATATCAAATTATTTCTTTCAATTTTATTGTTCTGTTTTTTCTTAGAATGATCCAATTATAGTAAATGTGTGATTTCGTTGTCTTCATCTGTAATCCCAGCTTGCTCCACAAGATTGAATTTTTATATGTTGATATCTATTAAAATCTCTAATGGTCCCCAATTTTATCAATTTTTTATATATAGATCAGTGTAAAAATCAATATAGGATATGGGTATAAAATACTTCAATGTTCAAAAGAAAACTGGAAAAAACCAATTTGTAGTTCGGAGAGCAATGAAGAGGGTCTGGAACCGTAGGTATTTTGGTTTTATACAATTCAAAGTAAGGGATTTCTTTATTTAAATCTTTCAAAATTTATAGTTATTATAAGGGATTAAAATTATTTGTACCAAAATTATGTTTAAATTTGAATATGGTCTGTTGTAATGAAATTGTATTTTGAATTACCAGTTTATATATATATATATACATATGCATTTAAAATTCCAAGTTTATTTTTATATACATCGATATCTATTATCAGTTTCAAGTTCTTTCTTTTTCAAGAATTTTAGTTTCAAGTTTCTAAACATGAAAAAGGTGATATTAAATCTATTTTATTTCCAATTTATGATTCTTGAGTCCTCAAAATTAATAAGGGATCTATTTAATTTATTAGTTTTCAATTTATGATTCTTAGAAATCTCAAACTAATAAGGGGTATCCTTCAATTATTTATTTTATAATTTTGATCTTAATCCTTTGACTATCAAAGTGAATTATTTCATTATTATATATTTATTGAGTTAAAAATTTGTAAGGGATTGTTTTAATTTTATCAATTCAAGATATAATATATGTTTTTATGCTTAAATATTTTCTGCACTTAATATTCTAACATGAAAATAATTTTAGCCTATATATATATGTTTTATTTTAAAATGGAATTTTAATTGTTTTTATGATGGAAATAGAACCATATTTATGTAAATATTATTTCCAAAAGTTTTAAAGTTTTTCAAGCATATGTATATAAGTATTATTTTTAAGATTACAACTATTCTTAAATAAATTTACATTCCATGCATTTTAGAAAAGTGTTCTTTAGATTTCATTTTCCATTTTATTTATGAATTTTAAATAATAACATCTATTTTTAAGCATGGTATTCACCCAAAATAGTTTTAGAAATTCTCAAGAAATTATTTATAACATGTTATAAGAAAGGTTATTTTCTTTTAAAGAAAATAATTTTATATATGTATTTTTTAAATGTTTTGGGACATGATTGAGAAAGGCAGGTCTATTAAGTGTTTTATAAAAATTGGCATTAGTATAATTAATGTTATGATTTGGGGAGTGAATCCATAAATATTAAGGGGACTTTGTTACATATGATTTATGACTAGAGACCTTAAGTTTTTATTATGGTATGCCAAGTATCATGAATGACCCACCAAAATTTATTATTTTAAGTGGAGAAATTCCAATGATCTTTTCAATTATAATTATTTTGAGAAAATGGTTTTTTTAATTATTTATTTAGTGTAAAAACGTTATGAAAATATATTTTTAAGTACATATGTTTATTTCAAGGGATTTTTTTAAAATAATTTATTAACATTTTCAAAACCACTTATTGGGAAAATTAATGCTCATTCCTTGTTTTAAATTATTTTTCATAGCTTTAGTAGAGTTTTCTGAAGGAATTCTCTTCGCTTAAGGAGTTAGAACACATGATGAAATTTGTTTTATTTTATTTTTAATCTTTGATAAGTTGTATGTTTTGTCTAATCCTCCAAAACCTAGACCAGTAAAAGTTCCTGGAATTTTTAAATGCTATGTGTATTTTTAGTTATCTTTTATATAAAAAAAATACACAACATTTATATGTTCTGGTTCTGAAAGTGCAGGATCGGGGAATCATAGTTGATATCATAGAAATGGTTTAGATAACTTTGAAGATTAGATATTTCCTAAGTATTATAAGATAATATTCTAGTGGGTTCTAGTTTTCTTAATTTTGAAAACGAAAATTCATAATTTTCTAGTGTTCGACAAACGAATTGAAAGAGCGAAGGGGGGAAGAATGTGACACCCCAATGACCTATTTTATATTAAATAAATTAAGTTATGAAAAATAACAATTACGTGTTTTAATTTATTTTATTACAATATAGTTTTAAAATTTATTTTAAATTAATATTATAAAAATATTGTTTTATAGTATTGTTTTTTTAAAAGATTATTTTAATATAAACATTCATATTTTAATATATTATAACTATGATAATAATTATTTTATCTGAAATAATGATTAATTATTATAAAAATTTAATTAATTTGGTTTTATAAATTTTGGTTTTTGAAATGACACACACACACATATGAATATGAAATTATAATTATTAGTTTTGAGTTATAAATTATAGATTATTTTTATATAATTATATATTATAACTATTTAAATTATACATATATTATTTGAAATTTATACCTATTTATTTTATGAGAATTTTATTTTATTTAAAATTGATTTCCTTTTGTGTTAAAAATTAAACGATAAAAAAAGAAAGAAAATCAAGTTTTGAGGGGGGTTTTTTGGGTAGGGTGTTTAATTAGGTTAAGGGAAACATGGGAGGTATGTAGACCAAGTGTGAAGGGGGGGGTTAAGGTTTCGTGAGTCTAAAGTCGAGACGGAAGACAAGCTTTGGGGGTTTCGACCGAGGGTTCATGGTTATCGGTGAGGAGTCTGAACGAGTTTGGCTGTCAGTGAACTAGGTGTTGTTGAAGGACCCACACGTAGGTTAGGGTTTAACTGTAGTGTCGAATCAAGTGTCTAAGTCCAAATTTGAGGGTCTTGGATATTCTTTGACCTAGAAAGGTAGACGTGTGGTTTACTTTGTAGGTGTACGAATTTCTCATTGACCTATTTTCCCTATGTCTGTTTGTTCGTTAGATTGTTTTCTATTGGCCGAATTTTGTGGTCCATGTATTTTTTTGGTTTTATTTTGGAATATGAATATAAAGATTTTTTTTTGTTTACATTTTTCATTCCACTATCTCTCTACTGGTAATATCAAATTGTTTCTGTCAATTTTGTTCTGGTTTTTCTTCGAATGATCATATTACTGTAAATGTGTGATTTCACTGTCTTTATTGGTAATCCCATTTTTCTCCATAATATTGAATTTGTCTATGTTGAAATTTATGAAAATTTATGTTTGTCCCTAGTTTTATCAATTGTTTATATATACATCATTATAAAAAAATAGTATAGATTATGGGTATAAAAGACTTCAATGTTCAATTGAAAATCAGAAAAAACCAATTTGAAGTTCGGAGAGAAATGAAGAGGGTCTAAAACTACAGGTCTTCTGGTTTTATACAATTCAAAGGGATTTCTTTATTTAAATCTTTCAAAATTTATATTTATTATAAGGGATTAAAATTATTTATACCAAAATTATGTTTAAATTTAAATCCGGTTTGCTGTAAAAAAAAATTCATTTTGAATCACCAGTTTATATATATATATATATATATATATATATTCATTTAAAATTCCAAGTTTATTTTTATATACATCTATATATATTATCAGTTTCAAGTTCTTTCTTTTTCAAGAATTTTAGTTTCAAGTTTCTAAACATGTAAGGGTGATATTAAATCTATTTTATTTCCATTTTATGATTCTTGAGTCCTTAAAATTAGTAAGGGTAATATTTAATTTATTAGTTTTCAATTTATGATTTTTGGAAATCTCAAACTAGTAAGGTGCATCCTTCAGTTATTTATTTTCTAATTTTGATCTTAATTCTCAGATTATGAAAGTGAATTATTTCATTGTTCTATATTTATTGAGATTAAAATTTGTAGGGGATTGTTTTAATTTTATCAATTCATGATCTAATTTATGATTTTATGCTTAAATATTTTCTTCACTTAATATTATTACATGCAAATAATTTTAGCCTATATATATATGTTTTATTTTTAAATTTTATTTTAATTGTTTATGATGGAAAGAGCATCATAATTATGTAAATATTATTTCTAAAAGTTTTAAAGTTATTTGAGAATATGTATATAAGTATTATTTTTAATATTATAACTATTCTTAAATAAATTGAAATTCCATGCATTTTAGAACAAGTGTGCTTTAGAATTCATTATCCATTTTATTTATGAATTTTAAATATGAACATATTTTTTTAAGCGTGATATTCTCCTAAAAATGGTTTTGGAAATTCTCAAAGAAAATGTTTATGACATGTTATAAGAAAGGTTATTTTCTTTTAAAGAATATAGTTTTATGTATGTATTTTTGAAATGTTTTGGGACATGATTTAGAAAGGCAAGTCTATTAAGTGTTTTCTAAAATTGTCACTAGTATAATGAATGTTATGATATGGGGAGTGAACTCATAAATCTTAAGGGGACTTTGTTCCATATGAGTTATGACTAGCGGCTTTACGTTTTTATTATGGTCTTCTAAGTATCATGAACGACCCACCAAAATTTATTATTTTCAATGGAGAAATCTCAATGGTCTTTTTAATTATAATTATTTTTAGAAAATAATGGTTTTATAAATTATTTATTTAGTGTACAAACGTTATGAAAATATATTTTTAAGTACATATTTTTATTTTAAGGAATTGTTTTAAAAGAATTTATTAATATTTTCAAAACCCCTTACTAGGATAATTAAAGCTCATCCCTTGTTTTAATTTTTTTTTCACAGGTTTAGTAGAGTTTTCCAAAGCTGTTTTCTTTGCTTAAGGAGTTAGCGCATGTGATGAAATTTGTTTTATTTTATTTGTAAAATATGAAAAGTTGTAAGTTTTTTATAATCCTCCAAAACCTAGAACAATAAAAGTTCCTGGAATTTATAAATGTTGTGTGTATTTTTACTTTCTTTTATATGAAAAAATACACAATGTATATATATGCGTTCTGAGTCCAAAAGTGCAGACTCGAGAAGTCATAATCCTTCCCCTCAGATTTATAGTTAGCTGATTTGGGGGAAGCAGGTAGGGAGCCAAATAACAACTGTGGAAGAGGCAGTTGGGGGATGTATGAGACAAGATCCCTGTATGGGGAGGGGGGTGGGGGTAAATCCACGACAATAAAGGAGGGGCTAGAGAGAGAGGGATGGGCTGAGGACAAAGCTGGAAATCCACCACTCAAATCAGAAACTTCCATCTCAGTACCCACAGAAGATCGAGCTATACCCATAGTCAGGGGTATCAATTTGGTTCTACTAGTGGGATTCGCCTGTCTCCACACTAAGTGATGGGGGGATCACTTTCTTTACTTTGAAAAAGAATGATCGAGGGGCTGACAATAAGTGCAACAACAAGGCACCAAGGTGTAGAATAAGGGTTGCATCGATTCAAAACCTCTCTCAACTTGAAGGATTAGCTGAGATGGAGGAGGTGTCGAGATGTCCATCCCTACATAGATCCGAGCCAACATGATTTCCTGAAGTGAGAGATTTCAATCATCAATGCATAAAAATTCATCGAGAGAGTCACTGATCCACTCCAAAAAGGAATGATTTTAGAAGGGAAGCGGCATGACAAGAAGCCTAATCCACACTGTTGTTAGGGGAGACTCCCATCCCTGATGGACATCCATGGACCAACAAGAGAGGATTAAGAGTCAATGATTGATAATGTGAGGGTTATGGGCCCAAGCTTGGATGAAATCCTCTCATGACACCAGGACAATAAGATAGGATTTCCTGTTTAACTCCGATACTCTGACAGGGTGATTTAGGTTCCAAGCCCGAACGAAGTCCTAAAAAAGGCCAAGCAGAGGCTTCTCCACCCCAAAACAAGCCACTAAGGACCATTTGAGAAGCACTAAAGCTTCAATGAATGGTTATGCTGATAAGGTCAGCACTAGGGTTCCTTCCTTTGAATCAGCTATAAAGGATCATATCTATACTGCTGGGAATAGAGCTGGCTTAGCCAGACTCGAGGGATTTCCAAAGAGTGCCTCTTTCCAAGATGACTCAGGCACAAAAACCTGAAACGCCAGGGAAGGGGATAGCTTATTTTGAAGCCCCTAGCATAGCATCAAAGGCCTTCGAGGGGGTGTGGTCCATCAGCACCAGATCCATAGAGAAGGGGGATCCCACCATGATGGTGAGAAAAGAAGTAGTCAGAGGCGCATGGAGCATGTTCAATTGCTGAGAATTCGAATCTATCTTATTCCAAGTAAAAATATTTACTTGGAGGAAAATTATAAATATTTATAGGGAGTGATTGAGATTATTGATCACAAATAAGTGAATGATCAATGGAAATTTGAGGGCCTCAAATCCATAAATCTTTGATGATTTAAAAGACCACCGGTTCAACAAAAATGAAGGTATTAGGATAACATTTTTGTTTTAAGATAATTTTTCTAATGTTGAGTAATTATTTTATTGACCAAGAATATAAGGAAATATACTTACTTGATATGTTTCAATTTCATATGAACAATTCCATATTTTTTTGTTCTTCAATCAAATTATAATTCACCCCTTACTCCATGAAATGGATATTCTAGAATGAACCCCATTTTTTTAAAGCACTATTTTTTTAAAGTATCATAATACCCATAAAACAAGTCATTATATTTGTCTAACCATTTTTGAGAACCAATCTGGTTATGAAATTAATCTCTAAAATTGATACCACTAGTTTATAATTAAAATTTATTTATCAATTTTTTTAACTAAAAATAATTACACATTAACTAGGACATTTCATGGTCCGGTGGTAGACATGAAACCCTTATCGTACTTCTATCATGGGTTCAAGCCCGCCTTTCCAAATTTGAAGGGTTATCACCCAGCAAGTGGGTTTTCCTTTTTCTAAACTATATTAATATAATTTCCAAAATAAATATGATAGACATCCTTGAAATTTAATCATTAATAGCCCTTTATCTACGTTTTTCAATAGAAACTCAATACATAAATACTTCATCCATTTATTTCTAAATAGTTCCCTCCTTCGTCTAGAGTTTATCTTTTGAAATAGTGTATTGGTTCAAGAAATTCCTAGGTTCTCCACATTTAAGGCAATGAACTATTAATAGATCCTTAGGATGAGATTTATTTCCTTCCATCACACCCTTCATTTCTCCTTGATAATTATTTTCTTTATGTCCTTATTTCCCAAACATAAATCATTTCCCCATTACATTGAGACACTTTCTTGGGTGTATCCTTCCACATTTCTTACATGATGGAAATCAAAACCTTTTTTCATCATGGTCTCCACAACTTTAGCTCTTAGAAAACTCTATCTTTATCTTCTTTGGTGAGTCTGAGAGTTGGTTAAGGTATATGTTGTTAATCATATTTCAGGAAAACTGATTAGGTATTAACACAATATCTTTCACTCCTATTAACATCCCATTTGGTTTCTCATTTCCACCATCTTGTCCTTCATTTTCAATGTTAACATGATTCCTTTGGGTTCTATCCATTGACTAAAACCAAAAATAGTTGTGTGAGAAAAAATTATCATAGTGTGAAAAACCATATAATCATTTTTAGGGTGTCTAAATATTGACACATTTTTTTTATATAAGACACCTCATATTTAACCTAGTTCATTCATTTCCATTATCTATTTAAATCCTTCACAATGTTTTGTAAAGAAAGTGTGAATTATCCTAAACATATCCCATGAGAGTGCCAAACCTGGTGTGCAATAAGGCCCATTTTCATGTACTAGGTTATGCTCGAGTCAAGCCCGATGCACCTTTTCAGAGTTGTTACCCCTAGGTAAATCTATTCCAGAACTATGTCCACATGTATATCTAGATAGGGATTTTTTTTATAGGAAAACAACATAATATCCATATAAGAAAAACTTTAGGTTGTTCTTCTATACTTATCCTCAAATTCTATCTTAGGATTATGTTCTCTAATCTATGTTTTCAAAAATTTAGTTCCCAAGGTTTCTATTAAACTTCCTCTGATACCAACTGTAGTACCCTAGCCCTAGGAAGTTTAGAGCTGATGTCTAATACCATTACATTGGCATGATTACAAGGAAATGAAGCCCAAATGACTAACCAGTTTAGTATTCTTAGTAAACCAGATACACACATGAGTACTTTAGTACAAATGAATACACTAATTACAATATATTTTTTGAGTATAACTTTATTCCCACTCAACATATCCTTGCATACCCTTCTTAGTACACTTCTTGGATTCCCGAGTAAAGGAAAAAAAATAAGGGTGAGCGAAAATAATCAGTAAGGGTAAAGTATAGTAGAATAAATAATGATTCAATGAGAATAATCAATATGGAAAGGTAATAACTGAACAAACATTCCATATAATCAATAAACTGAGAAGGAACTGTATAAGCAACATGACATGACAAATAAATGAACACACATTCCATTTAAAATCAATAAACTAAGAATGAAAGTGCATCCGTAGATAATGTAAAAGCAATATATCATGGATAATAATATTTACTGAGTTCTCAATAAATGAAATGCTTAATTATTAGACGTCATGTTTCTCATGAAAATGATGCCTTTACTATAAATATTTATCCTCTAAATGGTCTAAAAAATATTGGGTGAAAACCCATTAGCTTAGGCAAGCCAATCGATTTCGTCTCATGAGACTATCGATGCATCTAGGGGATTACATTAACCGGTGCCCAACCTATATAGTGAATTTCCAAATCATTCCTCATATATAGAATAATCAATTTAATTCATAAACAATACACCTTATCAAATATCCATATTGAATAGAGAATACAGATTTATCAATATTTCCTAAAATAGTCAAATAACCATCAAATTAAATTATACGGTTTATGAAATAATCATATCCATGATAAATTATATGGATATTTAGTTAAAATTTAATGTCTAATGATCATAGGAAATTGAATATCTCAAGGGGAATATAAAAATAAATCAAGGAAGTGAATTTCAATACTATCCTTGGCCAAATAAATCATAAACCATCTAGAGGAAGAATAAGGATGATATTAATACAATATATCCCAAGTGGAGTAAAATAAAGGGTTTTCATCATTAATGACCGAAAATTATATAAAATGATCTTAAAAAAAATCTTGAGGAAGATATCATTTTTATTTCCAAAAAACATTTTTAAATCAATTTATTTTAAAATAAATTTTAAAAAAACATTTTATTTAAAAAGTAACCTTATAAACTTTCAAAAGAAGCTTCAGAGAAATGATAGTGGGTAAATCTGTACATGCCATACAAGATAAAAAGAACATTCCTTTTATAATGTAAAAATGTTAGAAAAGTTACTTGTTCAAAAAGAGACCATAAGATTCCTTTGAAAACATTTTTAAAAGAAAAGATGGTCAAAATTACTTTACTAAATCATTTTATAAATGTTAAAACATTTTTTAAAACCTTTTAAGAAAATATGATTTTTAGAAGAAAACTGGTTCTCTGACTAAAGAGAGAAATGAAGTTGAGTTTTCTTAAAAAAATTCTAAAACATTTTGAGTACCAAAGAGTAAAAAAATAGTACTATTACTCAAAGAAGTTAATGAATAAAAATAGTATAATAAAATTAAAGGTTTTATTAAATATTTATCATATAATTTCATTTAATGTAAATTCAAGTGTAAATAATCCCAAACAAAATGAGATTGTGAAGTAAACCCTTGAAAATACCATAAAGTTGAAGTGAGAGTCAATCAATGAATAGATTATGTGTGTCAACTTTAAATAAATATAAAAAGTGTGAATAGAATAATAGATAGTAAAAAGTTATTACACACATAATCTAAGAATATTAATGATAATAAGGAAGTAATATAACCTAATGAAAAAGAATCGGGTTATGAAACTTTTTACCACTTGGTAACTTTTAATTCAAATCCCATTATAAGAAATAATTAAATTTTAAACTAAAAATAACATGAAGATAAAATAATTCATGATATAATATGGTAACTTTTAATTGAAATCCCATTATAAGAAATAATTAAATTTTAAACTAAAAATAACATGAAGATAAAATAATTCATGATATAATATGTTAAAATGGGTAGTATATACACCACACAAAATAATTAAGTGGTGAATATGACATTTATCTCACAAATGTAAAAAGTGAGATGAAAATCTCTTACCTTACGTTTCCTTTTGGGTGAACATCCTTTAAACTCCTGTATAATGGTTTTAAGAATGTAACTAACTTATAAAATAACCATAATAATATTTATTATATCATATATTATCTTATTATAATATCTTATTATCCATTTGTTAATAATCATTCATTATCTTCACTATTTTGGGTGTTAGTTGACTAGTTTTTCGAGTATGTTTTGTCTTTTTATTTTTGTTCTTCTTATGTAGATCATGATTTCATAATATCAAAGATATAAAACATGATTTAAATATCATATATATTTATTATATTTGTATTTTTAATAATCCATAAAGTTTGGATATGGGAAATTAAATGCACCGTTCATGGAGACGATAAGCCGTACATACATATGAACACTGCTTCCATTTCTTTGTTGTATTTAAAATAATGAAAATTAAATGATATATATAAGTATATTATAATTATAATATCATATTTATTTCATGTATATCACATATTTTTATTAAAATCATCTTTTATATATTCCATGTATAGCGTGAACGAACATATCACTTTGATGTGGCGGTAGTCCTCACGCCCACAAACGATGTTATCGTATTCCCACAAAATGGAAAGCATGAAGGTATGAGTTATATAATAATTATAGAAGAAAAAATATATTATAAATTTAATATATATATATATAATATAAACTATAAATCCATAATTATTTCCAACCTTGTAATATGGTAAATGGAATAATGAACGACCTTAGTTCGTGAGATGGTAGTCCATCGTACACACAAACGATGATTGTGTATCCCATTTGATGGATGTGTGTGAAAGTGTAGGTACAAATATTATCATAAAAACATCTAAGTATATTTAATATAATTATTTTATTATATAATCATGTTATAAAAGTAATTTATGGAGTAGAGAAGTAAATGAAACAAAAGTGAATGTTGAAGAAAGTTACTTCTTATTCGAGTAACTCCTTTTGGTTTATACCAAAATACTTACTCGGTTTGATTTATGACCAAAGTGAGGATTATAGGAGTATGGGAGGGATTTTTATAGATTATTTTGTCAGAGTTTGGGTGAGCCAAGGAGCTTTATAGGTGTGAATAATTATGAGTGGTGAGTGTCTTTTTATAGTGGAGGAGGAGTTACATTCTTGTAATGTTTTGAAAGAGGGAATTCCATCCACATTTTCCCATATCAAGTGGATCCAATAATGCAAAAAAAAATTATCTAAAGGAGTATAAGTAGAAATATGGATAGAACATGGATTTTGGACAAGTTTCTAGGACATTTTCCCCTTAAGTTTAAGGTTTAGTTCAATGTTAAGCTAATTTTTCTCTTAATCATTGTAATTAATTTTAACTACTTTCACTAATATTTTTGGTAAAAGTATAAGTTAAACATATTATAAATTATAAATTATTCTAATTATAAATATTTAATCCATTTTTATAAATTCAAATCACATAAGTGAGAGAAATTAATTTAAAATTAATCCCGCAGATGGGATGGCAAAGCGAGTTTTTAAAATAAAAATGTTCAAAAGTTTTAAATGTTTGTATATCTAATTTCAATGTGAAATTGATTATAATGGCCTAAATTTGATTAATTGATGTATAATTTAACTAATTAAACTTTAAACCCATTAAAATATATAATTTAATCTTATAAATAAATTATAAAAACCAACAGTTTTAAATTAAAATTTAGTATTTTTCACTATTCATCAAAAAATGAAACATCATAGAAAAATTCAAAAAATTAACCCTAAGTTAATTTTGAAGTTCTGATTTAAAAAATTAATTTTATTTTTAAATATAAAATTTATAAAATTTTCAAGATTTAGTTTTAAAATAGGCGCTGCATTAAAAGGTGGCAAATTTTCCTTTTTAGAAAAATACAATTTTTAAGCATAAAACTGGATTTATTTTTATCTTATGCTTATCAAATCTATTAGATGAATATAAAAAAATTATTTAATATATAATATATTTATTTAATTTATCTAATTTACTAATATTAATTAATTTAATTTATTAAGATAAAACACCTTTATGAGTATTAAAACATTTCCTTTATATTCAATTGGTTTTTATATTCATTTCCAATTAATTGGTAACCAAGGAATTAACTTTATATTTGTGTAAACCATATATTTTCATAATTTATTTAATACTATTCATAACTACTAATTTAACGGCTAGGTTCTTTCTTATTATATTAAATACTAATAAATTAATAATATATCATTTCTTGGTAAAACGTGGTCTTACACATAACACAAGCTATCGAAGAAAGTATTTGTTGCGTACAAAGAAAGATAACTCAGTATTACATGAATTTAAATCTATAGAATATATTAAATTTATTTAAAATATTAAATATACCATAAATTATTGATAGATTAAATTCCTTTCTACGTTTGGTGTTGCGTTTCATACACACTATCGAATAAAAGTTACTCTTTTATAATTTTTGAGGTGGGAATTTATACTAATAATGGAATTAAATAATTCCAATCCTTTACTAAATCTAATAAGGTCTTGTATTTGGGTTATTCATGTGATTCCTACACTTGGTGCAACAGTCTAAGGGGTAGTAGCAAAATTTATTGTAGAATTGATAGATGTCTGGGGAATTTCCAGGCTATCTCTGACATTTTAGGATCCTCTGTAACTCACCTACCTAGGTCTTTATCTGACCAATATCCTCTCCTCCTTCATGTTCACTCTTCCGAGGAGGTTAAAAATGGTTTCTTTTATACTGTCCATTGGATGCAGTTGGAAGGCTTCAGAGAATTGATTCAAACTTCTCTAAATGCTCATGTTTAGGGTTTTTCTTGGGTTACTCTTTAGAATAATCGTACAAGGCTCAAGAGTTCCATCCCCTCCTGGATTATTTTTCTCCCCAATCAGGATTATGATCTGGAATTTCTTTAGGAAGAGATCAAAAAATCTGATCTCCAATTACAAATTCAATGGGATGATAATAAGTGCATTCTCTTGACTAGTAAGAAACAAAGGTTGGAGGAAGTCTTACTTGATCTTGAGAAATATATTAGAGATAGATCCAATGATAATTGTATTAAGGTAGGGGATAAGAATAAAACCTTCTTCCATTCATGTATTAGAGAGAAAAGGTTCAATGGAAGGCTCAACCTTTCTCTCGCTGATGGTACCTTCACTAGTGATGCTAGTATTTTGGGTCCTTTAGTTGTGTATAATTTCTCTAAAGTTATTTATGGTCAGTCTCAGGTTTATGAGGGTTCTTCTTAGGATTATATAGTAGTCAATACTTTCTTTTATAATGTTCCAAATTCTATTATTGACTTGGACAATCAAATATTGAGTGCTTTTCCGGGAGAGGAGGAGATTTTTGGTTCCATTAAGTCACTTAATTTATAGATTTCTCCAGGTCCTGATTGTTTCTTAGGTTCTTTCTATTATGATGCTTATCCTATTATCAAATGGTATGTGGTGTTTGCTTTTTAGGATTTTTTTGGGGTGGTCCTTTACCAATATTTAATTTGGCTACCATTTTGTCTCTTATATCTAAATTCAATCAACCTAATGCTTTTGGGAAATTTTTTCTTATTATAATGTGCAATTTCTCTTATAAAGTGATGGAAACCATTCTTAACAAAATTTTATACTTACATCTATCTATATAGGTTTCAAATTAACATCATGGTTTTATTAAAGGGAGAGGAATTCTGGGAGCTATTCCTATTTCCCAGAAAATAATTGCTGATCTTGAAAAGAGAGTGATTGGAACCAATGTGATGGATAAGAGTGGCATGGAAAAGGCCTATGATCGAATGGATTGGTCTTTTATCATCAAATTACTCAGAAAATGTGGTTTCTCCAAGTGGTTTTATGACCTTTTCTTCAGGTTATTCTCCTCTCTATGGTTCTTTATTTCTCTTATGGGGAAAAGGTTTAGTTTCTTTAAATCATCAAGCGGATTGAGACAAGGTGACCCTATCTTCTTGATACTTTTCATTATGGCCCAAAAAGTCCTCAATAGAAATATCAATAAGAGTCTTGAAGATGGTTTTATTCAGCCCTTCAAAGGAAGGTATGGATTCTCTGGTATTTCTCATATATTATTTGCATATGAAATGTTGTTTTTCCTCAATGGTAATGCTAATTCTATAAAAAAATTCAAACCGACTCTCTATGATTATTATAATAAATCCGGTCAATGTGTTAGTACCAAAAAAAGTTGTGTTCTTATCTCTAACAAGTGTTCCTTTAGAAGATCCGTGATTATTAAAAATAGAATTGGTTTGACTAAACAAAACTTTCCATTGGAATATTTGGGTATTCCTTTATCTAACTAGAGAGTTAGAATTCATCACTATGATAACATTGTGGAAAGAATTATGGGAATGATCCTAAATTGAAAAAGTCATTTTCTATCCTTTGGGGAAAGGATTACTTTGGTTAATAGTGTACTTTCATCCATTCCTATTAATTTTTTATCTATGTGTAGACCTTCCAAAGCAGTTTTCAACAACATAGAAAGGATACTCAATTGTTTTATATAGGATTCTCACCAAGAAGTGTGTCATCATTGGGAAAATTAGTATAGACTGGAAAGACCTTTTCAAGAGTTGTATTTCAATCTCAAAGTTATTGAATATAGTATGTGGTGTTTGTGGGATAAACTGGTGTGGGATTTCATCTCAAGGGATTCTCTTTAGTCTTATTTTATGAAAAGAAAATATGGGGAATTCTCCCTTGATTGATTTGATAATTATAATGGTTCCAATCTTTGGAACAATCTAAAGATACTTGTCTATACAATTTTTGATAAATCTTGGTGGATCATTGGGTATGGTGAGATTTCCTTCTGGAAACAAAATTCGGTTGGTTCTATCTTGTTCCTTATAAGTTTTCTAGACCTATAAATTAGTGTTAGTCAAGCCTGTGCTCATCCTCAGTTCACTGATCTAGTATTTAATGATAACCAAAATGAGGTTATGCATAAGATCTATTTTTATGAGGATCTAGATAAGTGTTTTATTACTTCATCCTCAACTGGGAAAATGAATTTCTCTATTTTTCATGCTATGATTCATACTTCTTCAAGTTTGTATAGTATTAGATTTACACTCTGGTGTAAATATATTTCTCCCAAATTTAGTTTTCTTCTTTGGAGAATCTGTAATTGTACTATTCCAACTGATGATAAAATTTAGCGTATCTGTATTCCTCTTGCATCAAAATGCATGTACTACTCTAAATCACAATTTGAAACTATTTTTTATCTCTTATGAAATAGTTGTTGGGCTATTCATCTATGGATTCATGCTGCTAGATTTACTGATTTTATTAGTAGGGTGAGGTCTGTGGAGGAGTTCCTTTAGTAAAGTTGAGATTCATAGGTGAGGAATCACATGCAAGTCAAGGGGTGGTCCATTATTACCATCACTATTTGTTGGATCATCTAGGAAACACAGAATGCAGTTCTCCATCAGAGAATTAAAGTGGATCTTTAGTATATTAGGTGAAAGTTTCCAGGTCTTCTTAATTTGTTTATGTAGCAGTGTAAAGGTTTCAACCTACCTCTATTTATGAACTCCCTCAACACACTTGTCGATCTACAGAGGACACTTCTCCTGGGTGGAGGTCCACTAACATTTGGGTGAGATGGAAACTCCATTCTCATGTCCTCATACTAAATTAAGATGTTTTTTGTGCAAGGGGTCATGTGCAGTTGTGGATTTGTTTGTGATTCTCATGGTTCTATTATTATGGATTTATTTTCTTACTATGGGGAGGTTACATTAGTTGTGGAAAAGGCATTGGTGATGATTCAAGGACTTAACATCTATAAGGAATGATCTCTCCACTTATCTGAAATTTAATCGGATTCAGCCATTGTGGTCAATGCCTTGAAAGGTCAATTGAATTGTCTTTGGCATATTATTTATCACATATGCGCTTGCAGTTCCCTTATTCATCCTAATATAACAATTCTTCATACATGGAGTGAGGGTAATATGTTGGAGGATCTTATTTCTTCCAAAGGTAATCGAGATGAAAGGCTTTTGGTGTTTTCTAATATTGGTTCTCTTCCTAGTGACCATATTATGATTATTTGAGGGGATTCCCTCAGCCTTCATCATTTTCAGACTTTGTGATCTATTTTCTTCTCTTTTAAGTTTTCTTTTATTTTGTATCTTCTTATTAATAAAAGTGTTCAATTTTTAGTCAGTCAGTTCTTAATTAAATAGAGAGTTTACTAGTTTTGAACCACCAAAAACTATATATTACGAATCTAGGAGGACTTTATGGGGCATAATCTAGAATAACTAATCATAAAATAAATTAAAACTCCATGAATCCACATATAAAGTATTATGTCAATATAAAAATTTCATTTAATCAACTCTAAAATCCCATAATGCCTCAAAATGAAATATAATAATAAGATAAACCCCCAAACATCAAAATAAGTATCAAAATAATACTCATCCATCAAAACACAATGAAAGAAGAAAACCCCAAAGGTTTCCTAGAAAACAATTTTGGCCATTTCTTTTCTAAACATAGTTCAATTAAAATTTTAAATGTAATTTAAAACCTTTTATTAAACCTTACACACTCAACCTTTTTAAAACATCATTCTATTCATTACTTTTTCAAAAGGGTAGAAAAATATTTTCTATTATAATTTTGAAAAAACTCTTAGAGCATCCTATCCAATTCAAAAAACTATTATTTATAAAATAAAAACATTTATGAACCACATTTATTTTTATCTCCAAAACATAAAACCAAACTCCTTATCTTTTAGGAATTTCATCCCCATAAAAAACCAATATTTTAAAGATGGGAATAAAATTTTAAACAAGTCAAACACTACTAGAAAACAATAATATACATTTCACTTCATAATTATTAAATCATTTCAATAATTATCCTAATATTTTGAAATTTTCATCTCATTTTAAAATAGCCCAAAATTTTTTATTTTAGTAATCAAATTTAAATGAACCAAATGAAAATTTATAATTCAAAATAAAGATAAAGAATCATCCCAAACAATTTCATGAATGAAAAAGGGAAAGTTGAACCATATGGATTAAAAAATAAAAATATCTAGAATAAGTAACAACTATGCATGAATTGGACACATAATTTGAAAGTCCTTGCACTAATTGTTTTATGTTCACAAGAATCCATCCAGAGGTATATGTATGATCTATTCATGGTTTTAAAAACTATTCTCACCAACTAACCCCCCTTTAGTTCCTTTAAAATTCCTTTCCAATGCTTAAATATTCTCAAAATTACTCATGGATTAATAAAATTATAAAATAACTCAAATAAAGATGAAAAATATTGAATAAATCTGAGAGATGAGGTATAATTTAAGACATAGTCATTCAAGACTACCCTGGAAACTTAGGCGTCATCCCAAGAGTTAGTGATGAATCACCTTACTGATAACCAACCACTTGAATACTGATGATATTATATCAACACTATTAGACATCCAAAATAAACAGGGTTTCTCTAGAACCTATTCCTTCATATGAACATAGGATATAATACCATTTTCCACAAGACAACCTAGACCACCCACAATATGGGGCACCTGTGTCAACTCATGAAAAGGAAGCAGATGTATTTTGGATCCTCCCACGCTGGTGAAAATTTTTAGGGAATAAAATAAGGCATGATGGGAATGATTTCACTAGAATAAAAAATATAAATAATTAGTCTCCGCTTAGAAACCTCATGCTACCATTCCACAAATTGGATTGTTGCATCATCAAATAAGAATATATAAATAAATGAAAAACCACATGAAGCATGAAAATTAAATTCAAGTAATAATGATAAAAAATACTAGATATAAGAAAAACACAAGTTAACAACAACAAAAATTAAAATAGATTCACAAAAGAGATAAAAGTTATAGGGTGTGAGAAGGAAATCTGAGAGGGACTATAAATAAAAAAACCAAAATAAATAAAAATGACCCAAGAAACAACAATTATCATCATGCATTTAGTGAATCACTTTCACTGGGTGCCATCAATACCTGAACTAGAACCCAAAGGTCACCCTCTAAATCAAAATAGAGAATGAAAAACCAATAATGACAATAGACATGAGCTCTACAACCCAATAGGCGTTACCCGCTATTCTATGCATAAACACTACAGGTAAAACTATTTCATGCTAGTTTGAAAATAGATATAATGATATTTAAAATGTATATTTACATTTTAAAAAGGGAGAAAATAATGAATTTCAACTTCAATAGAAATATTTGGAAATGAGAGTTAAAGGAAAACATATTTTCTTTGTACGTAAAATGGGAAGAATTGTAGTTTTTTTTAAACCATTTAGATATTTTACTAATAAAATTACATAAACATAAATAATTTTCAAACATTACTTCATGGGATCATAGGGTCTTAGGGGGAAATCTAGAACAATTAAATATAACCTAATATAACAAGACTGATGTTAAATGAAAAATAACCATCTCTAACACCTAGTAATGCACTCGTTAGCCTAATCCAGGGGCACAATCCCATAAGTAGCGAAAATTATATCTTATGGATACTAGCTAGGGAATGATCATAGCTAGTCCAACATGTGAACCTAGACTTCCTACCTAGACACTCATGGTTATCCATGAATCAATAATGTAATAAAATTCATCAAATATTACATAATAATATATGAAATTAAAAAAAGAAACATGTCACACCCTCACCTCTAACACCCTCACAAGAAACAACCCCAATTCAATTAAGAACATAAATAAATAAACACAATCCTCATTATCATGAATGTAAATCATAAGAACATAAGGTATTACATGGTATAGTGTTGACGCCAAAAGTTGGGATAAAGAAGAACAAGAGGGAAGTCTCTAGGGCTACCTCGCGAAGCCCTTTCATGGAGCCCCATGGCCCCACGCCCGCCGCAGAGCAAGGAGGCGGGATACTCCGCGAACGCATTTGACGTTCGCGAGCCCACTGCAGAGCAAGGAGGTGGGATGCCCAGTGAACACATTTGATGTTCGCGAGCCCATGGTGAAGAAAGGACGCGGGACTCCCCATGAATGCATTTGACGTTCGCGAGCCCGCCACGGAGCAAGGAGGCGGGACACCCCGCGAACCCCTTTGACGTTAACGAGCCCACCGCGGAGCAAACTCTCTCTTCGCCCCGAGCACGCTATGCTTCACGATGCCTCTTTCCAATAAATACAGGGCTTCAATAGAGCCCAAAGGATGGATCATCCGACCTTTCACCTTCTGATCTCTCAAATCGTGAAACACTCCTTGCTCTGTGAACCATGAGCTCCTCAAGGTACTTTTGTTTCACGAAGTGCCTCCTCCTTTACTTTAGTTGAACCCCTCTTCCAAGAGGGATGCCTTTCATGAAGCCCATATGCCTTTGCGAAGGAAGGAGATCCCCATGGGGACTCAGGTCATCTCAAATCATTTATGCTTCATGAAGCACCCTCCACACACACATGACCCACATGCTAAGGCAGGGTTATTGTGCTTCACGAACCACATTGCTTCATGACACCTTGCTTCGCGAGACACCCCTGGTTCGTGAGGAATTGCTTTGTGAATGCCTTTCCACTTTATAAAGCTCCTACCATATGCACCTATGCTCTATGACTATCCTAGGAAACTTCATTTCACGAAGCACATTCCTTTATGAAGCCCCTCCACTTCATGGAGCACCAGAGCTTCACAAGGATTCCTATGAACCCCTTTTCTATGCAACTCCTTTTCCCGTGTGTCCTTTTAGGTTCGCACCGAGTAACTTCCAAGTCCCTTGGATGATACTGTCCATCACGTCGTTTTGCATCATGCTTCTTCGCATAGGCACACTAATGGCTATTTCTTCTTCGCATAGCCATGCTAATGTGGACCCCCAATGGGATCACCTCTTGACACCCCCCATCCATGACATTACCGATGCCTTCCTTCCCTCAAGGGCAGATGGGTATCGGTTATGTAAGTCCTAGGGGTGTGGAGTGAACCCACCTCGTCCGAGTTGCAGGACTTTAAACTGCCAAGCACCATCATCCTCAGCACATGACGTTAAACTGTGACCACGCCCCGTGCGTCGGACGCAGGGTTCCCCCACCTTGGACATTCTGCACATCTGCTAGTCTCTATAGGAGTGAGATCGTTCCTCACATGGAATGAGATCCTCTTTATTAGAGTGGAGTCTGTCCGTGGGGAAAAGGGAAACTACCCTGGTGTATGCCCCTAACTTTTCTTACAGGAGGTAGCACCCCTACTCCTCCTCTCTTCCTGGGTGCCAAGTCCCTATCCTGCTGGGCTTTGTTACCATCCGGGCCTCCATCCTGGACTAAGTCCCAATCTCCCTCACCTCGGGCTGCTAACCAAGCATAATCCCCTGTTTCCTCTTTGGGATACTGACTACGTGTAAGCCCCCATTCCACTTCCCATGAACGCACCTTCCACAACGTGATCGTCAGGTCTTCGCTACCTCTTGTTTCTCACATTGAGCATGACTCACGTGGGTTTAGAGTAAGCATCGACCATGAAATCCTTTCTGGGTAGGTTAGAGTTTAATCCCTACACCCATACCTGAACTACGAGGTCTTTGATCCTTGTCTCATAGACAGGGTACGTAGGAAGCCTCCCTGAGGTTCAACCCTACCACCCATCAGTCGTTCCGACCATCTTCACGTCGGTTCTCCAACTCCATCTCGAACTACATAGACTTTTATCCTTTCCAAGGAAAGGTACGTAGGAAGCCTCTATGAGGTTCAATCCCAACATCCATTGGTCTCGGCTCCCTTCATGTCGGTTCACCAACACCTTGGGCCGCCTCAGAGCGTAACCCCCAAATGCCCCCAATACCTGAACTACGAGGTCTTTGATCCTTGCCAAGGCAAGGTACGTAGGAAGCCTCCCTGAGGTTCAAGCCCACCATCCATTGGTCGCTCTGACCCCCTTCACGTCAGTTTGCCAACCCCACCTGAACTATGAGGTCTTTGATCCTTTCCAAGGAAAGGTATGTAGGAAGCCTCCCTGAGGTTCAAGCCCACCACCCATTGGTTCCGAACCCCTTCACGTTGGTTCCCACTCCCTCCTGAACTATGTGGGATTTGATCCTTGTCTCCTAGATAGGGTACGTAGGAAGCCTCCATGAGGTTCAACCCCATCCAGCGGTAAGCTGTTGTGATCCCATCCAGCGGTAAGCCATTGTGACCCCATCCAGCGGTAAGCCGTTGTGACCCCATCCAATGATAAGTCATTGTCAACCCCATTCAGCGGTAAGTCATTGACATTCCCATTCAGCAGTAAATCATTGTCAACCCTATTCAGCGGTAAGCCGTTGACATCCCCATTCAGTGGTAAGCTGTTGTCAACCCCATTCAGCGATAAGCCATTGTGACCCCATTCAGCGGTAAGTCGTTGATATCCCCATCCAAAGGTAAACCATTATGACCCCATCCAGCGGTAAGCCATTGAAATTCTCAATCGATGGTAAGCCGTTATCAGATGAACTACGAGGACTTTGATTCCCTGCCATAGGGATACGTAGGAAGTATCTTCGAGACTCAAGCCCAACATCACCGTCTTCCTCGAGACGACTCCATCTCATTCTCCATCTGCTTTATTAAACCTTCCATCATCCATCCCGATTCTTACCCAGGCCGCGACATCCCAGTGGGATCATTCCACCTCATTCCCCATTCCCCTTAACAACAATCGAGAAGCTAACCACATGTTGGCCCCACCATTAGTGTTCCCTCCAGAGGTTGCACCTATCCGATCCACTCCAATCAGTGTTCTGATCAGTCTGATCTGTCTCCATTGGACGTTAAACCTGCGGCATACCTTGTGTTAAACATGGTAAGCTGAGGAAAACCTCAGATACATTCCCATGGTATAAAATTCCCCATATTCGATGTGGGATTCCTCGGGCTTCCGCTCCCTCGAGAAGCCCTATAATAAGGGGAAGAAAATCAGACGCACCAGTGTTCCAGTGTCCAGACACACCAGTGATGTCCAACATGACTACTCCCCTGACCGAAGGTTTTTTCCCTGACCGGACCCTTTGGAATGTCCCGACAGAAGTAGTGTAATTAACTGGTGTCCATGAAGATATGGCACTAGGAAGAGTTTCACGAACAACGTCTTAAATCTTTAAGGGAGACCCGGACTAGGTGACGAGTTCTGAGGAGGAATCCGCGGAAGGAAGAACCAACATCCCATCATCCCGTTTCGATCAAGGAGAAAACGTCCCTGAACAAGGAACAGATGTCACCCGCCTTTGGAAAGCAGGAATGCAGGGCAACAAAACTGTACCTTTCGTCCTCCAACAAGACAGACGCGCGCGCCCCGGCGAAAGTGTCGGAAACAGAAATGGTGAACCCGACGTGAATGTCTTATCCTCAATACGGAGATTAGTAGAGTTTGAGACATTAGTGGATTAGTATGTCACTGGATCCAGATATACGACACCGGGCCCCACCAAGAAAATAGTGGGCCTGGCGTGAAACTCACCAGAAGTTGTGGTAGTAGAACATTGGGCATCCCGATCTGTGGCATTGTCAACGTGGATCCCTCTTACTGGTCATGGAAGACGAAATGACGATGGGGCACTGGTCATTGATTCCCTTTTTCTTTCAGCACTAATGAGTTAATCTCCCTAATTTCAGTAACCAAGCTACTGCACCCGGTGCTCGATAACCACCAGCCCACTGATGCAGGGGTAGGGGTAGTACCAGCATGGTATTCCTGTGTGGTTCTGCCTTTTCTACGATGGTCTCAACTTCCACAACCAATGGGTTCCTTCACCCCATCTCTCCTTCAGAGTTCATCCAACGAAGGGTGATCAATGACCTCGTACACCAGTATGAGGAGGGTATTATCCTGAATCAGGATATGGCCCGCCTGGATTTAGAGGCATTTGCACCTCGTCATCAACGTCACCCCCGAGGGCCGTGCAGGGAGCCACCGCTCCCCACTCCAACATATAACCGTTTCGGGATCCTTTCCCCAGAACACCTCAACGACTCCCTACCCTATACCAACAAGGTAATGGATGTCTAGGCCAGCCTGGTTAGAGTCACATTCCAGGGACTCCCAGTAAGGCCTCCCACCAAAACGCATCAGTGTCGCCACCTAGTCTTATTGGCCAAGGAGTAGGTAAGCCATGTACCTGCGCCACCGGCTCCGGTCCGTCTAACTCGACGCCAGCATCGGGTGCAAGACTAAGAGGATATCCACCAAGGGGCCTCGACGTCAGCGACTAATGTGGCCCGATCCACCGCTGACACATATCACCTACTCCCTGTGTACGTTGAACAGGTACATTCATGAGCCCGACCTGGATCGAGGCCCTAACCGCCCCACGGGCAGGCTGGGTTGACTCTCTTGGTCGCTGGCACAGGAAGTGGCCGCCATGGACTAACCGTCAGTGACTCCACCCAATACGGAGGTCGTCCCTATACCTCTACCATGGAGAACGCGGGCCTTCCCCCCTTCTAAGCTCAGCATAAAGATCTGCCTCGTGCCGCCTTCAAGCCGAATGAGGATCCTCCCCGTGGTAGTGACGCTCAGTACAGAAGTCTCTCTCGTGCCCACTACACTGGATATGGAGTCATTCCTCCCACCACAGACTGTTGGTATGGGGACATTGCACATCCAATCACTCTTCAACGTGGGGACCCTCCCCATTTTCTCATAGCAGCTGGCGAAGGTCCCCCTTGCCCCAGCAATCAGAGGAGTGAGGGATTGCCTCGCCTCACTAGCACCCATCATGGAGGACCTACCCGTGTTTAGCCAGACTAGTACAAGGACCCTCCTCGTACTGATGTAATCAGGGGAAACAAGCATGGAGGTCCTCCCTATGCTCCTAACGACTCTAACAGAGGTCTTACCCACCCCGACACTACCCACGGAGGTCCTCCCTGTGTCCCCTTTGATATCTGTCCTAGTGCTCCGTGCACCCCAGCTTGCTCAGGTGGGGACCCTCTCTACCCCGACACTAGTACAGCCGAAGGACCTCCTCATGCTAGAAATATACCCTGTCCCGAAGATCCATCTAGGGGTAAGAAGGTGGGTCGTCGCCTGATCGTACCACGATTCACTGTGTCATTTTCACCCTTACACCATTGTATTAAACTGAATTTGTATTGTAAATTCCAAAATAATAACAAATTTAATTCCATGTTTGAATCAATTATTTTGTGTTTATATATATTAAAAATACCAATGTTACTTGTCTTGAAAATTTCATTGAAGGTGAATGTGATTTGGAAGTCCCATGATGATGTCCAAGAAAAATGGGCCAAACTGCGCAGGATCCAAGAACACCAGTGGATTAATCTGCACACTGCTACTAGACCGTGCACCCAATTGGGTTGAAATTTTGTGGAATAGTCCAAAATTTATTGGTATACATTTCATATGAAGATATACAAGACTCATTCGGCCATCTGATGGCCTTGATGGCCTGATCTGTCCAGAACACCAAATATGAATGGATTCAAAAGTGGTGTGTTGTGATCTGTCCATATCTCGGGCTATAGGTGTCCAAATTGTGCCAAACTTTCGGTGGAGACAACCAATATGTGGGGATACAACTTTTTTATTTTCTCCAAATCTATATAAGTTTTTCTGGAGATCTAAACACCTTTGACAATTGGTTTTAATAATTCTGTGTGCTCAAAACCACCTTCCCATTTTCCTATAAAATGGCACCTTGGGCTCCTCATTTGAAAGTTCGACCAGGAGGAAAAGATCTGTTATTTTGGATACCCAAAGGATTTATCTCATCCTACTTGAAGTTCTGGAGGCCCCTATCATCATAGGTGGGTCAAAAATGAAGAGGGAGTTCCACCCGATCCTTCTCCTCCTCTCGATGGCGAGCTAAATGGTGGACGATCATTTCGAGGGAGCTACACATACTTGGGAGGGAGTTTCGACACTTGATACTCTACTGGTTTTATGTAATTTTTGTGTGGATTATTTCACTTATTTCTTATCTAAACATGTTTCTCCTCTGAGTTCATTTCTTGGGTTTAATTAAGTGAACCGCTTTTCATTTCAACACCGATTGGGTTGCAATTTCAAGTGGGAAACTTGAGTTGTTCCGATTGGGCATCGCAAGGATCCTCTTTATCTCACACATACAAAAGATATTTGTATTCTTTGGTAGCCTTTAATCTATTCTTGAAGTCCAAACCTTGACAACACGATTGTTGTGTCAAGGGTTGGCACTTTGTGCAACGTTTAGAGAGGCAAGAGGGGAATCAAGATCTTGAAAACCCTCAACCAAAGAATTAAACAAAACCATGTGAAATTTTTAGAACAATGAACTATCCAAGATGTGTAGTGAACTTGAAGTGATATCCTTATCTCATAATTCTCAATCCTCCACCTTATTATATCAATTACTTAACTCTTTAAGTTAAGTTATTTTCTTAAAACTGTTTTCAAAATCACCCCCTCTTTTAGTAATCTTTATTAAAAATACACACTATAAGCCACCAGCGCTCTTTGATAGACAACCTAGGGTCTTCCATAAATGATAAATCAACCTTAAAAACATAATAAATTTGACATGTCACAACAACACGATCAAATTTTGGTGTCATTGCTCGGGAGCGCTTTGATTTTTAGTGCGTGTTTTTGATTTTTTTTGTAAATTTTGTGAATATTTATCTATTTTATACATCTACCTATCTTTTTGTATTATGATCTATTTTTTGTGTAGTTTTGGTGCATGACGAATTCTAATCCGGGAGATTTACCTCCTTTCGAACCTGAACCGGAGAGGATCTTATGTCAGTGACCCCGAGACGCACAAGAGAACCCATTGAAGGAGGACACACAAAACATTGACACTCTTCTTGATCCTTCCTCCTCTTCTTCTATAACCAATATAAAAACTGAAATAAACTTGTATAATATGGATGAAAACAACCGAACATTAAAATAACTAACCTCTCCTTATGTTGATATTCAACCCACCTATATTCAATTACAAGGTGAGGCACCCAATTTTGAACTAAAATCTGGCTTAATTCATCTATTACCAAGATTCCATGGACTTCCTGGAGAGGATCCACACAGGCACTTAAAAGAATTTCATACTGTTTTTTCAACATTAAAACCTTCTAATGTGGATGAGGAACAAGTAAAGCTTAGAGAATTCTCATTTTCTTTGGAAGAAACTGCGAAAGATTGGTTATATTATGTTAATTCTCCAATAAGAGGCTGGGCGGACATGAAACGCCTTTTTATTGAAAAATATTTCCCAACCTCTCGAACTGAAATAATAAGGAAAGAAGTTTGTGGGATAAGACAATCTCAAGGGGAAACTTTACATGTATATTGGTAATGTTTTAAAAGGTTATATTCAAGTTTCCCACACCACCAAATAAGTGATCAACTTTTAATTCAATATTTTTATGAAGGTTTAATCCCTATTGATCGAAATATGATTGATTCTGCTGTAGGTGGTGTGCTAGTTGATAATACCCCAATTGCTGCAAGGAACCTAATTGAGAACATGTCTCAAAACACACAACAATTTGGTTCAAGGACCAATGTACCGATTCGAGGTGTCCATGAGGTGAAAAGTACTGAATTCGAGAAGAAGGTGGACACAAAGTTCGAAGAGGTAAGTACTCTTCTTCAACAACTTGCTCTTTCCCAAGGGAAATCCCAATCTCCTCATCCTATCCATTGTGGTATATGTTCTTCTGAAACCCACTACTCTGACCAATGTCTTCAATTGAGGGAAACATCTCAGAGTTGTGAGGCAATATTTCCAGGATGCCCCTATAACCAACCCTTTAGGCAATAAACTTACTATCCATCCAATCCTGGGTGGAAAGAGAACCAAGCCTATAGGCAAGGGGGGGATATTCAAACCAACGTCAACAATAATGGAACCAACCAGGGTAGAGTAGTCATCAACCACCACTACCTAGAAACCCTCAATCACCCCAAAGGCCTTTCCAACAAACCCCTAAAAAACCCAAGCCTAGCCTAGAAGATATGATGAAACAAATGGATTCCAAGAATATCCAATTCCAATAAACCACTCAGGCAGCCATACAAGACCTAAAAACACAATTAGGCCAACTAGCTAACTCAGTGGGTGAAATTCAAAGTCATGGTTCAAGTAAACTTCCCTCTCAACCAGTAGTTAACCCTAGGGATAAAGGAAATGTTAGTTCCATCAAACTTAGGAGTGGAAAACAACTAGAAAGTAAAATAAATCCTCCATTAGAGTCATCCCCTCCTGAGGAAACCTCCATCCCAACCATTAAGAATGTTCTAAATGTTGAAGAACCTTGTCCTAAGATAATCCCTTCCAAAGGAAAGAGTGTGAATATTGATGAGTCACCTAGCCCAACCATTCCTCTTCCATTTCCTCAAAGGGCCACCCAACCAAGAAAACAAAATGAAACTTAACTTGATAAGGAAATATTGGAAATTTTCAATAAAGTGCAGGTTAACATCCCATTGATTGATGTTGTGAAGCAAATTCCACGATACGCTAAGTTTCTAAAGGATATGTGTACAAACCGAAAGCGACTTCGAGGTGATGATAAAGTGATCTTGGGAAGGAATGTTTCAGCATTGATAGAGCCATCACTTCCCAAAAAGTGCAATAATCCTGGAACATTCTCAATTCCATGCACCATAGGGGAGTATTCTTTTTCTAATTCTATGCTTGATTTAGGTGCCTCTATAAATGTGATGCCTCACTCCATTTACTCTTCATTGCAGGTCGGGGAACTGAAGCCCACTGAAATTATTGTTCAACTAGATAACTGGAGTACTATACACCCCTCTGGTGTGTTAGAGGATGTTCTTGTGAGGGTCCAAAATTTAATTTTTCCTGCTGAATTTTATGTGCTTAAAATGGAGGATGTTAGGATGAATGGACATTCCCCGATTATATTAGGGAGACCTTTCTTGAAAACCGCCAAAACCATAATTAATGTCCAAAATGGTACATTATCTATGGAATTTGGTGGTGACATAGTCCATTTCAACATCCTTGATGCCATGAACCACCCCTCAGAATATCATTCCTCTCTCTCTATTAATTCAATTGATGTACTCCCTACCTCTGAAAAAACAACTTTTCTTTCCCTCTATCCCCTTTCTGAGTTTTCTTCATTGATAGAAATGCTAGGAAATGATTATTGCATTGATTGTTGTTGTAAGAACCCAGATCTTCATTCAGGTATGTTTTTCCTTTTTTCTGGAGTTTTTAAGAAAAATGGGTTTTCTGGAAATTTTCAAAGTACACGCCATGTACTTTCTGAGTACACGCCGTGTACTCTGATCCGGCTTGAAGCCGTGTGCTATCCGTGCCTGGGACACACACATGGTGTGTAGGGGTTATGTGGAGGCCGATTTTGGAGAGTACGGAAGGGACCCAGTACACGCCGTGTACTTTTTTTTTTCTAAATGAACCGAGGTCGCGTCCCATCGTGATTTTTATCTTCTTTTAGGTCTCGTTCACCCAGGAGCGACCCGTACGACCGGATCTTCGACGAGATCCCGCCTCACCATCCATTCTCCGATTCGAGCACGGTCGATTGAGTTGGAAGCGCAGTGGTGAGTTCTTCCTTCTTCTTGAGCCTTGTTTCTTGATTCCTCCTTGTTTTCAAGATATCGTAGGTTGATCATTTTGTGCGTTTTCTCAGATCTACGTCGTTATAAGGGGGATATGTCATCGTGGTTCATGTATATTGATCACCTAGGATCGAAGTAGGTGGTTTGTGCCTTTTCGTAGAAAGTTGATGAATATTTTGTGCAAATTCCACCAATACCCTTGAACGGGGTATTGTGTGTTCCTGTTTTTCCCTTTTTGTATTGCCTGCTTTGCTTGATTGCTAGAGTAGATGTTTTGCCTGTGATTATGGTAGCTTTACTGTACCTTGAATGTTTGCTATGCTTTTTCTATCTGTTTGGCATTTTTCCAGTTGCCATGCCTAGTTGTAGGATTGTGGACTGCTGCCTTGTTTTGCTGCTGAGCCTTAGTTGATAGCCAAGTAGTTTTTGAGGTTACTTGGACGATGTACACGCGTGCTGAGCATGTTTAGTTTCACTCAGGACTGTGAGAACCTAGAGTAGTAGACCAAAGGGAGAATTGACGAAAGGGCTTCTCCAAAGTGTCTTTTAATTACGATACGAGACCACAGGGGGAATTGACGTTGAGTGCTTCCTCAGAGAGTCTTTAGTTCATCGACGCAGGCCACAGGGGGAATAGACGTTGAGTGCTTCCCCAGAGTGCCTTTAGCACGATACGAGACTATAGGGGGAATTGACAGTGAGTGCTTCCCCAGAGAGTCTTCTTATTTTTAATAACTGAACCAGAGTGGTGAGACTGTGTGTTCCACCTAGAGGGTTGCTATTACTTATAGGTTGAACCATAGGGGTTAGGCTATGAGAGCTACCTAGAGGGTTACCTTTTTCCTTTGTTACTGGTTGTTTACTTGTGCTCTTCTTTTGTTAGAACTGTGGATTGTAGCTGCTTGTGATTTCCTGTTTACTGTTTCTTGTTTTATTAATTGCTTTGTATTCATTGACTGTTAGAAACAAATCTTTGGGTGATTTCCTACTGGGATTGTATCTCACACCCTGTTTGGGCCATGCTTTTGGGCCCAAGAAGACTATGTTGCTATAGGTATAGATAAGGGAAAGCGCCCTTCTACTTCAGGATCTTGATTGAGCTGGAGCTGGAGAGCATGGGACCGAGCTGGGGCTCGCGATGCTGAGGAGTTTATTTTGTTCTTCTTTTTCACTTGTTTTCAGTTGTATTCCATCACGTTGTTGTGTTTTATTCTTTCCATAGATACTTGTACCTGCTGCATCATTGTCATCATTGCTATATATATGTTCATTGCTTCCGCTGTTTTGGTTTCTGCTGTTATACATGTTGTTACTATTTCTGCTGTTGACTGTTGTTTTTCCACTGTATACCTTACCGAATGAGGGCATAGTTTCCCCACCGACTCACCAAGGCCCTCACTGCTAGTCGGCAGCCTCTAGCGTTCGGGGAAACGCGCTTGAGGTCATGTGGCGAACCGGGTACGGGGCACTAGTAGAGGGGCTCCAGATTCGGGTCGTTACATTGTAGTGGTCTAGAAAAGTGTCATGCATGTTCATTTATTGATTATTTCTTGAACAATAATGATCCACTGACCATCGATGATACTGCTAAGCTTGTAAAATCTCATTCCTCATCTGAGGTTGATATCATTGAGCAGTTAGATGAGATCAGTGACCTATCACTTTCACACACACTCCCATCAATCCAAAATCCACCTAAATTGGAACTAAAACAACTACCTCAAGATTTAAAATATTCATATCTTGAGAATGGAAACAAGTTGTCCGTCATCATTTCTAGTTCACTCCCTCCTGATCATGAATTGCAACTACTTAAACTTTTGAGGGAGTATAAACAAGCTTTGGGGTGGACATTTGCTGACATTCCTGGTATTATCCCATCAATTTATACACATCATATTTTGTTAAATGATGAGGCTAAACCAGTGAGACAACCACAACGTCGACTGAACCCAAACCTCCTAGAAGTTGTGAAAAATGAGGTAACAAAATTATTGTCTTATGGAATCATTTACCCCATATTTGAAAGCCAATGGGTCAGTCCCGTTCAAGTAGTTCCTAAAAAGATTGGCCTTACAGTAATTAAAAATGAAAACAATGAATTGGTTCCAACTCGTGTGCAAAATAGTTGGCGTGTCTGTATAGATTATTGCTGACTAAACTAACACATGAGGAAGGACCATTTCCCTTTTCCATTCATTGACCAAATTCTAGAGAGGCTAGCGGGTAAGTCCCACTACTGTTTCCTTGATGGGTATTCTGGATAATTTCAGATCCATATTGCCCCTGAGTATCTGGAAAAGACAACCTTCACTTGCCCCTTTGGCTCATTTTCCTATAGAAGGATGACATTTGGTCTGTGCAATGCTCTAGGTACTTTCCAACGATGCTTGGTTAGTATTTTTTCAGATTACCTAGAGAATTGTATGGAAGTATTCATGGATGATTTAACTGTTTATGGTTCTTCTTTTGATGAATGTTTTAGTAGTCTTGGTTCAGTCCTACGTCGCTGTATTGAAAAGAATCTTGTATTAAATTATGAGAAATGTCATTTCATGGTGCGACAAGGTATAGTTTTGGGGCATGTCATTTCTGAGGATGGTATCCAAGTAGATAAATCAAAAGTTTATGTCATTTATTCTCTTCCATTCCCCAAAAATATACAAGATGTGCGATCTTTCCTAGGTCATGTTGGATTTTACCGTCGTTTCATTCGTGACTTTAGTAAAATTGCACTCCCCCTCTCCCGATTACCCCAAAAAGAAAAAGAATTTGTTTTTGATAAAGAATGTGAGGATGCTTTTAATAAGTTAAAATGGAGTCTTACCTCACCCATGGTAATCCAAACATGTTAGTGGGATTTACCATTTGAGCTCATGTGTGACGCCTCTAACTATGCAGTTGGGGCAGTTTTTTCCCAAAGGGTCGACCGAGCTCCACATGTCATAGCCTATGCCTCACGTACTTTGGACCCTGCCCAAGCAAACTACACTAGAACTGAAAAATAATTCCTTGCCATTGTGTTTTCCTTAGACAAATTTAGGTCATACCTCTTGGGGTCTAAAGTCATTGTGTTCTCAAACCATGCAGCCCTCCGGTACCTTCTTAAGAAACCGGAAGCCAAACCACGTCTTATTCATTGGATGCTCCTCCTTCAAGAATTCAATATAGAAATTAGAGATAAAAAGGAGCATAGAATGTGGTGGCTGACCATATCAGTAGGATTCAACCATCCTCAGACATTGACTCATACCCCTGTATTCCCATAAATGAAATGTTTCCTGATGAGCAACTGTACTGAGTGCAAGATGTTGTTCCTTGGTATGCTGAAATTGTAAATTATTTGGTAGCATCTTGCATTCCTACTAATTTCAACAAAAACCAATTCAGTCATCTAAAACATGAGTCCCGTTGGTATATTTGGGATGACCCCTACCTTTGGCGCACTTGTAGTGATCAAGTCCTTAGGCGTTGTGTTCCCGATAGTGAGTTTCAATCCATCCTTAGATTCTTCCACACTCTTACTTGTTGGGGCCACTTTGGTCCCCAACAGAATACCTGAAAGGTCCTTGATTCTGACCTTTTTTGGCCAACACTTTTTTGGGATGCCCATGATTTTTTCAAATCTTGTCCTCATTTTCAAAGAATGGGGAATGTCTCTAAAAAGAAATGAAATGCCACAACAACTGTTGCTCTTTCATGACATTTTTTATGTTTGGGGTATTGACTTTATGGGGACATTTCCCAATTCCTTTGGAAACTTGTACATTATTCTGGCAGTTGATTATGTGTCAAATTGGGTAGAGGCGCGATCTACAAGGACTGATGATTCTAAGGTAGTTGTAAATTTTTGAGAACCCAAATCTTCTGTAGGTTTGGCTTACCTAGGTTCATCATCAGTGACCAGGGTTCTCATTTCTGCAACCAAACAATGCAATCACTTTTGCGTCGGTATGAGGTTGGTCATAGAGTGTCTACTGCATATCATCCACAAACCAATGGTCAGGTCGAGGTGTCAAATAGAGAGGTAAAACAGATTCTTGAAAAAACGGTTCAACCCAATAGAAATTATTGGAGTCTTTGACTTGATGATTCATTATGGGCCTACCGTACTACTTTCAAAACTCCCATTGGAATGTCACCCTATCATATTGTGTTTGGAAAGAGTTGTCACCTCCCTGTTGAGATTGAGCATCGAGCCTACTGGGCCATCAAACAATTCAATTCTAATCATTTTGGTACAGGTGCTCAAATGAAGTTGTAGATTCAGGAGCTAGAGGAAATGAGAAGAGATGAATATGAAAACTCCAGGATTTATAAGGAGAGAACCAAGGCTTCCCACGACCGTCTTATCCTTCATCATTAGTTCCACATTGGGTAGAAGGTCCTCCTTTATAATTCAAGGCTGAAGTTGCATCCAGGTAAGCTTCGTTCCCGCTGGTTTGGACCATACACTGTTATTAATATATCTCCATTTGGTGTTGTTCAGGTTCAAAATGAAGAAACCAAGAAAACCTTCACTGTCAATGGGTAGCGGCTGAATCACTTCCATGAAACCCTTTCGGAGTTCCCAATGGAGGAACTCCATGTTCAAGAAGAAACATACCAGTGAAACACACTAGGTTTTATCTTTCTGTCTCACCCTCTCAATTATTACAGTGAGGAAACTGCACATTCTAGGTGTGGGGGGATGGGTACATTCCTGGGTTAGATAGGAATTTACATTTTTTTCTTCTCTTTCTCTTTCTTATTTCTTCTCTTTTTTCCTTCTTTATGGTGTTTTCATTTTCCCCCATCGGGGGGGGGGAAGTAAAAATACCATAAAGAATAGTAAAAAAGAATATTTATATGCAATTAACATTAGGGAGTGATTTTTAGTGAATTGGTTTTTTGTCAATGATATAAATGGTTGTCTCACTGTGAAACATTTGAGATGATTGATGCCCCTTGTGTGAGTAGTTTTGGGAAAACTTTGTCACTAATATCTCTATACATTTTTTCACCAAACCACGAAGTATGAATATTTCTTACTTAATATAAGGTGAATATATGTTAGGTTAATATTTTTCATCTTTAAATGATATTTTCATACGTTCCTTCCTTATCCGATCTGTTTTATTACTGTACCAGATTGACCTATGCGTGTGTACCTAATGTCCGACTGTTGTATGCCCTCAAAAAAAAATTGTGTCTTGGGTAGGTAAAAAAACACTCCTCCTCAAACTTTGATCTTGTTATAACTATTGAAATTAGTGTCGTGAGGAGATCAAACAAGGGTTGAGAGATGAGTGTGAGATTTGTTCCAAATGAAACTTCAAAAAAATATAATAAATGATGGGAGCGATGAAATGTGAGACATATGGGGATATCTAGGTCAGGAGCTTATGGTTTGACTTATGGGAATGCTTAAGTGAGTGGGTCTTGAAATATGATTGCAAAGGATGTAGGACGTGTTTGCTGTAAAATCATTTAAAGCTGAATAATGTTAAAATAACCTATGTTTATTTGATATAAAGTGGAAAGAATAGCATGGAATTATTTTCACACACACACACGGAGAGTTAGTGGAATGGTTGACTTTTGAATTCCTTGCTCATGTTGGTGTCATGAATCTCATTGAATTTTATTGTGATATGATTTATGAGACATCTTTTTCCATTTTCACTAGGAAGAACTTCTTTGTGTGGTTCATGCATTGATCACATTACTTTAGTGAATTAAAATTTCCTCAAATGTTAAATCTTCATAATGCTGGGAATATATATATATATATGCATCATTTTATTTGGATATGTGACTTTTCCTAGGAGTGCAAATGTTTAGGTGTGGGGGTGTGATCGTACCACGATTCACTGTTTCATTTTCACCCTTACACCATTGTATTAAACTGAATTTGTATTGTAAATTCCAAAAATAATAACAAATTGAATTCCATGTTTGAATCATTTATTTTGTGTTTATCTATATTAAAAAGGCCAATGTTACTTGTCTTGAAAATTTCATTGAAGGTGAAGGTGATTTGGAGGGCCCATGATGATGTTCGAGAAAAATGGTCCAAACTGCGCAGGATCCAAGAACACCAGTGAATTAATCCGCACACTTCTACTAGGCTGTGCATCCAATTGGGCTTCAATTTTGTGGTCTGGTATAAAACTTTTTGGGATACATTTCATATGAAGAAACCCAAGACTCATTCGGCCATCTGATGGCCTTGCTAACCTGATCCGTCCAACACACCAAATATGCACGGATTCAAAAGTGGTGTACTGTGATCTGTCCATATCTCATGCTATAGGTGTCCAAATTGTGCAAAACATTCGGTGAAGACATCCAAGAGGTGGGGCTACAACTTTTTTATTTTCTCCAAATCGAGATAAGACTGTCTGGAGGTCAAAACACCTATGACAAGTGGTTTTAATAATTTTGTATGCTCAAAACCACCTTCCCATTTTCCTATAAAATGGCACCTTGGGATCCTCATTTGCAAGTTCGACCAGGAGGCAAAGCTCTGGTATTTTGGATACCCAAAGGAGTTATCTCATCATAATTTATATTCTGGAGGCCCCTATCATCATAGGGGGATCAACAATGAAGGAGTTCCACCCGAGCCTTCTCCTCCTCTCGATGGAGAGCTAAATGGTGGACGATCATTTCGAGGGAGCTACACATACTTGGGAGGGAGTTTCGGCACATGATACTCTACTGGTTTTGTGTAATTTTTGTGTGGATTATTTCACTTATGTCTTATCTAAACATGTTTCTCCTCTGAGTTCATTTCTTGGGTTTAATTAAGTGAACCGCTTTTCATTTCAACATCGATTGGGTTGAAATTTCAAGTGGGAAACTTGAGTTGTTCCGATTGGGCATCACAAGGATCCTATTTATTTCACACATAAAAAAGATATTAGTATTCTTTGGTAGCCTTTAATATGTTCTTGAAGTCCAAACCTTGACAACACGATTGTTGTGTCAAGGGTTGGTACTTTGTGCAACGTTTAGAGAGGCAAGAGGGGAATCAAGATCTTGACAACCCTCAACCAAAGAATTAAACAAAACCATGTGAAATTTTCAGAACAATGAACTATCCAAGATGTGTAGTGAACTTGAAGTGATCTCCTTATCTCATAATTCTTAATCCTCCACCTTATTCTATCAACTACTTGACTCTTTAAGTTAAGTTATTTTCTTAAAACTGTTTTCAAAATCACCCCCTCTTTTAGCAAATATTTATTAAAAATACACATTATAAGCCCCAACTCTCCTTGAGAGATGACCTGGGGTCTACCCTAAACTATAAATCAACCTTAAAAACATAATCAATTTGACGTGTCATGACAACATGGTCATCACCGCCATATGAAGAATTTTGGGAAGGTCCGGACAGAGATCAAACCAGTCTGCTTCTCAGACTCCGAAGCTGAATACGACTCAGCGCGGGAACCCTCTCCTCGCTCATCCGAGTCAAGGGATGGGGCAGGAACGAGGCGCATCAGCCTAGTACTCCCAAAATGCGAGGTCCATCAGATTCCCGCCTCCCTCCGTAGGTATATCTAATAGGATACAAATTTGGAAACCCCGCAAGTTACGGTCGTGAAATCACCATCGTCGTCACTAGAAGCACTCTCTTCCTTGACTAGAGATCATAGAGAGCTATTCTGGGAACCAATGGCGGGCGAGCAGCATCGCAACCTATCACCAGTAGCCCTAGCCCCTGCTCCAGGAATTGCGGTCGTCAGCCCATACTACCGCAATGTGGTGGCTAAGTCGCTACACTCTTTGGAGAATAGCCCGAGATGTGGCAGTTTGTCGGCTTTCTCACCGTACTCTCCACCGGCCAGCCTACCGTCCCAGTGGTCTGCTTCGGTACCACTACCAGTTCCTCAGCCGCCTCCAGTTGACGAGTAGGGTAATGAAGGGCTAGACCCTGAATCCAAGCCAAGGAACTTATGGAATATCTTCACAGAGGAACACTTCCCTGAGGTGTTTTGGCCCATGGTAGTGCCAAATTTATACACACTAGAATTCCTCACCCCAGAAGAATTTGAGTGTTTCTATTAAACCCTCTAGGCGACGCACTTTTTCCTTCGTCATCGGTGAGTGGTTTATCCCAGGAACCAAGCGCATTTTAAAGAAATTGGTGAGCAATGTCATCTAGTTGATTTGGCCTCACTCCATGTGGCCTAGTGCCCCAAGTCACCAGGTCGCCGTAAGGCCCTCCAACAGCAATGCGTTCAGAGTTTCAAGGTACTCCAAAGCATTATCAGGTAGGCTTCCCCCCCACGTGCAAATCTGTGGCTGGGGGAAGTATGATGCCCTCCTCTTCAGTCATATCCGACGGTATTCCAACTCACTAAGCAATATTGAGGACATGCCCCCAGGGAGGGTCATAGTCAACATGGTCGACATATTGGATGAGGAGAACGAGCTGGAGCTTATTTATGGGAACTTACCCCCTGAGGGCGTGCCACCACTACTGGATCCATTGGGAAGAGTTACTCGTCAGTAGAGGAATCTACTAGGGCTCCCTGCGCCCACCGAGGCATTGATTCTCAGTCATAATCTCGGTAAGGGTAAAGAGCACCTCAGAGCTGCCAAATACTCTGAACCTTCCACCTCAGTACAGAAGATGGAGGAGGACCCTGAGAAGGCCGCATTGTGCCAACAACTTGCCAAACAGAAAAATTTGGTCGACGACCTCCTGGATGAACGCACTATGGAACAACATCCAGATTACAGGGATCCGTGACTAGTATAGCAGGGGAAAGAACAACTTCCCCTCTGCGAGCTGCCTCCAGGTGACTCTAACCATCCTACCCCTGCAGACAAGGTTGAAGCTAGAAATTACAGAAAAAGGGCGTGGTATGTGTTTCCAAACCCTCGGGAACGACACGAAAATCCAAGGAACCTAGCTCGGGTTCCCCCAGCTGACCCACATGTCACTCCACCAGCTGCTCTACAAGCCGCTGATCCACCTTATCATGTTGAATAACTCGCCAACGCACTCGTGGTTAGGGATCCCCGTCAAGATAGGGACCCCTTCCTAGATGATCCTATAGCAGCACTCATTTCCCGCCTTGAGGCGTTGGAAACATGACAGGTGGCACTCCCGCCTGATGGCAAGCCATATCCAGCATGGGTGGATGATATGTCGGCACATCCGGGTTTCGGGAATCCCACCTTTTCTCCCTTTTATGGGATAGGGGACCCACCGCAGCACCTGGCCCACTTTACCTCAAGGTGTATCCGCATGTTGGGAACTCCAACGCAGCAAGAAGCTGCCAAGCTCCAATGTTTTGTACAAACATTGGAAGGGCCCATGTTTTTCTGGTACAACCAGCTCCCCATCGGATCAGTAACCAGTTGGGAGGACCTCCGTAGGCAGTTCCTCTACAAGTTCAGTTCCACAACACGAAAGACGAGTATCGCGGACCTCTTCAAGTGAAAGAAGAGGCCTGATGATCACGTCACCGACTTTTTCGCCCGGTGGAAAGGACTTACATATTCCCTTTACATGCCACTGACTCAGGAGCAATTACTGACGATGTGCGTAGGGAACATCAAGACAGAATTGGTTCCCTCTCTGATCACCTAGAACTATCCCGAGGGATTTTGGAACTTCTTTGATAAGGCCCAGCGCCTGGAGGAAGCCCTGCAATAGGCCAGCCAGGCACATCCGTTGCCTCCTGTAATTCCCGTGAGGAGGGATTCCAGAACTGAGCCTGCCGTGGTGGCCCAAATAGAGGCCCCTAGATATCTGGAATTATTACCAGTGGAGCTGCCTCCATAACCTCGCAGGGGCCCGCCACTACAGGCGCAGCCTCCAGCCTAGCAGCGGCCGCCTCAAAATCGGCTGGTGTCCCCACGTAATGCACCGCCACCACCTAGGCGGGACAATCAGGCCCCGCCTCCTCAACAGACTCCTCCAGCTATGACAACCCTGCTTTTTAATACAACTTAAGCATGCTTTATTACATAAAACTTCACTTGATACAAAAAAGAAGATCGAGAGGTTTAGTGTCTTTGGGGCTTAGGATCATTACATAAAAACTTTAAACTTTAAATACAACATCTTTATTGAAAACTTCCTTTACATGACCACTACATTGTTTCGTACTTAGCATTGCATGGGATAACCTGAGGACATGCATAAGAAAAGGGTGAGCTATAAAGCCCAGTAAGGGAGTACACAATGAATAACATGAGGATTACAATACATGTTAGGCAATAGGAACATCAATAGAGCATTAGAGTAACATGAACATAAAGGCATGATAAAGCATGATAACCATAACATGGAAATGTGGCAACAACACTTAACATTGAATTAGCATGAGCCAAGGATCATTGCACATGGAGCATGAGTAAACCCTCATTGCACTTGAAGCACGAGTAAACCCTTGTTGCACTTGAATTATCATGAGTCAACACTCATTGCACATGACGTATCATGATACTATACTTTACCCAATGCATTGGAGCGCTATCAGGGAGCACCCTTCTTAAACATTTCATTTCATGCATAAGTGTGCCACATGGATCATAAAACATGGATTCATAAAACATAATCATTTATTCCACGATAAAGGAATGTGGAATTCACACATGAAACTTTACAATCAATAAGTAAATGTGCATAAAGGTGAATACCCTTGATGGAGAAATGGGCATGGTATTCACTATATAATGACATTGGCTTAGAAAATCGGTGCGATTTCGGTAGCGTAACGGCGTGACATAAGAATTCATAAAAAAGTTTGATGAGAGAGAAATGGGTTCCTCATCATATTTACATGTAATGTAAAGTAAGTATGTCATATATATACATGTCCCAACAATTGAAATGGAATTTAAATTCATGATACAAAAGTATTTCTTGAATGTACAAGAAGAGAGAGAGGTTCCTTTCGGAATTTCGGCATAGTAACGGGTGTACATGGGAGGCATTTAATGAGAGGGAAAGGGTTATCCCATCATTCAAACAATAAGAGGGCAATATGGGGGAGGTGCGAAACCATACCCCAACATTCATAATTGAAATTAAAAGGGCAATACAACTTAAAGAAAATTGACAAAATTGAGAAAGGAAGAAAAAACCCTTACTTGGAAGTGTGCTTCCAAAGGCTAGAGAGAGGCTTGTGAGAGGCTTCTTGGGAGCTTGGGGAACCTTGGGAGGATTCTAGAGAGAGTAGGGAAGAGGTTGGACGAACTCCAAGGGATTTTAGTGAGGAGGAAGTGGGATCTTGGGTGGGTTTATATAGGAAAGGTGAGAGAATTCTTTATTATTTAGGTTTGGGACCCCTTATATTAAAATAATCCAAACCACAAACCATCCCATGGTATTTGCCCATGGTTTCTGGAAAAGGAAAGAGGAAAAAAGTATTTTACAAGGCCAAGGTCCGAACTTATTAAAAAATCAGGGTTGCTTATGTGGAGGTGAGTCACACTCCCATGGAAATTAATTTAAAAAGGCAAAGTGTTGAATAAGTCTTGAGGGCTCCATTAATGCTTTGAAAAGTAAGTCAAACAAACCCAAAACCTCATTATTTTAATGATAAAACACATATTGGCAGAACATAAGGATTATGTTATTTTATTACATCACCATTGAGTCATTATGATGTCATAAAACACATTATATATTTAAATGGTATTTAATTTTTACCCAAAAATTTGAATGTCTCAGAAAATTATGAAAAATTCACCGTTGGATAATTTCAACGTCCTGATTCCAAAAATAATATTTATTTTATCTAAATAATTTTCTAAATATGTGAATTTTCACTTTTAAAATAAAAACTGACATTTATAAAAAAAATTCACGGGTTTTGACAGAAATGGCTCTCAAACCATAATAAAAATTTTAATTGCATTCATAAAATTATAAGATCATTTATACTTAATAAAAAAATAATTTAATATTAATAATAATGTTTTATTAAAATATTATTTAATTCAAAAATCCTTTAATTTAATAAAATATAATTCTTAATTAAATAATAACTAAAAACACCATTTGTACTTTAAAAACTAATTACAATGTATCAAAAATGACTAGAAATTATATTCATTATTATATACAAAAATAATGTACATGAACATGGTGCTACTTATTTGTTACATAACCCCTTAAAATAGCCGCATAAGACCTAAGGGTAAGGTGCGCGATGGTGATAGACTCTTGGGGCGGCTCGGATAACATCGCTCGAGTGGTAATTTCAATCAACTTCCACTTTTCCCGTAGACGATCACGTTCGAGCTTGACTTGATGAAGCTCAACTTAGGCTTGGTCAAGGGAAAATCCCAAAGACGCCACCTTTTTCTGAGCTCTGACAAATGGGCTTCGTAAGGGGCAATTCTACTGGATGAGCCCATCGCTTCCTTTGTCTGAGTAGAAATGGGTTCCTTAAAGCCTTATATTTATACTACTCAGATGATCACTGCTCAACGGCTAAAAAGTAACAGTCACAAATCTTAACGTAAAACTAAAGAAGTTGACATCTTATAAAAACATTTTTCATAAAGAAACATTTAACTGGATCAAGAGGGATTTTCCATTAATGAAACTTTGGGTCATTACAACATTCCCCCCTTAAGAAATTTCGCCCTCGAAATTTTCCTTTTCCCACACTAAAACAAATGTGGGTAACTTAGCTTCATCATATCCTCTGACTACCAAGTTACTTCTTCAAACTTGTGGTTTCTCCACAACACCTTGACGAGGGGCATTGTCTTATTTCATAGAACTTTTTCTCTACGATCTAAGATCTTCACTGGTTGCTCCTCATAAGAAAGATCGTCTTCTAATTGTACCACCTCGGAAGAGAGTACATGTGAAGGTTCTGGTATGTACTTCCTTAAGAGGGATACATGGAAGACATCATGCACCTTGGCCATAGTAGGTGGAAGTGCTAGTCGATAGGCCACAGCCCCAACACGATCAAGAATCTCGAAGGGGCCGATGTACCTTGGACTTAACTTCCCTTTCTTTCCAAACCTCATGACCTTCTTCCACGGAGATATGCGTAAAAACACCATGTCTCTGACTTTAAACTCAAGGTCTCGTCGACGATTATCTGCATAACTCTTCTGTCGACTTTGGGCTACCTTGATATGCTGCTGAATGGTTTTCACCTTCTCCACCATTTCTTCGACCATTTCTGGTCCAAGAAGCTTATGTTCACCGACCTCATCCCAACATGCCGGTGTTCTACACCTTTTCCCATACAGGGCTTCATGGTGCCATTTGGATGCTCGAGTGGAAACTATTATTATAAGAGAACTCAACCAGAGGAAGATGTTGATCCCATCCTCCTTTAAAGTCCATTGAGCATGCTCTCAACATATCCTCAAGTGTTTGGATAGTCCACTCGGATTGGCCATCAGTTTGAGGATGATAGGCCGTACTGAAGTTCAGTTCAGTATTCAGAGCATGTTGAAGACTCTTCCAAAACTTAGAGGTAAATCTTGGATCTCGGTCAGAAACAATAGATAGTGGTACTCCATGCAACCGTACCACATCCCTGATATATATCCGTGCCAATTGATCCAAAGAGAAATCCTCTCGAATAGCAATGAAGTGTGCAGTCTTTGTAAGACGATCCACAACAACCCAGATTGCATTGTTGCCTTTGGATGTCCTTGGAATTCCGGTGAAAAAGTCCATGGTGATGTTCTCCCATTTCCATTCTGGTATGGGCAATGGTTGCATCATCCCCTTAGACTTCTGCCTCTCTGCCTTCACTTGCTGACACACCAGGAACTTTGATGTATATTCAGTGATCTCCTTCTTCATATTATCCCACCAAAAGTTTTCTCGGAGATCTCAATACATCTTTGTGCTCCCTGGGTGAATAGAGAAATTTGAACTATGTGCATCATCCAAAAGTTCCTTATTCAGCTCCGAACTTGATGGAACACATATTCTTTTCCCAA
This sequence comes from Viscum album, assembly GCA_963277665.1. Taxonomy (NCBI): domain Eukaryota; kingdom Viridiplantae; phylum Streptophyta; class Magnoliopsida; order Santalales; family Viscaceae; genus Viscum; species Viscum album. The sequence continues at coordinate 1,191,447,847 of OY728130.1, read as the reverse complement.
ACCGCACAATTCCTTCTTCATTAACATTAAACTCTGAGGATCTTCCCTTTTTGATAGCTTCCACTTTTTCTTGGATTCCCACATCATCCTTTTGAGCATCCTTTATCCTTTACAAAAGAGATGGTTGAGCAATCATTTGTGAAAGGATTGATGATGTTCCCTTCTTTATGATTCCCACATCCATCTTCATCAAGTCTAAGAAGATTGGATACTTCTCAATTCTCATCATTGATAGAATAGCTGGATCCTTTCTACTTAGGGCATTTGCCACCTTGTTCGCTTTCCCAGGGTGGTAATGTATTGAACAGTCATAATCCTTGATGAGCTCTATCCATATTCTCTGGAGCATATTAAGCTCTTTCTGTGTGAATATATATTTAAGACTCTTGTGGTCAGTATATATCTCACATTTCTCTCCATAGAGATAATGCCGCCAGATTTTCAAGGCAAAGATCACCGCCGCCAACTCCAGATCATGCGTTGGATAGTTTCGCTCATGGATTTTCAAATGCCTTGAGGCATAGGATATCACTTTATCATTTTGCATCAGCACACATCCTAAGACCCTCTTCGAAGCATCACTGAATACCACAAAAAGCTCCCCACTTGTGGGTAAAGTGAGCACGGGTGCAGTGATAAGCCTCCTTTTCAACTCCTTGAAGCTTTCTTCGCATTCATCACTCCAAGTAAACTTTACTCCCTTTTGAGTTATCTTGGTAAGAGGGTTGGACAATCGTGAGAAATTTCTCACAAATCATCGATAATATCCAGCTAACCCCAAGATGCTACGGATATCAGTTACCGATGTTGGCCTCGGATATCCCTCAATTGCATCTGTTTTGGAGGGGTCCACATATATCCCATTGCTTGTGATGATATGGCCCAAGAATGAGACTTCCTTCAACCAAAACTCACACTTGATGTACTTTTCATAGAGCTTCTCCTTGCGCAAAGTCTCTAGTACAGTTTTTAAATGCTCCTCATGGTCCTCCTTGGTTTTGGAGTATATTAGAATATCATCTATAAAGACTACCACAAATTTGTCAAGGTAATCTCTAAAGACTCTATTCATCAAGTTCATGAATATTGCTGGAGCATTGGTGAGTCCAAAAGGCATTAATATGAATTCATAGTGCTCGTACCTTGTACGAAAAGCAGTCTTGGGGATATCTTCCTTCTTTACCCTTACTTGATAATATCCTGACCGCAAGTCCACCTTGGAGAAGTATTGTGCTCCACGCAGCTGATCAAACAAGTCATCTATTCTTGGGAGAGGATACTTGTTCTTTATCGTGATTTTTTTAAGTTCACGATAATCGTTGCAAAGCCGCATTGACCCATCCTTCTTCTTGACGAAGAGGACTGGTGCACCCCATGGTGATGCACTTGGGCGTATAAACCCTTTATCCAGATTCTCCTGTAGTTGTTTCTTCAGCTCTTCAAGCTCAACAATAGCCATTCTATATGGAGTCTTGGATATTGGTAGCGCCCTAGGTATAAGTTCAATTGAGAACTCAACATCTCTTCTTGGAGGAAGACCAGGAAGTTCCTCGGGAAATACTTCAGCGAATTCCCTCACAATAGGCATTTCTTCAAGGGTGGTTTCCTCCTTGGACTCAATCATCTGAGCCAGATATGCGTGCTCATAAGGCAGTAATATCCATGCTTGAGATGATGGAGCTAAAGGAGATTCATCTTCCTCCTGACACTTGTAAAGAATCGGGGGTCGATTCTCCATATGGAGTGTGATTTCCCTCTCCTGATAATTTATGTTGGCTCTATATAAGGAAAGCCAATCCATGCCAAGAATTGCATTAAATTCCACCAAAGGGAGTATGACGAGGTTCGCCGGGAAATTCAATCCACAGATTATAACAGGGGAGGACTTATACTCATGGGATGCAATGATTGCCCCATTTTCCGTACTCACCGACATCTTTACTTCCATGATTTGTGGTGGTGCAGGGATTGTTCTACTAAACTTTTGAGATATAAAAGAATGCGTAGAACCTGAATCAAAAAGTACGTTCGCTATTCTTGAATGAATAACTAGCGTACCTGTCACCACTTCGTTGTCGGGGTTCACTTCGGCAGAAGTGATGGCAAAAGTTCTTCCTTGCTGTCTTGGAGGTTGCTGGTTGCCTCCGATAACCCTTGGATTAGGGCACTGATTTGCAAAATGACCCGGTTCTTTGCATTTGTAGCATTGAACAATACGTTGATGTTCGAACGGAGCGTTCCTCTCCTCTGTCGCAGCCGCAGGTCCTTCTTGCTGACAGTTAACAGCTAGGTGCCCTTCTCTTCCACACTTGAAGCATTTTCTTGTCCCCCTAAGGCAATTTCCAGGGTGCTTATTTCCGCACTTTTGGCAAGTGGGGTGCTGGAACTTCTTAGCACCGTTGTATTTATCCATCGGACCACCAGCATTGAAGTCTACCTTACGCTTCTTGTCCCCATGATACCCCTGTGATTCTCCGATCTCCATTTCAACCTTGAGGGCACATCGGACAATTTCCTCATAGCTGTCGAAGTCACGGATCACTAATGTTTTCTGCAAGCTAGGCTTCAGCCCACCAAAGAAGCGGTCAACCTTGCATTCGGGGGTAACGACAAAGCCGGAAGCGTATCATGAAAGTCTTGTGAAGTTTTCCTCATACGCTCCCACAGATTATTCATCTTTCTGTTTGAGGGAAAGGAAGTCCCTTTCCATCTTAAGACAGAGGGTGCGTGGAAAATATTTATCGAAAAACATCTTCCGGAATTCCTTCCATTCCAAAGCCTCGATCTCCTCCTCAGGTTTCGTATTTTTGATCAACGTCCACCATTGATCATCTTCACCCTCCATACGATAAGTGGCCAGGAGAACCTTCTCTTTTTCAGAGCATTGGAGGATGGAGAATATCTTTTCAATGGAGTTGATCCATTGTTCAGCGATCGTGGGATCAGATGATCCACTAAAAGTAGGAGGCCTTTGTCTCATGAAGCTTTCAATAGCAACTTGTTCTTTCTTAGGGGGGGTTGAACATTCCTCTTGACCAGTGTTTCTATTCAAAACTTGAGTTAGCTAAGAGAGAAGCGTGACAAAGTTCGCGATTCCCACTCCCATTGGATTGGGCATCTCATAAGTACAATCATCACACTGATCTTCACAACGGTTGTTAGCCCGAGTTCTCCTATTACCGGCCATTGGCTGGAATAAAAGGAAAGTTATGGGTAACATATAAAGGGTAATCCAAAGACAAAAGTTGATGACTTATAAATAAACTTTAATCTCTTTAACTCATGAGTCTATAGGATTCAATCCAGGCTTTTCATGATCTTCCTTCTAATATATATTCTTAGGGGCATTTTTCCCTTAATAAGGGTTCATACTAAGATTGTGAATTTATCAAAACATATCCCCTTGGAGTGTCGTAACTAAGAGTGCAGCAAGGCCCGTTTTCGTGCACCAGTTCCCGTTCGAGTCTAACTCAAAGCGGTGTTTTCGGGTTTTACCCCTAGGATACATCTGTGCCAGAGCCGCCTCTACCTGCTCGTATCCAGACAGGGATGTATTTGTTTGATAAACCACTTATATATTATTTACCAAAACTTAGGGATGTTTTTATTATGCTTAGTCTTGTATCTAAGGCTTTACTAGGGTTTCCTAATCCCAAAAATAACTAAACCTATCCTTTGATACCAATTGTGACAACCCTGCTTTTTAATACAACTTAAGCATGCTTTATTACATAAAAATTCACTTGATACAACAAAGAATATCGAGAGGTTTAGTGTATTTTGGGCTTAGGATCATTACATAAAAACTTTAAACTTGAAATACAACATCTTTATTGAAAACTTCCTTTACATGACCACTACATTCCTTCGTACTTAGCATTGCATGGGATAACCTGAGGACATGCATAAGAAAAGGGTGAGCTATAAAGCCCAGTAAGGGAGTACACAATGAATAACATGAGGAGTAAAATACATGTTAGGCAATAGGAACATCAATAGAGCATTAGAGTAACATGAACATAAAGTCATGATAAATCATGATAACCATAACATGGAAATGTGGCAACAACACTTAACATTGAATTAGCATGAGCCAAGGCTCATTGCACATGGAGCATGAGTAAACCCTCATTGCACTTGAAGCACGAGTAAACCCTCGTTGCACTTGAATTAGCATGAGTCAACACTCATTGCACATGAAGTATCATGATACTATACTTTACCCAATGCATTGGAGCGCTATCAGGGAGCACCCTTCTTAAACATTTCATTTCATGCATAAGTGTGCCACATGGATCATAAAACATGGATTCATAAAACATAATCATTTATTCCACGATAAAGGAATGTGGAATTCACACATGAAACTTTACAATAAATAAGTAAATGTGCATAAAGGTGAATACCCTTGATGGAGAAATGGGCATGGTATTCACTACATAATGACATTGGCTTAGAAAATCGGTGCGATTTCCGCAGCGTAACGGCGTGACATAAGAATTCATAAAAAAGTTTTATGAGAGAGAAAGGGGTTCCTCATCATATTTACATGTAATGTACAGTAAGGATGTCATATATATACATGTCCCAACAATTGAAATGGAATTTAAATTCATGATACAAAAGTATTGCTTGAATGTACAAGAAGAGAGAGAAGTTCCTTTCAGAATTTCGGCATAGTAACGGGTGTACATGGGAGGCATTTAATGAGAGGGAAAGGGTTCTCCCATCATTAAAACAATAAGAGGGAAGTATGGGGGAGGTGCGAAACCATACCCCAACATTCATAATTGAAATTAAAAGGGCAATACAACTTAAAGAAAATTGACAAAATTGAGAAAGGAAGAAAAAACCCTTACTTGGAAGTGTGCTTCCAAAGGCTAGAGAGAGGCTTGTGAGAGGCTTCTTGGGAGATTGGGGAACCTTGGGAGGATTCTAGAGAGAGTAGGGCAGAGGTTGGACGAACTCCAAGGGATTTTAGTGAGGAGGAAGTGGGATCTTGGGTGGGTTTATATAGGAAAGGTGAGAGAATTCTTTATTATTTAGGTTTGGGACCCCTTATATTAAAATAATCCAAACCACAAACCATCCCATGGTATTTGCCCATGGTTTCTGGAAAAGGAAAGAGGAAAACAATATTTTACAAGGCCAAGGTCCGAACTTATTAAAAAATTAGGGTTGCTTATGTGGAGGTGAGTCACACTCCCATGGAAATTAATTTAAAAAGGCAAAGTGTTGAATAAGTCTTGAGGGCTCCATTAATGCTTTGAAAAGTAAGTCAAACAAACCCAAAACCTCATTTTTTTAATGATAAAACACATATTGGCCGAACATAAGGATTATGTTATTTTATTACATCACCATTGAGTCATTATGATGTCATAAAACACATTATATATTTAAATGGTATTTAATTTTTACCCAAAAATTTGACTGTCTCAGAAAATTATGAAAAATTCACCGTTGGATAATTTCAACGTCCTGATTCCAAAAATAATATTTATTTTATCTAAATAATTTTCTAAATATGTGAATTTTCACTTTTAAAATAAAAACCGACATTTATAAAAAAAATCACGGGTTTTGACAGAAATGGCTCTCAAACCTTAATAAAAATATTAATTGCATTCATAAAATTATAAGATCATTTATACTTAATAAAAAAATAATTTAATATTAATAATAATATTTTATTAAAATATTATTTAATTCAAAAATCCTTTAATTTAATAAAATATAATTCTTAATTAAATAATAACTAAAAACACCATTTGTACTTTAAAAACTAATTACAATGTATCAAAAATGACTAGAAATTATATTCATTATTATATACAAAAATAATGTACATGAACATGGTGCTACTTATTTGTTACATAACCCCTTAAAATAGCCGCATAAGACCTAAGGGTAAGGTGCGCGATGGTGACAGACTCTTGGGGCGGCTCGGATAACATCGCTCGAGTGGTAATTTCAATCAACTTCCACTTTTCCCGTAGATGATCACGTTTGAGCTTGACTTGATGAAGCTCAGCTTGGGCTTGGTTAAGGGAAAAGCCCAAAGACACCACCTCTTTTCCGAGCTCTGACAAATGGGCTTTGTAAGGGGAAATTCTACTGGATGAGGCCATCGCTTCCTTTGTCTGAGTAGAAATGGGTTCGTTAAAGCCTTATATTTGTATTACTCAGATGATCACTGCTCAACGGCTAAAAAGTAACGGTCACAAATCTTAACATAAAACTAAAGAAGTTGAAATCTTATAAAAACATTTTTTATAAAGAAACATTTAACTGGATCAAGAGGGATTTTCCATTAATGAAACTTTGGGTCGTTACACCAGCCCCTCGTTATGGTTAGGCTCCAAGGGCCCCCTTTCTAGATAGAAGAAACTGGACTTACTCATTCAATGAGAATCAGGTTCCCGGCTATTTCCTGAGTGCCTTGGAACATGGGATTGTACGTTTACCTAAGTGTAGAAGTCCAGAAGAGGCGAACCTCACTGATCGCCCCAAATACCACCCCTATCACTGGATCCTGGGGCACACTCTCAAGAAATGATATGTGTTCAAAGACTGGCTTCAATACTAGGTCGATAACAACATAGTCATGTTGGGCCCGGCTCCAGCACAAGTGGCATGCGTTGTTGTAAGGCCAGACAGTAGCAGCGACAATGAGGGCGAGTGGCAGCAGGTTTCTAACTGTGGGTCCCAGAATTATGATGACTGGATGACTTGAAAAATGGTCGATCGTACCCATGGTATCATCCAGGCACCCCTAAATCAGCAAGATCTTTCAGAAGCCATGTCTACTACTCCTGCATCATCATCTCAGCCTTCCCAGAAGAGCAAGCATCGACGGCGCAAGGGAAAGCAACACACCCTGCCAATGCCATCATTGTCCCATACTCTTAGCGACTTCATGCCCCCATAGATGGGGATTCCTCCTAGAATCCACCCAGTAGTGGATGACTCTTAGAGTGAAAATCAAGGGTATGCTTTGGTTAACACCATGGAGCTAGTAAACCCCTACACGACTCCCGACGACGAGGAGCGCCAGGTGAATCTCCCCAATGTTCCTAGCCGACGCCAACGTTGGCAAAGCCGCGGACATATGGGTTATCGAGGCACATCAGCTGGCACTTCCAGCTAGGCTATGCACGCCATTGAGACCAAACAGTAGGCCCAACGCAGAGCTCAGCACGCGCAACTTCCTCATATGGGGTCATTAGGCCCACCTCCACCGCCGTTTGTGCTACTGGACCAAACAGATCCACCTAGGCCTCACCGTGATCAGCCACCCTCCACCCCAGACCGGTTCCAGTTAGCTATCCCCAGTACGGTAGGTACTCCACATGATTTGAATAGTGAGAAGTGGGACATTCCCATTACCAGTCAGTCACTGGTCCAGTCGGCAGAGTCCACCGTACCTCCTGCAAGCAGAAGTTCATGCCTAGTGCAGAAGTACGATGTTCTTAAGCATCTTTCCAGCATTCTAGCAAGTATTTAAATCCTTGAGTTCCTTCTCCTATCATCAGATATGTGTGAGGCCCTTTACAAGGCTTTAAGAAACCCCCTCCAGTTTGAGATGGAAGTAGCAGCCATAGAAGCCTTTCATGCTGAAACGGTCAAGAATGTCGAATGCCAGGACATTATCTCATTCTATGGAGAATATGAAGGCTCTCCCATAAAGGGGCACATTCTCCCACTGTACATAACCGGCCAATTCAATGGTGTGGAGGTTCGTCATTGTATTGTTGACATAGGCTCCGGGATTAACCTTATCCCGACATGGACTCTACGGAAGATGGGGTTATCTAAAGATGAATTGACTCTCTCTGACCTAAAAATCCAAGGATACGATAGGACAGAGAAGACCCCAGTTGGAAAGATCTTTTTGAAGACCCAGTTTGAGGGCCTAGTTTCCAGCATCGAGTTTATGGTTGTCTCCCAAGACATCACGTACAATACATTGATGGGCAGACCATGGCTCCACCTGCACGCGGTGGTTCCCTCATCGTATCACTAGTGCCTCAAGTACTCCCTCAATGGTTGAGTGGGAGTGATCCAAGGTGACGCGTCTCCTTTTGCCTCCTGTGAAGACCGCTACCTGGATGTTGACTATTACAACAGCAAGGACAAGAAAATTTAGACTAATGAGGTCGATCATGCCGTAGTTTCAACCGACCCCTAGGCAGGTCTGGATGACACCAACATCTTCCCAATCCATCGATTGGAGGCCACAACCCCCGATATGGGGCAATGTTTTTTTGTCTCTGGTATAAGGGGGAAGCATATTCTCAGGTCCAAGAAACATCGGGAGATCACTTCATATTCTTATACGAATCAAGCCTCGGTGATTCCTGATCCCCCTACTCCCATAAGGTATCGAGATGTCCACCCCATGGTAATGATAATATGTCATACTTTCTTATTTCAATAGGATGGAATCAACCAGCTCAAGCCGACGAGCCAATATTGCTTTGATATCATCAAGAGTGGCCCCTTGGGCAGAAGACCAAATGGGATTGGGTCAACAGCCTTCATTGCTATGGTTTCGGCATCATCAGAATCTCCCAATGCAGTGACCACTGCCACTCAAGTTGGTACCAGCCTCTCCTCGGGGTATGTCGACTCAGAGAAATATCCTCCCATTGGGGATCCCTCCTCCGAAAGCAAATAAGAGGATTTGGAGGATGCTCCCCACGCCTTTGAGGATGGCGTCTTCACCACGGTCGATGAACTGGTACAGGTGAACCTCAGTAGCGAGGAAGACCCAAGACCCACATTGATCAGTGACGTCATGTCCCTCAAGGAGAAGCAGCGGTATGTAGACTTCCTGAAACAACATCGTGATGTATTCTCCTGGAGCTATGATGAGATTCTAGGTTTAGATCCTCAGGTTTCCATCTACCACCTCAGTCTCCCTACAAATCATCGTGGGTTTAAGCAGCCTCCCAGAAATATGCACCCTTCTCACAGTGCCATGGTAGAGGCAGAATTTGATAAGCTCATCAGGGCCAATTTCATTAAGGAGGTCTAGTACCCCAAATGGCTATCCAAAATTGCGCCAGTAAGGAAGAATAATGGATAGATCAGAGTCTGTATCGACTTTTGGGATCTCAACTGTCACTGTCCGAAGAATGATTTTCCCCTTCCTGTGATGGAGTTACTGATTGACGCTACAGCTAGATTCCAAGCCCTCTCCTTCATGGATGGGTACTCTGGGTACAACCATATTTGAATGGCCCTCGAGGATGAGGAATCCATAGCTTTCAGGGTTCCAAAAGGTATGTTTTGTTACCAGGTCATACCCTTCGGCTTAAAGAATGCAGGTGCCACCTATCAGCGGGCCATGCATCGCATATTCAAGCCAATCTTCGGGACATTGGTGGAATGCTATGTGGATGATCTGGTGGTCAAATATCATCGGTTCTAGGACCATCTCAAGGACCTTGAGAAAGTGTTCGACTTCCTCTGTTATCGCCACCTGAAGATGAACCCATTGAAATGTGCCTTCAGGGTCACCTCTGGGAAGTTCCTCGACATTGTTGTCAGATACCGAGGTATCGATATTGAACCTGAGAAGATCAACGCCATCAGCCAGATGTCTCCCCTGAGCAACATTTGAGAACTTTGAGGTTTTCAAGGCCACTTAGCCTACATACGTCGATTCATTGAGAATCTGGACGGCAAGTGTAAGCCATTTTCTCGGCTCATAAAGAAAGGCATCGCCTATGAGTGGGACGAAGAGTTCTAGACTGCATTCGAAGAAATCAAGCAGTATATGATCCATCCTTTAGTCTTAATGCCTCCTATCTCCTGAAATCCATTGATCCTTTATGTGACCGCCCTGTAATGATCTCTCGGCTCCCTTATCACCCAGAAGAACAATGAGGGGATGAAAAAAAACCTCTAATACCTTAGTCATATGCTCATCGATATGGAGACCAGATACTCCTCCATCAAAAAGAGATGCCTTATGCTGGTATTCGCAGTACAAGAATTGCGACATTACTTGCAGCACCACGAGGTATAGCTGGTGTCTTGAGTAGACCCACTGAATTACATTCTGAATCGCCCCATGTTGACAGGTCGTCTAGCTTGGTGGACAGTGATTTTTCACCAGTTCGATATCAAGTTTGTCCCTCAAAAATCTATTAAGGGGAAAGAATTGGCATACTTCCTTGCTACCCATCCGACTCCTGCTGACCAGTCCTTGGATCTTGATTTCCCCGATGGGGTGATCCTCTCGGTAGATTCATGCCATGCTGACAGATGCACTTAGATGGTGCTTCTCGAAGCCCCACCAGCAGGAGGCTCAATGATCCCAGGCTCAATAGGGTAGGCTTGGTTATCGTCTCTATTAACTCGGCACAAGCCATTATGCCATACTCATTCCTATTGTCAGAAGGTTGCACCAACAATGAGGTAGAGTATCAAGTGATTATCACTGGCCTCGAGCTGGCCCTCAAGATTGATGTGCCCCATTTTCATGTGAAAGGGGATTCCGAACTAGTTATCAAGCAGATCAACGGTGACTACGTCATTAGAAATCCAGAGCTCGTACCATTTTTGGAACGCACTCTCCAGCTAATGGTCCAGTTCCCATCTTGGCCGGAAGTCACTCATGTCCCTCAGTCATAGAATGGTCAAGCTCATGCCTTGGCCGGCCTAGCTGCATCACTTGCAGAACCCGACCAGGATGATCTGATTATCCACATGGCACATTGTAGAGCCATTGCTCCCATCACACCAGATGATGACCATGGCCTGCAGGTGATCCATCTTACCATCAGGGACTCCACGTTAGGACCCCCTGATGCAGTGGTTGAAATGAATCCCGAATAGAGAGACCCCTTTGTTGAGTATCTCCAAAATGGTTACCTCCTAGCTGATAGGTCCAAGCACGAGCGAATCCGATGTCGCGCGTTACAGTTCACCCTCCAGGACAGCCCTGACCATGAGCGGATCATCTGCAAGCGCGGGTTTGATGGAGTTATCCTCTGTTGCATTCAAGGAGTGAAGATTTCTCAGGTCATACAAGAGGTTCATGCCGATTCATGTGGGGCTCATCAGACCAGGCCAAAGCTATCCCATCAGATCTGGAGACTGAGGTACTTTTGGCCCTCCATGATCCATGACTGCATCGATTTCACCAAAAGGTTTCATGCGTGTCAAGTTCATGCCAACTTCGTGCATCGGCCGCCAGAGCCTCTCCACTCCACCAAGTACTCTTAGCCATTTGCAGTGTGGGGAATCGATTGTTGGAGTTTGTGGTCTATAACCAACTACTTTGTACTTTATTCATTAATGAATACTTTATCACATCTTGATTGTTCTTCTGCGTGAAAATGCATGTGATAATTTCCTAAGGATAGCTGCTGCATTAAAGGGTCATAACGGATCCCTACTATGATGAGAACCTGAAAGTTCCATAACAATGTTCTAAAATATATGTTCTATGGCTGGATGATTTTATTTGAGGGACACAAATAATAAAGGCCATTAGGGTTTAGGAATCATAAAACTTTGAGGAACCTTCTCATGGTGTGCGCCCTTGGTAATATACAGGAGGATATTATGAGAACAAGACCCGCCAGTAGGAAATCTACATTTCATAGTGTCATTGGATGTTTCTATTTGCGGACGTGTGTATTGGTCCTTAAACTTTAAGATTATTATTAATGGGTATTACAACTCACACACTTAGATGTATTGATGGAACTGTGATGACACACTTTTCACAGTGAGGTAGGATACATTGGGTGCGTTGCGAGTGATACTAAATTAATAGATAATGTGAGAAAGGATTTGTCCCTTCTGTTCCATAATATAAGTAGATTTCTCAGGCCCTTTGATGAAATTGATATAGCCTAAATAAATCCATGTCCATGGTGAGGAATGGACAAGTTCAATTCCAAAAAGTCAAAGGAAGAATAATCAAGCACATGGGTTGATGACACTAGCATGCAACCCGCTTGATTCGAGATATTGAGACAAATGGATTAAATTACATGGTAAGTGTTCGTATGAGGTGACACGTCAATGTGGCGTCAACTTCTTTCTCTTGGGTGCCTTGAACCGTTGCTAGAAAGTAATCTTTGAATTTAGGAAAGTCGGCCTAATGACAATGAGAAAGAGACCTAGAGGGTCACACACTAAGTGTATCCAAGTATCTCAAGTAGAATAAATATTATTCCCGTATGTGGTTTAATAATTATTCAAGGAAGTCTAAATCGTTTTAATGTTGGAGATAGAATAAAATGAAAAACAAGATATACACACCGTGTACATTGAATGTACACGTCATGTAGTTTTCATTTTGGAAAGAAAATGAAAACAAGATATACACGCCATGTACATTAAATGTACACGCCGTGTAGTTTTAATTTTGAAAGGGAAATGAAAACAAGTACACGCTATGTATTAATGATTACACACCGTGTAGTTTTTCCAGTCAGGATTTTGAGGAAATAATATCGTTTTATTAAATGATATTTATTATAATCAGTGTGGGAACATGTCAAGGAATTAATGATTCGACATTGGGGTTTTCAATAAGAGTTAATGAAATAAATAAAACGCGTAACACGTTTATTTATTGTCATAACTCTATAACCTCAAACCCGATTATAAATATCCTCACAACCCCAACAATTCTTCCTAATAGTTGTGCACAACAATTCTAGATAATTCTCTGAAGGCCGAAAGAACTACTTCCTCCAAGAACTCTCTCAAGACCGAGAGAGATCCTTCTCCATCAGATCAAGGCGATTTAATGCAGACAACGCAAGTAAAGTCTTCTCCACTCTAGCACCTAGAGATTCCTTTGGCAATGTCTAGAGATACGTGGAGCATGTGTGGATCATCGCTAGAGGAATCCTATACTTGGATTCTATGATGCAACGATGGATCACATCGGATCATGACCGAAGACATCAATAGAGAAAGAATCCCATCAAGGTAATTCTTACCAATTAATTAAATTAATTATAACCAACATAAGGTGATCCTCCTTTGTGGTTCCGGGACTATTATTCTTCTTTTTTTTTTCTATGATTCAATCCTTGGAGTCTGGAATTTATCATCGTATTGATCCTAGATTGATCATTGCTAATGAAAAAAATTCAAGTGGGCACATCCACCCACGAGCTTCCGCTATGCCCGGAACCTACAAGTGGTATCAGAGGGAGTCATATCATTGATTATAATTATTTAGTTTTTCGTTGGTGATTTATGCATTTAATAATTTATTTGTTTCAATTCAAGTTAATCGTTCTTTAAATATGAATCTCGAGATATGTTCCTCCTCTCTCGTTTCTCATTCACCTTACAGAAATGAATTTTTCTTTTAATTTTGATTAAAATAAAATAGAGGATCTCATTCGGAGGTTCCAAACGTTCCTGGTCATACAACACCTAAATACACGGCGTGTATTTGAAAGTACACATTGTGTAGTCTAGGTTCAATGCATTAGACTGATCCGCCAAATCAGGTCATGTAAATGGATCCTACCTAAGTCATAAATGACATCGTGTATTGATTGGGAACAGGTGGCACACGGTTTCCGGATTATACATCGTGAGTTCCACTGAACACGGCGTGTAGTCCCTTCGGGTTAGGGTTGGACCGTGTACCCCGTACACGGCTTACCCGATCGAAAACCGTGTAATGCGAACACTACATAGCGTGTGTCCCACTGAACACGCCGTGTACTCCAAAAATATCCGAAGTACAAAAACATGCCATGTCCCCGGGTGTGTACTTCGAATGGATGGTGAAAAAAATTACACACCGTGTAGTCGGAACTACACACCGTGTACTCATCCAAATTACACATATTTATTAAAATTTATTATTATATTATATAAACACTTGATATATGTACCATAGTGCAGGTGTAAAGCTGAGTCACAACACGTGATAGGTGTTTTATATATATGTGTTTAATTTAATATATACAAAAATGGGAATTCACTAGGTTGCCTCCATGGTACAAGTTACGTACAAAGATAATTTTAAATGAATTTATTTGTTTAAAATTATGATTGATGAGAATCTCAAGGAAATTCAAAAAAAGTATTTAAGATAAAAGGATTGATTAATTAAAGATAATTAATTGATTCAAGCATGATTTATCTTAAACAAGAATGATTAAATAATTGAATGCTAGTTTTATTTATGCGTAAATATCGTTTCATGTATGGATGATCATGAGCTAGACCAAGACCTTTTTATGTGAATGTTTTCTTTTAATTTATTTATTTAAATTTTTTGGCCTGTGAGCCTTCACCTCATTAATATGTAGGGCATGCAAGCCCAAGGTTACTTTTATGTAAAACCCCTTTTTTCCCCTCACCTTCGTGTGAGATGAATGAATATGTAATGGACGGAGCTCCCAAGCTAGTGGAGGTGGCTCAAGTCAGGCGCCAAGCTGAAACCAATCTAAGGAGATACAAATGTGGATAGGTGGAAAGGTGTAAACACGAACCTAAAAGGTTCAAGGTGTTTCTCCCCTAGGTCTTGGGTTAGTTTATCAACTACTAGATAAACTAACCAATAGAACAGGCTCATGATCATACCATTTATTTTATTTCTGTCAGTTTCATGGTTTATTTATTGTGGGTGTGTTGTCACGATCACAAAATTAATGAATTAAACAAGCATGCAAGATGGAACTAAAATAAGACCGGATTATGCGTAAAATATTATCTTATATATGGTTAATCACTTAAGTATATCCCACTTAATATTAACAAGCATGTAATCAGAGATAATAAAATGGAAATTTACATATAAGGATAAAATCCCTCAAAGAAATATTAAGTCGGTATAGCCTTCCATAATCTTAGTTAGAATCGAACCGTAGTTCAAAGTGCTTGTTCAACCCTAGATGGGGTGCTTTCAATTATTGGGGAATTCTAATTCAAGGTTTTGGGTTGAATTGACTTGGTTTGCATCAAGGGTTGAGTACCACAGTAGGACTTGGTGTGACCAAGAGGCAAAGGTTGAGGAAATCCAAAATAAAAGGATTTCAGGATTGGGGAGTCCACTCAACGGATCAAGGAGTTGCGAGTTAATGCAGTTGGTATTTGGAATGCCTACCTAAAACCCTTCAAGTTGCTTGACCAACCCTAGTTGGGGTAATGCGAAGGGCAATATGGATCCTTGCCACTAGAATATTCAGGAAACAGAATATTCCAAAGTCAATGGTGAGGGCTATTGGATTTCGATAAAATAGTGGGAGACTAATAAGTATTAATTTATTTATTTGTCTCGGTTTTATCATAATAAAGTATTAAACCTTTGCTCATCTTAATTTTTAGAAACAACAAGAAAATGAATTCAAACATATCATTGTGAACCATACTCGAGAAGGAAACCCTTCTCACTATCACCAATTTCCAAGAATGGTAGAGGCGTTTACACGTCATCTTTCACCACAAGGGGAAATTATATGTGCTGGAAGATCCTATTCCAGTTGTTCCTAGGAAAGAGGCCAGTGATGAGGAATTATCTCTCTATATGAAACACATGGATGATGCCACAGATGTCCAGTGTTTCATGCTATCATCCATGTCTAATGAGCTCTTGAAGCAACATGAAAACATGGACGCGTATAGCATAATGTCTCGCCTTAAGGATCTCTACCAAGAGAAGGCAAGACAGGAGAGATATGAGATCTCCAACGCTTTGTTTACAACCAATCTTGGAGAGTCTGCACCAGCTGGGCCTCATGTAGTCAAGATTATTGGCTACATTGAACGCTTGGACATCTTTGGGATTAAGTTCCCAGATGAGGTTTGTATAGATCTCATCCTATCATCACTGCCCAAGACCTTCTCTAGCTTTATTGTCAACTACAACATGAGAAACAATGATAAGAGTCTATCTGAACTTCTGACCTTAATTCGCCAAGTAGATAAGGACATGGGGCATGAAAAACCCACAGTCCTTATGGTGAATAAGAAAAGGAAGGACAAGGAAAAGGGGCCAAAGACTTATAAATGGTATAAATACCCCGAGCGTCGTCCCTCCAAGAAGGGGAAGATCCAGAGGCAGGGCAAGGAACGGGAGTCTGTATATTTTTTATGTGGAAAGTAAGGCCACTGGAAGTGGAAATTCACCCAGAAGCATGGGGACTCTAAAGGTGCATTCATTATTGAGTGTAATATTTCTATTTCTACACATTGGGTATTAGATATAGCTTATGGGGATCACATCTTTATTAAAATGCAGGAACCAAGTAGATTTAGAAAGATTTCCAAAGGAGGGGTGGATCTTCGAGCTGTCAATGGCACGAGGCTGGCTGCATTATCCGTTGGCGATTACCACCTCTCATTGCTGACGGGGATGATTTTGGTTTTACATAACTGTTATTATGTGCCTAGTGTTACCAAGAACATAAATTTTGTATCTTGTTTGGATATGGATGGATTTATTTTCAAGTTTGGAAATAAGGGTTGTCTCTTTTATAAGAACAATGTATGTTATGGTATGGCACATTTAAAGAAAGGTTTGTATGTATTAAATTACGAAAACCAAGTATTGGAAATCGATAACGAAACAGACTCACATGACTCATACATCACCCAGTTGTGGAATCACCATCTAGGTCATGTAAACGAGAAGTGCCTAAAAAAGCTCTACCAAGATGTCTATTTAGACTCTACTGAGCTAAAAATACTTGATAGATGTCACGCTTGTTTACAAGGAAAAATGACTAAGCTTATTTTCGGTGGATAAGGTGAAAGGTCCATAGAGCTTCTAGGATTTGTGCACACGGATGTGTATGGACCATTTCTAGTAGAAGCTGGAGGTGGATATTCTTACTACATAACTTTTACTGATGATTTGAGTAGATATAGATATGTCTACTTAATGAGGTATAAGTCAGAAGCCTTAGATAAATTTAATGAATTCAAGAATGAAGAAGAGAATCATCTTGGTAAGAAGATAAAGAAGCTTTGATCAGATCGAGGTGGAGAATATCTAAACCAAGAGTTCATCTATCTTCTACGAGAGTCTGGGATTCTGTCTCATCTCACTCCTCCTTATAAACCACAGTGGAATGGTGTTAGTGAATGGATGAACCACACCTTTTTGGACATGGTGAGGTCGATGATGAGTCATGTAGATCTTTCATTATCCTTTTGGGGATATGCATTAAAAACTACATCATACACATAAACCGAATGCCAACTAAGGCAGCAAATGGAATTCACTTTGAGTTATGGAGTGGAAATAAACCCATTTTGTCACACACACGTGTATGGAGATGCGAGGCTTTTGTTAAGGCCTTCTTAGGTAACAAACTAGCACCCTGGGGCATGAGGTGTATCTTTATAGGATATCCCAAGGAAATGAAAGGATATTACCTATATAACCCTTCAGACAAGAAAGTGAATGTCACCAGACCAACCGTCTTTCTTGAAAGGGATAACATCCTAAAAAAGGATAATGGGGGAAAGATTTACTTTGATGAATTTAATGCTCAAGATACACAGGAGTTGGTACAGGAATAAGTTTCCACAGGTCCCCATGGAAGAGGTTCCAGAAACACAAGTACTACGTAGGAGCTCAAGAGAGGTAAGGGAACCAGAGAGATTTGGATTCCTAGTCACCAAGGATGGTGAATCATTATTGTTGGACAATGATGAACCTCTCTCCTACAAGGAAGTAGTAGAAATCTTAGAAGTTGTAAGATGGCTAGAAGCTATGAATTCTAAGATGGATTCCATGTATCAAAACCAAGTCTGGGTTCTAGTTGATGAGCCAGTTGATGTAAAGCCTGTTGGATGAAAATGAATATTCAAGAGAAAACTGGACATGGAAGGTCAAGTTAGCATCTATAAAGAAAGTCTAGTGGCTAAAGGATTCAGACAACGTCAAAAAATTGACTATGATGAAACCTTCTCACTAGTTTCCATGTTTAAATCCATAAGAATGATACTTTCCATAGCAGCTTACCGTGACTATGAGATTTGGCAAATGGATGTCAAAACAACATTCCTTAATGGGAACCTTCAGGAAGATGTATATATGACACAACCAGAAGGATTTGTGACACCAGGTGAAGCCAAACGGGTTTTCATGTTGTAGAAATCCATTTATGGATTAAAGTAAGAATCCAGGTCGTGGGACATATGATTTTATGAATCCATAAATAATTTTGGTTTCATTAATAATGAATGTGAGCCATGTGTTTATAAGCGGTTTAATGGTAATGTGGTAATTATACTAGTAGTATATTTTGATGACATATTGCTTATTGGAAACGATGTACCAGTCTTATAGTCAGTTAAGGACTAGTTGAACAAGTGTTTATCCATGAAGGACTTGGGTGAAGCAGCCTACATTCTAGGGATCAAAATCATTCGTGATAGATCCAAGAGGCTGCTTGGACTAAGTCAGGGTACATACATTGACCAGATACTAAAGCGATTTAGTATGGAACAATCCAATAGAGGATTGATTCTAGTGTCACATGGCCTATATCTTTATAAGAAAATGTGTCCTCAGACATGACAAGAGAAAGATAGAATGAGTAATATCTCATAAGCTTCGGCTATAGGATCCATCATGTATGCCATGTTATGTACCAGACTTGATGTTTCCTATGCACTGAGCATGGTAGGAAGATATCAAGCAGATCCAAGAGAACAACATTGGACTGTTGTTAAGACTATCCTTAAGTATCTGAGAATAACTAAGAATATGTTCCTGGTGTATGGAGAAGATGAGGATCTTGTCATCAGAGGGTATTCTGATGCTAGCTTTCAGACAGATCAGAATGATCTGAAGTCACAATCTGGATATGTTTTCTGCCTCAATGGAGGAGCTGTGAGTTAGAAGAGTTCAAATTAGCCAGTTGTCGTTGATTCTACAGTGGAGTTCAAATATATAGCCACTTCTGATGTAGCCAAGGAATCCGTCTAGATTCGGAAATTTTTCCAGGAGCTTGATGTGGTGCCTATAAGTAAAGATCCTATCACGTTGTATTGTGATAATACTGCAGCGGTGGATCTTGCAAAAGAACCAAGATCACATCAACAAAAAATCATATACTTCAGAAGTATCACCTCTTGAGGGATTTCTATCAAAGGGGTGAAGTAGCAGTGAGCAGAATGTCCACAGAAGAGAACGTGGCAGACCCCATGACTAAAGGCCTATCTCAGCAGAAGCATGAATATCATGTGAGAGATAGTGGGTTAAAGGTTGTTAGTAGTTGGATCTAGTCCAAGTGGGGGTCTATTGGAGTTGGTGGTCTAGAACCAAATACTTTGTACTTTATTCACTAATGAATACTTTATCACATATTGATTGTTCTTCTGCATGACAATGCATGTGATAATGTCCTAAGGATAGCTATTGCATTAAAGGGTCATAGCGGATCCCTGCTATGATGAGAACCTGAAAGTACCATAACACTATTCTTGAATATATGTTCTATGTCCGGATGATGTTATTTGAGGGACACAAATAATACAATCCATTAGGGGTGGTGAATCATAAAACTTTGAGGCACCTTCTCATGGTGTGCTCCCTTGGTAATATCCAGGAGGATATTATGAGAACGAGACCTGCCAGTAGGAAATCCACATTTCATAGTGTCATTGGATGTTCCTATCTGCAGACGTGTGTATTGGTCCTTAGATTTTAATATTTTTATTAATGGGTATTACAACTTTCACACTTAGATGTATTGACTAAAACGGTGACGATACACTGTTCGCAGCGAGGTAGGATATGTTGGGTGCATCACGAGTGATACTACATTAATAGATAAAGCAATAAAGGATTTGTCCCTTCTGTTCCATAATAGAAGTAGATATCTTAGGCCCTTTTATGGAATTGATATATCCTAAATAAATCTACGTCCATGGTGAGGAATGGGTAATTTCAATTCCAAAAAGTGAAAGAAAGAATAATCGAGAACATGGGTTAATGGCACTAGCATGCAACCCGTTTGATTCAATATATTGATACAAGGGGATTAAATTACATGGTAAGCATTCGTATGAGGTGACACGTCAATGCAGAATCAACTTCTTTCTCTTGGGTGCCTTGACCCGTTGCTAGACAGTAATCTTGGACTTTAGGCAATCCCGTCTAATGCCAATGAGAAAGATTCCTAGAGGGTCACACACTAAGTGTATCCAAGTATCTCAAGTAGAATAAATATTATTCCCATATGTGGTTTAATAATTATTCAAGGAATCCTAAATCGTTTTAATGTTGGAGGAAGAATAAAATGAAAAACAAGATATACACACCGTGTACATTGAATATACACACCGTGTAGTTTTCATTTTGGAAATAAAATGAAGAAAAGATATACAGACCGTGTACATTAAATGTACACTCTGTGTAGTTTTCATTTTGGAATGGAAATGAAAAATGAGTACACGTCGTGTATTAATGATTACACACTGTGTAGTTTTTCCAATCGGTATTTTGAGGAAATAATATCATTTTATTAAATGATATTTATTATAATCAGAATGGGTGCATGTCAAGGAATTAATGATTCGACATGGGGGTTTTCAATAAGAGTTAATGAAATAAATAAAACATGTAACACATTTATTTATTGTCATAACTCTATAACCTCAAACCCGATTATAAATATCCTCACAACCCCAACACTTTTCCCTAATCGTTGTGTACAAAAATTCTGGAGAATTTTCTCAAGGCCGAAATAACTCCTTCCTCCAAGAATGCTCTCAAGACCGAGAGTGATCCTCCTTCATCAGATCAAGACGATATAAAGCGGACAACGCAAGAAAAGGATTCTCCACGCTAGCACCTGGAGATTCCTTTGGCGACGTCCAGAGATACGTGGAGCATGTGTGGATCACTGCTAGAGGAATCCTACACTTGGATTCTATGATGCAATGACTGATCACATCGGATCATGACTAGAGACATCAACAGAGAAAGAATTACATCAAGGTAATTCTTGTCAATTAATTAAATTAATTATAACCAACATATGATGATCCTCCTTTGTGGTTCTGGGACTATTCTTCTTCTTTGTCTTTTTTTCTATGATTTGATCCATGGAGTCTAGCATTTATTATCGTATTGATCCCGGATTGATAATTGCTAATGACAAAATGTCAAGTTGGTACATCCACCCACGAGCTTCCGCTGCGCCCGGAACCTACATGGATGTCACGGGACCGTATCCACCGGTGACAGCTCGCCAGTGAAGGTTCGTCATGACAGCTACATATTTCTTCTCCAAGTGGGCAGAGGTAGTTTCACTCAAGGAGGTCATGGACCATTTCGTCGTTGACTTCGTGAGCTCCAATATCATCCACCAATTTGGAGTCCCTCATGTCGTCCTCACCAATAACATCACCAACTTCTGTGCAGTTGAGTTGAAGAAGTTGTACACCAAATACAACATCCGTTCTAACCATACCTCTCGCTACCATGCACAAGCAAATGGGCAGATCGAATCATTCAACAAGACCCTCTCTTAAATTTAGCAGAAAATGGTTGGTCAGAACAAAAATATTTGGCCGGACAAGCTCCCCAACGCCCTCTGGTCTTATCAGACGACGAATCGTAATTCCACACGGGTGACCCCATATTCCCTAGTATATGGAACAGAAGCCATCCTGCCTATTGAGATTCAGTTTCCTTCATTACTCATAGAGTTTTATGATCAGAAGGCACCAGATAAAGTAGCTGAAATTCTTCTATCCGAGTTGGAAGAACTTGATGAAAACAGGCTTCATGCCCTGCACAATCTGGAAAGGCATCAGAATAATATAGCTAGAGCCTTCAACAAGAGGGTTTTCCTCTACTCTTTCTTTCAAGGTGATTTAGTCCTGACTTTGAGGATGCCAATGATTCTTGGATGGAATCCACCGAAATTGGAGCCCAAATGGGAAGTACCTTACATAATTCACAAGGTTTACCCCAATGGTACATACTCCCTAGTAACCATGGATAGTGTGCGTATAACTCCTCCCACCAATGCCAAGTTCCTTAAGAAATACTTAGCTTGAGTCGTAGGGTCCCACATGACCATAAACTGTATGGTCCTGCATGACCTTAAATTGGATGGTCCCGCACGACCCTAAACTGCATGACGGTCCCGCATGACCCTAAACTGCATGATGGTCTTTCATGACCCTAAACTGCCTGGTCCTGCATGACCCTAAACTGATGGGTCCTGCATGACCCTAAACTGCTTCGTCCCGCATGATGTTAAACTGTTAATCATCCTATAAGATGTTAAACTGTATGGCTCTTATAGAAATATGTAAGGCTTGATTCCCATCCTTATGGGATACGTAGGAATGCTCAGATGCTTGGTCTTGAGTCCAGCCCCCATAATATTCTCTTCAATTATCCCCCCTAGGTACAGTTCTCTCATAGGGTCCTTGCATGGTATAGTGTAGGCTTATTTAGCCCCACTCATGTCAGGATTATGGCAGTCACACCATGTTCCCCCTCCCCTCTCTTCTATCCTCTCACATCCTCACCGCACGACGTTCAACTGCATGGCCTTCAAGAACTACGTGTGTCTTGATTCCTATCCTCATGGGATACGTAGGAATGCTCAGACATTTCGTCTATCAGTCTAGCCCCAAACTCCAGAATCTTCCCTCGGGTAAAGACATATGGTGTGGTGCAGGCTTTTACCTCAATTCACCTCAAGTTCATTATAGCTCTTCCATACGTTCCACTCCCTGGAGACTTCGACCTCTTTCACCGTCCTGCTTGACGTTGAAATGCACAGGCAGACTTATGCTTCACTCATGCTCCTTGTTTGGGACTCCATCATCTTTTATGTACAAAAGGGCCCCTGAATGGCATGGATGCTCAGCCAAAGGGCCCTCCTACCATTACATGACAACGTCCTCAAGGATTTAGAATGAAAAATTGACACGAGCCCCATGTTGCGAATATGGTCAACGGGCGATCCATGTTTGTTGTTCCCATTCCAGGTCACACGATATGGATGTTGTGTTTCGAACATTGTCAACAACTATTTTTTTCGTTATTTCCACTCCCATAGGTCCCAAATATTGAGTGTAGTGGCTCGTTATTCCCATTTATATCTTCAAGCCATGGTCTCCCTCGGGTGAGGCCAGCTGTCTAACCCTTATGAGATGGGGAGAGCCTAATATTACTCCTTGTTTCCCACACCAAGCATTGCTCATGTGGGATTAGGATCTATGATGAGGCAATGCATGCATGAGAGGCCATATGGCTACAGTTGGTCGGGGCACCCAGTCTCAGGTCCCTCGATCCCTTCAGCCCCCTAGCCTGAGTTCTCATTTAGGATTGTGTGGTACGCTATGGACTCTCTTCCTCATTTACATCGGGCTATTTCGACACGCCACACATATCCCCCTGAGGCATCCATCCCTTCATTTATGGTCCATCCCGTGAGTACAGGCCCAGCCATTCTTCTTGAGTCCCATCATTTGGGCTTCCTTCACCTTCCATATCCAAAAGGGCCTCCGAATGACACGAATGCTCAACCCAAGGGCTCTCCTACCATTACAGGCTAACATCCTTGAGGGTTTCAAACAACAAATAGATACAAGTCCCACATTGCAAATATGGCCATTGGTCGATTCTCATTTGTTGTTCCCATTTCAGGCCACATGATATGGATGTTGTGTTTCGAATATGTTCAACAGTTATCCTCCATCGTCATGCCATCCCCTTTAAGCCTTGAATGTTGGTTACATGATTCACATTATTTTCCACCCCGTTATGTCCAAATGGAATTTTGACACTCCTGAAACTATCCCTCAGTGCGCATTTGTGCAATAGGAGGACCAAAGTCGCAGTAAAGGCATCATTTGGGGCTTCGCAACGACTCCCCTTTGGCGTGTGTTCTAGGTATTGTAAAAACCTCTTCCACCTTTGTTTCCCACACCGATTTTGTCTCACGTGGACTTAGGGATCAAGTTTGTAATAGAAGCTCCACATACAGCCCTTTCTAGGAGTTATCCCCCTCTTTCCTGTCCCACATGACATTAAACTGTATATTGCCCCACATGATGTTAAAAGTCACCTTCAAGAACTACGTGTGGATTGATTCCCATCCTCATGGGATACATAGAAACACCCAGCCATCTCATCTTTGGGTCCAGCTCAACAGGGGGCTAGACTCTCTTGTCCCATTCCCTTTGAACTTTTAAGGCCCCTTGGTCTGAGGTTTCCTCCTCGGAATCATGCACGGTATGATGTGGACCTCGTCCTCATTCACGTCGGGTATGATTTATCACGCTGTGCACATTCCCTCTGGAACCTCATCTCTCCCGCATATGTCCGAACCATATGAATTTAAACTGTGATACCTAGTCCCACATGACTTTAAATTGTTGAATATATATTGCACGATGTTAAAATTCATGGTTGGTCCCATCACATGACCCTAAATTGTGACATTATTGTCCTGGACGCATGATGAAAAATAGCACTGCACCGTGATATCCTCATTTGAGGGGGCATCATGTTTGGTATCCGTCACACACTGTACCATTTGTCAACGCCTCATATGGATTGATTACTGTGGCGATGCCTGTAATTTCTATCCCAGGTCAATCGCTTAAAAAAAATACACATTCATCCTAAAGGAAAAACAAGATCTATCAAATACCGCTTCTTTTTGTGCAAGGGCCAGACCTGCATGACCTCATCATTCCTAGCACTGGTACATTACCATGCCACCCCAAGAACTACGTGTGGCTTGATTCCCATCCTCATGGGATATGTAGGAACGCCCATGCACTTTGCATTGAGCCCAGCCTAACTTTCGTTTTCGTTCCCTCGACCTAAAACTTCCCCAAGGAACACATGTTGATCTGGACTCAAAATCCTCATTCACATCAGGTTACATAATTACCTCACCATGTTGCTCCTACATTCCCTACCATCTGGTCTGAGCTCTATAACCATAAACTAAGATTACTTTCCATCCTTTCCTCAAGACGTTAAACTGCACATCCTCTTCAAGAACTATGTGTGGCTTGATTCTCATCCTTATGAGATACATAGGACCGCCTAGACACATTTTCATCGGGTCCAGCCCCATGAGTCTAAAATATTTTTCTCTCTTTTGGCCCCTTGGCCCGAACTCATTTGGGAACATGTGGTGTGGCGAGTACCTCTTAGGTTCTCATTCACGTCGGGTTTTTCAATAGCCGCACCATGTGATTCCCATATCTTTTCACAGTGTGGTCTGATTTCTATGACCCAAAACTAAGATCTCCTTATAGGAACTTCACGTCACGTTTGGCTATTTTTCCACCCTATGCATAGTCTATTAAATCAATCCCCTTAATGGTCCACCCTAGGACCTTAAGTTCAAAGCGTGCGACCCCAGGACCCTTGTCCTTGGGAAGGGACTCGACTCCCTCTATCTGATATGTCTTATAATCATATTCAGATGCATTTCGACAAAGAGCCCGAAGTATGGAATTTTCACGAGGACATTCCCCTCATTCCATGTCCAAGCTTCGTGAGCCCATCATTTGGATCCTCATCCTCTTCCATGTCTAAAGGGACCCCCATTGAGTCCTGGTCTCATGCCACACTGGCTTATCTATCGTCCTGGGCCAACATCCCGGAAGATCTCAGACGACATTTGTGACAGGTCCTGTGTCTCGAACATGGTCAACAGTCGACCCTCATTTTTTGTCCCCATTTCAGACTAACGCCATATGAATACTGTGTTTCTAACATGTTCAATAGCTATCCCCTATCGTCACGCCACCATCATTGCGGTCCAGATCTCGAGCATCATGATTCACATATTTCTACTTCCTTATGTTCAAGTGGAATTCCAACATACTCAGCTTTACTCCTCCATGCATCTAGGTGCGTTATATAGGTGGGTCAGCATCAGCGGGATGTCATTCACCTAGTGTCCCATAATCCCTAACATGTGCCTTTCTGTGCTAGGAAAGTCTCATCACTACTTCTTGTTTCCCATATCGAGCATGACTTACGTGGGCTTAGTAGTTCTGGTAGGACATGTACTGGCGCAGTCATGACACACGTACCTTTCCTCGTCCCACATGACGTTAAAATACGCTCTCAGAACTATGTATGTATTGATTCCCATCCTCATGGGGTATGTAGGAATACCCATACACTTTGCTTTGGGCCTAGACTAATTTTCACTTTTGGTCCCTTGACCTGAAGAGTTTCCTCCGGGGATACGTGGTGTGATCCAAACTCCAAGTCCTCATTCACGCCGAGTTTATAGCTACTGCACCACATACTCCCCTCCTGGGATCTTCCCTTTCACTATTCGTCCTATCACATGACATTAAACTACATGAGTCCATATGTCCTCAATGAATGACATTAAACTATGTCTCTACCCAGAACAAGTTTAGGATGCCCCATGTTAGTCATAGGATGCACCAAATCCCTTGACATAGAGGATTTCCCCTACCAGTATTGGTCTATGACCATGCTATGTTCAAGAACTATATATGGCTTGATTCTCATTCTCATGAGATACATAGAGACACCCAAGTGTTACGCCTCAGGTTCAGCCCCAGGAATCATAGGTCCCATTCCCCATCTTGTTTCGGTCCCTTGGCCTGAACTCTTTTGGGGAACCATGAAATTGCTGCTCTACCCCGAACAAGTTCAGGATGCCCCATGACAACGTTGGGATGCGATAGCTTCCTCACCAGAGAGGTTCTACCTAGAAGTGGGAATGTTATATGATCATACTGATTCACCCACCTAATGTGTTTCCATCACGGTGGCATAATTTCAAGAGTGTTGGACTCCATTCGAACAAACCACCACTCTACATTCCATGATTTGCGTGACCTTTATTCGGACCCTCGTCCTCTTTCACGTCTAAAAAAACCCCTAAAAGTATGGATGCTCGGCCTATGGCTTGCCTATTATCCTAGGCTAATGTTCCGGAAGACTAATGGATGACATTATGAGTCAGGCCCCGTGTTTCGAACATGGTCAGCGGTTGGCCCTCATTTGTCATCCACATTTCAGGCTAACGCAATAAGGATACTGTGTTTTGAACACGGTCAACATTCATTCTTAATTGTCATGTCATCCCTACAATGATCTGAATCTGGGGTATTTTGATTCACAGTTTCCACTCCTTTATGTTTGGGTTGATTTCTAGCGCTCCCAGTGTTACCCTATTCATGCACAAGAACACACTGAGATAAAGGTAATTTGACTGTCCTAAGATCCTCATTCTCTAGTCAGGTCTCCCCCTTCTCTTCCTAGAAATCTGGGTTGGTTTTTCAAACCCCGGATACCCAAAACTTGGTCAGCACTCTTATGTTCAAACGGTATAACATAGCGATCATCCCTTGTTTCTCACATTGGGATCAACCCACGTGAGCTTAGGGATTGATCACTGGGCATTTCCTGTGGTCGGTTCGCGAAGCACTTTCGTGGAGCAATGTCGCGGAGCTCGTTCGCGAAGAATGTCCATGGATCCCTGCCTAGACCTTCCAAAATAAAGTTGCTAAGCGCTGTCGCGGAGTCGAAGACTCATTGTGTGCCGCAAAGCAGAATCCCCGATTCGCGTAGAGCAAGCACGAAGTACGCAGAGCTTAGAGAATCGAGAGCACTACAAGCCAAAGTCGCAGAGGAAAGAAAGGAAAAAAGAGAGGTCATCTACTCTATTTATAGGTGGTGACCTTCAAAGCTTCACAGCACGTCCATGCTGCACTGAGCTTCACAGCACGCTCAGCCTACACGTCACCTATCTGCTTCATGAGTCTTCTCTGTGAAACTGGTTTGCGGACGGCCAAGAGATTTTGGCGATTGACCCTCAGACTTTGACCCTTGATTACTCCTCGACTCCAAGTCTGAGGGGGGGGGGCATTTTTTGACGCCAAAAGTTGTTATAAATAATAACAATAGGGAAGTCTACGGGGCTGCCTCATGAAGCCCTTTCGCGGAGCCCCATGGCCCCACGCCCGCCGCGGAGCAAGGAGGCGGGATGCCCTGCGAACTCATTTGACGTTCGTGAGCCTACCACAAAGCAAGGAGGCGGGACGCCCTGCGAACACATTTGACGTTCGCGATCCCGCCACGAAGCAAGGATGTGGGACGCCCCATGAACACATTTGATGTTCACGATCCCACCACGGAGCAAGGAGGCGGGACGCCCCGCGAACCCCTTTGACGTTCGCAAGCCCGCCGCAGAGCAAACTCTCTCTTCGCGCCGAGTGCGCTCTACTTCGCGGTGCCTCTTACCTATAAATATAGGGATCCTCTAGATCCCAAAGGATGGATCATCCGACCTTTCACATTCTGAGATCTCAAATCGCGAAGCACTCCTTGATCTGCGAACCATGAGCTCTTTAAGGTACTTTTGCTTCACGAAGTTCCTCATCCTTTGTTTTAGTTGAACCCCTCTTCTGAGAGGGATTCCTTTCGTGAAACCCATGGGCCTTCGTGAAGGAAGGAGATCCCCACAGGGACTCGGGTCATCTAAAATCATTTATTCTTTGTGAAACACCCTCCACACACACATGACCCACATGCTAAGGCAGGGTTACTATGCTTCAGGAAGCACATTTCTTCATGACACCTTACTTCGCAAGACACCCCTACTTCACAAGGCATTGCTTCTCAAATGACTTTCCACTTCATGAAGCTCCTCCCATATGAACCTATGCTCTATGAATAGCCTAGGAAACTTCACTTCATGAAGCACATTCCTTCATGAAGCCCCTCTACTTCATGGAGCACCAGAGCTTCACAAGGGTTTCTATGAACCCCTTTGCTCTGGAACTCCTTTTCTTATATGTCCTTTTAGGTTCACATGGAGTAACTTCAAATTCCCTTGGACGATACTACCCATTGCATCACTTCTCCTCATGATTCTTCACATAGGCACACTAACGGATATTGCTTCTTCCCATAGCCATGCTAACATGGACCCCCAATGGGATCACCTCTTGACACCCTCATCCACGGAATTATCGATGCCTTCCTTACCTCAAGGGCGAACAGGTATCAGTTATGTAAGTCCTAGGGGTGCGGAGTGAACCCAACTCATCTGAGCTGCAGGAAGCTAAACTGCCAAGCACCATCGTCCTCAACACATGACGTTAAACTATGACCACGCCTCGTGCGTCAGATGTGGGGTTCCCCCACCTTGGACATTCTGCATGTCTACTGGTCTCCACAGGAGTGAGATCATTCCTCACATGGAATGAGAACCTCTTTATCAGAGTGGCGTATGTCCGTGGGGAAAAGGGAAACTACCCTAGTGTAAGCCCCTAGATTTTCTTGCAGGAGGTAGCACCCCTGCTCCTCCTCTATTCCTGGGTGCCAAGTCCCTCTCCCACTGAGATTTGTTACCATATGGGCCTCAATCCTAGAGTAAGTCCCAATCTCCCTCACCCCAGGTTGCTAACCAGGCGTAAGCCCCTGTTTCCTCTTTGGGCCGTTAACTATGCATAAGCCCCCATTCCACTTCCCACGGATGCACCTTATGCGACGTGATCGTCAGGTCTTCCCTGCCTCTTGTTTCTCATACCGAGCATGACTCACATGGTCTTAGAGTAAGCGTCGACCATGACATCCTCTCTAGGAATCTTAGAGTGTAATCCCAACACCCATACCTAAACTATGAGGTCTTTGATCCTTGTCTCATAAACAGGGTACATAGGAAGCCTCCCTGAGGTTCAATCCCACCACCCATCGGTCGTTTCGACCATCTTCACGTCGGTTCGCCAACCCCATCCTGAAATACATGGACTTTGATCCTTGCTAAGGCAAGGTATGTAGGAAGCCTCCATGAGGTTCAATCCCAACACCCATTGGTCCCGGATCCCTTCACGTCGGTTCACCAACACCTTGGGCTGCCTCAGAGTGTAACCTCAAAATTCCTCCCATACCTGAACTATGGGGTCTTTGATCCTTTCCAAGGCAAGGTACGTAGGAAGCCTCCCTGAGGTTCAAGCCCACCATCCATTGGTCTCTCTGACTCCCTTCACGTCGTTTCACCAACCCCACCTGAACTAAGAGGTCCTTGATCCTTTCCAAGGCAAGGTACGTAGAAAGACTCCCTAAGGTTCAAGCCCACCACTCATTGGTTTTGACCCCCTTCACGTCGGTTCCCACTCCCTCCTGAACTACATGGGCTTTGATCCTTGTCTCCTAGACAAGGTACATAGGAAGCCTCCATGAGGTTCAACCCCATCCAACGGTAAGCCGTTGTGACCCCATCCAGCAGTAAGTTGTTGTGTCCCCATCCAGTGGTAATACATTGTGACTCTGTCCAGCAGTAAGCCATTGTCAACCCCATTTAGTGGTAAGCCATTGAAATTCCCATTCAGGGGTAAGCTGTTGACGTCCCCATTCAACGGTAATCCATTGTCAACCCCATCCAGCGGTAAACCATTGTGAACCCATTCAATGGTAAGTCGTTGATATCCCCATCTAGTGGTAATCCATTGTGACCCCATCCAGCGGTAAGCCGTTGAAATTCCCAATCGGCGTTAAGTCGTCATCATATGAGGACTTTGATTCCCTACCATGGGGATACATAGGAAGTATCTTCGAGACTCAATCCCAATATCACTGTCGTCCTCAAGACAACTCCATCTCATTCTCCATCCCCTTTATTAAACCTTCCATCATCCATCCTGATTCTTACCCGAGCCGCGACATCCCGGTGGGATCATGCCCCCTCATTCCCCATTCCCCTTAACAATAACTGGGAAGCTAACCACACGTTGGCCCCACCATTAGTTTTCGCTCCATAGATTGAACTTACCTGATCCACTCCAATCAGTATTCTGATCAGTCTGATCCGTCTCCACTAGACGTTAAACCTACGGCATACCCTGTGTTAAACATGGGAAGCTAAGGAAAACCTTAGATACATTCCCATGGAATAAAATTCCATGTGTTCGATGTGGGATTCCTTGGGATTCCGCGCCCTCAAGAAGCCCTATAATAAGGGGAAGAAACCCAAACGCACCAGTGTTCCAGCATCCAGACACACTAGTGATGTCCAACGTGACTACTCCCCTGACCAAAGGTTGCTGCCCTGACCGAACCCTTTGGAATGTCCCGACAGAAGTAGTGTAATTAACTGGAGTCCATGAAGATATGGAACTAAGAAGAGTTTCACGAACAACGTATTAAATCTTTAAGGGAGACCTGGACTAAGTGACGAGTTCTGAGGAGGAATCCATGGAAGGAAGAACCAACATCCCATCATCATATTTCGATCAAGGAGCAAACATCCCTGAACAAGGAACGAATGTCACCCACCTTTGGAAAGAGGGAATTTGGGGCAATAAAATCGTGCCTTCAGTCCTCCAACAAGATGGACGCACGCACCCCAACAAAAGTCTCAGAAACGAATAGACCATAGGATAAAGACACCTACCTCAAGAATGAATAAAACCTTGTTTCCTTCAACACTGGTGATGGGAAATGAAGAGATACGATCCTCACAAGACTTAATCTAAAAAACATCATAAATTCCCTATCCAAAACCTTAGATATGACAATCACAATTCAATTGAGTTCCAGTGAATTAATGGGAAGAGATATTGATGATAGATATTTTGAAAAGAGAATAAATCAAGAGAAAACCCAAGTATCCCTTGATGATATCCACCCCAAATGATCAAATATCACTAAATAATCAAGGGGATAGTCCTATAAAGTGTCATAGAGGGGATGTTTTGAGATAATGATGAATTATAAAGAAATTAGAGTAAAAATAACCAAGGGAATCAGTGTAATTTTCAATTTTAAGAAGTTTGGATCGGGTCACATGGTTAGGAGACATGGTTAGACATACCGTGTATTGAAAGTGTGGTATCCAATGTCCCTTGGAAAACTAAATCACATAGTTTCATAGGAATATCCACATGGATAACCATTATCAATCTTTGCAACATCCTCTAAACCAAAACCCACCATCCCTTATGGTTTTCTGGGTGACTTGTATAGTTAAACAAACCATTCTCAAATCATGAAAATTGACACTAGAAATCATATATCCATATCACATAGTTATCACATGAATATAACTAATCATGAACCTAAACCATGCATCTATACTCTTTTCCACTCAACTCAAAATATTTATCCCTTGATTCTTGAAAGCCTTTAGAACCTCACAAAAGATCAAAAAAACTCAAAATTAAGCATACCCATGACCTGGTGGGTGTCAAAATTCTCCCCACCATTTAATATTCATATCACTAGAAAGGATCAGGATCACTAAATTGAGAAAATATTTTTCCATTTTTGAATCATCAATGCCTTGTGCTCCCATGTCTCATGGATATCCTTACCACACTTCAATCTCATTTGAACAAATGGGTTCTTCATTCCATGAAACACCTTATCCAATCTATCTACTATATGAATAGGACTTTCAATCACTAAGGTGACACATTCAATTTCAATATACTCCCACTCAATAAGGAGGGTAGGATGTGGCTAATACCTCTTCAATTTAGAAATATGGAACACATCATGGATATAATTCAAATGAATGAGTAAGTTCAAATGGTAAGACACCTTCCTAAGTCAATCTACAATCTCAAATAGTCTAAAATTATGAGGTGTTAACTTACCTTACCGTCCATAGTCTCTATGTACCAACTAAGGTGAAACTCTGAGGAAAACCCGATCACCTACCTCAAACTCCAATGACCGATGAAAATGATCAACATATGATTTCTTGAGACTTTGAGCTATCCCTAATCATTTCCCAAAAAATAACACGATATCTATCATATCTATCACAACCCGACCCATACTGGGGCTTGAGCTGAAACTACCCCAAACCCGACTCTATAGGCTAGGGGCTGGCGATTAGCACCAAAGGCACAACAAACTTAGGGAGGCCTTTTCCTAAGAACCTATAAACACACATGCAACCAACTCAATGGAAAAAGTGTATAGGGAAAAGAAAAAAAGATACAAAAATTCTATAAATAAACCACATACATGCATTGACCTATAATCAGTACAAGTACAGAAGAGTAAAACTGAAAGGGAAAGGGGAAAAATACACACCCAACCAAAAAAGTGCCACAACTCAGCAACAAGTGAAAAAGTAAAACATTTGGGAGAGTCTCTCTCCTGAATCCCAAGCTACGACCACCACATGTGGTCCAAGAACCTCGTATCCCTAGATCCTCTGAAGTCATGATCAACCTGTCTGTCATCTGTAAGGGAACACTGAGTGCAGAAAAATCCCAAGAAGGGTTGAGTATAAAAATACTCAGTAGGATTCCACAAAGGCTCAAGGGATAAGTAAGAGAAGTACTGAAGAAGGGAGTAGTAGAGGGATATAAATGAAGAATATGAAAATAGTATAGAGAACAAGGTACAATAAAATAAATACAGTTCAACCCAATAAAGGAGTAAAGTAAGCCCATCCAAACATAAGGAGATAGAAATGGTGAGAATATGCACTTTTCATCAAGTATTTTCTACCTATAGTAAGAGAGTAGACTCATCCAACCATGAGAATCTATACATGGAAAGAACATGGCATACCTCGTACATCTTCTCCTATCCTAGAAGGAGAGTAACTGAAACCCAAGGAGTGGGTACTGGAAAAATAATATATATTTGATCAGTCAAAGAAACCCAAATGAAATAGTAAGGGGATCTCCATCGCACAAGATCGGCCCAAGAAAAGTGAGTATCCAAAATTTCTAGAAGTAACCATTGACCCCTAGAACCCCCCATGTATTCTTTGAACTGCAATTCAAAGGGGATCAATCACTTCACCTTGATACTATCCACTTTGGGTGGGTTTGTCTCGCCCACACAGTTTTAGGTCATGTCACAAGGACACGTCTTGGTGGGAAAAGAGCCCTTTTTTCTTGATAGTCCAAAGTCATGACAAAGCGCGTATCCTCACTATATCACACAGTCAATAGATCCTGTCATAAAGTTAAGGAACCATGCCCAACCTAACTGGAAGGTCCCTCTTAGAAAAGATCAAGGACCCATGCCCAACCCGGATGGAAGGTTCCACTCAGAAAAGATCAAGGACCCATGCCTAGCCTGATTGGAGGGTTCCACTCTAATGTTATCAAGGACCCATCCCCAACCTGACTAGAGGGTTCTACTCAGAACTTCTATCGGGGACCACTACCCAAACCAGCTGAAGGTAAGCTCGAAACTGCTCTGGCCATCCCTATTGGATGGTATGTCTTGGAAGAACAACACTGTTGCGGCCATTGGGTATCTCCCTGGATAGGCGTCACTCCTAAAAGATCTCGCATCGTACCTCATAATCCACTACGGAGGAAACCATCACGTTCTAAATGAAAAAACAAATTAGGATAGGCTACTCGCATGCCAAAATTTGAGTTCAGAAGAAAGATATATGAGAGATAGAATAATTCTTAAAGTAGTACATGATGCACATGGAGCCCACACAGCATGTGACCCTACCTCAACACCTTGTCATGTACCCCACCATTCTCGAGTACTAAACTACGAAAAATTACCCCTAGGTGTTCCAGCTTACTCACAGAGTACTTGACACACCTAGTTAAAAGGCTGACGAGCGCACGACACTCATCATTGATCTGAAGGGCCAAAAGAGTAATTACACTGACACACCTCAAACATCTCACAAACATTTGACTACATCTCTTAATACATCATCTCCACTCTCACAAGAGTTGAGGTTAACCCAAGCCGTGGGTTCTCTTCAAACACATCAAAAGGATATCCCACCTATATTCCTTTCAGGTTTCCACATTTAATGAGATCACAAACAAGGCTCCCTAAGTTCAAACGAATCACACTATTTCAATCCTTGCGAAAAAACACACAAGATTGACTATTCATTCGCCCTAAATGGACATCGGGTGGAAAAGTCATAAGTTAGCGCATTATGCTCAAATGGAATCTCATGGGGCCCATGCCACAGTCTCAAAACAAGTTATATAGATCACACCATTGTGATACTATTGAAAAAACACATGGGTTTGACTACTTTGATCTTCCAAAATAGATACCCAGTGAAAGAGTTGCATTTCACCACAAAACGTGTGAACCGGACCCCGTGGGGCCTGCACGTCAACTGTAGTTTGAATGACCAAAAGTTGTATTGAAAATTACACATAGAGACAAGGGTTGTGCTTCTTCTAATTTTGCATCAAACTGACATCATATTTAAAAGATATGTCCGGTACAAGATTTTGGAATAATAATAATTAAATTATTATTATTAAACTTAGGCGTTTCATGCACCCTCACCCCGAGACCAAGACTTAAAAGTCTCAAAATTGACAATGAGGTTCGAATCGAAGAGAGGGACCCATTTCCACAGACGAAACATCCATCAGACACACAATTTATAAGATATGGCTTAAAAATCCATGAGGGCTTGATTTGGACCAGGTCGGCCCAGCCCGTTTTCTCTCGGCCCAACGACCTGTGTATGTGGCTTGATCCACCTTCTGTGGCCCATCTCAGCCTTCCACCAACTCTTCTCAGCACTCGGATCCTACTAGAACACTGTGTCGATGGCCGACCACCTCAGGACCTCACTGGTCCCCTCGTCAATGTCGGCACCCCCAGGGTCATGTGGCCTCCTACTACTCTAGTCATCAGCCACCTGCTGCAACCCCACACCAGCTTTGTCATCCTGTTGTGCCAGACTGCCAGCCGACCGCAACACCCTACTCTGGCCTCCTCTGCACTGACTGCCTCCGCCTCTGCTCACACTCCCATCTCACCGGCCTCCATGTGCCGACAAGCATTTCACCTGACCCAACTCCCAGACCCTAGCCTCCAGCCACCACTCTGGCCAGCTCCCACGGCTCGCCACCCCCTTGGACCACCACCAGTAGCCGCTGACAGTTCTACTCCGGTGGCCCCTTCCAAGGGACACTTCAATCACACAATAGGTCTGAAAATTATTCTTAGTCTAGTCCTGCAATCCTTGAGATGATTTTTTCACAACCTTAAGCTTTGTCTGAAAATCTGTTGGAGTTTTGACGCATAGAATAAATTAATGATGAAAGACACAAAGAACAATGAAGAACACAGATAAAAAAAAGTATTTCCATAATGTATTGATGGTCGTGTTCATTCATCCATTAATTACAATAATTAAAATGAATAAACAAAGAGGCAACGTAGGTTTTTTAAAATAAAACCTGAATCAAAACTCAAAAAATAGAAGAAATCCTACCTCATTGGATCCGTTTGTCATTGATGACGCTTCTACTGTGATCCTGCTTTGATCCGTTGAAGTTTCAGCAGAGATCGTTCCTCGATCTAGTGAATAATGAGGAAGAATGGTTGAGAGAGAGAGGATATATGGAGACTTAGTAGAGAGAGAAAGGGAAATAAGGGCTAACCCTAATTAATTCTATCGATCTCTATTTATAGGATTCTCGCTCAGTGTGGAATATGAAATTCCTGTGCCCCCTCTTTTTATGTCGTGTCTAGAAAAAACACCAGATTCTGAAATCAACAGCAGTATCAATTTTACAATCCTAGTCCCCATTCAAAATTTATTGGGTTTGGTGTCTGAGATAAAATAATTGTGTTTAATTATTTTAATTACCATTTTCCCCTACGTGGTGTTTTTCCCAGAAGTCCCGCACCGACAAAATTTTTACCCCACTTAGGGTAAAATACATGTTTCAAACTCAACCATGGACTCATATTTCTGATACAACCTACCATTTGAGAGATACCCAGGTTATGACACGCGCATAGTATAAAAACACTTAATATTTTTGTATAATTTATTCCAGACACACTAGGCCTTATAATTTCATTCCATATCAGTGCCTAGATCTGGAAACATATTTAGGAATATTACAAAGCCTTACAAGGAAAAAAATAGTTCTCTATATCATTAGCTTCTTCAATCTTTTCATCCCCAAAAAGTAAAACTTGGGAAAACAACTTGGGATACTAAGCTCACACCTGGCTCTCCCGCTCCCAGGAAAACTTGCATGTTTACATGCTGCCATAGTACATGAACCAAAGGAATGGTTTGTCCTCATATGGTCTTCTCATGTCAATTACATGTGTAGAAACACGCACATATCTCCTTAGCTACGACATGTGGGAGATGTCATGCACCCACTTCAGCTATTGGGGGTAGGCTAAGGTGGTAGGAAACCTCTCCATCTATTCGTACAATCCTAAATGGCCTAAAGAAGCTCGGGGGATACTTTACCTCCCCAGCCAAACCTCTACATTCCATGTCACAACTGGAATCACCATTGTCCCTAGAACAGGGTCTCGTGATTCCATCCTTCAGAATATCCATCCATTGAAACACCCAAGGATATCTGGTCACACAGGATTTCACAATCGACACATCACAACTGAGACTCTCTTACATGATTGGGAAGCGAAGGAGTCAACACTATCAACTGAAGAAAATTTTTTACCCTCCTACTCCACCAGGGCCAACTACGGGGAACCTAAGTACCCTCAAAATTTCCACACCAAATAGTGATTTGTGTCATTCTGTTCATGTGGTCTCTATCACCTTATAATGTACTTGATAAGTTCATTATCAAGACTTGACTTTGAGCACACAAGGTACCAATAAACAAGGCATGT
Organism: Viscum album; assembly: GCA_963277665.1. NCBI lineage: Eukaryota > Viridiplantae > Streptophyta > Magnoliopsida > Santalales > Viscaceae > Viscum > Viscum album. The sequence continues at coordinate 1,191,410,265 of OY728130.1, read as the reverse complement.
GAGTAAACTCATCCAACCTCAAGAAGCTAGGCATGGAAAGGATGTGTCATACCCCACATGTCTTTACTTCCCTTAGAAGAAGAGTAATCCCCAAAATATGCACTCTACAAATACCACTAATAAAATCCCAAGAAAAAAGTTTCAAGAAGGATAAACTCCACTAGAAAATATAGGACTTATTCCAACACTCCACTGCACAACTCTGCTATGAATGCACAAGTCAGGAGGATTAATCCACCACACCTCGATATTATCTTCTTTTGGTGGTCCTGACTCACCCTCACAATTTTTCTTACATCACAAAAACGTGTCTCAGTGGGGGAAGTACCCCTCTTCCTCATGCATTCATAGCTACGTCTAACAACACCAACACAGGGTTACATTGATGCCCCACATCACCCTAGTAAAACCTCACGCAAGGAGTAGGAAGAAAATAGTACTTTACATAGTGTCAAACAAGTTCTTCTAGAAAACATATAAAATACATAAGGCGTACCTCTTATCTTCTCATTATTTGCAAGGTCGTAGGAATCCAAAGCTTATAGATATCCATAGACCCATCTAATAGCTTCCTGAGCCTAATGTGGGACACCTGGTGGTGGTGGAAAAGACCTCACAACATCATCCCCCACCTCAAACTCCTCCTACTCCTCTTCCAGAACTACCTCCCAGTGGACCACCCTGATTACGGTGTTGTCTCTACCGTGGTGATCCACCTATTGTTTTCCTGGTGTTATTAGCATGTCTGGTTGGGTAGACTCATTCCAAGTGACCTCGCTCGTCACAAGAATAGCACCATCCCTCCCCAGGCTATCCCCGCACTCTATGATACGTCATCACCATATGACTGTGTGCCTAAGACTAATTATGGGGAGGCCTCTTGCATTGAGATATTGTCTGATGAAATATACTAGCTATTGAAGACATCTTAGTTATGTTGTGCTCACTACCACAACCAGTTGTATGAAATTCCTCTAATAGAAAGTTCACTATCAAAAACTCCTCCTCCAACACCCTGACATAGGGGGGGATGCCCAAGGGTACTATTATAGCATGGATCTCTCTGCGGAGTCTTTGTTCAAACTTCCATACTCTGAAGTAACCATTATAGATCATGTCCCGAGAGTATTGTGAAAGGTCTGTGAACCTAGTTACGTACTCATTCACCATAATCCCTCCCTGATGAAGCTGCAGGAGCTCATGAAGTCAAACAAAGTGCAAGCAGGAGGGGTATAAATCCTCATAAAATAGCCACTGGAATTCATCCCATGAGAGTTTCGAATCATTATGTATCTAAGTAACCAAGCTCCACCAACGCCCGACTGCTCTGTGGAAAAAGGCTGGCTACCAAAGACATCATTGCTCACATGGTCATCATCACGAACCAGAGCTCGTATCCTGGATGACTGTCATTGCAGAGACATCCTGAATGTTATCAAGGAGCACCACAGTCAGATAAGTATATATATATATATATATCAACAATGATGTGGAGCTTAATCAAGAAGGAAAGTCAAAGAATCAATCATATATGATGCATATACCATTATTCCCTGCAACGAGTGTCTTTGGGTGCTGAGTTGACAAGAGGGTAATCAGGGTCCTTGTGAATTGATATGTTGGCCACATGTACCATCATTGAACTCCATATCATGAAAGCCTCTCTCGAGACACTTTGACATTATTTCCCTAACCCAACCAAGACCTTTTTAGGTAAATGTCCAAACAACGTTCCAAGGGTCAAATCACCTCTGATGCCACTTTTTCACGACCTGAACCATACTGGGGCTCGAGCCGCAACTACCCCAAACCCACCTCCATAGGCCAAGGGATGGCAACTAGCATCGAAGACACAACAAAATTAGGGAGGCCTTTTTTTAAGAACCTGTACACAGACACACAACCAACTCAATGCAAATAGTGTAGAGGGAAAATGAAACAAGATACAATACTTCTATAAATAAACTACATACATGCATAGACCTCTAATCAGTACAAGTACAGAAGAGTAAAACTAAAAGGGAAAGGGCAAAAATACACACCCAACCAGAAAAGTACCACAACCCATCAACAAGTGAAAAAGTAAAACAACTGGGAGAGTCCCACTCTTGAATCCCAAGCTACGACAATGGTACGCGGTCCAAGCACCCCATATCCCTGGCTCCTCTAAAGTCATGATCAACCTTTCCATCGTCTATAAGGGAACACAAAGTGTGGGCAAAGCCCAATCATGGGTGAGTATAAAAATAATCAGTAGGATGCCCCGAAGGCTCAAGGGAGTAGTAAGAGAAGTACTAAAGAGGGGAGAAGTAGAGGGATATAACCTAAGAAGATGACAACAGTAGAGAGAACAAGATACGGTAAAATAAATGCAGCTCATCCCAACAAAGGAGTAAATTAATCTCCTCCAAACACAAGGAGATAGAAATAGTGAGAATATATACTTATTGATGAGTCTTTGCTACCTATAATAGGAGAGTAGACTAGTCCAACTATGAGAAGATATACACAGAATGCACATGGAATACCCCGCAGATCTTCACCTCTCCTGGAAGGAGAGTAACCAAAAGCCAATGAGTGGGGATTGGAAAAAGAATATATATATATATATTCTCAATAAAAGAAACTCAAATGAGAGAGTAAGGGGATCTTCATCTCACAAGCTCAGCCCAAGAAAAGTGAGTATCCAAAAGTTCCAGGATTAACCACTGATGCCTAGCATCCCACACGTTTACTCTGAACTACAAGTCAAAGTGGCTCAATCATCCCACCTTGATACTATCCTCTTTGGGTGGGTCTATCTCAACCACACGGTTTTAGGTCGTGTCACAAGGACACGTCTTGGTGGGAAAAGTTCCCCTCTTTCTTGATAGTCCAAAGTCATGTCAGAGAATGTCTCTTCACTATGTCGCACAATCAAGAGATCGTGTCACAAAGTTGAGGACCCATGCCCAGCCCGGCTGGAGGGTTCCACTAAGTAAAGATCGAGGACCCATGCCCAGCCCGAATGGAGGGTTCTACTCTAGTGTTGTCGAGGACCCATCCCCAGCCCGATTGGAGAGTTCTACTTTGAACTGCCATCAGGGACCACTGCCCAACCCAGTTAGAGGTAAGTTCGAAACTGCTCTATCCATCCCTGCTAGATGGTATCTCTCGTAAGAATAACACTACTGAATCCATTAGGTATCTCCCCAGATAGGCGTCACACCCAGAACATCTCGCATCATACCTAAGAATCCACTACAGAGGGCGCCATCACATTCTATGCATAAAAATACTCAGGATAGGCTACTCGCATTCCAAAATCCGAGTTCAGAAGAAAGAGATATGAGAGATATAAGAATTCATAAAGTAGTACATGATGTATGTGGGGCCCACATGACGTGTGGCCCCACCTCAACACCTTGTCATGCACCTCACCATTCTCAGGTACTAAACTGTGAACAGGAACCCATAGGCATTCCATCTCACTCCCAGTGTACTTGACACACCTAGTCAAAAGGCCGATGAGCGCATGGCGCTCATCGTTGATCCGAAGGGCCATAAGCATAATTACACTGGCACACCTCTTCAAACGGCTCAAGAAAATTTGACCGCATCTATTCATACATTGTCTACACTCTCACAAGAGTCGAGGTTGACCCAAGTTGTGGGTTCTCTTTAAACACGTCAAAAGGATCTTCCAGTGATATTCCTTTCATGTTTCCACATTTAATGAGATCACAAACAAGGATTTGTATGTTCAAATGGATCACACCGTTGCAATCATTGTGAAAAAACATGCAAGATCGACTAGTCATTTGCCCCAAATGGACATCGGGTGGAAAAGTCATAAGTTGGTGCATTACACTTGAAAGAAATCTCATAGGACACATGCCTCGGTCCTGAAACAAGTTATATGGATTTCTTCATTGTGATCCTATCTGAAAAATACACATGTTTGACTACTTGATCATCCAAAACGGATACCTGGTGAAAAAGTTGCATTTCCCTGAAAAACGTGTGAACCGGCCCCCAACTTGACTGTAGTTTGAATGCCTAAAAATTTTCTTAAAAATTCCAGACAGAGACAAGAGTTTTGCCCCCACTGGTGGCGTGTCAAATGGACATCTTGTTTAAAAGATATGTGTGGTACAAGATTTCAGAATAATAATAATTAAATTGTTATTATTAAACTTAGGCATTTCATGCCCTCACACCCTGAGACCAAGACTTATAATTTTGGAATTTCCCAATAAGGTTCGTCTCGAAGAGAGGGACCAGTGGTCATAGATGGTGTGTCCATCGGATGCACGATTTAGAAGATATGGCTTAAAAACTATGTGGGTTCGATTCGGACCGGTCCGACCCATCATGGACGAACTTGTCTACCTGGACCGGCCCAGTCCGGCCGGCCTGGCCCACCTTCTCTCGGCTCGGCAACCCACATCTACGGCCTGGTCTACCTTTCGTGACCTGGCTCAGCCAGCCTCTGACCTAGATCGGCCCTCATATCACGTCTGCGCACCGCGTCGGTAGTCGACCGCCTCAGGACCCTGTTGGTCCCCTCATCAATATTGGCACACCCCGGGTCACGCGGCCTCCTGCCGCTCCGGTCTTCGGCTTCCTGCCACGACCCCACGCTAACCTCATCATCCCGGTCTGCCCCGCCTACCTTCTAATTGCAGCGCCCCGCTACGGCCTCCTCTGCACCGGCCTCCTCCACCTCGGCTCGCACCCCCAACTCTCCAGCTGCCATGCACTGACAAACACTCTACTTGACCCCGCTCTTGGACCCCAGCCTCCAGCCACTGCTTCGGCCAGTTCCCATGGCTTGTCACCGCCTTGGACCACCTTCGGCCGCTACCGACGGTTCTACTCTGGTGACCCCTTCTGAGGGTCATTGCGATTACACCTGAGGTCCGAAAATTATTCCAAGGCTAGTCGTGTGATCCTTAGGACGAGATCTTCATAGCCTTAAGCTTTTCCTGATGACCTGTTGGAGTTTTGACGCATCAAATAAATTGACGATGAATACCACAAAGAATAAAGAATAATTTAGATGAAACAAAAGGATTTCCAGTATGGATTTATGGTCGTGTTTGTGCAGCCATCAACGATGATAATCAAAATGAAGAAACAAAGAGGCAACAAAGGATTTTCAAATTAAAACTTGAATTGGAACTCAAAAATATGAGAAATCCTACCTTGTTGGATCTGTTCGTCATTGATGACACGTTCGCTGTGATCCTGATTCGATCCGTTGAAGTTTTGACGAAGATCGCTCCTCGATCTGGTGAAGAACAATGAAGAATGATTGAGAGAGAGAGGAGACAGGGAGACTTAGTAGAGAGAGAAAGGGAAATAAGGGCTAACCCTAATTAGTTCCCTCAATCTATATTTATAGGAGACTCGCTCGACGTGGAATCCAAAATTCTTGTGCCCCCTCTTTTTATATCGCACCTAGGAAAAACTATAAGGACCCGCACTTATTTCATACATAATCTTGAATTTATTCAAGAAAACACTTCATTTTACATTGAGGATCTTTTCAAGTTTAGAGCTTTAGAGAATTAAGACAAAATATTCATAACATTACACATTGTTACATAGTGGATACCATAAAATCAGTTTCCATTTTCCTCAGAATAAAAATCATTAAAACATTAAACAAGACTCCTTGACAATTCTTCAACATTTAACATGTCTTCCTTCCTTGTATTATTCATCCATTAACCTGTGAAAAATCATTTAAAAACTTGGGATGAGCACAAAAGCTCAGTAAGGTATCAAAAAGAAGGAAAAATCTCATTAGTCCATGAATACACAAGACATATGAAAACATTTTTAAAATACATGATTTACACCCATAAAATCTTACTTTGTGTAACATGATATTTACACAAGATCCATACAAACATAATTATAATCATAAAGGTATATTGGGGCATTACTTACATAATCTTGTAACCATCTTGGCTACCTTAAAATTTGTAACCCTCACGGCTACCTTACTTTGTGTAACCATCACAGTTACACTTGGAGTAACCATACGGCCGACCTCCAACATACTCATACCCAATGCATTGGAGGGAAATATAGGTCCCACCCTTCATCATAAACAATGCCCAATAGCCAAAACATAATCATTAAACATAAATAATAGCATAAAAACATTGCCTTTGAATCTTATAAAATAGAATTTTAAAAGAGGATTTTAGAAGAAAAGTCCCTTATAAACATCATATACTTGAAGTGATACTTAATTGAGTGGATGGAATATGTATATACTCTGTAAATACACATAATTAAACATAATATAAACAGAACCCATCACACAAACAATTTAAATAGCACATAAATTATAAAGTAGAAGGTTAACCCAAAGAATGGAAATCGGGTTAAGAATTCCCTTACCTTAGGCTTGTCCTACTTCAAAATTGTTTGAACCTCCTGTATAATGGTTAAATGAGTGTTAATAGGATTTTAAAGAAACTTGTTCATTTTTATAACATCTTATATGGTCACTTCATAACCTCATTTCACCCCTTATTTGTTAGTATTTTGTTCCTTGCATTATTTTGGGTGAGGTCTTTTGTGATTTTCACGATTGGTTCATGAAGAATCGTTCTTGTTGATTGGAAGTGAAACTCCAGAATTGGAATGGAGTATTAGTTACATAACTCCAGTACCATAAATTATACCATTCATCACTTTGGTTCTTTATATGATGATGATTTATAAGTTAAAACATTAATTATGTTCGTTTAGATAATTTAAGTGGTTCTTTGATAATTACAATTTCATTTAGTCTTATAAGTTTGAATCATGAGTACAAAAGAATTACAGAACCTTATATGATTCATAAAACATATATTATAACCTGGTTCAACCATATAAATGGTTTCATGACCAGACTTGAAATAATTAATGGAAATTGAAAATACATCGTCCACGATATCGGTAATTCGACACAAATGGACAATGTTTTTTTGATTCTTTAAAATAAGTGAAAGAGGAGAGGAATAATGATTTTTAATTTTCCATAAACATGAAAACATCCAGAATATACATGATTCTGGAGATTTCATGCCTCTTGGATAAGAGGGGGTGAAGAAATAAGTGGAAGGAATCATGAAATAAAGAAAACATGAGAAATTTCTTACAAAAAATTCGGCAGCCTAACGGCGCCTCTAAAAATTTCATAAAAACATGATTGATGAGAGGAATGGAATATCTCATCAATCATACAAAATTTGGACAGTAAGGGAAATATTAAATGAAATATCCCAACAAAAGACAAAGGGAAAGGAAGAGAATAACATAAAATGGAAGGAAAGAATGAAAATGAAAGAGGATGTTTACCTCTTGATCTCTTCTCCTTGAGATCCTTCTTAAGGGCTTTGATTTTGGTCTTTTGGTGAGACCAGCAGCTCTAGGACGTGGGGAAGAAGATTGAGGAGGGAATTTGGCAGAAATTAGACAATGCTCAAGGCTTGAGAGGTGTGGGAGGAAGAGGGGAGTGAGGGTGGTATTTATAGTGGAGGAGGGGAGGTATTTTAGATTATTTTAATTATTATTATAATATTTTTATCAAGACTATGAATAATCTCAAATCAAGTGGCCTTAATTAGTGAAAATATCATGTGATTTCGAAGCAAGTGGCCTTGCATCACTTATGATGTCATAAATAGTGCATTTTTACTGATAAATTGATTATACGGTATTTTACCGTATTTCACTATTCACCGAAAATTCAAGAGTTTCAGAAAAATACCAAAAATTTACCCCAACCATTTTTCGACGTGTAGAATTCAAAAATGAACTCCATTTTTCAAAAATAATTTTCTAAATATTATTAATTTAATTTTAAAATAAGGTCACAGTTAATTCGAAAAATAACAAAATTGAAGTGCAATTAGTTTTATGTGACATTGGAAAATTAATTAAGATCCCATTATCCTATTGCCATGGGAAAATAAAATAATAATATTATTTACTATTCATGAGGTCATATTACTATTCATATTACTATTCATATTACTATTCATAAGGGCATGTTACTATTCACCAAAAAAACAAGTTTGTTCCATCAGACTCGAAATAACATACTGAACACAATTGTAGATGACAGTTTCTTGAAATTCAAAACATAGAAGAAATAAAATTATGTTTAAAGGATACTTATAAATATATACTTTAAACAAAATTTCAAGCATTTTCAATTTTTTAGAAAACCTTGGGATGTTACATTATCCCCACCTTCTTGAAATTGCGTCCTCGCAATTTTATTTACTTATTAAACAACTGAGGGTACCTTGATCAAGGTGTCCACTCGGTTTCATCGTCATCTTGTTCACGTAGGTAGAAGTCCCATGCATTACAGCAATGATTTAGAGATCCTTCAAAATCATTTGCTTCCTCCATCCAAATACACCTCGTACAACATGGGTCATATGGGTGTTCACAGAAAAACAGTTTTGGAAAATAATCATGTAGGACATATAATTCCAAAACATCTGATAAAACATGATTTCTATAAAATAGTCGGACCGAAATTGAGTTGAAACTTTCTATTATTGGTCCTTTTAAAATACCATAAGTATGTGATATGAGACTATAATTTAAAAGCAAATATAAATAGGTTGCACAAGGGTCTCCTTCCTCAGCACCATTTTTAAAATCATAATATGCTTCAAATTCTTGTGATAAGGTAAAATATTTGAAGATACCTTGATAATATTTACCTTTCTTGAAATTATGTGAATATTGTGAAAATAGTATTTGTCTAAAAACAACCCATGATCCACGATGATAACGAGGTATAGAGGAGGTGTTTGATATCTCAAAAAACTGCTTGCAAGTGAGTTGTATGCTAGAAAAAGTTTCACAATCATCCGAAGATGACTTTGCAATAATTATTGCAAGCATGTCATAAGGAAGAGATAGGAATGTCGTTTGAGATCCTTCTCCTTCCATTCGTACCCGACTTTACTTGACTTGAGAGAAAAAAAAAATTATAAAACAATAATTTAACAGAAATAATAGATATAGGGACTAATCACGTGTCTCACAAGAACTCCTAATCCCTAAAGTTGTCTAAACCGACCTCTGATACCAACTATAAGGACCCGCACTTATTTCATACATAATCTTGAATTTATTCAAGAAAACACTTCATTTTACATTGAGGATCTTTTCAAGTTTAGAGCTTTAGAGAATTAAGACAAAATATTCATAACATTACACATTGTTACATAGTGGATACCATAAAATCAGTTTCCATTTTCCTCAGAATAAAAATCATTAAAACATTAAACAAGACTCCTTGACAATTCTTCAACATTTAACATGTCTTCCTTCCTTGTATTATTCATCCATTAACCTGTGAAAAATCATTTAAAAACTTGGGATGAGCACAAAAGCTCAGTAAGGTATCAAAAAGAAGGAAAAATCTCATTAGTCCATGAATACACAAGACATATGAAAACATTTTTAAAATACATGATTTACACCCATAAAATCTTACTTTGTGTAACATGAGATTTACACAAGATCCATACAAACATAATTATAATCATAAAGGTATATTGGGGCATTACTTACATAATCTTGTAACCATCTTGGCTACCTTAAAATTTGTAACCCTCACGGCTACCTTACTTTGTGTAACCATCACAGTTACACTTGGAGTAACCATACGGCCGACCTCCAACATACTCATACCCAATGCATTGGAGGGAAATATAGGTCCCACCCTTCATCATAAACAATGCCCAATAGCCAAAACATAATCATTAAACATAAATAATAGCATAAAAACATTGCCTTTGAATCTTATAAAATAGAATTTTAAAAGAGGATTTTAGAAGAAAAGTCCCTTATAAACATCATATACTTGAAGTGATACTTAATTGAGTGGATGGAATATGTATATACTCTGTAAATACACATAATTAAACATAATATAAACAGAACCCATCACACAAACAATTTAAATAGCACATAAATTATAAAGTAGAAGGTTAACCCAAAGAATGGAAATCGGGTTAAGAATTCCCTTACCTTAGGCTTGTCCTACTTCAAAATTGTTTGAACCTCCTGTATAATGGTTAAATGAGTGTTAATAGGATTTTAAAGAAACGTGTTCATTTTTATAACATCTTATATGGTCACTTCATAACCTCATTTCACCCCTTATTTGTTAGTATTTTGTTCCTTGCATTATTTTGGGTGAGGTCTTTTGTGATTTTCACGATTGGTTCATGAAGAATCGTTCTTGTTGATTGGAAGTGAAACTCCAGAATTGGAATGGAGTATTAGTTACATAACTCCAGTACCATAAATTATACCATTCATCACTTTGGTTCTTTATATGATGATGATTTATAAGTTAAAACATTAATTATGTTCGTTTAGATAATTTAAGTGGTTCTTTGATAATTACAATTTCATTTAGTCTTATAAGTTTGAATCATGAGTACAAAAGAATTACAGAACCTTATATGATTCATAAAACATATATTATAACCTGGTTCAACCATATAAATGGTTTCATGACCAGACTTGAAATAATTAATGGAAATTGAAAATACATCGTCCACGATATCGGTAATTCGACACAAATGGACAATGTTTTTTTGATTCTTTAAAATAAGTGAAAGAGGAGAGGAATAATGATTTGTAATTTTCCATAAACATGAAAACATCCAGAATATACATGATTCTGGAGATTTCATGCCTCTTGGATAAGAGGGGGTGAAGAAAGAAGTGGAAGGAATCATGAAATAAAGAAAACATGAGAAATTTCTTACAAAAAATTCGGCAGCCTAACGGCGCCTCTAAAAATTTCATAAAAACATGATTGATGAGAGGAATGGAATATCTCATCAATCATACAAAATTTGGACAGTAAGGGAAATATTAAATGAAATATCCCAACAAAAGACAAAGGGAAAGGAAGAGAATAACATAAAATGGAAGGAAAGAATGAAAATGAAAGAGGATGTTTACCTCTTGATCTCTTCTCCTTGAGATCCTTCTTAAGGGCTTTGATTTTGGTCTTTTGGTGAGACCAGCAGCTCTAGGACATGGGGAAGAAGATTGAGGAGGGAATTTGGCAGAAATTAGACAATGCTCAAGGCTTGAGAGGTGTGGGAGGAAGAGGGGAGTGAGGGTGGTATTTATAGTGGAGGAGGGGAGGTATTTTAGATTATTTTAATTATTATTATAATATTTTTATCAAGACTATGAATAATCTCAAATAAAGTGGCCTTAATTAGTGAAAATATCATGTGATTTCGAAGCAAGTGGCCTTGCATCACTTATGATGTCATAAATAGTGCATTTTTACTGATAAATTGATTATACTGTATTTTACCGTATTTCACTATTCACCGAAAATTCAAGAGTTTCAGAAAAATACCAAAAATTTACCCCAACCATTTTTCGACGTGTAGAATTCAAAAATGAACTCCATTTTTCAAAAATAATTTTCTAAATATTATTAATTTAATTTTAAAATAAGGTCACAGTTAATTCGAAAAATAACAAAATTGAAGTGCAATTAGTTTTATGTGACATTGGAAAATTAATTAAGATCCCATTATCCTATTGCCATGGGAAAATAAAATAATAATATTATTTACTATTCATGAGGTCATATTACTATTCATATTACTATTCATATTACTATTCATAAGGGCATGTTACTATTCACCAAAAAAACAAGTTTGTTCCATCAGACTCGAAATAACATACTGAACACAATTGTAGATGACAGTTTCTTGAAATTCAAAACATAGAAGAAATAAAATTATGTTTAAAGGATACTTATAAATATATACTTTAAACAAAATTTCAAGCATTTTCAATTTTTTAGAAAACCTTGGGATGTTACAAAAACACCACATTTCGAACTCAACAATGGTCTTGGTTTTCCAATTCGAGTCTCCATTCAAAATTTATTGGGTTTGACATTTGAGATAAAATAATTATGTTTAATTATTTTAATTACCAATTCCCCCCTGTGTGGTGTTTTTCACAGAAGTCCCGCGCCGACAAAAGTTATACCCCACCTAGGGAAAACGACACGTTCCAAACTCAATCGTGGCCTTAGATTTATGACCCGAGATACCATTTGAGAGATATCCTATTTCCAACAGGTGCATAGTACAAAAACACTTAATATTTTTTTTATAATTTATTCTGGGCACATTGGGCCTCAGAATTGCACGCCGTATCAGTGCTTAGCTCTGGTAACATATATAGGAATATTCCAAAGTCTTACAAGGAAAAAAATGGGTCTCTACAATTGTAACGTCCCGGACCCGGGTGCCACGCAACGGGTGCCCCGAACCCGGTTCACCACGTGAACTCAAGCACATTTCCCCAAATGCCAGAGGCTGCCGAATAGCAGTGAGGGCCCAAGTCTGATAGTGGGGAAACTATACCCTCATTTTTCAAAGTGTAGCGCAACGGAATACCAAAATAAACCATACAACGATAGCGGAAGCAGAAAACATACATGGATGAAATAAACAATTGCAGATGATATAAACAACAGTATATAAATGATGATGCTACATGTTCCAAGTTCTAATAAAACAGCCAGAACATGTTATACATCAATACAGTACAACAAAAAGCATGGTACAGTAAAACAAAGCAAACAGCTGGCAGCGGCATCGCGAGCCTAGGCTCGGTCCCATGCCCCCTACTCCTCAGCAACAGTCAAGTACCTGTATAGGGACTCTTGACCCTATCTACACCTGCAGAAATGTAAACTATTTGGGCCGAAAAGTGTGACCCAAACAGGGTGTGAGAAATATATCTCAATAGGCACCCACCAAAGGCCCATGCCCAACTGCGTGTAAGCATGCAACAACAGTGTGCAATGGTAAAATGAAATAAAGTAAGCAGTACTAAAAAGTAACTAACTTAACAATTAAATTTCCATTTTATTATTCATTTAATTCATTATATACTAGAAATCACCATAGTGCATTTCTAAACAAAACAGTCCATGTCCTCAGAGAAGAAAAATCTTACCCTCGGGTAAGCAGAATCCAACCCGCAGGTATTTCCCTCAGGCCAAAACAGAAATTGCCCTCAGGCGTAGGAAGTGTCGCCCTCAGGCACAGAAGTCAAGCCCTCAGGCAGGAAAGGTTTCCCTCAGGCGAAATACTACAGCCCTCGGGCTAAATAGTGCAGTGCCCTCAGGCTAATCACAACAACGCCCTCATGCCAAATACAACAACGCCCTCAGGCTAAACAAGTAACCGGGCCACGCCCAATAGGTAAACAAGTAGTAGCAAGCAATTCCTCTCAGGGAAATTCTACAATTACTACTTTAAAGGCATACCCTCAGGTATCCTGGCCAAACGGCTAAATAGTGAAACACACCCCGGGGGTGGTTCCAGATACAAGAAACGATCCCAACCAGAATTTTATTATCACAATTTAATCACCTATGCAATTTTAGGCATTAAATATAGCAACGACCTCAGCCACATGACACCCCAACATGGGTTCGTGGCAAAAAAACGCACAAAAGCGCACGATAGTTGGAAAATAAACACAAAGCCACCTACCTTATACGTCAACGAGCGTTATACCCGAACGCCGACTCCCGAAACGCCCAAGAACGGCATAGATCTAACGAAGAACAAAAACTAAACAAATGTAAATAACTTACGTTAGGAGACAAATTGGTAAGAACGGTACCAGGAGAGGAGAGGGATTACCAGTGTGGTTCCAACGAGATCGTCTGAGGCAGAAACCAATTCCAGACGAACCCCCAGTGGATCTTCAAAGATCCGGCCTCCTCCTTTGGCTCCAAAATGGTTCAAGAGTCTCCTCTGCCAAATGAGGAGGCTACTTCCTGTTTTAAGCCGAAAAAAACAAAGTACACGGCGTGTACTTCTGAGTATATGGTGTGTACTTCTTTAATTTAACTGTTCATTTGGCGGCACCGCCACACTGTTCATCCATCGACATGAGTACACGGCATGTACTTCCAAGTACACGACGTGTACTGTCGCCCAGCTGGAGGCGACTCCACTGCCTTACTGTTTAAGCCTACCGACTGACTACACGGCGTGTAAGGTACCACTACACGGCGTGTAGTCAGTTCCTACACCCTTCGTTGCCAACATGGCTACATGCCCCATGTACTCATCCCAACACGGCCAAAAGTACACGGCGTGTGAACTATGTACACGGTGTGTAGTTTCGAAATTCAGGATTTTTCCCCATTTTCCATATTTTCTCAAAAACACTTAAGTAAAAGGAAAAAGAAGAAGGTCTTACCTCAAAAATAAGAACCGGGTTCTTACAAACTTTCCCCCTTATAGAAATTTGTCCCTAAATTGCCCTTCCAAGGGTGGCAAAGGTAAATATTAGAACAACTCTGGCCACTGAGCATGTACGTCGGCCTCCTGCTCCCAGGTCTCGTCCTGCACCCGGCCATGCTGCCATAACACCCGTACGAGAGGAACTGACCGGCCTCAGAGAACCTTTGTGATCTTGTCAATGATACAGATCAGATGCTCCTCAAAAGACACATCATACTGCAGCTCAACCTCCTCTGGCTGAAAGGTGTGAGACGGGTTTGAATGGTAGCGACGCAACTGTGACACGTGGAAGACGTCGTGCATGGCTTGGTACCGCTGCGGTAACTGCAACCGATAGGCAACCAGCCCAACTCTCTCCAGAATCTCGAATGGCCCCACATACCTCGGTGAAAGCTTACCCTGTCTCCTGAGCCGCTTGTGTCCCAGCCTCGGTGAAACACACAAGAAAACCTGATCCCCGACCACGAACTCCGAAGGTCGTCTGCAGCGATCAGCATAGGTTTTCTGATGAGACTGCGCAGTAGCCATCCACTTCCGAATCAACTGGACCTGCTCAGATGTCTCCCGTACGAGCTGTGGCCCTAGTAAAGCTGCCTCACCTGCCTCTAACCAGCACAAAGGTGATCGGAATGGCCTACCATATAAAGCCTCATATGGTGCCATCTCAATAGTCGCCTGAAAACTATTTTTATAGGCAAAATAAACTAAGGGTATATGCTTCTCCCAAGAGCCCCCAAAGTCTAGGACGCATGCGCGCAGCATGTCCTCTAGCACCTGTATCGTCTGGTCTGACTAGGCATCTGTCTGAGGGTGGTATGTTGTGCTCAGAAGCACCTGTGTACCCAGCGCCCTCTGAAAACTTTGCAAGAAACGAGACGTAAAGCGGGCGTCCCTATCTGAAATGACAGAACGAGGGACCCCATGAAGACGTACGATCTCTTGGATATACAACCTTCCGAGATCATCCACACCGAAGGTCTCCTTGATCGGCAAGAAGTGAGCTACCTTCATGAGTCTGTCCACAACAACCCACACGGCGTCATTGCCTCGAGGTGACCTCGACAATCCCGTCACGAAATCCATCGCAACATCATCCCATTTCCACTCTGGAATGGGCAGCTGTTGTAACAGCCCAGTTGGCCTCTGGTGCTCTGCCTTCACCTGCTGATAGGTGGAACACCTCATAACAAAACCAGATATCTCTCTCTTCATACCTGGCCACCAGTACTGACGTCTCAAGTCTTGGTACTTCTTGGTAACCTCGGGATGAACTGCCCAAGCTGAAGCATGAAACTCTCGCATCAGCTCCTCGCGTATATCCCCTGGAACCCATACACGCCCATGGAAACGTAAAACCTCATTATTGCCTCTCATCCAACCGGGAGGAGGGTCCTCACTTGCAACCGACTCCCGTAAAACTAGGCCTTCTGAAACCGATAGCTGCATCATCCTCACTCTGTCTAGGAGGGTAGAAGTCACAGCTAACGAGGAAAGATAAGCCTGCCCCTGACTGTCGTGCACCTCCAGATGCATCTCATAGAACAAATCCATGAGCTTCCACTCACCACTGGCCTCCTGCACTGCCTATATCTGAGTCTTCCTGCTCAGTGCATCATCTACTGCATTACCTTTACCAGGTGTATAGGAAATCTCAAAATCTAAGGATTGTAGGTACTCAACCCACCTTCTCTGCCTCGGATTCAGGTCACACTGAGTAAAGATATAGTTGAGGCTTTTGTGTTCAGTGAAAACCACAAAATGCTCTCCCAACAGATAATGTCTCCAACAACGCAATGCATGAACAACTGCAGCCAACTCGAGATCATGCATCGGGTAATTCCTCTCATGTGGCCTCAACTACCGAGACCCGTACGCAAAAACTCAGTCGCCCTGCATCAAAAAGGCTCTCAGCCCAATCTCTGATGCATCACAGTAAACTGTATAGCTCTTCCCCTGCTCTAGGAGTATCAAGATCAGTGCTGATGTCAACCTTCCCTTCAGGTCCTGAAAAGCGGTCTCGCAAGCTTCAGACCAAACGAACTTCACACCCTTCTTAGTCAGACCTGTCAACGGTGCTGCTAAGCGGGAGAAGTCCTGTATGAAGCGTCTGTAGTAACCATCCAGCCCTAAGAAACTCCGTATCTCAAACACGTTTTTAGACTGCTCACAGGAAACTATTGTTCTCACCTTCTCTGGGTCTACTGCAACTCCTTCCTCTGAGATGATATGACCTAGGAAGTGAATCTGGTCCATCCAAAAGTGGCACTTCATGAGATTAGCATATAGCTGATTCTCTCTCAGTGTACTCAATACGATCTCAAGATGGGTGGTATGGTCATGTAGAGTGTGAGAGTACACCAACATGTCGTCCACGAATACTACCACAAATGAATCAAGATACGGATGGAACACACAATTCATCAGAGCCATGAAAACTGCTGGCGCGTTCGTGAGTACGAACGGCATAACCGTATACTCATACAGACCATACCTACTTCTGAAAGCTGTGAGAGGTATATCAGATGGTCTAACGCGTAGCTGATGATATCTGGATCTCAATTCAATCTTTGAGAACACCCATGCTCCTTGAAGCTGATCAAACAGATCATCAATCCTCGGCAAGGGATGTCAGTTCTTAACCGTCAACTGGTTCAGCTTCCGATAATCCACGCAAAGTTTGAGGGTACCATCCGCCTTCTTCACAAAAAGGACCGGAGAACCACAAGGAGAAGTACTGGGTCGGATAAAACCCTTTTCTTGTAACTCCTCTAACTACCTCTTGAGCTCTTGCAACTCAGGCGTGGCCATCCTATAAGGAGGAATTGACACTGGTGCTGCTCCTGGCACAATCTCGATAGAGAAATCCACCTCATGCACCGGAGGTAGACCTGAAAAGTCATCCAGGAAGACATCCCTGAAACGATCAACCACTTGAGGGAAATCTGTCTGACAAGTCCCTTGATCATCCAGATACAAACTCACAATCTGGGCTGTGACTCCACCTCGCCCATGATGCTCTGGTCCAGTTCGACTCGCCTGAACATCCCATTCTCCCTTGTATAGAAACTCTCCGCCCTCTGGTGACGTGAAACGCACCCTGCGATGATAGCAGTCTACAAAGGCTTGAAAAGGAACCGACCAGTCCATCCCGAGAATGACGTCATAGCTCGTCATCTCTAAGACATAGAGGTCCCAAAGGAAGCGACACCCTCCAACCTCAAGGGGGAACTCCTTACACTGACGCACACCAACCTTCCTAGTCCCCAACGAAGTGTCTAGCGTTAAGATATCCAAAGAAGAAGAAACACTGAGCCCAAGGCTCTCCACAACGGGTACAGATATGAAACTATGCGTAGCACCCGTATCAAAAATTACTGAAGACAAGAAAGAAGCTACTAGAATAGTACCTCTGACTGTAGAAGGTCTGGGATCCTGCTCCTGCTAGGTCTATTGTACTGCATATGCCTTCCCAGTGCCGCGGCCCTGCGACATAGCCTGGCTACCCTGAGCTGTCCCGCCCTGCTGACTCTGCAATCCTGGTGTCTGGCTACCACGGCCACGACCACCATCTCTGCCTGCACGCCCTGATGTATTCCAGTTCCCAGACTGGTAAGAAGCCACTGTTCCTGCTCCCGCACATAGAGTCTGTACAGAACCCCTCTCACTAGCTGGTGGAAACGCCCTGCAAAAGTGCTGCAGATGACCCATCTTGTCGTAATCTTGACACTCAACTGGGTCTCGTGGACATTGCGGTCTCTTGTGCCCCTCTCTGCCACACTGGTAGCACCTGATCAGGCCACCTAAAGACACTGCCTGGCTGGTACTGCCACCCTAAGAGAAGTCCATCTGTCTCTTCCTCTTGCCAGCAGAAATAGTACCAGTAACCGTTGCTGAACCGCCCTGGCCCACACCGCTCGATTCCCACAAGTTCCTCTCTGTAACCAACACCTGGTTCAAAATCGCGTGTACAGTAGGCAACCTGAAAACATTCACCAGCTCTCGGATTTCATACCGAAGACCATCCTCAAAACGTCTGGCTCTCAACGTCTCATCACCCACCAGCACGGGTGCAAAACGCTGAATCTCCATAAAACGAGCAGAATAGTCCATCACCGACATGGTGCCCTGCTACAGATTCATGAACTCTCGAGCTCTATCTTCCCTTAGCGTCTCGGGAAAGAAGAAGTCATAGAAGACTGCCTGAAAATCTTCCCACGCCATGTCCCTGTGATGCTCTGACTGGGTGGTAACATCCCACCACCTCTTGGCGGAATCACGCAGCATGTAAGTTGCGAACTTGACCCTCCGCCCTAGAGGCATCTCCTGATGCTCGAAAATAGTCTGCATCGATCCTAGACAAGACTCTGTAGCCTGCGGTCCGCCATCCCCTGAAAACGTAGGCGGATGCTGCTGCTGAAAGATACGAGTCAGCTCAGCCATAGATGTGGCAGCCTGCGGTGCTCCCTAAAAGGTCTACATGAACTGCATAAATCCTACACGAAACTGCGCCTCCGCGCCTATGTCCGATATAACAGCTGGCGCCGCATCTGGCTCTACTGGTGGATCAACTGGTAGCCCATGTCCCACCATCTCCAGAGTATAATTGTCTCCGCTCTCTTGGCGAACAACTCGCGGTCGTCTAGGCATCATGACACTACATGGTCAAAAGCATGCCTCAGATTTAAGATTATTGTGACTGAAAATCGAAGGAACCACAAAGGAAACAAGAGGAAGAAGGCATTCAAAATTTGCAAAACAAGACTACAAGGCGTGTACAATGACTACACGGCATGTACTTGACTTCCCTTCCCCTGCCCGGGTCCTTCTACACGGCTAAGCCACATGGCTTCCATTCAACAAAACTACACGGCGTGTATAATATCTACACGACATGTACGATTTTATTTTCCCACTGCTCGTGTCGTCTGTGACACGACCGACTACTTGGCTTAACTCCACACGGTGTGTTACACCTGTACACAGTGTGTACAACACCCCGTTTCCCAGCCACACGGCTAAATCCACACGGTCTGTCCTCGGACAAGACTACACGGTGTGTCCCACAGGTACACGGTGTGTTTAGGGAGAGGTGACATCGGCCCGTGTTGTTATGGCCGAGTCCCCAGGTCACACTACACGGCGTGTCTATAACTGACACAGCATGTTCTGTCAAGGAGTTCACCGACCCGTGTTGTTAGTTACACGGCCGGACTCCGGGTCACACTACACGACGTGTTCACTAGGTACACGACATGTTTTACCCAAGCACATCCCTACCCCGTGTCGCCTCCCACACAGTTTGTGACACGGGAAGAGACTACACGGCGTGTACTCAGAGTACACGGCGTGTACTTAATAAAAGTTCATTTTTCTTCCCGAACAGAAGGCAATACACGGCGTGTGTGAAAATACTACACGGCATGTATACTGGGTTTCCAGACAGTACGCCTCAGAAACTTCCCCAGAACCCAGAAAATACTGAAACTAACACCTAAGTGTCAAATTCCGACCCGTGGGGGACCATACTCCCCACGAATCAAAGTTTGACATCTTATATGTGTTATAACCAATAAATAGTCAATGATCCACCAAATTTCGGTCAATGGGGGGGCATACTCCCCAAAAACCAAAGTTTGACATCCATTCTATAAACAAGCTCAAACAAAAAAAATACCATATCACAAGGCAGGTATTTATCAAGCAGCTATCACAACAGCATGCTTTTCTAGCACAACAACTATCACAACAGCATGTGAATTTCTAATGCACCTACATGGCATGGAAACTATGCATGGCATGTGATATATAACATGTGCCTATATGATGCATGAGATGACATACCCTCATCTCATCGGGTTGCAACTAAATAGAACCCACAGATAAAATATAAACAACACAATCCAAGTGCGTCACCCAACGGTGAAAACATATCAACCGTAAAATTGAAAAATCAAAAGAATGCAAAATACAAGGTAGATTGGCTTTCCCTGTACACGGGTTAGATGCGCCCGGGCATAGCTTATTAGCAACTACTATTCTGTTCTATCCCTGACTACGGCTCCAAATAGTAATTCAAAGAAAAGAAACCTCTCTGATACCACTCTGTAACGTCCCGGACCCAGGTGCCACGCAACAGGTGCCCCGAACCCGATTCTCCACGTGACCTCAAGTGCATTTCCCCAAACGCCAGAGGCTGCCGACTAGCAGCGAGGGCCCAGGTCTGATAGTGGGGAAACTATGCCCTCATTTGTCAAAGTGTATCGCAGCGGACTACCAAAATAAACCATACAGCGAAAGCGGAAGTAGAAAACATACACGACTGAAATAAACAACTGCAGATGATATAAACAACAGTATATAAATAATGATGCTACATGTTTCAAGTTCTAAGAAAACAGCCAGAACATGTTATACATCAATACAGTACAACAAAAAGCATGGTACAGTAAAACAAAGCAAACAGCTGGCAGCGGCATCGCGAGCCTAGGCTCGGTCCCATGCCCCCTACTCCTCAGCAACAGTCAAGTACCTGTATAGGGACTCTTGACCCTATCTACACCTGTAGAAACGTAATCTGTTTGGGCAGAAAAGCGTGACCCAAACAGGGTGTGAGAAATATATCTTCGTAGGCACCCACCAAAGGCTCGTGCCCAACTGCGTTTAAGCATGCAACAACAGTGTGCAATACTAAAATGAAATAAAGTAAGAAGTACTAAAAAGTAACTAACTTAACAATTAAATTTCCATTTTATTATTCATTTAATTCATTATATACCAGAAATCACCACAGTGCATTTCTAAATAAAACAGTCCACGTCCTCAGACAAGAAAAATCTTACCCTCGGGTAAGCAGAATCCAACCCGCAGGTATTGCCATCAGGCTGAAACAGAAATTTCCCTCAGACGTAGGAAATGTTTCCCTCAGGCACAGAAGTCAAGCCCTCAGGCACGAAAGGTTGCCCTCAGGCGAAATACTATAGCCCTCGAGCTAAATAGTGCAGTTCCCTCAGGCTAATCACAACAACGCCCTCAGGCCAAATACAACAACGCCCTCTGGCTAAACAAGTAACCGGGCCAGGCCCAACAGGTAAACAAGCAGTAACAAGCAATTCCTCTCAAGGCAATTCTACAATTACTACTTTAAAGGCATACCCTCAGGTATCCTGGCCAAATGGATAAACAGTGAAACACACCCCGGGGGTGGTTCCGGATCCAAGCAACGATCCCAACCAGCATTTTATTATCACAATTTAATCACCTATACAATTCTAGGCATTAAATATAGCAATGGCCTCAGCCACACGACACCCCAACATGGGTTCGTGGCACAAAAACGCACAAAAATGCACGACATTTGGAAAATAAACACAAAGCCACCTACCTTATACGTCAACGAGTGTTATACCCGAACGCCGACTCCCGAAACGCCCAAGAACGGCATAGATCTAACGAAGAACAAAAACCAAACAAATGTAAATAACTTACGTTAGGAGACGAATTGGTAAGAACGGTACCAGGAGAGGAGAGGGATTACCAGTGTGGTTCCAACGAGATCGTATGAGGCCGAAACCAATTCCAGACGAACCCCCAGTGGATCTTCAAAGATCCGGCCTCCTCCTTTGGCTCCAAAATGGTTCAAGAGTCTCCTCTTCCAAATTAGGAGGCTACTTCCTGTTTTAAGCCGAAAAAAACAAAGTACACGGCGTGTACTTCTGAGTATATGGTGTGTACTTCTTTCATTTAACTGTTCATTTGGCGGCACCGCCACACTGTTCATCCATCGACATGAGTACACGGCATGTACTTCCAAGTACACGACGTGTACTGTCGCCCAGCTGGAGGCGACTCCACTGCCTTACTGTTTAAGCCTACCGACTGACTACACGGCGTGTAAGGTACCACTACACGGCGTGTGGTCAGTTCCTACACCCTTCGTTGCCAACATGGCTACATGCCCCGTGTACTCATCCCAACACGGCCAAAAGTACACGGCGTGTGAACTATGTACACGGTGTGTAGTTTCGAAATTCAGGATTTTTCCCCATTTTCCATATTTTCTCAAAAACACTTAAGGAAAAGGAAAAAAGAAGAAGCATGTACCTCAAAAATAAGAACCGGGTTCTTACAACAATCTCCTAGATGAATATTGGTCTAACCAAGTACCCTTCTACAACCTCTATCCAACAAATAGGTGACCTACAAGACCTATCATATAATTCCTCAAAAGGTTCCATCCTAATAAAAGCCTAATAAGTATTATTATAGTTTAATTCCACTATGGGAAGATGTTTCTCCAAATAACCACTAAAATATAGAATGCACGCCTGAAGTATGTCTTTAATAATCTGGATAGCTTTCTAAAAATGACTATCTATCTCTGGATGATAATTCATGCTAATCTGCAATTCAGAGCCCATCACTACCTTTAATCCACTCTAAAACTTATATGTGAAGTGAGGGTCACTATCTGAAATGATAGTCTATGGCACACCATGAAGTTTGAGAATCTCCCACACATACAAGTTCCCAAGATACTCAACTATTATTGACTCCTTGATAGGCAGGAAATGAGAGGATTTTGTGTTTTGATCAAAAATCACCCATATGGAATCCTTACCCCTAGGTGTATGAGGTATCCCAATAACAATGTCCATGGCTATCTCATCCCACTTCCATTCTGGAATGGATAAAGGTTATAGAAATCCAATAGGCCTCTGATGTTCCTCCTTAATTCTCTTACACATAAGGTACCGAGACATAAATATATAATTGATCACATCATTCCTAGCCAAAAGTAAAGATGTATCAAGTTATGATACATATTGGTAGGTGTAGGGTGAAAAAAACAAACTAGATTGTTTTCCACCATCCATTAATTCCTATATTATTGTCATGGAAACAACTATCCTGCATCAGAAGCACAACACTCAATCAGGTGACTGAGACGACTCACTCAAGGTCTCCCCGCCATAATGATTCCTTCTAAAATGATTACAATTCACATCTTCCACCTGTGAGAGTCTAACCTGATCATCCATAAGTGATCCATCCCAAAGATAATCTAGGAATACAAGTCCTCTAGCTATAACTTCATCCAAGTGCCTCTTAGAGAACAATATCATAAAGCACCTCTCTTCCTCTAACTCCTTTAATGCCCGATTCAAAAAAATTATGATCAAAGCATCTATAAACACATTTCCTTTTTAGGGTATATGTAGTATCAAAATAAAATGTCTAAAGATACTCCAATCATCATATTTTTCTAAAATTCAGATCCCTCTAGGTGTGAAGATATACATTAGGCTCTTATGTTCTGAATACACTATAAACCGCTCCCTGAAGAGGTAGTGGCACCATGTCTAAAGAGCATGCATCACTTATAGCAACTCAAGAGCATGAAGGGGATAGTTCTTATTATGAGGGAGTAACTTAAGAGAGTTATAATATTATACCTATCTACCTTACATATGAACACAACACAAACCCATACCTAAGGCATTGTCATAGACATCACAATAAACACACATTTCTGGAAGAATCAGTATTGTAGTTGAAGTCAATATTTCTTTCAACTCTTCAAAATATCTCTAGTAATGATCACACCAAACAAATTTCACACCCTTATGAGTTAACTCTTTCATAGGAAATACAAAATTAGAGGATTTATGAACAAAGGGAATGAAATAACCATAAATTCCCAAGAAACTATAGATATCCAATACATTTATAGGATAATACTAAGAGATCACCGCATGAATCCTCTCAGGATCCATCCCTTCTTAGAAATCACATTTCATAGAAATTTCAACTCTTGAATACATAACTAAAATTTGGACAACTTTCCATATATATGTTTTTATTTCAAGATTCCAAGTATGATATTCCAATACTCAACATGATCCTACTTCGATCTGGAATAACAAGGATATCATCCACATAGAAAACTATGAATGAATCTAAGAACTTGTGAAATATTTGATTCATCAAATCCATAACCATCGTAGGAGATTTAGCAAGTCCAAATAGCATAACAAGATACTCATAATTCCCATGCCTATTGATGTGGCCTCAAAATCACATGATTTTCTACCTCATTTATTAATATTTTCAACCATTTAATTAATTATTTATGATGTTTTTGTTTACTAATTGCACTTTAATAATTTCAATGTTAAATTTATTAATTAATCAATTTTTATAATTAATCTCGTACTTTTAGCTTTTAAAATTATTAATTCGGTCTTACTTAATTTTCTTGTTCATTATTTTTCCAATTACTTTTTAAGTAATAATTATGTTCGAACTTTTTGTCCTATGTTTTGTTTGTTTTAATTAATTAATCAATTTATTTTCATTGAATTAACTTAATATTTGTTTAATTTTTAATCTTTTGTGTTCTTTTTTTAATTCATTTGAACTTAAATATTTCAATTTTAATTTCTAGTGTAATTTAAATAATTAAATTAAATCTTTTTAATTTAATGTTTTAAACCATTTTATAAATCCAACACCGACTCTCATTGCAGATCTGAACTAGAATCCCTCAGGCAGATTTGGGGATAGGGTTTTTTTTAAAATTTATTGGGTTTAGGGTAAATATATTTAGGGATATGGGGTTGTTGAGCGCCACATGAAGTGGCGCTCAACACTTTGGGTGGCTAGCGCCACTTCAAGTGGCGCTTTTCCACCCCCTTTTTTTGGATTTTTTTTCTTTTTTTTTGTTTTTTGGTTTTTTTTGTTTTTTTTTTCTTTTTTTTTTGTTTTCTAGTTTTTTTTCTTTTTTTGTTTTCTGGTTTTGTTTTTTTTGCACCCCTCCCTTTTATTGTTTTTTTGTTTTGTTTTTTTTTTCACCTCATCCCTTTTTAATAAATAATTTCAAAATAAATAAATAAAATTTTAAAAATAAACTTATAAATATGTATTTAAAAATGTTAAATTAATTATTATTATATTTATAAATATATTTATAATTATAAAATTATAAAATTATATTTATATAGTTATAAACCTTATTTAATTATTTAATAAAATAATGAAATAAACCTTATATATAATTATTTATATAAATTTATAAATGTATATATAATTCTATAAATAAAAAATATGTATTAAATTAAAAATATATGGTTTATTTATATTTATATAGTTATATTATATAAAATATAAGGGTTTTTTTCGATTTGTGTGTTTTATTTATATATTTACATATAAATATTATAAATATTATAATTATAAATAGTTATATATATGTGTGTATATAAATATAATCATGTATATATATAATTAAAAATAAATATTTATAAATATAAATATATTTATATATATTTTTTAAATAAAAAATATATTTGTAATTACATAATTATAAACTAATCTTTATAAATAAATATTTATAATTATATAAATATGAATATATTTATAAATATATAATTATGAAAATATTGTTACATATATATTTAAAATTTATTTATAAATATATTTAATATTCATATATAAATAAATAAATATATATATGTGTAGAATTATATTTATAATTATATTTAGAATTATATTGTAATTATAGTTATACTTATATATTTATAATTATATATTTGTACATATATATATAATTTTAAATCTATAATTTATATTCTATGTTTACATAGTTATAAGTAATTATTTATAAAAAAATTTGAAATATTGTTAAACATATAGTCTTTCAATACCACCTACTTGAAACTTAAAAATGTTTCAAGTATGTGACTTTGAAAGCCTATAAAATATAATCTATATGACCAATATGAATGAAACTTAAAACATGTATTAAAAATATACTAAATAAATGAAAATAAAAAAATTACGTAAAAACTGTCGATAGAAAATATTTTATAGGCTTTCAAAACCACCTAGTTGTAACTTAAAAATGTTTCAACTATGCGACTTTGAACGCCTATAAAATATAATATATGTTACCAATATGAATGAAACTTAAAACATGAATTAAAAATATACCAAATAGATGAAAATAAAAAAAAATTATGTAAAAAATGTCGATAAAAAATATTTTATAGGCTTTCAAAACCACCTAGTTGAAACTTAAAAATGTTTCAACTTTGTGACTTTGAACACCTATAAAATATAATCTATATGAGCAATATGAATGAAACTTAAAACATGGATTAAACATATACTAAATAGATGAAAATAAAAAAAAATCGTAAAAAATGTCGATAGAAAATATTTTATAGTCTTTCAAAACCACCAAGTTGTTACTTAAAAATGTTTCAACTATGTGACTTTGAACGGCTATAAAATATAATATATATGACCAATATGAATGAAACTTAAAAAATGGATTAAAAATATACTAAATAGATGAAAATAAAAAAATTACGTAAAAAATGCCGATAGAAAATATTTTATAGGCTTTCAAAACCACCTAGTTGAAACTTAAAAATGTTTCAAGTATGTGACTTTGGAATTCTATAAAATATTATTATTTAATATATAATAATTAATTAGTTAGTAATATAATTATTAATTATTATTCGTCATTATAATTATTAATTATTAATGGTTAATTATTAATTAATTAATTACAAATTATTAATTTACATTTATAAATATATTTATTATTATATAATTATAAATTTAATGTTTTTAAATATTTAAGTAGTCGTGTAAAATATTTTTTGTCTACTATATGTATGTTTTTCTTTTCATTTTTCAAGAAATTATCAGATGTTTAGTCGGTGTGATAAATTTTGTCTATATTTTACTTGTACTTTATAATTTAATAGTTAATTGAAATCAGTTTGTATTTATTATATTTTTGATTTTCTTGTTATTTGACTTAAACAACAATTACTTATCATAGTGAATAAGTTTTTTAATATATACAACATTACATCCAAAAACATCAACGACGATGCCCCTCGGTACCACAACGCGGCGTCTGAATCTCACTTCCTCTCCGTTTCCGACGTCTGTGTCACTCTGGTGTCCTCTCTATAGGTTCCTCCTCTTCCGGTGCTTCTGGTGCCTCCCCATGGTGTTGTGTAGAGGACTGACCAAAACCATGTGAGGAGGACGCCCCAAAATCATTTGGGGTGCCATATGGCTCTGAAGCTCCTATAAATGGTAGAAATGTGGTACTAAAGAAGGCCTCGTCGGGAGGAGAGGGGGTCGCCATAAGCTGTGTGACTGCACCCAGATCGAAGTCCATAGTAGTCTGTGGAGACGCCATATGTGGTATATAAGCATCTCCATGCTGTGCAAAATCATCAGTCAGCTGGGCCGGATCATCTCTCTGTGGTGTGATGACATCTGCAGGAGCCACTCTTGGATGTTGATGTCATTGCCTCTGCCCCTCCGGATGTGCTCGTCTCTGTCATCCAGCTGGTGGCTATTATGGAGGTGTATCCTCCTTAGAAGGCATAGCAGGGACATCATCATCCTCAGATGCTTCTGCCTGAAGATATGGATCAGGATATATCTGTGGCTCCTCATCAAAAAAACTATCACGTATCAACCGAAGATGATCCAATAGAGCCACCACATCCCAATGAACTACCTCCTGTAGAATATATGCATGCTCCTGAGGTTGTGTGGAATGTGAAAGCTGACCAATGGCATCTTCCTGCAAATGAAATAACAATCAAATTAATATCAAAAATGAGTTAAAAAAAATTAATAAATCTTAGTAAACATACCAATCGCTGAATTCCAATCCCCTGACGTGTAAGGTTCATGATTGTGTGATGTCGATACCAGTGTGCATAATCCCCCTGATCAGATAAATGGGAGTGTGATGTGGTATATCCATGTGGAAAGATACTGAACCGGGCACGCTTGTCCCAAAGCTGGATATAAGATGCATGATGTCGCCGCCAATCTGTCGTCTGTCTACCTATAAGCACAATCGAATGTAACTCGGTAGACTGTTGTGGTGCCAAGGGAATATGCTGTATAAAACCGAACTGTCTCATGACCCGGTCTGGCTGGTGCCACTCAATGATGTGGAAGTGAATGAGTGGCACCACTGCAACACGATCTCCAGCCATAGTTGTGCAGTATAGTGGAAGTGATGCGTAGACATGACCTGTATAAGGATTCCATGAAACCTAAAATGTAAACTCAAAAAATAAGTCATATAGTAGCATGACAATGTTACTGAGATTATATTGAAATAACTTAAAATAGTGATAACAAAACAAATTTTCTTATAGAAAAGTACTGTTTAACTTACAACAACTAGCACTATAGCGTCGAATATCTGTCGGAAGATGTGCACACTATGTCTCGAAGTATGTGCAAACTTCTGAGACTGACTCCACCTGGTGAAAAAAGAGTAATCTACGGTAAGTTTATAAAAAAATAACAAAAGTACTAAATAACCGAAAGTAATGACGTAGACATACCATTGTCCCCGAGGACAGTCCTGAAGTAGCTCTGGTGCAAGCAGTGCGACAACTCGAGGAGAGATGTGTGGCAAACACTCTCAGGCCCACATCTGTACTAACACCATGAAACCTGAAATCTGATGTGAATCAGCCTGACAACTGGTTCAGAGAGATCTATACAGATGTGCTAATACAACGGACCCCCAACTGTATGTAGCCGTCTAATCCAGATCCTCAAGTAATGGGAGGTACATCATGTGTACCAAAGCAGTGGAGTAGTCGACGCACAACATGCCTCCGAGCAGCCGCAAAATGTATGCACGTGTGTGTTGAAGAAGCGTCTTCTCGTCTGCATCATCGGGAATGACACCAAAATGCTGATCAAGCCACCTCATGCGCAAGCGCGAACCCTGGAGGACACCCCGTCCGCCAATGACGTCAATGCCTAGCAGCCTCTGTATGACTACAGCCCAATCGCCAGTACTGGAACCCGTAACTGCATCTCCATGGATAGGTAACCCCAGCATGTAGGCAACATCCTCTAATATAATAGTCATCTCCCCCTCTGGGAGATGAAATGTGTGTGTCTCTGGCCGCCATCTCTCAACCAACGCAGCTATCAAATGATGGTCGATGGTCTTGAAGTCACACATAGCGACTCCATAAAAGCCTGCACGTCTAAGGTATGGACAAATAGATGCCGGTGGTGCCTCATGATGGAAACGATGTACTCTCTGAACATGAAGATGTCTAACAGGTCATCGCGCCAACACATCGCGTGACACGTGCGTCTCCTGGCCAGATAAAAGTGGCTGCTCCATCTGAATGTGCAAATAGTAAAACATTAATTTCATGTAAGATATGACATTTATCATGTAAGATATGAAATTTATCATTTAATATTGAAAGAATCATAAACACATTGGGTTATTTGTTGTCTCCCGTGTTGGGGTGTTGGGGTGAAGACGTTCGGAGTTTCCTCGTTTTTGTTTTGTGGTCACTGTAAGTTCATCTTTCATTATAAAAAACTAATGACATTTTCATTTAATAGTTCAAATGGTTTTGTTTTCTTATACAGGTACATTTATTTTTTTGAGTTGGTGTTGTCTATTTAAAGCTACTCATGTAATGTTGATCGTTCGATAAAAAATGTCACGTGAAATCGTGGTACATTTTCCAAAAGTTACCCTATATACAAGTAAGAAAAATATGATTAAAAATGGTGATGATGATAAAAATGATTACATGTACAAATTTTTAAAGTAACTAATAGAGTACATGATTCATTTTAACCATTAGATGATTTCCCTATGTGTCTAGGGAAACGTGTCTTCGTATGACCTTCCTGGTGACATATGCTGCACCGTCGTCCAGCTGGATGTTCACTAGGCCAATCCATCTCATTCCGAATATGAGTCGACTTTGGCCTCCCTTTAGGTCAAAGTCTATTGTTGTTCGGTAGAAGTGTGGGTACACCATCAGGCAGCCGAAAATTCTGATATTCCCCGATTGGCATCCACGGAGTACTGTATCAGGAGTTGATGCTCTCGAGTCGATAAGACAGATCAACGAACTGCTCCTAAGATACGTGTACGTAAGCACATGCAGAAATCACATGACTGCAGGGATATCTCAGTGCCTTAAAGTTGTCACAATCACAGTAATGCTTCTCCAATAAAACAACTCACACACGACCATTGCTACATGCCACAGCATCACCGAGCTCAGTGACCTGAAATCGTTTCCCTGAACGATTAAATGCAGTTACACGGTAATTTTCGGCCTCCTGAAGAACTGTATCTAGCTCGCTTTGGAAATGGTGTCCATAGCGCATCCCTCTGTTCAAGCCCTCTTCATCTTGCTTTCATCGTTCCAGAAAGCACTTTACACTACGATAGAAGGTCTCTTGTACCAACCCTGAAATTTAGATTTATGACATTATAAAAATATTATATTATAATAGTAGCTCTTCTGAGTAACATATATTCAAATATTCGTATTTACCTGTGATAGGTAGTTTTCGAACTCCCTTGAAAACTCCATTTATACATTCTACGATGTTGTTCATCATATGACCATATCTCCTCCCATCATCATATGCCAACGACCATTTCTGCTTTGGAATTTGCATCATGTAATCATACACTTCCGGATTCACTCTGTGAATATCTTGAAGAAGCTCCTCTATCCTTTGTTTTTGAGGCTCATATGCTATCATACAAGCAGTCATCTGAACAGTTATAAAAATAACTATTGTAACATCTCCAAATGATAAAGGGTTAAATGACTAAATGATATGACTCATGTCAACAAGGTGCACCTTCCTTTTCGGGAGCCTACTTGATTAAAACTCCATAGTTAAGCATGCTTGGCCTGGAGTAGTGATCAGGATGGGTGACCTCATGGGAAGTTTCTCAGGGTGTGTGTGAGTGAGGAAAAAACACACTGAAAAGGACATGTGTTGGCCTGTGGGGACTGTCATTAGTCAGATGACCCGTTCAGGCATGTGGGTGGACCCTAGGGTGGGCCCCACGTGTCTATGGGGCAACTGGTGGTACCTTGTGGGCCAAGACCCGACGACCATGTTAAGGCGGGGTGGATGTGTTGTCCCCGGTACCCGGTTGTCACATTTGGTATCAGAGGAGGAACCTAGCCTTAAGTGCGGTGCACTGCCTGGGTTGAGATGTATGGCCCACAACGAGGGCGTTGTGCTCTAAAGGGGGGGTGATTGTAACATCCCCAAATGATAAAGGGTTAAATGACTAAATGATATGACTCATGTCAACAAGGTGCACCTTCCTTTTCAGGAGCCTACTTGATTAGAACTCCACAGTTAAGCGTGCTTGGCCTGAAGTAATGATCAGGATGGGTGACCTCCTGGGAAGTTTCTCAGGGTGTGTGTGAGTGAGGACAAAACACACTGGAAAGGACACATGTTGGCCTGTGGGGACTGTCATTAGTCAGATGACCCGTTCAGGCATGTGGGTGGACCCTAGGGTGGGCCCCACGTGTCTGCGGGGCAACTAGTGGTACCTTGTGGGCCAAGACCCGACGGCCATGTTAAGTCGGGGTGGCTGTGGTGTCACCGGTACCTGGTTGTCACAACTATGACAAAAACATTTTAAACAGAAAATGATGTTCATACAAATTTTTATGATTTCCTTTTTCATCGACTCATTCTTGAACTTCTTTTGCAAATTGCTGGCAATGTGTTGAATACAATATCGATGATGGGCATGTGTTGGCCTGTGGGGACTGTCATTAGTCAGATGACCCGTTTAGGCATGTGGGTGGACCCTAGGGTGGGCCCCACGTGTCTGCGGGGCAACTGGTGGTACCTTGTGGGCCAAGACCCGACGACCATGTTAAGTCGGGGTGGCTGTGGTGTCACTGGTACCTGGTTGTCACAACTATGACAAAAACATTTTAAACAGAAAATGATGTTCATACAAATTTTTATGATTGCCTTTTTCATCGACTCATTCTTGAACTTCTTTTGAAAATTGCTGACAATGTGTCGAATACAATATCGATGATGGGAATAGGGTGGTCTCCACGAAAGACCCTCAGACTGTATCGCCTCCTTGATTGCACGGTGGTGATCAGAAATAAGACAAATCCCTTCTGCATCCGTAACAAACTCTCAAAGACATGCCAGAAACCAACTCCATGATGAGAAGTTCTCTTTCTCCACAATTACAAATGCTATAGGCCGAGGGGCTCGATTTCCATATTGTGTGGTGGAAATCAATAAAGTTCCAGTATACTTTCCATACAGAAATGTGCCATCAATCTGTATGAACTGCTTGCAATGTCTAAAAGCCGCCACACATGGTAAAAATGTCCAAAATAATCTATCAAACACAACCATTGAGCGGTCAAGTTGGTTCTATTGGTTAACATATTCAACTGTATGTAACCGATAGACTATTTGATTATTGTGGCATAGAAGCTCCAACAGTTGTGTTAAAACTTGATAAGAGTCATCCCAATCACCATACACTTTCGCAATAGCCTTTTGTCGTGCTGCCCATGCCTTCCAGTAAGAGATTTGATACCCAAAAATCTTTTTGATTCGCTCAATGACTAGAACCATAGGGACATCTTGACATGATCTAATCATTTCAACAATAATAGTTGAAACAAACTCAACATCTAATGAAGAGTGTTCCTGTGCCAAGTTTGGGTTCACACAAGTGTGTGGAGTAAATCTAGTGATGCGCCAGCTGTGAAAAGTGTTATCAATAATAGCTCACAGACGCATTTGACAGTTCGATTCATATTTGTCACAACGGATCAAATAGTAAGATCTCTTTAACTCTTCTACAACATATGAGTAATGTCTTTCAACGTGATATTGTTTTATCACATTTTTCATTGCTTCTTTTCTCTCAAACTCTCTGCCAATATACATAACACCATTATCTGACACTCAATTTGTGCCACCAATGATTCCTAGAAATTCTGAACTGGGAGTAATAACCGAATAATCAAATTCTGGCAAGTGATTCATGCCTTCAGTCGACCATGAAGCCAATAGTGGAGGATGGTTCAATGGTCGGTTGAACCTCACATGAGTTGGTACAGACTGATCTTCTGCATTCTCTTCTTCTTCTTCAAATTCCTCTTCATCTTCTTCTTCAAAATTGTCATCATCCTAAAATTCACCAACCAATGCATCTAAAGTATGTGGAGGACTATCCATTGAAACTGTGGCCAATGGAAATGATGGAACAACTACCGATGCTGATGGAACTTCTTGATGTGAAGGAGCATATGACATAGTCTCATGAATTTGAGATGGGTCAACTTCCAATGTCAATGGAACCTCCATTGTAGCTATAGTGAGATACAACTCCATCATTTGATTCTCAGGTATATACTTAACCAATGAAAGTATATATTCCCAATCATAATCATCATTTACCGGTAGGGCACATGCCAAAACCTATCTATAAATTGGAGATGTCTGAATGTGATGGACTCTATCACTTGATTCCTCGCTAGTTTTAACTTCCGATGAATTTTCCTTTGCACTTCTTCCAAAGTAGTACATCCTCCAAGAATCACAACAGCTTCTAGATGTATACTATCATACATCCTTGTTCTGTCTCAATTATTTAATAGTTTCAATAAATATAGGCAGCGACCATCTTTTTTATCTAAAAGAAACCATTGTTATTAATTAAATCTGATTAAAGAATCACTACTGGAAATTGGGACTATACCCATGGTTTTGTGAAAAACCGTAGGTATAGGTCCCCCCCTATACCCACGGTTTTCCAAAACCATGGGTATAAGATAGTATGGGAACCTATGCCCACGGTTTTGTCAAAACTGTGGGTATAGGTCCCATATACCCACGGTTTTGACAAAACCGTGGGCATAGGTTTTTTTGTGAAGACCTATACCCACGGTTTTTAAAAACTGTGGGTATAGGTTTCCCGCGTTATGGCGGGGGGAAATGGGAAAAAAATTGGGTGGGAAGAAATAAATTTTATACGGGAACAATGTTTTAAATAATATAATTATAAGGATTCCAATATTTATTAATATAAATTCATTAGCTTCGATGGTTTAGTTCTCTATTCGGTTCTCTGAAGTGCGGGGTTCGAATCTCGTCGGAGGAAATTTTCAAATATTCCGACAATATTAATATAAGTATAAAATCATATGATTATATAAACAAAATCTGCGTAGCATAGTTGGTTCGCTGCTCAACTCCGCCCCTCCAGGTCACGCGATCAAAACCCGAGGGTGGCGTTTTTTTAAAATAACAGCATACGTATTAATATATTATAATAAAACTATCTGAATATACATGAAAATACGTCAACTCGGTTGGTCCTGCGTTGTGTTGCGGAGCTGAGTCTTGTGTATGGTGCGGGTTCGATTCCCACTGCCCGCGATTTTTGAGAATTTTAAATTTCCCACAGTTTGCAAACCGTGGGGTTAGTTCCATGCCATGATTTACACCAGCATGTTGGTGTGTGAAACACCTATACCCACAGTTCTACAAAACCGTGGGTATAGGTCAAGACCCCTATACCGACGATGTTCCATCCCACAGTTCCCAAAACCGTGGGTATAGCCTATACCCACGGTTTTGGGGGCTATACCCACGGTTTTGAACCGTGGGTATAGGTTGTTTTTTCAGTAGTGAATCAATTTATATATGCATGCTTCTAGTAATTTAGGTTGGAATCATAATCCCTCCACCAAATCAATATGTTCAAACCATATTGATGTGTAACTATTTAAACAACCCACAAGTTTGTGTTACTTACCCAAAAATAGAAGTCAAACATATTTATACATATCCACATGCATTATATGCATGAGGTACATGAACACGTCATGTAAAAGCATAGAGTTATATGAAATTGAAAATCTCCACATGAGTAAGCCCGGAGCGACAGATAGCCAACCCCATTCACTTTCCTAGATAAGGCAAGCCTTGAGGAAAGTAGGTGGTCCGACCCAAAGCCCCTCTACCCGGGGATACTTTACTCAAGAGAGAAATCATTTCATGACAACTCTAACACTTAATATGCAAAAAATATATTGAACTACTAAATTCAAGTTCATAACTTCAATTACAAACTGAGGTCAAGGCAGATTGGAAACTAAATTCATTATCATACTTAGAATGTAATGCAAAGGTATATTCCAGAAGCAATTTACTACTACTAAGCTAATTAATATAACTACTTCGCTGATTAATATAACTACTTCACTGATTAATATAACTACTTCTCTAATAACCTCATGAGAATTAATTAATAACCTAATTAAAATTAATTAATTACCTAATTATGATTAATTAATTACCTAATTATGATTAATTAATTACCTAATTATGATTAATTAATTACCTAATTATGATTATTTAATAACCTAATTATGATTATTTAATAAACTAATTATGGTTATTTAATAACCTAATTATGATTAATTAATAACCTAATTATGATTAATTAATAACCTAATTATGATTAATTAATTACCTAATTATGATTAATTAATTACCTAATTATGATTAATTAATAACCTAATTATGATTAATTAATTACCTAATTATGATTAATTAATTACCTAATTATGATTAATTAATAACCTAATTATGATTAATTAATTACCTAATTATGATTAATTAATTACCTAATTATGATTAATTAATTACCCAATTATGATTAATTAATTACCTAATTATGATTAATTAATTACCCAATTATGATTATTTAATTAAATAATTATGATTAATTAATAACCTAATTATGATTAATTAATTACCTAATTATGATTAATTAATTACCTAATTATGATTAATTAATAACCTAATTATGATTAATTAATTACCTAATTATGATTAATTAATTACCTAACTATGATTAATTAATTACCTAACTATGATTAATTAATTACCTAACTATGATTAATTAATTACCTAATTATGATTAATTAATTACCTAATTATGATTAATTAATAACCTAATTATGATTAATTAATAACCTAATTATGAATAATTAATAACCTAATTATGAATAATTAATAAATTAATTGTGATTAATTAATTACCTAATTATGATTTAATCATTACCTAATTATGATTATTTAATTACCTAATTATAATTATTTAATAACCTAATTATGATTAATTAATAACCTAAATATGATTAATTAATAACCTAATTATGATTAACTAATAACATAATTATGATTAATTAATTACCTAATTATGATTAATTAATTACCTAATTATGATTAATTAATTACCTAATTATGATTATTTAATAACCTGATTATGATTAATTAATAACCTAATTATGATTTTTTAATAACCTAATTATGATTATTTAATAACCTAATTATGATTAATTAATAACCTAATTATGATTAATTAATAACCTAATTATGATTAATTAACTACCCAATTATGATTAATTAATAACCTAATTATGATTAATTAATTACATAATTATGATTAATTAATTACCTAATTATGATTAATTAATTACCTAATTATGATTAATTAATTACCTAATTATGATTAATTAATAACCTAATTATGAATAATTAATAACCTAATTATGAATAATTAATAACCTAATTGTGATTAATTAATTACCTAATTATGATTTAATCATTAACTAATTATGATTATTTAATTACCTAATTAGGATTATTTAATAACCTAATTATGATTATTTAATAACCTAATTATGATTAATTAATAACCTAATTATGATTAATTAATAACCTAATTATGATTAAATAATTACCTAATTATGATTAATTAATTACCTAATTATGATTAATTAATTACCTAATTATGATTAATTAATTACCTAATTATGATTATTTAATTACCTAATTATGATTATTTAATAACCTAATTCTGATTAATTAATTACCTAATTATGATTATTTAATTACCTAATTATGATTAATTAATAACCTAATTATGATTAATTAATAGCCTAATTATGATTAATTAATAACCTAATTATGTTTAATTAATTACCTAATTATGATTAATTAATTACCTAATTATGATTAATTAAATACCTAATTATGATTAATTAATTACCTAATTATGATTAATTAATTACCTAATTATGATTAATTAATTACCTAATTATGATTAATTAATAACCTAATTATGATTATTTAATTACCTAATTATGATTAATTAATTACCTAATTATGATTAATTAATAACCTTATTACAATTAATTAATTATCTACTTATGATTAATTAATAACCTAGTTATAATTAATTAATAACCTAATTATAATTAATTAATTAATTAACTAACTAATCATTTCATTACCTAATTATATTTTAAAAAACTATACTATTTATATAATACAAATATTATATACTAATTCTATAAATTAAACAGCTAAATTATTAAATCAAAATATTAAATAAATTTAAAGAAAGATTTACCTCAAAGTTGTGGAGACATAGCTACACAGGCAGAGCAACCGGAAAGGCAAGGCTACGCAGGCAGAGAAACCAGAGAGGCAAGACGCACATATTTTTAGAGAGAGAACTTTGAGAGAGAGAGAGAGGAGGGGAAGTGAAGAGATGAGAAATGGGGTGGACGAGGGGTCCTATTTATAGGAAGTGGGGATGTTTCGGCGCCACTTGAAGTGGCGGCGAATGGAGAGGAAGGAAGGGGGCAGCTGCCCGTTTTTTTATTACTTCAGCGCCACTTCAAGTGGCACTGAAGGGTTCCACTACCGAAATGGACGAGCGCCACTTGAAGTGGCGCTCGACCTCCTATTCCTTTGAGCGCCACTTCATGTGGTTCTCAAAGACCCCATTTTCCTAAATTATTGAACCATTAACCCATTAAAAAAAACCTGAGTCACAAAATCTGCCAAGCCCTCGCCATCGACCCGATATCTAAAGCTCACCACCAAGTTTGTGTCGCCAGATGAAGCATCTGCCACCAGATCTGAAATCGAGCCTCCTCAGATCAGCCGAGGAAGACAGATGTAGCCTTTCCGCCGTCACCCGAAGCCACAACCCACCGCGGCCTATTCCCGCTGGTCACCGCTGGCTGCCACTGAGGAGCTAACCGGTCACCGTTGCTGAAGTGGAGGAGGGAGCCGCAGCCGTGGTGGATGCCTTCTTGGAGGAGGCTTCTCGAGGTGAAAAAATAAATAACTAAACCCGAAGGAGGGGGGAGGTGAATTCGATAAAATAAAAAGAAACAAAAAATAAATAAATAGAACTAAATTTATAATAATAATAAAAAGTTATAATAACAATATTAATTAATTTAATATAATAGTTTTTATAAAAATATAATTGAATAATTATAAATAACAATTTAACATTTCCATTAATCTAATAATGGTAATTATAATTAAATAAATAATTATTCAATTATAAAAGTTAAATCTTTTAATAACATTAAATAATGTCTTAATTTATATCAGTTTTAAATATGCAATTATGAACCAATCCCGAAGACCTGTCCAGGTTCACCTTAAAATTTTTAGTTAAGCGGTTAGAAGGGATATTCTCAAGTAACAAGGATTGGAGGTGACAACAATGGGTGTTTGGTTATTTCTATCATACCAAAGTTAAGTTGGTGGAAAAGTTGGTGACAAATAGAGTACAATAGAGGACTTAAATTCAAAGGAATCCAACTAGAAGGGGGGTCATTCATGACATTCATTTTGATCATTTTCTTGGAGACCCAAAGAGAGATTCAGGAGCAAAGGCAGTGATTTCCTTTAGTTGCTTGTTGTTTAATTCTGGTTGAGTGCAGTTAGAGTTTTTATTTGAGTTTGGTTCAATCTTGGTATAATTGGTCTGATGCGTTATTTATTAGGTTCTATTTGGATTGTCTAAGTTTCGGTTGGTGTGTGACGATCCTTGCGCACCATGTTTGTGAAGTCTGCTACACCCGAGGTAGGTGGTTCCATGATTAATTATTATTTGACTAATTAATTTTCAAGTTTTATTAATTCAGCATGTTATTTAATTAATCTGTGTAGTGTGAAATTGTTTCTTTATGAAGTTTTATTTGCATTGAAACTGTTTAGTGAATTGTTTATGTAATGCATGTGTTTTCTGTTGGGAACTCTATTGGTGATTTTTTTTTTAAATTGTGTGGTTGACTTATTAATTTGCACAAGTGGTGTGAATGATATATATATATATATATATATATATATTGGCGTCGTGTGCGTTTGGTCTTAAAAGATGGTTTGTGTGAGTTTAATGGTTAACACCAAATGGTTCATTTTAAATTGTTTTATAAGCTTTTACTTTTTCACTGTTTATTATTGTTTTGTGAATTGTGCAGTGTGTGAGTTAGGGAGTGTGGATGATGTGATTTATATTTTGGCATGTGACAGAATATGATTTATTTTGGAAAGGGGTTTTTGAATAACCTTTTTCCCTTTTAGAGTTTGGTGACATGTTTGAAAACTGTTTACTAAGTTCTATTTGGGGTTTGCTTAATTATCAAATAGTTTTTGTTAAACTATGCACCTAGTGTAATTTAATGTGCAGGTAGTGCAGATTAACTTTTAAAAAGATTTTGGTGTGCGTATGGTTTTGAAAGAGGGTTTGGGTGTGCAAATTGTGTTTTTGCGTGTGTAAACACCCTGTTTGGCTTTTACACATTATTGTGACAGGTGACTTGAACTTGAAACTTGATTGAGCACAAAATGAAAATCCCGGGTAGCTAGGAGGGTGGACTAGACTAGTGAGTTAGTGTTCCGGAGGTGACTCGACCTGGTTCCACTGGCAGGACTGAAAATTGCAACACTAACTAAACATATGCTTCTCTAAGGTTCGTGGCCTTCTAAGCCACGTTTTCTGATGGTCGTGGACTTCTAAGCCATATTTTCTAAGGGTCATGGCCTTCTAAGCCATGTTTCACCGAGACACAAAGATCTAGGGACCCAAGCTAGCTAACACCCATGCGACCTCTCCCCTGTTAGTGCTCATTTGTTACTTTATGCTCCTCAGTGTGACACTTTGGTTATTTTAAAAAGTAACGGTGTGTGTTTTAATTTAATTTGTTCCATCTGAGACTGTTTTCCTAAAACCCATTTTTTTAAACTGTTCAATCATTTACTTCCTTGCTTTAATTAAAACTACAAATTTATTTGTCATTTAATAATTATGTGTGGAACCTTTTTATTGGGTGACGTCCTACTGGGCTTTTAGCTCACACCCTACATACACCTTTGGGTGTATGTAGACATTGCTTCTTGTGTATTCCTGGTTGTGACATCATGCTCAGTGATGGTGGTTCGGGTTGTAGTTGGTCTTCTCATGCAGAATGGTGTTGATGTGGCCTCTCTTTTGTCAGGAGGTTTGAGTCAGAGTTTTAGTTTCCACTTTCGTCTTTTCTTTTTAGCTATTGGTTCAAGTTGTAGACTTTAAACCTATTTATAGTTTAAAGGCGCTTTTGGTTGTCTACTTCTAGTTTTAGTTTATTTATCTCGCTATTTGTTTTTATATCTTTTATTTCGGGTAAACTGTTCCCACATGTTACTCTTGGTACCCGGGCACTTGTGCCAGCCCGTGGGGATCGGGAACGCCCTTCGGGTCTTGCCGCAGACCAGGTCGGGCGCCGGGTCGGATGGCAACCCGGCCTAGTTCGTGACACGTGTACTCATCCAAATTATGAAAATTTATTAAAATTTATTATTATATTATACAAACCCTTGAGACGTGTACCATAGTGTAGGCGTAAAGATGAGACACAACACGTGATAGGTGTTTTATATATGTGTGTTTAATTTAACATCTGCGTAATGAATGGGAATTCACCGGGTTGCCTCCAAGGTACAATTTATGTACAAAGATAATTTTAAATGAATTTATTTGTTTAAAATTATGATGGATGAGAATCTCAAGGAAATTCAAAAAAAGGGTTGAAGATAAAAGGATTGATTAATTAAAGATAATTAATTGATTCGAGCGTGATTTATCTTAAACAAGAACGATTAAAGAATTGAATTCCAGTTTTATTTATGTGTAAATATCATTTCATGTATGGATGATCATGAGCTAGACCAAGACCTTTGTATGTGAATGGTTTATTTTAATTTATTTATTTAAATTAAATTTGTTGGCCTATGAGCCTTCTCCTCATTAATATGTAGGGCCTGCGTGCCCAAGGTTTCTTTTATGTAAAACCACCTTTTTACCCCTTACCTGCATGTGAGATAAATTCATATGTAATGGATGGATCTCCCAAGCTAATGGAGGCGACTCAAGTTAAGATACAAGGCGAAACCAATCCAAGGAGATACAAAGGTGGACATGTGGATAGAACATGCTCATGATCCTACCATTTATTTTATTTTTGTCAGTTACATGGTTTATTTATTGTGGGTGTGTTGTCACGATCACACAATTAATGAATTAAACAAGCATGCAAGATTGAACTAAAATAAAGATCGGCTTATGTGTAAATATTATCTTAGACATGGTTAATCACTTAAGTATATCCCACTTAATATTAAAAATCATGTAATCAAATATAATAAAATGGAAATTTACTTAGAAGGATAAAATCCCTCAAAGAAATATTAAGTCGGTATAGCCTTCCATAATCTTGGTTAGAATCGAACCATAATTCAAAGTGCTTGACCAACCCTAGTTGGGGTGCTTTCAATTATCAGGGAATTATAATTCAAGGTTTTGGGTTGACTTGACTTGGTTCACATCAAGGGTTGACTACCACATCTGGAATTGTTGTGGCCAAGAGGCAAAGGTTGAGGAAATCCAAAATAAAAGGATTTTAGGATTGGGGAGTCCACTCAACGGATCAAGGAGCTGCAAGTTAATGCAGTTGTAATTTGGAATTCCTGCCTAAAACCCTTCAAGTTGCTCAACCAAACCTATTTGGGGTAATGAAAGGGGCAATATGGATCCTTACCACTATAATATTCAGACAACAGAATATTCCGAAGTTAATGGTGAGAGCTATTGGATTTCGATAAAATAGTGGGAGACTAATAAGTATTAATTTATTTATTTGTCTCGGTTTTATAATAAAGTAATAAACCTTTTCTCATCTTAATTTCTAGAAATGACAAGAAAAATAACTTCAAACATATCATTATGAACCATACTCGAGAAAGAAAACCTTCTCACCAACACCAATTTCCAAGAGTGGCAGAGGCGTTTACACGTCATCCTTTGCCATGAAAGGAAATTTTATGTGCTGGAAGAACTTGTTCCAGTTGTGCTTGGAAAAGAGGCCAGTGATGAGGAAATATCTCTCTATGCGAAACATATGGATGATGCCACAGATGTCCAGTGTTTCTTGTTATCAGCCATGTATAATGAGCTCTTGAAGCAACATAAAAACATGGACGCGTATAGTATGATGTCTCACCTTAAGGATCTCTACCAAGAGAAGGTGAGGCAAGAGAGATATGAGATCTCCAATGATTTGTTTACAAATAAGCTTGGAGAGTCTACGCTATCTTGGCCTCATGTAGTCAAGCTTATTGGCTACATTGAACACATGTACATCTTAGTGATTAAATTCCCGGATGAGTTGCGTACAGATCTCATCCTATCATCACTACCTAAGACCTTCTCTAGATTTATTGTCAATTATAACATGATCAATAATGAGAAGAGTATATCAAAACATCTAACCTTAATTTTCTAGGTAGATAAGAACATGGGGTGTGACAAACCCGCATTCCTTATAGTGAATAAGAAAAGGAAGGACAAGGCAAAGGGGCCAAAGACTTATAAACGGTCTGAAGCCCCCGAGAGTCATCCCTCTAAGAAGGAGAACATCCAGAGGTAGGGAAAGGAATGGGAGGCGGTGTATTTTTCATGTGGCAAGAAAGGCCACTGGAAGAAGAACTGCACCCAGAA
Source organism: Viscum album (assembly GCA_963277665.1). Classification (NCBI taxonomy): domain Eukaryota; kingdom Viridiplantae; phylum Streptophyta; class Magnoliopsida; order Santalales; family Viscaceae; genus Viscum; species Viscum album. The sequence goes on along the minus strand of OY728130.1, from coordinate 1,191,367,170 downwards.
GCATGGGGACACTAAAGTTGCATTCGTTATTGAGTGTAATCTTTCTATTTCTACACATTGGGTTTTAGATACAACTTGTGGGGATCACATATGTATTCAAATGCAGGAACCAAGTATATTTAGAAATATTTCCAAAGGAGAGGTGGATCTTCGAGCTGCCAATGGTGTAAGGATGGCTGCATTGGCTATTGGCGATTACCACCTCTCACTGTCGACTGGGATGATTTTGGTTTTACATAACTATTATTATGTTCCTAGTGTTACCAAGAACAAAATTTCTGTATCTTGTTTGGATATGGATGGATTTATTTTCAAGTTTGGAAATAAGGGTTGTCTCTTTTATAAGAACAACGTATGTTATGGTATGGAACATTTAAATAATGGTTTGTATGTATTAAATAATGAAAACCAAGTGTTGGCAATCAATAATGAAACAAACTCACATGACTCATACATCACCTAGTTGTGGAATCACCATATCGGTCATGTAAATGAGAAGCGCTTGACAAAGCTCTACCAAGATGGTTATTTAGACTCTACTGAGCTAAAACCACTTGATAGATGTCACGATTGTTTACAAGGTAAAATGACCAAGCCGCCTTTCAGTGGACATGGTGAAAGGGCCACATAGATTCTAGGATTTTTGCACACGGATGTATGTGGACCATTTCTAGTAGAAGCTAGAGGTGGATATTATTACTTCATTAATTTTACTAATTATTTGAGTAGATATGGATATGTCTACTTAATAAGGTATAAGTCAGAAGACTTAGAGAAATTTAAGGAATTCAAGAATGAAGTAGAGAATCATCTTGGTAAGAAGATAAAGAAACTTTGATCAGATCGAGGTGGAGAATATCTGAACCAAGAGTTCATCGATCTTCTACGGGAGTCTGGGATTATATCTTAGCTCACTCCTCATTATACACCAAAGTGGAATGGTGTTAGTGAAAGGAGGAACTGAACCTTGTTGGACATGGTGAGGTCGATGATGAGTCATACAGATCTTCCATTATACTTTTGGGGATATGCATTACAAACTACAACATACACATTAAACTGAGTACCAACTAAGGTGGAAAATGGAATTCCCTCCGAGTTATGGAATGAAAAGAAACCCATTTTGTCGCACACACAAGTATGGAGATGCGAGGCATTTATTAAGGCCTTCTCAAGCAACAAACTAGCACCCCATAGCATGAGGTGTATCTTTATAGGATATCCCAAGGAAACGAAAGGATCTTACCTATATAAACCTTCAGACAAGAAAGTTACTGTCGCCAGGCAAGCTGTCTTTCTTGAGAGGGAGAACATCCTCAAAAGGTATAGTGGGATCAAAAGTTACTTTGATGAAGTTGATGCTCAAGATACACTGGAGTTGTTACAGGAACAAGTTCCACAGGTCCCCGTGGAAGAGGTTCCAGAAACACAAGTAGTGTTTAGGAGCTCAAGAGAGGTAAGGGAACCAGAGGGATTTGGTTTCCTAGTCACCGAGGATGGTGAATCATTATTGTTGGACAATGATAAACCTCTCTCCTATAAGGAATCAGTAGAAATATTAGAAGATGCAAGATGGATAGAAGCTATGAATTCTGAGATGGATTCCATGTATCAAAACCAAGTCTGGGTTCTGGTCGATGAGCCAATTGATGTAAATCCTTTTGGATGCAAATGGGTATTCAAGAGAAAACTGGACATGGAAGGTCAATTTAACACCTATAAATCAAGGCTAGTGGCTAAAGGATTCAGACAGTGTCAAAGAATTTAATATGATGAAACCTTCTCACCACTTTCTGTGTTTAAATCCATAAGAATCATAATTTCCATAACATCTTACCATGACTACAAGATTTGTCAAATGGATGTCAAAACAACATTCCTTAATGGGAACCTTCAGGAAGATGTCTATATGACACAACCAAAAGGGTTTGTGACCCCAGGTGAAGCCAAACGGGTTTGCAAGTTGCATAAATCCATTTATGTATTAAAGAAAGCATCAAAGTCATGGAACATTCGATTTGATGAAGCCATAAATGAATTTGGTTTCATTAAGAACAAATGTGATCCATGTGTTTATAAGTGGTTTAATGGGAATGTGATCGTTATACTAGTGGTATATGTTGATGACATATTTACCAGTCTTACAGTTAGTTAAGGACTAGTTGAACAAGTGTTTCTCTATGAAGGACTTGGTTGAAGCAGCCTATATTCTAGGGATCAAGATCATTCGTGATAGATCCAAGAGGATGATTGGACTAAGTCAGGGTACATACATTGAACAGATACTAAAGAGATTTAGTATGGAACAATACAAGAGGGGATTAGTTCCAGTGTCACATGGCCTACATCTTTCTAAGAAAATGTGTCCACAGACACAATAGGAGAAAGATAGAATGAGTGAGATCCCATATGATTCAGCTATAGAATCCATCATGTATGTTATGTTATATACCAGGATTGATTTTTCCTATTCACTGAGCATGGTAGGAAGATATCAAGAAGATCTAGGAGAAAAACATTGAACTACTGTTAATAATATCCTTAAGTATCTGAGAAGAACTAAGGATATGTTCCTGGTGTATGGAGGAGGTGAGGAGCTTGTCATCAGAGGGTATGCTGATGCTGGTTTTCAGATAGATTAGAATGATCTGAAGTCACAATCTGGATATATTTTCTGTCTCAATAGAGGATTTGTGAGTTGGAAGAGTTCAAAGTAGCCAGTTGTTGCCGATTCTACAATGGAGTCCGAATATATAGAGGATTATAATATAGCCAAGGAATCCATATGGATTCAGAACTTTGTCCAGGAGCTTGATGTGGTGACTAGCAGTAAAGATTCAATCACGTTGTATTGTGATAATATTATAGCGGTGGATCTTGCAAAAGAACCAAGGTCATATCAACAGAAAAAGAACATACTCCATAAGAATCACCTCTTGAGGTATTTCTATCAAAGGGGTGAAGTTGCAGTGAGTATAGTGTCCATGGAAGAGAACATGGCGGACCCCATGACTAAATGACTATCTTAGTAGAAGCATGAATATAATGTGAGAGCTAGCAAGTTAAAGGTTGTTAGTAGTTGGATCTATTCCAAGTGGGAGTCTGTTGGAGTTGGTGGCCTAGAACCAACTAATTTGTACTTTATTCATTAATAAATACCTTATCACATATTTATTGCTCTTCTACATGACAATGCATGTGATAATTTCCTAAGGATAACTGTTTCATTAAAGGGTCATAGCGGATCCCTGCTATGATGGGAACCCAGAAGTTCCATAACATTGTTCTTAAATATATGTTCTATGGTCGGAAGATGTTATTTGAGGGACAAAAATAATACATGCCATTAGGGGTGAGGACTCATAAAACTTTGAGGCACCTTCTCATGGTGTGCGCCCTTGATAATATCCAAGAGGATATTATGAGAACGAGACCTGCCAGTAGGAAATCCACATTTCATAGTGTCATTGGATGTTCCTATATGTGGACGTGTGTATTGGTCCTTAGACTTTAATATTATTATTAATGTGTATTAAAACTCACACACTAAGATGTATTTATGAAAATTGTGACGACACACTATTTGCAGCGAGGTAGTATACGTTGGGTGCATCACGAGTAATACTGCATTAATAGATAATGCAAGAAATGATTTGTCCCTTCTGTTCCATAACAGAAGTAGATATCTCAGGTCCTTTGATGGAATTAATATAGCCCAAATAAATCCATGGACATGGTAAGGTATGGGCGAGTTCAATTATGGGAATTCAAAGAAAGAATAATCGATCACATGGGTTGATGTCACTAGAATGTAACCCGCTTGATTAGAGATATCGAGACAAAGGGATTACATTACACGGTAAGCATTTGTAGGAGGTGACACATCATTGTGGCTTTAACTTCTTTCTCTATGGGTGCCTTGGCGTGTTGCTAGATGCTAACCTTGGACTTTAGGCAATCTCTGCCTAATACCACTGAGAAAGAGGCCTAGAGGGTCACACACTAAGTGTGTCCATGTTTCTCAAGTTAAATATTAATTTAACAAGTTGAATAAAGATTATTCTCGACTGTGTTTTAATAATTATTCAAGGATGCCTGATCGCATTTATTTCGACACTATTTATTTGAAATAATATATTGTGGGTGAAATAATATATTTATTAGCAAGTAATGTAGTTACATTTATTTCAGAAATAAATAGCCATTATCCAAGGTCTAATAAATGTGGTGGAGGAAATAAAGGAAATGAAAAACAAGTACACACCATGCATTAATGATTACATGCCGTGTAGTTTTTTTAGTTGGTATTTTAAGGAAATAATATTGTTTTATTAAATGATTTTATTATAATCAGCATGCGTGCATGTCAAGGAATTAATGATTCGACATGGGGGTTTTCAATAAGAGTTAATGAAATAAATAAAACGTGTAACACGTTTATTTATTTTCATAACCTCAAACCCAATTATAAATATCCTAACAACCCCAACACTTTTCCCCAATCACTGTACAAAACAATTCTGGAGAATTCTCTCAAGGCCTAAATAACTCCTTCATCCAAGAATGCTCTCAAGACCGAGAGAGATCCACCCCCACCAGATCAAGGCGATCAAAGGAGAACATTGCGAGCGAAGGTTCTTCTGCGCTAGCACATGGAGATCCCTTCGGCGATATCCAAAGATACGTGGAGCACGTGTGGATCACTGTTAGAGGAATCCTACACTTGGATTCTATGACACAATGACAGATCACATTGGATTGTGACCAGAGACATCAACGAAGAAATAATTCCATCAAGGTAATTATTGTCAATTAATTAAATTAATTATAACCGACATATGATGATCCTCTCAATTATTCTAGGACCCTTCTATTTCTTTTTGTTCTTCATTTTATTACGAAGATCCGATGTTTTATTATCATGACGGATCTTGGATTGAACATTGTTTAACGCTAAAATTAAAGTTGGGTACACCCACTAACGAACTTCCGTTGTGCCTAGAACCTACAAAACAAACATGGTCCAACCTCTCCAAAAATATTGTGTTTAATTGTTTTGTTCTTCGTGATGGAGGAGGACGACAACCAACCTCAGTGGGTCATGAGAATAGTGGCTGACACCACCGCCGGCCGCGACGAAGGTGACGACACAACGACGCTGCCCACGACCTCCGCTGCCCGCGTCCTCCACCGTTCGCAGCCACTGCAGCCCCGTGACCTCCGCCACCCGCATCCACTGCCGCTCCATAGCCTATATCGTCTGTGGCCCCCACTGCCCCACGGACTCTGCCGCCCGTGGCCTCGCACCGCCTGCGGCCTATCGCCGCCCCGCATCCTCCACCGCTCGCGACCTTCCATGGCCCCCACGGCCTCGCCGCCCAGCGGCCCCCCGCAGCCCCCCGCGGCCCCTATGGCCTCGTCGCCCTCATGGCCTCATACCACCCTCACAGCCCCCCATGGCCTCACCGCTCCATGGCCACACGACCCCCTGCGGCCTTGCCACCCCACAGCCCTCGCGGCCCCCCTCGCGACCTCCGTGGCCTCTGCGGCCTCGCACTGCCCCCGCGACCTCCGCACTGCCCAGCACAGACCGGGTCGCCCAACGTGGTCGGGCCGGACCCAGTGGGCCGGACCGGACCCAGCAGGCTAGTTCAAACCGAATCGGTTCAGGTCGGCCCATGCTGGGTCGGACTAGACCAGGGCCAACTTCGAACTTTTCGCTCTACCGACCATAACTTTGGCATCTGGCGTCTGATTGATGAACCATCAGTGGCGCTAGAAACCTTGGAGAGAGAAAGTCCCTTTGAGTATACCCCACTGGAGATTTGGATAAATTTGGTGTATGGTTGGATTGGATTGAGCATGAATCTAACTAGGACCTTGTGACTAAAAGGCTAATAACTCACAGACCGGGCGTCCGATTGACGCACCGTTTGTTGCATTGAAACCCCTATGACGTGACGGTACTTTGAGGTACTTCTTTGTGAGAATTAGTGGAAAATGGAGTATCGACCAGTGGCTTGTGGAGAGGACCCTCTCATAGACAAGCGGGTGTAGTGCGGAAACCCTGTAGCTGGCTGTGACGTGAAGAATGAATAGTTATCCTGTGTGGGTAAACACCGAACGATCACGTGTGGGTCAACACCTATCGATACTGTGTGGGTCAGCACCGAGCGATCCTCTGTGGGTCAGCACCTATCAATCCTGTGGGGGTTAGCACCAAGCGATCTTGTGAGGGTCAACACCGAGCGATCCTGTGTGGGTCAGCAGTAGAGCCTCTTGACAGAGTAAGATGATTCAGTAGTTACATCTAATCATATCTACTACTGTACCTAAGAAATACCTAGTGTGAGATGAGTCTATACCTTGTGGTACTTTCTTTCGTGGTAATACCTTGGTGGTATTCTTCTGTGTGGCGTACCTGTGTGGTACTTACCTTCGTGGTGTTCCTTCCTTTGTGGAACAGTTGAGCTTTGGGCTTTGAGTTGGAACCTGTGTTTTCATCATGATTGAGATGAGTTTACTTGATAACTTAGGTCTATGTATGGGCATATACCTAAGTAGGTTTTTCAGTTGATTCCATGCTATGTGGTTTATCCTTGGTGGATTTTGTGAGACCTTGATGGTCCCAGGGTCCCTGCTAAGTATTGTTATACTCACCCCTGCACGGGCTATGCCCACACCCTATTGTATTTGGTGTAGATGACGGACAATTATGACTAAGGATGAGAGTACTAGGACTGAAGGTATCTTAGATGTGGACGTTAGATGAGGCGAACCGCAGAGACGACCATTCGTGAGCTACAGCTACCCTTTAGGTAGGATTCGTGGTGGACGATCCAGGAGCTATTCCAGTTCACTTGTACTTCCAGTTTCCTTGTACTTTCCAATTGGGCTTGTATTCTAGCCCCTTTTACTTACTGTACTCACTCTGTTTAATATTCACTTTACTTGAGTTTGTTTCTTGTTGTGTGCTTGGTTGTGTGTGTTACGGGTTATAAAGGCAATGCCTTCCCAGTTTTAGGTAATACGCCTTCGGTACTAGTCGTCAGCCCCTGGCCTATAGAAGGCGGGCTTGGGGTAGTCACGACACGGGCCCCGGGGGATGGGTCCTGACAAATTGGTATCAGAGGATTTAGTTCTACCGTAGAACATAGGACTCTGATATTTTTTTAATGGAAATAGTGTTAAGTGTAGTGAGTGTGGTTATTAGTTTAGGGAATCCAGTGTTGGTGCGGCAACCGACGTATCCATACACCAGGACCATGACTTCTGATTTCTAACTCAGTTCATGAAAATACTGATCGTGTGTGTGTTTTGAAGAGTTTTCTTTTTGATCTCTTTGAGTCATCTCACAAGGTATAACTTTTTGACCATGGCACACCTGTTTCTTTTCAGGATGCCTCCACGCAGACAGCCATCTAGGGTTCCATATATAGTACGCACTGATAGCCCACCGAGTGATGAGGACTCAGTACAGGGACCTCTTCCAGTAGAGGCACCAGCGGTACCATTACCCGTTGGGCCACCGATGCCACTGACCCCAGCAGTAGATGGTGCATGATGCTTGAGCGCTTTGCATGAGTTCCAGCACCAGAGGACACCCAGGTTCAGGGGAGAGACGGACCCACAGGTGGCTGAGGATTGGCTGGAGGCCGTAGTGACAGTTTTCTGACTGGTAGGGACACCAGCTGATCTCATGATGATCCTTGTCGCTAGTCTTCTACAGGCAGCAATAGGCAGATGGTTGAGCTTGATGCTCCAGGTTCATGACGAGGTGACGCTTCTCTGGGAAGACTTCAAGAGCCTATTTTGGGCATAGTTTTTCCCAGCGACCCTTCGCACAGTGCGCATACAGGAGCTACTTCATCTGCAACAGGGCAGCATGATTGTGGCTCATTACTCAGCAAGGTTCACTGACCTCTCATGCTACTCCACTGATATGGTGAGGGACCCATTCTTCAGGGCCCGAACCTTCGAGTAGGGGCTCAAGTGAGAGATCAGGGCTTCAATGATTTATCTTAGCATCCTGATGTAGGCGGGGGGTATTAGAGAGAGCCCTCTTAGTGGAGAGTTTCCTTGCTAACCAGTCACCAGCAGCGAGACCCACCACTAGTCATCACGTAGTGGAGTATTCTGTAGCTGGCAGAAGACAGATGTCGCAGAGGTCCAAGAGGACTAGACCTACAGGTGGATGACGGCAGGATTCAGGGTCGGTTGTGCGGGGAACCTGAGGCAGAGACAGTCATGCCAGGAGCGGGTAGTGATACGCATGCGGCGGGCAGGGTCACATTGATCGTGACTGTCTGAACCACCATACGGATGATCAATAGACAGTCGAAGGATCACCCAGGCATAGACAAAGGTTCAACCGAGGAGTTCCACAGGAAGCAGGCAGACATGGTATAGGAGATGATCGTGCATCTGATGGTGGGTGACAATTTGAGATGTTACCGCCACCACCACTAGGTGGTCCACCCCGACCACAGAGAGCAGGAGGACAGGGGAAAGCTCAGCTCTAGACAGCTAAGGCTTACGACCATGGTGCTCCGGAGATGATACGAAGTACAATCTATGTTGTAAAGACCCAGAAATTCCATGTATTTTTTTTAATTAAATGGAAATTTTACGAGTTTGTGAAAATTTACGGCGTGTAATTCTGAGGCCCGGAGTGCCCATAATGAATTTCTAAACTTTTTTTGGGGTACATTAAGTAAACGTGTGAGTGGGTTTTTCTAACTTTTGAATCGGTGCTCGGAATTGAAATTTGAGGGCACTGTTGAACTCGCAGCGCCAGTATTCGCTTAAGGGGACCTTCACCTCGACCACAGTAGGTTGAGGGTTAAAGATAGAATTTGGATTTTTCGTAGAAATAGAAATAAAATATAATAAACTTTTATTTTATTTTTATTTTCTTTGAACCTCCCATGTGGATGTTTCAAAGGTGGGGACCACCTAAACTAAAACCTCTCACATGGGTTATGGTGGTGAGGACCACCTGAGACTAAAACCCCTTTGAACTCCCTCTTAATGGGGAGAAACCTCTTGAACTCCCCTTCAATGGGAGATAACCTTTGGTATCCTTCCACTTTAATGGTGCCAACCACATCGTAATTAATTACATAAATTTAATTTTGTGCCAACAATTAAATTGATGAAACACAACATATTGGTTATTTTTTACTTTTTGGGTGGAAATGGGATAAAGGATTGGAAGAGGAGAACCTTGGAGGAATTCTTCTTCTCCAATGAAGAACACCGACATTCTCCAACGACTTCGAATTATTCCTCAGGACATCCTCCAACGTGGGACGTCTTCAATCGATGACCGTCCTTTCCTCCTCATCAACGTCAACAAAAAAACAAGGTAGGGGTGTGTTTTAAATTGATCAATGATAATTTTCCTCTCACATTGAATCATCCCCCTTGAGCCACTTTCTACCGCTCTAACACGGAGGGTGCAGGCCAAACAAACATGGCCCAACCACTCCGTCATTCTTTATTATTAGTGTGTTCTTCGCGATGGAAGAATATGGCTTTGTTCCACGACAGCGAATGGACAGCGGCTAGCCGAACCGGCCACCAGCACAGGCGTGGTGCATGACCGCATTGTGCGGAGAGGATGGCTGGCCATCCGGCCAGCCACAGCGGACCGCCGGTCCGCAGCCGCCCTGCGGTCTCCATGGGCCACTCGCGGCCCTTGAGGCCTTCGCTACCCCTCAGCCTCACTGCCTCCACCGCCCCGTGGCCTCGCGGCACCCACGGCCTCCGCCACCACGCGGCCTCGCGACACTCGTGGCCTCTATCGTCCCGCGGCCTCGTGGCACCCAGAGCCTCCGTCGTCCCGCAACCTCGCGACACCCGCGGCCTCTGCTGCCCCGCAGCCCCGCGGCACCCGCAGTGCCGCCCCATGGCCTCACGGCACCCACTGACCCCGCCGCCCCGCGGTCGCACAGAACCCACGACTCCATGCCATCCACGTAGCCCACACGACCTCCACCGCCCCCGCGGGCTCTGTCGCCCCGTGGCCTCTGCTTCCCCCGCGGCCCCCGCGGCTCCATGATGCCCTCACGGCCTCCGCGCCACCTCGCACTGCCCCGCGGCCACTCCTCGCCGCCCAGGCCGGGCCGGACCCAGTGGGTTGGTACAGGTCGACCCAAACCAGGTCGGCCAAGGCCAGGTTGATCCAGGTCGGACCGGACTCGGACACACTTCGACCCATATACGCTCTTTTGGCCATAACTTTGGAACTGGGCGTCCGTTTGATGAACTGTCTGCGGTGCTGGAAACCATGGAGTGAGACGGTCCCTTTGGTATACCCTAATGGAGTTTTGAATTAAGTTGAGGTACAGTCAAGTTGGATCGAGCACAAATCCAATCGGGCCCTCAGGACTAAAAGGCTAACAACTCACAGACTGAACATCCGATTGACGCACCGTCTGTTGCGTTGAGACCCCTATTACATGGTGGTCCTTTGAGATACATATTCATGAGACTTCATGGAAATTGGAGTATCAGCCAATGGGTTTTGGAGCAGACCCTCTTGGAGACAAGAGAGCGTAAAGCAGGAACCCTGTAGATGGCTATGATGTGAAGAATGAATAGAGATCCTGTGTGGGTCAACACTTAGCAATCCTGTGTGGGTTAGCGCTGAGAGATATTGTGTGGGTCATCACCAACCGATCTTGTGTGGGTCAGCACCGAGAGATCCTGTGTGGGTCAGCACCGAGCGATCCTATGTGGGTCAGCACCGAGAAATCTAGTGTGGGCAGCAACAGAGCCTCTTAACGGAGTAAGACGAATTAGTAGTTACATCTAATCATATATACTACCGTACTTAAGTTATACCTGGTGTGATCTGAGTTTGTACCTTGTGGTACTTTATTTCATGGTAATAACTTGGTGGTATTCTTTTGTGTGGCATACCTGTGTGGTACTTACCTTCGTGGTATTCCTTCCTTTGTGGAACAGTTGAGATTTGGGCTTTGAGTTGGACTCTGTGTTTTTCTCATGATTGAGATAGGTTTAATTGATAACTTAGGTATATTTATGGGCATATACCTAAGTAGGGTTTTCAGTTGACTTCATGCTTTGTGGTTATCCTTTGTGGATTTTGTGAGACCTTGAGGGTCTCGGGGTCCCTACTGAGTATCGTTATACTCACCCCTACACGGGATATGCCCGCACCATGTTGTGTTTAGTGCAGAATACAGACAACGCTGATCGAGGCTGAGGGTACCAGGGCTAGATGGGGCCCGGAGGTGGACCATATGGCATGACGGTATGCAGAGGAGATGGGTGGACATGGAGTGTTGAGGAGGGGATCTATACCTACCCTTCAGGTAAGAACCTTGGAGGACGATCCAGTAACTGCCTTTCTTTTTCTTCAGATGTACTGTATTTCAGTTGTACTTTTACTATTACTATTGGGCTTGTATTTTGTCCCCTTTTTACTTTCAGCACGCTTTTTTCTATACAGTTGACTTTTTTTTGTATCTTGTTGTGTGCTTGGTTGCGTGTGTCTACAGGTTATGAAGGCAATGCCTTCCCGGTTATAGGGAATATGCCTTCCGGTGCTAGTCTCTAGCCCCTGACCTATGGAAGGCGGGCTTGGGGTAGTCACAGCACGAGCCCTGGGGGACGGGTCGTGACATGTGTCTACTCCACCTTAGCTACAGTACTTATAGACATATGTGTCACTCATTCTTTTATTTCCACTGCCCTCGTTCAGAGCTCGGAGATTCTGATGGAGTCTTTGGATCAATCCTTACTGCTAGAGACTCTTACAGGAGTGGATTCAATGATTACGCACTGGTGCCGGCAGTGTGAGCTTACTCTAAGAGGCGAGAGCTTCGGCTGGGATCTCCTAGTAGTGGCGTCGAGGCCTTACAACGTCATCTTGGGTATGGAATGGTTATCTATATTCCATGCTCAGATAGACTGTATTAGGTGCAAAGTGCAGTGTGTCCGCATGGATGGGACCAGGTTTACCTTCACCAGCGAGAAGGGATCCTTTTCAACACAGTATGGACTTACCCGGAGGAGAGTGCAGCCGATTACTCATTAGTTGGCTAGCCTTACCCTCAGATCGGTTGATGTGGGGAGTCTGAGTTGTCCTATAGTGGTGGAACAGTATGCGGATGTTTTCCCTAATGATGTTCTGGGTCTACCTCCTCACAGAGAGGTGGAATTTTAAATTGACTTGTACCCTAGGAAGGCACCGATATCTACCCCAGTGTATCAGATAGCTCCCGCGGAGCTTCGTGAGCTACGGGTATAGCTGGAGGACTTACAGGGGAAAGGGTTCATTCGTCCCAGTGTTTCTCCTTGGGCAACCCCGATTCTGTTCTCCAAGAAGGCGGATGGGAGCTTGAGGCTTTGTGTTGACTATCAGCGTCTGAACCAGGTGACCATGAAGAACAAGTACCCACTCCCGAGGATTGATGACCTCTTTGATCAGCTGAAAGGAGCACAGTGGTTCTCGAAGATAAACCTCGGATCAGGCTATCATCGGCTCAGAGTACATGATGAGGATGTGCAGAAGACGACTTTCAGATGTCGGTACGACCACTATGAGTTCTTAGTTATGCCATTCGGTGTAACCAACACTCCAACAGTGTCTATGGGACTCATGAATAGGATCTTTCAACTATACCTTGATCGCTTTGTAGTAGTATTCATCGACGACATTATGATCTACTCGACTACTGTGTAGGATCATGCTTATCATTTTCAGGTAGTACTTGACACACTCCGAGAGCACCAGCTTTATGGTAAGCTCTCGAAGTGCCCGTTTTGGATCCGAGAGGTTAAATTTTTGGGACATGTCATATCAGAGGCTGGAGTTGCATTAGATCCAGTGAATATTGAGGCGGTACTTGCTTGGGATCCACCCAGGAGTGTGACGGAGGTACGAAGTTTCCTGGGTTTGGTTGGATACTACCGGAGATTTGTTCCAGATTTCTCCAGAGTTGTAGCACCTCTATCAGCATTGACGAAGAAGGGGAAACCCTTCGTGTGGTCGGAGAGATGCCAACAGACTTTTCAGAAGCTAAGGAAGAGGCTAACTAGTGCCCCCATCTTAAGGCTACCGTAGGAGGGCGTAGGGTACGTAGTCTACTGCGACGCATCAGGGACCGGACTCAGATGTGTCCTGATTCAGGAGCGAATAGTGATCACATATGGTTCTCGGCAGCTGAGACAGGATGAGCAGAACTACACTACCCATGACCTGGAGTTAGTAATAGTGGTCTTCGCCTTGAAGATGTGGAAACATTACTTGATGGGCGAGCATTTTACAGTGTACTCTGATCACAAGAGTCTCAGGTATATCTTCCCTCAGAAGGACCTAAACCTAAGACAGCGACATTGGCTTGAGTTCCTCCAGGACTATGACTTCGAGATAGTCTATACTCCTGGGAAGGGGAATGTTGTAGCAGATGTACTAAGCAGAAGATCTGGTATACAGCTGCTAGGTGAGGTGACAGAGCAGCTAGCCACTTTGCAGATATCCTTTGTGGATCGAGATGGAGCAGCTTTCCTTCAGTCTCTTACAGTCACTCCCCCACTTCTTCAGTGAGTCAGGGAGGCGCAGCATGGAGACATTGACTACGAGGCTCGACGTGCTCAGATATCCACAGGACAGGCACCTGATGGATTTTCTAAAGGTGGGGAGCACGTCATCCTCTTTAGAGGACATACCATGGTACTAGTGTCACTTCAGGAGGAAGTGTTGAGAGATTTCCACACATCCCCTCTAGCGGTACATCCAGGAGTGGTGAAGATGTACCAAGATCTTCAACGACAGCACTGGTGGCTGGGAATGAAGAAAGCAGTAGCCGAGTTTGTCTCTCGGTGCCTCACTTGTCAGCAAGTGAAGGCGGAGCATCAGATACCAGCAGGCTTGGTTCAACCTTTAGAGGTCCCAGAGTGGAAGTGGGATGGGATATCCATGGACTTCGTGACAGGACTTCCACGTACATCCAGAGGTCATGATTCTATCTGGGTGATCGTCGACCGACTCACCAAGTCGGCCCACTTCCTAACGATCAGAGAGTAGGATTCAGTAGAGAGCTTGGGACGCCTCTATGTGTAGGAGATTGTGTGGCTACATGGAGTACCCTTGACGATTGTCTCCGATCGTGATGCACGTTTTACTTCCCGGCTATGGAAGGGGTTGCAGGAGGCTTTCGGGACGCAGCTTCGTTTGAGCATCGCCTTCCATCCTCAGACGGATGGTCAGACTGAGCAGACCATTCAAACCCTCAAGAACATGCACTACATAAAAAAGGACTTTTTGTGATGGGATTTATTCCCGTCGCAAAAAGTCCGTCCAAGAGGTTATTTACGACGGGGGTAACGACCCGTCGCAAATAACCAATTATTTGCGACGGGATTTCCTCTCCCGTCGCAAAAATTTTGACACGGGTAGCGCGCCAAACCACGCGAAGGTTATTTGCGACGGTGGGATCCCACCGTCCCAAATAGTGACGTATTTGCGACGGGACCCATTGCAAATATCCGGCAGCGGTTAATAGCTTTTTACGACGGGATGTCGTCTCGTCGCAAAAGGTGTGTCGGTAGGGACTATTTGTGATGGGACCCGTCGCAAATAACTCTTTAACCGCCGACGGTAATAAATGCGGGCGTAGGTATTTGCGACGAGTCCCGTCGTGAAAGATACTATTTGCGACGGGATACCCGTCACAAATAATCTAACCTATATATACCCCCATCCGTTTTTCCTTTCATTCCTCTCAATTCTTAGATCATGTTTCTCTCTGAACTCTGATTTTAGAGGGGAAATTTTTCTAAGTTAATTTTTTTGTTCACGGAGAAGTTGTGAAGCCGTCTACATCAATAGAAAATCAAGCTTAAAGGTATTTATGTTTTATTTAATTTATTATTTATTTCATTTTTATGTTAATTTTTATTATTGTTGATTAGTTGTAATTAAATTAAATTTAAATTGTTTTGTCATTAGTATTTATTTGTACTAATAAATTGAAATTTTTAGTACTAATTTTTAGTAATTAGTAGTAATTAATAATTATTAACGATATTTAGTAATGTATATAATTAATTTGTAGTAATTAATAATAATTGGTAATAAATATTAATAAATACTAATAATTAGTAATAAATATTAATAAATAGTAATAAATAGTAATAAATAGTAATAATGAGTAATAAATAGTAATAATGAGTAATAAATAGTAATAATGAGTAATAAATAGTAATAAATTGTCATAAATAGTAATTAATTGTAATAATTAGTAATAAATTGTAATAATTAGTAATAAATTGTAATAATTAGTAATAAATTGTAATAATTAGTAATAAATTGTAATAATTAGTAATAAATTGTAATAAATAGTAATAAATTGTAATAATGAGTAGTAAATAGTAATAATGAGTAGTAAATAGTAATAATGAGTAATAAATTGTATTAATTAGTAATAAATTATAATAATTAGTAATAAATTGTAATAATTAGTAATAAATAGGAATAATTAGTAATAAATTGTAATAAATTGTAATATTTAGTAACAAATTGTAATAATTACTAATAAATTGTAATAATTACTAATAATTAATAATAAATTGTAATAATTAGTAATAAATTGTAATAATTAGTAATAAACTATAATAATTAGTAATAAACAGTAATGATTACTAATAAATTGTAATAATTAGTAATAATTAGTAATATTTATTAATAAATACTAATAATTTGTAATAATTTGTAATATTTAGTAATAAATACAGATAATTAGTAATAATTAGTAATAATTAGTAATAATTAGTAATAATTGGTAATAATTAGTAATAATTAGAAATAATTAGTAATAATTAGTAATAATTAGTAATAAATTGTAATAATTAGTAATAAATTGTAATAATTAGTAATAAATTGTAATAATTAGTAATAATTTGTAATAATTAGTAATAAATAGTAATAATTACTAATAAATTATATTAATTAGTAATAACTTGTAATAATTAGCAATAAATACTAATAATTAGCAATAAGTACTAATAATTAGCAATAAATACTAATAATTAGCAATAAATACTAATAATTAGCAATAATTACTAATAATTAGCAATAATTACTAATAATTAGCAATAATTAGCAATAATTAGGAATAATTAGCAATAATTAGTAATAATTAGAAATAATTAGTAATAATTAGCAATAATTACTAATAAATAGCAATAAATAGTAATAAATAGGAATAATTAATAATAAATAGGAATAATTAGTAATAAATAGGAATAATTAGTAATAATTAGGAATAATTAGGAATAATTACGAATAATTAGTAATAAATAGGAATAATTAATAATAATTATTAATAAATTGCAATAATTAGTAATAAATACTAATAATTAGCAATAATTAGTAATAATTAGCAATAATTTGGAATAATTAGCAATAATTAGCAATAATTAGTAATAAATAACAATAAATAGTAATAAATAGGAATAATTAGTAATTAATATGACTAATTACTAATAAATATGAATAATTAGGAATAATTAGGAATAATTAGTAATAATTAGTAATAATTAGTAATAATTAGTAATAAATTGGAATAAATAGGAATAATTTTTAAGAACATGGCACAATTTCCCGTGGATTGGCGACACTCCTTTTGCTCGATGACTTTTCTCCTTTCAACTGTCTCCGACTCAAAACATTATGAAAAATGTGCTGCTACATAGGCATATTCAAGCTCGTATGCACGAGATTGGATATGCATTCGTAGGATCATATTTTTTATAATGTTTTCAGGCAGTGACAGTTGGAAGAAGACGATTCATCAACGAAAAGGGGTCTCTTTTGTCGTACGGCTCATTTACTTCCATGTTTCTTACACTGAAATCACAATGAAGAATCTAGTCACAGATACACATATTCATTCTCGTGCATACGAGAATGAATATGCGTATCTCCGACCACATTCTTCATTGTGATTTCAGTGTGAGAAAGATGCAAGTAAATGAGCCTTCAAAGAAAAGTGTAGCCGTCAATCCACATGAAATTGTGTCGCCCTTAATTAATGGTAATTATTAAGAAGTAGTAGTAATTATTTATCTTCTTTTTTTAGATAGTTTTTTATAATTTAAAATTATTCAAAAACAGTGATGATTTTATATTTTGTAGAAAAATATGGAACAAGGAATTCGACATCAGTCATTATTATATGACCGCGCTTGGATAAATCAGTGTAGAAATACAAATGGTCCTAGTTTAAATCCTGTATATATTGAGGGTATTGAAGCTTTCTTAGCATTTGCATCATCAAAACCAGAATATGTTTCAGAAGGCACAATTAAGTTTCATTGTAAAAAATGTGCTATGAGAACGTTTGACACATTTGACAAGGTTAGGGGACATCTCTTGCGGTTTGGTTTTCAACCAGATTACATTTTTTGGTATCAACACGGTGAACTCAGTTCTAGAGAAGATACTAATAACTTAATTTCGGATCCATCACGGTTCTAAAATTTAGTACATGATGTTGCAGGTCCATATGTTCAAAAAACTGAAACTCATGATGATATTGATTTAAATCCTGAGTTGGCACCATCCGAATTTTATGAGTTGTTGAGATCTACTGAGGATTCATTATATCTTGGTTACAAGATAAGAAAATTAGAAGCGGTTGTAAAATTTATGGCTATTAAATCAGACAATGCAATGTCAAACAAATGTTTTGATCATATATTTTCTTTGGTTAAAACACTGTTACCTGAAGGAAATGTGTTTCCTGCAAATTACTATGAGAGCAAGAGGTTGGTTCGTAATCTAGGCCTTAATTATTAGAATATTCATGCATGTGAAAATGATTGAATCTTATATTCTGGTGAAAATGAGTCATTGGATAGTTGTCCCACATATGGACAATCAAGGTATAAAGAAGATCAACCAGGGAAGTCCGGATCGATTTCTATAAAATAGTTGAGTTATTTCCCCCTTATACCCAGGTTGCAATGTTTATTTATGTCTCATAACACAACGTCAATGATGTCATGACACAAAACCAATATTTAAACCAGTAAAATCCTGAATCATCCATCTGATGGTGATTCATGGAAACATTTTGATCATCTACATCCATCTTTTTCTTTAGAATCCCAAAACTTGTGATTGGGTCTTTCTACTGATAGTTTTTGTCTATTTGGTTCTTATGGTAGTTAGTATTCATGTTGGCCTGTCTTTATAACTCTGTACAATCTACCTCCATGGATGTTGATGAAGGATCCCTATATCTTTTTGACCTTATTAATCCCAGGACATCCGAAAAAGAATATTGATGTTTATTTGAAACCATTGATTGATGAGTTAAATTAATTGTGGAGTAATGGTGTTAGTACATATGACGTTATTGCGAAACAAAATTTCACATTAAAAGCTTTATTGATGTGGACGATTAGTGACTTTCCGACATATGGCATGTTATCTGGCTGGAGTACACATGGTCTGAAATCATGTCCTTACTGTATGAAAGACAATAAAGCTTTTATGCTCGTCAATGGAAAAAAACCTTTCTATTTTGACTGTCATCGCAGATTTCTTCCAACTAATTATCTTTTTCGAAGGAATAAATATTATTTTAGAAAAGACACAATTGAAAGGGATGAACCTCCAAAAATGATCTCAGGTACAGAGTTAAAATAAGTTGTATTTTAATTACCTCCCATCAAATTTGGGCCAACAGTAAACCAACAGAAAATTCATGGCTTTGGGAAAGAACATAATTGGATAAAACGAATCATTTTTTGGGATCTCCCATATTGGTCTGATTTGTTGGTCTGCCACATGTTGGATTTCATGCATATTGAGAAGAACTGTTTTGATAATTTATTTCATATAGTTTTGGATACACCAGGTAAGACCAAAGATACTGTAAAAGCACGATTAGATCTTGCCCAAATTTACAGGCGACTAGAAATTGAACTATTTGAAAATGTTAGATCACAGAGGTTAATGAAGTCAAAAGCAGGTTATACATTGTCCAAAGAGAGTCGCTTATTATTTTGTCAGTGGATTGCAGATTTGAGACTTCCAGATGACTATTCTTCCAATTTGGGAAGATGTGTTAAGAATGATCATATTACCGGATTAAAAAGTCATGATTGTCATGTTATAATGGAAAGACTTATGCCGATTGGATTCAGAGGTTTATTGAATTCTATTATTTGGGATTCGATAATAGACATATCATATTTTTTTCAAGACATTTTTGTAGCGACAACAGACTACGATGCACTAAGAAAACTGGAAGAAGACGTTGCTGTAATTATATGTAAACTGAAAAAAATCTTCCCACCTGCTTTCTTTGACTCAATGGAACATCTGATATTACATTTTCCACATAAATCTAAATGTGGAGGTCCAGTACAGTTTCTATGGATGTACCCATTCAAGAGATGCATGCAGAAATTGAAGAAAAAAGTACGCAACAAAGCATCAGTTGAAGGCTCAATTATTGAAGCTTATTTGCAAGAGGAAATTTCTTTTTTCTGCTCTCACTATTTTGAATCTGAATATCCCTAAAAAAATAGCATGGGACAGAATGAGGGAAATGTTAATGATGAAATGGACAATCAATTATCAGTTTTTAATCATCCAAATCTTGGCTTCGATGGAGTTCAAGAACGATGGATTTCAGATGATGAACATCACAGAGCTCATACATATGTTCTACTCAATTGTGAAGAAATGACAACATTTGTACTGTGAGTGCTTCTATCACTTATTCTATAATTTCTATTATAGTATGTAAACTTGTTTTATTTGTAGGTTATATGATAATCATATCAAGAAACAACTTCCACAAATTACAGCAGCTTCTCTTGAAGAACGTAGACAAAAATTTTTTCTCAATGGTTTCAAAAACTGGTAACATAAATTATTGATGGTTTAATATAAATTCAGTTTACTATTTATTATATTGATAATTGTTTTAAAAAATTTCAAGTATCTCAACATGCTGATAATATTGATAAGCGACTGTGTATATTGAGTAACCCACCATCCAAAACGGTTAAATCTTATAATGCATATGTGGTGAATAGTTTTCGATTTCATACACGTGCATATGGGGAATCAAAAAAAACAATGAACATTGGAGTTTGTTTGAGAGGATTGCATCATAGAAAAACTGAAGTTAACTTTTACGGCATTCTGGATGAAATTATTGATCTATGTTATCTTGGACAGAATTACATAACGATGTTTAAATGTCGATGGTTGGAAACTGAGAGAGGCTTGCATGTTCATCCGACTCATGGAATCGTCGATATTAAATGTAAAAGTCTTCTTGTAGTAAATAAAACATTTTTACTAGATCAATAGGAACATCAAATTTATTACGCAAAGTACTGTGCTACTTCAAGAGACCTGAGTGATTGGTGGAGCATAATAAAAATAAAATCTCGAGAAAATAAATTTACTCAAACTGAATATGGTTCTGCTGAAGTGGAAGGAATTTAAGTTTTTCAAGAGACTACTCAAAATCCATCTTTTTCAAAAATAAATGTGAATATCGATGATAACACCCCACAATTAAGGGTCGATGGTGACGAAGATGTTAATAATGTTACAAATGAATTTGAAATGACAAGGGATGGTGAAAGTGAAACTCATATGAATATTGATGATGCTGAGGAGGAATATGAAGACATTGACATCGTCAGATATGAAGATGATGATGAAGGTGAACATTGACACAGTTAAATGCTGGTTATGATCATAACTAATATATATCTATATATAATAGTTATTTTCAACTATCTATTAACAACAATCCTTTTGTGTTTCAGATGGACTCTGATCTATTACGTGAGTTAGAGGAGGCTGAGCTACCTTTGGATGAGGGGGATATGAGATCATCTGACCCTCATCCAACTGGTGGTTCAGGAGGTATGCGGAGGGGGCGCGGTCTTGCGCGACTGATGATTCCTGACCCTACCCCCGAGCGATGTCTACGTTTTAGCTTCGATCCACGCACACGGAGGTATGGTAACCTATATATTTTAGTTATCTTTCATTAATTTATTTTTATATATACTAATTGTTTGATTATTTATTCTTTTTTCACAGTTTTGCGCATGTAGCTATTGGACAGGGGAGCGCTATCTTGCGCAATTATTTTTCTCATCCATGGATCACATGAGAACCGATTCTCGTTGATGTGCAGCTCGACATGTACAATCATTGGCTGGTACGTAAATAAATAATATTTATTTTGAAATTTATTTTATTAATAACTTGATATTATATATTATTTATAGGGTTTATGGTATCCCATCGATGATAGCATGTGTGACTCTATCCATGCAGCATGGGAGGTGGCTATGCGTGAGCGTTTGTGTCAGTTTTTTCACAATTTGAGAAAGATGGCCATTAAGAAAGCAGGAGCGACAGTATTTGATGAGTTGTGTAGAGCCCACCGACCAGAGTAAATTTCATTTCAGGTTTGAGATGGATTATGTGCACACTGGTTGGGTGGTAGATTTCAGAGGAAGTCTTCATTAGGTCGGCAGAACCGTGGAAGACAGGAGGTGACACATCAAGCTGGTAGTTGTACATTCAGTACGCATAGAGAGCATCTAGTAACTATTTTTTTAAATATTTTATATAACTTCAAATATAAACAGTTTAATTTATATTCATATAGGGAGTCGAGCATCCCAATATTACAGAGTATGATGTTTATTGGAGGATGTACAGTGATCCAGCCACCGGAGATATTAGAGGTGATCACCAGCATCAGATTGTGGTTAGTCTTATTTTTTCAATTTGAAAATTAACTGAATATAATATTTTCACAATTTTAATTTCAAATTAGAATTGAAGGAGTCATATGAGGCTGTGACCTCTCAGACATAGGCTGAGGGTCAGGACAAGGCGACTGATCAGACCAGTGCCTACCATTTCGACAAGGCGACATGGATGCAGGAGACTCAGTATGGCTTTGAGAAGGGCCGAGTAGTTGGTATCATCTCTCATGTGACTCCTAGTACTTATTATGGTACTGTTGTGATGTTGGCGTCTAGCTCGAGAGGAGCTCGTAGAGAGACATCATCTTCTGCCTCACAGTATCAGGAGCAGTTCCGAGCTCAGAATGGCCTTATAGAGATTTTGCAGAAGCAGCAAGAAGAGATGTGTTAGCAGCAGCAGTAGTAGAAGCAGCAACACGAGGAGGAGATGCGTCGATGGTAGCCACAACATCACGAGCAGATGGAGTACATGCATCTTCTGACTCGTAGTTTAGGGATGAATTTTCCTCCAACATCTCCTTCAGCTCCTCCACCTCCTCCAGAAGATGACCCCCCAGTGATTTTTTTATGTAAAAAACATTTGAATTTAACATTTGTCGAAATATTAACTATTTACAGTTTCTATCTTTTATATCGGTGAAAATATTACATAATTTAATTTTTAATATTTTATGATTTTTTTTGTGAATATTGAGAATTTTAATAATTTTTATTTTTTTATTATTTTAATAATATTAATATTATTGTTTCATTAATCATAATTTTTTTAAATATATTTTTTTAGTATTATGTTTTTTAATGTTTGTTTATTTTAATAATAATAATATTTTATGATTTTTTTTATATTTTTTGTGAATATTGAGAATTTTAATATTTTTTATTTTTTTATTATTTTAATAATATTAAAATTAACTTTTCAATAATCATAATTTTATTAAATTTATTTTTTAAAAAATTTATTTATTATTTGCGACGGGATCTATTACGACGAGTTCCCGTCGCAAATAGCCTAAATATTTTTTTTAAAAAAAGTATTTACGACAGAATTACAGTCTCATTGCAAATAGTCTAAATAAATATTTTCAAAAAAGTATTTGTGATGGGATTACTGGCCCGTCGCAATAAGTATTTGCGATGAGCCCATCACAAAAAAGTTTATATATATAAAGTATATAATCAGAGACTTATTTGCGATGGTGAAGTTGCCCGTCGCAGAAAATATTATTTGCGATGGGCCCATCGCAAATAATATTTTTTTCTACGCCATTTTTTGCAATGAGCTATTTTCGACGGGACTGCGTCGCTAAAGCTTATTTGCGACGGGATCTCATCGCAAATAACCCATCACAAATATTTATAATTCCAGTAGTGATGAAACGTGCTTGCGTCCTTGACTTTGGTCACAGTTGGGAGGATCATTTGCCTTTAGTGGAGTTTGCATACAACAACAACTATCACTCCACCATTGGGATGACACCTTTTGAGGTGTTGTACGGGCGGCCTTACAGATCTCCTTTGTGCTGCACTGGCCCAGGGGAGTCGGCACTCGTGGGACCAGAGATGGTTCGGGCTACCACAGAGAAGGTGAAAATCATCTAGGAGCGGATGAAGACTGCATAGAGCAGATAGAAGTCGTATGCTGACAGGAGATAGAGACCTCTAGAGTTCGAGGATAACAACCACGTCTTTCTAGGGGTCTCATCCCGATGAGGTTTACGAAGATTTGGCTGAGGCGGTAAGTTATCTCTGACGTTCATCAGACCTTTTCAGGTCCTCAGCATAGTTAGCGAGGTGTCTTACCGCCTAGCAATCCCCCCTTAGTTGCACCGGGTGCATGACATCTTCCACGTATCCCAAATGAGGAGATATGTGCACGAACCTTCTCACATCATCTACCACAGCGATCTGGATGTCGATGATGAGGCGACTTTTACAAAGGTTCCAGTTGAGATTGAGGATCGACAAGAGCGGGTCCTTCGTGGGTGGTCGATACCTCTGGTGCGCATTTTTTGGTAGCACGGGAACCTCCAGGAGAGCACATGGGAGTAGGAGGCTCAGATACGTGCTCAGTACCCCCACTTATTCCCTTAGTTTGAGTTGTGGCTTACGGGGATGCAAATCCCTGAGGTGGGTAGAATGTAAAGACCCAGAAATTCCATATTTTTTTTAAATATATGGGAATTTTATGAGTCTGTGAAAACTGATGGTGCATGATTCTGAGGCCTGGTGTGCCCAGAATGAATTTCTGAACTTTTTTCTGGTATGTTCAGTTAACGTATGAGTGGGATTTTGTAACTTTTCAACTGGTGCTCAGAATTGAAATCTGAGGACACCGTTGAACTCACAGCGCCGATATTCTCTTAATGAGACCTTCACCTCGACCGCAATAGGTCGAGGGTGAAAGATAGTTTTTGGGAGTTTTTTGTGGGAATGAATAAAATAAAATAAAATAAAATAAAATTTTATTTCTAAAAAACCTCCCATGTGAAGGCTATGGAGGTGGGGACCATGAGGGGTTAAAACCTCCCAACTTGAATGCTCGGTGGTGGGGACCACCCGAGCTAGTAAAACCCCCAATTCAAAGCTTGTTGGTGGGGACCACCCGAACCCCTCATTATGGGAGAATAACCTCTCAACTCCCTACTTTAATTATGCCAACTATCCTTTAATTAATTAAACCAACTCTCCTTTAATTAATTAAGCCAACCAATTTTGTGCCAATATTAAATTAAACAACATATTCTATTATGTTGGATACTTTTCATTTTGGTGGATTTGTGAGAGGAGAACCTTTGGGAGGATTACTCTCTCCAACAAAGAACACGTTCTCCAACGAAGAACACTCTCCCCAACGAAGAACGCTCACGCCGATGAGGAACGTCTTCAACGACAACGAACCGATGATCGGGGAAACGTCGACATCACCAAATTCACCCCTTCTAACGTCAATGAGCAATCAAGGTAGGGATGTTTTTTGAATTTCTTCCCCTCACTCATTCTTGATAATTCGTCGTAAAAAATCAGGAAGAGATTAAAGCTGCTTGCTACCGCCCTAAAGCAGAGAGTGCGGGCCAAACAAACATGGTCCGACCTCTCTGCAAATATTGTGTTTAATTGTTGTGTTCTTCATGATGGAGGAGGATGAAAACCAACCTCGGTGGGGCATGAGAACGGCAGCCGCCACTACCGTCGGCCGCGACGAAGGTGACGACACAACGGCGCCACCCCGCGGCCACCGCGCCGCCCGCTGCCTCTGTCGGCCGCGGCCGCCACCGCCCGCAGCCTCCGCCAAACGCGGCCCCTGCCGCCCGTGGACCCCGTGGCCCCACGGACTCCGCCGCCCCACGGCCTCATGCCGCTCGCGATACTCTGCGGCCCCCATGGCCTTGCCACCTAGCATCCTTCCACAACCCTTCGCGGCCCCTGAAGCCTCGCCTCCCTCATGGCCCCCCCACAGCCTCGCCGCCCCGCGACCACGTAGCCCCCTACATCCTCACCGCCCCGTGACACTTGCGGCCCCCCTTCGCGGCCTCGCACTGCCCTCACAGCCTCCACACCGCCCAACGCGGACCGAGCTGGGCCGGACCCAGTGGGATGGGTCGAACCGAATCGGGTCGGGTCAGCCCATGTTGGGTCAGGACGGATCGGACCAGACCCGGGTCAACTTTGAACTTTTCTCTCTACTGACCATAACTTTAGCACCGGGAGTTCGATTGAAAAAACGTCAGTGGCGCTGGAAACCTTGGAGCGAGACGGTCCCTTTGAGTATACCCCACTGGATATTTGGATAAAGTTGGAGTATAGTCGGGTTGGATCAAGCACGAATCCAACCGGGCCCTCGGGACTAAAATGCTAATAACTCACAGACCAGACGTCCAATTGATGCACCATCTGTTGAGTTGAGACCCCTATGATGTGGTGGTCCTTTGAGACACTTCTTCATGAGACTTTTTGGAAGATGAAGTATCGACCAGTGGCTTGTGGAGCGGACCCTCCTGGAGACAAGCGAGCGTAGTGCGGGAACTATGTAGCTAGATGTGACGTGAAGAATGAATAGCGATCCTGTGTGGGTCAGCACCGAGCGATCTTGTGTGGGTCAGCACCTAGTGATCCTATGTGGGTCAGCACTGAGCGATCATGTGTGGGTCAGCACCAAGCGATCCTATGTGGGTGAGTACCTAGCGATCTTGTGTGGGTCAGCACTGAGTGATCATGTGTGGGTCAACAGCATAGCCTCTTAACAGATTAAGATTATTCAGTAGTTACATATAATCATCTCTACTACTGTACCTAAGAAATACCTATTGTGAGTTGAGTTTGTACCTTGTGGTACTTTCCTTCATGGTAATACCCTGGTGGTATTCTTCTGTGTGGCGTACATGTGTGGTACTTACCTTCGTGGTGTTCCTTCCTTTGTGGAACAGTTGAGCTTTGGGATTTGAGTTGGACTCTGTGTTTTCCTCATTATTGAGATGAGTTTACTTGATAAATTAGGTCTATGTATGGGAATATATCTAAGTAGGGTTGTTAGTTTATTTCATGCTATGTGGTTTATCCTTGGTGTATTTTGCGAGACCTTGAGGGTCTCAGGGTCCCTACTGAGTATCGTTATACTCACCCCTGCACGGGCTATGCCCGCACTCTGTTGTGTTTGGTGCAGACAACAGACATCACTGATTGAGGACGAGAGTACCAGGACTAGAGGCAGCTCAGAAGTGGACGTTAGACGAGGCGAACCACAGAGACGACCGTTCGCGATCTGTACCTACCCTTCATGTAGGATTCATGGTGGATGATCCAGGATCTGTTCTAGTTCACTTGTACTTCTAGTTTCCTTAAACTTTCTAGTTGGGCTTGTATTCTAGCCCCTTTTACTTACTGTACTCACTCTGTTTACTATTCAGTTTACTTGAGTTCGTATCTTGTTGTGTTCTTGGTTGTGTGTGTTACAGGTTATAAAGGCAATGCCTTCCCAGTTTTTGGGAATACGCCTTCGGTGCTAGTTGCTAGCCCCTGGCTTATGGAAGAAGGGCTTGGAGTAGTCATGGCACGGGCCCCAGGGGACGGGTCGTACTTCTTTTTTTCTATGGGTGCTTTGACATTTGATTCATGCTCAAATTTACCCAAGATATGAAGATAGAACGGTCCTTTTAGTTTAGCTTGGGTTATCGAATCCTCAGAGACCTGAGAAGCAACCTACATACACATACATTCTATGGATCATTTTTGGCTATGAAGTGGAAAACTTGGCTTGATTTAAGATGGTTTTAAATGAACTCTAAGAGACTTAAGTGAATTCAATTTAAAAGAGTGAGTTGATCCTAGTTTATCACTTGGGGTGGATTGGACATATTTCCTTTTCAATGATTTCAATTTCTTATATTTGAGATGGGTTCATTTAAGAAGATAAAACAACATCATCACTTATGGGTTTAATATCTATACCCTTTAATACTAATCACCTATACACTTGAAGGATCAAAGTTTTGAGCACTTCAAGGTAAAGGTTCGTATTAGCACATGAAGTGTGTGACCTTAAATTCAACAAGGACGATGGAGTTTAAAAATAATCAAATAAAAATCTCAATTAAAGAAGTGATTAAACATTAATGGGGTGATAAATAACATCCAATCCAGCCCCTTGATACTCCCTTGTATCAACCCATAAGTGGGTTATCCCTCCATTGATTCTATGGTTTCAATGGAAGTGGGAAGTAGACTCATGAGGGAGGAATTGAAGAAGTAAAGAAAACAATAAAAAGAAAATGATCACTCCACCGTTGTGTGAATAATTTCACAAGGTTTAGTGTGAATATATTCAAACCTTGAACCAACAGTATCAAATTTATATGAATAACAACAGAATAATAGGAAAAGAAATGTTTTTATTAAGAAACTAAAGTGAATTGAACAACTTACATGTGAAAGACAAACTTGGGACAACAAAATCGCAGCATAACATTACAATTGAACAAAGCACCAAAGATCCTAAAATACTCCACCACCACTAACTTAAATAGTAATTTTTTAAGCCTTGGGCCAAGCCTTCAATAGTCCAAGTCTCCTCAATTAAAATTGTTAGGCCATAGGTGGGTGGAAAGTTGAGGAAGAGTTGATTTTTCCACCCTTGACCCGAGGTGGCATCCAGCTTTCATCCACTGAACAGACGCGCTTGTAAGACCTTCTAAATGGAATAATTAGAGTGGTCCATAGAATAATAAAAATGATCCCCGGATTTCTCATACCATCTTGTAAAATTTGGGACCATTTGGATTTGTGGATTCGGAGATATGATTAGATTAGTGGACTGTTTTTCTGGACCGCATAATCTGGCCCAAAATTTTATCTCTAATTTGGACCGCCTAAATGAACCCAATGGAGGACGAATTATCATTGTCTCCTGAATAATTATTTGTTCCTATATATGTATTATATACTCCCACAAATTTTGGGCTTCATTGGGGTTTTAATGGAGGTCCCACATCCTCATCAGTGGGATGGTGTCCAATCTGCCTTCTCTAGAATTGCTTCCTTTCATCACAAAATATCCCCATCTTCTTCTATGAATTCTCCATTGATCCCTGAATGAAACATGTTCATATTGAAGTGTAGATCAATTTCAAAAATTATAAAATTAAAATATGTATAATTATATTCCTTAAAATCAGATGAATCATTGGGTACTTCAAATGATGTTAAAAAATGTACCACATAATAGTGCATTTTAAGAAGGTATTACAATCATAATGTGAAATGATGTTCAAAGTGTAAAATGCACTAAAATGGTGTTTATGAATAATAAAGAACATGAATATTATATATATTAACAATGAATATTAGTCTTATTTAGTGGCTAATCACACCCCCCAACTTGAGTTGTGCTAGTCCCGAGCAAAATATATCTCAACAATATGAAATTCGAATTCCCTTTTCCAAAAACATTTTAATACACAATGATCAACAAAAACCCTTATACCAAAAAATCATGAAAACCATAAAAATATTTTAATACATGATAGTTTCATAAGCAGATCTTAATCCCAATCCCATTCCTTTATTCAAATTCATTGCCATATTTTATCCAATATCAATTAAGTATGAGGATGTGTTGTGCATCACAATAGGCATGGGGGTTCATCTTTATTCAAGGGGGAAATGACGGAAGTGCTAGGTGGAATCACATTTCAATATTAATATGAGTATCCAATTTTTTTATTGTATTATTTTTTTTTTCTTTTTTGCAATTTTGCCATGGTAATTGAAATTGCACTCAAAAGAGTCAACCCCTGTAGCGAGACTTTGTCGATGACTCCCAGGCTCAACGACCTTAGGGAACCAAGTGAATCCCACATACTTGGGCATCATCTCGAGTTAACTAAGTCAAAAAAAAAATTCAAATTACCAAAAATAGAGATAAAATTACTAACTCTTGGCCATACAACTATGGAGTCACGATCCCCAAGTGCCGAAAGCCACAAATTAGGTCATTTCATTGCTCTACGTGCAAATTTATTATTATTTTTTTATTTTTTATTTTTTATTATTTTTTTTATTGAATACTCATATTAAAACTAAAATGATCACCAAACCTATGATATTTATTTTGGGGACCCCATAAACTCAAACTAAGACCCCACTATCCAAAGGACGTGCATTGTGATCTTTTTTTTATTTGGATGAAAATATAAATGATGAAATATCACATTGGATAGCCACACTTTCCAAAATCTATTATCATGAAATTATACAAGGATTAAAATCAAAATCAGGGCATGCTAAATTATTTGATATTCAGTTTCAAAGTGTGCAATGTGTATTACCATGTTAAAAGTTTAAGGAATTTTTCCTTCCATTTACACAATTTTTTTTCAAATCATTCATTTTTTTTGACAAAAAAATCATTTTTTATTTTATCTCCCCCCAACTAAAAATAACACTATCCCAGTGTTTAAATAAAAGAAAATTTAGAAGGGGTAGAGGTAGAGAATTAAAGTTCAAAAAGGAAATTGAAAATGAGGATCATGTAATGAAGTCACCTGGTGGTTGAAGTTGAAATTCCTGATGCTCCCTTTTAATCCTTTGATATCCATGTCACTTGTAGAGTTCCCTAGTAGAAAAAGGAAAAACAAAACAAACAAAACAAAACAAAACATATATATATATATATATTTATATAATAAAGAAAGTAAAATATAAGTATATTTATGAAAAATATAGAATAAGGAAGCACAAAAAGTCATAGGTCAGTGGTAAGCTCGCGCCCCTGTCTCCCTTCGGTCCCGGGTTCGAATCCCTGCGGCTTCGCCGGTTGTGACGGGGTTTGACCCACGACCCATGATGTGTCCCTTTTTATTATTATTATTATATTATTATTTTTTTTTTGTATTTTTATTTTAACCTACAAACACATTAAAATAAAACAAACTGATGATACATTTTCTTCTTTTTAAATTTCTGGGTAAGGCATTACTCAAGGATCACACCACGTGACATGGATGAATATGGAGCTCCCCTTTCATACCCATCCATACTCATAATAGAAGAATATGTCAATAGTTTATTTATTTTTAAATATAAAAATGATTAATTAATCCTATTTAAAATATAAAGTTGATTAAAACAACAAAATGATAGGAAACTTTAAAACCATGGGTTGCCTCCTATGCAGCGCTTTGTTTAACCTCATTAGATCGACATGGATCCTAAATCTATCAATTTTTTCTTGGTTCATAGATTGGATCAATTAACTCAACCTCTATTTCTTGTTTATTGAATGATTCAATGAATGGTTTTAACCTTTGACCATTGACCTTGAAAATGTAACCACTTGTAAGATCTTGAATCTCTACTGCCCCATGGGGGTATACATGATGCACTATGAAAGGACCTGACCATCTAGACCTTAACTTTCCTGGGTGTAAATGAAGTTTTGAACTATAGAAGAGCACAAGTTTTCCCAGTTCAAAATGTTTGACCTTGATATTCCTAGATTGTTAGGCTTGAACTCTAGCTTAATTGATCCTTGAATTTTCATAAGCCTTCATCCTTAGTTCTTCCAGTTCTTTGAGATATAATTTCCTTTTTGTTCCGGCCAATGAGAGGTCATAATCCATTTTCTTAATTGCCCAAAATGCTTTATGCTCAATTTCAAAAGGTAAATGGCATGCTTTTCTATAAACCAACCTATATGGTGACATTCCTAGGATGGTTTTGTATGTTGTACGATATGCCCAAAGAGCATCCAAGACTTTCTAGGACCAATCTTTCCTAGAAGGATTAACATTTTTTTCAAGAATATTCTTAATCTCCCTATTTGCTAACTCAGCTTGACCATTGGTCTGTGGGTGGTAAGAAGTGTACACTTTGTGAGAAATTCCATATTTTTCCATGAGTGATGAGAATGGACAATTGCAAAAATGAGTTCCACAATCACTAATGATAGCCCTAGGAATTCCAAATCTAGAGAATATGTTTTCTTTTAAGAATCTAATCACAGTTTGATGATCATTGGATTTTGTGGGAATGACCTCAACCCATTTTGAGACATAATCAATAGTTTAGAGAATGTAAAGATATCCCCTAGAGTTTGGGAAGGGACCCATGAAATCAATTCCCCAACAGTCAAAGATTTCAACCACTAAGATGGGAGTGAGTGACATTTGATTCCTTTTTGTGATTGACCCTACTTGTTGACACCTAGGACATCTTTGACAAAATGTGTAGGAGTCCCTTGAGAGGGTGGGCCAAAAAAGACCACATTGAAGAATCTTAGAAGATGTTTTCTTAGAGGAAAAGTGACCACCACATGCCTCACTATGACAGAATTTAAGGATGGAATCTTGTTCAGATTCTGGGACACACCTCTTAATGGCTTGGTCAGGGCAGAACTTATAGAGGTATGGATCATCAAACACATAGTGTCTAACATCAGAAAGTAATTTCCTTCTAGCTTGAGTCCCTAAGAATTTTGGAATGACTCCTGTAACTAAGAAATTGGCTATGTCGGCATACCAAGGGTAGTCACTCACAGAGTATAGGTGTTCATCAGGAAATGAATCAGACACAGAAAGGTGATTTGAGTTATCTTTGAATTCCATCCTAGAGAGGTGATCAAATACAACATTTTCAACGCCCTTTTTATCCTTGATTGTGAGGTCAAATTCTTGTAAGAGAAGGACCCACCTAATCAGTCTAACCTTAGCATCTTGTTTTTGGAAGAGGTATTTTAGTGCAGAATGGTCAGTGAACACAATGATGGGGGATACTAAGTGGTAGGACCTAAACTTCTCTAAAGAAAATAAAATATTAAGTAACTCCTTTTCAGTAGTGGTGTAGTTGATTTGGGCATCATTTAAGGATTTTCTTATATAAGCAATGACATAAGGAGTTTTATCACAACGTTGTCCTAATACATCTCCTAAAACAAAGTCACTAGCATCACACATAAGTTTGAAAGGAAAGTTCCAATTCGGAGATTTCATAATTGGAGGAGAGGTGAGAGAGGATTTTAGGGTTGAGAATGAACCCTCACAGCTTTCTGTCTAAACAAATGGAGCATCCTTTACTAGGAGAGAACAAAGGGGACGGGAGATTGAACTAAAGTCCTTGATGAATCTTCTATAGAAACCAGCATGTCCCAATAAAGACCTCACTTACTTGATAGTTTTGGGTGATGGAAGGTGAAAAATGATGTCAACCTTGGCTTTATCAACTTCAATTCCCCTACCCGAGACTAGATGACCTAGAAATAGTCCCTCTTTAACCATGAAATGGCATTTTTCCCAGTTTAGGACTAGATTCTTTTCTTCACATCTTGAAAAGACTCTCTCCACATTCCTGAGACATCCCTCAAATGTATCCCCAAACACAGAGAAGTTGTCCATGAAGACCTCAAGAAAATCCCCTACCATGTCTGAGAAGATTCCCATCATGCTTCGTTGGAAGGTTCTAGGGGAATTGCATAACCCGAAGGGAATTCATTTGAAAGAAAAGGTGTCAAATGGACATGTGAATGTATTCTTCCCTTGATCCTCTGGGGAGAACTCAATTTGATTATACCATGAGTACCCATCTAAGAAACAGTAGAAGGCATGACCTGCCACTCTCTCAAGGACTTGTTCAATGAATGTTAAGGGGAAATGGTCCTTCTTGGTGAATGAGTTTAGTTTCCTATAGTCAATGCAGACCCTCCATACACTACTCACCCTTGTTGGAAGAATCTCTCCATCCTCATTGGTTATCACTGTGATTCCAACCTTTTTTGGAACCACTTGGATTGGGCTCACCCATTCACTCTCAGCTATGGGATATATGATACCCTCTTTTAACAATTTTATAAGTTCTTTCCTTACTACTTCCATGAGATTAGTATTGAGTCGCTGTTGAGGTTGACGACATGGCTTTGAATCAGATTCCAGAACAATCCTATGAGTCCCAATAAGAGGGCTAATCCCAGGAATATCAGGCAGGGTCCAACCAATGGCTTTATTGTGTTTCCTAAGGACATCTAGAAGCATCCTCTCATTATTGGATTCAAGAGAAGAATAAATGATAATAGGATGTGTTCGATTGTCCCCTAGGAAATCATACTTGAGTACAACGGGAAGTTCCTTCAATTCAAAATCAGGTTGGTTCAGAATTTCAGCAGAAGATTGGGAAATTGGATCAAGATCAATTTTATTTCCTAAATTTTTAGATAGGATTTATTCCCCACATGTAGAAGTTTCAGCTACTAGATTGGCCTGATCAGATTTAGGGAAGGAAGTTGGAGTGGTCTCCATGAAAGTGGTTTCCTAAAAGGTTTCACTGATTTTTAGACCTAAGACTTCATCATAAGAGAAATTTTAAAATGATTCAAGCCAAGGAGATAAACTTCCTTCATGTGAACAAAGTAAATTGATCTCATCCTGACTTAAACATTCATCAAATATTCCTTGATGTTCTATAGATTCATTATCAATGCTTCCTATCATGTTTACTTCATGAATGTCCTCATCATCCCCTATTTGTGAGCTTGCATTATAGATGTTCAAGTCTAGACTCATGTTTCCAAAGGTGATGGTCATGTTCCAATTTCGGACTCGGATAACAGAGTTGATTGTTGCAAGAAAAGGACGACCAAGGATGATTGGGGTTTGTTCCTTATTTACTAAGTTTGGATGGTTGTCAAGGACAATGAAGTCGGTAGGGTAGATGAAGTTTTAAACCTTTACCAGAACATCCTTTGAAATCCCCTTTGGAACCCTAATGCTACGATCAGCAAGTTGAAGTGTGACAGATGTGGGTTGGAGTTCTTCTAGGCCTAACTGGCAGTACACAACATATGGGATGAGATTGAAACTAGCACCTAGGTCGCATAAGGCCTTGAAAACTTTGCTCTCTCCTAGTTCAACATTGATGTAAGGGAAACCCGGGTCTTTCAACTTAGAAGGAATGGTACCTTGAATGGTGGTACACACATTAGCAGCCAAAAGGACTTGGTTTTTATGTGAAAATTTTCTTTTAAAAGTGCACATGTCCTTAAGGTACTTTGAGTAGGTAGGTATGGTTTGGATGGCATCGAGAAGGGGAATGTTTAACTTGACTTATGAGAAGATTTCCCTCAATGTTTCACTCAATTCAGGCTTGGTTTTCCCCCTCATGCGTTGAGGAAATGGTGCAGGTTGTGGGGTTGTTTGTTGAAGAGTTTTTTCTTTGAAAATGTTATCGTTTTTTTCAGTTTGATCATTTGGTTCATTTGAATTTTCATCCAATTTTGAATCTTTGGATGGGTTTTGAATTAGTTGTTCATGTTTCTCAATTGATTTCCCACTTCTTAAAACAATCACAACCTTTAGTTGTTCATGAGTTCTTTGAGTACAACTTGACTCTCCCCTTGAATTTGAGGATGGCACCGCCTGAGTAGGCATGGGTGCCTTTCCAGTTTTGATGGTTTGAAGTTCTTGTTTAAGGGAAGATACTTCCGAGTTCATCCTTTCCATTTGTTTGCACAATTGTTCTAGTAGGCTTTGTGGAATAGTTTGGGTTGGTGCTTGAGAATATTGGTTTATCCCAGGGGGAAATTTTGGAAGTGGGATGGTTTGTTGAAAATGGACCGGTGGTTATTGGTATTGGATAGGTTGGGTTTGGAACTAGTTATGGGTTTGGTAGTTCTGATGGGGTTAAGGATTTTTCCCTATGGTTGGCTAGGTTGTTGTTTATCTTTCCAGCGGAAGCCTGGGTGGTCATTATACCTTGGGTTGAAGTTGTTTTGGTATTGAGGATTTTGAAAGTTCAAAGAATTTACTTCTGCTGGGGGTCCTCCTAAAAGAACATCCTTGATGAATGGAATGGTTGGGAAGTTTTCTGTATTATGGTCATTTTTGTCACAAATTGTGCAAACAGGGTCAACAGTTTGGATTTCATGGACTTTCCTAAGGTCTATCTCTTCAACCTTCCTAGAGAGTGCTGCAAGTTTATCCCTAAGGATTTCCTCTTCTCTAAGTGTATGAATTACAGTAGTTCTTTGTGGATTTTCAGAATAAGGTGAAGTTCCCCATGTTTGGTTTTGTTCAGAAAGGCTTTCTAGATACTCATAAGCATCATTTGGGGCTTTGTTTTTAAAAGTTCCATTACACATCATGTCAATGAATTGTTTGTTCCCCGGACCCAACCCTTCATAAAAAATTCTCAATTGTTCAGGAATAGAAAACCCATGGTGTGGAACCATGTTTAAAGTGTCTTTGAACCTCTCCCATGTTTCATAGAATGACTCTCCCTCTTTTTCAAAAAAAATTTGGATACACTTTTTAAGTGCAATTGTTTTGTGGTGGGGAAAGTATTTTTTGTAGAATTCTCTTTGTAGTTGGTCCCAAGAGTTTATGGATGATGGTATCAAATTGTTTAGACAATTTTTAGCTCTATCCTTTAAAGAAAAAGGAAATACCCTCATCTTAGCTGATTCTAGTTGATGTGGGGGACACATGGTTTCTACAATGTTATTGAACTCCTTAATGTGAATGTAGGGCATCTCGGACTCCATTCCATGGAATGTGGGAATATGGTTTAGGACATGGGGTTTAAAGATGTAGTTGGCATCTCCTAGGGAGTTGTGTCTAATGCATGAGGGGCATTGGTCCAGGAAGGTGTGAGGTAGTCATTCATGGTTTCATTAACTGCATTCCCCAAGTTTGGGGCTCCCCCATTTGGGTTTCCCTTTTGGTTTCCACCCGGATATATAAGTTGGTTTCTTTGAAGACCTTCCATTGAAATGGGATCAATTTTGGAATCTGGAGTATTAGGAAGATTAGGATCTAATGGAAAGAGTTCCCTTGGTGTACTTGACTCCCCAACCCCAGGACTATCCACCCTAACTAGACAGTTTGATTGATCATGTGTGTAGGCAGACATGTGCCAAAAGAAAAAAAATGAGAAAGGGACAAGATAAGAGAATTTGGATGAGAAAATAAGAAATGAGGGAAAATAGAATGGGTGTTTAGATGAATTATTTGGGTCCTCAGCAACGATGCCAAAATTTGATTCACGCTCAAATTTACCCAAGAGATGAAGATAGAACGGTCCTTGTAGTTTAGTTTGGGTTATCGAATCCTCAGAGACCTAAGAAGAAACCTACATACACATACATTCTATGGATTGTTTTTGGATATGAAGTGGCCAACTTAGGTTGATTTAAGATGGTTTTAAATGAACTATAAGAGACTTGAGTGAATTCAATTTAAAAGAGTGAGTTGATCCTAGGTTGTCACTTGGGGTGGATTGGATACATTTTCTTTTCAATGATTTCAATTTCTTATATTTGAGATGGGTTCATTTAAGAAGATAAAACAACATCATCACTTACGGGTTTAATACCTACACCCTTTAATACTAATCACCTATACACTTGAGGGATCAAAGTTTTGAGCACTTCAAGGTAAAGGTTCGTATTAGCACATGAAGTGTGTGACCTTAAATTCAACAAGGACGATGGAGTTTAAAAATCATCAAATAAAAATCTCAATTAAAGAAGTGATTAAACATTAATGGGGTGATAAATAACATTCAATACAACCCCTTGCTACTCCCTTGGATCAACCCATAAGTGGGTTATCCCTCCATTGATTCTATGGTTTCAATGGAAGCGGTAAGTAGACTCATGAGGGAGGAATTGAAGAAGTAAAGAAAACAATAAAAAGAAAATGATCACTCTACCTTTGTGTGAATAATTTCACAAGGTTTAGTGTGAATAAATTCACACCTTGAACCAACGGTATCAAAGTGATATGAAGAACAACTGAATAAGAGTAAAAGAAGAGTTTTTATTAAGAAACTAAAGTGAATTGAATAACTTACATGTGAAAGACAAACTTGAGACAACAAAATCGCAGCATAACATTACAATTGAACAAAACACCAAAGATCCTCAACTCCTCCACCACCACTGCCTTAAATAGGCATTTCTTGAAGCCTTGGGTCGAGCGTTCAATAGTCCAAGTCTCCTCAATTAATTTTGGTAGGCCATAGGTGGGTGGAAAGTTGAGGGAGAGTTGATTTTTCTACCCTTGACCCGAGGTGGCATCCAGCTTTCATCCATCGAACAGATGCGCTTTGAAGACCTTCTAGATGGCCGAATTAGAGTGGTCCATAGAAGAATAAAATGGAGCCCCGGATTTCTCCTACCCGCCTGTAAAATTTGGGCCCATTTGGAGTTGTGGATTAGGAGATATGATTAGATTAGTGGACTATTATTCTGGACCGTAGAATCTGTCCCAGAATTTTATCTCTAACTTGGGCCGCCTAAATGACCCCAATGGAGGCCGAATTAGCACTGGCTCCCAAAGAATGATTTGTTCCTCTATATGTCTTCTATCCTCCCCCCAATTTTGGGTTTCATTGGGTTTGTAATGGGGGTCCCACATTCTCATAAGTGGGCTGGTGTCCAATCTGCCTTCTCTAGAATTGCTTCCCCCCATCTTCTTCCATGAATTCTCCATTGATCCCTGAATGAAACATGTTCATATTGAAGTGTAGATCAATTTCCTAAAATATCAAATTAAAATATGGATAATTACATTCCTTAAAATCAGATGAATCATTGGGTACTTCAAATGATGTTAAAAAATGTACCACATAATAGTGCATTTTAAGAAGGTATTACAATCATAATGTGAAATGATGCTCAAAGTGTAAAATGCACTAAAATGATGTTTATGAATAATAAAGAACATGAATATTATATATATTAACAATGAATATTAGCCTCATTTAGTGGCTAATCAACATTGGTCTTGGAATTTAAGTAAATTTATTTAATGTTACTGAGAAAGAGGCCTAGATAGACGCTAAATATATCTAGAATCTCATTAAATTCTATTGAATTTAGATAATAAGAATAAATATTATTGTTGCCTTATAGAATAATAACTATTCATGTTAAGTTGATTGCATAAATTGAATCACCGGATATTCGAGTTTAGAATGCATGATTTGAATTTTATCTCTTGTTTATTATTCACAAGATAGTAAATAAAATATTTATTTATTCACTGGTTTAGTGAATCGATTAATATAAATATTTATTTAGTCATGTGAATATTAAAATAAATATTTATCCATGAGTTTAGTAAATATAATATTTATTTATCGAATGAATAATATTTATTTTGCTAATTGTTTTATTATTCAATATTCAATAAATATGGAGGAGGATAGACGAGTTTAGTCAAAGATATAATGAAAATGATATATTATATTTAATATAATTTAAATAAATAGTAATTTATTTATTTAACAAATGACATTTAAATATGTTGATGTTAGTGATATAATAATAATATTACTAGGAGGGTATATTAGAAAAGATATTTGATTAAGGGCCTTAGCCCAATTATCAAATAATTAAGCTTAAATATATATTCTGATTTATATGAATTTTTGAGAGAGAGAGCTCTTAGCACAATGAATAGCAAGAGAAATTTGTTGTTGCAATGGACGACGATCACTAGGTTTCTCTGCCCTAGCACCTCATAACTTGAATTCTTCACTGCAACGAGGATAGGACAAGAGCGGCAAAGCTTCATATATTCATCCTCGGTGATCCGGCTCGAGTACAGAGAGCATTGAAGGCTTCTTTCCTTTGATTTGGGTCGATGACGAATGAACAACGGTCCGTTTAACCATGGATTAAGTAAACGGAGCTTGGGCTACGATAACCGACGGAATTCCGGGGGCAGTGGCGAGCGCAGGTGGCCAGAAGGTCTATGGAGAGATTGACCATCCTTACTATTTGTTCAATGCTCACTGAGTAGGGATGTTGAAGGAAAGAGTGACCTTATCTCGAATGGTTCCTTGCGCAGCTCTCTCAGGTTCGTTTTGAATTTAAGAAAGTAAAATTAAATTTAGATGAACAAGGAGCATGATGGATTATAATCAGGCAGACGCGCTGTTCCGGAGACAGGCTCACGGGTGGCGGACGTAAATCGCCGATCAAAAATCGGGAGAATGAAGCCGTCATTCCGGCGGAAGCTGCCACTGGGCGAGGCCATAGATTTTCCCTGCTCGCGCGGCGGCGCGTCCCCTGAAGCGCACCTCGTCCTCGAATGCTTTCGAGTGAACAATGTCGATCAGTCAAAGAAACTCCAATCCCATATGGAACGCAGCACCTTCCAACCCTCCAGCACCTTCGCCAATAACCGTCTCTTGCATCTCTATTCCAAAACCGGGAACCTCCGCGACGCCCACGACCTGTTCGACAAAATGCCCCTTAGAGACGTCATCTCCTGGAACGCCCTGTTGTCTGCTTACTCGAAGTCTGCTTCTGTTGAGGATTTTATGGGGCTGTTCGACCGCATGCCTCTTCATGATTCTGTTTCTTATAATACGGTGATTTCGGGTTTGGCAGGTAATGGATACTCGACCAAGGCTTTGATGTTTTTTATTAGAATGCAAAGAGATGGTTTTGAGCCCTCGGAATATGCTTACGTTAGTGCATTACGTTCATGTTCACAGTTATTGGATCTCAAACACGGGAAACAGATTCATGGAAGGATCGTCGCTGGTAATCTGAGAGGGAATCCATTTGTTTGTAATGCTCTGATGGGGCTGTATGCCAACTGCAGAGAAATTGATCAAGCTGGGCGAGTGTTCGAAGGGATGACTAACAAGAACGTGGTGTCATGGAATTCAATGATCTCTGGTTATTTGAAAAATGGGCAGCCCTTGAAGTGTATCGATTTGTTTCACCGAATGCATTTGTCAGGCTTCATGCCAGACCAGGTTACCGTTTCAAATATCCTTGGCGCCTACCTTCAAAATGGCAACTTTAATGCTGCAAGAAATCTTTTCAAGGAGTTTAAGGAGAAAGATTTGATTTGTTGGACGACAATGATTGCTGGGTGTACACAGAATGGGAAAGAAGAGTATGCTTTGATGACATTTCAAGAGATGCAACTGAAAAGCACCAGGCCTGACTCTTTTATCATGTCATCCTTGATCAGCTCCTGTGCCAAATTAGCTTCTCTGAACCATGGCCAGGCAATTCATGGAAAAGCAGTTTTAATGGGAGTTGATGCAGACTTGCTTGTGTCTACGGCCTTAATTGACATGTATTCTAAGTGCGGCGAGACATCAGATGCGTTTTTTGTGTTCAAAATGATGCCAACAAGGAATGTGGTTTCTTGGAACTCCATTATTGTGGGCTGTGCACAAAATGGGCAAGACCCAGAGGCGCTGTCCCTTTATGAAGAGATGTTGCGAGAAGGCTTCAAACCCGATGTTGTCACCTTTGTGGGGATTTTGTCGGCCTGCATCCACGGTGGCTTGATTGACCGGGGGCAGAAATATTTCGACTCAATCAGCAAACTCCACAAAATGACTCCCACCTTGGATCACTATGCATGCATGATCCATCTTTTCGGTCATGCAGGGTACATGGATAGAGCACTAGTCCTCATTCAAACTCTCCCACATGAGCCAGATCACCTAATTTGGTCAACCCTGTTGTCTATTTGTGCGATAAATGGTGATGTTGAACACGGTGAGATGGCTGCAAAACATCTGTTTGAATTGGATCCTCTCGGTGCTGGACCTTATATCGTGCTATCTAATATGTATGCTGCTTGTGGGCGATGGAAGGATGTTGCACGTATGAGATCTCTCATGAAGGACAACAGGGTCAAGAAGCTCGCTGCCTATAGCTGGATTGAGTTGGATAACGAGGTCCACAAGTTTGTTGCAGGCGATCAAACTCATCCTGAAACGAGACAAATTTACGAAGAATTGGGAAGACTGATAAGTAAACTGCGGAAGGTTGGTTTTCTTCCTAACACGGACCTGGTTCTGCATGATGTGGGGGAGGATGAGAAACTCAAATCAATCGTTCACCACAGCGAGAAACTTGCCCTTGCATTTGTGTTGATGAGGAAGCCAGATGGAAGGATGCCCATTAGGATTATGAAGAACATCCGTGTTTGTGGCGACTGTCACACTTTCATGAAGTTTGTCAGTAGGGTTATTAACCGGCCCATCAAGTTGAGGGATTCAAATAGGTTTCACCATTTTGTTGGGGGACAATGTTGCTGCAAGGACTACTGGTAGTGGAACGTGTGGTCGAAACAGTTGCGTATTGTTGTGGTGTTTGCAAGGCAATTGCCCAGAAAAAGGAATCATTTTGGGATTGTCCCAGTGAGCTTCTCAGAACCAATGGTGGTGTGGCATGGTATAGTTTTTTGGATGAGAAGTTATAGGATTAGTATTCAAATGCAGTACCAAATTTAGGTGTTTAATCTGCAAAGCATTCCCCATTACTCCCATGAAGATTTTGTTTCTGTTGAGCCCTCCATGATCATTTGAAACTGATTGGGTTGGTCTTGCGGACGACGATGATGTGATGGTGTCGCATGCAATGTAAATAAGAAATGACATTTAAACTTCCAAATCCTTCCATTGCTATCATGAATTATCATTTATTATAATTCAAAGCCCCCTCGGTGGTGATATTTTCCTGCAATGACAAAGAGAGCAAGTTTAGCAAGTGTCTGCAACTGTATCTGCTTCCCAGTAAATATGTCAGATCAAGGCCAATTAGTCTTGAACATGTAATATTTTGATGCATGATGATGCAAAAGTAGTTTATAGATAGCAAATGACTTTAAATAACTCATCAGGTCTTTGCAATGACTTCAAATAATAATAATAATAATAATAACAACTTGTATATCAAAATCAAGTCTCCTACCTCAATTCCACGACGAATGTTATTCCTCAATCTAGTAACGGTTGTTCGCCTAAATTCCTTTTGCCATCCAATCCATGAGAACACATCATTACCTATAGTTTGTCACATGAAGATAGAGGCAAAAGAGAGAATATGAGAGAGAATGTTATGGGTGGCGAAAATCAATCCTAATCAAAGTCAATCCTCTAACTCCTTAATTTGCATGTCATAACTTCGATAGAGTTTGTCATTTACTTTCTCTCTCTTCCACATCAATTCTCTAATTCAATTCTCTCTATCTAACACCATTGGTTGGATATTCCCTAACTTAATAAAATATCCAGTCTATGATTGCTCTAATACCCCACGTCATCGCAACCACAAATATCTCATACAATCACCTTATTTATTTTATTAAAACAATCTATTAAAAATGAATTACTTAAATAAATAATTAAATTCCACTATCACCCAACAATAATGAGAAATCCCAACCACCTCAAAATTGAATGGCGCATTCAAAATTTCATTCTAAGACAAGAAACATTACCATTTTACATTAAACACCCCTTTTAAACTTTTCATCCTTGAAAAGCTTCAACCATAATCATAATAGGGAAACTAATCACACATACACATTCACCACTTTAACTTTCATCATTACAATAAAATTTAACATCAATCACAACAAGAATAACACAAAACAATTCTTGATATTGCACAAACATATGTGATTCCCTCTCCAAGTGCTTTCCTCTACACCTCCATACCTCTAAAGAACTCGCGCTAAGGGAATAACTTGTCCTCATAGGCCTTTCTCTCTACGGCCTAGAATTTCTGCTGGATACTCAACCAAAGTTACATCCTCCTCGATATCCATATCACTTAAATCAATCACATGACAAAGACCATGATAATACTTTTGAAGATGAGTCACATGGAACATGTCATGAATCATTTCCAACTATGGAAGTAACACCAATTAATAATATACTTTTCTAACTCACTCCAACGCTTCAAAAGGGTCGATAAATCTAGGAGATAATTTTCTTCCCTTTCCAAACCTTCATTGTCCACATTGAGGTGAAACTCATAAGAACACATAACCCCCAATTGAAAACTCCACCTGTCTTCTCCTCTGATTCATATAAGATTTCTTTTTTACTCTAAGAAATCCTCATGTGATCCTAAATAACTTGCACACACCCCATCATATCCTTAACCATATCCATCCCAACAGTAGTAGGATCACTAACCTCAACCTAGCTTAGGGGGAAAAGACATGGTCACCCATACAAAGCCTCATCAGGTGCTATACTATTGAATGAATGATAACAGTTAGTATAAGTACATTTCACCAGTGGTAAATGATCCACCCATGATCATCCAAAATCTAGCATACAAGTCCTCAAAATATCCTCCAAAATCTGGATTGCCTGCTCAATGAAATCCCTTCCACATCTGTGATGTAAACTAAGCATCACAATTTGATACTATCATACTCAAAACTCTATGAAGCTTTACCACCACAATCACATAAAGGGTTGTTAAACTATCCACTGATCTTGATTCCTTAATTAGTAAGAAATGAGCTGAGTTCGTTAATAAATCAATAATAACCAAAATAATATCAAACCCTTTCAAAGCATGAGGCAAACCCATAATTAAATCCATAGAAATGTCTTCTCACTCCTATTAGGGAATCTACAAGGTATGAAACAAAATTGTCAAAACTTGATGTTCGACTATCACCTGCTGGCACACAAGGCATCAAAATACAGACTCAGCTACCACCCTCTTCACCCCAGATCACAAAAACCCCCCTCTTTAAAGAATGAAACATATTTGTAATACCTGGATGCATTATCAAAGATGAACCACAAAACTCACACAAAACTACTTCTCGTATACTCCGAGGGACATATATCATTTCAAGAATCAACACTCGATATTCCTCATACTCATCCCAACCATCTAAAGCATCACCATTCATAATTTGATCTCTCCACGCTTCCACCTCAGGGTCTACTAGCTGAGTCTCCTTTACCTGCCACACCAATGAAGATGTCACTGTCATATGATAAAGACACATTCCCTCATCAATCTCTTCATAGCCAAGTAAAGAGATTCCAACAAATCCATTTTTCATACCTCACTTGTCTGTTGAGCATCCTTACCATAAGACTTCCAACTCAAATACCATTTCTAGAAGTATTTGTGATATCAAAATCATAATCTTATAGAAGTTCAACCCATATTCACTACCAAAAATTCAAATCCTTTTGAGAGAGGATATATCTCAAGCTCTTATGATATGTATAAACCATAAATAATTCTCTAAGAAAATAATGTATGTAAATATTAAGCACAAATACCACAATCACAAGATCCA
This sequence comes from Viscum album, assembly GCA_963277665.1. Classification (NCBI taxonomy): domain Eukaryota; kingdom Viridiplantae; phylum Streptophyta; class Magnoliopsida; order Santalales; family Viscaceae; genus Viscum; species Viscum album. The sequence goes on along the minus strand of OY728130.1, from coordinate 1,191,322,792 downwards.
AATCATGGGTAGTTTAATTATATTAATGAGGATGTAACCATCTAGACCTATAAACAATGGCCAGTCTCTCTCGCATCATGAAACATCTAAACCACTGATGGAATGCATCAAAATATACCACCTAATGAATAAATTCTTCAATTAATCAAAGAATTGGAGCACTCGTAGAATTCTTCTTCAAACTTTCACAAGAAAATTGACACTCATCCATCCAAGAAAAAATATTCTCTTTCTTAGTCAAAGTTGAAAATAAAGCTACAATATGTCAAAACCTGAGTACAAACCTCTTATAATAACTAGACAAGCCTAAGAAACTACTTAATTCAAAAACATTCTTTAGTGGATTCCACAAAACAACCACCTAAATTTTCATTGGGTATACTGCTACACCATTCATTATAATAACATGACTTCAAAAATGCACCTGATATGTCCAAAACTGACACTTTGACATCTTACTATACAATTGATTTTCCCTGAACAAATCCAACACTATATTGAGATACTCTTCATAATCCTCATCCCCCTCTGAGTAAACCAAAATATCATTAATGAAGACACCAAAAAATAAAAATGATAAGGTTGAAAAACCCTATTCATAAGCCCCATAAACACAATTTGTGCATTTGTAACTCCAAACATCATCACTAAAAACTCGAAGTGCCCATACGATCATCAAAAAACCATCTTAGTGATATCTTCATCCTACACCCTCACATATTAAAATCCAAATCATTGAAAACCAACTTTCTCCTTTCGACCGATCAAACAAATCATCTATCCTAGAAAGAGGATAAAGTTTCTTCATTGTCACTTAGTTCAAATGTATTTAATTTATACATAATCTCAAACTCCCATATGCCTTTTTTATAAAAAATACTGAAGCGGCCCATGATGAAACACTAGTCTAAATAAATACTCACTACAATAACTCATCAATCTAAATCCTTAACTCCCAAAGCTCTGATGGTGCCATAAAATAAACCACTATACTAATAAGAGAAACACATGTATATAGATAAATATAATACTAAATTTATCACATTGGAGGTAATCTCATAACCTCCTCTTGAAAAACATCATAATAATCCCTCAAAACTCTAGGAAACTTCTCTATATTTTCATTAGATGCACCAAGCATCAAATTTTCCAAATGAGATGTAATACTCTATGGATTAATCTATTTATACCCCAAATAAAAATCCTTTTCTATATCAAATACCATACAGTATCTATATAAACTAAGTAAAATCACTCCCTGATAATAAAACTAAATACAAGATTTGTAACGACTTGCATCAGTGTCTATCGGTGGAGTCGAAGAGAAGTCAGGTTCTAGTATAAGTGGAACCAAGGCCATTTTCAATCTTTGGATTTGGAATGAGTATTTGAGATTACATGTTTAAAATGTTTTTGAGGTGTAATTTTTGGTGTTAAAAATATAAAGTGGGATTTCAAGAGTCATGTAAATGAGATGGAATTAGGCAGTTTTAGTAGCATGTCATCAAAACCTAGGTGGAGGCTATTGAAGTTCCAATGGCTTGGTAATAGCTGCAGACCACCCCCATTGAGTGGTTGGTGGTGGGCATTAGGACCTTGACGGTGCCACCGAAAGTCCAATGGAGGCCACCATAGTTCTTATAGGTAAGCCTAATCACCACTTAAAGTGGGGGAAGTTTTTTTAATTTGTATTTTCCCTTAAAAAACCCCTTCAAGTTTTTGGTTTCCCAACTAGACATAAGAGGGATGGATCTTCTCCTTTGATCCCCTCTTCCATCCCTGTACCTCTCTTGAAGCCATGGAGATTGGGGCATGTTTGATTTTCAATTAAGGTAGGTTCCTCCCCTCTTGATATCTCATTTCCTCTCCCTTTTCCATCCTTTTATTTTTGACAGATTGACTTAGGATTGAGAGAGAATTTCACTATAACATGGTGAAATTTTTATGCCAATATTAAGCATTTGTATATAATTGGAAGAGACTAATGGAGGATGAGAGCACATGGTTGCATGCAGTTTTTCTAGAGGTACACTGCTGATTTTATGATTCCTTAAATTTCATCAAATTAAGATTGTTGGTTCCATGCACAACGGAAGCATTGCAGTGGAGGGCGATCTATTAAAATTAGTTTTTTTCTAGAGTTACATCGCGACTTTGATGATTCCTTAAATTTCATCAGATTAAGATTGTTGGTTCTCGGCGCAACGGAAGTGTTGCGGTGGAGGGCAATATATTAAAATTTATTTTAATAATCATTGCCCGAAACCAAGAGTGATAATCTTTCACGTCAAATTTATAATTAATTTATTTAATATGTGAAGAAATAAATACCAGGGATTAGTAAATTTCTTTGTTGATGATTGTTTATCGTCTGAAAAGGCCCTTAAAAATTCCATTTGTTGCGCTTGTGAGGATCCAAGTGTATAATATCTATAGTGGCGATCCACACATGCTCCAATGTTCTCCAAACAACGCCACTCATTCTCTGGGTGCTAGCGCAGAAAATAAAAAATCTTTCATTGTTCGTTCTTGATCGCTCATTTTTTGGTCTTGAATAAATTACCTCTTGGGTTTATCATTATTGAGAGGGAGAGAGAGGAGGGAGGAGGAGTTGAGATAGAATTCATTGTGTGCAACAATTCTCAATTCTCAAACTTGGAATTGTTTTCGAATTCTTTACACTATAGCCATAGCCATCTATTTATAGAGCTAAGATTTAGGTTACAAAATATAATTGAGAAAAGGCCCTTCTGAATTTCCTTTGTTACTCTTGTGAGGATCCAAGGGTAGAATCTCTATAGTGGTGATCCAAACATGCTCCAATGTTCTCTGAATAACACCACTCATTATTTGGGTGCTAGCGCGGTGAATCAAAAATATTTCATTATTCGTTCTTGATCGTTCGTTCTTTGGTCTTGAATAAATTACCTCTTGGGATTCTCATTCTTGAGAGGGAGAGAGGAGGAGGAGGAGTTGAGATAGAATTAATTGTGTGCAATAATTCTCTATTCTCAGACTTGGAATTATTTTCGAATGCTTTACACTATAGCTATAACCATCTATTTATGGAGCTGGGATTTAGGTTAAAAAATATAATTGCATAAAATCCATTAAATATAATTATAACCATTAATGAAATAATATACCAAATAATAATAATAATAAGATTATGTTGTGGTGTGCCAACTTGTGCAAAATGGATAAATATTATTTATCGGCACATAAATAATTATTTTATCATCAAACATGGTCTTGGTCCATTTTAAATCCTCTTGAATTTATTGAACACATAAATAAACATTTTATTCTCTTAAATAAATATTTTATTTACAAACTAGTAAATAATATTTATTAAATATTCAATAAAATAAATAAATAAATTGTATTCATAATCCAGTGAATAAATATTTATTTAATTTATGCGATCAATATAACGTGAATAAAATCATTCTTCAGTCTTGAGAATAATATTTATTCCATTAATTAAATTCAAATAGAATTTAATCGAGACCAACAAAAACACTTAGTGTGTGACCCTCTATGATTCTTTCTCGTTGGAATTAGGCGAGCTTGCCTAAAGTCCAAGATTACTATCTAGCAATGGGTCAAGTCACCTAAGAGAATGAACTTAAAGTCTCAATGATGATAACTAAATATATACACTCACTGTGTAATATAATTCCTTTATCACAATATCTCATCAAGCAGGTTGTATGATGGTGTCATCAACCTATATGCTCGATACATCGTTCTTTGACTATATGAAATAAACTCATCATTACACCATGTCCATAGAATTTAGGGATAAGATTCTATTTAAATAAAAGGGAAGAGATATCAAATTCCATAAATATGGAAGGGAAAAATCCTTCCTTATCTTATCCATTAATAACATGTCATTCACGACACACCCAACGTACCCTACTTCCCTCCAACATATGGTATGACAGTTTTCATTAGAAAATATAAGTGCACGAGTCGTGACATGCATTAATTATAATCTTAAAGTCTAAGGACCATTACACATGCTCGCATATAGGAATATTCGATGACATTAAAACATGCAAAATTCCTACTGGTGGGTCTGTTCTCATAATCTCTAATCTTAGAGATTACCAAGTGTGAACTTCATGAGAAGAAGTCTCATCTGCTTATGAGTACTCACACCTGACAGTCTATCTAATATGTGTCCCATCATAGTATGTTATCCAACCACATAAATATATAAATAATATTTTTATAGAACTTCAAGGTTATCATAGCAGGGAACTATTATAACCTTATCAATGCGACAAATACTCCAGGACATTATTACATTAAATTCATGAAGAACAATGAAAAATATGAAATAAGATGTTTAATTTAATATTTAATACATCAAATATTCATGTAATCAAAGTAAAAACAGTTGGTTCTAGGGAAATAACTCTAATAAAGATAAATTGGTGGATGTATTGAGATAAATAATTAGGGATTTTACTCATTATTGGTGTATGTGTATGCTGGGAGTGGTTCACACCCCATGGTATGAGGATTGGTAAGGAATGAACTATATGATGATTATTACCATGATTATTCATAATAAAATAAGTTATGGATTAAATGTTTAATTAATTATAGATGTGTTACAATTAATTTCTATTGATCCTTGATCAAGTTAGGGGATCATGGATGTAGGAGGATCAATATGGGCTTAGATGCGTAGAGTGAGCAACGTGATTGAGGGGACAAATTATTAATCAAGGTAGGTGGTCCCTAATATACCCTTCCTAATATATGATCACATATATATTTTTTTAATTTTTGAGTGGGGGTAAGCGGGTGTGAGTAACCCAAGATGAAACTAATGTGTGTTCCAATGTGTAAGGAAAGACTATCGAGTTTCGTTAGACACATAAAAATTCTTCAATATATTATTCATGATCATAACCATAGATGATTATGTTTCCTATGTGAGGGTGTTGGTTATGAGAGAAATGGAACCCTAGAGTGTTTCACCTTCCATTAGGACAAGCCTATGCATGTATGGGATAGCCTAACCGAACAACCATGCGAAGGTGGAGAGCTGATTTCACGATGAAGATGCTGGAGAGGAGCAGTTCCAAGTAGTTAGTCTGGGTTGTATGTAACGTTTGAAGATTACGGGCAATGAATTCCTCTAAGGCCTACAGGCCATGTAATACTTATGACTACGGGTATTATAAGGGTTCCACCTCACCCCTTGAAAGGTGGATTATCAAAATCAATAAAAAATGAAGGCCTTCGGGCCATTGGATGATGGATGATGTGAAAAATCATTTCCATGTTAGTTTTTTTTAAAAAAATTACCTGGTAAAAGCTTATGAATCATTTTTCACATCGATTATTAAATAACTGATGTAAAAAATATATATTTTTTAAATAAATTTATATTAATTATTCTCCTCCCCAGTAGACAACAATAGAAAATCAGTAGAAAAATAGAAAAACACCAGTAGAAAAATAGCAGCACGAACACTTAAAATTTGAACTTTCAAGTTTACAATATATATTACAAATAAACTAAAATCCAATCAAAATTATGAAATGATTCACCCATTAAATTTTTAAGTGTCTTAGATATTGTCTAGTATAAGGCTTAGGGTCATCAAAAAGCTACAAATTAAAAATAAATCATTTAACATATATTTTGAATAAAAAAAGTGAAATATTAAGGAAAAGTTTATAAAAAAGTCTAACCTTCTGGAACTTCATAACCGTCCCAGTTGAAATTATTTCATACATAAATATGAAAACATAGTATCAACATTCCTTTACTCCTTATTTACAAAATTACTATTTAAAATAAGTTTTCAATTCAAAATAAATTATTAAGTAATATATCCAAAATTTAGTAATTATAAATGAAAATTCACCTTTGATTTTACATATCTGATCTTGGAACTCTTCTTTCTTGTGGTATCTCTAAAGAAATTCCCTGACCTATTTGAAAATAATATGAATAAAATAAATTTAAATTTAATTATAATATAAAAAAGTGTTAAATTATTGAAACTTACATGTTCAATACATTCTTAAAATTTTCTCACACTTCACCATGGATAGAGCATAGCCGGTAAAGTTTCTTCTCCTTTAGACAAAAAATATCCAAAATACAATGGCCACTAATATATAAGAAAATTTAATGTGAGTGGTTATTATGTTAAGTGATATATAATATTTTGTGAGATATATGTTTCATATTCTTTAATATAAGGAAATATCCAACACTGAATAATTGCATTCTTCTGAAATATTTCATCACTATAAACTATTCTTTCTACATCAATCATTGTCCTTACTATAGGTGAAATAAATTATAGGTCCATAAATCTATATACTTCAGTCATGTCATGATGTGTACAAATTGTATAAAGAAACCTAATACAAGACAAACATAATTATAAATTTTTAATAAATTAAATGAACATAAATATTTTTGTTAATCAACTTACATGGAAAAAAATTAAATCATGTTGATTCCCAAATGATCTCTAGTTACAAGCTACATGATATTATTTTTCAAAAGCACCACAATCATTGCATTCCCATAAACACCGGCTTCCACTAGAATCTCATACATATCCAACAATATTTTTGAATAAGTTGATAATCTATCAAGAATAGTAGAAGTTGTATCTGAAGTCATAACACTTTGTATTTTTTATTATCTATAAAATATTTCTTTACCTTTAAATTATTTCTGTAAAAAAAAGATAAATATATAAAATTAAAAATGTTAAAAAAAATTCAATAGCAGAATAAAATAAAATATATAATATACACATACCTCTATGATAATTTGTTGAATAAGTCTAGATGGCCATACTAAAAAATGACTGATACTTTGTCCAACTGTACTCACCTCATCTGTAGGAAATGGTATTCTTTATGATCTATCTATAATATCCTATATAGTGACCCTATGATACTCTATCTCTATTCAGTTGACCATGGATGGTATATCCAATATAATATATCATACCATATGAAACAATATAATGTTGGGGATCATCAATATATAAATCACAATAATGAGGAAGTTATGGAGGAGGGGGTGTAGGAGTAGGATAAAGAGTGGGGTCTATAGGCAGAGGTGTATGAGTACAATAAGTAGGAGGAGTGGGATCTATTGGCAGAGGTGGGGGAGTGGGATCAACAATATGAAACTATCTTTGCATGTCAGTAAATATCAATCGTACCAAAGCTCTGATCCCATCCTCCATTGTCACACAAATATCATGAACTTAAGCTTCCAAAGATTCTATTTTTTTATAAACATCTTCAATTGAAGATGAAAAAAATGCAAAATAAACTAACCACGTTTTTATTCATATTCGTTAGAGTTGTTAACTAAAATTCTAACAAAATTAATGGGAGATGAAAAGACATAAAATAATTAAAACAAATCTAAAAATGGTGTATGAATAGTAAAAATTCTCCAACCTAATAAATTATTTTTTACACCAAAAGAATATTTTTTAATATACTCTTTTATACAATATTTTTGTTTTTATTTAACATATTAGATTTAAAATAATTGTTTTTCTACAAAATCAATTAATATATATGTTACATAAGAGTAAAAATGGTAAACTAAACAAAACTAAAATAATATAAACAAATAATTTAACTTATTAGTTATAATACGTGTTTTAATAAAGAAAATAAAATTAAAATATCTAAAATTTTATGAAATTTTAAAAAGTAAACCAGAAATAAACATATGTTACCAGTAATATTAGGAATATACTATAGGATTTTTTTCCCAAATTCCTTCATCATGATCATTTTTTATAGCACAAACCATGTCTATAAAGTGATCATCAATATCATCTATTATTCTTTCTATAGAAGTACAGATCTTATATAAAGAATAATCTTCTTCAATTTTATCATCACCAACATACTATTTTTTTACTTGTAAAACAATAGACCACTACATATCAGATTGATCAGGAACATAGAAAATTTGTTTTTCATGTGTTTCCATGATAAAAGAATCAGCTGTGTATTCCAATCTATTCATATTAACTAGTTTCATTCCAAATTCACCATGTCTAACATTGTTGTTACCGATAAACCATTTGTAGTTAAACACTAGAACTTGAAATTTAATACAATCAACCTCCCATAATTCTTTAATGACTCTATAATATAAACTTGATCTTGATCTTTCATATGAAATGTATAGCCATTAATATCATACCCAGACCATGTTATCAAATTAAAACTTGTATCTCCCACCAACAATCTCAATGTTTCTGATGCATCTGATCTACCAAGCATGGTCTCTTTAAACAATGGATTTTTTTTTATGATCATTCAAAATCCACATATATTTCTTATTTGGATAACATTGTTTCAACACATTAATATGAAATGCTATATATGGATGATAATTATATTTTTTATTCAAGATGCATAAATGTACCTTATTTATATGTTCACATGTCAGTGATTTTACTTTCAAGCCATATATCACCTTTCTCCCATAATTGAATTATTCATGGTGAGATATAAGGAAACCGATGTGCTCTATTATAGACAAGTATATTGTACAAAACTCTATGACTTCCTTAGAAATATACTTCTCAAAACGGAGGATTTAGGTCGATATAGATTCTTAACATAACCCTTTAATATATCTATATATATTTCAAAAGGATACATCCAATGTAGATATACAGTTATATAAATCTTTATTTATCACACCAAATGAACCATTAAATTCACCATGATATAAAAAAAGATGGAGGAAAATACATTTCTAATTGAAAAAGTATAGAAAACAATTTGTTCTCCAAATGTTTCAAAGTATTCAGATCAATAACCTTATGAAAAATTGAATTGAAAAAATAACACACCTTCATGATAGTCATCCTGACATGGATAGACAATATTCTATGCAATGAAACCGATATGAGATTTTTAATCATTATGTGACAATCATGAGATTTCATACCTATCAACTTGAAATCCTTTAAAGACACAAAAATTCTTACATTTGAAGAATAACCCTATAGTACTTTGATATTATGAAGACACTGACAAAAAATAATTTTACCCTTCTTGGATAATGTATGATAAGCTGGGGGTAGGAATGTTCGTCTTCCATTAGGAGTGGTAGATAACTCCAAATGCATTCCCATTGAGAGCAATTATAATCTTGAATTAAACCCATATTTATTATATACTTTAATATCTACCAATTTTTCAATCAAGTTGTCATAGATATTATTCTCCATATTCATGAAATAAATTTATGTTTGAACTTATGATATCTCCAATATGGTTTGTAAAAAAACATTGACTATTTCTTCAAAATATTTTTACCCTTACCAGATTTTTTATATCTTTCCTAATGTCACATCAATGTTTTCACCCTCTCAAAATAATGATTGGTGGAAAAAGGATTTGGAGCAATATCAAATTCTTGTGAGCTATTGAATTTATTTTTTAATATTTTATAAGAGTGATCAATAAGAATTTTTTTTGATGAACCATGTATACTATTTTTATCCTATGTTATAGTTGATAATATGAAGTCTATTGTTTACAAATTGGAAAAGATTTGTGCCCCTTAACACTATATCTAGACAAATTTCCATTTGTTGGGAAGTCATTTATAGTGAAAATAATCATTGCATGCAGTTGAAAACATTCCATTTTATAAGAATCATACACCCTAATCACTTCCTCCCATAAAAGTTTCAAATTATAAATTACTGGTGAAAAAAAATCAATATCATTTCTAAGCTATTTTGGTAAAGAGATCATTAAAATCTATATGAAATATTTTTTCTTCATACAAAATCCAGGAGATAAGTTTTAAATTACCTATAAAACATGCCATGAACTATGTTTGCTAATAAGTCTTTGATATGGATTCATTCCATCCATGCACAGACCAAGTTTGAGATTTCTAACTTCATCTCCAAATATAGGAAACTATTAATCAATTTTCTTCCACCATGTACAATCATATGGATGCTGTAAATTTCCATCACATATCTTCTCATTTGCATGGAATATTAACCTTTTTTCATCATTTGAATTTTAAAAATAAACATTTCAAATGAGGAATTATAGTAAGATAGAAAAGTGCCTTGGTAGGGGTCTCTGTAACTGCAAAACCAACCTCTGATTTTTCTTTCAACTTATACCGTGATGTCCCACATTTAGGATACCTTGATAGAAATTTGTATTTATTTCTATATAACCCATAGTCATTCAAATAGGCATTTATTTTCTTATACCCTAATCCCATTGAGCATTATATCTTCTTCACATTATAATGTTAATCTAGAAGATTGTTGTCTTTAAGAAGAACGTCTTTTAAAAGTTGTAGCAAATTTGTAAAACTTTTTTCACTCCATCCATTTTTCACCTTTAAGTTAATCAATCTTAACACCATCAATAAAACCAGAAATTCCATACGACCCAGATATAATGGTTTTTAAGCATCACCATATAGAAAATCATTTTTTGGTTATTTCTTAATTTTCTCTACTTCAATATAATGAATCATTCCTTCAATTCGATTAGACTTATCATCTTGAAAATCATCATTATCAATAGATCTAAAATTATACCTAATTTTACCATGCCAAATCCAAGGGATTTATCTCAGATTAAAACCATGAAAAATTAAATTATCCTTGAAATATCTACTTTTCAAATTATTTATATTTAAAAATTTTATGCATGGATAGAATAACATGTCATTCTTTGGAAAATTTCATTTAGAAAATTCAAAAAAATAATCGACAACTTCCTCATTTTCATAACTTATTTGAAGTGTAATATTCCAACTTAAAATCATTATTATCTATAAAAAATATCAAGACAAATATCTTTTCCAAATAATATAGTGGCGATAAAAGTGAGTTATAGGGGGAGATATTAGATTATTTTAATGATAATTAGGAAGACACACTTGTGGTATTATTAATTAGTAAAATGTTTCTATGATTTTCAATGATAGTGAATATAATGTTACACAAGTTAATAACATTGGAGATGAAATTTAATGTTAATTGGAATGATTATACAATCAAATAGAAAATAAAGGAAATAAATTTATATCACTAGAGTGTAAAATAGAGGCTTACTATAAAAGAAAAAATAATAAATGAAATCTTTAAAAGAGGGACTAAATATTTAGAAATATCATGCGGATATTTTATTGAATTGAAAGTAAAGATAATTTAACAATAATATAGGACAATTAGTGACTATAATTATAAGATATTAAGTATATAATTATTCTAAGAATTAGTAGTTTCCAACAAAACAAGATGAAGGTTGAAGTTAAGACACTGAGAAAAAATTTATTATATTAACAATAACTCTAATTAAATGTAAAATACAAATCATAGTGAATAATAAAAACTTTTGGAAGAAAATATTAACATTTAATGATATAATTTCCTAGAAATATCACTATTATATTTGATTATTATATTCTTTATCCAATGAAAATAAATATTTCATTGAATAGAGGGATCAATTTTGTAAAGTAATAGAAGGTAAAAGTTTCTATCTAACCACATTTTAAAAAATAGGGTGTTAAATAACCTAATATATTTCCAATGATTTGGAGGGATATAATACATTCAACCATCAAATAATGATAAAAGTTACATATTTTTAGAACATAAATGTGAAAATAATCATAATCCTAACATATCATATTGAACACATGATAAATAAATTGAATTAATAAATATTTACAAAAAATTGATCATAATCCATAATAAAAAATAAGTTGGGTTGTGTCATTAGAGTATATCTCAAGTGGATAATAAGAGACATTAAATGTTTTTTATATAGATGAAAGTTACATTATAATAGCATTATGAAATTACATTGAAAAATAAGAAGATATTACATTTAAAATTTTTATTAACCATTATTACAAAGGGAGTAATTTATCAAATATTGAGAAAATAAATGACACTGAAAAAACCTAGAAAATAAATAAGGAAAACATTATAAATAAAATAGAAAATTTTGATGATAAAATTCATTCATGTGAAAGGAATTAAAAAATATATTCCTTTCAAACATTTCTAAAGTAAAATTAAAAAGAATATAACCTTATGAAATTATAAAAGTATATACAATGATATCTATAAAAAAATATATAGAATATAAACATAGAGGATAATGATTCACATTTGAAAAAATGAGATTAGGAAGGGGAAACATACATGTAATAATTAATTTTAGTTCTTAAACAAGGGGATTCTAAATGGTAAGATGAGATATACAAATAAAAATGTAAAAAAAAACAACCAATAATACGATCTAGGTCAGTATCCAAACTTGTTTTCCACTAACCAGAAGAGAAAGGGCTTATGGTGGAGTTCTTATTCAATAGAAATCATAAGGGTAAAGAGAAATAAACCTGTAATTTCAAAAATCAAGAAGTCCAATAACATGAAAAAAGGAATAAAATCAAATTGAAACCCTGAAAATATAAAAATAGTTACATAGAATCAATTTTAAAAGGAATAATACATGAGACTACCGAAAGAGAGGATTGATAATGTGTGATGATTAATTGAGAGATTGCAGACCTATCTTCGAACATGAAACAATGAGGCCAAAGAAACCTGAGCATGTATAAAGATGGTAATGAAAGATTAGAGTACATCGAATCAAATAAACGAGGGTTAGGGATTCCACATGAGAGAAATGAGACAACTGTCACAATAACAAAAAACACCAAAATGATTCAACCCGATGATTCATAAAATTTTAAAAGGTATATAATTTCAGTTATTTAATAATCAACACGAAAAACAATATTATAAATTTGGTTCAATATAACCAATTTTATAAATAATTTTTCAATGTTGGTTGAACTGAAACCAATATGGTAAACCTAATATTCAACGTCAATTTCTAGGAAACCGATATAGAAAACATATATATTTTTTAAAATTTCATGTCAGTTATTATATAATAGATCTAAAAAATCATTTTTCGTATATTCTTTACATCATTTATAAATAATCAAAATTAAAAAGGTGATGTGATAAATAGTTTTTTTATTAGTGTTTTTAACCATGAGTAATAGATATAGTGAACTTAGAGGTTCATATATATGGATAATAATGATAAAATAGAGAATTGGGCTAGAGGTGAGGTTATATAATGGTTGTAGGGGAAACCATGTGGATTATGGGACTTCTAAGAGGGATGGAACCTAGTTTTTGAGATGGGATCATTAGATATATCCTGGTGAGATAATCACCTAATGACTGGTTCATCTTGGTGGTTATATTATAGTTAGGTGAGTGAAAATAATTTTAACTAATTCATCAAGAATGGGGTGACTTGTGAGGTGATCATGAGTTAAGTAGTATAGAATTAGTTATTTCTTAATGTAGTTATGATAAAAGACCTACCAAGGGTAGGATACCTTGTGGTTAGGCACTAATAGGTCTATCTTGTGACCCTAGTGTTGGGAATTTAGAGTTGTGGCCTGAGGTCCTGCATCACCAAAGAAGCGAGTGCTGGGAGGGTTGGTTTGAGATTATGATATTAGTTTAAGGTATAGGAGTTGGTTACATCATGATGTAGATCATAATAGGTGTGTTGGGTTATATCTGAGGTCTAGGATTTGGAAGGGTGATTCCTTTGGTTATGTTTAGGATTATCTTATAATTTTTATCTTTATTCATAATTAGTGATAATACATACACCCTTGTTGACTATTTATGGTGATACCCCATTCAACCATGTTTATGATTATGATTATCAATGATAACATGTTCACCTGGTTAGTATGTTTGGTGATAACCCGTTCACCTTTTGGCGATGACTCTACTGTAAGTGGGTTCCCTAGACCCAACTCATGTATGTACTTTTATTACCATTACATGTATATAGTTTTACATATACATGTGTTTACCATACCATAATAGTGTTTATACTTCTGTTTCCAATATATTTATGGTAATATACTTAGATTACATGTCACATTTGATGGTTTTGGGTGCAATAGAAACGTGCAGTTGTGGGTGATATATTAAAGTTTCTTTTAATAACCATTTCCCGAAACTATGAGTGAGGATATTGCACCTCAAATTAATAATTAATTAATTTAATATCTTAAGAAATAAATACTTGAGCTTAGGAACTTTCTTCATTGATGATTGTTGATCGTCTGAAAAGACCCTTTCAGATTTCCTTCATTGTACTATAAGGATCCAAGGATAGAATCCCTCAAGAGGTGATCCAAATGTGTTATAATTATCTTTGAGGAACACTACTCAATCACCATGTATTAGAATAGAGAATTGAATGCCTTGTGTTGTTCATTCTAGATCTCTCATTCTTCAGACCTGAAGAAATATCTCTTGCACTTCTCGTTCTTGAGAGGGCGAGAGAGAATGATGATTCAAGATTCTATATTCTAAATTTTTGGATGCAATATACAATAGAAATAATCATATATTTATATATTTAGGTATTAGGTTAAAATTATATTTAATTATATTTCATCCATTAAATAAAATTTAAAACTTTAATAAACCCCATTCTACATAATAATAATATCATTATTATTATTTTGTTGTCCGTGTCAACTTGCACAATAAAAAATATTATGTAATGGTCACATTAATTAATATTTTTCACCATAATCATTCTTAGTCTGTTCAAACTCTTCTAGTATTTACTGAACAACCGAATAAATATTTTATTCATAGATAAATATTTTATTTATAATCCAGTGAATAAATATTTATTAAAATATTCAATAAATAAAATAAATATTTTATACACAATCCAACAAATAAATATTATATATATATATATTCATATGATCAAATAAATTATTTATTAATAAAAAATAATTATTTATTACCTTTTGAAAATTAGCAATCAATAAAACTTGAATAAAATTATTCGTAAATATTGAAAATAATATTTATTCCAATAATTAATTTGAAATAGAATTTAGTTGAGATCAATAGAGAAAATTAGTGTGTGACCCTATAGGATTATTTCTAATTGTAATTAGTTGGTTTTGCCTAAAGTCTAAGATTACTGTCTAGCAATGGGACAAGGTACCCAAGAAAAATAACTTAATGTCGCAACGATGAAAACCAAATATAAATGCTCACTGTGTAATATAATCCCTTTGTCTCGATATCGCATCAAGTAGGTTACACATAAATGTCACCAACCTATATTCTCCTAACATATTTCATTTAATATCTAAAATAAACACATCATTACACCATTACCATGGAATTTAGGGATATAGTTCCATTCTAATAAAAGTGATGAGATATTAGCTTTCATAAAGATGGAAGGGATAAATGTAACGCCTCGACCCTAGTTGCCCAGAGTCAGTGCATTATTTCATTACATTTTCATGATTACAAGAAAGTCGTATCCTGAAGGACCGATTAGTTTAGTAGTTTTGGAAAGCTAGATACATACATAAGTTCAACATTACAACTTGAAATGAAATACAATATATAAATTTTATTGGGAACATCCACAACTCTAAGTTTATCCCTGCAGGTCATTCATAATAAACTTATTCATGTCCTGAGAAAATGAATCATAAGAAAGGGGTGAGCTTAGATGCTTAGTAAGGGAAAGAAGTACAATAGAATATATCAAAAACATAAACATTAGGCATGGTGAATAACTAAAAACACATGCCTTTAAAAATAAACCCGAACACATTATGATATGAATAAGATTTGAATAAATAATGCCATAATAAAGCATAATCATGGATATTCTACTAGTCGAATAACCACATGAACTTTCAATTAATAGTTTTATAATGAGGGGATGCATAATACAGGACATCATAAACATACTGTCAAGGCCTTTTTCCAAGTCCATAAATATCCATTTTGTCAATGCCTCATGCCAAGACCATAGTTTGTCTCATGAGACCTACCGATGCACCAAGGGGTTATAGAGGGCCCCACCCAACACTTACTAAGTCCAATGAATTCCTATTATGAATGGGAATAAATATAAACAAAATATACATTCATATTGAAACTAACATATGAAATGTAAATAAATTTCCCCATACATTAAACATAAACACTAACCATTAAAAGTAAATTGGTGAATGGTATCAAGATAGAATATCCAAATTCAAACTAACCAGAAACCCTTCGAAAACATATTTTAGATAATATCATAAGATATAAACCTCTATGAAATACAATATTCATCAAAGTATGTTGACATAAATAAAGATACTTTTAAATTGAGAGCTTTGAGAAATTCTTGAGGAAATAATCCTTAAACATTCCATTGTGTCCCATACCACCTTGAAAAATTCAAATCACAATCCATTAGAATATAATTATAATAAGGATTCTCTTAATATGATATAAAAAGGGGAATTATATACACCACATTCAAGGAATAAGTATGGAACAAGGAATATATCTCATAAAAGTTAAAGTGAGGTGAGGAAAATCTAGTTTTCTTTGGAAAGAAGAGTTCTTTGGGAAAATCATTTGTATTTGTCATAAATATGGTTTAAAAAATGTATATCTCAGAAAAGAAAATATAATGAAATTTATATTACATTTGAGGCATAAATTATGTCCCACTGAAGTGAAATCATATAAAAAGTGTTTTTAAAGAAGCTTTAGAATTAAAACATTTTAGTGCGGTTTAAGGAATTCATTAAAGAGATTTTAAAGCGCAAAGGCATGTTTGATTTCATAAAAATAGAAATCAACCAAAATAGATTTTTAATGTTAAAATGTGTGATTTTAGAAAGATAAATCTGGCTTAAAATATGTTATAGAGTGAACTTCAAAATAGGTAAGAATTCGAGAAGTTCCTTGAATCGGGCCTGCATTTTAGAAGAATTTTTGAAATATTATTTTAAAACATGTAACTCCACATAAATTAAATAAGGATTATGATTTTTAAATATATATATAACATTCAAACAGATTTTATGAGGAGTACATAATAATAAATAATAATTTTATTGAGGTGAGTAGAGAATAAGAGCAACCCGAATGAAAATGGAGGTTTGGGTAGAAAATACTTACAAATTTGTAATCAATTGAATCTTATGCACAAAAATCATCAAATGACACATTTAATATTATGAAAATAAATATATTCATTATATGAAACATAAATTGGCAGTATACATACACCATACACAAGTAATAGTAGTGAATACAGAATATCTCACAAAAATGGAAGTGAGATGAAGAAACCTTTACCTTAAGTCCGAAGGTGTGTTCTACACTTGATCTTAATAACCTGAATAATAAAATTTAAGTTCATTAATTAATAATTACAGAACCTCATATTCATTTAATTGATTTATTATAACCTTATTAAGTTCATTCATGGCCTTTTTTATGGGTTAAGAGGTTCAACTTCATTGTTCGGGTCCATTTGTTTCATGATATGTATACTTATATACATGAACAGAGAATCATGTAAAATATGGATGGTTTTCCAGAATTGAAGTTATATGTTATTATTGAACATACATAAGGTTACATGGTTGTAAATTTCATTTGGATACTTGGAGTGAAGATGAATCATTATATAAATTATTTAATGATAACAATTTGGGTTAATTGATGATTTTTGAACACAACAAACTCATTTTGATTTATAAATCAAAACCATGTGTAGAAAAAGACTACAGAACCATATATGAGACATAATACATATATTATAGTGCGGTTAAACCATAATAATGGTTTAATTACAATAATTGAAGATGATAATAGAAATTGAAATCCCATCATCCTTGAATGTGGTAAATTATCACATCTCAGATTGTGTTTTTTACTACTAGCATAAAAGAAGGGTAAATGAGAGATGAAAATAACTTATTCCATAATCATAAAAAAATTAAAGTAAAAGTAAGGTGATGGAGTTGTCATAAAATTTTTACGAGGAGAGGTGAGGATAGAAAAGAAAAAAAGGAACTTGAAAAGAAAGTAAAAGAATTACAAAGAGGAATTTACCTCTTAAATTAATCTTCCTTGAAAGCCTCTTTAGGGGAGAGGATTTGGTCTTTTGGGGATAACAAGGACTTATATATGTGGGGTAGAATCTTGGGAGGATATTTGGGTAGAATTTATAAAAGGAAAGAGGCTTAATAGGATCAAAGAGAATAGGGAGTGATGGGGATTTTATAGTGGAGGAGAGGAGTGAATTTTGAATATTTAATTGAATATTTAATTATTTTTCTCAAGACAAGAAATAGTGTTTAATTATTGTGACTAAAAATAGTAATAAGTGAATGAGAGTTCGAAACAATGACCATTTACATCATCTATGACTCAATAATGATGCAGAAATTCATTTATTTAGTGTATTTTGTAAATTTTCAAATTTCACTATTCACAAAAATTCAAGTATTTCAGAAAAATCCCAAAAATTCATCCCAACAATTTTTCGACATTTATAATTAAAAAATGAACTCCATTTTTTCAAAATAATTTTCTAAATAAGAGAAATTTAATTTTTTAATAAAATCATTATTTAATTTTAAAAATACAGATTTTAAATTTAAAACTGATTTTATAATACATTCAAAAATTAATTGAGGTCTCATAAAATTATCCTAAAATCATAGGACAACAAAATATTTATTTAGGAAAATTTTTTATGTAAATGAATTTTATTTTATATCAATTTATTTATTTAAAATTGAAATTAAATATTTATTACTCCCAAAAATACCAAGACTTAATTATTTTTTTAAACATTCACTCTCATTTATGTGGTGCCTAAATTTTATTTATAATTTCACGGGAGAGTTTACTATTCATAAGGGTAAATTACTATTCATAAGGGTCAAGTTACTTTTCATAAGGGTACTTTACTATTCATAAGGGTCAAGTTACTATTTATAAGGGTGCATTACTACTTATAAGGGTCAAGTTACAATTCCTAAGTCTAAATTACTATTTAGTAGGGTCAAGTGACTATTCATAAGGGTACATTACTATTCATAAAAATTAAGTTTGTTCTATCAGACTCCAAAAATCACCTTGAACGCAACTGTGTATGTCCGATTTTCAAAATTCAAAACATAGAAGTGGAAAAATTATGTTCATTGGCTAGGTTATAATAAAGTGTTTTTTATAGAGACTCAATGTTTTATGCATTCAATAATAAATTTATTTTCAAATCCTTGAGGTGTTACATTCTCCCCTCCTATTGAAAAGTTTTTCCTTGAAATTTTAAATTGAAATTCGAAAGTTAAGGGTTGATACTTGAAAATTTCCTTTTGGAAAACCCACATCAAGAATATAGTTAAAAATTAAGTTTTTTCTATCAGACTCCAAAAATCACCTTGAACGCAACTATGTATGTCAGATTTTTGAAATTCAAAACATAGAAGTGGAAAAATTATGTTCATTGCTAAGTTATAAAAAAGTGTCGTTTTGTAGAGACTCAGTGTTTTATGAATTCAATATTAAATTTATTTTCAAATCCTTGTGGCGTTACATTCTCCCCTCCTTACGAAAATTTTTATTCTTGAAATTTTAAATTGAACTTAGAAAGTTAATGGTTGATACTTGAAAATTACCTTACGGGAAACCCACATCAAGAATATGGTGAAAATATCCTCTTAATAGGAGGTAAAGGGAAATGAATCAGTTACTACCAAACTATGCATTCTAATCGGAAAAAATATTAATGGAAGAATAATCAAAACATCATGTTCTGATGGAAACTGATAGAGAACATGCTCAGATGAAAGATCATTACCACAAAACCATAAACCACAGTTATGAAAATTTCATTGATATCATGAAGAAAAAAAATTTATAATAGGACAAAATTTTTATTTAAGACTCCTTTATTAGAGTTGAGGAATTATTCCACTCTATAAGAGTAGAAATATATGTTTCTATTTCATAAACACAATCTTATCCTTGGTTCGTGCCTTGAACTATCTGTACTTAATCTCTTAATACAAGTTGCATCATGTGGTGATATTAAACTCTAAAACCTCATAAAAGATCAACTTAAACCATTTCATAAATGGTTTAACTTTCCAAAATATCATGATCCAATACATTAGAATCATTCTCATATCAATCCTTATTAGATCCATGTACACAGGGTCCTTGGAAAACCTCATTTTGTTTAGAACTCCATGATCAATCTTTCTCAATGCATCTTCTACTTTGTTTTCCTTTAATCAAAATGAAGTAGCCCTAAATTTTAACATTAAAAACATGTGAATATCATCATCATGTGTCCTATTAAAATATGGTAATAAATAAAATTTCCATAAAACCTTATTAGAAAACATGCATTCATCCTTACACATGCTATTTGATATATTCTTTATATCTAAAAATGTTGTAAACTTCATCAATGATAGAATAGACCACTTATCAACAAGTCAATAACCAGTTTTGAGGAAGTCAGTACTTATCCAAATAAATCATTTCTTCATCATTATCTTAATCATTAGGAATATATTTAGTGTTTTCTTTCCCTAAACCCTATACTTTCCCAAGATATTAACTTTATTCTAAGTCACTTATCCTTGGTACAATTCATCATATGACCAGAAATTCATAATGAAATAGCACTACAATACAATCCTCATATATTCCATAATTCCTATGACCATTACAGTTCTGATTCAAATTACATGATTCTTGATGAGGCATATTAATCATTCTACTTCATATGCAACAATATCATGACTTGATCATTATCCAGTAACATAATTTTGGGAATATTAATTCGATTCTTGGGAAATTGATTCAAATAGTGTCCCATCTCCTTGTAGTTGAAGCATTGTAGATTGGAAACCTTTTTATTTCCCTTACAATCATAAAATTGGTGTCCTTTTTCTCTACACTTATAACAAACTTCCATTCTCTTCAAGCATTTACTAGGGTGATTCTTTCCATAGTTATCACATGTAGGAAAACCATTCTTTATATTATCCCCTTTATCCATATTTTTCTCCATCATCCCCTTCTTCTTTTTCTTCCCTTCAAATCCATAAGACTCATATAATTATTTACATACCTTGTTAACACATGATACTATTTCCTCAAATGATTAGGATACATAGGAGACTATCTTATTTCAAAATAATGGCTTAATACCATTAGAGATGTGATCCTTCTTACTCTTTGCATTGTGTGCATTCGTGAAGTTCTCATTCCTTCTACTAGACACCATTTCTAATCAATTCCATATAACATATTAGCTCATAAAAGTATGGACTCTCTATAACTCTAAATATAACATAAATTAATGCATCATAAATACTAGAACCATATAATTTGGTTACTTTGGGTGCATAAATCCTTCATAATGGTGGGTAAATAAAATGTGAATTATCCTAAGAATATCTCTTAGAAGTGTCAAACTAGGTGTGCAGTAAGGCCCATTGTCGTGTACCAGGATACCTCGGGTCAAGCTTGAAATTCCTTGTCAGAGTTGTTACTCCTAGGTACAACTGTACCAGAACCACGCCCACCTGTAGTATCTATATAGGGATGTATTTTCTATAAAGATACACACAATATATTCCTTACCAAAATTATAGGATGTTCATGAATTCTTATCCTAAAAGACTAGCGTAGGGTTTTGTTCTATAATCTACGTTTTCTAAATCTAGTTTCCAAGTTTTCTTCTAAAATTCTTCTGATACCAATTGTAACACCCCAACCCCAGTTGTCCCGAGCTGGTGCATTATTTCATTACATTGGAATGCTTACAAGAAAGTCATATCCCAAAGGACTTAGTATTTTAGTAGTTTTTGATAACCAGATATATACATAGGTTCAACATTACAACTTGAAATGAAATAAAATATATAAGTTGTACTAGGAACATCCACAAATCCATGTTTATCCCTAAAGGTCATTCATAATAAACTTTTTCATGTCCTGATAAAATGAAACATAAGAAAGGTGTGATCTAAGATGCCCATTAAGGGTAAGAAATACAATGGAAGATATTATAAACATAAACATTAGGCATGGTGAATAACTAAAAACACATGCCTTTAAAAATAAACCTGAACACATTATGATAAGAATAAGATCTAAATAAATAATTCCATAATAAAGCATAATCATGGGTATTATACTAGTCGAATAACCACATTAACTTTCAATTACTAGTTTTATAAGGGAATGCATAATACAAGACATCATAACCATACCTTTAAGGCCTCCTGCCAAGACCATAAATATCCATTTTGTCAAGGCCTCGTACCAAGACCATAGTTTGTCTCATGAGACCTACCGATGCATCAAGGGGATATAGCGGGCCCCACATGGCACTTACTAAGTCCAATGCATTCCTTTTATGAATAGGAATAAATATAACCAACATATACATTCATATTGAAACTAACATATGAAATGAAAATAACTTTCCCCATACATTAAACATACACACTAACCATTTGAAGTAAATTGGTGAATGGTACCAAGATAGAACATACACATTCAAAATAATCAAAAAACCTTAAAAAAATATTTTAGATAATATCATAAGATATAAAACTCTATGAAATAAAATATTCATCAAAGGATATTGACATAAATAAAGATACTTTTAAATTTATACCTTTGATAAATTCTTGAGGAAATAATCCTTAAACATTCCAAAGTGTCCCACACCACCTTGAAAAATGAAAATAATAATCCCTTAGAATATCATGAGAATAAGGAGAATCTTGATATTATATACCAAGGTGTATTATATACACCACGTGTAAAAAATAAGTGGCGAACAAGGAATTTATCTCATAAAAGTTAAAGTGAGGTGAGAAAAATCTATTTTACTTTGGAAAGAAGAGTTATTTTAGAAAATCATTTGTATTTTTCATAAATATGGTTTAAAAATGTATATCCCATAAAAGAAAAGGTAAGGAAATTGAGATTAAATTTTATTCATAAATGATGTCCCACTGAAGTGAAATCATGTAAAAAGTGTTTTTAAAGAAGCTTTAGAATTAAAACAATTTAGCGCAGTTTAAGGAATTCATTAAAGAGATTTTAAAGTGCAAAGGAATGTTTGCTTTCATAAAACTAGAAATGAACCAAAATATATTTTTCATGTTAAAATGTGTGATTTTGGAAAGATAAATCTGGTTTAAAATAGATTATAGAGTGAACTTCAAAATAGGTAAGAATTCGAGAAGTTCCTTGAACCGGGATGGTATTTCAGAAGAATTTTTGAAAGATTATTTTAAAACATGTAACTCCAAATAAAATAAATAAGGATTATGATTGGTAAACATATATAGAAAATTCACACAAAATTTATGAGGAGTAAATAAGAATAAATAATAATTTCATTGAGATGAGTAGAGAATAAGAGCAACCCGAATGAAAATAGAGGTTTGGGTAGAAAATACTTACAACTTTGTAATTAATTGAATCATATGACCAAAAATCATCAAATGAAACATTTAATATCATGAAAGTAAATATATTCATGATATTAAACATGAATGGTAAATATAAATCCACCATACACAAGTAATAATAGTGAATATGGAATATCATACAAAAATGGATGTGAGATGAAGAAACCCTTACCTTAAGTCCGAAGGTGTTCTCCACTTGATCCTAGTGACCTGAATAATAAAATTTAAGTTAATTAATTAATAATTCCAAAACAAAATATTAATTTAATCGATTTATTATAACCTTATTAAGTTAATTCATGGCCTTCTTGATGGGTCAAGAGGTTCAATTTTATTGTTTGGGTCCGTTTGTTTCATGATTTATATACTTATATACATGAATAGAGAATCATGTAAAATGAGGGTGGTTGTCTAGAATTAAAGTTATATGTTATTAGTGAACACAAAAAAGGTTAAATATTTGTAAATTTCATTTGGTTACTTGAATTGAATAGGAATCATTATATAAATTATTTAATGATAATCGTTTGGGTTAATTGGTGGTTTTTTGAACACAACGAACTCATTTTACTTTATAAATAAAAACCATGTGTACAAAAAGATTATAAAACCATATATGAGACATAATAAATATTATTATTGGATAGTTAAACCTTAATAATGGTTTTATGACCATAATTGAAGATTTTAATAAAAATTGAAAACCCATCGTCCTTGAATGTGGTAAATCAACACATCTTGGATGGTGTTTTTTACTACCAGCATAAAAGAAGGGTAAAGGAGAGATGATAATAAATTATTCCATCACCACAAAAAAATTATAGTACATTTAAGGTATTGTGGTTTTCATAACATTTGGATGAGTATAGGTTAGGATAGAAAATATAACAAAGGAACTTGAAAAGAAAGTAAAAGAATTGAACTATTGGAAATTTGACCTATACCCACAGTTTGAAACTGTGGGTATAGCCCCTAAAACTGTGGATATAGGCTATACCCATGGTTTCTGGGAACCGTGGGCTCCCGAGGCATCGGGATAGCCTCATATCTATACCCATAGTTTAAGAAACCATGAGTATAGGTCTAGTCCACCGTGTCAGACACCATGACACCGTGTTATTCACCAATACCCATGGTTTTAAAACCGTGGGCATAACTTCGATAAAAAAAGCGGCCACAAGATTCGATCCCTAGACCTCTCTTTTAATCCTCTCGCACCAAACCACTAGCCTATATGTATTATTCATATATAAATATATATTTAGTTATATATATTTATATAAACTATGGCTATAGGTAGAAAACCGTGGGAATAGGTGTTCCCGTGAAAAAAAATTTGTCCCCCGCAATTTTTTTTTTTCACGCCATAAGGCGGGAAAGCTATACCCACAGTTTACAAAACTGTGGGTATAGGTCTTCAAAATCAAACCTATACCCATGGTTTCTATTAAACCATGGGTATAGTTACTGAAAAACTACCCTATACCCACAGTTTTACCAAAACCGTGGGTTTAGGGGAGTCTATACCCACAGTTTTGGAAAACTGTGGGTATAGGTTTCCATACCTTACCTATACCCACGATTTGACAAAAACCATAAGTATAAGGGTTCCTATACCCACGTTTTAGGTAAAACCATGCATATAGGTTCCCATATAATACCTATACCCACGGTTTTGGGTAAATCGTGGTTATAGTGGTGCCTATACCCACGGTTTTTCCAAAAAACATGGGTATAGCTCTATTTTCCAGTAGTGTTGAAAAGAGGAATTTACCTCTTGAATTAATCTTCCTTGAGAGCCTCTTTAGAGGAGAGTATTTGGTCTTTTGAGGAGACCAAGGGATAATGGACATGGGGGATGATATTGGGAGGAGATTTGGGAATAATTTAGACAAGTAAAGAGGCTTGAGGGGAGTTAAGAGAATAAAGAGTAAAGGGGGGGTTTATAGTGGAGGAGAGGAGTGAATTTTGAATATTTAATTCATTATTTAATTATTTTCTCAATAAAAGCAATAATGTTTTATTATTGTGACTAAAAACAGTAATAAGTGCATGTGAGTTCAAACCAATGGCCATTTAAATCATCCATGACTCCAGTATGATGTAGAAATTCATTTATTTAGCGTATTTCATAAATTATCAAATTTCACTATTTACACAACATTCAAGTATTTCAGAAAAATACCAAAAATTAATCCCAACCATTTTTAATGGGTAAAATTCAAAAAATAACTCCATTTTATCAAAATAATTTTCTAAATAAGAGAACTTTAATTTTTAAATAAAATCATTATTTAATTAAAAAATACAAATTTTAAATTTAAACCGATCTTATAATATGTTCAAAAATTAACTGAGGTCTCATAAAATTATCCTAAAATCATAGGAAAACAAAATATTTATTTAGGAATACATTTTATGAAAATGAATTTTTATTTTAAATCAATTTATTTATTTAAAATTGAAATTAAATATTTTTTACTCACAAAAATACCAACACTTATTTTTTTTAAAACATTCACTCTCATTTATGAGGTGCCTAAATTTTATTTATACTTTCATGGATGAGTTTTCTATTCATAAGGACACATTACTATTCATAAGGGTCAAGTTACTATTCATAATGGTACATTACTATTCATAAGGGTCAAGTTACTATTCACAAGGGTGCATTACTATTCATAAAAATTATGTTTGTTCTATAAAACTCCAAAAATAACCCTGAACACAACAATGTATATCAGATTTTTGAAATTCAAAACATTGAATTGGAAAAATTATGGTCATTGGATAGGTTATAACAAATTATTGTTTTGTAGAGACTGAGTGTTTTATGCATTCAATATTAAATTTATTTGCGAATCCTTGGGGAGTTACAAAAAATCCTTCCTTAACTTTTCTATTAATGAAATGTTACTCATAATGTACCCAATGTATCCAACTTCACCATTAACTATTTTAATCATGGTTTAAGAAGTACATCTAAGTACACGAGTTGTAACATGCATTAATAATAATCTTAAAATCTGATGAACATCACACATACTCATAGATAAGAATATTCAATGACACCAAAACATGCATAATTTCTAATGGTGGGTTTGTTCTCATAATATACCATCTTAGAGATTACCCAATGTGAACTTCATGAGAAGAAGCCTCAGCTGCTTATGAGTACTCTCACCAGACAGTCTATGTACTATGTGTACCATCATAGTTTGTTATCCAACCACAAAACATTATTTAAGAATATCATTATAGCACATCAAGGTTCTCATCATAGTGGGGAACTACTATGACCTTATCAATGTGACATATACTCTAGGAAATTACTACATTAGAGTCATGAAGAAAAATGATCAATATGTAATAATATTTTTTATTAGTATTCAATACATTAAATATACATGTAATCAAAGTACAAGAAGTTGATCTTATGAAACCAACCCCAACAAACTCCCACTTGGACTAGAGACAACTTCCTAAAACCTTCAGTCCACTAGACCTCACATGATAGTTATGTTTCTATATAGTCAAGGCTTTAGTCAAGGGGTCCACCATGTTGTCTTTCCTGAAAATAATTCTCACTGTAACTTCACCTCTCTAAGAAAAATCCCTTAAGAGACAATACATCCGAAGTATGTGCTTCATCTGTTGATGTGACCTTGGGTCTTTTGCAAGATCCACTATAATAATATTATCATAATAGAGTGTTATATGATCTTTACTACTAGGTATCATGTTAAAATCTTGGATGAAGTTGCGTATCCATACTTCTTCTTTAGCTACCTAAAAATCCTCAATATACTCCGAATCTACTGTAGAATCTACAACCATATCCTTCTTTGATCTCTTATAGCTCACATCACCTCTATTCAAAGTGAAGATGTATCCCATTTGTGGATTTATGTCATCTTGATCAGTTTGGAAATTAACATCTACATATCCTATGATTACTAGTTCCTCATCTCTTCCATAAACTATGAACATATCTTTAGTATAGCTCAGATAATTAAGGATAGTCTTGACTGCCATCCAATGGTGGTTACCCGGATCATCTTGATATCTTCCTACCATACTTAATGTGTAGACGAAATCTAGCCTAGGATATAGCGTATCATACATGACTGACCTAATTTCTGAAGTGTATGGAATCCTTTCCATTATTTTTATATACTTATGTGCCTAAGGACACATTTTATTGGAAAGATGAATGCCATGTGACACTAGAAACAATCCCCTCTTAGATTGTTCCATACTGAATATTTTTATTATCTTGTCGAAGTATGTACTTTGACTTAGGCTGAGTAACCTCTTGGATCTATCATGATGAATCTTGATCCCAATAATATATGTTTCCTCACCCAAGTCCTTCATAGAAAATCATTTATTCAACCACACCTTAATAGACTGTATGACTGGTATTTCATTTATAATGAGTAATATGTCATCCACATATACTATTAAGAAAACGAATGCACTCCCACTAAACCATTTATAGACACACAAATCACATTCATTCTTTATGAAACAAAATTCCATTATGGCCTTATAAAAATGAATTTTCCATGACCTGGATGCTTTCTTTAATCCATAAGTGGATATTTGTAATGTACTTACCTTATTGGAATCCTTTGGAGTCACAAAACCTTCAGGTTTTTTTATATAGACATATTCCTAAAGGATCCTATTAAGGAAGGTTGTTTTGAAATCCATTTTTCAAATCTCATAATCATGGAAAGCTAAAATGGAAATTATAATATTGATGGATTTCATCATTATAACTGGTGAAAAGGTTTTTTCATATTTAATGACTTCGCACTATTTAAACCCTTTTTGAAACCAATCACGCCTCATTGGTACTGAATTATCCCTCCTTGTCTAGTTTCTTCTTGAATATCAATTTGTAACTAGTGGGATTTACATCTACTAAAGGGTCTACCAAAATCCTGACTTGGTTTTGGTACATGGAATCCATTTCAGAATTCATATCCTCTTGCAACTTAGAAACATCTATTCCACTCAATACTTCCTTGTAGGTTAGAGGATCATTATTATCAACTAATAATGATTAACTATCCTGAGTGACTAGAAATTCATACCATTCTAGTTATCTAACCTCTATAGTACTCATATACAGTAATTGTGTCTCTAGAACAATTTCTTATTCCATAAGGATTTGTGGATTTTTTTCCTGTGCCAACTCTTGTGTATCTTGAGCCTATAATTCATCTAAGTCTATCTCACTCACACTATATCATTTAGAGATAATATCTCCCTCAAGAAATGTTGGACGTCTGTCAACCACAACCTTTTTTATGAAGGATTTTATTAGTATCACCCCTTTGTTTATTTGGGATATCCTATAAATATATGCTTTGTGCCTCGAGGTGCAATATTATTATCTAAATAGGCCTTAAAAAATGCTTCAAAACCCTACACATGTAAGTAAGACAACACAAGTTTCTTTCCATTCCATAATTGGTATGGTATAACATATGTTTCTTTATTTGGAGATCAGTTTAGTACGTATGCTACTGTCTGTAACATGTATACCTAAAATTATAAAGGATTACTCATGTGGCTCATCATTGATCTCACCATGTCCAACAAGGTGTGGTTTATTATTTCACTTACACTGTTCTAATGAGGTGTGTAAGGAGGAGTGATTTGGTATAGGATCCCAAACTCCCATAAGTAATCAATTAAGTATTGATTAATATATTCACCACCATGGTCTGAGTGAAGTTTCTTAATATTCTTACCAATATGGTTCTAAAATTCATTTTTACATTCCTTGAATTTATCTAAAGAATCTGATTTATACCTCATTAAGTAGAAATATCCATATCTACTAAAATCATCAGTAAAAGTTATGAATTATGCGTACCCACCTCTTACTTAAATAGGAAATGGTCCACACACAACAGTATGAACTAATTCAAGAAGCTCTTTAGCTCTTTCACCTTTCCCACTAAATGGGGATTTGTTAATTTTCCCTTGTAAACATGCGTTACATACACCAAGTGGTTTTAGTTCAAAATAATCTAAATATACATTTTGATGTAATTTAGTCAATCACTTCTCATTTACATGACCTAGCCAGTGATACCAAAGTTGGGTGTGGTATGAGTCATGTGAAGTAACTTTGTTATGGATTTACATTACTTGGTTCATGTAATCCAATACATAAAGATAGTTATTTAGATGTGACTTACCATAATAAATTATATCTTCATAAAAAAAGAAAAATTTATTCCCAAATTTGAAAATAAATACAACTATATCAAGTCTGGATACAAAAATAATGTTTTAGGTAACTGAAGGAACATAATAAAAAACCTTTAAAACCTGGATCATTTTGGTTGGTAATGTTAGGTGGTATTCCCTGATAGCTACAACAATAAGTTTAGCTCAGTTGGCTACTCGTAGATCTACCTACCACCAGTCAATCTTTTTTATCTACTTGTTTCCTATATTTGAGTACATATATGAGTACCACAAGCTATATTTAATACCAAATTTATAGTAACAAATAAATTTCACTCAATAAAAAACATACCTGAAGATCAACCTTACTTATTTGGTTAGGTGCAGTTTTTCTCCCCACATACCTTCTTTCCACATGAGGAACAAACAACATCATGTTCGCTTTCTTTTCCCTTGATCTTCCTTTACTTGGAAAGGTGAAAA
This sequence comes from Viscum album, assembly GCA_963277665.1. Taxonomy (NCBI): domain Eukaryota; kingdom Viridiplantae; phylum Streptophyta; class Magnoliopsida; order Santalales; family Viscaceae; genus Viscum; species Viscum album. Next base: position 1,191,292,674 of record OY728130.1, on the reverse strand, counting down.
TAAGCTTTGGATTTAGATTTTTTCACTTTACCTTTCCATTTTTTCACTATAAGGATGAAAGAATTTTATCTCTTTGTATCCTTATCAACTTGGAAAAGAAGAGTGAGAAGATATGGAAAAAACTTCTCAATTATGTTCATATTAAAATTCAAAAAAAAGCTAGAGAAGCTATGAGGGAGTGATGCTATAATGAGATCGGTGCCTAGTTATTCAAGGAGTTTAAACCCTAGAACCTCTAGGCGGTCAATGTATCCAATTATCTTGATTATGTGAGGCCTAATTAGGGAACCCTCTATAAGCTTTCTCTAAAAAATTGCATTGGAATTCTCAAACTGTTTCTATCTAGCTCCATCCTGGTATAGACCATAGAGGTGCTTAAGTATTCTATACACATCCATGTTTTTGTGAGACTTCATTAGTTTACTAGACATCGATGAAAGAATCAAACAATGAACATCGACCACGTCACTCAAATTTTTTTTCATAGAAAATCAACTCTTCACCACTCACCTCTTTAGTATGTGGATTAGTCATTGAGGATTCTAACACATAAGATTTCCGTTCATGGTGAAACACAACCAAAAAGTGTATAAACCACTCTTGGACATTAATTACAATTATGAGGTTGTATTTATCCAATATTTATAATAGGAATAGTGTGGATGATGAGATTTTAATTTTATTATATAATTAAAAGTACTGATTATTAATACTTTTCTCGATTAAAAATTATGTAAGAAATAATAAATTAATTAACTAATTTTATTAAATCTCCCACTATTTTATCATGTCCCAATATCCCTCACCATTGAACTCAAAATTTCTAGTTTCTATGAAATTCTAGGGGAAAGGATCCCCATTAATTTTATTAATGATCCATATGTTATCCATGAAAACCATAAGAAAGTAATTTAGGTTGGCAGTCTTTCCAACTGCAGGCTGCAGCTCCTTGATCTGTTGAGTGAATTCTCCTATCCTAAAATCTTGACTTAGATTTCCTCATTACGTGACTCCAAATTTTTATAAAATAGACTTTGTACATTAAACTCAATAAAATTTTGGTTAATTTAAAACTAAATTTTCACGAGAACTACCTAATAAAATTAAGTGTCTAGACTCTATCCATGTACTAAACTTAGTTCTATGGTTTCATTTCCCATCAAGTAATGGATGGATTAGTATGACTTAATATTAGATTGAGGGATTTTAATTAATTTATGCATAAATTTTATCTTTTTTTTCTTTATATTTCTTGTTAATATTAAGTGGATGTTACATAATTAATTAACCATGTTGGATAAAACATTTATTCATCATTATTTTATTTAATTTCCATATTTTCTTATTAATTCATTCATTTATGTGACTGCGATCTTACATACATAAAATAATAATGCATAGAAAAAAATAAATAAGTAAAGTAAATTTCCTGATCATGATCTTATCTAAAGATTTATTTAATGAGAGGATATTAAATCAACCTTTGAACTAGGGTAATAACTCCATTTTCTGGTCATGGATTGAGTTACAATATTCCACCTATATATCTATGTATCACTGAGTTGGAAACATCACGTTTCCATCTTGAACCACTTCCATGTGCCTTGAGATGATCCATTAATTACAAGTATTTATTACTCACACGTAGGTGAGGATAACCAAAGGACCGGTTAAATGGGATCACATAAATATCCATGGACATGAATTTCCTACAGAATAATGGAGGGATGGATGACTTGTAGGTCATCATTTAATTTAATATTAAATAATTGAAAATCCATGAAATAAATTAAATTAAATAAATTACAACACATACATAGGTCTTGGTCAAGCTTATGATTATTCATAAATGCAACTAATATGAAAAAATTACTGGCTAGATTCATTTATTTATTCATTCTTTATTATTAAGATACAAATGCTTACATTAATTAATTAATTAATTCCCTTTCATCTTAATGATTATTCAATATTAATTATAGATACTCATCATTTATGGTATTAATGGAAAATAAATGGAATAACCAATAATGAAATATTAATTACAATAAATTAATTGAGCATTTAATATTCTTTAAAACCACTATTAAATTTTCAAACACACATTGGTGCGCTAATCAATGAAATAAGGTTTTAATGCTAAAATTTTCAATTTAATTTAATTTTTAATTCTTTACTTTAATGGGATTCTACACAGCATGTACAATCCAACTATTTTCCATGTACCTCAGTTTTCATGTATCCGAGTCACATACCTGGGGTTCGGTGTGTTAACTTGGCCAGACTACACAGTGTGCACATGCCAGCTACATGCCATGTATCCACTTGTTGTGTTCCAGGTTGGTCTAATCAACACGAGGTGTGTAATAAATGCACCACATGTAATTAACTGTTTGACACATCTAGGTACAATGCGCATGGGTACATGACGTGTACTCTGTCTACACAATGTGTGTCCCAGTTTTATCAGCCAAATATTTTTCACTTATCGATAGAATATTAAGTCATTCTTCATCCATTATTAAACCTTTAAGAAAATGAAATAATGAATGAATATTACTAATATTTCATGACATGTTAATTCAAATTAGATTAAATAATGAATAATAAGAAATTAAAATTCAACCATGATTACTTATGGATCAATAATCAAATAATAATTATAAATTTAAACATGACTACTTTTGATACCGCTTGATTGTTCCAGGAGAAACAGAAGCACGCAATGGTGGGTGGTATATTAAAATTTATTTTAATAACCATTTCCTGAAACCATGAGAAATGATATTTCATTTCAAAGTTATAATTAATTTATTCAATATCTGAAGAAGTAAATATCATGGATTAGGAAATTTATTCATTGATGATTGTTGATCATTCGAAAATACTCTTTTAGATTTTCTTTGTTATCCTATGAGGATCCAAGGATATAATACCTCTAACAGTGATCCACACATTCTCTAATGATCTCTAAGAAACACCACTTGATCAAAAGGTGCTAGCATGGCAAATCAAATGTATCATGCTGTTCATTCTTGATTTCCCATTCTTCGATTTCGAAGAAATCTCTCTAGAACTTCTTGTTCTTAAGAGGGAGAGAGAAGGAGGAGCTGAGAGAGAATTCATTGTGCACAACAATTCTCTATTCTAAAATTTTGGATCCAATATACAATAGACATAACCGTCTATTTATAGAGTTATGGTTTAGTTTAAAATATTAATTAATTACATGCTGGCCATTAAATAACATTTAAAACCTTTAATAAACCCCATACCATATAATAATATCATTATTATTATTTTGTGGCATATTCCAACTTGAATAATAAAAAATGTTATATAATGGTATTTTTAATTAATATTTGTCACCAGATTTGGTTTTAGTTCATTCGAACTCCTCTAGAATTTATTGAACAACCAAATAAATATTTTATTTATAAATAAATATTTTATTCACAATCTAGTGAATAGATATTTATTAAAATATTCAATAAATAAAATAAATATTTTATTCACAATACAGAGAATAAATATTTTATATATATTCATGTAATCAAATAAATTATTTATTAATAAAAAAATAATTATTTATTACCTTATAAATATTAGTGATCAATAAAACTTGAATAAAATTATTCCTTAGTCTTGAGAATAATATTTATTCTCATAATTAAAGTAAAATAGAATTTAATTGAGATCAATGTAAAAACTTAGTGCATGACCCTCTAAGATTATTTCTCATTGGTATTATAAGGTCTTGCTTAAAGTCCATGATTACTATCTAGAAATGGGTCAAGAAACCCAAGAGAAAGAAGTTAATGTCATAAGGATGAAAACAACATATGAACACTCACTATATAATATAATCCCTTTGTGTGAATATCTCATCAAACATGTTTCACATCCATGTCACCAACCTATATGCTCGATACATCTTTCTTTGACCATCTAAAATAAACACATCATTGCACCATGGACATGAAATTTAGGGAGACAGTTCCATTCCATTCAAATGGATGAGATATCAGTTTCCATAAAGATGGTAGGAACAAATCCTTCCCTGAATTATACATTAATGACATGTCACTTATAACTCACCCAATGTATCCAACTTTTCCATGATTTTTTATCACCATGGTTTACGAAATACATCTAAGTACACAAGTTGTAACATTCATTAATAATAATATTTAAATCTAAGGACCATTACACATGCTCATAGATAGGAATATCCGATGACAAAAAAACATAAATAATTTCTATTAGTGATTCTATTCTCATAATCTCCCATCTTGGGGATTACCAAGTGAAAACTTCATGAGAAAAAGCCTCATATACTTATGAGTACTCACACATGACAGTATATGTACTATGTTTCCCATAATAGTACTTTATCCAACCACAAAACATTATTTAATAATATCTTCATAGCACATCAATGTTCTCATCATATTGGGGAACTTCCATGGACTTATCAATGTGACGTATACTCTAGGACATTATTACATTAGAGTCATGTAGAAATAATATCAATATATAATAATAAGTTTTATTAATATTCAATACATCGAATATACATATAATCAAAATACAAATAGTTGGTCCTAAGATATAAAATCCAACAATATCAAAGGGTTATACAGGTTCCTAGGCTATAATGAAAACCTAAAGATACCATGAAATTTTTCTTTAACTTATGTCATATAGTCTAGATACATCATGGTAATATGATACAAATTAAGTTTAACTATCAGGCACTGGGTGATCACAAGCATTGAGAATTTTTCTCATTAACTTCTCACTTGGTGATATAGAGTAGATGAGATCATTAAGAAAAAACTTCCAATAGAAACACCATATGTTTCAGGTGTCATTGGTAGTCCATATCCATGAACACATGTAATGGTCTCCTAAATTGAAATTATTATCAGTGTAAGTTATTTGATTACATACTTTGAAGAAAACTATGAAATTGATGTTATAGAGAGGTATCTTGCACTGGGTACACTATTGGTGGTATGACATTGATTGAATAATCAAGATAGAATTTTTTACTTCCAAAAAGAAGTAAAATATTAGGCCTAGTTGTTCAGGATGGTAGTATCTTCACTAAATCCTTGGCCATAGTAGAAGAAGGTAAGTCCATTCAGTTTGGTCAATGAATAATAAAGAAAGTATGGATAAAGACACAAGGTTTGTATCCCACTTTATGTGATATCATATGACAAAGAGATGCACACGAGCCTCAACCAAGTTTGTGAGGTCTCTCTAAGTGCATCCACAAGACCCATGTTCGAAACCAGGTGGAGGAATAATCCCGAGTCATTGTAGTAGTACTGTAGCACACAATGTAACAGGTACTATAGTATCACCATGCAGGAACTGTAGAAATTACTGTAGCAGTTACTGTTTGGTACTGTAACAACCATAACTATTCACCTTGAGTTACTGGTTTGGTCTTGAAGTCCTTAAGGCCTTCGGGTCACCCAGGACTTCGGGTCAGTAAGGATTTCGAGCTACCTTTAAGGCCTTCGGGCCACCTCAAGGCCTCTGGACCACCTCAAGGCCTTCGAGCCACATGATCAATGCAGTTTCCCTTGGAAGACTCTACAAAAAGGAGTATCCCTAGAGGAGGATTCAGAGTAGGCGCACTAACTAGAGCAGAACCAATGGATTTGGAAGAATGAGAGGGTATGAAAATGCCATCAGGACTAGACTGTGTTTGCACAGGAAGCTTAGCTGGACGACCATGTGAAGGTGGAGAGCTACCATCACGATGCAGATGCTGGGAAGGGGCAGTTCCTTATAGTTATAGTCTGGTTGAATTCCCTAAGACCTTTGGGTCATGTAATGTATCTTAAGCTTATGGTCCATGTAATATCTAAGCATATGGGACTTGCAAGAGTTCCCCCTCCTCTCTTAAAAGGGGGGTTATCAAAAATCAATAAAAAAAGAATCCCTTCGGTCTATTCAGGTATGAAAAATAGATTATATTACATGATAAGTATTCATAGGAAAAGTTATCATTACTATGGATTTTCCTTATCACTTTTGGGGGATTGATGAGTTGCTAGAATACACTTTTGATCTATGAATAATATTCACTGCTATCAAGATAAGGTCTTAGAGGGTCACACACTTAGCACATTCAAAATTCTTCCATATTCTGATGAATAGGATTATAGGACATAGTGGTCCCCACCATAGTGGTTCGAGAGATGTACAAGTATTAATAATCACTAATGAATAAATAAATAAATTATTATTTAAGTATAGAACAATTAGAGTTAAATTTATTTATTAAAAGTATTCATAAGGTATTATGTGAATACATAAAAAAATATTATACGAATGGATATTATTTTAATATTCAAGATTCATTTGTTATTTTTGGGAATTATGAGTCAAGTTAATAACCCACTTTTATGACATAATATATTTATTATATATTACAAGTAAGTGATAAAAATATAAATGATGTTATAGAATAGTTATTTGTTAATAACATGTCATTCATGAATTATTTAGTAAGAAATATATTTATATGGGGTCAGGGAACCCTTTCTGGGTGTGTAATCCCCACTATATAAGAAAGAGGGAGACCATTTCTGAGGGAATATTCATCAACTCTAATTTGAGGGATCCTATGTCCTCCTTACTACATCCTAGAGAGAGAAATATTTATTCCATGCATTAGATCTTTGATTTAATTATAGTATCGAAATAATGAGATCATGGTGATCATTGGGATGTCGTAGCCTTCATTGGACCTCCAAAATAGAACCTAGATTTTGAAAATCATTATTCCCATGGACTCTTGAAGCATGTGTGAATGATCTAAAGGGATCCGACCACAGATCCTTCAAGTGATGGATGTTGATGATGAGCTATTGATGAACGTGTAATAAATCCAAACAAGGTAATCGTTCATTTCAATTTCATGCTTAAATAAATTCATGTGAAATACTAAAGCCTTTATAAAGGCTCGAATCATTGGATTAGACAAAGTTATGTCAATCTGGTGATAAAAATTTTAAATCCCTGACTTATTTACTTCCACCATGATCCTCAGTACCAAAAATTATTATTAGATAAAGAATGCAAATTTTCTGAGCTAATAAAAATTAAATCATCCTTAATTTAAGTAGAGGTATTCATTTCTATCCCAATGGAATAAACTGAGCATAAATCCGATTTCAGATGGGAAAGTTATGGCTATCTAAAAATTTTAATCCATATTATAACACAAGTATTAAATTTTAAGAACATATTTTTCTTCTTCTATATTTTAATTAAAGGACCAGGTTGTGTCTATGGTGGTAAATCTGGTGAAACCCTTTTTTTGACCAATTCTTTCTGAATTCTGGAGGTTGGAACTGTATCAACCAGTGGGATGAATTCACATATCAAATATTTTTTCATAAATCCTATAAGCATTAGGTTTTTAAAAATTATAAAAAGGGGCCTAGACAATAGGCTATTAAAAACCTAGTTGGCGATTTTTAGTAATGAAAAAATAAAACAAATAAATGAAATTAAAAAAATTTAAAGGAAAAGGAGGGGTTAGGGAAGATTATGTAGAAAGTTAAACAAATAAATAAAAAAAATCCTTTTTCTAAAGTTTATGGGAATCTCCCCATGGAATACTGTTAGCCACCCTATCCTTACCACCTCCCATGGATGACCTCTACCTACCAGCACTGACTCAACCTTCCATGCCACCAACTCACCATTCAGACCCTCCCATTGTCACCATGACCTCTCGATCACCCTCCCACCTGGTGCCACATCACCCCACCACATAGAACACAATCACTCCCGCTCTTCCCACCTTGCCTCATAGCCACCTCTACTGCCTCCTTGGATTCCGACCTCCCCTATCGTGATACTTCTAGCCACCACCACCCACTGACACCACACAAAAAACCTCCTCCATTGGCCTCCTTCCTAGTCGCCACCTCATTAGATTCCATGCCTTACGACCTCCCACAGATCATTCAACCCACAACCAAACTGGGTCAGATCGACTCAGAACGGGACTGGGTGGGTCCTACCTGACCTTGAATGGGTCAGGGCGGGTCCTACCCAATCTTTAAAGGTTTTGGGTGGGTTTTGACTAACCTGATCAACCCCATTAGGGTCTAAAAAAATTTAATACATTAAAAATTAATATAAATCTTGGATTAAAAATAATAATAAAGCTAATATTTGAAAATTAAAATAATTCTGGAATAAAATTAAATTAATTGATTCATTTAATTTTTGGAATAAAATTTAAATTAATTGTGGGATCAGATAAAATAGAATTTTTTAATTAAAATAATTTATTTTATATATTCAATTTCCATAGACTTGAATTTATTACAATTTAATTTGATACACATTTAATTAATCTTCCTACTAGTCTTGAGCATTGACTGACCAATGTTTTTCTGGTTTTATATTTATTTAATTAATTATTACAACTTTATGTGATGATTGTGATAACTATTTATTTTTTGACAGTCTATGCATCATCTTTATTCATTTAGTATATATAAGTGTCTGCGTGTCCATCAGCATTATTCTGTATGTATTTTTTGCTTCCCAAGACCCCCTCACCTAGGTGTGATTATTTATGTATTATAATGATTAACCTATAATACTTGGACCACAAAACGATGAGATGATATCCTAGAAGAGATGTTGAAACATTGGACCAGGGTGCAAGCTACGATACGAGTCAAGACTCGACTCAGGTATTATAAACCTAGGGTCACGATTGATCTATTGAGTTTAAATGTATCAACCAATACCAAATTATCAAGATCATTCTAGTATTTTATTTAATTTATGAATTTTTTATTATTTTTGTGAATATATATGTTTTTAAGAACACATAAAAAAATAATGCATGGATTAAAACGATTAAAGACTAGATGAATGTTTTTCTATTAATGATTTGTTCAGTTTTGAGTGAGATCACATAATATGAACATATTTAATAGGAGTGGTTCAAACACTTGTGTATAGTAATACAATAAGAGAGGAAACTTTATGTGTCAGAGTCTTCACTTTAGGTTAAGCACCCTTAGGGAGAAATCAAGGTGGATAAAGACAAATATAAAAATAATATATATATAATGCACTAGATATAAAATTTATCATGTTGTCATAAATATCTAGTAAAAGGTAGAAAATACATGTGGAATAATATTTCTATAATATGACAACTCATCTCCAAGAGTTATATCAGGAGAGATAAATTCAATAAAGGTATGAGATATCAAGTGCATTTTAGAGGTTCAATATTTCAAAAGCGAATCATGTAGGACCTCATGCACTCAATATGATTGGGTACATTGAGAGACTTTAATACCTTAAGTTAAAATTGAACCAATAATTAGAAACTGATCTAATTATTTCCTCTTTATGACCATTTTTTTTGACTTTTATTGTTAACTACATCATGAATAACATGAAAAATTCACTCCCAGAACTTTTGGATTTAGTTTTCCAAGCACACAAGGATATAAAGAATACAAATTATTAAGTACTTATGGTGAAAAAGAGGATAAAGGGAAAGACTAAGGGGTCTAAGTCTATAACCAAGCTGAAGACACTGATGCATTGTCCTTACAAAAGTACAAAGATACAAAGGGAGGGAAATGAATAGGAGGCTATTTATTTTCATGTGGCAAGAAATTCCACTGGAAGAAGAATTGAAAGGATAAGAAAAATAATAAAGATAACACTTCTACTTAATGTATTTTTTTCATTGAATGAAATATATATTTATCTACAAGATGGGTATTAGATATAGAATGTGGATCACACATTTGTATTCATATACAAGAACTAAGTAGAATCTAAAAGATTTCAAAGGATGAGGTTGATCACCAGGCTGCAAATGATGTGAGACTAGCAGACTTGGAAGTGGGATATTATCATCTAACTTTTCCTAGTGGTTTGGTTATTGTAGTAATTAAATTTTATTATATTCCTTCAGTTACCAAAAATGTAATCACATTGTTAAGTTTGAACACAATGGGATTTTATTTCAAGTTTGGAGATAAATGTTGTCACTTTTATAAGGATAACATATGTTATGATATGGAACATATTAATAATGGATTGTATATACTTGAACTCAAACCCCTATAATGAAAATTAATGAAAAAATAGTGAAAATGACTTATATAACACCTACCTATGACACTTTAGGATTGGTCATATAAATGAGAATCATTTACAAAAAAATTACATCAATCAAGGTTTTTAGACTCAACTAGGTTAAAACCCCTAGATTCATCTCATACTTATTTACAAGGGAAAATGACCAAAGCACCCTTATTTGGTAAAGGAGTAAGATCCAATAAATTACTAGAATTAGTTTATACTGATGTATTTGGTCCATTTCCAATAGATTCAAGGGGTGGGTTTTTTTACTTCATTACTTTTATCGATGACTATAGTAGGTATGGATGTATCTACTTAATGAGCTATAATTAAGATTCATTTTGGATGCTTAAGGAATATCTGGTAAGAATAATAAGGCACTATTCTTAGAGAAAAGTATAGATTAGATTAACTAATCTTTCATTGATCACTTGAAGGAGTATTGGACAGTATCCCAAATCAGTCCTCCTTATACAACTCAGTGGAACAATGTTAGTGAAAGGAGGAATCAGACCATTTTAGAAATGGTCAGATTAATGACGAGTCATAAAACTCTTTCATTATCCTTTTGGGGATATGCATTACAGACAAAAATATATACCCTTAACCGAGTACAAAATAAAGATATAAATGGGATTTCATATGAGTTGTGATATAGAAATAAACCTAGTATGCCACACATATGTGTGTGGGGATGTGAGGCTTTGGTCAAGTCAGTACCTAGTGAAAAATTAGAATCCATAAGCATGAAGTGCATCTTTATTGGTTACCTAAAGAAACTAAAGGATATTACCTATATAAACCTTATGATTGAAAATTGATTATAGAAATATATTCCATATTTATAGAAAGGGAATAAATTTACAATGGAAATAGTGGGAGAAAGATTGGATTTGATGAAGTTGATGCTCTCGATTCACAAGAGTTAGTATGGGAACAATATACACAACAGACCATGGGAGAAGAAGATATTCCTGAGACACAAGTACAACATAGGTTTACTTGACAGGTTAGAGAACTAGAGAGATATGGTTTTCTTATCACTGAGTCAGGTGACACATTACTCTTATATAATGATGAACCTATAACCTATAAGGAAGATTTAGAAGGAAAATATGCTATTAAATAGAAATAATCCTTTCATTTTGAAATGGAGTCCATGTATCAAAATCAAAATTTGGTTTTGACAGAACCTCTAGCTTATGTAAAACCCATTGGGTCTAAATGGGTATTAAATAAAAATATGGAAATGGATTTCAAAGTAAATACCTATAAGGATTGTTAGGTAGTGAAATGTTTTAGGAAACATCATAGAATAGACTAAGATTAAACCTTATCATTAGTAACTACACTAAAATTGATTAGAATATTACTTGCAATAGTATCCTTCCATGATTATGAGATTTAGAAAATTGATGTAAAAACTGCTCTTCTAAATGGGTTGTTGGTTAAATATGTCTATATGAATCAACCCGAAGGTTTAATTAAGTAAAATAGTTCCAATAAAATATAAAAGCTGTAGAGATCCATTTATAGGTTGAACCATGCATCATGATCATGGAATGATTGTTTTTATGAGGCCATAAAAGAATTTGGTTTCATCAAGAATAAAAGAAATATACGTGTCTATAAGAAGGTTAGTGAGTTTCCTATCATTTTTATAAGGCCCCAGCCTTAAACCTTACTTAA